>CAVNZL010000016.1:0-2400000 GCA_963693355.1 Pontia daplidice | reverse complement strand
AAATTTGTTACAAATATGCTGAGACTTCAAATAGGCATAATGATGATAAACCACCTGAGTGTAATGTGGCAATTTCATTCAAGCGTCCCGTACATTTTCTAATAATCCTCCCATTAAGTCAAATAGTAATAATATGTAAATATTGTAAGAATATAGGCCATGAAATATCAATGTGTAAAAAGCGGAAGTTTAATAATGCCTTAAAATCAGGTACTTGATCTAAGAAATTATGTCCAATAGATACTAGAATCCATCTTTCTATATGACGATCCTTGTTTTGCAATCCTTGTAAAATCGGATTGGACGTCCTTCCCGTGATTTCGTTTTACGTGTTGCCCTTATTTGTTAGGGACTATAGTCCTTGAAGTCATCATTATTTATATAAAACGTATAGATTTATAATAAATATAAAAAAATTAAAATTATTTTTATATAACAACATTGTTAAATTGCGTTTAACCGGAGTAAAAAATTTTAAAAGCACAAGTTTGTTTTGCATGGAGCCGCCGTTGTAATCTTGAAAAATGGAACGTGCAGTGTTTTAGCAACTGTCAACGATACGGATGTACAAAAACTTGATTTTTGTTACAGTTTAACTGTATTGTTTGAATATATATAAATATTTTATCAAATAATCAATATGCCTTCAGGGCGGGAAGGTCCACTGATCATGCTGTCAGTGAATTGACCGAATATGTAGCATATAACATTGAAAATAAATACAAATGTATTGGCGTATTTTTAGATAGTCTAGCGAAGGCAATTTCTGTCCCGTTACTCAACAAGATGGAAAAAATTGGTATAAGAGGCAGTACTTAAGATTTTCGAAAATTATTTGCATAATAGAAAACCGAGAGTAAAGATCGATAATCACGTTAGTGATGACATATTATGTTGTGAATATGGCGTGCCGCAAGGTAGCGTCCTTGAACCTATACTGTTTTTAATTGATATAAATAATCTTTGCGAGTTAGAAATAAGCAATGGTAGGTTATTTACTTTTGCTGACGACAAAATTTTTTACTGCAAAAATTAACACGAGGCTAAAACAAATGCAGAATTAGGGCTTCAAAAAACAGCCAATTGGTACACAGTAATTTTCTGACATTAAATAAGTCAAAAACCAAGGTTATTCTCTATTTTACAATATTAAACGGTCACTACCCGCAGGCCATTAATATTCAACTTCATACTTGTGATACCACAAATAGTATCAATTGCACTAGTTGCTCTCTGGAACGATCTACTACGGTAAAATAGTAAAAGTCAATGTCATGGAGCCTGAAACTGTAAGTGTTAATCGTATTTATATGTTTCTATTAAAAAAAAGCATGTGTTAATAAAAGTAAACTTATAATTATGTTGTTTACATATATAAACCTCTTTCCAAACCTCATTAATTGAGGGAAGTAACATTATTAATAATAAAAAGACGAATGCCATCACTAATAAATAAAAAATGGAAGAATGTCGAAGAATTACTGACTCCTTCAATGCCTCAATGGGAACCTGTCGCCGTACACAACAATTACGACTAAAATGGGAAAATTTAAAAAATAACTCCCGATAAGCATGCATTAGCTATGTTACTTTCACACGGGTGGGGGACCTCCAGGGTACTTGGCGTCGGATAATATCCTGGATAGACTGCCAAACCAAGTGCACGATGAAGGTAGAATTTCACTACCCTACGAGGCAGTTGTCCTTCAAGCATTTGATGAGGACCCAAGTTATTCGGTACGTGGAATTGAGGCCAGCACAGGTGTGCCCAAAAGTACAGCTCACCGAATACTACAAAAAAATGAGTTCCATCCATTTCATGTACAGCGAGTACAATCCTTATTACCTCGAGATTATGAACCTCTGGTTGCTTTTTGCCAAACAATAATTCAAAAACACCGAGAAGACCCACAATTCTTAAAAAAAAATTTTATGGTCGGATGAATCAACTTTTAAAAAAGACGGCTACATGAACCTACACAATCTACACGAGTGGCACGTCGAAAATCCACGATTGATGAGACGAGACAGCCGCTTAGTTCGAAACCACGTTAACGAGGAGTATCCAGACAGATGGATAAGGAGATGTCGATATGGATAAGGATCTTTTAAGGAGATGTCGAGCCTGTATTGCAGCTAAACGACGGCAATTTGAACATCTTTTATAAAAAAAGTAATAAATCTAATCATAAAAAAGAAACTGTCTATTTTACTTATTTGCGTCCGTATGTCATAAGCGTCACTTTCTGTCTCGCTCACATTTTATGGAATGTCTCTCTCCATCTTATTTAAGCCACGCTGTGGTCATTAGGAACGTTACTGGACTGCCCGAGGTTGTCGCACGCGCACGTTTTGCTCGCAACGCACCCGGACCCGTTCTATACTTTCATTAACTATTGTTACTTTTATTTTAAAAGTGTATAATAGTTGCCGTGAGGAGCTGCCACAAACGCATTCGATTTCACTACTTGGTCACTGTTCGCTCGCCGTCTGATCGAATTCCTTGTGTCTTCGAAAAGGCGGTGGGTCGGGCTATGAGCCGGTAATTTCGGGTCGTGCGTGACAGCCTTCCACCGGCTATCATTCTTATTACAGCCCTTGTTTTTCAGGTGCCGCCCTGAGGATGCCGCCGCCCCTCCCGCAGCGCCCCCGCTCCCGCTCTGGTCGAGCGAGGCCCGCAGGAGGCGAGGCCGCCGCGTCTTCGTCGGTGACACCCGCCCAGCAGCGCGACAGCGCGCTGCCCTCGACGGCAGCCAAGCCGCAGGCCCCACCAAGTGTATGCTTTGCGGCGCCGGCTTCGCAGCAGCCGAGCCGCAGCCGGTCCCTGGAGGCGCCCCGCGCCCCACAGGCGCCCCAATCCGCCTTTCACCAGATGCCTCTCCCCCCGCACCATGCCCCGCAAGCCGCGTCCGAAACGGCAATCGATGCGGCCGCGCGCCGGAGCGGTGAGTCATGCGACGCAAGTCATAAACAAGCTCCCCTCCCGCGCTACACCCTGCAGCCCGCGTCCGCGATAGGACCGCCCACCGCGTCGGGCGATAGCGCGACGGACGCGCTGATTGGCCGGCTGCACATCACGCCACAGCCACCTGCTGCAATGACAAGTCAAGGGCAACGTGCACAGGTGACACTATCTAATGAACTTAACGATTTAATACGCGTGATAGAACGTGATCCTGGCGCTGGCGCCGCTTCCTCGCCGCGCACGGCATACGAGGCGGATATGATATTCCTAGCTCAATCCGCCGCATGCGCGTTCGCCTCGCGGGGGATGCTGCGCGCGATGGCCAGGTATCTGAAGACGCGCGAAGAGGACCTGCGCCGCAGCGGTGTGTTGTCGTCGCCGCTGTCCGAGGCCGAGAAACACGAACTGGATATCATTCGGGAGGAGTGCCGCCTCCCTGCTCGCTCTTCTGCTACCCCTGTGCGCCGACCTTACTCGGAGGTCGATGCGAGCCCCGATGAGGATTCGTCGGCCAAGCGTACCTGCGCGCCCTCCAGCAGCAGGTCTGGCTACCCCGGCGACCCCAGGCTGGCCCATGGGCGCCGCCTGGACATGGGGCCCCCGCCCCCACTCACAACCGATGCGGCCCAGGCGGAGTCGCTCGAAGCCCGCGCATCATCTCAGCCCGAGAGTGAGGCCCCAATGGAGGGCCCCGAAGCAGAAGAGGATGGCGCAGTTCCCGGACCCTCTGGGCGGAGCGTGCCCACCTACGCGGCACTGGCAGCCGTCCCTGCAACACCGGGTACCGGGGCCCCACAACCTCAGTCTGGGGCCCCGTCGGGCCCCAGGAGGCCCGAGTATCCACCCATAGTCATTGAGAGTCTGCCGAATTATGTACAGCACCTAGCTAACATTAACCGACTCCTTGGCAGGTCTGCACACACCCGCGCCTATGGCACAAGCTACCGAATCACGCCGGAGAATGAAGAGGAGTACCGCGTCGTGCAGCGGTACCTCTCGGACCTGGAGCGCGAGGATCGGCGCGTGTCCTGGTTTTCTTACTCACTCCCGGCTGAGCAGGACCTCAAGGTGGCCATCCGTGGTATCCCGGTGACCACGGACCCCGAGGAGCTAGCCCAGGCACTCCGGGACAAGGGTTATGAACCGGAGTACATTTGACGTACGCGGCGCCTACGTGGTACGCCCTCACGGCCGAGTCGCTTCGGCGGAAAATGCAGGTCGTGCAGACTACCATGCTCGGACGCATCGTCGACGCGCCGCGCTACGTCAGGAACGCCACCATCACCAGGGACTTGCGGCAGGAGTCCCTGGAGGACTTCGTGTCGTCGCTGGCGAGGCGCATGTTCGAGCGTGCGGATGCCTCCAGATTCCCGCACCTCCAGCGCCTCGCCCCTCACCACGCTCGGCCCCCGGATCATCGTCGTGCCGAAGCCGACGACGACGCCTGACACAGCAGACTGCAGTCGACACCATACAGAGAGCCGGGACGTCCCCTGTCGGCGACAAACGGCGCGCGTGGAGGACTTCGTCCGCTGGTCCCTCACTGGGCCTCCCTCGGGGCAACCGAGGGTCTCACCTGGTGGGGTTGACCGCGAGTCCGGCGCGCGCCAGTTGCCGGCGGGAGGGCGCCTCCCGGCCGAACGCTACAACGAGTCGAGTGCTGCGTCGAGCGAGGCCGCTCCGCAGCACCACTGCAGTCCTCAGGCCGATCCAGGCCGAACATGACGACCACCCAGCTGTTGAGCTGGGTGCGCCCCCGACACCCCCCGCAAGCCTTCGGGCGTAACGGGGTCCCCAGCGCCACCTTAGGGTGCGCGCGGAAGAAAGCGACGGATAGGAACGTTACTCTGCGCTCGACCGCCGCCCTATGTGGACGTCTCCACTACGATCGCTCCGTGCCACTCACCGCTCGACCGCCGCTCGTTTTGTTACAGTTCCGCTCGCTCGCCTGCCGCATCGCGTGCTTGCCTGCCTGCGGACTATCATCGAATTTTTTAAAAATAAATGCCCGGAACTAGTTCGGGAATTTTTCAACGCCGGTGAAGTTAGGGACTCGCCGCGATCTCCGTCGCCTCTTAAAAAGGCCCCCGCGCAGGCCTCGCGCCGTCTCGACCAGGCCTACGCGCAGGCCCCGCGTCCGCCCGCTCAGGCCTCCGCGCAGGCCCCGCGCGCGCAATACAAAAGACTCAGGTCTCCAGCGCGCCCTCGCTCTCGCTCCCGATCTCCAATCTCGGTTCCCGGGAGCGATAAGGACGACGCGTCCGAACCGCGTTCCTTATCGCGTTTATCGCGTCATTCCGACATGTCGACCGAGTCCATCCCGGCCGACGTCAACACCGAAGACCCCGACTCTGAGGGATTCACCACTGTAGGGCGCAAAAAGAAGCGCAACGCTAACGGCGGGCCTCCGGCCAAAAGGCCCACGAACCCTTCCGCAGAGATTCCTCTCCCGACCAACAACCAAGGCTCACAGCCAACCCCATATAACGCGGGCTCTAACCGCATAAAAACCCCTCCGCCGATTTATATTCGCGATAAAGCGGCCTGGCCCAAGCTATCGAAAACCCTTGAGGCCAAATCCATATCATTTAAAGCCCGCACTTTGAGGGACAACCTTTGTGTGAAGTTTTCGACCCGGCACATCACCGTTTTCTCACCTCCCACCTTAGCTCCGAAGGAATCGGAGGTCACACTTATCCTTTGCCCGAGGAACGCGTACTTCGGGTAGTCCTGCGAGGCATTCCCAAAGAGTTAGATGCCTCTTTAGTCCGTTCCGATTTAGAATAGCAGGGATATCCCGTCAAGGATGTCTTCCGCATGCTCAATAGAGTAACAAAAGAAGAGTACGACATGGTTCTAATCGTACTAGAACTATCCCCGCGTGGAAAACAAATTTTCGGCCTTAAAGAGTGCACCCAACCAAAAAGTGCGTTACCCGCTCCCTTAGAAACCCCATTCGAGCGGCCTATCCACCCTCCTCAATCTTATAAGGCTCCCGAAAGTGACCTCGCGGCCACAAACTCCACCCGTAGGGCCTTCAAGTTAGCACTTAGCGTAGTCGACGCTATAGACATAGACGCCCTCCTCAAATTCGAAGAGGCGTACACGTCCACAAACGACGTCGAGATTCGTCTCGAAATAATAACTGAGTACGCCGGGCTACTTCACGCCATCCGGAAATTTGCTAGACCCAACACAACGAAATAGCTACAACCACGCCTAGGGTCAAGACACGATCGCTGTACTTAGTGACATTCAACGCCAACGGTTTTAAGCGGCAGGCAGATTTGGTCCGCGACTTTCTCGTCCGTCATCAGGCAGATATCTTCCTAGTTCAGGAATCATTCCTTAAACCCAGTGTCCGCACTCCCAGATTCGCGAATTACATCGCAGTAAGAAACGACCGCCCCACGGCGAGGGGGGGAGGAACGCTAATCTATTACAGACGAGCGCTTCACTGTTCGCCTATAGACCCGCCTCCTCTAACCAATATGGAATGTTCCACGATCCGCGCGGCTATGACCGGACACCAACCGGTAATAATCGCTTCAGTATACCTCCCTCCGACAAAGCCAGTCCTCGAAAGCGATCTCAGGACTCTGTTTGCGTTGGGGCCTTCGGTCTTACTGCTCGGAGACCTCAACAGCAAGCACGAGAACTGGAACAGTGCGAAAAATAATCCTAACGGATATATACTCAATCGACTCATCGACGTTCTCGATATAAACGTCTTAGCCCCGATTCGACCGACGCGCTCCGCAATAGGGAAAAACCGCCTCCTCTCGACGGACGTTATAGACGTAGCGGTTCTACGCAACGTAGCACTCCAGCCGCGTAGCGTAAAGGCTAGCTACACGAACTAGACTCAGATCATTTTCCGGTTATTTTCGAACTCGGCCCACCGAACACCTTCGAGAGGCGGTACAAGTCCATCGTTGACTGGCAGAAGTTAGACGAGGCATTAAAACGCGTCGATGCTCTTGACCTAAACGACATCCCTGACACCCTTGTCTCATCAGACCAAGCGCTGGCCGCGATCTCCTCGGTCACAAGACATATTCAGACCAAAGTTGTCGACGCTTCACGTATAATACCAGACGAGTTCACCCAACGCTGGGAACTCCCGCCTGACGACAGGCGTCTACTGACCGAGAAGAACGCGGCGACTCGCGCCTTTGCCCGTGCACCGACTAACGATAACCGCAGAGTCTCGCGATCAACTTAGAGGAACAGTGCACCCCCTATCTCGCCCACACTGACCCGACCCACATAGCGCATGTGAACCGAGAAATCGAACACATAGTTTCGTTGCCCCTCCTAAGCGAGCCGCGGCCCCACACAACGGTTGACGAGATCAACACTCTCCTAAAGAGTTCGCTCCCCCGGAAATCCCCAGGTCTCGACGGTATCTCGAACAAAGTGCTCAGATGCCTCCCGCCCCATCTGATCTGTCTCCTTGTGACCATTTTCAATTGTCTCCTTGACAACTGCACCTTCCCGGCGCAGTGGAAAGAGGCAATTGTAATTGGTATACACAAACCGAGTAAGCCCCGTAACGTCCCGTCCAGTTATCGCCCAATCAGCCTTCTCAACACGCTTAGCAAGCTATTCGAGAAGGTGATCAAAAAGCGCCTCCTAGATTTTGCCCTCGAAAAGGGCCTCATTCCCGACGGCCACGATCGGGCCTAGATCGTGAATGGTTTCGGAAATGGGGTATTCAAATCAATCCCGAAAAAAGCGCAGCTTCGAAAGGCGCAAACATTCTCCAATAAGTAGGGAAAAATTCCATGTCTCCAAAGAGATAATCGTACATGACAAAGCCATCCCGTGGCGCAGCTCCGTCAAATACCTAGGCATCACGCTGGACAAAAGCATGAGCTTTAGCAAACACGCGAAAGCTGTCCGCAGCAAGGCCGCGTTCGTTCTCTCACGGCTATACTATCTTTTGAACAAAGAGTCAGATGTCCCTCCGTCACAAGGTCACTCTCTATAAAGCATGTTCAACCATGCATGACCTATGCCAGCGTAGTATTCGCGCATTGTGCTCCCTCCCACATTCACCGGCTTCAAACTATTCAAACGCGATTCATGAGAATCGCGACCGGTACGCCCCATTACGTTCGAAACGTCGATCTCCACCTAGACCTGGAACTCCCGACAATAGCCCAATGGATGAAGTTGGCATCCAAACGCTACTTCGAAAAGGCCGAAACCCATCCAAAT
This sequence comes from Pontia daplidice, assembly GCA_963693355.1. Lineage (NCBI taxonomy): Eukaryota > Metazoa > Arthropoda > Insecta > Lepidoptera > Pieridae > Pontia > Pontia daplidice. The sequence goes on along the minus strand of CAVNZL010000016.1, from coordinate 2,391,812 downwards.
CCTTTGGTGCGTAAAAGCATCAACTACTACCCGTTCCCCGTTACGAAACCCCGCCGCAGGAGGCCTCGCCACGTCTTATTGGATCCCGACGATCCAATCACCGTCGCGAACGACACACTTTTACACAAAAACAAAAGTAATAACACCACTCAGCTAGGCAGTAAAAACAGCCTTCGCCGGCGAAGGCGAGATCCATTACTCCGCTCTTCTCTCACCGCTGTGAGATTCCGTCCCGCCATTCTGGCGAGCGTTCCCGCCGCGACGGCCCAAGCCTAGCTTCGAGTCTCACAGGAGACGCCCTTGCGCTAGCCGCGGCACAATTCTAGGCAGAGCTTAACTCGCCTCAAACACCCGAGCTAAGCTGTCAAGGCCCTTCAGGCCAACAGCGAGATCCAATCCAAAAAAAAAAAAAAATTAGGAACGTTTTGGGTGCGCTAGAATCATTTGTTGTAATTTCAAAGAGGTTGTTAAAAACAGACTTTGTTTAAGAAAAAAAAATTCTTATGGCCGATCTAACAAATAATGACTCAGTGTTATTTTATACCACTGTAGAATACTTATTAAATGCGCCAAACTGGAGTAATACATTTTTTTTTCAGGACGATCAGTTTAAGTAGTGCGAAAATTAATTTTGAATCGTACGGTATAAAATGACATTTTCCTACAAGTTGAAGTGATCGGCGCAGGGTTTAGGATCATAGGTTACATAAAGCACTATTAGGGATGACGTAAGAGAAAAAAAATTGGCAAAAAGTAAATATTTGTAACAACAGGAATGACAATACTGTCATATGGTGTGCATTTTCTGGAATAAAAAAATATCCATAACTTCAAAAATACATGACTTATTTTTTTTCTGATAACTGGTGTGGCATTACCTATGAGAAAATTTCGACTTGACGTCGACTTTTGGGACACCCTGTATATCAAAAAAAAGTTCTAAGAGAGAAAATATTTTATTAGAAAATGTTAAAATTAGAGATTAAGAAACTCAAGAATTAATAATGTTAATACTTAACGGCGCATCAAAGACGTCAGGTTAACTTTTAGCTACCTTTTGGTCCTAGCGAAGCGTCGTTGTCGATTGTTGTAAGGGCGGCGATCTAGACACAGTTTTGGTTCGAGACGGCTCCCGCGCACCACGCTTGCGACGAATCGCTTTGAATCAAAGTCATAGTTAAATCTTGTTGTAATTAAATTGGTGTCACATTAATTAGATTGTACATTGTTCAACTAACTGTGAATTACAAAACGAGGATTTGTGAATCATCACACCTGCTGAAATACATGAGTTCTTACCCACACTGTTACATTCTTATTATTATGCTTGTGTAGTTTTATTATATAATTCTTCGTGTTGTACTATGATTGTTTTGTTCTATATATATGTATATAAAAGTAGTGATAATTACTTATTTTAATAATACAAAAATATAATAAAAACATTTCGTCGAAAAGGTTTTTTTTTAACACAAATGCGACGAGGTAACAACAGTACGTACGTCTAAAGTGCTTCAGTCCAGAATGCAGTTACTGGGTTTAGAAAACCGGGAATATGGCCATATGATCCGAATTTTTTTGGAGACGAGAATTACGCTCCATCAACGATGACCGACCGTCCTTTTCCTGAACCACCCTCAACTCTAACTGATAATCCTGATAAAATTATGCACGACCAACGGTGGGTATAGATTCTTATAATGGTACATAGTCTACTAAAATCGTGTGCGATTCGAATGATTCTCCAGCAACACCAGTGGCTGCGAAGGAGGTTGTAGTTTGTAGAGTCATCACGGTTATTAAACCGACAATCAAAGTTTGAAAATCATCAACATTTTTTGGTCCTCATCGATCCCGGATGATGTGCCGAGTGAGACAACGTGGCGTGTATGTTATTTGACTTTCACACATAGAAGCAATAGAATGGCCAAACGCCAAAAGACAGGTTAAGCACAACTTATATCACAACTTTTAGAACAATTGGAATACCATAGGGTAAAGCACAATGAGAATTATCTAACCACAATAAACTCATTGCCCAAGGAATAATTACTTGCCTTTCAAGAAGAATTTGAAATTTGTGAAGAAACATATCTTACTTACAAATTTTGTTTAAAAACCGACCTTTTGATATATTCGTGAAAGTGATAAATTCCATAAATGCAGTGGTAAACATCAAAGTGAATCAGTGAAATTACCCAAAATATCTATCCCCAAATTTTCAGGTTCCTACAAGGTGTCCGGTGGCAGAATCAGGATTAAAATTTTTAATTTCTCCGTAACCGTTGAGCGGCGGATCGGGGAGGGGGTCGCGTCGGCTTCGTCATTAGTGCGGGTTACTATGTCACGATGTCGCAGTGTTCAGGTGAACAACGTGCGTTCGCAATCGAAGCGTATTTCAAGGCTAATGATTCGTGTGCAATTGCTCGTCGAAGATTTTGTTCACATTACAATATTCAAAGGATACGTGACGCCCCAAGTGAAGATTTGATTCGATCATGGGTGCGAAGGTTCCGGGCAACAAGTTCAGCGGAAAACATTCCCCGACCGGGACCCAGTCGGAACTTTTAGAACAATTGGAATACCATAGGGTAAAGTACAATGAGAATTATCTAACCACAATAAACTCATTGCCCAAAGAACAATTACTTGCCTTTCAAGAAGAATTTGAAATTTGTGAAGAAACATATCTTACTTACAAATTTTGTTTAAAAACCGACCTTTTAATATATTCGTGAAAGTGATAAATTCCATAACTGCAGTGGTAAACAACAAAGTGAATCAGTGAAATTACCCAAAATATCTATCCCCAAATTTTCAGGTTCCTACATAGAATGGACATTTTTTAGAGAATTATTTATTATTAGTTCATAATTATTATTTTGTTTAGATAAAGTGCAAAAATTACATTATATAAAGGCACATGTGAAGCAGAATCTTTGTTAAGAAATATTTCAGTTAAACTATGACACGGCGTGGGAGATATTGAATAAAAGGTTTAAAAACAAAAAATATTTAGTAAACAGTTTGTTAACGGCCGCTTTCTATAGTCGATCTAAAATCTTAAATTATGTCCAATCCAGATATTTTGCGATCGAACGATCGATCGAGAATCTACCTTTCTATATGACAATCCTTGTTTTGCAATCCTTGTAAAAAACGGATTGGAAGTCCCTCCCGTGGTTTCGTTTTACGTGTTGCCCTTATTTGTGAGGGACTATATTACTCCTTGAAGTCGTCATTATTTATATATAACGTAAAGATTTATAATAAAGTGATAATTATTTTTATACAACAACGTTATTAAATTGCGTTTAACGGGAGTAAAATTTTAAAAGCTCAAATTCGTTTTGCCTGGTGCCGTCGTTGTCTTGAAAAATGGAACGTGCAAGCAACTGTCAACGATACGGATGTACGAAAATTTGATTTTTGTTACAGTTGAACTGTATTGTTTGAATATATTTTAATAGTGCTAAAGTTAACACAATTTATATTTCAATTAGTCATGGAGCCTGAAACTGTAAGTGTTAAGTAGTAATCATTATTTATCGTATTTATATGTTTCTATTTAAAAAAAGCATGTATTAATAAAAGTAAACTTATAATTATGTTGTTTATAGAGCAAGAATAAACCTCTTTCCAAAGAGGAGACAAAGGGACTTCTCTCATTAATTGAGGGAAGTAAAATTATTAATAATAAAAAGACAAATGCTCGCGGCATTAAATATATAAATCGTACCAATAAATCGTACCAACCGAATCAAGGTAAACTATAACTAAATCACATTTTTTTAAATATTTTTGAAATATGGCAAGTTATGGGGGACCTCCAGGGTACTTGGCGTCGGATGCTATCCTGGATAAATAGCAGCCTTGCTAGGCTGCACTGGGGAGGGATTAAGAGCAACATATGATGGTGATGCAACCAATGAGGTTGCTATTGGTGAAGGAATTGTTGTGGAGGGAAGTGGCCAATCACCATCATCTTATGATAAAGCCATGGCATCCACTTCCACAGAGGGAAAGTAGTACCTTTAGAAGGTTTGGACATGGAGCCCAACAATTATGAATATTTAAAAATAGTAGCATCATGAGCCGAACCTGGCCACCGAGCAACCACATTTAATAATTTAAGCTCTGCATCACAAACAGCTTGGACATTGAGAGAGAAATATCCCTTCCTGTTTCTGAATATCTCACCAATATTTGAACCTAAAATATAGAAAAAAGATCTTATATTAATATAAAACGAGCTGATACTCGTATGTATAAACTGTTTTTTTTTTCTCATCCTTTTTTCTCATTTATATATATTATAATTATATACTAACATGGAGATTGAATGTGTACATGAGTACAATCTATGGCACCACACACCCTTGGGAATTGAGCTATGGTATAAAATTTGTCAGCTGTCCTGGAAAGTTTAATGTGTTTCTTATATAATCAAGCAATAGCATCTGATATATTTACCACTATCCTAGAGGCCGATGAGAGAGATACTCCAGCAAAGTCAGCCACTGAGTTGAGCATTTAGTTGACCATTTCCTGCCCTTTTCCACCAAAGCTACCTTAGCCAAGTCCCTCCTACTTCCCTTCTTTTCTATGCCGACTCTTGTTCTCCCGATAGGAGTGAGGAGCTTCTGGATAAGATGGAGCGCTTGCAAAATCTTTGCATAAGGTTTGTGTTTGGTCTTCGTAAATTTGATCACATATCCGAGTTTCGTGAAGAGCTTGGGTGGCTGCCTATTTGTTTTAAACGTAATTCTCATTCTCTTCATCTACTCTTCTCTATCCTTTTCGATCCAAAAACTCCAAATTTAATTTGTTGGTCTCTACGACTATAGTCTTCGCTCTTTGGATAAGTTAACTTTAGAAATCCCCTCCCAAAATTCAAAGTTTTTCGCTAAGTCCTTCAACGCCTCATCTACCAGAATTTGGAATTCCTCGCCCAATTCTATTCGTTAAGCTCCTACCCTTCCTTCATTCAAATCGCGTCTATATAAACATTTTGCTGCCATGTCTTTTCTCTCCAAACAATAGTTCTGTATGCTGTTCGTATTAATTATAACCAGGTCTCTTTTAATGTTAAGTTTAAATTATAGTTTTAATTTTATATATTTAGTGTAATGTTATATTAATGTTTTATAATTGTGTGACACACCTCCTGCAAAAATTCTCCTTCAATACCTTCTCCTTCACATGGGTTGTCTGGAAGAGATCGCTCATAAGCGATAAGGCCGCTCTTTGCATTCCGTAATAATTATGTATCCTCTACTCTCTTTTCTAATTGTATCTTCTGTGACTGTTCTATTGTAAACATTTGTTATTTCATGTATGTATGGTGTGCACTACAGTGTAAATAAATAAATAAATAAATAAATATTCATTTCTCGCGTCCTAAGTGTAATATAATGGTGAGGCTGCCCGATTAAAAGGTGTATCAAAGTGAATTAGTGGTCCCCTATAGCCAGTGTACCAAAAGTCACTTAAAGTCAAATAATCATAACAGGATTTTAGAAAATTTTGATAGCACAATTGAAGAAGAATTCCGAATGATCTTGGTGGACAGTTCCTAATGAGTACAATCGCAACAACCTTTTTTTAATGTCACAACAACCAACAGCTGTTACTCTGTTATGCAATTCAATCCATCATTCATCCACTTAAATATTTAATGAACGACTGTCTTCATTTGAATAAAGAATTATTATATAAAAATATATAGAAAAAGCTTTTTTTACTTTCTTACCTTAAAGTGACAATTAATATTCTTCAGGTGGTGTTCTGGCCACCGCGCTTAAGGAGCGCACAGCCGCTTCAACAAATAACGGTCTGAACTCAAGTCTTTTGAGTAGAATTTGTGCACTGAAGGAATAACCGTTATTTTGTGGTGACCCTATGGAATGGCTTCATTTTAAACAAGCCTAAGAAGAATCGAATAGAGTATGTAATATCAGTGACAATGAAAACCTATGGTGTTTAAGAAAGTGTCTTAAGGGATCAGCTCGTGTAGCTGTCTCGGTCCTGCTAATAAGTGCAACCTCGCCATACACGGTCATGTTACGCTTGAGCTACCGTTTGAAAATTACATCCGGTGTGACAGGAATATCACAAGGATATTGTGCCATTTTCAATAAAGTAAATATGTCTTTAGCCGGCCCAATGGGCGGATAAAATACAGTGTACAGTCCATGTAACGTCACTCGATTTAACGACAAACTCTCTAAAGCGTCGGAATCACCTAGCTTTGGTTGGTTTAGCTTGTTTTCCATACAATGGTAAACTCTATTTAGCGTTGCGCGCACTCTCGATAACGACAGCAATTTAGTAATAAAATGTATATTTAGGTTTTTAAAAGTAAGTAGTAAAAATTGGGCAGCTGTGTACGTTCTATTGTTACTTTATTATCCTTGGTATCCTCGACTTTCGGCGTCATTCATATTGGACTTTCTAATAAATTCGTTCTTTTGTTTCCGAACCGGGATGGCTTGCACTTGTAGACTGTTTTTGACCACGACTAATAACACGAACTCATGGATTCGTTCATGGATTATCAAACGTTCTTAGTTCCTCACAAATTTTCAAACTGTAAACATGGCTAGTAAGAGAAAATCACTGTATATTGACGAAAAAGTTTTACTTGTGACACCCAAAACTAAACTCTCGCACTCTTTCCGACATGCTGGACTTTGTACCGATCCTACCAGACCTGAGTTTTTTTTTGTTAATTAAGATCTCAGTTCTACCGATTCAGTTAACGACCAAGAAGAAAGGGTAAATACATATGGTTGGAAACAAATCAACGAAGTGATGAAGTTGAGTGCAGCGCATTGCCACCACAAACACAGTTGCAGGCGGCAGCAAGCGCGCAACAACATGGATTAACAGTTGAGTGTGGTCAAAAAGAATCGCAGCTACACGAAGTGCCACGAAGTACCACCAAGCAACTCCACAGCAGCAAGCATCGGTGGCATATTGGAGAAATCCTCCTATAGAATTCAACCAAACACCCAGGAGTTTCTCAGCCAATGCGAGCAGAACAGTGAAAATCAAGTCGACCAAGTGACCGAAGTGTGTAAGAGACACTGAACTTCCATATTTCAGCGGAACACGTCAAGAGTATTGTTGAATGTATTACTTTGAATTTCGCGCCTTTAGTGCTTAGACGCTCTTGAGTGTTCCTCTTTCTCACTCTAAAACATCGCTGTCTCTCTCTATACTGTGACATCAAGCGACCGCATATTGTACTCTGTTTTTTTTTTCATTATTACAATTAAATTCATAAATAATATTAGTTATCTTTATTTAAAACCAATAGGTTATGGGCCCAGAAAAGCTCAGAAATAAAGTCAGTGTAAAATCTAATCGGAAATACAGTGATAAAAGACATTGATGTGAAGTTTGTTAGTAGTGATTATCAGTATGCAGACATACTTACAAAAGCATTGTCAAAAGATAAGTTTCTATTTTTAAGATCTAAACTTGGAATGTTGTAATTTTTGTAGGACATTAGTTTTGTTACTTGCTTAAGTAAGGCTTAAATTCAGGTAGGGTGTTGAATGTATTACTTTGAATTTCGCGCCTTTAGTGCTTAGACGCTCTTGAGTGTTCCTCTTTCTCACTCTAAAACATCGCTGTCTCTCTCTATACTGTGACATCAAGCGACCGCATATTGTACTCTGTTTTTTTTTCATTATTACAATTAAATTCATAAATAATATTAGTTATCTTTATTTAAAACCAATAAGTATTTAATATTTCGGGCAGCATACTTCAAATTAGCATCTAATTACTCACCAGTTGAAAACAGAGAACGACTGAGGTGTCTCAAATGTTTAGCAAGAGAATCAGTTAGTAGTCTTCTCTATACACACAATAGTCCGGAATATATTATGGAAACTCTTGAAACGAAGTTAGGAAGACCAGGCGACATAACATCAGTGGAGATCCATAAGTTGAAGGCGCTACCCAGAATGACTCACGTTGCAAGAGATATTATAGAATGGTTAACAAAAGTCAATATGTGGTAAAAACCATGGAAGCTCTTGGATGTGTGCAATATTTATATAATCCAAATCTGTTGAAATGAAAGGAATAGAGATTATGCTTCAGGTGTCTGGACGAAAGAGGAAATTAAAACATGAACGCAACACAGTATGCTACATACAACACTCTCGATAGAGAAAGAAGATGACTCGAAGAATGAAAATGTTAACTCGGCGTGGGTTCCCAAAGAGTAATGTCTGAAGATCGCATACATACATAGGCATTGTTGGATGACGCGACAACCATTACCCTAATCGACGATAAGGTTGCTAAGAAAATAGAAGCAGTTGGTAAGAAAGAGCCACTACATATAACAACATTTGACGGTGCGACAGATGAACAACAATCATCCAGAAGAATTGAAGTTAACATACGAGTGGGTGAAAAGCAAGATACACTGTCAGCCAGAACAAAATCTTCAACTTTCTCCACAAAGAATACAAAAGGCTAGCTCGAAGACTGTCAACACCTTAAAGACATACATAATTGTTAACTACATATGAGGTAAAACCCGCAGTCTTCATAGGGCAAGACAATTCTAATTCTGAGTATTTTTTCACGGATGAAGAACATGCGGTGCTGGCCGACTTTGAAAATACATTCCAGCCAATTAAATTAGCTGTGGAGGTATTGTGACGTCGCGATACAGATTTAGTAAGCGCAGAATACACTTTACGTTTCATGCTTCGCAAGTTAGAAGCCTTGAAGACTCCACAGGCAGAAAAACTGGCCGATACTATGAAAAAGCGAATCTCTGAGCGTCGTATAAATGCAACTGCTGTATTTATAACTTGCTGTATATTTGAAAAATCCTAATAATTATCAAAATGATTTCGAATCATTAAAGTACCATGAAACCTTTTAATTGCCCAGCAAGTATATAATAAGGAAACAAATTAAGAGTTTTGTAAAACTAATCGTTTTTCCTGTCCTAACCAACCGGATACTCTTTCACACGCATCAACAAGTAATGAAGTTGAGTTAAAGGGCGAGGATGAATTACCTCTTTCGGTGATTGCAGAGGATTTAAATATACGCGCAGCTACTGCTATTGCAAAAAAGAACACTAGCCTTCAAGAGGAATTAGAAGAGACTCTGAGAGCCTGTCAGAATCCTTTTTTGCGAGTTTCTACCACTATAGATAGGCTGGAGTCGCTTAGTAGTGACTGTAATCGTTTACTACACTTATGATCCATGCTCTTAACCCTAGAAAGATAACTTACGTCGAATCGACGTAATCGATTTATGAAAATCGACACAACTCGATTGTTTTTGGCAGCACTACTCTCGACGGTCATGCCAACTCAGTGCGCCCACAGAGCTTGCCGGGGATACCTGTGTCGCTCGGGTAAGTGTCTTACTTTCGTAATTACATACCTACTGCACGTCGAAGCGACGTATGGTTATCTTTTCCGTTAGTTTTTGAAACCATCGAGCGACTGTGTTTTTCGGGATTTTAGGTGATTATTTTTATTTTTATTTTACATCGAATCTATTTTTTTGTTTTAGATAAATTATTAGCACAAAATGACGTCGCAAAGTAATATACCAGATGAACAAATCGCTCGTTTATTGCAAGAATTGAGTGATGAAGAGACTGGTGGCTCTGATAGTGACTCCGAAAATAATTTATATGAAGATGATGTTCAAAGTGATGCCGAAGATTGCGAGATAGGTCCACCACTCATTGAAGCCTCCTCAAACACGGAAAATATAACACAGACAGTTTCGGACAGTTCTGAGAGCACGTCGTGCAATGTTACAGACCAGATTATTATGCCACAAAATACAACTCTTAGAGGGAAGAATGACCATCGTTGGACTGCTACTAAAGGCAGAACAAGTGGCAGGACATCAGCTTCTAATATCATAAGAACTTCTAGGGGTCCTTCTCGCATGAATAAAAAACTGTATGATCCCTTGGAATGCTTTAGTATATTTATAACTGAAGAGATAGTGGAAGAAATCACCAAGTGGACCAACGCAGAAATCCAGTTGAAAATTCAAAGGGCTGATGTAAAAGCGACCTTCAAGTCCACAACTTGCGATGAGATTAGAGCTGTTATTGGTATATTGACCCTGACAGCAGCTATGAAAGACAATCACTTAAATACTGACGAGCTGTTCGATTGTTCATATTCAGGTAACCGATATATCGCAGCTATGAGTAGAGATAGGTTTGATTTTCTGGTAAGATGCTTGCGTATGGATGATAAATCTTTGCGGCCGCAACTAAGAATGACAGATGCTTTCGTACCGATCAGAAATATATGGGAGATTTTTATAGAACACTGTAGATTGAATTATACTCCAGGAGCATATGTAACAATAGACGAACAGCTTTTAGCTTTTCGAGGACGATGCCCTTTTCGTATGTACATCCCTAACAAACCTAGTAAATATGGAATTAAAATAGTCATGATATGTGATAGTACGACACATTATATGATTGATGCAATTCCATATCTAGGAAAATGTACTCAAACCAATGGGCTGCCTCTTGGTGAATATTACGTGAAAGAACTTACTAAATCTATTCATGGCAGTAATAGAAATGTAACCTGTGATAACTGGTTTACATCAGTTGCTTTAGCCAAAAGCCTGCTAAAACAGCCATACAATTTGACTTTGGTCGGCACTATGAGGTCTAACAAAAGAGAAATACCAGAGGAGATGAAAAACATGCGTACCAGGTCGGCCGGAACATCCATGTTCTGTTATGATGGACCCTTGACTTTGTTATCGTACAAACCAAAACCTAGCAAAATGGTATTTGTTTTATCATCGTGTGATGAAGAAGGTACGCTCCATCCAAAAACTGGAAAGCCAAACATGATCCATTTTTATAATGAAACTAAAGGTGGAGTCGACACATTCAATCAAATGTGTTCGACGATGTCGTGCAGCCGCAAAACAAACAGATGGCCCATGGCTATGTTCTATGGCATTTTGAATATGGCGTTCATAAATTCGTATATTATTTATTGCGAAAATATGATAAGTAAGCAAGAAAAACCACTGGGACGCCGTAATTTTATGAAAAAACTTAGTAATAGTTTGATGTCTCCATGGATGTCGACTAGGCAGCAAATTCTTACTTTGCCTACCAATATTAAGGACAAAATAGCAAATATTTTGCCTAAACGACCTGCTGAATTTTCTGCAGAAACTGAAGGTGCACCTGAGCCAAAGAAAAGGAAGTATTGTGCATTTTGTCCCTCAAAAATTAAAAGGATGACAAAGTCAACGTGCGACAAGTGCAAAAATCCTATTTGTGGAGAGCACAAGTCAAGTGCCTGTCCTAAGTGCCTTTAAAGCCAAATTTGTTTCCAAATTATTATTTTTAGAGTTAAGTGTATAACCAAATATATAAAAAGTACCTTTTTAAAAGTCTGATGTTAAAATTGTTAGTTTGATAAAGGATCTCATGTTTTTTAAGTTTTGAAATGGTAAAGAAGCGCCTATTTTTGTTTAATAAAGATTTTTCTATTAAAAACAAAATGAATCTTTCATTTTTTCTACAAATTCCTAAAACAAAAGAATGTTCTATCATATATTACTATTTATATTACTTGATTTGATATAGGTAATGGAAAATTGGCATTTCAATATTCACACGTCGTCATACGTCGAATCGACGTATGGTTATCTTTAACGTACAGTAAAATATGGTTATCTTTCTAGGGTTAATAAAGGCCAAAGGCTAGTTTTATAGAACAATAAACAAAGGCTACTTTTGTTTATTGTTCTATCTTCGAAATAAATATATTTTTTTTACACCTACATTTTGGACACTTCTTCACTGTTTTGAAGTCTATTATTGTTATAATTTTATGATTATAATTTAACTTTAATTAATATTTAATAAAAGATTGTATTTAAAAATAAAACCTGATTGTTTAAATAAATATAAGTTCACTGTTGTTGAAAAAAAAATGACGTTCATCTATCCTTACATTAGGCAAGTATCCCCCGAACCATTTTTAACGTTGGGCTACTATCCACCTAGTAGGCAACTATCCTCTTTTTTAGGGGTCATTTTAAACTGGACTCCAAATTTATAATATTTATAATCTTTTTATAAATAGGGTATGTTACAAGAATAATTAACTATGTTTGAGAATAAATTTTGAATAAAAAATACATCAGTACACAAGTTTTAAAGGAGCTTTTTAAAAAGGGTGGCAACTATCCGGCTTTTACCCTAAGTGTTCGACCCTATAAACAAACGTTAATTATGCCATTGTTTGTTCTCTTAATGCCTGAACCGAAGAAGTTTTCTATGAACCGTCCGATAGAACTCACCGAGGCGGTAATTTCAACATAAAATTGGGGATAAGTGGTTCATAACCCAGAAAACCACTACCCAAAAACTGGGAAAAGTTGAATAACTTTTTATCTAAAGTGACAACCCACTGTCATTAAAAATCCATCAAGCAGTTTTTGAGAAATTGAAACTTTTACCTTCAAAATTTACAATCAGACGCCCTTCAGCCATTTGATTCACAACCGTAGGGCGCAAAAAGAAGCGCAACGCAAACGGCGTTAGAAGTTAGAAGAAGAAGAAGAAAGTTAGAAGCCTCTTTAGTCCGCTCCGACTTAGAAGAGATCATATGTATGTTCAATAGAATAACTAAGGAAGAGTACGACATGGTTCTAGTCGTACTAGAACTATCCCCGCGCAGGAAACAAATTTTCGGCCTTAAAGAGTGCTGTAAGCTCTCGGGCCTCAAGGTGGAAACGCCCGCCAAACATTCATACACTAGACAGTGTCATCGCTGTCAATTGTACAGTCACGCTTCCCGAATCTGTTTCGCCAAAGCACGCTGCGTTAGTGCCTAGGCGATCACGGCACCGCCGATTGCACCCGCACCCTCCCAAGCGCAGAGCCGCCGGCGTGCGTGTTTTGCGGGCAACACGGACACTCTGCGAATTATCGCGGCTGCCCCAGGGCCCCCAAAGCACACAAGTCAGCTAAGCTGTAAAGGTCCTTCAGGCCAACAGCGAGATCCCATTCAAAAAAAAATTACTTCAGATTCCAATTTCAACGCATCCTAGTTTATTGTAAACCTAATATTATTTTAAATAAAGTTTTTGTTAGTTTAAAAAAAAAACAAGTTTTAGTCACTACCTCATAACATGGGTGAAGAACAAAACAACAAACAGATAATCAAATGAATCCTAAACAATCAGAGACCGTAATTAGTTGTTGTTGAAAAGAAACCACTGATGGCTTTGCTATCATCTATAAACAAACAATTGATGAACATTTCACAAACAAAACAAGTTTTTTTTAACTTTATAATAACTTGTGTTAATAATAGTAATGAGGATAAGCTCATTTCTATTCCTTTTCTCTTCAATATTGATAAAGAATATAATAAAACTTGAAAGCTATTACCTCAAAAAAGAAGTGATCGTTCTTCATTGAATTATGTGGCAAAAAGAGAATCTATTATGAATTTTATCAACACAATACCATGCCAATAACAAAATGTGCAACTTGTATAAAATTCAACAAAGAAAGGAAAAGTCAGCAAGACACATAGGCTACACAAATTAAGAGCCACAGCTTTTTTTGAAACAGGTAAAGAAGAAAAAGAAAAATCTCCAAAAAAGCCCAATCAGGTGGCATATTACTTAAGAAATGTGTAATTTTACAGAAAAATCCAAACCAACCTTCTAGTTTTTAGACAATATGATATTACATAAAATGCTAAATTTTGTATGTAAAATAGCATCATATAGTTATATTACTGCTTTTAAACTAAAGATTTGTTTACTGCCACTTTGGTAAAACTGGATGTTGCTACTTTTGCTCCTATATGACCCAAATGTTCAATGGAACCCTCCACAAGACTATAAGAACATTAAAAATCTAATACAAGCTGAAGAAGCTGAATGTAGATGTAAGAACCACAAAAAAATGACTAAAGACTGAGCTAATTAAACAAAAATAATAAAATACACATTTTATGAGTATTTTGACCCATAAAACGAAAAAGGGTTAAAATTTGTACTAAAGAGTCTTCCCAAGAAGATTTTTATAGAACTATAAATAATATCATACTTTTTATTGATAAGTCCAATTTGTATTTGGAGAAATTTCAATCAGATTAACTAGCTTTCTTTAAAATAAATAAAAGTTGACAACTCCTCCAAAAAGCTTGCTCCATCCTCACTGCTAGCTTGCTACCAGGTTTTAATTACTTAATAAAAGTACCCAAGCATTCTTTTTACTGCTTTGCGCTGCTGCTGTAATATACCTGACAATATCCATTTTTATTTAGTGTCCTATAAGTGTAGTGATTAAAAGATGGCTGATCACACAGGGAACCACTTGGAAATAATTTTATCAGCAAACTATAAAATTGGTTCTCAAAACTCCTCTGTTTTGAAAATTTGCAAATATGTTCAAAGTTCATTAAGCGTGCAGAACTTTAAAGATATTGAGTAAGTGTAATGTTTTGAAAAATGCAATTGCTTTGTAAAGTCTTAAAATTTGTTTCGACAGCTATTAAGAACAGATGGTTGCAATGTTAAAACAAATGTTTAAATTCCTTACTCATTCACATTGTTATCTATTGAGATATTTAGTTTACAGCCATCTTAAATGGTATTCAAAGAGAATAATTAAAAAGGGTATAGTTATTATGAGAATCTTAAAACATGTGTTGTTTGTAAAGAATGTTATTTTGTAATTGTTAAACGCTTCAATGGCGGCATCCCATTGAAGCGTCAGTTGGGGATTAATGGTTTAAAAGGAAGTAACAGTGTCAAAGTAAAATAGTTGAATATTAAAGTTGAGACCTAGAGATAGAGTTAGAAGAGCTACAGTCAAACAGGTCCCAATCCTGTAGTAATCCAAATACAAATAAGTGTGAGTGTGTCCGACTCGATGAAATAAATAAGTATAAATTATACTAAGGTATTTTTAATAGAGCTCCCAAGACTCCAAACATTACGTAAGACTAAAATTAAATATTGTAACATTTATTTTTTGTTATTAAATATAAAGAAATTGTATTTAATGTACTAATGGTATAAGTAATCTATAAAGAGTCACTTCTCCAATAAACAAGAGTTCTTCTAATTAATAATCAACTATATTTTTGCTTTTTAAAATAAATGTAAAAAAAAATTATGCCACTTTGCTATACAAACAATTACTTGCAATAAAAACAGTAGATTTCAACAAGTTTATTGAACATGCTTTCACTTTGACCATGCTTTTCAATCAAGGCCAATCAGGCAACAAAACGTCTACTTATTGTAACATTTAAGACATTATTTCGAACAACGTTGTTTAGATCCGAATTTCTTTAATACATTCAACATTCTCAAAGTTGGAATAATACAAAAAAGGGAATACTGACCAGGTATTATTTTTTCGAAATGTGACGCCACCATTGATATTACTTACCAAAACTATATCAGGACAACTATTTCTGTTCCGCTTGCACTAATTCCTTATGGATTACCATTGTAATTACATTCTAACTGAATTAAATAATTCGAAAGAAAAAATTTAAATTACTCACCAACCATGCTCAACATTACACACTCTGACGTTTGGACCGTTTGGTTTGACTTTTAAAGATTCACGGTGTTGCCATTTCGTCGGCTTGATCGTAAATAATAAAATATTTGAAAATAGCTTAAAACCGAAATATGTGTGGCCACATTTATCTGTATTATTATCTATGGCCACACTCCCTTCGTCCAATAGCAGACGTTCGCGCCAATTACGAAGCGTGGGTTATAATATTTGGCGCATATAGGACAGAACGACGCTTTTCTTGCCCTAGGCACGACATGTAATAAGATAAATTGTAAATATATGTACCTTTTATAGAACCTCATCCCGCTATTCAAGCTAACACAAGCTGTTTCGACATTTTATACTAGTGTTTGTATTTATTGTCTGTAATTTTAATTTAGTTTGTCTTTCTTTTCACTCATATTACTCTCATTTTATAATTAAAATAGGTTCCTTATTAATCATTTTGTAAAATGGCAGAGAATAAGGCAGCACTGGGTCCTGTCCTGAGAATGAGAGTAATCAAGATGTAAGTATTAACAAAATTTCCATCTGCACACACCCTTTTTCTAAAGAAAAGTCATTATTATGGTTTGCGAGCTTAGAAGCGCAATTTAATATAAATAAGATCACTAAAGAATTAACAAAATTTCATTACACAATTGCACAGCTTGATACACATATTTTACAAGAATTAGAAGATATTGTGATTAATACACCAAAAGATTTCCCTTACACACAACTCATAACTACAGTACTAAAGCAGTTTACTGAACCTTATGAAGTTAAGATCCGTAAACTTTTAGATGTACAATATTTAGGGGACCAAAACCCATCTTCATTAAGAAGACAGATTTCTTGTTTTGCTGTTACAGATGTGCCTGATAATTTTAACAAAACATTATGGTTAGGTAAATTACCAAGTAACATTCGAATGGTATTAGCAACACAGAGGGAAAAACCTTTAAATGAATAAGAACAATTAGCAGATCATCTTTGCAATTAAAATTTTAACAGTTCATGTAGCTCAATAGGTCTACTAAACACAAAAAAATACTCATCATAACAGTATCCAATCTCCTTTGCTTAGTTATTTTCAACATAGCGAAAATAAATCTGTGAACCAAAAATACCAACAAGTTACAGACTATTATAATTCAGAGCCGTCAACGTCAAACTCAGAGTCAATACAGAATCACGGTGTTGCCATTTCATTAGCTTGATCGTAAATAATAAAATATTTGAAAATAACTTGAAATCGAAATATGGAAATAAGATCATTGAACATATAAATAGCCTTTTTTGAACATTAAATAAATTACATAAACGTAATACAACAATACATCAGAATCTATATCAATAAGCAATATAAAAAGTGCCTGCCATCGGCCAATTCGACATAGATTACTGTTTTTGGCTCACTTACTCTTAGATTCTGATGTACACTTTCTAAACTAATAATCTAAAAATTTCGCTGTCAAACATGCGTACAAGCCCACAGACCGGTGACGTTGTTGCTAGACTCGAACCTACTGTTGCCTTAATTAAATGTTGGCGATTTTAAGAGTAAAATCATTTCGGTTCCATTTATAAAAACAACAATCCTTAAAACACTCGATAAACGTCGATAGAAATATTCTGTGGTGGAAATTTTTAACTTGTAACTTATTCTGTAAGACTTTTTGGCGGGAAGTTGCAAAGTTTTAAAAATTTTCTCTGCTTTATCAAAATTAATTTTCCAGTGATATTACAGTAATTTAGTTGTAAATAGTACTTTAGTTGTAAAGAAGATAAGTGTAGAAAGCGACGGGGGCCCTGCCCCCGCAGATAAGAAAAGAAAATTGAACAATAGCTGTACAGTGGATTATAGAATGTATACAAAAACAAATTACATAAGGCGATTATAGTAGCGATTGCGTTGCTTACGTAGAATCGATAAACAATGAAAAAAATGGACCATTATTTAACAAGAAATAAACTGAAGCCTGAACTGAGCCTTTTGTACCGGCACACCAGTCAGAGATCACTGGTGTTACTAAGTATATGCCTGAGAATCCGGCTAATGAAGTAATATATAAAAACATTGCATGCGACACAGTAGTGATTTCAATCACTCAAGGAAAGTCGAAGGAAAACTTTCTCCATTGGATACAATTGCAGTTACATTTGCTAGTACAACTAAACCTCAGTCTGCCTACATTAATATAAATATATGTATATAACGCTATTACTACAATGCTTCAAGTGCCTCAAATTTAACCATTCTGCTAAAGTTTGATAAAAGTGATCCTCATGTGCTGGTCAACATTCATACAAAGAATGTGATGTAGAAGAAATTGTATGCCTCAACTGTAGTGGAAGTCACTGTGTAATCTCGCGATACTATCCAGTGAAAAAGAAGAAAATGCAGGAAAAGAAGTCCAAATATGAGAATTTCAATTGTAGTTATGCAGCTATGGTGAGCAGTATTCCGTTGCTATTTGGTAATAACTAATAACTTTGGTAAATACTCCAGTCACATATAAAATAATATTAAAGATATATTATTTAATGAAATAATGGATACATATTTAAATATAGCACAATTTAATATACAAAGCTTGCAGAATAAAAAGATTTTGAATTTTATAATAATATAGACATATGTCTGTTAAATGATACATGCCTTCATGTTTCAACATGGAGTTAAAGCATAATTCCAAATTGTACACCTTATTTCATACGTAAGGATTCATTAAATTCATGTGATGGCATACTAATTAAACAAAACCTCAAATATAAAATTATAAATACTTTTTACGAAAGTATTAAAAATATTTGTATTATTAGATATCATTAGAAACTACAATAGGAACAATACACATTTTAACATTGAACATACACAAAAACTCTTAATATGTTGTACAAAAGCACAGTCAGAAGCCACTTGCCACTTGCCACTTTTGATTACAGTTTGTTAGCTTACATGAATGTGAGTATTTAGGATTACTACTACCATTACTAAGGAAATTAGATATTGGACAGAATATAGGTTTAGAAATAATAAGTGGTGCCATGCATAGCACCCCTATTGTGACTATGGAAATTGAAAATTGAATACCTTCATTGTGCCTGCTGAGAGATTTTGTCTTAAAGAGTTATCCTGTAATTTTCTAGTGAAGAAATTGTTGCACCTATACAAATTAATAGCTCCACCAACTATTACATCTAATGACCTCACTTCTCTTCTTTGCCTGAAATACCAAGAATTATGTTAATAATAAAAAAATATTCTAAAAATATGTACACTAGTAACAAATGGCCAATTTATCAATATCCATATGAAACTAAAAATTTTAATATTAAATGTCATTTAGATTCTGTTACAAATAAAGTCAAATTTATTTTACAATTTCTACAGGATAAGAGAGATTTTTACACAATATTATCCAAAAGTGAGGAAGTTAAAGCTGCATACTGTGACCCAGTGTAAGTTAAGTAAATGTTTTAAAATACCACAAAATTGCAATTTTTACAGCAGCAGCCTGGGCTATTTGAAGCTTCAAAATATATATTTACTGATGTAAATAATGTAAATATTTTAATACTTACTGATTCTAAAAGCGTATTAGTTAGTTTAAGTTAGTTTAAGTTAGTTTAAGTTAGTTTAAGTAACCAAAGTATGTCTTTTAAACAAAATTATATTTAGAATTAGATATATGTTAACGAAAGTGGTGGAAAAGAACATAGAGCTGGTTTGGGTTCCCTCCCACAGTGGCATATTAGGCAATGAAATTGTAGACCACTGAACTAATCTGTACTATTGTAATTTGTAAATACAGTACATAAAATTTAAAGATAAGATTAGGCCGTTGGGTTATGTTAACGTTTTGACTTTTGTAACGTTTTTCATATGTCAGGTGTTCTTGATAGATGTCATGTGTCATGGTTTTAGGTTTTTTAAGCTTTTAAGAGTATTTTAGAAATGTGAAATGTATCGTTCTCAGGTTTTCTTTTTGTTATAATTTATATTTAATTGTATTGAATTTGTGGTTAACTCACATATATATACAAACAAAAAACCAAGAGCAATATTGGTTTTATTCAACAATAAGAATTTCACAGTAATAACAAGCGAGTGATTGACACATAATTTAGCCGTCTATTTTACCATGGACAGTTCAGCCACATGACATTCTCCCTACCATAAAGTTTTCCAGTTAAGTTGGTGGACGACGTTCTCTTCACGAACGCCACCAAGGTTCATTTTCATCACTTTGAATTACGGCTTCAGGTGTCTCTATTTCGTCCTTGTTTTCATCAATGTTTATGTCTATTGGATACGTGTGAGTAGGTGGGTTACTCTGTAAAAGCTTTCCATATTCAACTATCGCGTCAAATTTAGAATTGCGAACATGCTTTTTAATGAGGATAGGGCCAGGAGTCATGAGCTACTTAGGGAGTGATGTTCTATTAGAGCTTCGACGTGGGTTGATGAACATACGTGTTCGTGAGGCGTCGCATTTGTAGAGGTAGATAAAAAAGATCAGGTCTTTGTTATGTAGAGCAATAAGTAATACTTTTTACCTGGAACTACTGCTGAGATCAAGTGTCCGCAATCTTAGTTCAATTGATTTCCATAAAGTTCCATTTAGCTTTTTTACTTATGGGCATGCAATACCCAGAGACGAGATAATTGTTCACTTCGTGCGACATAAATGACGTCCCTCTATCGGAATGTATGTACAGGAATTTGCCACAAAGTACAAATATTTCATTTAAATGTTTTATCACGGTGGCTGCAGTCATATCCTTTGTAGTAAATGCGAATGTAAATCTTCTGAATTCATCAATGACTGTAAAGAGTTATCTATTTTGAGATGTAGATGGGAAAGGCCCTTTAAAATCAATATTCAACCTTTGAATGGTGCAGTGGCTTCAATTAATCGTCCCTCTAAAGACGAAAAGCGAGGTTTTAATTTAGCGTAAGTTTGACAGTCAAAAATTGTACGGACGTCGGTAACAGAATAAGGTAAATTTTTAGACCTTACCCAGTGAATCATTTTTACCACGCCCAGATGGCATAGATCCTCATGTAACTTCTTCAACTTCTTTGTGTCTATTAACACCGAACATACTCTCTATCAAAGCGTCAACGGCCTTATCGTCTTTTCCCGGTCTGTAAATTGTGTCATATTTAAATTTTAAAGCATGATAGTTCTAGTCGCCATCTCTCAATCTTTTCATTCAATTTTGCTGGAATGTATCTGATAAAACATAAAGGACACTGATTTCTGATCAGTATTCAAATTGAAGTGTCTTCCTATGAGATAGTGACACCACTTGCGTAGTGACTCAACAATGGCTGCGGCTTCTTTCTCAATTGATGACTGTCTCCTTTCAGAGTCAGATAAAGAACGTGAAAAGAATGCAACGGGCTGATCAATATGAGTCAGCAAGCGCATTTGCTGACGCATCTGTCTCTACCGAAAATATTGCATTCTCGTCTATAGCTAGCTACCAATGAAGCTTTTGCAATCTCTTCTTTCAAGCTTTAGAAAACCATTTTTGTTTCTTATGACAATTAAATGGAAACATTTGAATTGATAAAAGCGGTTTTATTCTTTCGGAAAAAAATTATACCCATCTGGAATAGTGATCGAATAATCCTAGAGTCCTCTGGGGAGGGAGGGCAGGAGCATTTTCTGAAATAGGTAAATCTGGTAAAGGTTAAGGCGTTTGGCGTCAGGTTTAACTGTATTATTCCAGACGGTGTAGCCGAGTAGATTTATGCGTTCAGTATTAAATGTGTATTTGTCTTCATTCAATGATAAATTATATTTTTTAACAGCCTTCATAAAATTTTCAAGATTATCGTTATGTTCTTCTTTTGTTTTTCCACAAATTGTCAAGTCATCAAGGTAAGTACCTTTTAGTTTCTAAATTTCTATGATTTTAATTTATTCGTCGTGGGCAAGTGGAAACGGGTGGGCCTTCAGTTTTGTTAATAAAATATACTGCAGAATGTTTAGTTTCACGCAGGGCTCCTGGTGGTGGAGTGATAGATGGGAATTTGTGTATGAGGGATGTAACAGGTGAATGGGGTAAAGAAATTAATTTAATAATTGGTCGTTTTAAAGTTGTTATTGCTGCTTTATTAGTGAGACCAGTATTACCGTCTTTAAGTTTAGCGTATGCACATTCAGGTAGTAGATTATAATGGCCTAAAATATCTAAAACGAACATTGGAGTTTCAACTTTAGCAACTGTGAAGTGCCATTTATAATTACGATTTAAGCCAAAATCAAAATTTATAGTTACTAAACCAAACGTTTTAATGGAAGTGCCGTTGGCAGCTATGAGGCCAGACGTGCCACCCGAACCTGATTTTCTATTAGCTAGTGCCATGTTCAATGGTAAACAGCATATATCCGATCCTGTATCTATTAAAAATCGCCTATTTGTGGTTTTGTCAGTAACAAATAGACGGCGTCCTATAAATGAGCGGTCAGTCGGCGTCATTACTGACTTCCGCTTGCGTTTAATTTTAATTTCGGGCCATTTAACGGCCCTACTGCCAAAATATTTGTGGTATCAACAAACGTTATGTTTACCTTTTGACAAATTTTGTTTTTGTGTTTGAATATGTTTATGATTTATTTTGAGTGCCGCTATACTCTGTGACAAGTCGGCTATTTTATTGTGAATAGTCTGTATTGACTCTGAGTTTGACGTTGACGACTATGAATTATAATAGTCTGTGACTTGTTGGTTGTTTTGTTTTGATTCACAGATTTATTTTCGCTTTGAGGAAAATTACTAAGCAAACTGGAAGGAGATTGGATACTGTTATGATGGGTAGTATTTGCGTTTAGTAGACCTATAGAGCTACATGAACTGTTAAAATTTCAATTGCAAAGGTGATCTGCTAATTCTTCTAATTCATTTAAAGGTTTTTCTCTGTGTTGCTAATACCTTTTGAATGCTACTTTGTAATTTACTTAACCATAATGTTTTGATAAAATTATCAGCCACATCTGTACCAGCAAAACAAGAAATCTGTCTTTTTTAATGAAGATGGTTTTTGGTCCCCTAAATACACACATACATCATCATCATCGTACATCTAGTAGTGTTTAGTTATGTAGTCTGAGTTGTGTGTAAGCGAAATCTTTTGGTGTATTAATCATAATATCTTCTTGTAAAATATTTGTAACAAGTAAGTGTACTGAAATTTTGTTAATTCTTTAGTGATCTTATTTAAAAAAAAAATTATTACCAAATAAAATTACAATAATTATTAATAAGGAATCTATTTTAATTATAGAATGAGAATAATATGAGTGAAAAGAAAGACTTAAACTAAATTAAAACTATACATGCAAACACTAGTATAAAATGTTGAACCAGCTTGTGGTAGCTTGAATAGCGGGATGAGCTTGAAATGTCTGTTGTATACCATCAAAAGATACTTCTCTCCTTGCAGTTTGTACTACTACGTACTACAAGTTGCCGTTGAAGTCTACCATTACTTGCAGAGCCTGAAGAAATGTTCTGTTTGGAAAAATCGTCAGAAAAAAAGTCTGTTCTCTGACTTCACTCCACACTTTACAATATAAATGCTGGTTCAGGGTCCAGGACAATACTTGTACCTGAAATATCTGAAAAGGTTTTGCTTACAAGGGTCCCACTATGTGGATGTGTCTTCTTCATGGATGTGTCTTCTTCGTGGATAATTAAAGGCTGTTCACTGTAACAAGTGTTTTTATTGTCCTCTTACAATAGGTACATATATTTACAAATTATATTATTACAAACAGCGTTTTTTCACGCATATCTAGGGATGGTGCCGTAGCGTACAGCGGACGAACAAAAACCCTCTGCAAACGGAAATCCCTGGCCAAACAGCCCACCAAGTCAGTATCCGAGCCCATGGAACCCAGGGCTCGCAGTTCTTTTCCAAAATTGCAAGTTTAGCGTAAACTTGTAAATATTTTACTTCTTTCGGTGAGAGCCGAAGGCTCATGGACATCTTACCTACATCTTAGCCATCTCACCTTAACCAACCAAAACGAAGCCTTTGTCCTGACGAAATCGGACCGATTGAAGTAGGAATTGAAAGCATGCCTTCCCCAGCTGTGGCATGAAGCCACCTCGTCCCCAAAACCCATCTTTGTTAAAGCGAAACTATGGACGACGACATACCGTCTTCATAATAAGTAGAAAGATTCGATTCAAATACAAAGGATTCGTTATGAGGCTAAAATTTTTAAAACAATATTGTTACATAAACCGTCGTATTTTATACAACTTATTATTATAATCATTCCCTTAATTATTTGGTATACATAAAGTAGATATTTTACAACAAAATCTCACTCTTATCCACGGCAACGAAAGGAAACTTCACTGGTCAGTTTTTGAAGATCGAATGCCTGGCGGCTGCTTGCCGCTGGTTATTTAAAGACCGCGTTTGTGATCAACTAACTGATAACAATCAACTGGAGGGGTTAAGCTGTAAGGCGGTAGACTACAGAGACAGATTACTAGATGTTGTCTATGGAATTGAAATGAAGATAAGTTAAATATGATTAATATCTGTAACAATATGTAAAGCATTTATTTTTTATTCAGCTTTTTTATAACAATTAGATTTGGTCGTTGTATAAAAATAGTAATTGTATTAATAAATCTTTATTTTAATATTAGTTACAACTAGTTCACTCTTTCTATAAATTTATGAATATATAGTGTTTGTATACTTTGATTTGATATAATATGAACACTTTGTACCTTGTTTCTTTTATTCTATTTGCATTAATTAAAACAAACCGTGCACTAAGATTAATGAGAAGCGAACTTCGGTTGAAATCCATTCTCATCGGCGCGGTATAATACGTGAATAATCTGAAAGTAAAGAAAAACACTTTGTTAACGGATTAAGTTATGTATTTTACAAAATTTAAGTTAATAATAATTAACTAATATTTAGCTTTCTGTCTTCTTAACAAAGTGTTTTTCTTGAAATGAGTAATAGTTATGTTAATAAAAGACAATATAATCTGAAAGTAATAAAGAAAATTAATCGCTCAAATGGTCGGCCATTAGTGCGGTCTTGGACTATAGTCTGCTTTTCTGTAGACCCTTAACCATAGTCGGTAGTAGACTTGAGACCTTCGGATGACACTATCTTAGACTCACATCAACGTATGACTGCAGTTCTCGCAACGTACGGACGTAATTTAAAGAAATTTAAAAGAAACCGTATCACCACACGACTGAAGTGAAAATTCTTTACCTCCATATGTGTGTATAAGGATATTATTATTTTTTATTTTTCATCTTAATGTAATTGAATAGATGTTTTATTTTTATTAATAATTTTCACTATTGGATACATCAGTAATTACTATGGTTGATTACAAGGCTTGCGGTATAAGAAATAAGATATATTTATCGAATTAAAATTAGCCAGATATTTGGCTATGAGAGGAAGAGAGAAAAGAATGTGCGCGCACTGCTTTCTCTTTCTCATATCCCCCACTTAACCCCCGTTCTCCTCGCCCGATCACATTGTTCGTAACGCTTTCGTCATGCGCGCGCGTAGAAAGTTTCACTTCAAAACAGTCATACGATCAGAAAAAATACCTGTCCATCCGGAGCGGTGTACTGGTACTGCCCCTCCACTAGCAGAGCTGGTACACCAGAGGCAGCCGGCTGGAGAGACCCTCGTTGCTCGTGGTATATACCACCATCTGGCAACACATATTAAGATGTTGACAGTTTCAGTATTTTCCAAGAAACAGAATACTGGAATTGTTATCGGCAATCCAACTGATGCCAGATGACAAATCTCTGTACAACAATTAGATACCTAGTTACAAAGTCACAAGATATATTTTCTAATATTTAATAAGATACACCCGCACATATTCTCACGAACACTGCTGATTTCCTGACTTACTAAGAAACACGTATGTTTATTTCTCATGAACTTTACTGATTTGACTGTCAGACCCGGAGTCTCGAACATTACATACTAAGTCTTAAGAAAATCGCCATTGAAACCGGTACTCAATAAAATTTGAATGAAATATATTATTTTTAAAAACACTCCAACGCGACCTCGCGTTTTGACTACTTATTTATATTATTCGTCTTGTGATTAAAAATGCAATGAGTTACACTGATTATGGTAGAGTTGACGAGACTTGGTTAAGGCAATATTAAATTCTAACCACCCACTTCTATCTCACAATGAGCGAAAATAACTGATGAACAATACAAAGTTAAATAAATATTTTGTGTACCTGTTTGAAATGCCCATCGGTAGGAGCCGTCAGCGCCTGGAGTGTCGAAGTCGTTTCGAATGATCAGACTACCATTGGCTGATGTCAGCAGTGTCAACTGAAATATTAGTTAAATGTTGGTAACGATTCTGATGTACACACTCTAAACTAAAAATCTCTAAATGTAGCTTTAGACCTGTCAAACAGTTTTAGAGAGCGTAACCTATTCTGTATATCTCTAAATTGATAGCAATAAGGTTTAAATTGTAAATGTAGAAATATATAGAATAGGCTACACACATTTGACAGGTCTAAACCTAAATTTAGAGATTTTTAGTTTTAGAGGTGTACATCAGAATCGCCACCATTATGATATTAGTGTGTGGCGCATAGATGCATAGCCGCACATAATGTAAATATTAGTAGTTTTATTATTCTGAGGAACTGTAGAGTAAACTCATTTCTTAACGTAACGCCTATTCTGTGGAGTTATTAATATATATTTTTCCCGGCGGTTGATCTTGAATAAAAGGACTATTTATTTTGTGTAATTTTATTAGTAACTGTTCACACGCTGCCGTTCTATGCTATGATATATCCACATACCGGACGGTAATCAAACAATATAAAAACTCCTTCTCTTTAATAGATAAAATAGATAATGAGATGATTAATAAGATTGAGATGCTACTTTTCAGGTAGTAAACTTTCCACGTTAAGGGCTTCACATCATATATCCGGCCGTGTACAACATAAATAATTTTCTTCGTAATTAGTACTTGTAGACATTTTAATTAATAAATAGCTATAATTTCAACAGATAAAACGAGTTGTGAAAAAATGTTTCGTAATGGCGGGAAAAAATGATTAGTTTTCCTATGCGCGCGCTTTGCCACAGAGTAAAGAAATGAGTCTTTTTTAATTCTGTATTTTGTATTATTCTCATATGGTTTACGCCTATTGTGCCACGTACGGAAATTTAAGTTTTCTTTTATATAAAGAAAACTGAAGTTATATATGAGTGAAAGTTTTTTTTAATAAACACATACGAGTTAAAATTATCTATTTCTGATATATGAAATGTGATCTTTTTGTAATTTTTCACATTCTTTAGTCACAGTTTAGTCACCATAGAGCCACTAGTGCGTTGATAAATATTTCATAGACTATCGTGTGCGTATGTCATAAGTTTTTGGCCATTAGCGTGACGGCTAGGATTTTTATCGATGCCGGGTCTCAAACTCATGACCTCGCTTGTGCAACATAACTATTGTACGCGAAACCGGAATACATGGTGTTTAATGAGTTTTTGAAAAATTTGGCAATTTATAAACAATACAGTTTGTATAATAAAAATATTTGTTATTAAGCCGAATATGAAATAATTTGGAGATTTCTAAAGGTCCATGAAGGTTGATATATCTTATAACGGAAAATATCTGTAAATATTCAAGATGCAACTTTCGTAATGTATTTTATTTTTGTAGTTGTGTTGTTCTGTCAAATTAATATTATTTCGTTAGTTTTGGTAAGTTAATTTTATTGGCGGTAAAATTAACGGTCAGATGAGCCTTCCCAAAGGCCAAAGCTGATCGTTCTTAAATAAGGCACTGTTATCACATTAAGGTAGTTAGTTATGGTAGTTGTTTTGCCATACATGTGATTAAAATTTTCAATTAATAAATAAATAATTAGGGTTGATCGTAGAAGGGTGAAAATTTAGGATTGTATGTATTTTCGTATGTTATATCATAAAAAAATAGAAACTAATAAAAAATAATATGTTATTTTTATCTATTTGTAAGTATTGTCACATAGATTTTTTTTTATATTAAATATTTACATTTATATTAAATTTTATTTAATTCTTTTTTCATAATATGTGTTTAAATACAAATTCACTATTAAACAATTAATAATAAGTGTAAATTAAAAAATAAAATTTTGGGGTGGACTACCCTTAACATTTAGGGGGATGATAAAAATGTTGGCCGATTCTCAGACCTACTCAATACGCTCACAAAGTTTCATGAGAATCGGTCATGCCGTTTCGGAGGAGTTCAAGTTCGAACCCCGTGACACGAGAATTTATATATTACATTAAAAAAAACATATCTAACAGTCAGGTTATTGCCAAATTATAGCTTCTAAGTCATACTTATTTATTTAATTTAAATTTGTAACGGATCGAAATACGATTAGCTTTTTAAATGTATTTCGACTTCAACAATATATATAAGGCATCTTAAAGGCCGGCAACGCACTAGTGAGGCCTCTGGCATTGTCTATGGACGGCGGTATCACTTTACACCAGGTTAGCCCCCTGTTTTATAAAAAAAAATATCATTCAGTCATACAATCTGTAAGATTTGTTTATATATAAAGAGAACCTCTTTATTTTAAACATTTTTTATTTAAGACAGAGACACATGTCAATCGTTCGTTTTTAATTTTTCTGTAAAATAGTGTATTTAATTTTTTGTGTAAAAAGGGGCTTTTAATGTTATTTTCTTTCGGGTCAGTTATTTTTATTTTATTATTTATTGTAAATAGTGTTAATTTTATTATAAAATAAATGTATTAACTTTCAGAAAGACAAACAACCCAGCCTTTTTTATTAAGTACAAACATTATTATATATATTTTTAAGTCGTCTTGAGAAATACTCAGGTTATAAGGTCAATGTAGTTGCTATAAACATTTCTCTATGTCAATAATTCGCATTTTTGTTGTCTCTATTGTGTAAATTAGCATATTGTATTGTCAAATTATTTAAATGAACACAAAAATCCATATTCAACTTCAACTTTTGGGATAGTCAAATGGTTTTTACGACAAATGAGTAATTGTGTAAATCTCCTGGAGATGTTTATTGTTTTAAAATTTAATATTATTAATTTAATTGCTTTGTAATGGCTTACAATTTGTTTCGACGGTTATTAGCAACAGATGTTTACAATGTTAAAGCAAATGCCACATTCCTACAACATTTTTTGGGATCCAAAAATATCTAAACTAAAATCTCGTGAAAAGCAATCCGGGAAAATGGAGTGCCTGTGAACTTAGCAGAGCACTTGCCAGCAGAGCATCAAAAAATTAGAGTTCTGATAGCATGCACAATAGTTCTAGAGTTCCTGATAGTTTTCAGAAATAGTTCTGGTCATTTTGGTCTGGAAATGAATTTTTTAAAATAGTGTAAAATGCTCTGCCAGCTTCCTGTACGTAGCAGAGCACTTCTTTGGAATTAAAGAAAAAATATTTTTTACATAATCAAACATACTTTTTACAGAGTTCCTCATATTTTTTTTGTCAAAATTATTATTTTATATATTAAAAAAAAAATAAACAAAATTGGAAAAAACCTAAATTTTTAGGAGTTAACATACATTTAAACATATAAAAAAATAACTATGCAGCTAAGACATGGGAACTCCGCGGTTTCTATTAGACCTAGAACGTGTCTAGGCATTACATTGAAAATCTAGACCAGAACTCTTCGCTTTCTTTCAGCAGAGCATAGGCGAATGCTGAAAAGTGGCAATTTTTAGTATAAGAAATGAAAAAAATCATAATAAATTATCCAGACCCTCCAGACATGGGACCTCCGCAGTTTCTATTAGACCTAGAACGTGTCTAGGCTTTACATTGAAAATCTAGACCAGAACTCTTCGCTTTCTTTCAGCAGAGCATAGGGGAATGCTGAAAAGTGGCAATTTTTAGTACTTATTATATTTATTATGTTTTTTTCAATTCTTATACTAGAATTGATTACTACAAAGGTTAATATTTTATTAATTGTATAAACGGCACGGCCTTAACCAATATTAATTCTCGTGAACGTAATTCATTTCTCACTCGAGTGCACTTCATGTCACTTAACCGTTAAGGTTAAATTCGAGATTACGTATTTATGCTAGAATTGTTTATTAGTTCATTATGATCGAACATCACCTGTTGAACTTAAACTAAGTATAATTGATGCCAAACTCACAGCTTACAAAGTTTCCCGATCCATTTTTTATAAGACAGGGGGGCAAACGAACAGTACTAGCAGATTTGAAAGTAATATTTTTAAATTGTACGAGTTATACACGCTTAAACAAATCCTTATTTGCATATGTTATTTTAATTAAAATTTTCTTTATAACTAGTATTATATTATACAATTTTTCAACAGCATTATATACATTTTTGGTTAGATAAGAGATTGCCTGCGTTTTCAGCGCACACCGCGACGCCCGTTTCGGCTTCCGAAACCAAACTTTTTAGTTAATTTTTCCAAAAACTTATCGGCAAATAGAATTACCAAAACATTTACATACAATATTATCGAAACAATAATTACTCTCTCTGATTTCTCTTGTATTAACCACTTTTCCCTTTAATAGCCAGACATGAGCCAAAAAGCATAATCTACATTAAATAATATTTGACTTACCATTAACGACGCAAACAAAACCTTCATAGTTGATTAGCACAACACCAAACCTCCTTCGTCAAGTTCAATATTAAATTTGTACAAAGATTAAAAATCTTCGCGCGCTTTATTTATTGACATTTGACATTATTGAAAGATAATCAATGGTGCGTGTCTATATGAGTCGCGAAGTTAACTAAAAGTTAGAATGTATGTAACCTCTCTCTATTTTGTAATTCAGTGAATGCGATTTCTAAATTATCGGCTTTTGTTATATAACATTTCGGCAACTGTTTACATATCTAATTGATTCAGGCTATATAAAGAAATACGAAGGCGATGGTTTCTACCGATTTTAGAATTCAAAAGATTTTCTAAACATGTTCTATACGAGATTTTTTATGTTTTTTTGGTTTAAAGATTTAACTGTCATTAATCACTTTTTGTATTCAAATTGTTGTTCAACTAAATGTTGCGACGCTTTGAAATTAATCACTAAATTTATTTTCTTTTTGCTCAAATAGTCAGCCGCGCTTTTTTGTCTTATATTATCGGTCCTTATCATGACCAAGATGAAGAACTGTCTGTTCTGGATGTGACGTTGTACCTCAATTTAATAAACCACGGTAATGTTAAAAGATTAAAACAAATAAAAAATTAAGACTTATTTGTGAAAAATAGCTTATTTTGACAATGACTAATACAGCGTAATCAGTAATTAGGCTAAATGTGTTAGGAACGCGGCAAATTTTTGCGTTGATTTTTAATTTATGCTTCGTTGCTACACAAATATTAGTTTACCATTCGATTCCCTCCTACAAAGTTCAACATAATCTTCGATTAACAAACAATTTCAAGGTTTTTACGAGAAATATTGAGATTGAGTTAACTTCGAAGGTTAAATATTTGACTGCAATTGGTAGGTATTATTTATATCAGAACAAACATTCAATTGTATAAAACTATAATTTTTAAGATAAATATTTTTTTTTATGATACAGGCGGGTCACTTAGATAAGTGCTTACCGCCGCCCATGGACACCTGGAACGCCAGGGGCGTTGCCGGCCTTTAAGGGATAAATACGCTCTCTTCTTGAAGGCACCCAAGTCGTATCGGCTCGGAAATACATCCGCCGGCAGCTGGTACCACAGTAAAGTGGTACGCGGGTTCGCCCCCTGTTCGATAACTGTTGACTGTCTTAAAAATATCTATTTATATTATTTACTGTGTGTCAAATGTGTCCTGATAGATTATTATGAATAAAACGAATGTAATTTAACCTTAAACGCTTCTTAATGTGTGGTTTTTAAGTTTTCAAATGCTAAAACAAATAGAATTACATAAATAAATAAAGCCTTTATTTCTACTATACCTAAGCTATTTACATTTTAATTATTATTATAGCTAAACATTTTTAGCTAAGCTAGACATTTTTTTTTTACTAACTATCATAAAGTTATATTAATTTATTGTACTATAGTAGTCGCCTCTGCGGTGTAGGCCTCCCCTAAACCCTCCCATTTTGTTCTATTCCTTGCTACGGTCATCCAGCCCGGGCCACACTTCTGCGAAAATACGTCCCTCCATCTTCTTTTTGGTCTGCCTTGTTTACGCTTGCGGCTGAATGGGGTCCACTCCGTTATGATTTTTGCCCATCTATCGTTCCTTAGCCTGCACACATGCCCCGCCCATCTCCATTTTAGCAGTCTAACACACTTCTTTACATCTATAATACTTGTCACCTTCCTTGTGGCTTTGTTACGGACCCTATCTGCAAATTTTAGACTCAGCATACTCCTTTTCATTTTCCTTTGGCACACTGCTAGTCTTTCTTCATCGTCTTTTTTTAGCGCCCAAGTCTGGCATCCGTATGTTAGACATGGAAGTATCGATATGTCAAAGACCTTTTTCTTTATAGCCATACTAGTTTCATCACTTTTCATAATCTCCTTCAACCCCCAATAGGGGGGATTACATAGGATTGAACAAATATTAGTGAATTAAATTAAAATAAATTTAGATATATTTGTGATAGGCTTGGTAAGCCGCAGGCTTGACTGCAAAGAGTTTTTATTTGTAAGTTTAAATTAAGGTACTTTTAAACTATACAGTATTTTGGCAATAGGCTATAAATATGAAATCTTTTTCGGTCTTATAAATGGAAGGCAAGCGATTTTTGTATACCGGTTAACAGTTTGCGAAGCAATCGCCTCTGTAATGGGAAGTCAATGTTGAAATCCAAAATTTATTTAACTGCCTTCATTAACTTTACGTAATTAATTACATTTATTACTTAATTGCAATCGTTCGTAAATTCATAACGCAACGTGCCGAACATACTTATATTAATATATGCATAAAGGGACATATGTATGTTTGTAGTGTTTACACACAAAATTTACTAGAACGAATTCAAAAATAAATTCTCTATTATCAGTCTTCGAGACATTTAAAAAAATGCTTTTTATGAACTCTTGTAAAACAGCAAGGATGAGCTGGTATTATAAAAAAATAGATTTAAAATTGTAAAAAAATATCAGAATTGATAGATTTTAAGGGCACCGTCCCAAATTCCTAGTGCCGCTATAGTTAGGCGGGCCCCCATACAATATTTTTTTGTTAAAATACATTAACCAACAAAATTAGGTATACAGTCACAAGATATATTTTCTAATATTTAATAAAATACACCCACAAATATTCCCACGAACACTGCTGATACATTTCCTAATAATCCCTAAGATACACGTATGTTTATTTCTCATGAACGTTACTGATTTGACTGTCTGGCTCCGGCTCTCGAACATTACATACTAAGTTAGTCTTAAGCCAATCGCCATTGTAACCGGTACTAAATAAAAATTCCAATTAAATATATTCTTTAAAACACGCCAGCGCGAGCTCGCGTTTTGACTATTTTCATTTACACAAACACAGGTTTATAAATATATAAATTACCGTTCACCAGGTATAATTGAGAGATTTCACAACAATTACTGTGTAATCTTCGCTTATTACTATCGGGATACGATATTAAATGAAACAACAGCTTCGCTTTTCGTATAATATAAAAATATATATAAATCATATTTACAAACACTATATATCACTGATACAATAATAAACTCATGAAGATATTGCATGTCTAGAATGAATAGAGACAATCGGACAGATTCGGCACCTCTGTCGCACATTTTCAGTTTATAAAACAGTGATTTAAAAATAAAAAGAATTGCTAAAAATACGTGTTTTAAATTGAATTATCGACACAGATTACTCATGACGTCACACATCGGGAACCGCGTCCACGACCTATCTTTATTACCACAGCTGGATGGAGTAGATTATTTCCTTCATCTCACAAGACCAGATAATAGACCCACTATGATACAGAAAAACCTGCTCAAAAAGGCTCCGCCCCGAACCTAAACACATCTTCACAATACCTACCGACGTTACTAAGAAATAATTAAAATAAACAAAGGACAGGAACAAACACAAATGTCAATTGTCAGATGTTAGCGCCAAAATTGATAAGTTTGACCCCTTTCGCTTTTGATAGTCTGCATTTATTTTAAAACATCAAAATCAACTTAAATGTCATTTGTCACGTGTTGGCGCCAAAAATTGAATTACCATTTGATCGGTTAGAAATATTTTATGTAAACATTGGTGTCGATTCTGATATATCTAATTTAGGTAAATCAAACATACTTATTCAATCAAAAATATCAAATACAAATTAAAAATGAAATAAATTGATTTAAGTATAGTTTCAGTTGGAGTATTACACATCAAAATGGACACCATTACAAAATAAAATAATCCAAATACCTAAAATTAGAATTTTATTAAGCATATATAATGTCGTCACAAAAAAGACTAGTTAGAAGATTACAAAGTTAAAAAATACATTTACAAAATTGGCACAACGAAATTATTGCAAAACCTATCCCTATATATATATCACACACGTTAAAATTATAATGCACTCAGAATTAATAGCAAATCATTATATTTTCTTGAGGCACTTGTATCAGTCATTCTTTTTAATAAAACTTCTTTATTGGCTTTGGACCATTTTTTTTTAAAATTATTAAGCCCAAAGGTATCCATTTTAAGTTCGAAAAACTGGGTTGTCAAAAAAACTCGAATTTAACTTGACATTTGAAACTTCGAGTCGTCACTGACTGTCAATCAATCAGTGTCACTGACGTTTCTTGTATACAGATTAAAATGTTGTGTCAAAATTGTCAATGGCATCTTCATTTGAATACATTTTGCCGCGAAATCGTTTTTTGTTACAATTTGAATTGTATCCGCTAAAGAAGTTTTACTTAAAGTTGCAATTACAGACTTTTTTTGTTGTTTATTAACATTTTTATAGCAAATACAACTTCAATGATTATTTCCTAAACAGAATTCATCAATATAGGCGCAGCCGTAGCTAGTTATATTGCGTCTGTTAGATGAATATCCTAAACGACCTATAAACAAAAGGATTCTTTTACTACTTGAGACTTATCATGGCCCTTCGCAGAGTCCTACTAAATTTACTTAACGTATGATTTCATAATAGACTATATTTATTATTAATTATGAACTCCCGAGTGGTCGAGCTTACTAAATTAATTTGCATTTTTTTTTCTTTTTTTAAGTTTTTCGCACCTAACACTGTGCCTAAGCAATTTCTAAACAAATCTAAATTCTAGCTACACATTATTTTACATATATACAAGAAAAACCGTCCGATATTTCGATGATATACGCCGAAAATCACATTATTTGTTGTGAACCAGGCCAAACGCCTCTCAAACACAAATTTTAAATTTGACATTACCCACATTATATTATATATATACATATATCATAATAAAGCTTTGAAAAACGATCAAACTAAAAACCCCTCAAATTGTTGAGCCTCTTCTGCAAATCTTGCAACTCTTCTTGATTGCTCTTGGGAGGTTCAGGGGAATTGGAGTCGGTTGAAGGCCGTTTGGTGGGGCTGTCGGGGCAATCCGGGTTTGTGGGGGAAGGGGAGCAGCGGGATGGGGTTCTCCTCTCCCCCCCCACGGCCATCAGAAACGAGCTCTCAGATTTACCGGGGCTGGACCCTCTGTAACAGATATGTATAAGTTATCTCTTACTATAAAGGCGAAAGTTGTGTGTTCTTCACGCGTAAACGGCTGAACCAGTTTTGATGAAATGCCATATGCAAAGGGCCGCACATCCTGATTGACCCAAACGCATATAGTGTAAGTATATTAAATTAAATATTGTTAAGCATACATAACGTTTAATAATAACATAGACGAGTCTAAATCAATTCAGCAGTTTTCGCATGAAATAGTAACGAACATATCGACATAGGATTTAAGAATTTAATTTTGAAAAAACATGTCACTGCAAAATGTTTGAATAATAGAAACAGAAAAGAAAATCTCACCGAGAATATTTGGTGCTGGTGGCGAGATCCGCCCTCCGCGAGTCCTCGCTGTTAAACAGCCACACTCCGGACGCACTTTTGTGGTCGCGCACCTGAAAGTCCGACGCGAAGTGCCGAGGCGACTCCGTGAAGTCCACTTTCAGCTCTTGGCCTATACATAAAATATTAACTAAGGATAAAATCCCTATTAACAATAAATTCCCATTTTCAACCGTTGGGAACCCTTAAAATAGTTTTCATCATTCTCCAAGGATCCTTCACCTGGATGCAGCCTCTCGTCCAGTCGTAGTTCAGCGTACTCCTGGCTCAGGTCTTGCAGCTCATTCGTCCTCCACTTCCCCTTCTCATCAGACCACTTGGATTCCTTATGTCTCCTAGGGCTGTTTGGTTCTGAAAACAATTATACCAATAAATAATAATATATGTCATTGCGTTCACTTCCGTCTCTTTCTAATCGCTTCTGATGAAAAGAGATAGATAGACTATTGTTCAAGTATGTATGGGCGCAAATTAATGTATAAGAATTATATTTTTACTATTATATTAATGATAAAAAATAATGGTAATTAAAAAATCATTGGAGATCACCAGTTTTAAAACTTTTATATTGAAAACAATATAAGACACTGTATTGACTCCTTAACTGTTTGTAAAACATATCTTCACTTCATTGTATAATCTTATTGCTAGCGCCATCTGTTGACGAACTTTGTAAAGTGTCGTTGGCTATTGAAGTTATTATAAATTTGTACCATTTGTTTAAAGGAAATTATTTGGTGTTGTATAATGTAAAATTCACTTTAATATTATTGTTGATTATTTAACTTTATAATTAATTGTAAAATTGCATGTAAAGGAACTTGGAGTTCTTAAACGTTACTTTGGATAGCGGTTGCTCTATATAAAACGAATCGCAACTAACCTACGCCCATGCATTCTGCAAGAGAAATCGTCTGTAATTAAAGTCAAGTTATTGTGTGGGTTTTAATGGAACCTGGACCCGATATCCCCGGCGTGACGTCGACATATACGTGCTACTTTTGAATACTTTATATATTAGGATTATATAAACGGTTAAGGTAGTTTTTAAGTATGTTTTTGGCTATAGGCTGTAATTAAATAAACATAAATTACTATGAAATCAACAGCGATATTATCAATGTCTTAAATCCGGCCTTGCATCTCCAATCTTCAAAGTCCGGTAACAGATCCTAAGACCCGGCCCGGCGATAAACTGACCTGCCAGTGGCACGGCCTTCCTCGGGGTGTCGTCGAAGCCCAGCTGGTTCAGGTCAGCCAGCATTTGCTCTTCGCCGTCGAACACGAACTCCCTCTCCGACGTCCGCTTGGGCTTCGCCGAGGGCGGGGACGGCAGTTTGACGTCTGCGGAAAAAATATCGGAAATCACAAATGCCCTAGGGTCTCGTCGGTAAAATACAAACATTGTATGTAAAAGCCCAGCCCTTGGGATATTAATTATAATAGTAATTTGGGCACACTACCATGAAACACCACATTTCACATTCACACCACCCACTCACATGACACTTCATTTCCATGTTTTTGTACTTCTTTTTTTTTGTATTACCTTTTAGTCTTTTATATATATATATATATATATATATATATATATATATATATATATATATATATATAATATAATATAAAAGACTAAAAGGTATATATATATATATATATGTTTTAATTCTATGTTTCATAACGCTGTTTGGGTTAGTAAATAAATAAATAAATAAATAGTGACTCAATTGGAGCAATGGTGATCGCGTCCGACCCGGGTCCCGGGTTCAATGGCCGGGACGGTGAAAGTATCACGCATGTGGCAAGGGCAAGACTCGCATATACTTTTTTGTAATA
Organism: Pontia daplidice; assembly: GCA_963693355.1. Taxonomy (NCBI): domain Eukaryota; kingdom Metazoa; phylum Arthropoda; class Insecta; order Lepidoptera; family Pieridae; genus Pontia; species Pontia daplidice. The sequence continues at coordinate 2,354,216 of CAVNZL010000016.1, read as the reverse complement.
TTAGGATGGTATTGTCTGGCGCACCTGTGTCCTGCTGCGACGTGCCTCCGCCCGCCGGCCCCGCCAGCAGCTCTTCCAGCTCTTGCTCCAGCTCGGCGAGGTCTTCGTCTTCCACGGCGCCGCCCAGGGCTCTGCCCACCTCGTTGTAAGCGTCCATCACCTGTCACGTTCGCAACAATTTTCCTCTATTTAGTACATTGATATTGCAATCAAATATTTATCTTATGTTTACTAAGATATATTATTACAGAACTATTTAAGATTAACATTCCCAACATTCAATACATATGTGTAAGTAGTGTGATTCTGACGTATAAGCTATATTATAAAGTCTCATTAAAATCCATTCAGTAGTTTTTATTAAAAAGAGTAAAAAACATACATACTCACAACTCTCGTTAGTAATATGAGTAGGAGATATTTAATCCAAAAATCTAAACTCACACAAATCAAGGGCTACCATTAAAGACAAACCTCTTTCAGATCGTCCATCGTGTCGTGGACGAGGTCCTCTTCGAGTCCGCCATCTTTCATCGAGGTCTTCATCGCTTTCGCGCTCGTTCTGTAAGTTAATGCTTCATTTTATACATTACTATTCATTAATTGTACATAATATTCATAGAATTATAAAAATTCCTTGTAAAAGTACCTATAAATTATGAAATTCACTATTTATAATATTTTTTCAAAATATATCGGTTAGGTTAGGTTAAGTTAGAAAAATTGTATACATCTGACTGGTCACATTATAAAAACATAATTTTTTTAATAATTATTATCCTTTTCATTCCATAAAAGTCAATAAAACACTAATCCTATCGAATTTACGTCATTACAAAAAATAATATTTGGCTATTAATACTGTAATACACGATCTGTTGGCAAAAAGAAATAATAATTAATAAATAATTTGAAATAATAATAATTTAATGTAACTGCCTATATATAAATAAACGAACAAGTTGATGTGTGAGGTTTATAGCAAAGAAAATTGATGAAAAATTGCAACAGAAAAGCGGGAAAATCTTTTTTCACACACAGCGCCATCTGTGATACGTAGCATGTACTAGAAAAATGCGAATGACGAAATCAGAAACTTCAAATGGGCAGTTACGTCAGTACTAACGAAGTCAGAAAGCTGAGTATCTAAAGTTGTAAAACATGTCGATTTTCTTGTGTACAATAAATAAAAGTTTTTCTCACCGATACGTGTCAACGACAGCTGTGTTGACGTCGACGTCCCTGGCCTGTTCCAGGAGCTGTTTGACGTTGTGCAATGCCGACTCGCATTTGTCCACTCTTTGCTGAGCTATGTGCTTCCGACGGAGGTGATTCTTCGCCTAAAATGTTCGTTAATAATGTTCATTTTACAGGCCGAGTCAACTGTCACAATTCACAATGTCCTCTTGAGTATTGTCAAATCATTAGAGAGATAGATAACTTCATAACAATTGCATCCATTTTATAATATTATACACAAACTAAACATTATAAAATATTTATAATATTTTCACAGTAAAACTACTAGATTGAAAATTTTTTCACCATTGCAAAATGAATGTACATAAATCCCTATTAAGAATATCTTCCCGTGGGACATACAAAAGAAAAAGTTACTTACAGCCAGCCTATTCCCCATCTTCAAAGCAGCTCTGACGTCGTTGTCCACCATCAGCACTTCCTTGGACAACCTGGCCATGTCTTCGCTCAGTTTCTGTTCAGCCGATATCAACTTCACCAATGCTATGTCCATTTCTGTTATGGGTGCTGCTTTTTTGTTTGGCTCAGCTGGAATTACATCAAGAAATCAATTTAAGCCACTATACAAATTAAATTAAACAGTAATTATTTGAAGACCCAGTATGGCTGAATGATCATAAACATCAGGTATTGTGCTAAATTTAGAAATGTATGTTAATTGGTCAGTTTGGATCCCCATATTACTATAGATGATCATATTACTATAGAGGATCATAGAGATGATCCTTGCGGCTTCGCTCAGGTTATTATTGGACCTTATACCTTATCTATACTTATTATATATGAAATATATTGTACATTTATAACATAGGAGCAATAAAAATATGTATTTCAATTGAGGAATAATTATATTACAACCAAATGTGCATTTGAACTTAATTGTCAATATTTATAGTAATATGATGCACTATTTTGGCTATAATGGCTTACATGTAATGTGACGGTTTTGGCAGTTTACGCCAGAATAGCTTGCAAACGGTAGATTTTTTCTTACTTGAGATTTTGCACAATTCACACAATACCTTTAGAAATTGTAGCCTATGTATTTTGATGTAAAAGCTATATTTTTGTAAAGTTTCATTAAATTACATTCAGTAGTTTTTAAATGGAAGAGTAACTAACATAGACACCAGTTTCGTGTTTATAATATTAAGAGGATATATATTATTAGTTATAAAGAAATAAACAGTGATTTTACATGCTTACAATACTGTAACTGTTGAATCAATGTTGTTAGTATTTATATTACATACCGCCATCTATGGATTTTATTCTATTCTGTTCTAATTCTACCAGAATGTTACATTATTATTTAGTTTTTTTAGTTAATTCTAAACTAAACAACACAAAGCTTAACAACATTAAGACGAATCGGTTGGTCAGCTATCAGCGAATTATAAAACCCGTAGATAGTCCCTTAGTCATGTAAGAGATGAAATTGTTCAGGCGTTTTAAACACAACCAAGAAAACATTTTACCCAGTTTGACGACATCGCCCTGCTTGACAGCAGCGCCCTGAGCCACCAAGTAGCCCAGCAGCAGCTCGAAGGTCTCTCGGTTCGTGCTTCCCGTGTTCTTCATGTGGTGTTCGATGGTGCCTGTGCGCTCAACACCTGGAGGGTACTTATTTACCAATTCCGTAGCCAGCTCCTGTAAACAACACAAGAAAAACCTATAAAACTGTCTTTTTTTCTCGTTTTTGCTGTCACGAACCGCGATAGTGACCCAGGTGAAATGCAAAGGTGATGTATTCAGATGCGATAACGATTAAACCGTTTGTTCGGAGCAGACGCAAAGAGAAAGTAACAATAGCTTAGCGAATGATAATTTTTTAATTAGAAGAAATATCAAATATGTAAATGAATGTACTGGGCGCCGGATTCTACAACGGAACAATGAACTATATATTATATTAAAAAATTTCGTTTTAGTTACGCTATTTACAAATTAAGTGCTGAAGAAATCTAACTGAAAATTTGTGGCGGGTTAGTTTAAAACATATTTCAATAAACTGTTGATACATAAGTTATTTATTTATTGCCAAATTATTTTTATACAATCATTACATTAAGCGAGAGAGATATTAAGAACACATTTATTATGTGTCAGACCTTTATTAGACTGTAAGAAGCATTGAACATTATACTAATATTATAATATAACCTTTCCTATAGAAAATTGTTTACTAAATTTTATCAAACCAATTTCTTAGCAATATCCCGCGAATAAACCCCAAAAAAACACTCTACGCACGTCTCGCCCCAACACCGGAGCATCCTCAGGATGTTGTCTCTAAGAACAATGTTCAGTGAGATTGTCTCAAATAAATTGATCTAATATAATTGTATATAGCACCGCAAAGTAATGCCTAATTCTATTAACTCTTACTTATACTCGGTATGGTAAATTTTTAAATTACTTTTCCCAGTGAAGGCAATTCTACCCAATCAAAAAAAAAAAACAAAATAGAGCATGATAAATCATTTATATCACTGCCTCTATACTCCGGTTTCAACCGCAAGAGTACACTATTAAATGAATAACCTAATACAGTGCAACTTTGATATAACAAATCGGAGGGGAACAAGAAAATATTGGTAATATCAAGTAATTCGTTGAACTGAGGTTTGTTATGTTGAGGTTAGATTGGTCTTTACAAACAAAAGCGTGTCGAGACATGAATCACATTATAAGATTGAGTTATATTATTGGTGGAAACTTTAATAAAGGCTTTGGCTTGGCAAAATTCGTTAATTAGAGGTATGAATACTTTTTCTTGATAGTTGAAAATTCGTTATAAAGAGGTTGTACGCATAACGCAAAGAATGTTCGCAATGTAAAGGTATATTTTATATTGAGTCTTACGGACAATTCAAGGGGATTACGAAGAATTTGTTAAATCGAGGAAGTCGTTATAATAAGGTATATTATATCAAGGTTGCACAGTATTAGTGATAAACGTAATCTTACAACATTATTGCATATCTTACCATACAAGTAGTACAAACACAACAAAACTGGAATAATCTTTCATATTTCTACATTTTTCATGAATACAATAATGATGTATATAGAAGTGAAATGTTTTATAGTCTGGGTAAATTGACAACCCAACACAAAAATATTTTTTCTGTTCAAGTACAACTGACTATATATAAACTTTACTTCTCTATAATATTGATTATAACAAAAGAAAAACTCATCTTCAGAATCTTTCAAAGTTTAAAAAAAATTATGTGCATTCATTAATATAGCAATTCAATCAACATAAAAACGCTTAGTATTTTCTATTATATAAAGTATCCTAAATTGTGAAGGCCTATAATCTCAATTTATTATTTTTAGCACTTCTATAAAATGCTTACTATTAAATATAACCAATAATTTAATGTTTGTTTATTTTCCTTTTTTGGATGAGGTGGATTGTAAGAAATTAAAATAAGTCAGAGTCCATTTATCTCAAAATTGGGAAAATAACGAAATGTTAAAGTTTTGTTAATGATCCTAAAAATCACCATCATTTAATATATAATAAAATAACCCTCAACATACATATCACCTTACATAATATGGAGATCAAACATCATCAAAAAAGAAATTCTATTTATCAGATGAAAATACCTTGACAGAACTCTCAAGCACAAATCTCTGCGTGGCATCAATACTACTCTTCGGTAATCCATCATTGTCAACAGACTGTCTTGCTGGTAGCAAAGATGAAACGGCAGTTAGTGCTAATGCAGCAGGTTTGAAAGCAAGTTTAGCACCCCACCACATCCAACCCTCTGGACCATTATGAAGGATTTGCTGGTACTTTGATAGTGGACAAAGGTCACCATTCCTGTAAGTAAAAAATTTTTTAAGTGTTTGTAAGCCCAACCACAGGAGATTAGGCTTTAGATAAACCGAAAATTAAAGTTTAAAAACTGAATAGTATAATAAAAACGATATTGAAAAGCCTCAACATTTCAATTAAATGGAAATCAACCTAAATTGAATTTCCAAAAAAACCATCTCTAAAGAAATTATAATAAGTGCATAATTAAATACAATGAGATACAAAATGAACAAAGCACTATTATATTGTATTAGAGAGCACGAAAGTACGCAACATTGTGCTGGTATTCTGGTAAAAGTTCATTTAAATACGTAGTACATGTATAGAAGGTGACGCAGAAAAATAGCTATAACTAACCGAAACATTTCTTCAACAACAATATCGATGCATGCAGCCGTACGACCTTTGCGCTGAAAGGCGCATTTCATATCTGACGCAGATATAATTGGATCCTTCTTATATTTACACCATTGCCGCACAATGTCTGACCAAAACTTCATTTTCATCTCCCATGATTCAGGATTCACGGACTTTAAACGGAATGGCGCAAATAATGCATTCATTCGCACATCGTCCGACCAACATTGCGGAAGTCGGTCCTGAGGTAGACCAATATCCTGGAGCCCCATTGTATACACAATATTTAATTCAAAAACATTTGATTAGGCGCAACATCGCATAAATCACACAAACCACTATTAGTCGACAGATAAAAGTTAAATAAAATGTTTATAAAATTTTCTTCTTTCCAACACGAGGGATGACAATAAAAATACAGAATCACAAAAACAAGGTATTACAAAATATATGGAAATGTCAGAGACATATGACATATTATGTTCTACTGCTTGTTATCAACGCTAGTTGTCAACAATTATATAATCTATACAGGTTTCTTCAGATTCCAGTATTTTCTGTGGTTCAGGTATACCGTATATATTCCATGTCTTGATATTTCGTCATTAGATCGAGTAGGTTTATATTTTTATGTAAATCATTAAATAACCGGGATAACTATTGTATTATTCGTCAAGGCTCAATAGTCATACCAATAATCTTCTTAAATCAAGAGGTAAGTGCTTGTTATAAGATAACCTTTGACGAGATAATATAGTGTTGACGAGTTTACCAAGAAGCAAACTTGTACCATGAAACGCGAACTGTTAAATTAATATCAGAATCTGTTAAATTAATATCAGATGTGTTTTTAACTAATTTAAGTATTATTAGTTTATAATTTTGTTAGAAGATGCATTAAAATGCTAAATTTGCCGGAGTAATGTATATTATGTTTATAATATTTTATAAACCGGTTATTTAACCGTAATCTAACACATTGTAGTGTAGTTTAACAGTTATTTTTGTGAAAGTACACTGTTACGGGTCACAAACTGCATGTAAAGTTATGGTAATGTTTTCATACTAGATGCACTTATTTTATAAGATTGTGAATTAACAGAACTAAATTTTAAAATTGAAGCAACTTCCTCCAAAGCATAGAATCATTTGCATTTATATGGTCTAAAAATAACTTGTTTAAAAATATGTATTAGATTAAGATCTTGATAACTATAGGGTTATGTGTTTTTTATCTGAAAAGTTCTGCATTTCTGATATGTTGATAGTCAATAGAAGGTACAGTCAATGGAAGTATTTACACAATTGAAATGATAATTTTGACCTTAACATGATTGTTATGTTTATATTCTCATATTTAACATATATCTCATTAGATTCTACTTAAAGCTACTTTTTCAATATTTTTAATAATAATGTAGAGAAAGTATTTCATATTGTCTAATTAACGTGGAATGACATATTTCCAGAAATTATGGGGCAAAGGTGACATCAATTGCAGCAGCTGATAACTCTGGGTTATAAGAAGATATTCTTCATAAATATTTAGATATGGTATTAGGTAAGTGTTTATTATATTATTTTGTGCTGAACTCTATAATCTAATCTTTTTAATAGAAATCATCTACACATTAACCATTTAAAATTAGGTGCCTTTATATTCTATAATATTTAACCGGGAAAAGTTAGGATCATTCACACTATATCTTGTTTAGACAGCAAAAACTAAAGTTACCCTCCAACACCTGCAAATAATTATGCAATTGAACATATTAATAGACAAAACTGTTTGATAAAAATATTTAAAAATCTAAAATCAAATATTTGTTAAGTTCCATATGAAGAATAGAACACCTGAGATGCATTTACTATTACAGGATTCCTTTCTCGCAGTCACCTTCTCTGTTCCTGCATTCCTCTTGTCTATGCTCTGCAATTTGTAAGCTTTTTAGTAGTTGGTAGTGTGAATTTATTCTACAGAAATAATTTATTAGAAACTTTAGACTAGGTATTAGGTAGAGTAGATAAATTGTGCACACCAATAGGTAAATGATTTCAATCATTAGACATATAAGAGTTTATACATTTACATTAATCCAATTTGATATTTGTATGATCGTTGTTTTGATTTCAAAATATGAGAACGGAGCACTGTGGCTCCACATATAAGCACACCGTTTAAAAGCATATTGTGATATTGTCCTGAGTTCTTCTAGGCCGCTCTATGCTTGGCATACTGGTATGTAAGTGAAATAATAATTTGACGGGCATAACAATATAAGCTGTGAATTAGGAGCACAGTCAAATTTCATGTTTTATAGATGCCATTACACCTTTGGTAGTTCACACGGTGCGGTGTTGTCTTCAAAACACTGTTGTTTCTTTGTTCTTATATTTTGAGACTATCAAGATATTTTCAACAGTGTTATTCGTGAGATATTATATATTATCTGTTGTCAGTGTATTGGAATTGATAATCGTAACGTCATCAAATGATTAATGGTACTGTGCTGGTGGCATTGGTTAATATATCGCGTGGAAAAAGGTTTATTTGTCATAAAAGATGAAATAAAACTGGTTTTTATTACCGCATTAATCGATTATTATATGTTTATTAAAATTATACGTTTAGTGTCATGCTCATATGTTTTAACTCGTAAATTTGTTAGATCCAGAGACGTTCGACATGACTCTTCCCTGACTATATTAAGTATGCGGAACAAAATTATTTACATTTCTCTCTTTTACTGAAGTTAGCACTTTGCAGAAGGAGAGTATTAGATAGGCGGGTTATGCAGGCAGTCGGGGTATAGAGTTCTCATAGATTTTACATGTCGACGTTATGATGGCTACAATCTTGTCTGTAAATTTTTCAAGGTCAAAGGGAATCATATCCGCCTTTTTTTTATAAAGAATTTTATATGAAAATCAAACTTATAATAAATATATATAATAAACGGATTCTAATGTATTTTGTATCATTGACAACCTCTATCTCTATTATCTCTTTTTATTAGTTATAGTGTTAGTATAGCAATAGTCGGTTTAGTCCAGAGTAGTATATATATATATATATATATATACCACAGACACACGGTATGAGATAGACTAACTGCAAAGACCCGGCAAACGTTCTTTTGCCATAAATGTGATTTCTAGCAATAATATTTTTAGTTAAATAAAAATAATTATCAGCTTTAAGTGTGCGGGGATATGTTTATAATCGAAAGCGTTTTAAACAATAAAAGTATGCTTTATTTAAGTAACAAATATATATTAATGTCAAAATAAAAAAATAATTCTTGCAAAAAGAATTACAGTTTTCAATTAATAATTAAAATATAAGGGTTGTTTGTAGAGGGGTAAAAAATGACGAGTAAATACATATTAGATTTTTTAATTCATTCATGTCAAAATAAAAAAGTAATTCTTGCCAAAATAATTAGTTTTTAATTAATAAATAAAAAATAGGGTTCGATCGTAGAGGGGTAAAATTTTAGGATTTCTTGTATGCTGTATATTAATTGTTTTTTAATTAGGCATGTACCACCCTTAACATTTTGGGGGATGAAAAATAGATGTAAGCCGATTCTCACACCTACTGAATTTGATATAAAATTTCATAAAAATCGGTCGAGCCGTTTCGGTGTAGTTCGATTACGCACCCCATGACACGAGAATTTTATATATAAACTAGCTGACCCAACTAACGTTGTTTTGCCATACATGTGATTTAAATTTTTTATTAATAAATAAAAAATAGGGGTTGATCTCGGAAGGGTGAAAATTTAGGGTTGTATGTATTTTTGTAAAATTGTCTAAAAAGTAAAATTTAGGGGTGGACCTTAACATTTAGGGGGATGAATAATATATGTTAGTCGATTCTCAGACCTACTCAATACGCTCACAAAGTTTCATGAGAATCGGTCAAGCCGTTTCGGAGGAGTATGGGAACGAAAACTGTGACACGAGAATTTTATATTATATAAGTTTTAAAGTGAAAATCTCTTTTGAATAATCAATGTTCACTTCCGTACGCGTCAAACATTAATCAGAGTCCAATCGTTGACCTTCTATACGTTATCTTGTTCAGTGGTTTATGAGTATAATTAAACATTAAAATGATACTTTAGCACCTAGATGAATTGTTAGAAACAAAATGTCGGTGTTGGGTATGGAAGATAATAAACAAACGGTTTCCTTTACCTCACCTCACCGATATTAGAATACATTTCGTACTCGATCAAAGTAAAAAGGTCACCTAATTAACTATTTGATTCACTCCTTATCAATATGCGTGTGCGCACGTAGTTCTATCATCGAACCATCTCGGTGTTGCTACATGACAAAATTTCCCCGAATTATTTATGTTCGTTTTGTTAATCTCGCGAATAGCATCGCCAAATAGAAGAACAACAATGTATAATAATTGAAGAAAATACATTTATATTGTAACAAAATAGACAGTGGTGGCGATTCTGATGTGCACACTCTAAACTAAAAATATCTAAATTTAGCTTTAGACCTGTCAAACAGTTTTAGAGAGCGTAACCTATTCTGTATATCTCTAAATTGATAGCAATAAGGCTTAAATTGCCAATGTAGAAACATATAAAATAGGTAACACACGTTTGACAGGCGTAAACCTAAATTTAGAGATTTTTAGTTTTAGAGGTGGACATCAGAATTGCCACTAATATTTACAAGGAAGAATAAATTAAGAATAACTGACTGAAAGAAAACAATATTAAAATTAAATAAATTACTTTATAGGAAAATGGACAACGAAAAATTTACATGTCCCTGTGAGGTAAAGAGGTTCTCTATATATATTTATTTTCATGATATGGCCATGGCATACTCGCTCAGTTAGCCATAAGGTGATAACAGATGATAGGCATACACTAGGTGATCCCTGTGGCTTGAACCGGGTTAAAAAGGAGCATGCCATTACATATCAATACACCTTTTATAATAATAATAATGATAATAACCTTAAAACGATTTCAGACCAGAGATCCATATATAAATAGGTTAATGTTAGTAACAATTCAGACTAAAAAAACTAAGGTGGGGCATGAATGGAAACCTTTTTAACAATTCGGTGTCGTTTTTTGATATCAACACACTAAGGAAACCATTTGAGCTATGCCGAATACGACTCATAATAATAATATAATCATATACTCATAAGATATATAATAATATATATATCTTATATGAATCGCTATAAAGTACCTAATTTCATATATAGATTTGTTACTTGATATGGTGGACAATATCCTTATAAATTGAAGCATTCTCATATACAGGCTAATCATAGGAATGACTTGTTATTGTGATAGTAGCGACGTAGGCTACAATTCCTGTCAGTAAGAGCGGAGCGTAAATGCAATCGCGGAGTTGTTCTATAACCATTAACCAATGTGGCAACACCGTTTGTAATTATCATTCATAAATCGTTCGGCGCACGCGTCGCGCGCTCCTATTTATGCTAGATATACGGATAATTGTAGAAGCATGGTGTATTTTAGTGTATTACAATTTGTTTTTATGCAAAATAATTGATCGTATATTAATTTATCTTTTGCGAAAATTAGCCGAATGTTGTGATATAGATTAATTTGTGTTTATTTATTCAATCTGTGATACGGTATGGAACAGAAGAGCGGTGTGATAACGATTCATCAGGTAAATGTTTATGTGAATTAAAATTAAAATACACAGTTTTTTTTAAATTTTAATGTAGCCTGGCCACTCCGTGGAGGTTCATTCTTATATTTAAATGTAATATTTTATTTAACGAAGATTTAGGAAGGTTTAGTTTGGACTGTTTGCATTTATCTTCAATTACGATAAATAGATATCGATGCGGCCATGTTTTGTATTGTTTAATGTAGAGCTTGATATAACTTATGTAAGAATCGAGTGACTAGTAACCTAATAAACAACCAGCTAAAAGCTTCTTTGAAAATGTAATATAGATATCGCAACTTGTATCAATAGATCTTATAAATACCGAGTTTCGCGGACAGTCCATCAAAACGATGTCTTCGAGGTACACTTCCGACACGGGTATGTCAGTCCCAATTTACACCAGGTTGGGTGAACAACACCCCGCGTGGGTATTACCAATTCAGCGGCTCGCGTTTTACCGGCAGCATCTTATATACGGCATACTTATGGTGTCTGCAAAACCAACCCTACCTAAATCTGAGTAATACCATCATCATCGAATCGTCGGTGACAGCATCCTTTTCCAGGTAGCTAGCTTTCTACCACCGGCCGGTGCGTCGAAATACAGTTCTCATTATTTTAATAACGAGGCACGTTGACCGTATGATGATAAATGAGAGGGGAGAAGACTCTTCCCAAAGAGACCATGCAAAGAGCTCTACTTGGAGTCACCAGAGGATAGTTGTCCTTCGATGTTCACTTCTAGATGAGCGTTACTTAGCAAGTGTTATCTAGAAGAACAGGCGACCTATATAAGACTGTATAAATTTGAGATGGTGGCAACTGGTATTTCGCGATGGTTCTCGCCGCGTCATATTTACCGAAATATTGTGGAGCGTGCTAATCAATTGATAATAAACCTCATCTGCATCTAAAATCTAATATATTATTGTATGTACATAGTATTTTGTTATATGTTATATTGAAGGCTAGCCTTTAATGTTTCTCGAATTAAAATATGCATGTCATCTATAATATTTGACCTCCCGTTAAAGTTTTTTTTTAATTATTTACGTTTGCCTATCAAGTCGGTTTAGCGTTTTAGTCAGAATGTGTGGCTACGCTGTGGTCAAATGAGAGATTTTTTGTATTCAATTTATATCATAATTTTTTTTCACAAGAACTGAGGTCTGAATTGAGATCCTCGTTTATCGAGTCTGAACCTTTTTAGACGATTTATAATGTTAGTTTATTAATTATAGTTATTAGTTAATTAGCGAGGTCAAGATTTGAAAAAAGCGTTAATGCGATTATAGGGGAATTTAATCGATACGGCGCCATTTTGTTACGTTATCGGTTGATAATTTTTGAACGAATTGAAACGTATAAGTAGGCTATTTATGACTTGTTCGGTGTTAATATTTTATGTAAATACATTGTAGTGTTAATTAATTTGATATATAACGGTACATTCTTAGCATGTATATTAATAATAAATCATTTAAACGTCTCTTTGTGCGTTGACCTCTGATTTTTATTTTCACGATCTTTTCGTTTACAAATGTAGACAAGATATGTTTTCGTAGATCCTGATGATGCTCCGGTGTCGGAGCGAAACGCGCGTCGAGTGGTTGTGGGTTTTTCGCGGAGTATTGCTTGTATATTGGTCTATTGGGGTTTTGTACTATGGACTTCCGCGAAGTAACGCTTGATTCTATTAATTATAAGATTTTTTGTCTACTTTGTTTTCAGTGCATGTTAACGTAAAGATTTACCCTAACCCAGTATTGTACGTTAACATTTAAAAGTCTTTTCGAATTGTAAATGTTCGGGATTTCGATGCCGCTTAATTAGCATACAGTTAATTAATCATTGTATAATCGTTACCTAATGTATCATTAAATGATGGTGACCAGTCAGTGACGTGACGTGTGACGAAAAATTCACACAAATCCATATGACATAGATAGCTTACGTCGGTTCGGTTTCTTGATATTGTAACATCAACAGTACTACAATGGTAGACATATGTAAATTACATGAATTATATATTTAATATTAATTTTGAATTTTGTTTGGTAGATCAACAACCGTTGTGTTAAAACTCCTAAACTTTACGATTGAAATGAACGTTTGAATGTGTTTATATGTATCAGGTGTTTTAAAAATTATAATTAATTGTATGTTAAATAAGTTTAGGTATGCACAGCTATGTCAGAAAACATTGGCAGCGAAATAAGAGCGGTCTTTGCAATTCGTACGGTTTTGTACACTGTTTCGTTCGGGTCTGGGAAACATTTTGTATATATTTGTGCTAAATTAGCCCTCTTCATAGGAATATTTTAATAGGGACATATGTATATAAGAAATAAATTACATTATCAATCAATTTGGAGGTGAAATGATAACCGTGGGCTCGCCATATCAGTGTCGATAAAGATGTTTTGCACTTTGAAGTGTGACAGAACTATTTGGGTGTTTTTGATTCGATCGTGTATCGTAATTTATTCCCCGATTCAATTATAAACCGTTTGAATTATTCAAGCGGCCTGAACGACCTTTGCTTTGAATGAGGTGCGTTTCATTCATGACGTAATGTCACTATATTAGGACTTTACAAAAGACCGATATTTGTCCAAGGTCAGCCTTGGTGCCAAGTGTTATTAAATCGAACACCTGGGATCCAATAATATCTAAACTCAAAATCACATGAAAAACAATCCGGGAAAATGGAGGACACCGTGAGCCTGTTTTGCAAAAATCCTTCCGGTTTCGATCGATGCCAACTCCGGGGCAATAAATACAGATAACGCACAACCTCTCTGCAGCTGTGACACTTATTTTGACAATTAACACATTTTGTGTAGTCTACAGTGACCACGCGCGCTGCAAAGCACGCGAAACGTCGGGAAAATTTAAAATAATGTATATGTTTTGCAAAAATAACTTAAATCCGTTCATAAATTGTTTTAAATTAGTAACAGTTAATAAAAGAAAATATTATTATTACTGATTAATTTCACACGCCTTGAAGTTTCGCTAATATGTTTGACCTACTTGAAATGGGCGATGTATTTCTAGAAAACGGCACCTTTGGAGGTCACTCTTTGCTTAATAAAATTAATTATTGTATCATTTCTCGTATGCAACGTCTTGAACTGTCTTTAATAGATTCGTACACTTGGCAATTTTGAGCGGTTTAATATAATTTATGTAGTATTTCGTAGTAGTATTAAGTATCTAACTATAATACGGTACTCCAGAATTATCGGAATTTTTAAACACTTCAGAGTTCATTAGTTATTGATAACGCGTTATATTTTTTTTTATTTAAGTTATCCCACATGTTTCCAATCTCCACTCGATACCTGTCTCGCTTCTTCCACTACCATATTCATCATATCTTGACTTGTCCTGTTTCCAGACCATTCTAAGTCTGACAAAGAAATACAGCAGGTCTCCCATGCCTTTTTTTCTTGGGGAAATGCTCTTACGCATCCCCGCACCGGGAAGACTCGAGGCCAATGTGTCCCAGTAAAACCCCCAAGGCCCCAACTTTGCGCTAAAGACGAGGCCTGGTAACAGCGATGCCTTGTCCAGGTTAGGTCGCCTGCCCTTGCGCCTTGTAAGTTTACCCTCATTCTTTCTGTGTTACCGAACCACCTCATCATGCCCTTCCTTATCACGACACCCTCATCCACGACGTCCAATAAGTATTATATATTTAAAAAAATCGTTATTCGTGTTCTTGTTCTTTGGCGTATGTTTTGTTTAAAAGGAAATCAATGATGGTTTCCAAGTGGATAAGGTTTAGGGAGTACTGGAGCCATTGCTCTTTAGTCTCTGACCCATGCCACTGTGTAAGAAAGGCACCACGAACCACTGTCTACCAGAACCACTCAATGTCCAGCAGTTGTATTTAGTTAATTCAATTCGTTCGTGATTCAGATATTCACAATCTGGCTTTTCGTTATGGTTAAATTCACTGCGCCCATCCAATCGTAGAGGGCATAATTTTCATCGATTTAATGTTTCATGTATGCTCGCTACGTATACTAGAAGTGTGCTATTTTGTATTCATGCAATTTCAGATGCGCCTGCACCGGTGTGAGGGTTGCCTCGCGGCTAGCCGACCGGAGCGCCGCGTCGCGCACAAGCAAACAAACAGGTAATGTCAAATAGTCGGTTGCTTTGGCTACTATAGAATATATAGATGTTACATTATTTTTAAATTTTAGATGAAGACATGCTTTTCGATGACTAGTTATGTAGTTTTTGACTTCGGTTGAGGAGCGTTAACAAAGAATGTGTCCCTTTCTCTCTTTAGAAGCAATCACCTGAAGCGAGCGAGACGGGTGCCTTACACTGCCATCAGAGAAGACCACGCGATGGCGAATATGCCCACACTGCCGACGCCGCCTGATAGCGAGGCGACGCGTGAGTATTATCCATATATCTTAATATATATAAATCTCCTGTCACGACGTTTGTCCGCCATGGACTCCTAAACTACTTAACCGATTTTAAATTAAATTGGTCCAACTTAAGAGATAGCTTAGATCTTTAATTATAGTCGCAATTTTTTTTCCAAATTATTTGTCTATAATTAATTGACAGACACAGTTATCTGTTAACTCCAAAAGATAAGATAGATTTCAACTGGATTGAGTAGTAATGAATGGATGGCACTGCTATGGTAAACCGACGAACGTGTCATATAAATATTAGTTTATTTAACTAAAGCATACTTTTATTGTTAAAACGCTTTCGATTATAAACATATCCCCGCACACTTAAAGCTGATAATTATTTTTATTGAACTAAAAAAATGATTGCTAGAAATCACATTTATGGCTAAACATCATTTGCCGGATCAGCTATAAAATGAACTTTATTATAACAGAAACTGTTTCTGTTTTAAATTAAATTTATATACAATTTGAGGATATTGTACTAAAATTGAGTTGATCAGTAGACAAATTTTAACGCCTGGTATATTAATGGTAGTGAATATGTAAGCCTTATAATGGTGGCGATTCTGATGTACACCTCTGAAACTAAAAATCTCTAAATTTAGCTTTAGACCTGTCAAACGTGTGTAACCTATTCTATATGTTTCTACATTGACAATTTGAACCTTATTGCTATCAATTTAGAGATAATTGTCTCAACTTTTATCTTTTGGTGCGTGAAGATATAATAGTAACTAGCTGATCCGGCAAACGTTGTTTTGACATACATGTGATTTTAATTTTCAATTAATAAATAAAAAATAAGGGTTCATCGTAGAAGGGTGAAAATTTATGATTGTATGTATTTATGTATGTTGTATCATAAAAAATTGGAACTAAAAATTTTGTCTAAAAAATTAAATTTAGGTGTGGACTACCCTTAACATTTAGGGGGATGAAAATATATAATAGATGTTGGCCGATTCTCAGACCTACTCGATACGCTCAGAAAGTTTCATGAGAATCGGTCAAGCCGTTTCGGAGAAGTTCAAGTTCGAACCCCGTGACACGAGAATTTTATATATTAGATAATAATATACGCACTCTCAAAATGTTGGTATTAGTAAGATTTGATTTGAAATAATCTCATTAAAAGCCGGCAACACACCCGTAAGCTTTCCGGAGTAGCAGGTTTCGACTATTCTGTGATTTGCCTGAGAAAAACTGGTACGAATTGATTGTGAGTCGGATAGCAAAGTCATCGGGGACGCTGCTGGCAATTAGATGAAAAATGTTGTGAAAACTTGGAAAATTCTATTTTATTAAAGCTCATTTTTTGATAGTTCAATCAATAAATGACAATTTGCGAAACAGAGTATCTTTATATATATAATTCTTCTGTGAGTGTGTATGTCAGTGAACTTCTCTCAAACGACTGGACCGATTTTGAGGAAATTTTTCTGTGTGTGTTCAAGGGGATCTGGGAATGGTTTAGATCTCAACTCATCCGAAACGGCTTGACCGATTCTCATGAAACTTTGTGAGCGTATTGAGTAGGTCTGAGAATCGGCCAACATTATATTTTTTAGACAAAATTTTCAGTTCCTATTTTTTTATGATACAACATACGAAAATACATACAATCCTAAATTTTCACCCTTCTACGATGAACCCTTATTTTTTATTTATTAATTGAAAATTGAAATCACATGTATGGCAAAACAACGTTTGCCGGATCAGCTAGTCTTTTATAAATTTTATTACCATTTTATGATCAAGAGTGATAATACAAATTGACAGTAGTAATTATGAAATGAAACATTAATATAATTAGAATCTTCGCTCTAACAGTTACGCAATAAATATTTCCTCAATTATATTTCCTCGATCGGTTAGTCGCGACGCGTGCGCATTCAAATCAATTGTAGATTTTATTTTAACCGTGTCGTCCACTGCTGAAGAAATAAAGGAGGTCTGTATATTTAAATTAATAAAATACTTCTCAGCGAACGCTGTTCGTAGAGGCAACATCTGATGATGCTCCGGTGTCGGAGCGAAACGTGCGTCGAGTGGTTGTGGGTTTTTCGCGGAGTACTGCTTGTATATTGGTCTATTGGGATTTTGTAATAAAATAGTTTAAAGAACAAACACTTTGTTAACGGATTTAGTTATGTATTTTCGCAAAATTTAAATATAATTACATTATTTTAAAAAAATCCGACGTTTCGCGTGCTTTACAGCGTGCGTGGTCACGGTAGACTGAAGGCAAAAGGTGTTAATTATCAAAATATTACGACCCGCCCCGGCTTCGCACGGGTGCAATGCTGACACTAAATGCACTACAGAAAAATAAACGCGCCCGATCGCTGCTAAATTCAAAGTGCTAAAATCATACGGTGTAAAGAGCCATATAGATCTGTATTAAATGAACAATGTATTCAAGGTATTTAATTGGTTAAGGATTAATGCTGTATTGGTTAAAGTCGCTTCGAAGATTAGCTATTATTTGTCGTAAAAAGTAAATGACAAAAAAAGTTATTGTGGGTTATCCATAAGAGATAGACATATACCATCACGGATTTTTCTCAAAACTCGTAGGGTTCAGCCTGCGTTTGCAATGTAAGCGGAAAAAATGTAATTATTTACGACATCACATTAGAAACCTCAAAAATACAACAGTACTTCTCTACTATTTAGTGGATGTTATTATACATATAAACCTTCCTCTTGAATTACTAAATCCGTTGCGTAGTTTAAAACATTTAAGCATACAAAGGGACAGAGAAAGCGACTTTGTTTTATACTATGTAGTGATATACGAATATATATAAAATAAAATAGTATTGACAAAATTTCTACTCGGTATGTCTCTCTCCATGCGATTTCTCTCAAATTGGTGCCTTAATAAATAATCAAGATTTCTGGACATTCAACAGATAGCTATGTTCCTGAATGTGTTTACGAGTGATTTATCAATATATTTTAAATTGGAAGAATGTAAATTGGAGGAGTAAATAGAAACATCCAACCTTCAGGAGACCAATTTCTCCAGCAGGTCCAGATTTACGGCACGTCGATGTTTGCTCATAAACTAATTTGTATTTTTTTATATCTCGAAATTAGAGATATGGGAAAGTGATACCTGAATCCGGTTCTACTTCGATTGAGAGGTGAATTTTGAATTTAATTGGTGCTTCTGACACCTTCTGACAACAGTTTGTAGACAGACGTCCGCTCTTGCCGGAGCATTCGCGTGACTGACCACCCCACAACGACTTGAAACAAATTTATCATAGATTAAAGATCACAAAGTCATAACAAGTTATTTACAGTGAAATTGCAGACTGAGACGATTGATGCCTCTCAGGCCGTTCAGAATACTTATTTAGCGAATCCATTCCAGCGATGCCCTGGTTCGGAATGGACATTGGTGGGACTCTCACCAAGCTGGTCTACTTCGAGCCCCGGGAGACGAACCGTCGCGAGATCGACAAAGAGACGGAGATTTTGAAGAACATTCGTCGATACCTCACGAGGAACTCCGCGTACGGCAAGACAGGCAGGCGGGATGTGCATTTACAGGTTGGACCTCGATTTATTTAATTTAACAAGAACTTCGTTTAAGACCAAAGTTAAAAACAATGCTAATTGTTAATTTGGGTACACTACCACTTTACTGTGGAACCAGCTGCCGGTGGATGTATTTCCGAGCCGATACGATTTGGGTGCCTTCAAGAAGAGAGCGTATTTATCCCTTAAAGGTCGGTTACGCGCCTGTGAGCCTACTGGCGTTCCAGGTGTCCATGGCCGGCGGTAATCACTTATCTAAGTGACCCGTCTGCTCGTTTTCCCCCTGTCTCATAAAAAAGAACTACCACCCCACTTCCATACACCACACACTTCGCTTCGCTTGTTGTATTTTTCTTCTTTTTTTGTATTCCTATTTAGTCTTTTTTTATATATTGTAACCCTATTTTGGCTTTAGTTTGCATTTAAATTGTACATATGTTTAATAACTCTGTTTGGGTTAGTAAATAAATAAATCGTATGGTCAAACAAATAATACATCGTAATAAGTTTTTTTTTAACATAACTATTACTCATTTAAAGAAAAACACTTTGTTAACGGATCAAGTTGTATATTTTACAAAATTTAACTATATTACACGATTTTAAATTTTAATAATAATTAATTCTCTGCAACTGCGACACTTATTTTGACAATCAACACCCTTTCAGTCTACCGTGACCACGCACGCTGTAAAGCACGCGAAACGTCGGAAAAATTAAAATAATGCAATATAGTTATTTTGTAAAACACATAACTTAATCCGTTAAAGTGTTTTTCATTAAATCATACATTGTGTGTGTCATGATTTTGTTAAAATTGTGGGAATTTTTAAAATCGACATGGCAACACCGGCAATGTGCTGTCTAGCTGACGTCACGCCCCCCCATATTCAGTGGGAGTTTAGTGGGGATTAGTCGAGGACCCGGCTATGCCCGGGCGGGGACATTCATTCTGGTGCGAGACGCGGGTCAAGATAGATGCTATCTAAGATCTCGTAAAAGTTTAACAATGGTTAAATGATAAAGTGATTGCTGTGTCCTGCAGTTTTCTTTATATGTGGATCGAGCATGTCCAAGTCTCGGTGTGACCTGTTTGTCAGATGGACAACGTGACGATCCGCGGGCGACGCGGCACGCTGCACTTCATACGGTTCCCGACGAGCGAGGTGGGCTCCTTCCTGCAGCTCGCCCGCTCGAAGGGGATGGCCACGCTGCTCAAGACCATCTACGCGACCGGCGGGGGCGCGTACAAGTTCGAGGAGGACTTCATTAAGGTGCCGGCGGCAGCGATGGATTATGGGATCTAATTTCCCCGTGTGTAACGTGGTGGTGGTGTGTGGTGTTTCAGGAGGTGAACATGCGACTGTCGAAGCTGGACGAATTGGACGCGTTGATAGCGGGCGTGCAATTCATTGACTCGATGAACCCGCACGAGTGTTATTACTGGGAGCCGAACCCGGACTCCGCGACCGACAACGATTCGGTGAGTTAACTGTGTTCTTTAGATAAAACATTATACAGTGCAACCATATAACAAATCGGAGGGTAACAAGAAAATATTCGTAATATCAAGTAATTCGTTGCACTGAGGTTTGT
This sequence comes from Pontia daplidice, assembly GCA_963693355.1. Taxonomy (NCBI): domain Eukaryota; kingdom Metazoa; phylum Arthropoda; class Insecta; order Lepidoptera; family Pieridae; genus Pontia; species Pontia daplidice. Next base: position 2,333,468 of record CAVNZL010000016.1, on the reverse strand, counting down.
TATGTTGAGTTTAGATTGGTCTAAAATTCGTTATAAAGAGGTCTTTACGAACAAAAGCGTGTCGAAACATGTCGAGACATGAATCACATTAAGATTAAGAGTTATATTATTGGTGGAAACTTTATATAAAGGTTTTGGGTTGGCAAAATTCGTTAATTAGAGGTATGAATACTTTTTCTTGATAGTTGAGGTATATTTTATATTGACTCTTATGGACAATTCAAGGAGATTACGAAGAATTTGTTAAATAGAGGAAGTCGTTATATTGAGGTACGTTATATTAAGGTTGCACTGTATTTGATAAATCAAACGCGCTGACCTGTTCATGTGTCAAATTGGCCTGCTTTTGATAATTGTTAATGATTGTAACGCCATTTTAATATTATTTTTGACGTTTCGGTTGCATAAATAAACATTACATTAAACTAATTAATGTCACCTCTGTAGGCAGAGATGGCGGTAATTTTGCAACTTATGATAGCATAATATACTGGATAGTTATATAATACTAAATAGCAGGTGATATTGTGACACTTGCCGTTGACCTGCTTCTAGTAAGCAGGACAATGATGCCATATCGAGTGTTTAAATTTTTCTTATTGCTGATATAACAATTTTGTCATGTTGGTTATTTGGACTAGAGGCATGTATGGCATATGAATGGATGGTTGGGTGTTTGTTATTCTTTCCAATAAGAACTGCTGAATGGATTTTAATGAAACTTTACAATAACAAAGCGTATACATCAGAATAACACATAGGCAATTTATAAAGATCTAGTTAATAAGAAATCTACCTGCGAGCTGTTCTGTTGTGTTAGCCCCAAATAAAAACCCAAAATCTCCAGCCGCCGTACCTGGAGCCCTGCCTCAGCCAGTACGTCCGCAAGCCTTACGACTTCTCGTCGCCGTATCCGTTCCTGCTGGTGAACATCGGCAGCGGAGTCTCCATGCTGGTCGTCAGCTCGCCCTACGATTACTGCCGCGTCAGTGGCACCAGGTGAGTTTGGACTACCCACCAATATTTTGAGACTACCCTCAATGAAAGTGTCTTTTTACTATTGTTATATACGCTTATGCGATAGGAAAATGTCATTCCCATTCTTTTTGGGTAGATTTTTCGACACTAAATTGTGACGTCATCCATATACCTACCTTTCTGTCCGCGACTTTTATCTCTACAAATGATCTTTTTCGACTGCGAGTTCTTGTGTATAAATAAATTTGGCATCCCTATAGTGGTGGAGGTGGTTCATGGCCATAACGTGAATTTCAGCCTGGGCGGCGGCACCTTCCTGGGGCTGTGCTGCCTGCTGACCGGCTGCAGCAGCTTCGAAGAGGCCATCGCGCTGGCTGCGTCCGGCGACAACACGACGGTGGACAAGCTGGTGCGCGACATCTACGGGGGCGACTACGAGCGGTTCCGATTGCGGGGCGACCTGGTGGCGAGCAGCTTCGGCCACATGTGCTCGGCCGAGCGGCGCGCGAAGGTCTCCCGCGAGGACCTGGCCAGGGCCACGCTCGTCACCATCACCAACAACATCGGCTCCATCGCGCGCCTCTGCGCCTCCAACCAGAACATCCAGCGGGTGGGCTTTCTTTCCACTCGATCAGTCGGAGAAATTCAGATTCATTAATTATAGTTACGCCGATATAATCTATTCAAATATTAGACGTTCATTTGCTGTCTGTACCGAAGAGTACGAGTAGCGAGTACGGATAGCAATGGAGGCGATACGGCGTTTTCAAGCGTTTAATAAAAACATATTAAGATAATTTTTGATGGACAGCACCATCTATCGGTCGGTAATGATTTCAGGTGGTGTTTTGCGGTAACTTCCTTCGTGTGAATCCGCTCTCCATGAAGTTGTTGAGCTACGCCATGTCGTACTGGTCCAAGGGGGCTTTGAAGGCACTCTTTTTGGAGCACGAAGGGTGAGTTCTTTTTATTTTTCAAGTTACCATTTATAAAAAAATAATTGTCAGGCCATACCGCGATATATATGTGATCATATAGGCCAAATAAACAATTATAAATAATAATAAACATGGATAAGATTTAAATACAAAAATCATTAAAAAAAATGTTTTTTTCTCAGCTACTTCGGTGCTGTGGGCTGCTTGCTCCATTACGAAAGAAGCGACAAACAAAATAGCACAGACAACACACAGACGGACAGGTGAATCTTTGGCTGTAGTTTTTGTTTCGTTATGATTACTATTAAAGATTGCCTACTTATAGAGTTGAAACTTGAAAATGCATTTGTAACCAAACACTGTTATAACTGTTGACTTAAAGAGCCAAGCGTGAGTTTATCGTGATTATTAGAGTTCGAATCCCGGTGAAAACGTGTACTAGCTAGTAATGGACGATATACGATAATTTTTGACAGCTCAAAACGTATCCGTAGCGTTTTTTATACTTAAATAAAATTTTGCTAATAAATAGCGTCAGGCGTTTGCTGATACATATACAATTCAAATAGACGTCTTTATTACAAATACTCCATGAAAAGAACAATTTCATATTAGTTAATATGAATGGGCTCTGTTCGTATTGTATTCGTTGTCGGGGCGAAATGTTGAGCGTGGTTTAGTTTCTTCTCGCGGAGTATTGCCAATTAATTGATTTATTAGTAAATCTAGCTATTCATGGAGCATATAGCTATTAATTTTATGAATTATTTAAGCAAAACTGAGCCAAGTGATAGCAGTTTGCTACTACTAAAGTGTCAGGCGTTAAAAATTCTCAACACTCGCAACTCTCGGATTACATAAGATATAAAAACGATAGTGTCTCGTGCTTGGCTTTTTGACGCATTGTATGAGGTCTTAAGCGGATTGCCACATTAAAATACTTGGATAGTTAGATTTTATAACCTCCTTTATATAGAAAATTAATATCAATATTTATATACAAGATTTAGCTGTCAATGTTAACCATGGGTTGTTCTAAATTGAGTAAATAAACTGAGGAAAAGCGACGTAAAATAGGCTTTTCCAACTAAGACAATTCAAAATTGGTTGATTAAACACTATCTAAAAATTGAAGTCGGTTGAAAATATCATAATTTTACCATAAACCCATAAAACTATATAATTAGGTAAAGGTGCCGCTATTGTTTATTGGTCGAAGCAGACTCGGGAGTTTAGGTTCGAATCTATAACAGAGAAAATAAATATTTAAAATGTTTAAATCATTACATAATGTATGCACAAATATATTTTAACTGAGCTGTTTTTATAGCTAGGCTTTTTGTACACGACCTAGTTTTGACATTAGTCATGTCAAGATTATGATTAACTGTCAAGTTTGACATTTTACAAAATAGCGCTAGAGGCAACATATTAGTATAAGTTAATATATGAAGCTCTTTTTATTTTACTCAAAACTATTGCATTGATTTTTATTAAACTTTTTGGTGTGTATCGTAATTATTTTTACGAATGTGAATGTGTGTCAGTTTCCTGACAGGTTAAAAAAAAAGAGAATATAGACATCTGAGATTCAACCTTCATAGTTTGAAAGATATTGTACTGACCATTAATGTAACCATTTTTTTCAAGTTTTGACAGGTTTTTTTATAATTTACTAATGCATTGGATATCAGATCCTTTAGTTTTAACAGGGTTATTAGGGTGTTGCCAGCGCCCTAATTTAGCTGTAACATTTAGAAATGGCAAATTTTCATTAATTCTTGCGTATAATCTTCAAGTTCTCAATTCTGAATGAAGGTGCTAGAATGAGACCAAAGTACTTGAGTCAAAAGAGTGATTTGCACTCTTTGTTGATTGTTTAATGCATTTAAGTGAATAATCTGTGCTGGCAGTATAAATACTTAAAAGTCGTGTATAAAAAGCCTAACCAACTGATTCTTCCTCGCTGTATTTACTAGGTTATTTTAATTTATTTTTATATTTAGGGGCACGGTGATATAGGGGCATTCAAGTATCCACGAAGGTAGAAAGATATACATGGTGTTGTGATGAATCAATTTTGATGGAATTGCACAAAGTGTCTTTCTAGTTTCGTGACGGCATCATTTAGGGATGATTGTTATTTAGGTTTATACATTTTATCGGAATAAAATTGATATACTTTGAACTTTAGTTTTAATTCTATAGTTTGACGAGCTTTAAGTGACAGTTTGATCCAATTAAGATAGTTATAATGCTTTGTGCCCGAACCACCAAACGTCAGTCTGGCCGTTAATGTACTGTATGTAACTGTCAATTGTCAATCGTGGCGTCACACGGAAGTGTCAAGTTTGACAGATTATATGATGTTTTGACAAGAAAATGATGATTTTTCTTCGTAATTAAATTGTGATGTATTGATTGATTTGTAATGTAACTGACAAGATTGAAATAGCTCGTTGTATTTTTTATTTTTTGATCTTAATTAACAATCAATCGCTAAGCTTAGAATTATAATTGAATGTATTGGTTTTAAGTTGATCGAAATAAAAGATTATTTGGTTAATTGTCGTCTATTCTTTTACAATCCATTTATATGCAATTTTATAAACATATTTAGAAACTCACCTCATTTGAGGGATTGGATACAGTACGTATAGAAAACTGATACAGGATCATGATTATTTTTTGATATAAAGTACTATTAGACCATTAGTATCTTTGAAGGTTATATTATGACCTTTGTATGTAGGATATTAAATATTTTACGGTTCCTTTCTTGCTTTTGAGCCGTTATTAACTGATTGTTATTATAACCCATAGTTTCGTTATATGTTGTATTAGTGTGAATCCAGTCATATTAATTTGAAAGACAAAGATATATTATGTATATTTATTAAGCTTACATTAAAATCAAAAACGAAAATTTAAATCAACTACGCCTCGCTCCATTGTAGTTATCTTCGTAGCTGCTGAGTATTTGCTATAAAAATAGCTCAGGCGCTAGACAATAACATGGTTTGCACATTATATTACAAGGTCGTTAAAATCAAACTTCATTTTACCGATGCTTCTCAAATTTCGATTCTTTCTCAGATATATATTAGATTTCATTTCGACAATATCATTTATCAACTTATTTATTATTCTATCCGAGTTCATCCGTGGCTTCGTTAAAAATAACATTTTGTTCTCGTCAAACATGTTTCCGCTTCGACGTATTAGCATATTTTCTAAAGAATGAATGTCATGGTATTTATTGTTGAGCTGCAGTGGTGATTTCCATAAGTCATTCCGAAGCCTTTCCCGTTTGCGGATAGTGTGGCGATGGCAAGAAGTGAGTTCAACTAGAAATAAGTTTTAATAGATTAAAATCTAGATGATGGGAACTAGTAGGGTATTTTTGTATATATTTAGAAGTCATTAAATAAAATTAAATGAAGAAATACCATGTTCCTTAAAAGCTGGCAACACACTTGCGAGCTCTTAAGGCAGTGATTATCCATAGGCCGCACTTAACATCATTTTGCCTCTAAGAAAATATTGAAATCAATTTCACAGCGTCTGCATACTTACAAATCAAAATTAAAAATAAAACAGTCTTGTACATATTCGTATCCTTAACGAACTAAACCATAACCGTATCTTGATTATAATTTCCGATTAATCTTACGTAATTTTAATTTTCACTCCTCGCGAGAATTAAACTTTTCAGTTGCTGAACGATTTCTTTATTCATGAGAAAGTTTAAAGACTTATAAACTACTTTTTTATGATGCCGTTGATGGGCTAATTCGCAATTGTGAATAATGAAAATATTAATGAAAACTGCGTCAATGTATTTGAAAAATATTTTGTATTCCTTCAAGGAGTCGAACCTCCCAGGTGCTGTTCAGGTGTGAAGAAATGTGTGTGTTCACAAGTATGTATTGAATAAAAAACAATATATGCAAAAATAATTTAATAACTACGTATATTATACAAAAAACTTGTAAAAACTGCAATAATAGGAAGACAATTTAAAATACAAATCATTTACATAATTTATATAAATTACGCGAACTTCCAACGAAAATTTCAATAAACAAAATATACAAGTGTCAGCAGAAACGTGGTAAAATGTATCAAAATTTAACTCTTACATAATAGACTGGTCAACGCCATCTAGTGGCTAACAATAATTAACTAAAACTATTTCGTCCCTTTCTATAAAATCGTGTCAACAATGTGATGAAAAGAGACAGATAGCATGTTAGGACGAATTTTTATGAATAATGAGGTAATGGAATTAAATTTATTAAACCGGTTGTATAAAACAGATCATTTATTGATTTTTAACGTGAAGTATCCTGCAATCATTTAAATACATTCCAACAACAAAAACATGTATCAGCGCCACCTCGTGGCTAACTGGTTTTAGTTTAGTCAAAATATATTTCTATGAAATAAGCAGTTGACATATAGGTGATGTAAGTTAATTAACATAGAATAGCTATGTAGTATTTACATAATTCTCCTGCTTCTTATTAAATTATTTAGTACTTTATGTTACTGGACAAAAACAAATTATGAAAAAGGGTTCATTGATAATTATACTATTATCATGAGTAAAACAATATTTAATTCCATCAAATTATTTCCAAACTAACGAATGAAACAGTTTGGGAAAAACTTTAAAATATATAATATAGTTTATTTCGGTCCACATACAATCTGAGCTGCAAACCAATTCTACTATTTCAGCTAAATTATCCTATACAACCATTTCCCCAATAGGGACAGAATCTCTGTCTACTGTATGTATACATTATATATTAAAGAGCTGGTCTCGTTAGCAAGGGAAAATACTTTCCTAAGTGTCAATGTAGACGCAGATTTTAGGCCCTTTGCAAATCTTACTATATCAACTGCGGGCATCATATGTCCCTGCTGGAACATCAACAACCAGCCCATCTAAATCCTTTGTTAAAATGATCTGACAACCAAGTCTCGAAGTGTCTGTGAGACCATAGGCCAGATCCAGCATGTCCCGTTCCTCATCACATGCCTCATCAGGTAATCTGAAAGGCAAGAATAGATTGCTTAAATATGGTGAATATGAATGTGAGGACTCCCTTATTTTCAAAAATTTATTGGGTTCCTTTTAACAGGTATCATATATCAAAACCAATATTTAAAATGTGAAGAGTTTGAAATAAACAAAGGTAGAAAATTACTATTGTGTGTTTAATTATTATGAAATAAAATTGTTGAATTATACCAAACATATAACATTTACATTTGCTCGGAATCCCACTTTATTTTAAGTGAATTTCTTTATATACCTCTAGGGGTTCTCTGAGAATTATCTCACATTAATAGAGAGCCTTCTTTAATAAGCACACAAAAGCAATATTGTATCTTTGTTTTGTTTAATTCATTCAGGAAATGTTTAGTATGGCTAAAATTCTACCAAAATTGGTCTTTAATAATTAAATATTCTGTTTCCTTATTACCTATCATAATCCTCTTTCTTTAGCACAACATGACATGTTGAGCAAGTGACGGTCCCCTCACAAGCTCCATACCCATCAATATCTAGGTCATTATTCACCACTACATCAAGAAGACTGTCACCAACCTTGCCTTCAGCTTCTAGACTCCGACCATCAGGCATTCGAAATGTTACTTTTACCCTGAAAATGGGGATTAGTATAGTTATATAGTTGACATAATTAATATTATGTAATTGTTCATTTTTGCCAATTTCTAATTATAATAAGTCTTTAGATATCTCTACAAAGCTAAGTTTAAAGTGTTTAAGAATAAATGTCGTAATAACAAGTATCCAACAAAATATGTTTTAATGTGGGTCAACTATCAAAAAGAAATTTGCAATAATAAATGGCATTTCTTTATCAAGGGTATGAAGAAATACTTTACTGCTGATTGCACCTACATATCTGTTATGTAAATTTAGAAGCCAAGTAGTTCTTTTTAAATAAATTTTTGAATGAAACATAAATCCATTTTGTTAATGTTCTAGTGTTATTATGGAAATATTGAAGACTGTTTGTGAATATCATTTTTACCTGATCTTAATCTCATTCAAATAAGTACTTACTTATCTTCTTGCAAATGTGGCCGAGTAGTCGAAAACGGCACTATACTTCTGTAATTCACTAAAGTTGACGATTTAGCGTTACATCTCGCCGAAACCACTTTCGTTTTAGCGATAGTTCTGATAAAATTTCGAAACATTTTTAACGGATTTCCGATATACACTAAGAACACAATAGGATACAGTTAGCTACGCATTATACATTTAAATTATCAAATCTTAAATCGACTTGACCCTGAATTATATATGAATTTTTTAACATTCAGCGATGTTTAGATTAGATAACGACATTGACAAATGACATATGATGGCATAAATAATGACACGTGTTTCTGATGACTGACAATTGAAGTACAGTATGTTGCGTATATTCTGAGGAAAGTCATTTCTGGACGTGTGTTCTATGGAGTTGTGACAGGAGGGCATTTTCCCGCCAGGAGACAAGAAGCGAAGCCAGAGATATAACTTTATGTAAAGTTTTTGTGCTATGTAATTACTGTAAATAAAAAAGTCCTAAGTCAACAATCTATTTAGCTGTTTTTATTAGTAACTGTTCAAAAGCTGCCATCCTATACAATGATAAATCCATATCCCAAAAGTATATATAATATACAACAAGAAAGCTGCGAAGAGCCATTGATTTTAGCGATTGGAGATTACAGGTAAGAAATGTAGAAAACTAAGACTTGCAGAAAGCTGTTTCTGCGAAGCCGGGGCACAACAATGTTGATCGCCAGGTACGAACTGCAATATGTTTGTTGCTGGAACCTCAATAATGTTCTCTCATGTTCGATGCGAAAACCAGAAAACTTTTCATCCATGGAAAATTATATTTCACGAATCATAGAGCTTTCATTTCGCTCGCTGATACAATAATTTCTGATAACCGGCTCATATCAATCATACTGATAAATCGAAGACTACAACAATAGATAATAGTGGATCAGATTTAAGGTAGAAAGCTTGAATAATAAATTCTTGCAAGAATTAAATGCGGGAGACAAATTATATATAAACTAAATTGAGCTGTTCAGAAAGTGACGTGAGTTCTAATCTAAATTACTCTGAGAAAAAAATTAAAGAAAGTCTAGATGGCGATATAGAATGGCTCACAGAGATTTAATCTATTGTAGATTACATCTTTGTGAGTTTCGCCATGCACAGCGCTTTACTTTCTAACAATCAAGTTCGATTCAATTGGTTTATTTTTTAAAATATGGAACACCAGCAGATAACACAACATACCCAAATAACTTAATAATAGATTGTTATAAATTTCGTGGCAAAACCATTTATATGCGTACACGTCATTATCAAAGTATCTTATCTTAAAACAGAATATTAAAGAAGGAATTTCAACATTCATAAGAATATAAAAAAAAAACATTAACATTATTTGAAGCAAAACAAAAACATATTATTTTGACATTTCTGGGATATTTTTTTAAGATATTAAAGAAGTCAGGAAAGATGTCAATGTTTAATGTATGATTGTACGTGTAATAAAGGTCACATAATCTATTTATTGGAGAGTGGCTTGAGATCCATTGAGTACTTTTTATGGGATATCTCGGAATGAGATTGGATGAATTAACATCTTTAATGTTTTGAAAGTTATTGTCTTTCTGATATAACTGCAGTTAAGGTACCTACGCGTGTAGACATTGAAAATATACAGTTGTCTATCGCCATTAAATAGATTTTTTTTATAATGACGAACCCTGAACGTTTGAGGCTTTGTTTCACCCGATCGTGGAAAATAGTTATACGGGATAAGCGTGTGACGTCACACGATGCAACCACAGAGCATGAAGCAATAGCTGAGTGGAATAAATAAAAAAAATATTTTTTTTGCAAAATCTATAAATATGTTTTAGGGGCACCGCATTACGCAGCATATATTTAAATAGTATAAGCAAAAGACTGTATACTATTGCCTGACAAATAAAAATACACATCTGTGAAAATAGATTTATTGTAAAAACTCCTTAATGAAATGCTCGTGTTTGATGATCTGTGTGAACGCGACGTAGGTGTGCGCGTTGCACAGATCCTCGTTGGTCGGCGCCGTGGAGACGATCCCTCGCAGATAGAAACGTTCCACTCCCATCTCCCAGTCCGGGAAGGCCAGCCCACCACCACTGTCCCCCTTGCACAGAGTAGTTCCTGACAAACCCACAACCCGCATAATAAAAAACCGGCCAAGTAGGACTGATGATGAATTAAAGACAGACATCTCCCCACTGTTACCCCTTCATATAAACAACTCATTTATATGGCCAGCTGGCAACAATTTCAATAGTTCTTTATCTGAGTGTACTTGTGATATCTTTTGCACTCTGATATATTCAGCGAGGTGTACATTTTATATTTTAATGTTAAATAGTTTTATAATTAACTGTAGTAGATCACTCTGATGTAAATATGTATAAAGCATTCTGTTTCTATACATGTAAACATTTGGTTAATATTGTCTTCTATTAACATAATTGTTACTCATTTAAAGAAAAACACTTTATGAACGGATTTAAGTTATGTATTTTTGCAAAATGTAAATATATTTTACATTATCTTCGCTTCGCGTACTTTGCAGCTTTTTTGTCGTTAGCTTTTAAGTTATTGCTAAGAAAGCTGTAAGTTTCCCCTTGAAAATAAAATAAAATATATATTTATTGATTCTGTTCTTAAGTTCGGATAAATACCAGTAATGGGGATTTTACCCTACATCTTGGTTTAGAATTAAAATTCCTATATGATGTGACATAAAAGAGATAGATTTCGAGGATGCAATAGATATCAGCAATTATTGGTACATATGCTAGCTTATAAGCAAAAATTGTGGTAGATATGAACTCTATACCTCTTTTATTTTGCATTAGTACCACTATTATACTCTTTATACACTGTATTATATATAACGCTAGGAAGAAGTAAATTATAGTAATATTTACTACTTAGTTAAGAATAGCAAGTATGCCTAACTATTTTAATATTATCTGGATTATAACATAGCACAAAGTTGTATGTAATACACATCGAGGGGATTATAGATAGGGCAATGCGACAGAACTTATCATTACCAGAATGAGTTTATATTATTATTATTGTCGGCGACTTAGATTAAATTAGATTAGTTTGTTTATATTACTTTGTTAAGAGAGAAAAACTTTGTAAATAATGAATAAATAAATAAAAGTCTTCGCCTTCGAAAGAGGTACGCATGGCTCTCGTCGCGGTATACCGACGTCGAGAGGTACGCAAAAGTTGCGTGGCTCTCGTCGCGGTATACTGGCGCAACAAGCGCTCTCGTCGCGGTATACTGGCGCAACAAGCGCTCTCGTCGCGGTATACTGGCGCAACAAGCGCTCTCGTCGCGGTATACTAGCGCAGTACTTAAGCTCGACGGGAGCTATGCAAAAATCAGTTCCGGAAACCGAGCGACCTCAAACCTCACGAACAAGAAGGCGGAGCATCGAAACCAAAAAGTAGTTTTCTTTCAAGAAAGTGCGCACTAGCAGGGGTGCGTGGGTCGGGCGGAACCAGCAAGAGAAGAACACTGCCCGGCATTTAAATAGTGGCAATACGGACTAGCCGGCTTACAACCGGTACAGCGTGAGTCCGCCACAATTTATGGTCCTTCAAGCGCCGGATCCTGCCATTGAAGATGCCAGTCACGAGGTCGCAACGAGGGATGCAGCGGGAACCGACGACGACGACTGCTACAACGACGTCCGCTTCGACGTCCGATTTAACCCGGACTACGAGCGAAGAAACAACGACAGAACAGTCGACGTCCGCGGATACAGCTAGCCAGCCAGGTCAGGCCATGACCCTGGTACCAGCGGGTTCTACCCGGCAAGCTGCATCCAGAGCTGCATCCAGAGCTGCATCCAGGGCGAGTTCTAGAAGACAAGCTGAAGCAAGGGAAGAACTCGCTCGGTGTGAATTGAGAGAAGCCCAGGCGGCGGCACGCCTGGCCAGAATAAGGTTGGAAATGGAAACAGAGGATGAGGATTCAGTCATCGAGGAGAAGGATCAAGATGAACGCAACGAAGAAATAAGAAAATGGATGCGGTCATCGGAAAAGAAGACGTGTGAGAAACTCGATTCGAAAAGCGACGTGCAAATAATAGCCGACGCCATTAAAGAAGCTATGCAGACTACAGTCTCACAGCCGAAATACATTCAGGAACTGCCAACTTTCGAAGGCGACAGCACTGAGTGGACGGCATTCCGAGTCGTTTACGAAGATACAGCGGCGATGTTTTCAAGCGTTCAGAATATGGCTCGACTCCGCAAAGCGATCCGAGGAACGGCAAGGGAGAGTATCAAGAGCCTCCTATACTCTGAAACTAAACCGGAAGAAGTCATCAGCGCGCTGCGTCGACGATATGGAAGACCTGACGCGCTAGTCCTGGCGGAGTTAGAGAAATTGAAGACGCTACCCAGAACGACAGAAAACCCGAAAGACATATGCGTCTTCGCTAGCCAGATTAATAACAGCGTGGCTGCCATCAAAGGACTGAAGAGGCCGCAATACTTGCACTCTCCTGAGATTATAAAGCTGATCGTCGACAAGTTACCGTCAGTTCTCAAGTTTCGGTGGTACGACTACACGGCTTCAAGGGATGAAGACTCCTTCTCAAATATTCAACTTATAAGCGACTTCCTCAACTTAGAAGCGGACAAATGCGGCGCATTTGCGGTAATGGAAGACTACAAGAGCCTGAGACCCAACGGCATGAGAAGACCAGTGAGGCAAGTGACACATAATGTGACAGAAGCAAGCAACAACACGAAAGAAGAGACTAAGTGTCCAGAATGCGAAGGCGCTCACAGGCTTACCGATTGTCAGCGCTTCCTCAAAGCTTCAGTAAATGCACGATGGGAAACAGCTAAGAAGCTAAAGATTTGCTTCAAATGCCTTACTAGCAAGCATCGGAAAGAAACATGCAGAAAGCCGCCGTGCAAAATATGTCGTCGATGGCACCACAGCTTACTACATACGGTTAACGAGAACGAGCAACAGCACGAAGAGACAGCACCAGCGACAGCAACAGTAAACACCATCAGGACTCCAAAGGCAATTCTAAAAATGATGAAAGTGGAAGTCTATGGACCAACGGGAAGCAAACAAGTACTGGCGCTACTCGATGAAGGCTCTACGGTTACCCTGATCGACGAGGACGTAGCTTCGAGTATCGGTATACACGGCCCTCGCACACCCCTCACCATTGAGACAATCGGAGGAGGACAACTGCAAACGCACAACTCTATGACTTTTGACCTCGAGGTGAGGGGCGTCGGACAGGGAGCAAAAAGCGTGCTGAAGCATACTAGAACCGTCCGAGGTTTAAAACTAACCCCACAACACGTAGAAAAGGCTCGGTTGAAAAAATGCCATCACCTACGCGGCATATTAAAAGATGTGTGCTACAACGCCGAGCCACCAAAACTGCTGATCGGCCAGGACAACTGGGAGTACATTGTGACATTGCAAATAAGAAAAGGAAGACCAGGACAACCGGTTGCATCAAGAACGAAGCTAGGATGGGTACTACATGGAGCTGACAACAGCGGCGTCACTCCGATAAACTATATAAACACATGCGCGCACGCTTACACGTCAGAAGAGGAAATGAACGCACTAATCAAGAACCACTTCACCCTCGAGTCGTTGGGGATCGAACCAAAGAAACCCTCGACCGACGTAGAAGAACGTGCATTGCGGATTTTAAAGAAGAGCAGTAGACGTCTAGAAGACGGCCGATTCGAAGTCGGGTTACTGTGGAAAGATGAAAACCCGCGGCTCCCAAACAACTACGGCTCAGCTCTTAACAGACTCAAAGGTATTGAAAGGAAGCTGCAGAGAGACCCCGACTTGAAGGCGAAATACGCGTCACAGATAACAAATCTACTGGAGAATGGATACGCCGAGGAGGTACCAGACGACTGCATGTCGACACGGAAATGGTATCTGCCACACTTTCCAGTGTTCCACCCACTTAAAAAGAAGATAAGAATAGTTTTCGACGCTGCAGCCAAATGCAATGGAGTCAGCCTCAACGATATGTTGCTACCTGGACCCGACTTACTTCAATCGTTATTCGGAGTTTTACTACGCTTCCGACAGGGCCACGTAGCAGTAGCTGCCGACATAAAAGAGATGTTTTTACAAATAAAAGTCTCGAAGGAAGACAGAGACAGTCTCAGATTCCTATGGAGAGAAAACAAAGAAGCGCCCATTAAAGAATACAGGATGTCGTCAGTGACTTTCGGCGCAGTTTCGTCACCATGTACTGCGATATATATTAAGAATAAGAACGCGCAGGACTACGAAAGGGAATATCCGGAGGCGGCACAAGCGATAGTGCGCAATCATTACATGGATGACTATCTGCAAAGTTTCCACGACATAGAAGATTGCAAGCGTATAATAAAGCAAGTCGATGAAATACATAAGAAAGCGCGCTTCGAGCTGAGAGGATGGGCATCAAATAAACGCGAAGTCACCGGGGTTCATGGAGAAGAAGAAATCCAGCTAGGTGAGAACGAAGAAAAGACTCTGGGGCTGCGGTGGATGACGAGGGACGACGAACTCGGCTTCAGAAGCCAATTCAGAAAGATTCCAGAAGAGGTGGCGCGCGGAGTGAAGACGCCGACGAAACGCGAAGTCACCGGCGCCGTAATGTCCACGTTCGACCCTCTCGGCCTCTTATCACCCGTACTCATGCAAGGGAAGAGGCTGATTCAGAAGATATGGCGAAGCGGCATCGGCTGGGATGAAGAAGTCATCGAGGGCGGCGTCGAAGCGTGGAAAGACTACCTTGAACACATCCAAAAGATACAGGATGTGCGATTGCCGCGCTGCATGTCGCCATTCTGCACCGAGGGGGAGCTGCATACGTTCACCGACGCGAGTGAATCCGCGTATGCAGCCGCCGTATACTGGCGGACGACAAGCAAAGGAGGTCATGCAGTACATCTCGTCGCGGCCAAAGCGCGAGTTACACCTTTAAAACCCATCTCGATGCCCAGACTGGAGTTACAAGCAGCTCTATTAGGTAGCAGGCTCGCAAACGCGGTAGAAAAAGAGCTTGATCTCCACGTGAAACGAAAGCTGTACTGGACAGACTCGAGTGTTGTGCTCTCATGGATAAAGACAGACCCAAGGACGTTCAAAACCTTTGTAGCGCACCGACTCGCCGAGATCGAAGACCTCACAAGACCTCAGGATTGGCGCTGGGTGCCCACGGCGCAAAATCCCGCTGACGATGCAACTAGGAAGCCCCCAGAAGAATTCAATGCGAACCACCGATGGTTTCGGGGTCCAGAATTCCTTTGGCGAGACGAAGAGCAGTGGCCGGCACCACGGACTTTCAGGAAAGAAAAAACCGACGAAGAAAAGCCCACGGAGTGTGTACACGTTATTCAACGACCACCGGGCATCACTCCAGCCCCCGAGAGATTCTCTTCATGGACCAAGCTGTGGAGAGCAACTGCGAGAGTTCTACAATTCATCGAGCTATGCAAGAGAAAATGCGAACGCCAAAGCACAATGCGCAACGTCACAGAAAGCACGAAAAAACAACATTATAAGCCTATCGACGAAACACACCTGAAAAGAGCCGAAAATTTATTAATAAAAGAGAGTCAGAGGACCAGTTTCGGTCTAGAAATCGCAAATATGGAACAAGGAAGGCAAATCGACAGCCGGAGCAAATTAAGAAGACTGGACGTGGCAATGCATGGCGATTTCATCAGGCTTCGAGGAAGAATAAACTCAATAACCAGTGTCGACTACGATTATCGTTCGCCCCTAGTATTAGACGGGCGAAGCATAATAGCAAGATTGATTATACGCGATTACCACTGTAAATTCAATCATGGCAACCACGCGACCGTAATGAACGAAATCCGACAGAAATACTGGATGATTGGCCTTCGGTCGGTACTGCGAAGCATACAACAAACGTGTCAACATTGCAAAAAAGTAAAGGGCAAGCCTGTGGAGCAACCAGCGGGAGACTTACCAGCGGAGAGACTACAGTACGGCGCACATCCGTTCACATGCACCGGGGTAGATTACTTCGGTCCCATGCTCATCGCGGTAGGCAGACGAAGAGAGAAGAGATGGGGAGCCTTATTTACCTGCCTCACAACAAGAGCAGTTCACCTTGAGCTGGTGCCCAGCTTGACGACGGATTCAACTATCATGGCACTGAGGAGATTTGCAGCAAGAAGAGGAATGCCAAAGGTGATCTATTCCGACAACGGCACTAACTTCGTAAAGGCGAATAAAGAGCTACAGAAAGCCGTTAACGAGATGAAAAATGAGGAAATCATCACCGAAGCTGAGAGGGTCGGCACACGCTGGAAATTCATCCCACCTGGCGCACCCAACATGGGAGGTGCTTGGGAGCGGCTGGTGCGCTCGATAAAGGTCGCACTCGATGCCACATTGAAACAACGCGTTCCTAGAGAAGAGGTCCTGCATACGCTTCTGTTAGAGGCAGAACACATGGTAAACTCGAGGCCGCTCACCCATTTAGCGGACAATACAGAAGAGGAGGCGCTAACACCCAACCACTTTCTGATCGGGCGGTCCAGCGGAGTCGCGCGCATCGGCCTCTTTCCTGACGTCAAGCTGATTGGCAGAGAAGACTGGAAGACCGTGCAGCTGTTGGCCGATCACCTATGGAAAAGATGGCTGAGGGAATACCTGCCTACGTTGCTGCCTAGGAAAATAAAAGGACGGGCTGACGATGCACAACTGCAACCGGGTGACGTAGTGCTCATCGTCGACCGAACGTTACCACGAGGTACATGGCCGAAAGGAATGATTAAATCAACATATCCGGGGCCAGACGGCCGAACGCGGATCGTCGACGTACAGACCAAAGGCGGAGTGCTGCGAAGACCGACATCAAGGATCGTACTGCTGGTACCTACGAAGTCGCCGGGCAGAGAAGATGGTGCTACGCACGAGGGGGAGAATGTCGGCGACTTAGATTAAATTAGATTAGTTTGTTTATATTACTTTGTTAAGAGAGAAAAACTTTGTAAATAATGAATAAATAAATAAAAGTCTTCGCCTTCGAAAGAGGTACGCATGGCTCTCGTCGCGGTATACCGACGTCGAGAGGTACGCAAAAGTTGCGTGGCTCTCGTCGCGGTATACTGGCGCAACAAGCGCTCTCGTCGCGGTATACTGGCGCAACAAGCGCTCTCGTCGCGGTATACTGGCGCAACAAGCGCTCTCGTCGCGGTATACTAGCGCAGTACTTAAGCTCGACGGGAGCTATGCAAAAATCAGTTCCGGAAACCGAGCGACCTCAAACCTCACGAACAAGAAGGCGGAGCATCGAAACCAAAAAGTAGTTTTCTTTCAAGAAAGTGCGCACTAGCAGGGGTGCGTGGGTCGGGCGGAACCAGCAAGAGAAGAACACTGCCCGGCATTTAAATAGTGGCAATACGGACTAGCCGGCTTACAACCGGTACAGCGTGAGTCCGCCACAATTATACTAAAATCCATACAGTAGTTTTTGCGGTACAGAATAGCAAATATCCCCACTAATTGACACGTTTATACAATAGCTGGATTATAGTTGGGGCACAGCACAACATTGCCCAATAGGGGATTATAACTGGGGCATATCACAAGATTGCCCAATAGGGGATTATAACTGGGGCATATCACAAGATCGCCCAATAGGGGATTATGACTGGGGCATATCACAAGATTGACCCAATAGGGGATTATAACTGGGGCATATCACCAGATTGTCCCAATAGGGGATTATAACTGGGGCATATCACAAGATTGCCCAATAGGGGATTATAACTGGGGCATATCACAAGATTGCCCAATAGGGGATTATGACTGGGGCATATCACAAGATTGACCCAATAGGGGATTATAACTGGGGCATATCACCAGATTGTCCCAATAGGGGATTATAACTGGGGCATATCACAAGATTGCCCAATAGGGGATTATAACTGGGGCATATCACAAGATCGCCCAATAGGGGATTATAACTGGGGCATATAACAAGATTGCCCAATAGGGGATTATGACTGGGGCATATCACAAGATTGACCCAATAGGGGATTATAACTGGGGCATATCACAAGATTGCCCAATAGGGGACTATAACTGGGGCATATCACAAGATTGCCCCAATAGGGGATTATAACTAGGGCATATCACAAGATTGCCCAATAGGGGATTATAACTGGGGCATATCACAAGATTTCCCAATAGGGGATTACAAATGGGGCATATCACAAGATTGCCCCAATAGGGGATTATATCCTATAATAATAAAGAAAACATTGTTTTATCTTGTGGATGGACGAAAGAAAGGAAGGAAGAGTCTCAGCCCACGGCCCCGGTGACAAAGCCGGGGGAGGTAGGCCGAATAGGTATTTAAAAAAAAATTGGGGATTATAACTGGGGCATATCACAAGATTGCCCAATAGGGGACTATTGGACAACGGACAACTCACCATTAGTATAACCCGCACAAAACTTGTCACTGCTGATATATTCTCTGAAGCCAGGCGGAGATTCGGCGATGCACTTGTTCAAATCCACGTAAGGCAACTGTACGACTTGCAAGCTGGGGGATGGGTTACCGTTTACGCCGGTGAGGCCCCAGCCGGCGATCTGAAACAATCGCAAATTCATTTGACAAATGTAACCAGAAATGGGCATTTTAAAGAAAATAGATAAATATAATATTGTGCTTCCAATAATTTAGAATATATATGATTCGGTTAAAAGAGGCGAGTTACCTTCCCCATTTTGCCGTCGCTCAGCTGCCGCTTGTCAAAATTGTAGTCGAAGCTGAGGCAGACGGGTCGGACGTACGTGCGATATTCGATGGCCGCTGTCAGCACGACAATGGCTATGTCCTCCTGGAAGTTCGCAGCCGAGCCTTGGAACCGGACCGGCATTTCTATTGAGCGCACCTGGATTTGCGAACGAGGGTATCCCAAAATATTTATGGCATGAACGTGCAATTTAAATAAAATAATGTAAAATGGACAGTAAACTTAACGTAATAAAGCCCTTACAGACGAACCTAACGACGCCTATAAATGTATAATAAGCACATCGTAAAAGAAAATCGATATATAGCTGTAGCTTTCTAATTGTGAAAGGATTTTATGAATCGTTTCAGTAGTTTCGGCGCTAATTAAATACAAACAAACAATCAAATCTTTCATTTTTATAATATGATTCATGAAAATGAATAAATCTTTCGATTTTTTTATTATTAGAAAAACGTTCTCCAAATCAATTCTGGCTTTATTATATTAATTTTAATTTTTTGTTGTAGTTAGTTGTAATTTTAAGTATATGATATTGGGATTTTTGCCTGAAATAAAGATCATTATTATTATAATAAATAATAGCTTTTCAGATACAGACGAGACTGATGCAGAAGATTGAAAAGGAAAAAAACATTCGAGTTAGTGTTTTAGTGCTAATGTTTAGTACTCATTAAAAAAGCGTCGTCAGGCCCTGATTAGAGACTGTAAGAAGTGCTAATGGACACTATTTATTCTTATATTATATATTCTTTAGCGATTTAAGGTACGATGTAAATTACTCAGAAGTCTGCCTTCTTAGCTAATTGCCTTCATGGAGGCAATTAAACTCGCTGTAAATAAATAAACATTACATCTGACTTCTGGGCGTCCCTGTCCATCTTGTCGTTCCAGGGTCTGTAGAGTTTGCCGACCGCTACGGCGTATTTGTTCGCTGGCTGCTTCTTCGTCAGGTCTTCCCAGAAGCAGTGAGCGGCTGAAAAAGCGATTCAACAGTTTTAGGGTCCCGTAGTTTAGCATCGAAAGAGATGGCATTATAACTATTTGTTTCTCTCAACTGAAGATGTTACCTGTTACCTCGTCGCGTTACTCACCAGATATAACAACTGTAGTGCTGACCAGGGATCCGCCGCAGATCTGCTTGTATGGGGAGTAGCGTTTGCTGTAGATGCCGGAATGCCATGGAAGCTCCCCACGTTGGGCTGGAAGACCACCGATCACCAGCTCCACGCCGTTGGGCGTGACTGTTCCACACTCTGGAAGCATATCGTTGCTTCGAGCTTTTGGATGAATAATTTATCTTAATATAAAAATCTCCTGTCACGATGTTTGTCCGTGATGGACTCAACTACTTAACCGATTTTAAATTAAATTGGCACACCGTGGGCAGTCTGGTCCAACTTAAGAGATAGGATAGTTTAGATCTTTTATCGCAATTTTATTGTATTGCAAATTATTTGTCTATAGAATTATCTATTCACTCCAAAAGATTCTAACAGATGTCGATACTTTTCGACTGGATTGAGGAAGTAATCAATAGATGGCACTGCTATGGTAAACCGACAAACGTGTAATATAAAGATTAATTTTTTTTTTATAAAACAGGGGGCAAACGAGCAGGAGGCTCACCTGATGCTAAGCGACACCGCCGCCCATGGACACTCGCGAAGCCAGAGGGCTCACCAGTGCGTTGCCGGCCTCTAAATAAAGCATAACAATAAAAGTATGCTTTATTTATTAAACTAAATAAAGCATACTTTTATTGTTTAAAAACGCTTTCGATTATAAACATATCCCCGCGCACTTAAAGCTGATAATTATTTTTATTGAACTAAAAAAAATGATTACTAGATCACATGGCAAAATAACGTTTGCCGAATTAGTAAGCTATATAGACTTAAATATATATAAGTGCATTCATTTTTTATGTTTTAGTTTATATTATTTTTATATATATCTATATTAAATAATAATCAATTTAGGATATGAAAACACCTTCCTAGGTGTATATAAAAATGAAATTTATAATAATATTGAAGAACATAAGTGGGACCTGTAGCTGAGTACCCTTAATGAGAGTCTTAGCACCTTGCTGGCTGATAAAACCCTCAATGCAGCTTTTTAAGGACAGCGAATGAGCTTAAAGTTTAATATCTTATTAAATTACTAGCTGACCCAGCAAACGTTGTTTTGCCATACATGTGATTTCAATAAATAAATTAAAAATAGGGGTTGATCGTTGAGGGGTAAAAATTTATGCTGTATCATAAAAAAAAAGAAACTAAAAATTTACGGGTGGACTACCCTTAATATTTAGGGGAATGAAATATAGATGTTGGCCGATTCTCAGACCTACTCGATACGCTCACAAAGTTTCATGAGAATCGGTCAAGCCGTTTCGGAGGAGTATGGGAACGAAAACTGTGACACGAGAATTTTATATATAAGATTGGAATTTGCATTTGTTTAACATATAAACTCGCAAATGCTGCTATAATTAGACGGCGCATGAAAGAACAGTAAATGAATAGAAATGCCTAAAAATTGTTATTGTCAACAAATTTATTTCAAAAGTTAAGAAATATGACGAAGCCAGTGGTTGCGATTCTGATGTACACCTCTAAAACTAAAAATCTCTAAATTTAGTTTTAGACGTTAGAGTTGTCAAACGTGTGCAACCTATTCTATATGTTTCTACATTGACAATTTAAACCTTATTGCTATCATTTTAGAGATGTACGGAATAGGTCACGCTCTCTAAAACTGTTTGACAGGTCTGAAGCTAAATTTAGAGATTTTTAGTTTAGTGTGTACATCAGAATCACCACCAATTATAAATTTTAAAGACTTCCAAACCTTGACATTCGTATATTAAAACGGCTTTAATGTAGTCATATTATGAAATGGATAAATTTCGAATGGATAAATGTTTTGTACAACATAGCTATTTTTATTTTTATTTTATTTGGACAAAATTTATCCTTCGTGCAAATATATTACGAAGCTAATTAATAATAAATAATGTTAGGCTTAATTTTTTTGCCACGTAATAATATAAAATAATAATAAAAAATACACTAGCCAACAGTTATAACTTTCTCGTTATTACATTTTATATTTTGATTATATTATTTATTTGGCACGAGCTGGAATATTTTTGAAAACTGCCCAGTACTTATAGAGTTTATTTGTGACATGTTATGTTTTCTTTAATTAAAAAAAAGAAAAAAATCTTCTTTTGTTATGATATTTGGATAGTTTCATACAGAAGCATTAAGAGGATGGAGGATAGGATAAATAAAACAAAATCTTGAATAAACATATTTTATTATCGTCCATCCTATTAATGTATACAAATTTTTGGTAAGGTGCACGAAAATTAGCGTAAATATCCGCCATTACGATATTCCCATATTAATATAATCTTATATGAAACATTTAACAAAATCTCTTTCGATTCTAGTCTTTGGTATATCTAACGAGACGATTATTGGTTGAGTATCTTTAGAGATTGGATGCAGTGACTTTCATTTATAAGTATATACTTGAAAAACACTATAACATAAAAAATACAAAAAAATCCTTCCGGTTTTAGTGGATACCAACTCCGGGGCAATAAATACAGATAACACAACCTCTCTGCAGCTGTGACACTTAATTTGACAATCAACACCTTTTGTGTTCAGTCTACCGTGACCACGCACGCTGCAAAGCACACGAAACGTCGGGAAAATTTAAAATAATGTAAATATATTTAAATTTTGGCAAAAATACATAACTTAAATCCGTTAATAAAGTGCATTTCTTTAAATGAGTTAAATTATGTCAATAAAAGACATTTATTTACTATTTAAAGTATACAAAAATTATTTTATCATAACTATGGTATCATAACAAACACAATAAAATATTTTTCGAGAATTTTCTAGTGATAACATATATCATAAAATTAGTTAGGTACTTTTATTTACCATCTTAATAACTAAATTGTTCTAGGTCGATATATCTATAAACGATGTTTGTGAGACAAACAGACATTAATTAAAACTAATACACTGCCTGTGGTCTGACGCTTTAAATAGCTTAAAAGCATTCATACAAAATTCGCGCCAAAACGTACAGCGATGAGCTTATTAGGAATAATATGGCAATTACTGAATGAGTCTTATATTATATAATAATTCTGCTGAAATTTATATAACGGTCACCTGACCATGCACATCTCCGTTCCCCATCATACGGGTCACGATATAGTTTTGTTTAATAAGTAATTGTGGTGAAATCTGTACAACGGTCACCTGACCATGCACCTCTCCGTTCCCCATCATACGGGTTACAATATAGTTGCCATCGAGGTGTTTGATGCCAACACAGATTATATTTAGTGCTTAAAAACTAGAAATAGTGCATCCCGAGTTATGTTGCTAATTATATTAATAGATTTGTACTATAATTAATATATAAATAATTAATGAGTTATTCAGTTTGTTAGGAAAAAAGGCATCGTGTGACGTCAATCTTTGAAAACCACCGCCGAATCAGGCGCATTCACATAAACATCGGAATGATTCGAACTCAAATATATGTTGATATTATTATTCTTGTTTGACGAACCGATTCGCCAATCATCGTAGTCTATATCATATGTGGGCTCTCTTCCCGAGTTGTGTCCACCGTCGAAGTCGTTTATGTTCGTATTATTTATTTGAATTGTGTAATTCGTGTTTTGTATCGGTATATTCACGCCGGTCGGTGATGCGTTCCAACTTTGTATTTCATTTAAACTATTTTGTGGCTTTACCCCGCTATTTTGAGCCATTACCCCGCTATTTTGTGGCTTTACCCCGCTATTTTGTTGCTTTACCCCGTTATTTTGTTCATTTGCCCCGCTATTTTGTGTTGTTACCCCGATATTTTGTGGCTTTACTCCGCTATTTTGTGCCATTATCCCGTTATTTTGTGCATTTGCCCCGCTATTTTGTAGGTTTACCCCGCTATTTAGTGACGAGGCCCCGTGATTCGGAACCGCACCAGCATACTGGAAACTTGACACATACAATTCAATTTGATCCCTTATAATGAGGGTGATATTAGTTCCGTTTCTGATCAAACCTGGCTGGCAGACGGCGATGGTGTCCCAGCTGCCTTCCACGCAGCGCATGAGTGGCAGGACACCTGGCGAATAGTAGTTGGGTTTCCGGCATTCGGGGCGCACGACGGTCCCCGACGGCTCGTATAGGTCGCAGACCCTTGTGCCCTCTTGCTCGCCGGACAGCACGCAGCGGTACTCCACGCTGGGGTGCGGGTTGAGGCGGCAGAATTCTGACAGGTGACAACTGACATTACTAGTGTGACAGTTGCAATACTCGCAAGCATGTGTTCCTTAGTGGCTTATAAAATGCAACGTTTAATATAGCAACCGGGATTTAAATTAACCACATCGACATGGATAAATGGATATATACACTTACGAACACACTGCGGAAGGTCGTCCGCCCACGAGCCATCGTAGCAGAGTACGGAACCCTTCCCTTTCACCCTGTAGCCCCAATTGCAAGTGACGTTCAGGTTGAGCACCTTGAACCTCTGGCCTGGACGAGCTGACGGCTGCCCCACCACGGAGTACACTCCGTTGAGGGGGGGAGGCGGCACTACACAGTTTCCGGTGCCCATTCTGCAATATTTGTTGCCTTAATTGTTAAGTGACAGTGGTCGTGCCATTTAGTCGGTAAATTCAAGCGAACAGAGTTTATAATATAAGTATTCCAGACTATTATTGCAAAGATTGATTTTCAGCACGGACATCTTAAAGAATTCAAATACTTACGGAGGTTTTGTGGTGGGGGCGGCCATTCTGTTGCACAATTCGTCGGATTCGTCAGATCCGTCCGCACATTGCTGTACCTACAATGTTTTCTCAATAACTAATGGACCTTACTTAACACTCGATACACGTGATTATATCTCATGGTACACCATCATGGTAAATTGGTATAACATTTGAACAAGGGTCTCTTCAGACAAGAAAAAAAAATAGATCAAACTCAAAAAAGAAAAAAAAATACACTAGGATCAAACTGATGCATTTTAAGCAGTTTTTTAACATTTTTTTAAATTAATTAAAAACCTACAAACAATCTTCCTTCTACAAGTAAAAATATAAAATGAATTTAAGATTTTCTAAATTATCTATTACATCATTCTCATGGACACATTAAAGTATAACTCTTTAAATTTGTCAAAATGCATTGAAGACATTCATCACGGTCCATATTCGATTCAAAAATAAGTAATAAAAATAACAAACTAATGTTGAATAAAAAAAACTGTCATCTCGTCTAACTATGAAAACTCGATTTTACATTTATATGGAACTAAAAAACCTGCAACACTGGAAATGTCATTTTATTATTATTATAACTTTATTATAATATATACGACATATCAATTGAGAAAAATAACAATACAACCTAAAAACAAGTATATAAATAAGAGGCGGCCTTATCGCTAACAAGCGATCTCTTCCAGGCAACCCGAAATATATATAGAAGTCAAAAAGAAATTTTGTATTACAAAAAGAATGAAGTCACATTAATAAGTGAGAAAAGAATTAGAAAATATGCAGTACATACAGCAAGGATATTAGGATATAGACCAGAATTTGGAGAGTTGAAACTTAAAACTACGAACATTAATGAGCTTTAAATATAAAAGATGTCTATTGTTGGAGTTCCAAAGCCAGTAGTCGTTTGTACGTAAAGTCTGTAGTTATTGTGGATCAATATTACTATTTTTTTTATTTATAATACCTTTTTATCAAAGGTGGTTGGCATACTTATATTTATATTATTAATATTTAGTAGATAATAAGGATTTCTGTATCTTTTTGTTCAACGATTTAGTCTATATTATTTTTATCTTTTTCTTAAATGGCTGGTAGTCCAGAGGTCACTCCTGGGGCCTAAGTATTTAGCACTAAGTATTGTACAGTTTGGGATATGGTATAAATGTTTGTTTGTTTGTTTGAACAGATGTGTCCTTGAATTTCAGTTGGGAGAGCGTTCTACAAATTCATCGCTTTTATGGTAAAGGACATATTAAAGAAGGAATAAATAAGATTATTTACAGAACAGAATTGATACAACAGAAGTTCCCCTTACCCCATCGCAGTCCGATCCCTCGTCGACGCAAGCGCCGTACGCGCACTGAAACGCGTACCCGGGGCATTTGTTACCCGCACAGCTGCGCACCGTCTCGTCTGAGCCGTCGTTGCAGTTGGCCGTGCCGTCGCAGTGATCCGCCGCGGGTATGAGCTGCCCGTCGTCGCAACGGAACTGGCCTCTGAGGTTTATTTACTTTGTCAGAAACATTTAAAAAATCTCGTTTTGATAAGTAGTTTTATATCATACTATGGGTAGTTGACGCAGTAACCATTGCGTAGAGAAGAGGTTTGCGGCTTCGATTCCTGGTTCGTTCATTATTTGTGATAAACATATGTAAGGAAGTTGTATCTCTGTGTTGGCACTAACGCACATAGAGATCAAAGCAAACTTTTTCTGCCTCTGATTATAGTATTCATTTCATGAAGGTGATATTTGAATTTAAATATTTATATTGATCAAGAAAAATCGTTATTTTTATTACAATTTAAGTAGGGTAGGCGGTGTTCTTTTACTCATGCGTAGGCAGTCGCTACAGTCGAGAGCGGACGTCTGTCGTCATAGCAAGTATCAGGAATACTTTTAAACTACTATTAAATTGCAATTTTCCTCAGGATGAATTCATGTATATATAAGTATATATGAGTCGAGGGTGGGGCTGGGAGACCTGCCCGAACGTTTTTGGATCAGATTCAGAACGTTCTGGAAAAAGGGCAGGTCAAAAGCACCCATAACCGACGAAAATGCATGATGAATTTAATGAGTGTGGAAGAAGCGAGAGAGGTATGCAAGGATCGGAGCAAGTGGAGGTCTGTGGTCTCTGCCTACCCCAATTGATGAAATTGATAAATCCAGTATAACCACACCTAATCTCCTCAGTGTCATTCCGACATCTCGGAAGCAGTTCATCCGATCCGTCAGCGCATTCCCTGACGCCGTTGCAGGCAGCCGTTCCGTCCACGCACGCGCCGTACGTGCATCGGAACCAGTTGCTTTGACACCTGAAACCTACATTCTTCTAATCCGGCTTAAATCTAATCTAATTTCTAAACCTTAGCTACTCAGGAATGCTTAAGTGAATTTGGAGCGGGCAACCCCAAATTAGTGTAATGACAGATGTCATATTGACAGCTGTCACGCATGGCAACCGGTGTACGCATTAATCTTGTCGATGGCTTAATAAATTGAAAAAAAAATCTAGTCGATTATGCTAAGCAAATTATTACTGTTTATAAGTTATTTATTTATTTATTAAACACACAACATATATACAATGTGGAGAGGACAATGCGACAATAAATTAAACACCGTATAGCTCATCATGTCCCTAGCCAGTATACAAATATTCATTACAAATAATCTAACAGTTTAGTCATTGGACATCATTTTTTGTTTTCAACATTTACAACATGCCGTATTTGTTTACTACGCCATCACTATCAGGTTAATGACCGCTTACAAATCACATGTTGTCAACTCGCCATGTCAAAAATCTTAGTCAAATTAGTCCAAATTCATTTTATACCTTATGCCCATTACGTAAGTCATAAAACATGTTACCAAAAATTAAAAAGAAGATAGTTCTACACACTCAGTTAAACAGAAAATAAACAATGTGGGACAGAGAGAAATGAAGGTTTTATTGTTTCTATTTCATGTTTGCGACAGTGTGTCAGTGTGTCAAGGTCTCGCCGGCCGTTATCCTGTGACGTCACTCGCGTCACTGCTAATAATTTCGTTTGCGTTCGCGCCGCCTTTGAAGCGCCGCCTTTGAAGAGCGGCCGCTCTTTTGTTTTGTGTATGAATCAATCAATGAGTATTAGACTAATAATAGTTTGTTTTATTTTATCCGCGAAATTGGACGGTTATTTAATTTAGTGATAGGACACGTAATAAATTAAGTACCTACTTAGTGACTTGGTGAATTGTGCGAAAATAGACGCTTATTATTTGTGTTAGATTTAAGTTTGTTTTGTTTTTTATTTACAATGCCTCATTACCGATATACAGCATCAGAGTACACGGACATGATTTTAATTTACGGAGAATGCCACGGAAATGCTGCATTGGCTATACGGACATATATCAAGAAAGGTATTTAGGTATTAGGTATTGCCCTACCAACGGCCGCACGATTGTTCAGGCTGTCCAGAGGCTGCGGGAAAAGCAACCTCTAATCCCGCATCTGGACAGTACTCCTCCTACAGTACCAGTAGTGAGAGTACCAGTCAGTATGGAATAAAATCGCGGCAAATGCCGATCTCTTAACTAGAGTGCGAAATAATATTATAAGATGCGAACTATGCGTCCCTGTGATTGGGGGGCACATAAAAATTTAATTAATGGAATTGAACTACTCGAGGTGAATGACGATCGTATTCAGTGTAGGTTTAGGTATCTAATTGTGTTTATTTGTCGGGCGATTGTAAAATCGCGCCGCGCTGTTGCCGCTCTTCTTTCCACAGGTTAGTGAACCTATATTTCCAAGTGGTGTTACATTTTTTTTTCGATTTATATTGTATTTAGTTT
Source organism: Pontia daplidice (assembly GCA_963693355.1). Taxonomy (NCBI): domain Eukaryota; kingdom Metazoa; phylum Arthropoda; class Insecta; order Lepidoptera; family Pieridae; genus Pontia; species Pontia daplidice. Next base: position 2,304,924 of record CAVNZL010000016.1, on the reverse strand, counting down.
GTTAGAAATTTTTATTTTTTTAATTTTGTTGTTAGGGTTCATTTCATAGTTTCAAAATTATACTAGGGACTATTACTATTTGTGTTTTCATTTATTGTCGCTCTCCACATTGTATAAGACTACACACTTATCATTCCGCATGCATCTTCAGTTACAGGAGAGTACAGCTTGCACAGAGTTAGTTTTATATAAACAGATAATAGCAACTCCAATATTAATAAGCTACTGAATTAGACTTAAGGGCCCCTTAGTAAAAAAATACATAAAAAAAAGAACAAATATCTTTAACAATAACCACAAATTTTAAGAGAAAATGAGAAAAAAGATTTTAAGTTTGCTATCACATGAGTGGTTATTTTGTCTTTTTTTATTTATTTACAAAACCAAACAGCGTTATTAAACATCACTACATAGTATAAAACAAAGTCGCTTTCTCTGTCCCTTTGTATGCTTAAATCTTTGAAACTACGCAACGGATTTTGATGCGGTTTTTTTAATAGATAGGGTGATTCAAGAGGAAGGTTTATATGTATAATAACATAGTGGAGAAGTACTTTTAGTTTTGAGATTCCTAATGTGATGTCGTAAATAAATTTTTTCTCCTTACATTGCAAACGCAGGCTGAACCCTACGAGTTTTATCAAAATAATGTACTAAGTATTGTACACATTGAAAAGGTGTACAGAAAAGTCCGTGATGGTATATGTCTATCTCTTATGGATAACCCACAATAACTTTTTTTGTCATTTACTTTTTACGACAACGCGTTTATTTTTCTGTAGTGTATTTAGTATCAGAAGCACCCGTGCGAAGCCAGGGCTGGTCGCTAGTATAGTATAAAATTCAATTTATTTATTGTATGTAAAGAGTTTTGTTCAACCTCTTTAGTTCCATGGAACGGTTGTCATGGCAACAGATCTGTTATGTCAAACAGTCGATATGCATATTTTAACATTTAATGTCGGTTTTTGTTTTCGGGTAAGATTTTTAATTATTATTATTGTTTGTGTAACTAATAAAACTTTCAGAGCAAAAAAAAGAAACGAAGAACAAAAGCACACGAAAAAAATGTTATGGAAGACTTACGTAGTTTTTCTACAAAGCGGGAATGTCTCGTCACTTCCGTCTGGACAATTGGGGACTCCGTCGCATTTCCCGTCCAGACCTATGCAGGTACCGTCACGGCATTGGAATTGGTTTCGTCTGGAAATTTTTGAATTCATTTTTTTTCATACGTATAATATTTTTTTAAGTAAAAACAAACAAACAGGCCTCACCTACAAGTGGACTGACGCCTTGAGCGGTGCAAGATTAAGTCATCTCTCTGATTGGTTTCTGGACTGAAAAAAAAAAAAATGACTTTTCCGATTAGGAGTGAAAGTTCCCATAGATGTCAGCGCATGCTCAAAGCCGTATGAAATGATATCTCAGAGCGGTTGAAAAGTACGTATCTGAAAGGCCGGCAACGTAATCGCGAACCCATTAAAATTGTGTGCATTGTCTGTGCACGTTTGGTGTAATGAAAATGATTTAAAAAATCTTTACATACATATAAAAATAGTTCTGCAATTAAAATGTAATAAATAGTTCCCGCCAAATCTTCAAATTCCAAATTCAAAATTTATAAACTCGTATGTCTTTAGTTTGACAGTTGACAGCACAAAGCGCGGGGTCACTCAGAACTCGGGAGAGAGGTTTTACTATTTCTCTCCTAACTTACAACGAATCGAATGGAAAAAGTAGACTTATACAATCTACAAACATACGATAATGCATTACAGGCGATTTCATCGCCGCCATCGAGACAGTCCGGTCTGCCGTCGCAAGTCCGATCCATGCTCACGCACGCGCCATCACTGCACGCGAACTCGCCAAGACTGAAATACGATAATAATATTTTTTTATTTATTTTGCCCATTCAAGACATATTTGTGGTATTTGAGTGATTTGTATTTACATGTAGTCTAGGCATCTACATGCGCTTCAAAGTCACATGATGGCATTAACTAGTGGCGAATAATATACGTCATGTCATAAAGTATAATATAATTATAACAGGAATGAAAACAGTTGAACGAAACATCAATAAAAAACGTCTAACACACATTAATTATTAAATTTTATTTACTTAAATATGTTGATATTAAATTAAAAAGATTTACCTGCAAGAGTTTAATATTCTGTCATCGTAGATGCGTGCCGATGTACCTAAAAATAGAATTTATGAAAACATTTTTTGTAACGGTAACAGGAAGTAATAGGCGCCAAAATTCGCATAGAATATCTATTCATTTAACTATTGTAACAGACGCAACAGCTATCGTAATTCTTATTTCAAACTCTCGTAGATAATGAAAAGTTTGTAGCGCCATCTAATTTCTATTGTTTTTGAAAGACGACATAACAGTTTAACTTCGTATGTTAGTGTTTTATCATTTTTAGTTCGTTTAATACTTTATTATTAAACGAGTTAAGTTTAGTTTAATACTTTATTATTTTTAACTCAATTCAACTTCTTGTTTAATAAGTTAATAATTAAGTTTTTTTAAATTCATATGTGGTAGTTGTCAACGTCAAACAAATTTTAATATTGGCGCCAATTATGTTCTGCATGCAAATGCATGTGTGTGTTTTCACTGTGGTCTGTAACTGAAGAAATTTGAAATTAGAACATACAGACGCCAGCGCTCGTGCGTATTAAAAAAATATTGAGAGTAATTTCAACAAGAAGGTTGTCTAGGAATTTTAATTAATTTATATGAAGCTATTTGTTGAAATTAAGATTTTCCTTAAGTTAACGTACGTCATAATTAGCAGAATTTGTTAATGTAATAATGACCATTATAAGTAGAAAGGGATGTATCATAACTCTTGTAAACAAGACGTAATGAGGAAAAATAATTTTTAATCGATAAGAGAGCAAGGTGACTTCAAAGGCCACGCCAAAGTCATAATAAAACCCCGAAGATGTTATACAATTATCTAAGAAGTTGACTCATCAACTAATGTCTGTCTCCTGCTTCGCACCTTCGTCAGATGGTCTGCGATCTTCAAATTGTTTTATTATTCCACATAGCGGTGGGGCGCGGCAGAAAGTGCCTTCGAAAGCGCTCAGTTGTGTACAAATATACCAAAATTTACTGCTGCAGTTTGAACCGATTTGAAATTCACTATACTTCATAATCAAAATAAAACATTTTAGGATAAAACACGTTTGTTTTAATGAGATATCCTACTTGAACCTAGGTAGTATGTAGCCATGTTGTGAAACATGAAATCTTATAAGACATAGTCAAGAAATAAATCGTTTTCGTTAGGATAATTCTCGGAAATCGTTTTGGTATTATTTTCCTGTTGTTATAGTTCGATGTGTCGGTTTTACTATTAATTCATTAGAATATCATTAAAACTCTATTAATTTGTTACAATATTTAAAACAACTGTAAATTATAGTATCACTAAGGACGTGAATTCTAACACAAATCATCCATCTTGAGTCTTGACATTCGTTCTCAGTCATTAAGCAGTAATTGATATTATTTTTGTAATTTTTGATCATGTTTACACGCCCATACGTATTAATAATAATATATTTCATACAATAACACCATATCGATTCCAAGCCAGACAACTATCATTGCATTTTAAATGTAACAAAGACAATAGCGAAGATAAAATTAAATAAAAAAAACTAACGTCGAGATGTTTCTTACCTAATGTTAATAATAATGTTATATCTTTCACTATAAAGGACATACTTTAAATGAAATATTAAAAATAACTGTCTCGGCTGTATATAAGCTTTACTTAAATGTAGAAATGTGTATTCCTGTATACACAACCATTTTGTTAACTCAATTATACCTCTTAATGGATAATTTTCGAATAATGCTTATGTTTTCTTAATAATTCATTGTTTTTAACAAATCTAAAAACCGGTAGAAACCAAAGAAAAAACGAAAACATTTACGAATTAAATTTCACAGCGCGTGTTCGTGTTATTGATAAAATTATACACTCACCTAAAACTAAACAACACAAACAAATCCAAAACATAGTGCACTATTAAACTTAACAGTAATTGACTAGTCATCTACGCATTGTTAAAATCGTTAACACGAGAGCTTCGCTTGGAAAAACCAAGCGTACTGAGTTGTGTTGACACCCTTAATAATTTTACCTCGACTTATTCGTTATAAAAATTCGCGTCGATAAAGCGGCAATATGAGAATGTGTTATACAACAGAAATATTTATTACAAATTAGGCGCGTTAATTATCGTAATATGTCCTTGAAAATTTAATTCGGTGCAATTTTTTCGTCAATTTATTGTTTGCATAGATAAGTATTACTTTCCATTCTGGAGAATTTGTAAACTGGCAACACCAACGGTAATGACCTACGAACAGGTTACTTTGAGGTTATGTTGAATGTTGATGATACAACATTAATGTTTGGGAAACGGGTCTTTTTATATTTAAATGACGTGACATGAAGTAAAGGTGTATATGTGTGTGCTATTTAAAAACTTAAAACTATCACGGATCATGTGAGATACATGTCAGCGATGGTATCGGAATAATTGTAAATCTGCCGCGTAAATTGCAAATTTTCCCCCAAGGTTCGTCAAATTTCTTTATGAATAGTAGATACAATAACTCGCAAGTACCGCATACAGCTTAGCGAATATCACCACTGGATCGTTGCGGGAACAGCTATATCAATTATGAATTAAAATAGATGTAATAATAAAATTAAAGAATCGACTGTCGGGCGGACCGATGTAAGAGAAAACATAGAAATAAAACCAGTATCGCTTTTTAAAGACTGGTATAGCCCACGTTGGAAAATACAACTATTATCCCAATGAGAATTGGTGCAACAGGACCTGTAGCTTTTAACATCAAAACAAGCATAGATAAGTCGCGTTTAATATTATAAATTTTAATATTATAAACCGGAAATAATGGTTTTTTGTTACTCGATCACGTAAAAACTATAATAATCAAACAGTTTTCAAGAGCGTAATCTATTCTGTATATCTCTAAATTGATAGCAATAATGTTTAAATTGACAATGTAGAAACATATAGAATAGGTTAACACGTTTGACAGGTCTAAACCTAAATTTAGAGATTTTTAGTTTTAGAGGTGTACATCAGAATCGCCACCAATACATTATACAGCTTGTACATCAGAATAACTCGGGCCGCAATTTATGTTTAAAGATATCGTGTAAAAGTAGTAAAATCTTCGAGCTATTCTAGCGTGAAGTAAAATAATGAATCTTAATAAAAAATGATAATTAATTTAAAATGCACGTTTGATGTAAACAATAAATTTATTCCTAAATGAGACTAGATACTTTTATCGCTTCTTATAGGTATATTGCAAACATCATATGATCTAGCATCTATATAAATATTATTTACAATTACATATGTATATACAAACAGTATATATTATGGAAGTTAAAGATATAACTTTTAAATTTAATTTAAAAGAAATAACAATTGAAACGTCTCGAATAAAACAATTTATTTTGTTGGAATAATCGTAGGGAACTCTTCGTTGTATTCTTTCGTGTTAGTTTCGGCTCGTACCAGTTTTTATTATTTAAAATGTACACAAAATAAGTATATACACACAGGAAGAACCCAATACACATTTTTTTATACAATCGATTCGGAATTAATGTTAAAACTATAACTGAAATATCTTCATTATACGCGCGAAAATTTAACAAGCCCAGCTGAGTTGCGTGAAGTCGACTGTCACTGTCAATTGTCAAATAAGGCCAAATGATAATGATACTCTTTGCATTGAACGTTGATAATGTAATCTAATTTAATCTCATATTATGATTGCTAACAACTACATTGTATTCTAACCAGTCAATTAGAACGCAATATCTGTGAAATGTAATAATAATGTGTTAATATGAGGAATTTGTTTAGTTACACAAAATTGTAAGTTTTTAAAATTTTTACATACTATTTTCGTTATAGATTATCAACATCCTAATCATACAGTCAAGATTTTCTTCTATTTTAGTGCGTCCGAGTGAGTGATACTGAGTTATTAATAATAAATTACTCATCTCTATTGCAGAGTAATGAGCACCATAACGCATACAGAGCGACACGTCTCGATTATTGCTCCGTGGGGAAAAATAGCTGGTGAGTATAAAATTTACTTTATAATATATTCACAGTATTTAGGATAAGCGATGATAAGTTATCGCGTTTTTATATATTATTTGGGCCATTTACCGATGAAATTTCGCAAAGGCGCACCTTCTTATACAGACCCTTATTTTTGGTAGTTAATAGAAACAATTCTGTTAGACAAATTTATTTGAGACAATCTCATTGAATGCTGGTGGTAGAGGCAACATCCTGATGCTCCGGTGTCGGAGCAAAACGTGGTCGAGTGTTAGACCGTTGTTTCGCGGAGTATTTCTTGTAAATTGGTCGAAAATATATTACAAACATAAGGGTTTCTTGTTTGGACCTAATACTAGTATTACTTCATATGTGTATATGAAAATAGTTGCTCTCAAAATAACTGAAACAAAAGAGGAAATAAACTCAATATTAATGTAAAGAACTATGTTTTTAGAGTTTTTATTGTTAATATTCATGTTATTTTCTAAGATAAGTAAATATCTAGTAATAATATGTATATATATATATAATAATATTTCGTATAGCTTTTTAAGATAACGCCGACAAAACTTTTTTAACCCCGACTTAATTAAACTATTTGCTCTCTTACTGCAATCATTATATTATAGACTGAATAAAAAAGAATGAATTCTGTGATCCCAGTGACGACATTTGCAAAGTAAAACTCGTATTATCACTTAACCAAGAAGCCTAGCGCTGAAAAATAGGTTGGCACGAATTGTTTTCACGGATAATATTTTTTAATTCTTCCTACCCTATTCCTTCATGTTAGCCTTTGAAACTATACAAATAAAATCGCTAATTCGTAAATCCGTATCACCTCGATGTCCGGCGTTCCACAACTGAGCGCTTCAGAAGGCACTTTCTGCCGCGCACCACCGCTATGTGGAACCAGCTGCCAAAAGAGGTATTTCCGAACAATTACGACTTAGGGACCTACAAAAAAAGAGCGCATAAACATCTTAGAGGCCGGCAACGCACTGGTGAGCCCTCTGGCTTCGCGAGTGTCCATGGACGGCGGTGTAGCTTAGCATCAGGTGAGCCTCCTGCTCGTTTGCCCCCTGTTTTATATTAAAAAAAAATACCATTCCACCTCATTTCTCCATATTTTTCATCAGGCGTGCAAATTTCACGCCGTCAATGGTGACAACCATTTTTGAAGGACGTCTGCAGGTCAGTGACTTTTGAACTGTGCGCACAAGAAATTAATTCGGCTTATTAATTCAGTTTCTTCTTTCGTGAGTCTAAAGCGGGTTGGTCATTAATAAATGATACACAAAAATGAATCTCACGAAAAAATTACTATATTACAATTGTCACTACTCTGACAGACGCTGGCGACCTTTCTTTTTATATGCCAATATTAATGAAGAGGTTTTATTTGTACATTATATATAAACGGCGATGTGACGCTACAAGTGCTTTCTTTATCTATTATTTATTTTCTAACCCAAAAACAAGCATACATAAAATTTAAATGCTATAACTAAAGTCAAAATAGGGTAGGGTAGGTAATTATTAATTATTTTTATAGACCGGCACAAAATTTCTAAAATCACATCATACCCACTTGACGTATATATAATGCGTATGACGTGTAGGTATATATTTAACAGAGTAAACCTTTATCAAATTTTCTGCAAAATTCAGTAACAATTTCACCCCCTCATTGTAAAACATGTCACATTTTATTATTGTCTTTTATTAAAATAACTGTTACTAATTTAAAGAAAAACACTTTATTAACGGAATATATAAAATATTTATTGCAAAATTTAAATATTATTACATTATTTTAAAATTTTCCGACGTTTCGCGTGCTTCACATTTTGGTGAACTTTTTAAACCTTGCATTATGGGTATACAAATACCACACAGACCATAGCCAACACATGCACATATATCTGCCACCAACGCAAACTGGACCGTCATCATTATTTCAAAACACCTTTTGTAGCTATCACCTGGGGTAGCCAGTCGAATCCTCCAGTACTCCTCTGCCCCGGACGAATGGTGCCATGCTCCACCTTCCGACCCCTGATCCACCGATTACCTGACTGCTTCTTCTACGTGGCAATTGACTTGCCCGGCAACGGCTTGTCAGATCACCTACCAGCTGGCATCAGGTATACCATACTGGATTTAGTGCCGGCAATCGCGAAAGTGGTGGATCACTTTAAGTGGAATAAACTTATATATATCGGACACTCTTTGGGGACCGCAATTGGTGAGTTCTTTACCTCCTAATAACTTTGAGATCAGTCTGCCAATTTTAAGCGATGAATAGCACCCGAAAAATAAAGAAATAGTAATCAATCGAGTCTTAATTACAGTATTGTATTATAACGCGAGTTAAAGACACATTTATATGAAAGTTATACTAATATGTGTTTGTTTGTCAGTACCGAATTCAAAGACTTGCCAGCCTAACTGTCTCGGTTGTTAACAGTTGACTGTATAAAATCTCGGTTAAACCTCTAGATACAGCTAATTTATTTAAAGATCTAAGCTATCCTAACTCTTAAGTTGGACCAGACTGCTGACGGTGTGCCAATTTAATTTAAAATTACGGTTTAGTAGTTTAGGGAGTCCATCGCGGACAAACGTCGTGACAGATCTATATATACTTATATTTATATTTGTGCAGAAAAAACCGAGTCTCTATTATATCTATTGTTAGTTTTTTTTCAAAGTGCTATTTTGTAATCCTCGGATATGCTAACATCGCCAATTGTTATATGAAACAAACAAAATACCAAAAAATACTTAAAATAATTTTAGAATATGAACAGCTTCAAAAGTACGTTTTAATATGATACTAAACCTTATAATTGTTATTTTATACCAATGTCTTTATAACCAGGATTTTATTTCAACATGGCGTACCCAAATCGTATAACGCGCTTCGTCCAACTGGACCCTATACCTCTGTATCACACTGTGACTCCGGAGACCTTCGAAGCCTGGTACAAGGAGTACTATCGAAGTAATTATGATGACGACCAGTACGTGAAGCACACCAGCGGGCGGCATACGGCGCCAAAATACAATATTGTTGATGTAAGTTTAATATCATCTGTGGTGATCCGGTGTGTCAAAATTTTAATCTATCAAATTTCGTATTGTCTTGATTCTTGGCGGAAGTTTTGAGTTGCACATTTCCCGCCAAGAATTGATTGACAAATTTTGTTTGTTAAAGTACAAATTTAAATAATGTTGCATTGAGAAATTGAAACACGATTAGAATATTACAGTAATTATTTAAATATTATAACTTAAAGGAAGATAATAGAACAAAAGAAATTATTATTGGTAAAAAGAAAATATTTGCCTGCCCTAGGGTCGAATATATTCTCTTAATTTGGTGTGTTAAGGTCGTTGACCTTTTCTGTTTTATTTAAATGTCTTATGCCGAAAAAATCTTATTTAAACAGAAAGTTACATATAAATTAAATTCAGTCAAATGTAAATTTTGTTCTATGCTCTATTATTTATTATTTCCACAGAGAATACATATGTAAATATTAAACAAACCTCATTTCTTGCAAATTCACAGAGTATATATATATTTTAACGAGGTTTTAATAGTGTATATCCTGGAAGGCTGAACCTATAAAGCACCCAAATCTGGGGACAAACATTCATTCAAACTTTTTTACTTTATGTAGGATTTATAAATGTATCTTAATTTTAAGATCAACGAATTTCAGATTAAAAAGCGGCTGATGGCGGCTCATAAAATTAATGAAGAGACCTTAGAACATATTCTTGACAGATACATCGAGCCAGTTGGAGATGGGATGTATAGGTATATACTATGTTAGTTTCATTCTATGTGCATCAAAAATAGTATTGCAAAATCAACCACAGACTATTGTAATTTTGCACAGAACAAACAGAGCTCCACAGATTTTATGAAAAAAAATTTTTTCAGGTTCACCTACGATCAACGCATGAAAAATACAACGACAATGCCCTTCTCACCCGACAATCTAAAATTAATGTTGACATCAGCGAAAATACCGATTCTCGCTATATTCGCTAAATATGTCATCGATGCAGGCGCCTATTCTAAAGTGCCGTTCGCATTCGACACAAAAGCGTGGCCGCATGGCAATTACGAATATAAAATTGTGCCCGGACATCACGACGTGCATATGAGTCACCCGGAGTTAATGGCGGACGATATAGCTCAATTTTTATTACAATCCAAAGCTAAACTGTAATAAGAAAATTACTATTTGAATCTGTTAGACCAATTTTAGTTGACCAGTAAACGTACTTAAAAAATACTTAAATAAAAATTGTTTTACACCCGCAGTTGAACTATCCTTATTTTTATCCTGGATTTAAAAAAAAAACTTCAATCAAGCAAAAAAGCTGTTTCATTCCCCGTTAATATTTACTTTATTCTGTTTTAAGAGAATACATCACCAGTGAAAATGTTATCTGTCACGATTCAAGATATATTCTGTTGACAGACAGAAGAGTCGCTTTCAGTTTGTGACGTCTTGCATGTTCTTTTGACATTTCTAAATACTGTCACTAAGAATTTATATTATCTATAGTCAACTCTCATTCATGCTTATAAGATAGAGAGTTTTGGCGGGAATTTGAAAGCAGCGGTGTTACAAAATTTTGTAAAATCGTTTTTCTTCGCTTACAACTTAAATAAAATTATTGCAATAAAAAAAAAACTTTTCGGAATTCGGCGAGTTTAGTGAAAATAGACGATAACGGGGGGGGCGGGCCTGATCCGCCCAACCCCAAGCGTGTTCGACGGAAGGCTGGAGGCGGCGAACCCGGAGGTGGTGCAACCGGGAACGATATTAATATGGACCCTGACATCAGCGGCGGCGGTGAGCGTAATAATATGTATAGTCCATTTATAAAACCAAACTATGTAAGGATGTATCCGGAGAACTCCACGAACACAGAGTTCAAAGTATTTGTTGAGCTTGCGAACTCTAATGAGAAACTGGGCAATAAAAGTCCAATATACCTCAATCATCTTTTCTCCACTGGGGTAAAGGGTGTGACGGCTATTCGAAGATTAAACGCTAATAAAATAGCAGTAATATTCAAACAATATAATACGGCCAATAACTTCATAACTAACACTGCTTTTCTAGAGAAAAATGGCATGCGAGCCTACATTCCAGCAACGCAAATTGAAAAGACTGGGGTCATACGTCATGTCCCAATTAATTTAACTAATAAAGAGCTGTATACGGAATTATCTTCAATTTACGAGATAGTTGCAATTCGCAGATTCTCTAAAAAAGTTGGTAACGAACGAATACCATTACAAACGGTCAGCATCACTTTTCTTTCTAATATTTTACCGGATGATGTCCAATTTGATCTGTTTTCATTTAAGGTGTCTGAATATGTACCTCCAGTACAACAATGTTTTAAATGTTTTAAATTCAATCACTCTGCAAAAGTTTGTAACGGCAAGCAACGTTGTTCCATCTGTTCTGGAGAACACTTGTATAAGGAATGTGATAAAACGAATGATATTAAGTGTTGCAATTGCAATGGCTCTCATCTTGCAATTTCTAAACTATGTCCAATAAAGATTAATAAAATTAATGAAAAGAAAAACAAGATAACTTATGCAAGTGTTACTCAATCAGTAACTCCCAGATTCCCACCACTACCGTCCCCACGCCCTGTGCGTGTTGTAAATAAACCTATTGTAAATAAACCTGTTGTAAATAAGCCTGTAAATAGAAATGTAAATATGCATCTGCCTACGGCTGTCAATAAAGTTGTCCCTCCTACTACGGACATCAAAGCCCAAATTGTCTCAAACAATGACGTACTTCTGGCCCTGGTACGTTGCTTGGTTGAGCTGGGTAATAAAGGTGATTCTAGTCCAGTCACCACTACATCAATAAAAGAAATTCTTATAAAACATTTAACTTAATTATGGACTCTTCTCGAACATCTGAGATACGTATTGCGCAGTATAACATTCAAAGTGCCAGTAATAAAAAACCTCTATTAATTAAATTTTTGAAAGAAAATAATATTGATATTTGTTTACTTAATGAAACTTGGTTTAAGGATAATAGCTTTAGATTACCTGGATATAATATTTTCAATAGAAATTCAAAAAACGTTCACAATGGCGTGGCAATACTTATTAAAACATTTTTGAAAAGCAGGGTTTTAAATACTACTTTTTGTGAAGAAATACAAACAGTTGCTCTATCGGTATCCACAAAAAATGGTAATTTAAGTATTTTATGTGTTTATTGTCCTCCCTCTAGTCGCCGTATTAGATTTAAAAGGCTGCGTAATATTATTAGAGACCTTCCTAAGCCCATTTTTGTAAGTGGTGATTTTAACGCACACCACATCGCTTTTGGCTGTGTATCAACAAAAGGTAGGGGTCAGGATTTGTATGATGTGATCGATGATTGCGAGCTCTGTATTTTAAATGATGGTTCTTTTACAACAATAAACTCACCTAGATGTCAGCCTTCCGCTATCGACGTTAGTTTTGCTAGTGCATGCTTAACACCTCTATGTGACTGGTCAGTCCATGACGACACTATGGGAAGTTATCATTATCCTACTATTACCAAAATTGCTATAGGAGTTGATAAATATCAATTTAACCCACAAGTTGATAAGTTCTTGTACAGTAGAGCTAACTGGGAAAAATATTACGAACTATCCGAAACACTATTTAGGGGAATTGTGATAAATGTAAATGATCCCATCTCTTCATACTTAGAATTCTGTAACCGGCTTGATACTCTTAAACAATTGTGTATCCCAAAATTAACAAAACCTAATGGCTTTAGGAGTAGACCTCCAACACCATGGTGGAATCAAATTTGTGAACAGAGTGTAGTCGCTTCTTATGATGCTCTAAGACTGTATAGATCAGATCCTACTATGGAAAACTACTTAAATTATAAAAAAGTAAATGCACAGAAGAAGCGGACTATATCTCAGCAAAAGAAAGATAGTTGGACTAGATTATGTTATTCGTTCAATAGGACTACACCGATAAGCAAGATTTGGAACAATATTAAAATGTTTAAAGGTGTTAAGACTAATAATAAATCTTGTAGAGATGAATTTATTGCTCCATTTTTAGACAAGTTAGCAGATAATAGTAATTTAGAAGAAATAGATAATTTGGACACTTACTTTGAAAATAATAACAACAACCGAAGTTCAAAGCATTTATTAGATAACTTTACATGGATTGAATTTTCAATGAGTTTGAGATCTAGACGCAATACTACTCCTGGCTTAGATGATTACCCTTATATTTTGATTAAAAAATTACATAAATCAGTTCAAGTGGTGTTTTTAAATATTCTTAATGCTTTATGGGACAAGAAATTAATACCAGACTCATGGAAAACCCAATGTGTTATTCCCATACTCAAGCCAGATAAATCTCCAGAATTAGCTAGCTCATATCGTCCAATTTCTTTATCCTCATGCTTTGGCAAACTGTTTGAAAATATGATTAAAGCTCGTCTTGATTGGTTTGTTGAGGCTAATGGTATCATTCCCAATGTTCAGTATGGCTTTCGTCGTGGGCGTAGTTGCGCTGACAGTTTCATCTCACTGATTACAGACCTGAAACATTCAAAAAGAAAAAATTCACACACTGTTTGCGTCTTCTTAGATGTTCAAGGAGCTTTTGATAATGTTGTTCCTGGCATACTTGTTAAAATTTTAGCCAACATAGGTGTTCCTGGCCAACTATGTAAATGGATATACAGTTTTCTATGCAATAGAGTCTTATATGTGAAACATAACAATATTCTTCATGGCCCGAGAATTGCATCTAAGGGCACGATGCAAGGTGCCACTTTATCTCCTTTGTTATATAATTTGTATATTTGTGAGATATGTAAATATGTAAATACTGTAAATGTAAACATACTTCAGTTTGCAGATGATATTGTACTATACTGCTCGAACCAAGATATCCAAATAGCAATAGATAACATTAATCTAGCTTTAAGTCAGTTGTCTAAATATTATAACACATTACATTTAAATATCAGCGCATCCAAAAGCAGTTTAATGATTTTTGGCAATGATGAACAAAATAGCAATGTTATTTATAATGGTAAAATAATTAATAGAGTTAGATCAAAAAAATTTTTGGGTGTCATCATTGACCAGAAGATGACTTTTGAAGATCATATTAAATACATAACAAATAATGCTTTGAAAGGTTTAAATATAATAAGATGTCTGGCAGGTGTTTCCTGGGGAGCGGACCCCAAAATTTTATCCATTTTATTCAAATCTATAGTACGCAGTCATTTTGATTACAGCTCATTAGCTTACTTTGAAAGTAAACATACCAGGAAACTTGACATTGTGCAAAATAAAGCATTGAGACTTATATCCGGTGCTATGTGCTCTACTCCCATAAGGGCCATGGAAGTGGAGACCAAAATAATGCCTTTGATTCTAAGACGATTACTTCTCATTGAGAGGTATTGTCTCAGACTTTTAACTTCTAACAATATGCAAATAATTAACAAAATTGTACCTCATCGTATTAATGTTTCTGAGCCTTTAACCACAGGATTGGCACTGTTAAACGGATTTCCCCCAAACTTGTCTGCTATTTTTCTGGAAGTGGAAAAACAATATTCTAAAGTACGAAGGCAATGTCTTTGGCCATGTTACTCCTTTTCTTATCAAGGACTAGTCCACTCTGTTAAAATTCTAAAAACAAATGTGTCTAATAACTCAGAGATGCTTCAGTTTATAGCAGAAAATGACTTTTATTATTTCTTTTACACTGATGGCAGTAAAGGAGTTGGATATACTCGGTGCGCATTTTATGACCCACAAATGGATTTCTCTCAGTGCTTTGTTTTGCATGATGCTTGTTCAATTTTTACTGCTGAAGCATATGCTGTTTATCGGGTTTTGAAAATGGTTGATGTAAATAAATCTAAAACAATTCTTATTATTACTGATTCTTTAAGTTTACTTCAAGGTATGGATAACTTAAATTGTAATTATAAAACTAACTATATTTTATTTTTTATCAAACACTTGGTTTACCAATATTCACTCATGGGTATTGAAATCTCTTTCATGTGGGTACCTTCCCACAAGGGTATAGTAGGAAATGAAAGGGCAGACAAAGCAGCATCTGAGGGAACTAATGCTGTAGACATAAGAAATGCATTAGATGTTCCTATGACTGATTATGGTTACTTTATTAATAAAAGTATTGAAAAGCTGTGGATAGAACTATGGAAGGAGGATCAGAAGATTAAAGGCAAGTGGTATGGAAGCATTCAAACCAACTTACCAACCAGACCCTGGTATAACAAACTCCCTGAAGCCAGTCGTGATTACATCACTACCATTAATAGATTGCGTTTTGGCCATAATACTGCTCCGTCACACCTATCAAGACTTGGCATTATTCAAAATAGTAAATGTTCGCACTGTGGATGTAGCAATGCAGATATGAAACACCTGATTTTCGACTGCCAAAGCTTTTTAATTGACAGATTGGTACTTGTTAGCGAATTGAGTGAAGTCAATGATTTTGATCTGTCTTCCCGCCCGCCGTCGCTTGAAAAATTGTTAAAGGATATACATAATTTCAAGCCTTTGTACAAATACATTAAAAGTACTGTAAATAATATTTAAAAGTCAGTGAATAGCTGTGAAATATGAAACGCCATCAAATGAAAAATTACCAAAAAAAAAAAAAGACGTGGCTTAAAGGTCTCGTTACTAGGCCATAAAATCCAAAAAAAAAAAAAAAAAAATTCATGCTTATAATAAAAAAATAAGCTGTAACAAATAAACGCGGGAAAAAAAACAAAATTATCTGTCATCACTCAAATACGCAGTTTGAAATTGGTTCTACAAATAAAAATTACATACAAATTCAATATTTTATATGGTTTGTTATGTAGAATCAATTCAAATAAGGATTATAAATAAAATAGCAAGAATAGAGCTTTGAACGTATATTTCGTAAGTAATATCTTAATAACAATATATCTAGCAGACTAAAATTAATATCTGTAACAGCGCCATCTGTTAAGAAATACAGCTTATTTCGTTGTGGCGCTATCCCGCGGTTTTGATCTCGAAGTAGTGTAGGGATATAATTATTTATATTTTCCTCAATGTACAGGCCTATTTTTATTTCATCATTCTTTACTTCGTGTTTAAAGTAAGTTGACCTGCAAAAACCTCTTTGTTACAACTTTATTAAATAGATTTTTTTTATACTCATACTATATAACGTATACTCGCTATAAGAAAAATATTGAAGGCATAAAGTAGTAGTTTTCTTTTCGTGTGTTTTAAATGAGAGACACATTTGAGTATCTATTTCAGTAAATACTTTTATAAGTCTAAATATTTGTTTTACTGGGAATCGAACTAAGCATGATTGTATCTATACTAGATATCTAATTAAAAAAAACTATAATAATAATAATTGACAATGAAAGAAAAACAGTTTTAACATTTCTGCAATCATCTGTGATATTTTCTAATGAAATCAACAAATCCCACCTCTTTTTCAGGCATCTGTCAAATTTTGACAGCCAACTGTCAAAGTCCGCGTACATCTCATCAAAACTCAATTTCTGCGACGCTGTTGTATCTGTAATCGGATGAAATATCAAATGTTATTCGTAAATACAAGTTTATTGTGGTTTTTAGTATTCTTTGTGATAGCGGCATAAGAGATCATTAGTGAATAACTTATAATTAGAGCCGAGGACGAAAAAAATTTTGAGATAACTGATAAAATTGTGAAATCGTGATCATAATGTTCAAAAGTTACGAAATTAAATAAGATAAAGCTACAAAAGTTTATCAATTTTTAATCATACTAATTGAGTATAATCATCGATTATTGGAACAGAATTACGTCGGACCGGATTCGATTCTTGGTACACGCATTTGTCAGACGTGAACATTCTTGGTATGAGTGGAATAATGTAATAGATTAATAGAAAATAAAACCCTGATATACCAATATACAAGGAATACTCGGCGAAAAACCCACAACCACTCGACGCACGTTTCCCTCCGACACCGGAGCATCATCAGAATATTGCCTCTACGAACGATGAGCTCAACGAACGCTGCAAATGGTGGTGGGATTTTCGCGGAGTATTGCTTCTATATTGGTCTATTGGGATTTTGAACTATGGACTTCAGCAAAGTAACGCCTGATTCTGTTAATTATAATAGAAAATATATAGTAAAATTATGTTACGTAACGTGATCCAGATAATATTCATTTATAAATATATAATATGTTTCACTCACAAATCATACATTTTTAACCCTACTGAGAACCGAGAACCTGAGAGCTGAGAACCCATAAACGGTGATTAGAAACAGACAAACATCCAAAAATCCAGTCGTAAATTAACTATTTATTATAAAGTATTCGCCAACTTTTGTTAGACAAGAGTAATTTTATATATGTTTGTATATAATCATAACAATGAAGTAAATATTTACAATGCTATCAGAACAATTCAATTACTGTGGAGGACAAATTATCAGATAACATATTTCGGGTAAGATATTGTAAAACAACAAAATAAAAAACATCAGCTGTTTGAGTGTAAACAGCGATTTGAATACGAACGAAATCTTGTTTTGGCGTGATATTGGTTCAAATTGAAAATAATTAACACAATGTTTTTATTAAACTTCAAATAGCAGGAGATATTTTTTGTTATAAAAGGTACATTCGAACCATAAAGGTTGGTTATAAATGTCCAGCAACGTTTACTTTCCAACAACAAGGAAATGTTTTACGAATAAATAATTTTAAAAGCCTGACAAATCATATGAAGATTTTTTTCGAATACCTACACTTCTCAGGGACGTTACAATAAATAAAAACGACTACAAAAACTTAGAGAAAATAAATCACCATTGATTTTCGCATTTCAGAACTGAAAGCTAAATATTCAAATTAAGAATTGTTGTTTAAATACAAAACAAAGCAATCGCCAATGTTTAAAATTGGAATTTGCCATAAATTTAACAGAATGACAATTGACATTTTATAAATAAACTTACGATTGAACAATTCCATTGTGAAATAAAGAAATACACAACACGCCGCGGAGATTTAGTAAACACTAACGTGATAGTAACAAAGTACGATGATTGTGCACTAGTGAGGTCACATTGAGTCGCGGGACTTATCGATAAAATTATTTACAACAATAATTACACAGTACAAGGCAGGTTCCCTTTGATTTTTCTGACATTATGTAGAAGGTGACGAATTTAACGTTGAAGGCGAGTTCCCTTTAAAGGGTTTTAGGTAAACATATTAGGAGATTAAGAATCTCTTTATTTATTAAGAATAACTCATATTATGTCCCGATAATATTAAAGATTATAATGCTGTTATGTCACCTGTAATGTGTTTATTTATATAAGCAAATTGCTAAAAGGTCTGCAATTTTAATAAATATTTCATATTAAAGTTATTATTAAAATAACAAAGTTTGCGAATAACATTTCTTGTATTGTAAAGTATTTATTAAATAATAATAATAACTTGATTTCAGACCAGAGATCGATATAAATAGGTTAATATATTAGTAACAATTCAGACTTAGGTGCTATGTTAGTTACAGAAATACATAATCTGTGACATTTTCAACTGTCAAACCGGTGACAGATGACAAATCTCAGTAATCGCGCCCAAAGTAACAGGCAAAGTGAGAAGAAAATTTACAAATATTTCTACTACGTAACCTAAAAGGCAGTATTATGATATATTTAATATGAAAAGAAGAAATTCAAACAGGAAAGGGAAATAAATAATCTCGCATCATATTATCTGGTATCAATCTGTACCAAACGAAAACATTTTATAATTCTTAAAAAAATACAGCCTCATAATCAGTTTATGTGACACCGCCCATGGGCACACTACCAGGGCCTGTAAATGCCAGCTTAGAAGGGAGACAATTGAACACTAATTTGGGAGATGCAAAAATATGTCTGCCACGCTGAAGGTCATTTAATAAATGCATTAATCAGTAAGGCAAGTTGTTTAAAGCGCATTTATGAAGGTCGCGAGTTCGATGCCCTCGGGAATGACGTTTTCCAGCCTCACATCTGTTAATTGATACTATCTATCTTATATATAAAATTCTCGTGTCACGGGGTTCGAACTTGAACTCCTCCGAAACGGCTTGACCGATTCTCATGAAACTTTGTGAGCGTATTGAGTAGGTCTGAGAATCGGCCAACATCTATTTTTCATCCCCCTAAATGTTAAGGGCAGTCCACCCCTATATTTTATTTTTTAGAAAAAACTTTTAGTTTCTATTTTTTTATAATACAACATATAAAAATACATACAATCCTAAATTTTCATCCTTCTACGATCAACCCTTATTTTTTATTTATTAATAATATATATAAGGGATATAGACTAAGTAGTGTCTTGTTTACTAGTCCTGATTTACATAGAGTCCCTAACGGCTCAAAAGGATCCTGATCCCTAAATTTGATGGAGATATTTAAAAAAAAAATACCCAATAACTTTTCTTATCATTACGAATGCCTTAAATTTCATTTGCAATTCTTAAACTCTTAAAACATTTTAATAATATCTCTATGCACCGAATTAATTAATATGAAAATGTATATAAACATGTAATCAACCTCTAATATCAATTCATGTTAGCTTTTATAGAAATTAATTTAAAATAATAAAATACATTTCACATGTTGGAAATGTAACAGAGAAAGAATTCTTTATAGCCGAGATACGAACGGACGACCTTAGTTATGACACTGAAATAACAGGTTTCACCCTGTGGTACAATGGTGCAAACGCTGAGGGTCCCGGATTCGATTATCTCTTTGCTGTAATTTACTTATTCATGTTTTTATTTTATGTGTGTTTGTTTCTCTATTTTGATAGAACGCAATAAATAGCTTACCTTTGGGTAGCGACCAATATGAAAATAGTAACATTTAAAATAATTATAATATATACTTTAAAACGTTCATTTATAATATTCCTGCAGACATTAAAATAGTTAATTATAAGAGATATACATATACAGATTTTAGTTTGGTAGTACATATTACAAAACAGACGATGTAAATAAATAAAATATATAATAACACACTGTCTGTATCATAATGAAAAATATTTTTATATAGACGGTCATGTGTCGCGGCAAATTGTGTGTGATTGATAACATTTCGGTAATTAATAAACTAATAAAAAAAGTATTAAAAACTATTTCATCCGATTCCAAGATGTTGCGAATGTTTTTTTTATAATGTTAACACTTAATCCAATTTGATTATAAGTCTTAAATAGGAGTACCTACGAGGGCGTGCTTTAATATATATATTTGACATTAAATTGGTCATAGTGAGGTATTGGTGGCGATTCTGATGTACACACTCTAAACTAAAAATCTCTAAATTTAGCTTCAGACCTGTCAAACAGTTTTAGAGAGCGTAATCTATTCTGTATATCTCTAAATTGATAGCAATAAGGTTTAAATTGTCAATGTAGAAACATATAGAATAGGTTACACACGTTTGACAGGTCTAAATTTAGAGATTTTTAATTTTAGAGGTGGACATCAGAATCGCTACCATTGTTTGATAAAAGATGTTTCTCCAAACACACTACATTTATTAATCATTCAATCATTGTATTATAATGTATATAACCTAATTAAAATATAAAGTAACTTAAAATTATTGTATATATATAGCTTGACCATGGGAGAGAAAAAGAATTATTACAAACCAGGCAATGGCAATCTATAAGTGAACGCGTATGATAATAATTTCCCGCTCAACTCACGAACACTTCCCACATCACGTATTTCAATCGCGACAGCAATGCATTTTGATTGTATAAAATGATTTATTTCAAGAAAGAAAAATGGGAGTTCAAAAATATATTCGTAAACATATATATATACAGTGCAACCTCGATATAACAAATCGGAGGGGAACAAGAGAATATTCGTAATATCAAGTAATTCGTTATAAAGAGGTCTTTACAAACAAAAGCGTGTCGAAACATGTCGAGACATGAATCACATTATAAGATTAAGACTTATATTATTGGTGGAAACTTTATATAAAGGTTTTAGGTTGGCAAAATTCGTTAATTAGAGGTATGAATACTTTTTCTTGATAGTTGAAAATTCGTTATAAAGAGGTTGTACGCCAAGAATGTTCGCAATGTTCGCAATGTATATTTTAAATTGACTCTTATGGACAATTCAAGGGGATTACGAAGAATTTGTTAAATTGAGTCGTTATATTGAGGTACGTTATATTAAGGTTGCACTGTATAAGCTTATACTACTACCTTACCTTGGAGTCGATTGGCTGCACTTTTTCAAGAACATTCTAGACTCGGAATAGTATCAAAGTCCGTAAAACTACGCAGATAATAAACGAGTAGATTATAATTTTTGCCAAGGTTTCTATTATATACTACTATATACTTAATTATTTAATAAACATTTTCAATTCACTTGCTGGTTTAGTGGTCTAATTTCTTCCTGGACCCTGAGTACTGCAAGGAATTCATTGCATAATACGACAGAATTAATACAAATACATGTTCTGTGCCCTGTCCACAGATTATGGCGAACATATATTAAGTAGTTTTGAAATCATAGATGCCGTAAGTTTCAAATAAGTTTTAATCAACACGCATCCTATTTTAAGGTCCTAATTTGTTTATATTATTGTTATGTTTTATGTCTCATATTGCATTTATATTATATTTTAATAGATTTTTTTGCCTTTGTCTTTGTTTGCTATTGTCTAGTTTGATCGTTTCGTTACGGGATATTAAAACACATTTCAACATAAAAAAATTCTAATTATTATTATATCATTTAATTATTACTATGTTTTATAACTTTCCCTTACTTTTTTTTAATGTCTATATGAATTTAGTGTAAAGGAAGAACTCGCTTCTCAAACACAGGTTATACCTAGCTGAGAAGCGAGGGATTCGAATGAATAAATTTCTAATGTATCGAATTAATCATCGATACAGCATCACCACTACGAACCGGTTGCTGTGATTTCACTTTCCTAACAAAATAATAAATACAACATCACGTAACTGTGACGTAAGACACTAGCGAGTATTCTATAATTAATGTTTCATTAGCCATTCGTTCATTAACAAAAGACTAAACAACGATTAATTCAATTAAACAAGTAGTCAATTGTCAAAGAATATTATAATTAATAGAATCAGGCGTTACTCTGCGGAAGTCCACAATACAAACCTGTTCGTAGGGGCAATATCCTGATGATGCTCCGGTGTCGGAGCGAAACGTGCGTCGAGTGGTTGTGGGTTTTTCGCGGAGTAGATTGGTCTAGTGGAGTTTTGAATAGAATATTTCCTATTATTTGGCGACGTAACTGTTGTGGTATTATTACGGTCCCCACGCAGGCGAGTCATATCCTTTGGCTGTCTAAAAGTATAGCTTGGTGCTGGTGGATGTCAGGATTTATCGGATTAAGGAATTATAGTCGCAATTGTAAAGGTATTATGCTACTCAGAAACTAATTGTCTTGTTTCTCTTTCTTTACGCAGAGTTTTCTGTTCAATTCATTACAAAGAGGGCATCCTCTTAAGAGGTGGGATATGGGCTGCGACTGACCTTCTTGAAGGTTCCTGAAGCCATATTGGTTCGGAAATACCTCGATTAGCGGCTGATTCCGGAAAGCGGTGCGTTTAAAACCACAACATAATTTCGCACCAAATCACACAGTGTTCCTATCGCATGCTCATTTTTGTTCACAAATTGTGTTTGTGACAAGATTTCCCCAACACACATATAGACAATATAGTCTATTTTTTACAATACTTTGTTAGTAAAGGTTTAAAATTTTAAAAAAAGGCATAACATAATTTGCGGATAGATTGTAGTAGAAGACTTTACGAGTAAAAACGGAACCACATTACTGAGTCTTCGCTGTCCGTCTGCCATCAGACTCATGAACCATGGGAAGGTGCAACTTATATAAAATTACTTAAAAGATTCCCATTTGCCCGATTTTATTTCATTTCATCAAATATTATTAGATAAATAATGTTATCCAATAATCTGATTAACATTCAATCGTCCTTCAAATGCCATTATCTTTTTTTGCATTAATTACACCTTTCTCAAAATGAAGTGTGCTATGATGCAGAATGAATGTAGTAGTTAAATTGACGTCACAGATTATTATGTATATTCAATTATCATAAATAATGTATTATTGCGACGAATAACTTACATATAAACAAGCTTTTAGGATTGTGAATAAAAATAGAAATGGGGAAATTTTCTATTTATTTATAAAGATTTATGTTACATTAGTTTCATGTACAGAGCTTAATCATACTTAAATATACTAGCATTACCATTATACTGCGATGATATAACCTACAACTTAACAGCTGTCAAATGTCAGACGAACTTATATTGACAATTATTTACAAGGAAAATAGTGATATTTAAACTTAAATATAAGTTTGATATGACAATATAGAAAGATGATGGATTCAAAATAAAAAAGTACTTGCTTTATTTTCGTTTATTTATACTGTGGTTTTTGATTTGAATAACATTCTTGTTTTAATCTGTGCACTCTATATGACTTAACGCGACAGACACAGAATGTTGGTGTCGGATGTCATCTCAATTATGTCTTAAATATTATAACTATACTATTGTGAGGTTGCTTTTTACATGGGAATGTAATGACTTTCAGAGTATTTGGAATTTTTGTTTGGAGCATTTGAAATGAGAGAAGATTTTTCGAAGCGTGATGTATTCGATTCATTCCAGTAAGTAGTTGAATTATCAAACTACCCCACCATCATCCAAATCCAAAACTCTTTACGAATGATTTTTTTATAAAGATATCTGTTTGTTTCCTAATAAATAAATGATTAAGTCTATGGATACCTAGCTATAGTCTAAGCCTACATGACGTCATCGCCCTCGGGTCTGTGCCTCTGTAGCACGGCGAGCCTCTGCTGCGTCACTTCGAGATGGTGCTTTCTCCATTTTATACGTCGATTTTGAAACCACACTTTAACCTAGGAAATTAAAAGTTTAAATCGATATGATACAGAAGTTAAATTCATACCAAAAATTCGTACTCTTGAAGATTTTGATTTAACTTGTTAACTTTTATTTGGTTATAGCTGTGTACACATTAAAAAAGTGTCAGGCCCTTATTAGACACCGTAAGAAATTTTAATGGACACTATTCTTATATTATATATTCTTTAGATATTTTCTGTAAACCCCACCTTGCAATGCGAATAATCCAAGCGTTCAACTTTGCTTTTATAAAATAGGGGGACAAACGGGGAGGAACAGCCGCAGCCCATAAATACCCATTAGTGGTTGCGTTGTCGGCTTTTAAGAAATGAGTACGCTCTCTTTTTGAAAAATTGGAAGTCGTATCACGTAGAAAAGATCTCCGCTGGTACTCCACAGTTTACTTGTGCGCAAGAGAAAATGCCTTGTAAAGTGAACTGTGGAAGATTTCCATCCGTCGAGATGGTGTGGATGGAATGCAGATGATGGAACGATGCAGCGGGCATCGACCCAAATAGCTTTCTTTCTTTCCTTTCAAGTTTAAGATTTATGACAAGTGACAATTTGATTTATCTAATGTCAAATGTCTGCTTTAACCGTCAAGTGTCATTTTATTGACATCAATAATGCTCGAAGAAAAAAATTGTTACCTGTGCCTCAGTAAGTTGTAGCGCATGCGCGAGGTACAGCCGCTCGGGTCCAACCATGTACTGCTGGCGTTCGAACTCGGCTTCCAGGCGTTCGAGCTGCTCTGGAGTGAAGATTGTGCGAATGCGCTTGCTTCTGCCAGACCTGGAATTGTCAATTTTGTTACTGATCGAGAAATATTTCATTTTGGACCCACTGAGTTCTGAGTACATTAAGTGGAACTGGCTGTAAATACCTTGAAGGTAGCCGAACATACATTGTAGAATTAATTAATCGTGCTTTATAAAGGTATGTTGAAGTCTTAAAATGATTGAACTTTAGCTTCTTAATGATAAGATTCATAAAATAATGTAATGTAAAGTATTATCACAAGTATTAGATTAACTTAGATTAAGTAGAATTAAGTTAGATATAGCCGCATTGCCTGTCCCTGTAATAGCATAAAAATAAATAAATTAAAACGTTTGAGGAATGGATAAGAATAACCATTAATGGTCAAGGATGCTAACGTCCAGTGGATTCGCGACATTCGTCTCTAAGACGACTGAATTGTGCTATAAATATGAACGAACGAAGCTTATGTATATACCTCGTGTGTTCATAAGTTTTGAGACGAAATAAAAGATTCATATTTTTTTTTAATAATAAGCATTTATTTCCAAATTTTTCAGTAAACTATTAGTAGATAATAAGCAACAATAAAATGTAATTATTATTCAAAATGACCACGCCTGCTTTTAATACAGGCCCTTAGACGATTGGGCCAGTCGTCTATGGCGGCACGAATCTTCTCCAGTGGAATTCGTCTTGCTTCTCGGACAAGGGCCCGCTTCAGAGCCTCCAAGTTTGGGTGGGACTTTCGGCAGGCCCTGAGCTCTAATTCAGTCCATAAAGAATAATCTAGCGGGTTGAGGTCGGGACCAGGGAGGGCCACTCGTCCGCCGCGATGAAAGCCGGTACATTTTCCCTCAACCAAGCTTGGGTAGATTTTGCCTTATGTGATGGCGCCGATTCTTGCTGGAAAACCCAATCTTTGTTGTGAAATAAAGTATGAGACAGGGGTTTCACAACAGGCTCTAAAATGTCACTTTGATAATTCTTGGCTTTCACCTTGACACCTTGTTGGCAGAAATGGAGCGCAGTTGCACCTTCATAGGAAATCCCCACCATACCATCACACCAGCCGGATGATGGGTTCGCGAGACATTCCATGCTGAAGCTGGGACATCTTTGCTACTTTTGGCATACACTTTATTGTTTTGTCTGTTGAACTTTTCTTCGACAGTAAAGATTTTTTCATCGGTGAAGAGTGATCTTCCTCGCATCGTGTCTCCTAAGCAGTAATGGACAACGATCGCGTCTCAATTTACGAAGGCGATCGTTTAAAAAGTGAACTTTCCTGCGGCTATACGCCTTTACCTTAAGATCGTATTTCAGTATTCTGTTGACTGAAACTCGCGAAGTATTAGTCTGCAGAGCGAATTTCTTCTGAGTGCGACATGGATTTCGGCGAAGTCGCTCTCGGATGATCTTGATATTCGCAGACGTCCTTACAAAGCGTGGCCGACCACTCCTTAGGCGATCTTGTAAAGAACTTGTCTCCTTGTATCGTTTGATGGTGTAATACACAAAGTTACGGCTAACACCAAAAGTTTTCACCTCACGGAAAATCTCCATTGGCTTTTTTCCAGCCTTAAATAGCGAAATCAGAGTCGCGCGTAATTCTTTTGTGCCCTCCATCACGAGAAATTTTAAGCAAATGAATTTGAAAGTCGAACATATTAAAAGATAACATTCTAAATTCAAATTTTGAAAAAGAATTAAATACCGTCAAGTAATATTTTATTGAGAATTTTACGTATAAAGTTTGTCTCAAAACTTATGAACACACGAAGTTTAGAGCTTCATCGCCACAAATTGATTGAAGCCGTGCAATGCTATGTTGAGCTGTCAAATTACACTTACAATAGTAGAGAACGAAGATTTTCTCGACCTATCCATGTGATTTTTAAAAATGGCGTCAAATTAAATAACCAATTGTCAATTGTCAAAAATATCTGTGCTTTCGTATATTTTTAAGTTGTATTTCCAAGTAACACGAGTTAATAGAACGCGACAGGACTTTAGCGAAAATATAATAAAAAAATCGCGTCCAATGAACGATACAAACAGAGTCCTCGTTATATCTTTCAGTTTGAAACATATATTTTAAAAACACTAGCTTAAAAGCGTTGAAATTCCATTTATCGGCATTCCTTTTTGTGTCAATACAAACGCTATTAAAAGGAACAGCTCATGTCAAAGAAGCCATCGAGGTCTGTTTAGATTTATAATCTATGGACTTTTTATAAAGCAGGTGGCAAAATGTATTCTTAAGGTCTATTGTAAGGTCTTATTACTTTAGAAATACCTATTGGCAGCTGCTTTCATATAGCGATGGCGCTGAAAGAGCCTTCGGAAACACTCAGAAAGACAATTTACAAATGTTTCAGTATATATAACTCTCACCCATTAGAACAGGATATTGAGTGTGACCGGGAGCCCTTGATCTGCGCGACCTGCGGCCTCAGCTCGGCCCTCGAATTATCTGAAACACGAAAGATTGCTTTAATATTAACTAATATAATTAATTGAATCAGGCGTTACTTTGCGGAAGTCCATTGGTCAAAAAACCAATAGACCAGTATGGAAGCAGTACTCCGCGAAAAACCCTCAACCACTCAACGCACGTTTCGCTCCGACACCGGAGCATCATCAGGAGATGTTGCCTCTAAGAACAGCGTTCGATGAGTGAACGCTGCTAACCAAACCGTCCGTTTTTATACACTACTACCCCCACCAAACCCCCACCGAACAAATTAATCAACGGTGACGTCGTCAAACAAGTTTGTTCAACTTATTGAAAACGTCACAAAGATGTCGACGATTAAAAATAGGATCAGCTGTCATCATGCTGCGTCAATCTCGTCTATGTAATGGATCAAGACTGGGTGTAAAAAAGGCTGATGAGAACCCTGTTTGGTAAGTAGGCAACATCATGTGTCGAAAATAATAATAGACATTCATTCTTTAATCAAAAAACAATTTTTTTTAACGGATTTGATTTGTTTGTTATAAAATTATACAAAAGTTTAGATCATATCGATGAGGCGGTACGAAGTCTGCCGGGTCAGCTGGTTTTCAATATATTTGTTATATGAACCTTTGGTTCTTTATAAGCCCGCTAATTAGCGATAATGAATGAAATTTACGTTATGTCTTTCGCGAATTTTTGGAGTCTGCAAAAAAAGGTTATACCACAAAATAAATCGGGGATAACGTCACATAAGCACTGAGGCATGTCAATAGTTAAAAGTATTAGACAGTTTATCTCACGGACTGTAAAAGAGTTTTAGGAATCATAGCTAGTTCATTATTATCAAAATTTATAATTCCAAGAAAGTTATGCGTTAACATAAAAGGGATTCAAAACATTCAAATTGGTGTACATGAAGTCCTTGTATGAAAAGGAACGATAATCGATACGAAATTTATAAAACAAACAATAATAAGCATTGTAGGTAGATCGAATAATATGTGTTAATTGTCAGAAGTCAAGGATATACTATGATTACTATGAGTTAATTTAACCGGTTTACTTTACCTACTGGCAAGTCTACCCAACGGTACCGAACACTAAAAATATAATGAACAAAACAATGTAACAAACCCTTAAAAACATTAACCTTTTACCTTCTGAGATTGTTTGTTACCGTTATAACAAAAAATCATAATTTTACGAAATATAGCAGAATAGTTTCGTAAAAGTAGTATATTATTCTACATGTGCCTAAGACGAGGTTGGTAAAGGAACGGTAATTGAGACGTAATTAAAAAAAAACATAATTAGCATTCCGAGTGAATCATGTGTCAATTGTCAGAAGGAACAAACGTCTATTTTATATCAGTTAATTAACACACACAATATTATTTTAGCGATTTTTATATGGGTATTAAATTTAAGTATTGAGATCTTAAAACACAGAGTGACGATCGGCTATTTCAAAATTATGATACCGTCAATAATTTCTAAGTTTCACTTCCAACACTTAGCCTAGTCGAGATTTTTTTAGGTCTTGTCATATTGCAATTGTTCGTAATAAAGATTTAAGTAGGCGCCGGGCTGATAGCACTGGATAGTTGACCCCAGCAACATCATTTAGCGAGGAAATAATATATTTTTATTTATAGCACAGGGGATCCGTTAAAATAATTATAACTACGCAAAAACCCAGTACCCAGGATACCGTTCCGACTGCAATAAAGAGTTCTTCACCGGCGGATGGCAGTCATCAGATAGACCTCGGCAAACATGTCAGAGGCACTGTCCAAACGTAATCCTGAACGCGTTATTCACAGAAGTAGAGCGAAATCATAGAACATTGACAGCATGTATCAAACAGCATTTTGATTTGTAACATAATGTTCACTTATGAACGTCAACAAAATGTTTCTATATTCACAAAACGTAGCGTAGAACAGATGAGAAGAACTGGCAAGATCTGGCTCTCTTTTTTCGCCAAATTTTGCTTTCATTAAGGAGTTGTAACAATTATATCATATTCCATATTTCCATATTCCCATTAGACCAATATACGAGCAATATATCGAACAGCGTTCGATGAGTCAATATCCTGATGATGTTCCGGTGTCGGAGCGAAACGTGCGTCGAGTGGTTGTGTTTTCGCGGAGTATTGCTCGTATACTAGGATTTTGTACTATGGACTTCCGCCTGATCTATTAATTTAATTCTATCATGCTAATGAAAAAAATTGTGGAATGAAAATGAAGGTCTATTCTTCGTCGTATACACATTGGAATCATTTACGTAATCATTATAAATTAGTTTAATTTTCACATACAAATCAACTAACAATGTTCAATTACCCCTTATGTTCGCAGACAACATGTATACTATTCATATATATGCAAACTATTCATTTTAACGCCAGGTGGATAATGTAACTAAAATATTTACATTACATAAATAAAAAGCGGGTTGGTGGTCACTAATAAAACCCACTTTTGGTATTTACAATATAATACATAAAAAATAATGTCACTAAAAATTAATATATTACAATTCTGGCTCATCTGACAGACGCTACGCAATCGTCCTTTTTTATTTACATGCCAGTACGTATAAAAAGGTTTTATTTATACATTACAATAAGGCAATGTTCGAAAGCATAACCAGCCATTACATTAATGCCATCAATTTTGCAGCCAATATTACTGAGCTTAACGATCAGATCATGGCCATTTTTGGTCACACAATTCGATGAGAACAAATTTGCCCAACTTGTAACATTTTCCCGATTGTTATAATTAAATAAGTACTCAACCGGATTATTTCTATCCCATCGCTTCCTACGAAGAAATGAGAACAACTAGGGACTGAAGTGGTGTAATAGAGGAGTGTTTTTTGATGTAAGAATTACACTTTCCGTGGAGTGACCCTACCGAAAACCATCATAGATGACAACTATAAAACAAAAAAAGAACGGTTTTATGAATTCCCAATAAAGTCTCGGTGACGGCTACGCTAATAACCAAAGCACTTGTGATGGGGCAAATATATTAAAAAGGGTCCGGGCCCCGTGACTAATCGTTTGTTCATTAGATTTGATCTGATTAAATGTCTATCCGTTTTCTAGATAACTCATTTAATATGTATAGATCGAACCGGAGCCTGAGCTGCACCTACAATTAATAAATTTGAAATAACGCGGAGTTTTGATCAAAACACAAATATTTTTTCAGTTATAAGATGAAATTTTGTAAGGTTCAGGGGTCTGTTAAATAATTGACATTAAAATATTATCCGGTTAAGATTGGTAAGAACAGAAAAGCTATTAGAACCAGTTCAACATACGATTTCTAGTATTTTAACATGTTAGGTCTTTTAATTTATATAACCTATATGTCTGTGTATAATATTTTAATGTTATATTCTTTAATATTCTGTTGTTAAGATTCTTTGATAATGATGTGTTCGCCTATGAATAGTTTCCGCTACGAAATTTATAATCTATGAATAAGTTATTTGGATATGTTTCATAAATAAATAGTGAATTTCAATTGAATAAAATATTTAGCAAATAAAACTTCTCAATAAAATCGCTTATAAATAAAATTAAAACCAAAAAACTTGTACAGATTTAGATTAAACAGTACATTAAAAGCTTTTAATGTATTTCGTAAGTAAAGCTATCTAAATGAATTAATTAAAGCTAATAGCCTGAGATAGGTGGAAGTGACGGACGTTACTGGTGACCCTCTAAACTAAATAGTAAAATTATCCGTATTTAAATGAAATGGAAATATCAAAATTCACCAATAAATTACACCTAATTTATTATATAATATATTAATATAATATGATATATATAATAGATCGCGAATGGAACTCTCAAGGGACAGAAACTTCTGGAAAGCAACGGAGGAGGCTTTCACCCAAGATGGGATTTACTCTAATACCAATTAATACTATTAACCTAATTTAAGTAATGTAAACCAGAAACAAGAAAGGTCCAAGGATCGAGCCTTGTGGAACACCCACACACACCTGTGACCCCGATGAAGTAACTCCATTAATATTCACTTTCTGGATTCTTCCTCCTAGATACGATTGAAGCAAATCAGCTGCCTTGTCGTCAATCCCGTAGTGTCGTAACTTCCTTATCAGGGTTATATGATCGACACAATCGAAGGCCTTTGACAGGTCGCAAAAGACGCCAACCGCATCATGAAAGTTTTCCCATGCGTCAAATATATCGGTAATCAATTTTACACCAGCATCGATCGTGGAGCGCCCCCTTGAAAAACCGTATTGTCTGTTATGCAGTAACTTATTGGATTCAAAATAATTTGACAACTGATCAAGCAGAATCTTTTCAAAAATTTTACTCAGCGCAGGCAGCACGGATATCGGTCTAAAATTTGTAGGATCTGAAGTGCAACCTGCCTTGAATAAAGGCGTGACTCTACTTAATTTCATCTTATCTGGGAAAACTCCACAATCCATGCATTTGTTGAATATTAATGCTAGTTCTGAACTAATTACATCAATTACTGATTTTAGAATAAAGACAGAAACGCCCCAGAGGTCTTTGGTTTTTTTCATTTTAAGCTCGTTGAATGTTCTTATAATGTCTTTGCTATTGATATAGCTAAACTTAAACCTTTTCGGACATCTAGGGACGTTTTTCTCTAAACACAATAAGGCAGCATCAGGCGAAGAATTTAGAGTCTTCGTGATTGTGGCTGGTATGCTTGAAAAAAAATCTTCAAAAGCAGTGGCCACTTCCTTACTCGATATTAAAGTTTTACCATTTATATTAAGCTTATATTCGTTTACATTGGAGACTTTTCCTAATTGCTCATTTATTATTTTCCAGGTCGCCTTTACCTTATCACAACTATTTTTTATTTTACAACTCAAAAATTGTGATTTGGCAACCCTACATTCTTTTTGAAAAGTTTTCGAGTATAATTTTAGCTTGTTTCTAAATTCTTCACTATTATTATACTGCCTTTCATCATACATATCATATAGTTTTAATCTCATTTTATGTAATTCCTCACTTGCCCAGTCACTGAAATTAGGCTTACCAGAGACCAAAAAAGTCTTTGGTACAAATACTCCATTGAATTCATCAATAAATGATTCAAATAGGGTATCATATAAATTATTAGGGCATGAGTCCATACATAAGAATGGAATTTTACAAACTAATTTTTCCCTAAATCTGTTGAGACGTTCACTTGTTA
This sequence comes from Pontia daplidice, assembly GCA_963693355.1. Lineage (NCBI taxonomy): Eukaryota > Metazoa > Arthropoda > Insecta > Lepidoptera > Pieridae > Pontia > Pontia daplidice. The sequence goes on along the minus strand of CAVNZL010000016.1, from coordinate 2,272,149 downwards.
CTGGCACAGTACAGATTTTTTTCTTTAGGGGAATTTGTTTATTTAATTTAAATTCTAATAATTGACCAGTATGATCAGATGTAATTTTATTAATCAAAGAAGTACTAACAGGGGTTAGGTCACTATATATATTATCTATGCATGTTGCAGTGGTAGCTGTAATTCTGGTAGGAACATTAAAGTGATTTGTTAAGTTACATGATTTAAAAAGATTTAACATACGCCTACCCAAACTACATCCACTGTCCAGTAAATTAATATTAAAATCTCCACAAACAATAAGACTTTTCCTTGATTTTTGTAATTTATGCATAATTTCTTCTAATATTTGTTCGCATTTATCAAAGTCGGCTGAAGGCGGCCTATAGATGCATACAACTATGAATTGCTCCAGTTCTATACAGGATATTTCCAATAATTGTTCTACGGAGAGGCTCACAACATCTTTTCTTTCTTTAAATTTAAAAGTCTTTGAAATAAATATTAGTGAGCCTCCATGAATAGCCTTTTTTCTACAGAAAGTACTACCCATTGTAAAATTATTTAAATTAAATATCAGTTCATGTTGTTTAAGCCAATGTTCTGTAACACACAGAATGTCAACCTTGCTACTATTTAAATAAAGCTCGATTTCTAATTCTTTGCTTTTTATTCCTTGAACATTCTGGTGAACTAAGTTCACATATTTACAGGACTTTGACTTCTCTAAGCTAGAGGTATTCCCTGTTGTCTTACTATTTAGTTTAAACTAATACAATTATATGGAATATTATCTTCCAACGTCTCATTTATATAGACCTGCTCAATAAAAGCAGTTTGTTTTGCCAAGTTCTTGGCAGTCATAAATAAAAAATAAGATAGCACATTTGCTAACTTTGTCTTTAATCTAAAATTAAGGTAATAATTACCTTTTGTCAAATTATAATTATAAATATATTTATTTGTATCAATGATACAAAGTTTTTTATCATATACTGACAGAGTATGCAATGTCTGATTAAGATTATATCTAATGTCATTTTCCCGTTTTGTAAATCCTTTGCTATATGGGAATGTAAACAAAATTATCTTACTTGTTTGTAACAAACACAACTTTTCATAAAGATCTATTAATTGTTTTTTGTTTAGATTCCCTCTGTTGCCTATGAAAATAATTAAATTATCAAATTTACAGGATTTATCTAATACATGTTCTTTAAGTATATAACTAAAGCTAGAATTTGGGAAACAGCTGTTTAATAACTTATTCATTGTTCCTATATTCAAAAGACGTCCCATGTTTTGGCCAATTTCATCACAAAACATGATATTGGCAGCCGGTTTACTATGTTCAATATTCATTGGCTTTCCCACTGAAGTATTACTCTTCAGTGATGAGACCAACGAAGGACTTTTTACTTGTGACTGCTTATTACAGTCCCAAGACTTAATTGATGAGGACTCACAGCACTCTGCTGTGTATCTACAAGTCTTCAAAAGGTCATCCATAGCCCTTGAATATTTCTCGACCATTAACTGAGACTCTTGGGATTTACATATTAAGGAGTCAGAAAGATCCTGAAGTTTTTTAATTTCATTGTGTAAGTGTTGTGTGTCCATGTCATATCTAACTTTTAGATTTTCATACTTACTTAATGTGAGGTCAAGCTCAGTATGAAGTTTATGGCTTTGTTGTAATAAATTTATGTTAATATTTCCTTTCCTACCTTTCTTTAACAAATTGGTGGTTTTATTTATAAATTTATTTACTTTATTGTATTTTTTATTACTTCTTTTGCTAGAAACTTGTGTATTAAATTTTTTAGTATTATTATTAGATTTGTTAATATTAGTATTAGTAGAGGTAGAGGTAGAAGAACATGAGTTTGAGTTCTTAGAGACTAAGTCCTCAAACATTCTATTAGTATTTATGTTTGATTGGAGCTGAAGGGCCTCTTCAAGTTGTTTGATATTCTCCTTGGCATTACCTAGCTCCTTCTCCAGTCTACTTATATGTTGTAGTGCAGCCTCATGCTCCAAGCCATAACCATCCAGCCTTAGCAGTTCATCTTGCAGCAAGTCCCTTTCTTTTTGTAGGGTAATGTTTTGCTGATGCAAGCTGGACAGCTCAGCCTTAAGCCTCCTACTGCCTTCCAACATATTTAAGCACTCTCTCTCATTCTCCTCTCTCTCCATTGTGAGTTGGGCACACAACTCCTTAGTTTTTTGTAATTCTTTTAATGTTAATTTAAGTTGAGACTCTTCATTTAGTTTTAAACGACTACGAGTCTGCATTTTTAAATTATGTAAGAATAAGATACAAAGGAGAAGCGTGCCAAAATTTATCTTTTTTATAAAAAGTAATCTTACCTTGTGATTAAATAAGTATTTGGACGAAAATTATTACCCGTACACTTAATAATTTAAAACTTCAATGTGTAACCGACGTAAAACTTATCACTTAATTCTCACTTGTTATACAGTTCTGTATGTATAGAAGTTTGTTTAAAAGAATGTAGTTATATTTTAGTTTGGAAATTAATCTGTATTTTGAATAAAATTACAATAAAATTTATTTTAAATTTAAAATAATTTGAGATCAACCAAAAACAGCTGTTTCCCTTACAGGGTTGCCAGTCAGTTTCTACATACATGCATACTAAAAATAAAATAGTGAATACATAATTTTAAATATGAGTGAATAAAAAAACTTTATTATTATTATTAACATGCGAATATAACAAAAATTCACTCACACCAGTATCTCTATCAGCTTCATAATTTTACAAATCACCCGACACAAATTTGATATAACATACCCTGCCGCAGAGCTGGCACACCAATTCTGCAGAAGCCATCATTGATCCGCTGCACGTCGTGTCCCGAGTACAAGTAATTCTCCAGTTTCTTCTGATTCTGCAGCCGCTCTTGAACACTCAAATTCATCACATCCTCGGATTTGGTCAGGCCCAAAATCGCTGCGATGGTGAAGGATTTGCCGGCCAAATTGGCGTTTTTCCCGCTCAAATCTACTCCCAGGCTGTCTTCCTCCTCCAGGGAGACAGATGTGGACCGATCATTCTCATATTTATCGTCTGCGTACGCCCTGTCTAGGCTCTGGTGGTACAACAGGTCAGTTAGATTCGGAAACCGCGTGTCCATTTTACACACATAATAAATGTTTCACAGGACGAAGTTGGTTGCGGTTATGACGAATTTAAATTAAATGGAGGCGGGGTGGTGGAAAATGACATGACTATCAATTGAGGGCAGCTAGGCTGGAGGGGCTCTGATTGGCTGAGGGTGCGCCTGCGCGAAGGGGCGGAGCCCGATTTTGTGGGGGCTCTGTGATTTGCGGTTGGGGATCTTTGATTGAGGCAGGTAGGAACTTGCGCTGCGCAATTTCTTCACTACTTGTTATGGCATTATTTGAAAACGAAGATTATGGATATTGGCTTAATAGAATTGTATGGACAACCGATAATTAAGGAACTTATCTACGTGGGTTGAGTCTGTTGACCTTGTCGTCGTGTAGTCCGGCCTAGGATATGACTTCGTTCTGGCGTTCGACTCTGCCCATAGATATCATAAAGATGTCTATGGGCGAGTCGAACGCCCATGCCTGGTGAGACTAGCCTTCACTGCGTACCTTCTGCTGTTTTGCCTTTTCCCATACTCGACTATTTTGTCACAAAATTTTACATACCAGACCTGTTCTCGAGACGCAAGTACCGCGTTACCTCCGTGCCAGTCTCGAGGTCCATGTCGCATGTGGCTCCCGAAAGTCGACAGTACCACTTACCAGTTTGATCAGTTGTTTTGTCGAAGTCGCGCGGCTCGCTTTCAGTTTAAATCCTTTTGAGTATTATCGAAGCCACAGTCATTCATGTGGGGTGAAGCATCATATACCTTTTGCGTCTTTAAAGAACATTTTTGTGACAGTGGCTGTTTCGGCACTCAATGGCGCTCGTTATTATTCGCGTCACACATCGTCGGTGCCACGAGTTCTGCCCTATCGTACCCTGGTGTGTCTTCGACCAAGTAGTTCAACCAGTTCCGAATCTGGGCAACTTGAGGATCCAGAGAGCCTCCAGTCACGGTAGTATCCAGCAAAGATTCCTTTATTGCTAATTACTACTACTACTTTTGAAGTAGAGACTCTATTTACTTTTTATAGAGTAAAATACCTTTTATTAATCCCAGAAGCCGTCCCTGGTCGGCGCCCACCGGGTGATCGGGGTGGGGCGCGTCCGTTGAAACAATTTAATTTAATAATCTGCCACTTGAGCGTAACTCGAAATATTGGATGAGCTTTAAATATTATATCAATACTCTTACATAGCCGACAGATAAAGCTTTGCTTTATACTTAGAAGCTCATGCTTTTTATTCTTTTATGGCAACTTCGGTCCTCTTTATACATTTTAAATCAAACTAAGACTTGCTGAATCTTAATATGTACAAATTAATATTGTCTTTTGTTGACATAACTGTTACTCATTTAAAGAAAAACACTATTGAACGGATTTAGTTATGTATTTTTTGCGAAATTTAAATATAATTAAAAATTTAAAATTTTTCCCGACGTTTCGCGTGCTTTACAGCGTGCGTGGTCACGGTCAATTAAAATTAAAAATACATAACTAAATCCGTTCAAAAGTGTTTTTCTTTGAATGTACAAATTAATTTCTAGTCCCGTACCGAAATGATGAAAACCCGTGCTCTATTACACACATACACACAGCAGTTTTATACTTATGAGATTATGTATTTTTTTTAGGTATAATATATAATTTAACAGAGTACCTCATTCAACAATCGCGATTATTTAAAAACCGGAAACTTTGTTCATGAGTGCGAGCGAGTGTCCATGGGCGGCGGTGTCACTTGGCATCAGGTGAGCCTCCTGCTCGTTTGCCCCCTGTTCTATAAAAAAAAAAAAAATGAGTGGTTTTTAATTATCATTTATATCTCTCAGACGTTAAATAGCCATTAACATACAGTGTCTTATTATTCAATTATTTTTATTTCACACAACACTCGTATGATTTGTTTAAAAAAATCGAATTCAGATACCTTCTCTTCGACGGAACATTCACATGTTTCCTTAACTCTTAAGAATAGATTCGAATGAACGAAACTATTCTTAAATAAACATCGTTAATACAAAAAATTAGTTCTTGATTCAGACATTACTTACGAGTGTTGCATCTTGTGAACGTCGACTTTTTAACATTTGTTCTACATAAACAATTGATCAATTAATTTTATATATACATGGAAACAGTGCAACAATTTATTCATACCGTGTACAAGTACATACAATTGTACAGTCTGCCAGTTAGTGGACTGTGTAGTGTTATATGTAAAATGTCAGGAGTCTGTGTTATGTTTGGTAATGAGCTTGGCAAACTGCACTAAAAATGACTAATTAAGTGAGAGGGAGCCCTGAGCTATACAGTCGTACCTTAACACATAAATATATAAATAAGTACGGGAAGTCTGCACCGTGAGACCTAAGGCAACAGACGGAGCCCTACAGGTAGGATCAGAGGTTCAAGGTGATGGGATTTCAAAGCTATCGGGCAGCCTCACGATATAACACTGTGAGAGGACGCGAGAAATGAATAATCCAAAGCAGTATTCAAATCTGAATTAACTGAAGATATACTTTGAATATAAATCACATATATATACAATATTTCTTATGTGAGTTGGTGTATCGCGTATAATATTTAGAACAATCGTGTCAGTGGTGTCAGCGGTTGCTCCATGTTCAATGACATCAGAACAACAATCATGGCGGCGGAACATCACATTGGAATGTCAAACAACGTCCACTGTTCTTATTAATGTCAAAATTTCAGAATCATTGCAGAATTACCTTGCCGCATGACGGCCCTATAATGTATACATCAATTTATAAGTTGTATTGACATTATACAAGTTGTAAATAATATTGTCTTTATTTACATTACTGTTATTCATTTAGAGAAATCACTTTATTAACGGATTTAAGTTATGTTGACAATTAACACCTTTTGTCTTCAATCTACCGAAACCCTCGGGTTTAAAATAATATAAGTATTTAAATTTTGCAAAACTACATAACTTAAATCCGTTAATAAAGTGTTTTTCATAAAAAAAGTTGTAAATAGCTTAGCTTGGAGCTAACCTGTGTGTAATGTAATCTTATATTTTATAGTCGACTGCTTTAATAAAGAGACCCGCACGCCATTATATATACAGATCTTATGTAAATACAGGCGATATAAGCAATGTATTTTCACGTAGGAAGCAGTTTTGTTCCGTTGTCTATAATGGCTTACATATAAGATAGTAGATATTTTCTCATTTACTTGATATTTTTAGTGTAACGTTTCATTATATAGGAATATAGTAGAAAATTATCACGTAAGTAAATAATGTTAGTATTATATTTGATCTATGAATTTTTCTAATTTACTGTGAATGCCCCAGGGATATTAGGAATAGTAGGAATTAGTGATTAACCCTAAACATTAACAACCAAATTTGTTTGTTTAAAAGTTACTCATCGCGATTAAAAATATTAACATATTTCCATATTAGTAAGTCTACACACATCTTAATGTATATAAATCTCCTGTCACGATGTTTGTCCGCAATGGACTCCTTACTTAACGGATTTTAAAATAAATTGGCACACTGTGAGCAGTCTGGTCCAACTTAAGAGTTAGGATAGCTTAGATCTTTAATTATAGTCGTAATTTTATTTTATTGCAAATTATTTGTCTATAATTAATTGACAGTCACAATTATCTGTTAACTCCAAAAGATTCTAACAGATATCGATACTTTTCGACTGGATTTAGTAAGTAATACAATATAATTACAATATAAACTGTAAGAAGTGTTAATAGACACTGTTTTTATATTATACTAGCTGACCCAGCAAACGTTGTTTTGACATACATGTGCTTTATACGGCCACGGCGCTATGGCGGTTTTGTTGACTGTTTGAATTTTTTAATTCGTAATATCTTTTGAATGGAAAGTCCAACTTAAATAATTTAAAAACTATTTTATAGGTTGTTAAATGGTGTTGACCATAAAATAATTTATTTGGATAAAGATTAATATAAACACATAAATAGCATGGTTTGAATTTGGTTAGCATTTTCATTAATGTTTAAAATTAAAAAAGTTGTTGTAGTGACATAACTACAATAGTTGGACATAGGCTACCGTGGAGTTTTTTGTAGACATTATGATGTTCTTCAATATTGTTGTACATTATTTTGTTCTATCGCTAATAGTTTCGACGAAAGACATTTTAAAACTCATTTTTCTACACCTTCGGTTACATTGTTCAAATTTTACCAAGGATCCCTAATTTTTTTCAAAATGAAATGTAACCTATGTCAAATTGGAAGAATGTAGCATTATATTGGTGAAAGAATTTTTTAAATCGGCCGAGTACTTTTTGAGCCTATTCATTACAAACATACAAATCTTTCCTCTTTATAATATTAGTGTAGATATTCTTTAGCAATTTAAGTTAGATGTAAATTACTCTTCAATATTTCTCTAGGCGAGGTCGTAATCTTAAAATGATTTGTTTCCATGAAGGCAATTCTCGCCTATTAAAAAAACTATATGTATACATTTTAAATTAGTATAAAACGCTAGGCGCGATTGTAATGGATTAGAAAGAAAATTGCGTCAAATTTATTTGGTACGTCAAAATGAATCAAAATTCATTATATTTCAACCGTGGACAGAATATATATACTTATTAAAATTGAATATATATTCATTCATTCATTCCACTCTTCAACTGCTCTCTGACGTTGAAAGGTTTGGTTTCCCTTCAAAACGTATCTTAGGTAATAGGTCATTCGATAAGCGCCTGCAAAAATCTTCAGGCAAATACGCAGTTTAATGTTTTAATGACTAGTTGATTACTAAAGTTTTTGTTATTTTTTCTTATTATACGGTCGTCGACCAGTGAAGACGTATAGACGAAGATTTATATTCTCATTCTCTTTAGACGTCCAGAAATTTGGCTTTTCTACAACAAAATACCTTTCAGAAATAAAGGCCGCGTCTGAAAAAACCATGTCAGCTTTTATTCCGGTCACACAGTTAGAAAAACAGAAATATATGATACATGTAGTAAAATATTTAAAAAATCGCTCTTACAAACTTCCTAGTCCGTGGAATAAAATAAGTATTTATAACTAATCGTGTTACAGTTGAGACAATGTCAAGTTTTATTAATATATAATAATTATTTGAGTATATATATTAACATGACATATCAGCGGGGTTGGGGATTCAAGAAATATTTGAGTTAATTACTAGTGTTTGGAAGACTGGTGTCGCCTCAAGCTCAGGTATAGTTTTGTCGACGTTCTCCAGATCATCATATCATCATCAAGTGTCGAGGCGAAACGTGCGATGAGTGTTTGAGGGTATGCGATATTAAACCGCAAAGTAAGGAGGGAACATGGATCGGTCAAGTCCAAGAAAGGGAAAGGTGGAAGGAACTGGAGGAGACCCTTGCCCAGAAATGGGTATTTCCAGATACACAACAAAATGACATGTAATAAAAAGAAATAACGAATAATAACGATACGTATATGATTATTAAGATATTTAATGATTTCATATACCTTCTATAATTATGAGAAAGACAGGTGTCTCGCCTTATTCTTAGAAACCGTATTAGGTTTTCCGAAAAAAATATTCAACAAAAATAGTAATATTCATTTATATAGAAAATATAAGTTATTTTAATATTTATGAATAACAGTGTTTTCATGACAAACATTTTGAACGTAAAATCGAAATTCATAACTAATTGTCACGAAAATACAATCGGCGCCAACGTCAAACAGTCAGTGACGTACGACATGACAGCTCTCCATATTTTGGCGGGAAATGTTAGATACATTATATACTATATTTTCTCATGAGTTTATTTTTTTGAGAAACAAGGCGATCCTTACAATAAAATAATATGATTCAACATAATCAATGCTCTATAAGTGAATTTTAAATTGAGTAAATTTCTTTAGCCTAATAAGGCTTGAGTTTCATTTCATAACGAATAAAATTAGCTACGTCAATATTAAAACTCTGCACTTGTCGGGTTCAATCGACCATAAACAAACAAGAATAAAACGAATACAATATGGAGGCGTCCCCACAATCTCATGATGCGCTTTTCAGTACCGACCTTTAAGTAAGGGTTGCCACTAGCGAAATGTAATTATAAATTTTAACAAAGTAGAAATTTTCACATGAATTCGATCACCATTTTTTTTTATATAAATGTTTTTTTAATATCTGTAACAGTTTCGCATTGGGTTCTCGACTATTATTTGGTCATTTTTCTAGAATTAAGAAAACTGTTCAGTACTAGACAAACAGTCGCGGACCGAAAATAGATTTTGACAATTTACTATCGTGCACCGAATAGAGGCTTCGTTTTGCATGACCATAAAAATTGTATCAAGAAGCGTTTATATATCAATGTTACTCTTAAATTCGTGTGTAAATTCTAAAACAACAATTAAAATTATATATTAGCATTGCCAACAGCCCTAGGCCACGTGCGACATCGAAGTGATTAAAATTCTCGCGAGCAAGATCGGCCCGTTTATTAGATGCACTAATCGTGACATATTTATTGTTATTTTATTAAAGGGCAACCCTCGCTGAGGTATTTTATTAGGGGCGAATAAGATACATAGGCACAGATAATAGTCAAAGTCGGAGCAAAGCCATTCTTATGTAATTCTTTAAACTATAGGTACCTTTAGAACTATATAAATATACAGCTGTATGTAGCCATTCGCAGACGATCGGTTCGCCTAAGCTAAGGTATTTAAATGATAATTTTATTACCATAATTATTAAGCAATTGTTCCGGGACGATTTAAAACAACGTTAGGTGAAAAATTAAAGATTTGAGTTTTGGATTGATATCATCATATTATTGTCTAAAGAAAAACACTTTTGAACGGATTTAGTTATGTATTTTTGCAAAATTTAAATATAATTACATTATTTAAATAATTATATTAATATCTCTCTTTCCGATTAAATAAATATTCCATTGTTAGGATTCCAAGGCGTGTGATACACAAATATAATAAAAATAAATAAAATACTTGTTATAATTAAAATAATAGGCCATTTACATTATCTTTCTATCTAAATAATTCTATCAAATTGTATAGTAGAAAAAAATGTTCCGACAAGCCTTGAAACTAGATTGTGTGAGTATCCTTCAGACATAATATTGTGTTTTATTAACATAACTGTTACTCATTTAAAGAAAAACACTTTTTAACGGATATAGTTATGTATTTTTGCAAAATTTAAATATAATTACATTATTAAAAAAAATTTCGACGTTTCGCGTGCTTTACAGCGTGCGTGGTCACGGTAGACTGAAGACAAAAGGTGCTAACTGTCAAATTAAGTGTCACAAACTTACACTGATATCATCAAGTGTCGAGGCGAAACGTGCGATGAGTCCAAGAAAGGGAAAGGTGGAAGGAATTGGAGGATGCCCTTGCCCAGAAATGGGTGTTTCAAGATCACACAACACAAATTTAACACAAAATAAAAAGAAATATAAGAAATATAATAACGACAGGTATTAAGATATTTAATGATTGCGTATAGCTTATATAAGCTAAGCTATTTAATTACCATAATTACATAAGGATTTGTTCCGGAATGACCCTTTAAAACTACGACAGGTGAAAAATTAAAGGCTATGGTTTTGGGTTGTTGTTTGTCCCCCCCAGAGGTGCAGAGGGTCTCCACCAACGCCCGGCTGTACTCTGGGCATCACTCTAGCTAAGTCTTGCCATTTGGTGACCGCCAGTCGGAAGTTTTATATGCGGCGTTAGACTCCTAAAGAAGAATTACATCAGTTGCTATTACTAATTTGCTTATTTATGTATAGAATAATTCGATTATCAACATCTAATTATTGAAAATTATTTTATTATCAGGTTCATCATAAGATGATGATATATAAAATTCTCTTGTCACAGTTTTCGTTTCCATACTCCTCCGAAACGGCTTGACCAATTCTCATGAAACTTTGTGTGCATATTGGGGAGGTCTGAGAAACGGCCAGCATTTATTTTTCATCCCCCTAAATTTTTATTTTGTAGACAATTTTTTTAGTTTCTATTTTTTATGATACAACATATAAAAATACATACAATCCTAAATTTTCACCCTTCTACGATGAACCCTTATTTTTTATTTATTAATTGAAAATTGAAATCACATGTATGGCAAAACGTTTGCCCGGTCAGCTAGTTAATTATATATGAATCAAATTCAACAATAAATTTAGAACTAATAGGCTACCTCATAGTTTTACGCGTAGCACTTTCAAAAGCGATCGTCTCCCATCTCAAGAAGCAGTTAATGTAATATTGTCTTTTATTAACACCCCTTTTATTTTTTTAAAGTGCTTTTCTTTAAAGTTAATATTTCAATTCGTTAATATACATGTTTTGTATTTTCTAGCAAAAAAAGGTTGCTATATATTCTATTAATTGTTATTTAGTAGTTGTATATTTATAATTAATAGAATCAGGCGGAAGTCCATAATATAAAACCTTAATAGCCAATATACAAGCATTTCGATGAGGCATCGAACGCTGTTCGTAGAGGCAACATCCTGATGATGCTCCGGTGTCGGAGCGAAACGTGCGTCGAGTGGTTGTGGATTCTTCGCGAAGTATTGCTTGTATATTAGTCTATTGGGGTTTTGTTAGTTAATGTTTATTATTTTGATTCAATTTAATAATTATAACTTTCACATACAGTAAGTAGTTATTGAATTGCGTAGAAATCAACGAGAGATTAGTTGTCTATATTAATTTATAGCACATAATTTATTTTTCCTTTATTTCTATCTTATATATAAAATTCTCGTGTCACGGAGTGCGTAATTGAACGCCGATTTTTATGCGTATTGAGTAGGTCTGAGAATTGGCCAACATCTATTTTTCATCCCCCTAAATGTAAAGGGAGGTCCACCGCGTTTTTTTTACTTAAATTTCCTTTTTTTGATTTTTCTGCATTGATACACCATACAAAAATACACACCTCAATTGTCACCCTGAAAAACTGATTGCTATAAATCACATGTATGACAAAATGGCCGGGTTAGCTCGCGAAACTGTCAAAATACACCTAATTGTTTTATTAGATCTAATTTTAGATATAATTATTATTATTTTTGTCTCCTGTCTATACAGTAACAGTCTTTTTTTCTTTTGCCATTATTTTACGCACATGTTCCCTTTACGTCTTTAATATCTCCTTCACTGTTGGGTTGCCTGGAAGAGATCGCTTATTAAGGCCGCCCTTTACACATTTTAATTTTTTAATATTGTATCATATAACTGTTTATTTATGTTAATGTGTGATAAATAAATAAAAGTGCAAAGATAAAAACAATTAATAAAAGTCATGTGCTTATGGGCTGCGGCTGTTCCCGCTTGGACCACTCGCAAGCTCGTTTGCCCCCCTATTTTATAAAAAAAAAAAAAAAAAAAAAAAAAAGTCACCTCGCCGCATTGTCCAGCGCAGTGTTCGTCGGTTCGTTGTCGTAAGATAATATTCCGGTAATAACCGACGGCAATATTACAGCTTACATAGCTGACTATCTCATTATCTGCATACCTACTGTATCACGGCGAGAACACTGAACGAATGGACTCGCTCCGATCGTTTTAAATTGACATCTTGACGTTTGACGTTTGACAGATGTCAAGAGAATCGATTGCCTTATCTGTATTACAACGTCGTTCGTGCTTTGAAAGAAGCCATATAGTATAGATAAGATAATAATGTTTTAGAAGTATGTAATTTTGTTATATTTATTATGTTTAGTATGATTGTCATATTCAGAGTTTTTACGTTTCTGTGTTTTTCTTGTGTTCTAAATAGCCTTGTTAATTTCACCTTAATTTTAATGTTAAGTGTGTCTAATACTCCTAATTATATTATGCATGTTGTACCTGTAGGCAACGCTTTAAGCATGACACCGAATCAATTATGTATTAGATTTAAAAAAACATTGTACTTGCCGTTGGATGTCCTCGAAAAAAAAAACGTAATTAAAAACCCAAGTATAACGAAAGAACAGTTACACAAAGTACACACACAAAAGTCCTTAGAAATTAAGGAGCAGAAAGCACAGTATAAATATTAGCATAGAAAGAATCAGCGGAGTAGCGGAGCGCACTGGATCTGTGGTAAGGAGGAAGGTCACAAACGCGCCACTAGCCGGCCGGCCCTATCACCTAATTTGACATAATAAAGTAGCCTACATAACTAGGCCATAGGCTACTACAGCTACTACTAATGAATAATGGAAATATCTAGTTTTATGTCCAAACACTCCCTAGGAAGAAGACACATCTAACTGTTTGTAATCTTATATGCTTAACTATGTGTAGGATTGAATTAAACCTCTTTAACAAAAAACCGCGAGCAGTTATTATTTTTCCCTATATTCTCCACCTACATGAAATTGATACGAAACATAGCGACCGAATTGCGATTGTTTCTAATAGATTTAGTTTTCATTGAGCTGTATTAATTTAGCCAGTTTCGAAGAATTATGCCCTCTCCACGGCGTTTATAGTCGGCAAACTCGCCGAGTACCCTCATAACGTATCCCAATAAACCTGATTCCTTTGTCGTCGGCCAATTTGTCATCCATTGTTAGCAGCCCCTCGTTATAAGCCCGAAAACATGTTGTTTGAGTGCCGACACGCGACAGAAAAAACAATTAAATATTATCTGTGACACGAACTGTGCATTTGGAATTTTAATAGTTCTTTTGCTGAACTTTGCTGTTTTTTTTTCTACTATTATTTCGGCCTTGGTGAGTTTTTTTTTGTTAGAAGTAAGCATTTTGTTAGTGACAAACAAATATAATATTTATCATATTGTGAGGTTAAAGTTCTGTAGTTTATGGTTTGAATATACAACATTTGTATTTAATTAATTAAATAGCATTAATTTTTATTTTTTCAATGCACAAAATTAGTTTAAATAAAACGATTATAGAGAATAATAAACTCTTCTTGAACAAACCAATCTTAAAATACAAATTTAATATTTATAATTAGGTAGGTTTACATTTGTTATACATTGTACCTATTGAGGCAAATAGGTTTTCTGTTCCTCCAACCCAACATTTTTGAGTCTGCAATATCCTAATATACGTTAAATTTTCCACCATTTATTTACTTTATTTTCACTTAGACAACGTTTAAAATCATAACAGTAAAATTAATTCAACGATAATAAAATGTTTGTGACCGCAATATGGCGGAATTAATTCCGCGCCAAATTCAATTTACAGCGTTATTAATCTGTGAACAATATAATATTAATTAATCAAAGACCGCTAGCACCGAATTTTGGAGAAGTAAATGAAAATGTGGATGCGCCATTAATGGATGTGGCATTAAATCGAATTAATCATGTTAGTTATATTTCCTAATACGACAAATAGCGATTACGAAAACTCTAAGTACAACTTAGAAATGAATAATCTATAAATATTAATATTTATCATTTCTTAGTTGTTATTTATTTTTAAACGGTAAATAATCATTCAATAATAAATTAGGTATATTACATAACAATCTACACTAGAAAATATATTTTTTTATGATACTTCATTTACATTCATTGCCAGTTCTATTGTCACGTCCTATTTTGTGGCTAATCTATAGTAACATTCGCGTGACAGATATCATTTCCCGCGCAAAATGTGTAAAACCTCTGTGGAATGTAATAATTACCCACCCTCGGCGACGGTGTTGCAAAGCGGAAAAACTGCGCTATAGTAGGGAAATTTATGATTTATATACTTTATTTATTACGTTTGAAGAATTTAAATTGGTTTTTATAGGGTTCAATTTTTTATGCAGCTGCAGTGAATATTGAACATATTACGAAATTAATTTTTTTTAATCCATTATTTTGACGCACAATATATTTTAAAAATAATGTTTTTCCTTCTATGTTCATTGTATATCTATTTATAACAGTAAAAATCAAAACGAAGGACGTCCTCATGAAATAATTTACCACCTTTTGATCATGACATCCATTAATTACTTTAAAAAAAAATGTGACAATGAATTGAAATATTAAAAATCAATTTCAAATCATTGTAACAATATTCAGTATTCAAAAATATTATCAAAAATTTAACATTTTTTTGTTTAATAAGATACACGCCATGTTACATCTTCTAGGAAGAACAGCTTCTCTAGCCTGGCCACGACTTCACGGTATCTGCCAGAACTGATCTAATCTTTCATCACACATGTCTCATCTTGAGTCGGCTTTTTCTGTGTTTTCCCGGTTTATTTCGATTGATTTCGTCTTCATTCAACTTACCTCATCTTTTCTCGGTTCATTTCGTTTTTTCTCGTCTTCCCTCATCTTGTCTCGGTTCTTTTTCAGTTGGTCTCATCTCCTTTCGTCTTTATTTAGCTTCGCTCGTCTTTTTTTAACGCTGTTTACGTCTGTCATGTGTCACGGACGAATTTTTGTTAGAGGTGAATTTATTACATTATATTTTCGCATTGGAAACCACTGTATTTACTTTATCATATATAAAAATTGCAAAGTATAACTGTGAACAATTTTACTGTATTATGTACATAAGTTGTTGTCCTTTTAGCTGTATAAGTTAATATAGAATATTGTAATAATATTGTGCAAAATTTCAATTAAATCAATCAAAAAAATTTGTTAAATGTTATAAAGTTATATGAAAATAAAAACTTAATAAATTTTTAGTAAAATGAAGTGGTAACCCTGGCCCGCTTTGTTCCCGCCAAATCTATCGAGTATTTTTTAATATCAAGATCAAAGGCCGGCTTTATGAAATAATTTTACTCGTTTGATGTCAAACTTCGATGAACTATGCTTAAATTGAATGAACAAAATGTTGTTTATTGCGGCCTTTGCTTAATAATGCTTATCAAACTTTACTCACAGAAATATTAGAGCATAATTAGTCCAAGTAGAGACGTAAATTTAGAAATATAATTAACAAATTATTCTTACTTTTTACACGTTCAACGGCGTAGTCAGTCACCTATATAGTCACCTATATAGACAACCGCTGGCCTAAATTATACGCGATACAGCAACAACTCACCTACAAGAAATACTGTA
This sequence comes from Pontia daplidice, assembly GCA_963693355.1. Classification (NCBI taxonomy): domain Eukaryota; kingdom Metazoa; phylum Arthropoda; class Insecta; order Lepidoptera; family Pieridae; genus Pontia; species Pontia daplidice. Next base: position 2,255,935 of record CAVNZL010000016.1, on the reverse strand, counting down.
TATGTGTGTATATATCTGAATTATATTTAAATTGTATCTTTTAATGAATCAAATTTGAATATTGTTCATTTCTCGTATGTGGCGAAGCCTACCGTTATTACGGTTGTAAGATTGGAAGATACTTTGAACCTCTGATCTTACCCGTAGGGCTCCGTCTGTTGTCATGGTGCAGACACCCCGTACATATCTATATTTTTATATATTCACAACTTATGTGTTAGAGTTACAATTGCAAGGCTGAGGGTAATCAGCTCGGGTTTAATCAAGTGGTTGCCAATTACATTACATTACATTCACTATACACAGATACCTCACACTTTTAAATACACTATACAGTCCACTGGCAGACTGCACAAATGTTGTATAATAAAAGCAATCGATAATACAAACTCTTGTATTATCGATTGTGCAACGCAATGGAAGAGATTACCTCAATAGCGTCATTGCGGATTTTTTTATTTGTCTTATAAAAATCTTCGAAAGAATTGCTAAGTTTAAAGCGAGTTGGAACTGTCGCAGACTGGTGAACAGATAAGAGCTGTAATCGAATAGAGATTGAACCCGCAGAGATTTGTTAAACATATCAAATATTGTACTTTTATTCTATAAACTCCTCAATCATAAATACTAAGTCACTTGTGTGGGCCTGAAAATTATATCCAGGATGCTCCCTTCCCTCGGTAATCTGCGCTGGTTCGTTCCCAGTACCCAGCAGCTTCCCTCGTTTGTTGAATTTATACAACACGGACTAAGAGCCATAGACGAATGTATAAGATCTGATCAAGATACATTTTCACATCTGTTGTAGACCGTAAAGTGAATCCTCGAAGACCACCATCATCACGAATTATTCAGACAGTATAAAGTAATAGCGATCCATGAGCAGGTCCGATATTCTCTCGGGAAAATTTCGTCGAGTCTACCTTACCAATGAGCAGATTAGCCTAACAATTTATGTTTAGTGTGTGTGATTTCATGAACTGAGTGCTATTTCTTTTGAGTGTAATATATACTATGCATCTCTCTGTTTATTGAGGCCTGTAAATTTTTTTTAATGCATTTTGGTCTGATCATAAAAAAATCTAAGTTTTATCTCTCTCATTCAGTAGTTTTAGCGTGATGAGTAACAAACATTCACTTTAGTAGAGAAGTCGAAAGTTGAAATGTCCTGTAGTTGAGTTAATTTGTTTCGCAGAGTCCAATCTTGAGGTTAAGAACGAAATAAAACAAAATTCAATAAATAAGCTTTATTAAGTACTAATTACAATGTAAGTTTCACGCTGCACAATGTCTAGACTTTAGCTAAATTTGTGAGCGTAAACTTAAGTATATAATACACAGCTATTGGTTAATTAAATACCTATTTCGAAGATGTCCTTAATCGTCCATTACTGGTTAACGGATGAGTAAGTAATATATTTGAAAAATAATAATTAGTAAATAACATTATTTCATACGTAATCCTCAATTTTGTCTTGAGTCTTATGCAACGTTAATAGTGCAAAGGTAAAAATATATACAACATTTATTTTATAATAATTCATTTTTAGTGACATACCAAGTTGCCAGGCTAAAAAAAATAAAAAAAGATCTTTTTTCAAACTTCAAATTTTTTCAATAATGGTCTGTGTCCGACGCGTTCCATATTTGAATGTCATAAATTAATCATGAGTTAGAATGGAGCATAGACAAGCCTTGCGTTCAAAAACAATTGACCTTTCATTCAAATATGGAATGCACAGATTATTAGTCGAAAGACTGGGCATATTTTGTGTATGGCCGAAGAAAGTGAATACATTAAGTCGTTTGACTTAAGCTGCGCAAACTGAATGATCAAGAGGTTTCAAGTCCAATTGTACTTCGTCCGATTTCAACTCTTCAACCAACTCCCGTATTCTGAAAATGTCACATAAAATATTAACAGTTTATTCAATTATTCACCGCTTTTGTCTACTAGGTTTCTATTGTATGTATATCTCTTTGTTTTATTTTTATTATGAAATAACCAATGTTTTCAAACAACATAGTTTTGTCTACTTTTTTGAAATGCATGTTGTGTTAACTAGTAAGGTGTACTATAAGTATAGATTTTAGTATAAATTTAGCCTAATTTAATAATGTATATCTAATGCTTGCTTGTTAACCATTAAAATAAATAAATAAATATGCTATCTCATACTATAATTAACATACTGCCATCTGTTTAAAGAATTCTACCCTCGTACAACGCAGAAATAATGTTAAATTAAATCTGTTAAAAAATATTTATTTGTCGTTTTATGTTTAAGATTTTAAGCTTAGATAATAGTACATTGTAGGATTAGTTATTAATAGATTGAGCGTTAGTTTGTTAATTTTAAGGATTTGATTCATAAAATATTGAATGTAAATGGTTATCACATTATAATGTATTAGATTAATTTAGATTAAGTAGAATTATGTTAGATATAGTCGCATTGGGGTCTGTTCCTGTAATGGCATAAAATAAATAAATAAAATCATCAAAGCTGTTTGTCCATAGATGGCGGTTATAATCATAACATGAAATGTGTTAAAAATTGTATTCTAGCCACGATTGCTGAAATACAAACCAGAGCCACCTTGAAAAATATGGAAAAAGAAAAAAGCGGGTCTGATAACCTTCCACGACTGCAATGATTACTAGCCTTCAGCTACGATCTAATACTATTATTATATTAAATATATTATGGAAACAGTTCAATTGTATATAGAGACTCAAATTTTCTAAAATTGTCCCAGCTGCGCGTGCGCATGTATTTAAGTACCTGGCGAGCTGTGTGGGTGTGACGTAAATGGTGTCGTCTGCGCCGCCAGAGGGCGCTGGGTACTTTATAGTCCCAATGTCCACCGCCTTTGCGGTTAAGGCCTGAAAATTTATATTTTCTCTGATACTGGTGCGAACTGTTGTCTTTGTTTAAAGAAAAACACATAATTGGACGGATTTAAGTTATGTATTTTTGCAAAATTTAAAAATTTTTTTTTTCGACATTTCGCGTACTTTGCAGCGTGCGTGGTCACGGTAGACTGAAGTCAAAAGGTGGTAATTGTCAAAATAAGTGTCACAGCTGCAGAGAGGTTGTGTGGTATCGACTGAAACCGGAAGGATTTTTGCAAGACTGGCTCACGGTGTCTCCCATTTTCCAGGATTTGCGTGAGATTTTAGTTTAGATGTTATTGGATCCCAAATACAGAACTTAAATCCGTTACTAAAGTATTTTTCTTTAAAAGAGTAACAGTTATGTTAATAAAAGAGAATGTTATGTTCTCTTTGTGTTGGGTAGTTTATCGGGGCACTCTGCTGCCTTACGAGTCGGTTTCACCTCCACCATTAAAGTTTCTTCTTTAATTAGTCCTCTATTAGTCTATATTTAAATGGGATTTGGGGAGATAATTATAGCACCATGTCTCCCTAAGACTGTTCTACACACGCAACTAATGCCCTGAAGTGGAGGCAGGGCGTTTGAAAAGAATGGCGGAGAGTGCCCTGGGTCTTCACACATTTTGATTGTAAACAGAAATTTGACATATGACGACTTTTCATAGAGCTGTACCGTGTGCAAAAAAGGTCTTACCGCGGTGAGATCCGGTGCCGGAAAGTCAGTCAGGTCCGCCTCTACGCATCGCCACGGCCGGTGTACGGACAGCAACGAACGCGCCTCTTGTTGCAGCGCGCGGAGGCGTTCCTGAAACGGACTTTTCTGTCAACGGTACTGACTCACTGGAGATTCACGATAGTGGGTATACGGGATACTAACTGTATCACATAGAAACCGAGTTATGAAAAAAATATGTTGCACCCGGAACAGTTAATTTAATTCATCTGCCGGAGAAAATATCAGGAAAAGGAGAAACATGTAGGAAAAAGAAAGTTCGAAAATGACTAAAAGCACTTATGTGCAGACCCACCTCCAGCTGCGTCCTGACCTTCCTCTGCTTCTCCTTGTGCTGCTGCAGCGCGCGCGCGTACTTCGCCGGCTCCTCCGGGAACTTCACGAGGCCGGAGCGCGCCACGAACAGCGTCCATTCCTGCGGCCCGTCTGCTCGTTAGTAAAGGAAAGCTCGAGAAGGCGAAGGGCTGAAAGGGCCGAAAGGGCCGTACCGCCTGCAGAGCGGAGAGCTGCGCCTCCAGCTGGGCCGCGGCCTGCCTGCGCGCCGCCGCCGCCGGAGCCCGCGGGTGCTCCAGGGGCCGAAGGCTGCGCGCGCTCACCCGTTCTGCGCGCGCGCACGCCGCGATGCGGGCCGCGCGCTCGCGCTCCACGCGCCTGCAACGATTAGCTCGCGTGATCCCGCCGTCCGCCACCCCTTCCTTCGATTGTTTAGGACCACTCACCAACTGAGAACCTTAAGCTGGTGCTGGAGAGCCTCGTTCACCTCACCGGCCGCGAGCCCCGGCGACACCTTCACCGGAGTTTCCTCTAAAAATTGCGTCTTTACTTAATTCGTGTGCACGTTAGTAATTTGACAACACTGAAAACGTTACGACAGAGAAGAATCTTATAATATCACACTACACTTCATGCTGATGATATAGAAAAGTACAATCGAAATTATAATTATTACGCGAAAACTAAAAATTTCGTCGTTTTGTACAGTATAAAGTTAGCGCGCGTACAATTACAGTTCTTTTGATTGCGATCTCAAGAAAATTTCTCGATAGCATAAACATGAATATTCTCAATTGACAAAATATACTGTATTCTAGTCTGTTTTTTTTTTAATAACGTAGGAAACTATACACTCAACAGAAAAGCTTTTAAAAATAAATGAAATATAGGAATTAAACACAAAACAATCAAAGTAAAGTCTCGTTGTTTGTACGAAAAATAAAATATATTGACATAAGACGAATGGACTGCTATCAAAAGCTAGAAAGAGTCAAAGCGACTGTTCGTGAACTTAGGAGAGAAAGAGACAGTGGACCATTTGAACGCGTCCATTACCCTATGTCTATCATTTAAGGCTGATTTATACGTGTTACTTTGTAAAATTCAATTATTTTACTACTTTTATTTAGCAAACATTAATTTTAAAAAATTATATTCACAAGACACCTTTCGACAATCCCCGTTCATGTGAAAATTAAGACACATAAAACATAAAATTAATTTCAAACGTTATTTCCTACTTTGCGGCTCAAATAAATCAGCCCTAATCGATCAACAACTAGATCGAGTAACTGCGCTGCGTTTAGACAATTGACACTCAAATGTTTTGACAGTTGACACTCAAAAGTCCTTCATATTTGATTATTTTGCGACGTACACTTCTAATTGCGCAGTCACCGTGAATAATATTAGAGCCACGCCATATAACGCAGCATTGACTGTAGCAAATGGTGCTACGGGTAGTTTTCCAAATACAGCCCTAGAGCGCATTATGCGGCCGAATGCTCAACGTTTAATGTTCCAACTAAAGCAACTACTTCGTAATTCTGTTTATATATGTAAGATGATTTTAAAAATTTAATGTTATTCTTTCGAACGACACCGTCAATCAAACACAACTGAGTTTCTCTGTGAAAACAAGAAACGACATTTAATGTTAATTTACTAGTGTTCGTTCCTTCATCTAACAATATTTCTAATTTTGTAACGTACTTTACATTTTAAATTAATGACACTACACTTTTTCTTTGTTATTCACACCACAGACTAGACTTGACGTGAAACATACAAATTAAAGACAATAATATTATTATTTTCTTTACATATATTATCGTTAGTTATATTACTTTTTGTTGAAAAATTTGTACGGCTTCCGCTTCGTCGTAGATTTTTTTAGATGAAGTATATAATTTTCTTAGAACTCATTAAAAAAATTACTCAAAACGTAAAAAAATGTTAATAAAACAATCAAAATCCAAATTACTTAAACATAAACAGTTTACCACATTATTTATACATTAATGAGGTTTCTAACTCTATGATTTTTCTTCAACACTGAACTCTAATTCACGTTCCAATTAATCATCAGCATAATTCGGCATTGTGAGCTACTGAGCCGCATTATGCTCTGTAATCGGAAAACTAGCACGTATTGCGAGAGACGGTGTGGCTCTGCTATAATTAAAGCTGAACATCGATTGAAAAGTTCCATATCCACTATGGAATTATGGCAACAAAATTCCATGCGAAAGCGGTATGCTTACGTGGCGTCTCCTTGGGCGTTGGTGTTGCCACCGCTGAATAAAAATATAGACAACGTTAACGCGAATACAATCTTAGCACTTATTTTGATGTAAATAAAATTACGTTCAATTATATCTGATTAGTTAGATGACTTCGGCATATTATGAGTTTTACATGAAATGCTAATAGCCATCGAATCCTTTTAAATAATATTGTCTTTTATTACCTGTTACTCATTTAAAGAAAAACACTTTTTAACGGATTTGTGTTATGTATTTTTTGCAAAATTTAAATATATTTATTTTAGTCGATACCAACTCCGGGCCAATAAATACAGATAACACAACCTCTCTGCAGCTGTGACACTTAATTTGACAATCAACACCTTTTGACTTCAGTCTACCGTAACCATGCACGCTGTAGAGCACGCGAAACGTCGGAATTTTTTTAAATTCATGTAAAATATATCTAAATTCTGCAAAATACATAACTTAAATCCGTTAATAAAGTGTTTTTCTTTAAATCCTATTAAATTCCCGCCAAAATCACCCACAGATTAGTGTAGTGTAAACGCTAGTCTGTGCTATATAGCATTTTGTTTTTAAATTTCAATTCCACAAATACTCTTTACATAAACACTTGTGGGGCACATAATTTATTATTATATAATCTATGGACGTCATAAATAATAAATCGGTGAGCCGTCAAATGTTAATACTGCAAAAATTGACAGATGAATGATGTTTCAATGCATTCCACGCAAATTATTTTTGTTAGCACGTTGAAAAAATATGTCTTACGTCTAAAAAAATTAATAACAAAGTGTTAACACAGTTAACGCGATGTGTCTTTATCGAACCGATAAATATTATAGTCAATTTATACGGTTAATTCAAAAACAACAAAAACCGACCGTACTTATGACACAACTGAAGTGAAACTTCTTTCCCTCCATCTGTATGTATGTCTGTTAAAATTCCAACTTAATATTTTTGAATAGATGTTTTATTTTTCTTAATAATTTTCACTATTGGATACATCAGTTACTGTGGTTGATTACAAGGCTTGCGGTATAAGAAATAAGATATATTTATCGAATTAAAATTAGCCAGATGTTTGGCTATGAGAGGAAGAGAGAAAAGAATGTGCGCGCACTGCTTTCTCTTTCTCATATCCCCCACTTAAACCCCGTTCTCCTCGCCCGATCACATTGTTCGTAACGCTTACGTCACGCGCTCGCCAGCTCGCTCCTCAAGCGCGCGTAAAGAAGTTTCACTTGGAAGATATTTTTATCACTGAATATGGAACCGTTCCACTCGTCACAATGGAAGAGTTCCAATCAAATATGTAAAATTAATATATTACTTTAATAAGTCACGCTTACGGTCGGTCGGTAAACATATATTGTCTAACAAAGAATCGAAGCGAAGCTCTTTCAAATAAACAATTTACTATGAAATATGTATCGGTTCGAAACGGCCCATCGCAAAAGCATGCGTTACAACACACAACATAGCCTTACGTGAGAAGTCTCGCAAACTCGGCACCGGCGGCGCCACCGCTGCGCAGCAATCACACAATCATTACACAAAACCCCAATTACGATAACAGTTGCTGGTCTATCAGACCTCTTTACATGAGCTATCAACGTCATACGAAGACAGGAGATCGCTTGGAATAAGAGTCTTGAGTTTCGAACGACTATTTTGCAATCGGACATTCGGCGTGCATGAATTGAAATCGTCCGACTTTTGGGAATATGTGTCCGACCTTTGGACATCACGTCCGGCTTTTAGGAATACGTGTCCGACTTTTGGACATCGTGTCCGACTTTTAGGAAAAACGTGTCCGACTTTTGGGCTAACATGTTTTTTTATTACGTCAACGTGTGTTCATAGAATATAAGGGAACTGAATCGAGCGACGGACGAATACTGACCGTGGCGGCCAGGCTTCGCGTACAGCTTCAGCTTGTCCCGCAAAGCGCCTCGCTCGCTCTCCAAAGAGTCGATGTCTTGCTGCAGATGGTCCATCGTGTCTTCGAACTCTTTCTCCTTTCTGGAATCAGGCAATTTAATAATTAACACGGGTGAATTCACAAAGCACTGTTGAGTAAATTAAAATCAAACCACTATTTGGAATACACGTAAATACAGCTCACCTCTTGAGCTGGTTGCTGACATCCTCCAGCTTCCTCTGCAGCTCTTGGGCCTTGAGTTCCGCATCTCTCGCGGCGGTGGACAGCTTCTTCTCCGCGAAGTCGCGGCGGATCTGCATCTCCGATATCTCCTCTTGCTTCGTCTTGAAAGACGTTTTACATTTTACACATACATTCGACAAGACGACATTTTTCAGTTGATGAAATACTCTGAATTATTTATTGGAATTACTAATTTTATGAAACCTTTGAATAAATATTGCTTGTAATTACTAATTTACTGTTGTCTCTTTTAGTTATATTGCTTTGGAAAGAGACAGAATTGTGGTATGACTTCAAAATTTGCCTCTTTCTTTGAGGTATACAATGTGTCAAAAAGTGACAGAGTATTCTCTTCGCATAGTCAAATTTCATCTACAGTAACTTTAACATTATTTTTTGTTTAATAAAAAAAGTAGTCTATAGTGTTTCAAAAGCTGTTGATTTATAGTTTTAATCAAATAAAAAATGTAAGGAATCATTTCAGTATCAGCGCCACTTGGTGGCAGGGTTCAGTTGTAAGATGCAAATTAAGCTGACATTTCTATCTAATATGACTTAGCATTTAAAAAAACTTTATTTTTTTTAATTAGTTAGGAACACCACAGTTCCTGAGACAATCTTGACCAGACATACTCCAGCTGTATGAGTTGACAAATAAAAACCTTGAGTATCTTCCTGAGCTCCTTTAAATCCGCTTCTTTGTTCTCGAGACGGATGGTGAGGGTCTTCGTCTCCTCCAGCTGCTTTTTCACGTGCTGCGCGCGGAGTACTATGGGCGGGGTCGGCTGGAATTGTATATTTTTATTTTATTTATTTATAAAAGTCACACCTGTTTCTTCGCCATTAGGGTAGGCAGAGACCTCCACTTGATATGATCCTTGATACGATATTACCAAGACATCTCGAAAAAAAATTCAAATCGACGTTATTTTTTCTGTTACGTATTAAAAAAAAAATATGTAAATGTATAATTAAATGCTTAACGATACCTATATGCTGAGATCAAGAAATCCATCCCACTTTTTAGCTTTGGCTACGGAATCCGAAACAATAGACAGGCTCTCCCAGCCGCACTAACCTTATCCTGTGCGACGTTAGTAAGCGACATGACGTCATACTCCTTGTCCTGCGTGAAGTTAGCCAGCTTGATGACGTCACTCGACACGACAGACAGCGCGTGCTTGATCGTCTTCACCGGGCCGTGGTCATCCTGAAACGTGACATACGCCAAAGTAGTTGAGGACGTATGGATATAATACGTCGAAAGAAGTGCACCGAATATAGGTGTACCTGCTGGTATATCTTGTCGGTGGCCGCAGTCCAGATGGCCTGCAGCTGCTGGTGAGGCAGAGGCGCCCCGTCGGCCCTCTCGCCCGCCGTGGCTGCGCAGGCGCACGCCGCCCTCGCCGCCAACGACGTCGCGCGCGCACAGCGCCACAGGGCTACAGCGCTCTCGCCGCGGAGGCGCTCCAGCAGCTGCGGATCGAGGCTTCTTGGGTTTCACATTGCAAATTGCGAATTGCCATTGTGTGCTAAATAAAATGTATGTATGTACGCTTGTATAAAATCGGACAAGGACCTGCAAGTCGAGCGGCAAGTTGGCGAGGTTGACTCCGGGCGGAAGGCGCCTCCTCACGGCCTTGAGCTGCTGCTGCAGAGCCGCGCTGCTGCTCTGGATGGCCTCGTGCAGCTGACCCAGCTCCAGCTGCCGCTCGCTCGCCTGCGGACCGACACACACAGTAGGGGCTTCGTGCCGCTGCGTTGAGGTCGGGCAACGGCCGGTCGGGCTGGGGCCGGCGTACCTGCAGCACGTGCGCGAGCGCAGTGGCGTCGGCGTGCAGCGCGCGGGCGAGCGCGTCGAGCGCGGCGCACGCGAGCACCACGGCCTCCCGCGCGCCCCCCGCCCCCTCCACCCGCGCCATGCCCAGCGCCCCCCACATGGCCGCCAGGTACGACCAGCAGCGCTCCATGCCTGGCGTTGTTCCCAGTTAGTACGGCGGTCAGAGTTTCAGTTGTTTACTCTAAATATCTCATGTACCGTCCAAGGCGCAGTTCTCATCCAGCTCGTTGGTCTTGAGCAAATGGGCAGCCGCGTCCAAGGCCCGCTCTTGAGCGGCCGCGTCGGGCAGGGCCGAGGCTGCCTTCAGCAGCACTTCGGGCGTGCACAGCTCCAGGGCGTTACTCCACATGCATACCATGCACTGAAATTTTACACACGTCCATTACTTTCAAATTTACTGCACCTAAACTTCTGCATCGATTTTGATGAAACTCGCTCTGTTCTTCCTTATCGCAATAAAATTCTAAGATCGTCCTTCAATAAATGTTCCTTCAAAATCTCTTTTAATTTATTACATTTCACTCTATATACACATTAATAGAAAAAATAATAATTTCTTTGCGCCACCCGGGTAGTCGAATATTTTATATCTATATGTACACCTGTATCATCATGAGCTGGTACTCCAGCTGGCAGCGGAAGCTGTACTGCACAGCCGTGTGCGTCTTCGTGATCGCCTCACGGTCCCACACGTTCACGGCCGGAAATCTGCAAATTCAAAAATTATGATAATAATCCTTGCCCAACATGCTCACAAATATTAACCGGGGTTCAAACCTGGGAGCACAGTTCAAACTATTAAACCAATTAACCTTTCCCTGATCTGTCCGAGTATAATTTCAGCTTTCGCGTTGAGCCTTTGAAGCAGCAGGATAAACAGGATGGCGTCGTGGTCGCCTGAAACAATTGCCATTTAATGAATGCCAATCCAGGTCCCCAGGCTGTGACGAAGCGTGAGCAGGGGACAGGTCACCTCCGCTGGCCATGAAGTGGTCCGGCAGACAGGCGGCGAGCATGTCGGCCCTGGCCTTGGCCTGCGTGAGCTCCAGCGCCCGCAGCTGCAGGTCGATGGAGCGCGTGGAGGCCCTGGACTGCTGCACCAGCGAGCCCAGCTCGGGGGGGCGCGCGGCCCTCGGGGGGCTTCCTGCTCCGGCGCCTCGGACCCTATACATAACATAACGTCACAAAAAGAGCATACAGGCATCTTAAAGGCCGGCAACGCACTTGAGAGATCAGGTGAGCCTTCTGCCCGTTTGCCCCCGACGTCTGTGAAATTACCGATTTTGGAGTCAAGCTGGTTCCTCATCTCGTTATGCTGCTCCGTCATCCGTTGGACCAGCTCCCGGAACTTCACGATGGTGGAGTCCCGGTCCAGGATCGTCTCCAGCGCTGCCTCTCTTTCTCTTACCGCCTGCAAGCGTTATTATCGTGATAAACATGTGTCTTCACACCGGGTAACGATCCCCGGTCGGAATGCCTCACCTCCCTGGTGGCGGCTTGAGCCATTTCCAGCTCCTCGCGCAGATCCATCTCCAGCTCGCGGTTGGACTCCACCAGCTGCTCGTGGATCTCCTGCAGGGCTTCCAGCTCTTGCACGTCCTGCTTCAGCTGCTCCACCTGGTGATGTTTGTCAAAAGTTATAGTTCCAAGTGAAGCTAATTTTTCCTTTGTGCTTTAATCGCAAAAAAGAAAATTGAGTGTATTAACCCAATATTGCCTTCATGTCTTGTCTTGAGAACATCAAATATTTAGATAAAATATTTTAAAGGATTCAAATCGTGACCACGGTAGGTAAACAGCCTCTGAGCCGGCATTTATTTATTTAACATAGACCAAAATGGAGGCTCTTACTATCCTTAACTCCTTTCTCGCTCGTTTTCCTTAATTTTAACAATAAGAAAAACAAATGAAAATCACACATTTTCCGAATTTTCTTTAAAATTAAAACTCTTTGAAACCAGCAGAAACCAGATGCAGAGCAAACAGATTTTGTTACAAGTTCATCTCGCCTTGCCACTAACCTGGTCTTCCAACGCCATCTTCTTCTCGGCCAGCTGCTCGACCATCTCCTCTGCGCCGAGAGCGGCATCAACCTGCTCCCGGAGATCTCCCACCTGCGCCTCTAGCTCTTCTACGCGAGAGGACAACTTCTCCTTCGTCCTGCTGAGCTCTGCTATTTCCGATTTGTACTGCTCCATATCCTGGAAGGGAATTTGTTTAATATATTTATACAGAGGTTTCACCTTATTCATAACAGCGACACATTTTCAATTCGGACCAGTAGTTCCTGATACCTTTGCTTCATAGTATTGGTTAAAAATACAAAATTTGAATTGAATCGACCAACCAATAGAAATTGAAGTAATCCAAAACCTCGCGTAGCAAGAGCGAGCGGTTCGAATCGATCGTTACCTTATGTACTTTCTGCATAGCGTGCTTGTCGTGCGCTATGAGGTCCCTTAGACAGACGAGCGTCTCCCGCAGCCGCGTATTCTGCTGCTGCAGCTGACGCACCTCGTAGCCCGTGGCGCCTTCGCCGGCTGCGTACGGGTGCTCTGGTCAGCGGACGTCACACATTATACATGCGTACCCCCTTGATACGTCAGTCAGGCGTCAGGCGTGTACGTAACGTACGTACACGTACGAAGCTCGTTCGAGCTGCTTTATACCAATCGTCTATCACTCGAATGAACTTTTAACTTCAAAATTGACAAGCTGAGTTTCATCAAACATTTGAAGTTGATACGTCGTGTACAAGCTTCGGTCATAGTCATCAAGGGGGCAAGTTAACAAAACACGACAAACATGCAACATAATATGTTAAAACATGCCACAAAACATTTAGAGGTAAAATATCATCAGCCCGTCTTGTCTTCATACGGGCATTGATAACAAAGTGTGAATAAGAATCATTGTCCAATCACACAATATGTTGAACCGTAGGAAAAATAGTAATTGCAATATCTCTAAAACATAACGATTCTCCTTCATATTAACCATTTCCAAAGCAACAAAAGTAGCCAAATTCTAACAAAAAACCACAAATGATTTTTTTATTCCACTATCTCGTATGTATACTAAAGTCAGTAATAGCACCAAAGTTGAAAGCTTCAGACTTCAAATTTGTTAGAAAAATTACAAGAATCGTGATAAAGTAATAAATAATAATAAGTCATACCAATTAAAACAGACACTTTACTCAACAGTGGGGGAATTTGGAGGATTTTTTCCGAGGCTCGGAAAGCGACGTGGCGTAATAGCAATGATTCTTTCTCAGTACAAAAACAAAGCGGACAAATTTATTGACACAATTGGTGTATTGTGTCAATTAATTTAGAGTGATTGAAAAATGTATGCAACAAACACACGTTTAAATCAAAGTTTAAAAGATATTTCAGAGCGTATGTAATTAATATATGATATTTACAAGGGAATAGAGAATTAGATAGTTAAATACCAAACAGCTCGATATGATATAAAAAAACGATGTTTTTGTTACATATACGTCTCACGTACACGATCAAATTATACGTACGCATTGTAAACGTGCGAACAGGTCTATAAAACACAAAATAAGATATAGGTACTATAAATTTAGACAGGGCTTTACTAAAAAGTACTACGTATGGGAGATTTGTAACAGCTGACCAACAAAATTCGTTACACAGCTGTATATTGACATGAGCAGATATTGGTAGTTTTCCAATTACAGCCCTAGAGCGCATTATGCGGCGGAACTCTCAACGTTGAATGTTCTAACTAAAGCAACGCTTCGCACAATCGAGCACTTTCAAAAGTACTGCTCGCGTGATACTCGAACTACTTCGTAATTCTGTTTATATATTATTTTTTGTTGAAAAAATTGTACGGCTTCCCTTTCGTCGTAGATTTTGGAAATTGAAAGTATATAATTTTCTTAGAACTCATTTAAAAAAATACTCAAAACGTAAAAAAATGTAAACGAAACAATCAAAATCCAAATTACTTAAACATAAACAGTTTACCACATTATTTGTACATTCCCGCTCTGTAATCGGAAAACTAGCATCCCGGAAGAGGCGCGAAGGCGTACTCACGCGTGTTGCCGCCGGCCTCCATCTCGGCCCGCATGAGCTGCAGGTCGAGCGTGGCCTCCTCCAGCTTGTCGCGGCACTGCTCCAGCTCCAGCTGCAGCGCCTCGGAGCGCTCCTCGGCCATCTCCCTGTCCAGCGCCGCCATCTCGGCCGCCTCCTGCAGCTCGGCCGTCTCGTCCTGGTGCAGGGCCAGGGCTTCCTGGGCTTCGCGCACCTCCCGCCTCGCCCTCTGCAGGTCGCGCTGCAGCTGCGCCTGCGACTCCATGATCTTCGCCTTGAACTCGTTGGCCTGCTCCAGCTGCAGCCTCGCGCGCTCCAGCTCGCGCAGCTTCTCCCTGTCCTCTGCGCGGCGGAGCTTGATCGTTTCCAGCTTCTCCTTCAGGTCTTCCACTTCCGCTTTGAGGCTCGTTATCTGAAATGGGATTCGACTGAAGTTCGCGATGCGCACGCCCGACCGCCCTGAAGTGGTTCGCACCTCCTGTTGCGCCTGCATGTTCGCCGACTTGTCTTCGGACGGCTGAGGCGACGTGATGCTCTGGCCCGGGGTGTACTGCGGCGTCAGCGTCTCCACAAAGCCCGTCTGAAAATTATACCGTATCGACCAATTATCATCATCAGACTCATTGAGTCATCAGTCATCTTCAGACTCATTGAACGCTGTTCGTAGAGGCAATGTCCTGATGATGCTCCGGAGCGAAACGTGCGTCGAGTGGTTGTGGGTTCTTCACGAAGTATTGCTTGTATATTGGTCTTTTGGGGTTTTGTATTAATATAGTTAATTTGGTAAGAAAGCCTGTATAACATCTCTATATCAACGGGAGCATCTTCTTCGAGTGCCTCTCCATTACTGGAGGTCGGCTGTCAAACTTTTGAAACGTATCATGTCAGGTGCAGCAGCTCCTCAGCAGTTCTAATACCCGTCCACACCCTAGCGTTACGCAGCCATGATTTCTTCCGCCTGCCAACTTACCTTTTACCTTAGATAATTTGGAGCAGGTGGTATCGGTCATGGCGCATCACGTGACCTAGGTAACCGACTTTAGGCTGTTTGATTTGCTGCATCAGTTTACCAACGAGAGCATAAATGAAAAGTATTACGATACACCCGTGCATATGCACGTATACGTACCTCAACGAAGGAGGATCTTTTAGCCAAATCCGGCGACGAGGCCCGTTCCGTTGTAGGCGAAATAAAAGACGATAACGATTGACGACTACTAGCCAATGATGTCCTGGAACTGATATATATTAGTTAGTGTGCTGGCAATTCTCCTATAACACGTCTGCATACTGATCCCTGATCGAACGACTCGCGTTAATTTTCGATTCCACTTGACAACGCAACGCTCGCTCTGCGCTCAATACTTATACAAGCCTAGAACGAACACTTATGTCGAATTCACGATATTATATGTTATTTAAAATTACTTAATAAAAACAATCGTAATATTGTCTTCTATTGTCATAACTGTTACACATTTAAAGAAAAACACTTTACTAACGGATTTAAGTTATGTATTTTTGCGAAATTTAAATATATTTTATATTACACATGGTCTAGCGTGACCAAGCACGCTGTAAAGCACGTACGAAACGTCGGAAAAATTTAAAATAATGTAAAATATATTTAAATTTTGCAAAATTGCTTAAATCCATCAATAAAGTGCTTTTCTTTAAAAACAACCGTATTAAAATGGATTTTCAAAACAATTGTTATCTTTAAGGTCGTTCGTTTAGGGACCCTCAGCATTCTAGTGTATGGCGGACATTTATAAAGCGTGCGTACAATTCATTGAGTAACGTACAATTCGGTATTTTTAGACTGCAGATTACAGCTTAAGCTTAAGCGAGGCTAATAAACCTAAAAAAAAACCATCTTAACACTAATATCAACCTATACATAGGCCGGTTTAAATTTGATACCGGATGGAATGAAGAACGATAGGCAATCGTTTTGTTTAGATACCTATACATGCCACAGATCAAACACTTTACGAATTATTTTGCAATGTGTATCTGGCTATATATCGGGTGCGAATACAAATTCATAGATACAGCAACAATTTATAATAAAAGAAAACTCTAATAGACCAATTCAGTGGTAAAAACGCGAAAACCCGACATATCCTGATTAATACAAATTAAAATCAGGCGTTACTTTACGGTGCTTAGTATAAAATTCTAGCAGACCTTAGAGATCAATGATCATGCTCATCATCATCATCATCACCTGATCATCTCATCAGGCAACATCCTGACGATGCTCCGGTGTTGGAACAAAACGTGCGTCGAGTGTTTGACGGTTTTTTCGCGTATTACTGCTGAATCAGCCTATTAGAATTTCACACAAATAAGACATTGAGTGTAAATTTACAGTGCAGAGTGGGCAAAGCTTAGTGCGAGTGAAGCGAATTGGAATTAAAGATGCTGGATAGTGTAAATTAAAGATTAAAATTGGCTTCAGATTCACGATACAGGCAAATAAATTTGCGTGCCGCGTGATAATATTCCGTGGCAAACGGCCAGTTTCCGTAAATGACATTATTGTTAACTAGGTTTCAACAATTACTTGAGTAGAAATTCGTGTTTGGAAGGTCCAATACAAAAATTAAACTCGTCAGAGTTCAATTTGATCCTGAAACTGGCCGTTCATTATGGAAACACTACCTTGTAAGTAAATACCATTCCAAATTATGTCCTAGGTACAGCAAAGAAATAAAATACAGAAGTGACGAAAATCCAGCGCTTAAATAGCTAGAAGACTTAACAAAGCTGCCGATCTAAATGTGACCATGCAAACACGAAACAAATTCGTCACTAATCTCACCACGTTTCCATAAACATTTACAACCAAAACATCTATAATAATAAGCAATGTATTATTGTAAACCAAAGAAATTATCTACAGTATACTTGAAGGAGAATTGCAGCGAGCAGCCTCGCTTAGCCAACGTAAGACATGCAGTATACAAACATAAATTCATAAAACATACATAATATCATATCACAATGTGGCGAGGCCCCCTAGGTAAGAGGAAGCAAGGTAGACCACTTGCAAGATGGGAAGACGACATTCAGGGAGTGGCAGGGAAGGAATGGCTCAAAACTTCGAAAAATAGAGAAGGATGGAGACACTTGGAGGAGGCCTTCACCCTCCAGTGAGGGTTCATGCATAAAAATTGATACAAATGTCATTGAGATAAACATTTTTCGACATTCGACATAGTAAATGCTAATTTCTAATCATAAGTGACATTATACATATATTAATTTAGTAAACCATATATTTAATAAACCATTATAAATCTTCATTGTAACTGTAATTTTGCATGAAATAAAAGGCTTTTTTTTATTTTTATTTATTTTTATTATACTAATATCCACTCATAGCAAACTTCTCTCCTTATTAATCGCGCATTAATAAGGAGAGATAGACGAGTATTTAAAAGATTTCATTTGGGTCGACTTACTTTAAGAGACATTAACGTACTATAAATTATATTTATATATAACAGCTGTTCGATTTTATTCCTTCAACACTTTGTATTTGAGTCAAATGATATGGCAAGTGCAGAGGTGAACGACCCCAACTTCATATTAACTCTATACTATATAAATTTTATTTTGTAATAGTGTTTAAACATATAATAAAATATTTTTTTTCGGCCAATCTCGGTTGGGAGAAGGGTAGGCCTATTTCATAAAGCCTTGACCTCCGAAATCGAAGAACATCCTATCTTAATGTATATAAATCTCCTGTCACGATGTTTATCCGCGATCGACTCCTAAACCACTTAACGGATTTTAAAATAAATTGGCACACCGTGAGCAGTCTGGTCCAACTTAAGAGATCGGATAGCTTAGATCTTTAATTGTAGTCGCAATTTTATTTTATTGCAAATTATTTGTCTATAATTAATTGATAGTCACAATTGTCTCTTAAAAAGAATCTAACAGATGTCGATACTTTTCGACTAGATTGATTAAGTAATCAATGGATGGCACTGCGAACCGACAAACGTGTCATATAAAGATTAATTTATTAACCCAAATAAAGCATACTTATATTGTTTAAAACGCTTTCGATTATAAACATATCCCCGCACAATTAAAACTGCTAATTATTTTTATTGAACATCAAAATGATTGCTAGAAATCACATTTATGGCAAAACAACGTTTGCCGGATCAGCTAGTTTTGAATATATTCTTATCACCAGTAAAAAAAAGCAAGTGACAGTAGCCTATCTAGCTAAGCTTAGGTCTACATGACGAAGGCAGAGGCCAATCTGTGGTGAGCACATATAATCATTATTTATTTATAGTTTAATCAACGGGAACTAAGACATACAATGACACCTTATAATTAGACTTAAGCTTACAGCATGCATTTTTTAAACCAAAAATTTTGTGTACAAATAAGATATTGGTATATTACATCTATCCATAGAGTATCTATAGATTACTAAAGATCAACTCATTGTCTACAATAGTAATATTTAAAGGTTTTCGGGATGAAGACGGTACGGTGTTTGAAATATATAATGTTACCTTGACATGGATAAAGTCCCGGCTTTCGACTGCGCTGGCGATGGTTTGCGACGCACCCTTAAATTTATTTGTTAGTACACATATAATCAACGTAGAATTAGTGCATTTTGTAATACAATAAAATGAGGTGCATATTCTAGGCACAGTGATTTGTGCATCGAAGTGTAAATTTTATTTAATGAACGCCTCAAGCATGAGTACATGATGTTACGAACGATAGACGAAACGAACGCAAACGAGACTGAGCAATTTCTTTATAAAAAATATTTTTTATTACAAAAAATGTATTAGTTAATATTGAATTAGACTTCTTAGTTATTGAGTGTCTTTTTCAGTGAAATTGTGTTTAAAAAAAACTTTTCTTTTAATTTCATCAAGAACCATTCAACGTCATCGTTAAGGCAAAGTAGTTTTAGCTCTGGAATACTGCGGATATGAAATTTTCATCACAGCAGTACCAATGATGCATTGCAGAATTCTGAATATCTTCAAATATCAAACAGACGTTTCAAAATTTACTGTTAGAGTAATTAAGCGATTTGCCCTCTTAAATTAACGAGCGAGCTCTTTAGTAACACTTAAACGAAAACGTCGTCGATCTATCGTTTGACGTTTAAACTTATGCTTTAGACAAAGTCGGTATTCGTTCCACTTACGAACCGGTGGGCGCTACGATGACAGCAAAAATAATTTAAAAAATTCTACAATACAAGCGGTAACTGTCAAATGTGAAAAATTTGTTGACGTTTAAAGAAAAACACTTTGTTCACGGATAAGTTATGAATTTTGGTATCGACCAACTCCGGGGCAATAAAAACAGATAATACAAAACCTCTCTGCAGCTGTGACACTTAATTTGACAATCAACACCTTTTGTGTTCAGTCTACTGTGACCACGCACGCTGTAAAGCACGCGAAGCGTCGGAAAATAATGTAATATATTTAAATTTTGTAAAAATACATAACTTAATCCGTTAACAGAGTGTTTTTCTTTAAATGAGTAATAGTTATGTCAATAAAAGACATTTTGTTGACATTTGACATTTCGAAACTGTATATTTCGACTGTAGTGACGTTCTGAGCCTGAGTCAGTGGTTAAGCAAATGCCAGTTATTTTGAATGTCAAAATATTTTTTTATATTAAATATTCATCAATTAAAATATGCCTCCAGACGCACTTCTGGCGCCTTTACATAATAAGTCTTGATTGCACAGAGTAAAGAATTACAGAAAAGATTAATACGAAGGGCTACTACGAGCTCAATTTCTACCAAACCAAACTCAAGCTACGACTTTAAACTAATTTTGTTAAGTCACGATCGACTTAGGGAAATTGTGAGATTGACACGTCCGCCTAACCACTAACACAGTCCAAAATAATAAGGAATATTCTCACATTTATTATCATGAAATAAAAAAGATTGCCAACTAATTTAAATCCTAATTGGGTATTACCAAGTTTTATTTCAGTCTTCGATCTTGGTGTTTCAATTGTTACGGATCTTCTAAACCAAACGTAGCGAGTATACATTTGTCAAGTTGTTAACTTATATCAATATTTCAATTAACACACAGCAGTGGTACTCTGTAACTCACAATAAAGCGATACCGTACGATACAAATGCTTTGATTTTTAGAAGAACATATACAAAGAAAAATATCCGGAGGAAGGAGCATTCCACCAGTTGGAATGACTTTCCAGCCAGTGGGTAATGTCAAGAAGTAAATAGAAGTCACTTCGTTAGCGCGATACACATTGAGACGTCGTCGTAATGCAGCAACAGAATGTTAGATGTCACTACAAACATTTTTCCAATCCGAAATTAAATTTAACACTAACAAACTTAGGGGCACAAAAACCCAAAAATATTGCAAATAACAAGTTGTAGCATTAATAAGCCTGTAATTAAAACAGGTTTTCATATATTTCGATATATTTATCGTCAAAGTTACAGAATACCACTGCAGTACACACAAACTGAAAAGTGCACAAAGCAAAGCGTGATCTATAGATCCAATGGGTACTTACGTAGTCGGTCTAGATCTCTGCGCAACCGATACACTAGCAAAAAAACCACTATGATATAATCTATATTAATATTTTGATCGCTGTCAGTATAAGAGCATCTTCTATCTGTCCACACCCTAACTACTATTGGTGAATATAGCAAACCAACACTATAATGTAATCTCAGAAACTATTAATGCATTAAAAAAATATATATTTTAATATTAGATTAGAATTGTCTGCAAGGAACAGCGTGTATAGGAATAGGAATAGAATAGCATGGCTGACTTCCTACTCTGGATCGAAGTCTGAAGAAATGTTAGACACAGAAACAAATGAAAAATACTTCAGAACTAACAGCGACCAACACAATTATACAATGAAAAAAATACAACTCTTAATTCTGAATTTTCAACATTATTATCCCAACCAAGTTATATTTTACATGTCGTGGGAAAAACCTTGTTATAAATTAATATGAAAACGAAGTTTTGGAGGAAAACTATAATAATAAAATAGTATATCTATTATCAATTTGTCAATCTGCTATCAAAATACGACAAATCAAATACGTTGATTGTGGATCAAAATAAAAAAACCTCCGAAATTAAAAAAATATCTATTTCACACATAGTTTTTCCAATTGTATAATGGCTATAGACAACAAGACATTTCATTCTTGTTATTATCCTAAATCTCAGGACCAGTTGAAAATTCAGACTTAAAATATTAAAACATCCTAGCTGTCAATAGGAACTTGGAGACAGCATATTACTTCGTCATTAAACTTAAATAGAGCAAAATATGTAAAAATACAAATTCCTAGCATCTGAAAACTACCCCTAAACTTTTACATTGTTAATTTTTTAAATTAAACTAGGTTTAACTGCAAACTCAATAGTAAAAGACTGATACTATACAAACACCATCAAAGATATCCGAACATAAATTGGTGAAAATGAAACTCATTCTAATCTATGACTAATTAACTAAATCTATATCACTTTTAATAATATAAATGACCATAAATTTCTACACATTATATTGTTAGCTTTCCAGACAAAATATATTGTAATATTCAAAATATATTAGTTATTTACCTATATTACCTATTTTATTAGATGATGGGATAGTATGTTGGTAGTTATAATTATTGCATTTGGGATAAATTTTCTTGTAAATGGCAGACTTGGGCCATAAAGTTAAATTTACAAGGCACATTAACTGATTCAAGACTCTTGATTGCTGCTTTTATCACCATTTAATTCTCATCATAAATCTTCATAGTCTCATTACTTTGTTTACACTAGCTTTAGCCTATTATAATAACAAAAATACTTGCTTTGTATATCTTAAATGTATTGTATACCGTTTATTCCCTGCTTCCATACACTGTCTCTTTGTGGAAGCACTTAGAAATATATAATTGAGATTACCCATAATTTTTAAAATTAATAAATGCTTATATTGTAACTTATAAACAACATGTTTAAAACATACCTGCTCAGCCGCCGATTTGGCTTCATCTCCTCGCTAGATGTTGTCATGGATGTTTCCATTGGATTGTCATCCTCATCCAGCATTTGAAGTTGCGTTGGCCGAACAAACATACCACAATTTTCATCACACTGAAATTTTATGCATGAATCTTTTTCAATTCCTGTAGAATTGTGATTTACAAATAATTCACTTTTATGCACATCCATTGAAATTACTCAACATTACGAAAGTACTAAAATCTTCTAACAAAGTACTATAGTTTCTAACTTAGATAAATATTAAAGATGCAAACCCTGTTCAATTAATATTGTAATTAAAATAAATATATACAAATATCTGATGATTTTTATTATGTTTTAGCGCTAGGATATTTTTTAATTAGAGTATACATAGTTCTAAGATGTTAGATTGCTAATATAATAAGACATTTTGATAGTTCAGTGATGTTTCACTACACCCCCATAAAATTAGGTAAGAATGTTATAATAATAATAGGTTATAATAGAAGGGTAATTGCACAATGTCTTTATAATTGTTACCGCTGTCCATTTAGTGTTTAAATAAGCAGAAAATACTTCTAGTGTTTTAAGTCAAATATTACAAATGGGTATAATTGGCCCAACTGACCCGACAAGGTGAAGGAAGTTTTTATTTCAAATTAGTACTACAATAAAGAGTACGATTGTGTTTAATCTACCTGGAAATATACGTGTCCACGAACAGTACCATTATTCTTTCCTTTGGGCTCATCTAGTATAATGCCGACCCAGTGACCAGATGCAAATGTTGGAACTCCAAAATAGGCGACGGCTCCTTTTACATTCTTTCCAGTAACTAGCACCCTCTGCCCCAATTTAAAGTGCTTACCAGACATGTTTTAACTAAAACAAGTTGATTTAAAAAATACATTTTATAATTGTTGTGATGTTAAAGTATCATCTGTTAAAATGTTGAATTACCTTAGAACTATAACTATAATAAGGTAGTATAATGACGTAATTATAGTAAAGGCCAACTATTTCATTATTCTAAATGCTTTCCGAAAAGCCTATAGTAGCTCTTTTTACTTATATGATATATTTTTAGTTTTCTACTAAATTTAAGTAATATTCAAGTAATACTAAAACTGAATCATTAACTTGGAACTTTAGTCAACGCTGTCAATTCAAATTGTCAAGTGTGAAAGGTATAATTTTCATTGAGAAGACAATTGATATACAAAAAAGTTTAGGTGAAGGCTGTCAAGTTAACTTATTGTGATGCTTACTAAATATTTTCTTATGTCGGGGCAAATCTAATTACTTTTTACATAGTTCTCATGAAAACAAAATTTACATAATTGACGATGGGTTCTATTCTATGTAAAAGATTTTTTGAATAGATCATTGAATGAAATTTCAACAGTCACTGTGCAAGCGCCTGAAAAAGCCACAGATTATGAACTATAACTAATGTACAATGTATCATCATCATCAGCCTATATTCGTCCACTGCTGGACATAGGCCTCTCCCAAGGAGCACCACAACACTCGGTCCTCGGCCTTCCTCATCCAGCCACTACCGGTTACCTTCCTAAGGTCGTCGGTCCAGCGGGCAGGAGGGCGTCCCACGTTGTACAATGTATAACGGAGTATAAATAATGTACAATCACAGAATAATATTTATTTGTTTAAATTTATACTATATATAAAATTCTCGTGTCACGGGGTGTGTAATTCCTCCAAAACGGCTCGACCGATTTTTATGAAATTTTATATGCA
Source organism: Pontia daplidice (assembly GCA_963693355.1). Lineage (NCBI taxonomy): Eukaryota > Metazoa > Arthropoda > Insecta > Lepidoptera > Pieridae > Pontia > Pontia daplidice. The sequence continues at coordinate 2,231,856 of CAVNZL010000016.1, read as the reverse complement.
TATTCACTCTGAGAATTGGCAATATCTATTTTTCTTCCCCCTTAATGTTAAGGGTGGTCAATCCCAAATTTATTTTTTGACAAAATGTCTTATTTTTCTATGATACAGCATACAAAAATACATACAACCCTAAATTTTTACCCCTCTACCATCAACATATATTATTTATTTATTAAAGTTTAAATTCTTTTTGCGAAAATTATATTTTTATTTTGACACAACTTAATAAAAAAATCTGATATTACTCTTAATTTTAAATGAAATAACATATATAGCAAAACAATGTTTGCCGGGTTAGTTAGTAATTCTATAAATATACTTGATACATCAAACTGAATTTAAGAACCATCTTGAACTAAAACAATCATCTCCACCAGCAAATAAGATTTATAGTATCATAGAAAGAGAAATTACTGTTTCCCGTTTCAGTCTGAATACATATATACATACCTCTTTAATATAATTGAATTAGTATGTTGTAAAATATTCCTTAGCTTATGCCAAATTGGTCAGATATTTCAATACCAAATCAAAAATTGTGATAAATAAATAAAGATAGTGACTTATCTTGAAAAATAAAGTAGGAAATGAATTTAAATCATTTTTTAGACTTTATGATACATATTATTTTTACAAAGCATCAACTATCTAAGTATTTTTAATCAAATGCTAACCTCAACGTCATGTAGCAATAAATAAAGAGTATGACTCATAGCTTCCTCATATTGTGCTAATTTATTTATGATATAAAGACCTTGTTTATTGCTACGTCATCAATTATAATTCCAATGCACTTAGCAGTCTATATCTGTATTCTTTGTTTAAAGATATTATTGAAAGCATCACTTGATATTAATGAGATTAGAGCTTATTTATAGTCTCTTGTTCAGCATTATTAATCAGCTGACTCAATATGAGCAGCTAAGACAGTAGCATTTTACAAGGAGTTATACACTGAACAGTTGGCAAAACCCACTTTCACTGAATTTACTGTTAGAGGACATTGTACCCAGTGACCGGTGTGAATGAAAGAGAACACTTATATAAACATGTTTTTAATTATTGAGACACATCATATACTTATTACAGCAATTTAATAATTATGTAGTAAAAACAAAACTGAGTTATTAACTATTTCGTTCGGTATTAATTGCAACTAAAGCTGTCCGTGAAGACGGCGTCGATTAGTTTAATATTTATTTTTTACATTAATGGGAGACAGCAAGGCACAGGGCGCGAAGCAGGCCTTTACGATATAATCTCTGTAAATATCAGTGCTTTCTAAATACATTATTCGATAGGTTACGCGCACGATTTAGAAACTATGATGATGTCACACGTCATGTTGCGGTCTAAAAACCGTGTACTTTGAGTTGCTCGGGCTTCACCAGGCCCGATTTGGTGAGCCACTGGCAAATGTTCTCACGCTGGTCGCCTTGCAGTTGTAGAACCTCTCCGTACTCGGGATGTTCCACGACTGTACCGTTGCACGCAAACTCCTTTTTGCATGCCCGCACGATCTTCTTCAAGTCATATTCCGATGAGAGGCCCTGTACCGTTGTTAATGTCTTACGCCCGTTCCGCTGCTGGATCCGCACGTGGACTAATCCATCTTGAACATCGTCTTCCGAGCTTTTGATAGCATCGGCGAATGGGTCGAATGTGTTGAGATTCTGGATGGACATACGATATAACGTCGATACTCTTTGTTTCGATAAAACACTGCGATACAACGCACCGAAAACTGTCACTAATAATGCTTGATGATTATAGCACGCAGTCAGTGCAACGACCAATTTACGCAAACTCCAAAATGTAATGGCGGATGATAGCGACTTTGACCGAAAAATGAAGAATGTCACGCAACGGATACGGATATACTTATCGATTGACGCCATAGACAAAATGTAGTCTATTATACACATGTACATAATTTAAGAGTTTATAAAAACAATGAGCTTTTGATGGTTGTTTTAAATATTTATCCCTTTAATTTGGCATACAGCTTTGGTACATAATCATCATATTTTGCGAGATAAAAATTTCCAGCAACAGGTGTACCCAACTTATATTCTTGAGCAAACTTAGAAATGGAAAACTTCCCTCTTTTGTCTCCTGAATTATTGGGAAGTTTAGGAACTTTAAAAAAATCACATTTTTCTTGTTGTTTAAAAACTAGAAATACATATCTATGTAATCCAGTACCTTTTGGCGGTCCAGAACCAATATAGTCAGAAAGGACTTCTCCTTTATTTAGGTCACCTCCATAAATATTTCCTACCAACCAATGGTGCCATTCACGAAATTTGGGGTTTTCACGGCTAGGCGCATCGGGATCAATCATGGCTAAAGTGTAATACTCGGTATCTTTACTAGCCCATTTGACAACGGGTTTATCCTTAACTTGAGTTGGAGTCAATTCCTTACCCAGATTCACGGTAACTCCACTTGGATACTGAATATTAAGTAGTTCAGATGGAGCAATCGTTATCACATCCGGAATTATCGAGTTTGTCTTAAACAGTCTCTGCACATCTGACATTATGGATTAAACAAGTCTTATTTTTTTGTAAATATTTTGGGCCTTGTTCAACTGACTCGGCCATCAAGTGTAGTAACTATAGCAACAAAAACAAAAAGGATTTTATATACTTCACAGAATTAATATAGTTATGTTACAATGTTTTGAGTTGCTGCGACAATCAAAAACAGAATGGGAAGTATATGATGCTATGAGACAAATCCGAAATGAATTTAAAAATGTCATATTGCTCCATGCACAAGTTCTGGATAGCACTTGTTCAATACTTAGAATAAAACGTCTGATTATGTTAGTTTAATTAGGTATAGGGGAAAAATTTATTTAATAATACAAAAATTAAGCTCGTATAAAATCCTTAAACAGAAGGTAATTTACATTAGTAACAGAAATTACAATAATTATTTTGCGATTCTGTATTTATCCTAAATTATTGTCTGTGGAGGACGTTTACATATAAAAAAATATAGCTTAGAATCACTGTTAGTGCGCTGTGCAGTTCTAATGTATACTTGGGCGATATTGTACATCAAGTGTCAATTATCAACCCAAGGTATTTAACTATGAACCATAAAATTTTATTGCTGATTGTTTGTAATTAAGCTGCACATTGCAAAAATTATACTACATATCAAACAATAACAAGCAGAAATCTTAATGTTTCCAGGACACAAAAGTTTAAAAGAATTGCAATGTATTATTTATTGTACAAACACTAGGTCAAATTTACTTCAGGAATACGATTTTTAGGTTTTTTGAAGAAAAAAAAAGTCTGGCTTTAGAACCAACCCACCTAATATTAAGACTAAGAGAGAGATCCCAAACATCTTATTTATACTATGTGACTGTGTTGTAACTAACTTAGCTTGTGAGGCCTCATTGAGACTAATAAGAGACCAGCAACATCTAACTTATGACAAAATATCACCTTAGCTACTCCCTGCGCTGCGCTCAAGCCAACTAAGGATTTCTGTTGGAAAATTTTCTTAGTTCTTTTCAGGCCTATCAAACATTCTTTCATATGAACATATTTTAAATACTTCAACAATATTTTTCAATAATATTAGTACTGTTTGTGTTGTTTAATAGATATATTAAAAAATAATTATCATGTCATTACTTAATAATAATAGCATAATTTACTACAAGTAAATACATTTTTAATTTTATAATTATACATTATTTAAAATATCTTAAATATTGAATTAGTTGGCCTACAGGACAGTGGCCCAGTAGACATAGGCGTAGCGGTCTCAGACATTTCTGACCAACTATTTGGTGCATTAAATTTCACCTTAAAATGGTACAATCAACCCACCATATGTACATAATCTGTATTCTTTTAGGTTCCTAAGATCCCTCTTGTGCTTTCCTCTTTGCTGCTAACAAAAATGTATTAACTGTGAAGGGTGTTTTAGCCAGTTTATTGATTTTATCACTCTTAATATGAACAGCAATATCCTCTGTTGTTTGAATCTTTTTCATTAAGTTTTTTAAGTTCTGCTCATTTGTAGAAATCTCATTTTTAAAATCATCCATGTCTTGCATCATTTCTTTGTATGGCAGCTTCGGTATTTCATATTTTCTAGTTGGCGGCTTTAATTTTGATATAGAATTTAGCCGCAACTTTAATAATGAAATTTCACACTGTAACAATTTTTGTTGGTATTCTACACACTGTTTTCCATAACATTTACGTATTTCAATCACTTTCAACATAAGTTTCTCACACTTTTCAGATATTTCTTCAGAATCTGAAAATATATTAGTAAATAAGTTATGCCTTTTGATCGCTGAGGACTAAAAATTACCGAATATTTAAGACAGACAATACTGAATGAACAATTCTGCACTATTGTTCAGAAATGAAGCAGGAATGTACAAATCTTGTTATATACATAATAAATGGATAAACTGGAGAGAGAACTATCAACATAGCGCTTGGGATAAATATGGTTAGAAAATCTTAAGAATACAATACTCTAATCTTAAGAATGTAAATATCAGTACTAATGAGACGGTAATAACTTTTTAATAATATTGATGAAGCATACTCCGATAAAAGTTTTTTCTACAATTTTCGAACTGCTTACCCATGTTTTATATGACTGCACTTGAATTAAACTTAATTTCTTATGAATATCCAGGATATTAAAATATAAATGTTTTTAATGCAAATATTTACAGTTTACATACTCGAGTTTAAATTTTTGGAAATGTCAAACTGTCAACGGTTTTCGAGCATAAAAATTTAAACGTCAAGAAGATTTACTCAAAATGTAATCACTTTTATAATAGTACCATAGACAATAGAATAGTAATTTTTTATTTAAAAAATCTTCAACATAAATATCGATTTTAAGTCGGAAAAATCGAAGTAAATTATTATAGTTATGGAGTAACGATATCAACTGAGTTTTTAATCATTCTCATAAATTCTTGAACAGATACCTGTAAAAAAAACAACGATTTAATAAAACGTTAATACAATTGAGAAAGTATAATCGAACCATTAAATTCTTACAAATCCATCGAAGTCTTTATCAGCATCATCAATCATTTCCTCAATCTCTTGATCACTTAAATAAATTCCTAAGATTTTAGTTACTTGCTTTAGATTTTCAAAACTGATAAATCCTATAAAAATAAATTTTGTAATGTTTACAAACAGTATCGATGGCAACAATATTGTTCTACTATAAAATTGCATTACCACAGTCATCCATATCAAAAAGCCTAAAACTTTTCATTATGTCACCATCGCTATCCAGCGACATAATTTTTCGCATGATAGCAGTTTCAAAGTTCTCAAAACTTAATTTACCAGTTAAACCTTTGTCTACGCCATTAATCATTTTTTGAAGTTCTTCCTTTGTAGGTTCATATCCTATGGTAAATCAAATTAATACGTAAATCATAATAATATCTCATCATATTTCTTTGAGTTTTTGATACAGGAAAAGAATTTTACCTAATGCCTTTATGGCTACACGAAAATCTTCTGCTTTGATTTTGCCTTCTCCATTGTAATCTAAGAGGTTGAACGCTTCGTGTAAATCGTTTTTCTAAAATAACAATAACACTTTTTAGAACAGAAAAAACACTCCTACTTAAAAGTTTTATTCTTTTCGTTTTCTTATGTCAAATAGCATCTCAAACCTCAGGTTTGGGATTACAGTACATACATATGATCTTACGTTTCGATCAGAGTACTTCAATAAACAATTACTATATTTATGTGTACCCACCTGAGATTCAGATAGCTTTAATTTAGCTTTAACATCAAAAACCTTTGATTCTTTCTTCTGAATTTCTGTGGCATTTATTTTATCGGATTTATTTGAAAATTCTGCAGTTACAGATAAATCTAAAGGAATATTTTCCATTGAAAATACATATATCTAAATGAATTTACTCATTTAAGTATTAAAGATTGACATGAATTGATTAACGACCAACTGGATTCATCTACAAGATTTTAAGTTTCTTTGTTCATGGGTATATTTATATAATTAGGTGTTACATAAATATCTGTCAAACTGGATTACATTTAAATTGAGTATTTAATTTGTATTAGCGAATTTAATTCGTCATTACCTGCTCTTTTGTAAAAACTAAACGAGCACAAATTGGAATTTCTTTTTCTTCGGTTGCCGCTTCAGTATCAACTTCGGGATCTTCTAATATGACAACAGGGTTCATTATGATAAAAAATTTAGATATATCAATATTATTGAAAAACTTTGAATAATTATATTGTGGAAAATATTATTTAAATGCAGCAGCTTTTTATTAATGTATGTAAGAACTTTGAATCGACCTAATAGGAACCTTAGCAACGGACATTATTTATTTCTTTAACACGGCTGGCAGCTATGTTACTTAAATCGTAAACAGAGACAATAGAAACCCCCGCCATATTCTTAATGTTTCATGTTTGGTAATCTGTCAATTTTAAACAATCCCAATTTTCATGTTGAGGTTATAGTCGCTATCGACGCTTTTATTGTTTTTATAAGTATAAGATAATAAAACTAAATAAACATGAAGCTAGTACGTTTTTTAATGAAACTGAGCCATGAGACAGTTACAATTGAACTCAAAAATGGAAGCGTAGTCCATGGAACGATAACCGGCGTCGATGTTGCGATGAACACACATTTGAAAGCTGTTAAAGTAACGCTTAAAAACAAGGAGGAGCTTCAATTAGAGACATTGAGTATACGTGGTAACAATATACGATATTACTTGCTTCCTGACAGTCTACCTTTGGAAACGCTATTGATTGACGATACACCCAAAGGAAGAGGGAAACGCGAAGGTTTCCAGCGAGGTGGTACTCGAGGCGGTCGTGGTAGAGGCAGAGGAGGACGTGGAGGCCCGAGGGGAGGTCGCGGGGGCCGCGGCCGTGGTCGTCGATAATCAGTAATATAGATCTAAGCTAAGTTACTACCAAAAGTAAGATTGAATAAGTGATTGTGATGTAAGTTTATTTGAATTAAACAGTTTCCAACTTTGCGTATTATTTTTTGACTAACACTGTCACAGGGACACATCTGTACAAACATAAATTGACTATTCTTTTATATTAGATGGCAACTATTATCTTCAATTCATCAAGTTGAATCATTAAATGACCTCGCACTTCATACATTTTGTAAAACAAATGATATGATAACATTTCTTTGGTCTCATATTGTGAACATGGTAATGTTATACAAATTGAAACAATATTTATTTATCAGAATGATTTTTTGACTCATTGAATTGATATCTGCTCTTTTAGAAGCAATCAAGTAAGCATGTTATTTTACAACTTGAAATTGTGGACAATTATAATAGAGAAGTGATGGTGCCACTATGCTAATTATAATCTATGCCTATAAATTATAAACTACTAAACTTGTTGATAATAACTGATATGTTATTATTTTACTACAATCATGTTAGTAAAAAATCAACCAAAGTCTACTAAATTCAAAATATTTTGATAACAAATCTCTAACAATTTAAAGCACTTATGTATTAAAATCCCCATATGGATAATGTCACAAATCCAGAATCTAAAACATCACATCCAATGTGTAGTACATATATTAGTATCAGTAAATTTGTTGTTTATAATCTTTGTTGCCATGGGTTAATGTTAAATAATATTTGACTTTATAAAACAACTGGATAAAATAAGTCCCTTGTTAACATTTTAATATATTATTATGTAGAGTTATCAGGTACAGATATTTTGAATATTGCTTATTTGTAAGATATTGAAAATTTATAAATATATTTCAATTTCTGAAAAATAACACTAGTCGAGCAAGTCTTAAAATCAATCAAAGTCAATGAGCTTACTAACAGTAGCTTACTTCGTTATTTCTTTTCTGAACCTGATAAAGTGAGAAGTGTAGGATATTCACATGTCTCAGGTGTGTTTGGGGCTTCCTAAGTAAAGATTATTGGATTTAAAGGTGCCATCAATAATGTTATTATGATATACAATTTTTAAACAGCCAGTACTTATTTATATCTATGTTTAATTCATAGACTGACATTTAAAGTTCTGACATGTGAAATGATGATTGGTTTCAAAATTTGTTGTTTTAGTTTCTAAATGTGTCTAAATTAAATAAAAATATTTGTACTTAATGGTTCAGAAGTAAGTCCATAAATCATTTTGGGTAGTAAAAGTCTAGATCTATTTATCTATAATGAAGAATGTTTGTGACATGCACAAAATTTTCGGGATCCGTCTTTTTTTCTTATATATTTAATTCAAACAGCAGTGATTAAATATATTTATCCAATTTCACACTTGTATGGTGAAAGTAAAGATGGTAGGACTATTTAAAATCGGACTATTAGGAGAGAAAAAAAACGTTATCACCGAGTTGGGTACAGTGTGGATTTCCTCAGTGGTTAAAACTACATCATAGGGTATTAAAATGAAATAAGGTAGTCTAGAGTTTAGGTGAGTGACTATTGTGTGTTCAAAAATAAGTTTATCTAATCTCTCTGAATGCTTTAAAGGAAAGTCAAACTTTTTTCATTTTAATTTGTATAGGAATAATTGCGACACCAGAAACGCCTTCACTCAGCTTAGAGGCTTTCTACATCATGTGTTGGTCGTTCTGCTTCTCAGTCACAAAATTAAGTTTCGTAATGGGCCTATTGAGTAACGAATTATAGAGTATCAAACAAAAAGAAAAAACCACAGACGTACTGATTTGTTGATATATTTTGATTTAATGAAAGTCCGTTTTATTCATAAATTAAACATTCGTACTAAATAAAAGCTTTCATTACTTATTGAATAAGCTTTAGTTTTGGATTAAACGTAAGCCATTCTATATTCGTACTACCTTGCAGAGGATGCGAGTGCTCTAATTTGGAATATTTGATCATCAATGCGCCGTATTTTCTAAAAAACATTATAATGAGCTAAAAAGCATGATAAAACCAGTATCAAATTAAATTTTGTGAAATTATCACACCATAAACTATCATTGAGGTCGTGTCAAAAGTGGGTCGAATCATGATACTCTAGTACATAAATCTCTGTATTTACTTTATTTTTCATAAATATGACTAAATGAAAAATGTTTAAAATGAACAGTTGCTAGAGTTGAATAGTAAAAAGTAAAACCACAAAGAAGTCACGGAATGCCATCGCCTTATACATTTTTTTTAAAATTACAACCGGAAACAAAAATGCAGATCAAGTACGAAATTTAACGCCTGATTTGATTTTATAGCAATTGCAGTGATTTAGATGCCGTTCGTAAATTTCAGCGGTTTATTTAACTGTTATCGATTTACACTGAGTACGAATTGTTTAGAGTAAAGAAAAATAAACTGTTCTATTGCGCGATTCAGATTTGAAGTCATAGTTAGATACTCAGATACAGATCATCGTATCGCCACTAAATAAACAATATTTACTATAATATAGTCCTAAAGTAATAGTAACAACGGACCGGCATGGTGACCATTTCGCCAACTGGGTCGTCTTTATACCATCGTTTCAAAATTAAAAACTTGATTTGAACCCATGTCAGTGAAACACGTTAACCTCGAGACAAATTAACTATATTGCGTCATTGCATCTTTAAAAACCACAGGAAAACGTTAATGACCAAAGGCCATTATTTTCTTATTGATTTTTCCTTTTAGATCTTAGTGATATGAAGATAATAGATAAAAAAATCTATTCTCCAACTTCAATATTGGACTGTTTCTACAAAATTATAATGGATGATGACGTGCCACAACCTATGCGGAATTATAAGCCGACACAGGTATACACTTTCCATAAAAAAGACGACAAATTTCAATTGAAAAAAGTCTTCCGGTCTAGGAAATATCTAAAAGTCTGGCAACGGATTTTCGCGCCCAATTAGAAAGATTGAGATTTAGAAAGAATAAGTCTCTTCATCATCATCATCATCAGCCTACATTCGTCCACTGCTGGACATAGGCCTCTCCCAAGGAACGCCACAACACTCGGTCCTCGGCCTTCCTCATCCAGCCACTACCGGCTACCTTCCTAAGGTCGTCGGTCCAGCGGGCAGGAGGGCGTCCCACGCTGCGTCTGCCTGTTCGTGGTCTCCACTCGAGAACTCGTCTACCCCAACGGTTATCGGTTCTTCGGAGATATGACCAGCCCACTGCCACTTCAGCTTGCATATTTTGACAGCTCTGACGGATAACCTCATTTCTGATACGATCCATCAGAGAAACCCCAAGCATAGCTCTCTCCATAGCACGCTGAGCGACTTTAAATCGGTGGACCAGTCCCACCGTCAGTGTCCACGTCTCTGCACCATACGTCATCACTGGCAAGACGCACTGGTTGAAGACCTTTGTCTTCAGGCTCTGAGGAATAGCCGAGAAGAATATGCGACGAAGTTTCCCGAATGCAGCCCAACCCAGTTGGATGCGCCTTGCAGCCTCCTTGTCGAAGTTGCTTCTGCCCAACTCAATAGTCTGTCCGAGGTAGACATAATCATGCACAACTTCGATAGTTGCCTCACCAACGATCACCGGCTCCGGTTTGACGTGAGCATTGTACATGACTTTTGTCTTGTCCAAGTTCATACCGAGGCCTACACGTTGTGAAGCAGCATTTAGGTCTTTTAGCATCCAGCTGAGTTCCTGCAAAGATCCTGCCATAACAACTATGTCGTCCGCGAAGCGGAGGTGTGACATGTACTCGCCATTTATACATATGCCATGTCCGTTCCAGTCCAACGTCTTAAAGACATCTTCCAATGCATTGGTGAACAGTTTCGGGGATATCACATCCCCCTGTCTCACTCCTCGTTGCAGTTGGATGGGTTTTGTCTTGTGGTCCTGTACTTGGACAGTCATTGTAGCGGCATTGTACAGACACCTCAACACCTGTATATAGCGCCAGTCGATTTGGCATCTCTGCAAGGATTCCAAAACTGCCCAGGTTTCGATGGAGTCGAAGGCTTTCTCATAGTCCACAAAGGCTAGACACAGAGGCTGACTATACTCTTCGGTCTTCTGTATAACCTGCCTTACTGTGTGGATGTGGTCTATTGTACTAAAGCCTTTTCGAAACCCAGCCTGCTCTGGGGGCTGAAACTCGTCGAACTTTCGGGCAAGACGGTTCGTGATAACCCTTGAGAACAGCTTGTATATATGGCTCAAAAGCGAGATCGGTCTATAGTTCTTTAGAAGGGTTTTGTCACCCTTCTTAAAGAACAACACCACGACGCTCTCAGACCATGCCTCCGGTGTAGTGCCATTGTGAAGAACAGAATTGAAGAGCCTCTGGAGTTGTTCGAGGATTGCAATACCTCCAGCTTTCAGAAGCTCTGTAGTTAAACCGTCTTCACCCGGAGCCTTGTTGTTTTTAAGCTGCTCAAGGGCTATCCTAATCTCACCTATTTCGACATCAGGGATGTCGTCAGTGTAGTGGCGTGTTAGTGGCGCTCTGGAGTCGGTAAGCTGATCCACAGACTTTTCCGCGCGTGAAGCGTATAGTCGTCCGTAAAAACCTTCAATTTCGGCAAGAACGTCCGGCTTTGAGGCAACGATATTACCATCTGCAGACCTCAACTTCGTCAGGTGGCTTCTCCCAAGTTGCTGAACGAAGACTTTTGACCCCCGATTTTGCTCAATAGCTGCTTCTATGGCGCGTGTGTTGGAGCGACGGAGATCTCTTCGTATCAGCTTCTTTATACGCTTGTTGAGTGCCCGTAGATCTGACGAAATGTCATCTGCTGACGGCAATTCGCGTCTCTGCCTCATAAGCTCGAGTGTCTCGCTTGAAAGTTTGGACTGTTTGCCTTTACTTTTCATGCTAAAATGTCTGTGGCCCACCTCACGAAGAGCCTTCACTATTTGGATTGTACTCTCGTCAATATCCGTAGTGGTTTCCAACGATTCGAATCGGCTCTGTAGTTCTCTTTGGAAGCTGGTGTTGCCAGCTTCAATTTGGTGCAGTGTGGGACGAAGGGTGGACTTCAGCAGACGTCTTCTCTCCAGCTTGAAGTTGATATTCAGAGTGCCTCGGAGAAGTCGGTGATCACTCCCACTTTTAAGCCTATTGATCACTGAGACATCTCTGAATATATGCCGCTTGTCAGTCATAATGAAGTCGATTTCATTCTTCGTCCTACCATCGGGGCTTGCCTATGTCCACTTCCTCTGGGGCCGTTTCTGAAAGAAAGAATTCATCAAGTACAGACCCTCTCTTTCGAGGAAGTCAACAAGCATTTGCCCTCGCCGATTTCTGCTACCAAAGCCATGAGGTCCTACCCTCGATTCGTCGCATTCTTGTACTCCCACTTTGGCGTTGAAGTCCCCCATCACAACGGTGAATTGGGTCTTAACAGTACCCTTGATAGCCCTAGAGATATCTTCGTATACTGCTTCGACTTCTGTGTCAGGGTGTGTCGAGGTTGGTGCATATACCTGTACGACCTTCAAGGAATACCTCTCGGTTAGTTTAAGTACAAGATACGCTACCCGATTCGACACACTGCTAACCTCCACTACATTGTTGACAAGGGTCTTGTTGACGAGGAATCCTACACCACCTTGGGATACTTGTTAAAAATCAATTTTTATCACAGATTATTTATATGACTTCACTTTGACAATAATCAGTATTTATTATCTGCTTTCTATATAGACATTATGACAGAGAGCAAACAGTAGGTAACTATTAATCTGTAGTTTTAACAAGTTTAAATTGTAATAGAAGACGAAAAATGGCGCAGATAAGTTTTGGGATACACACCAAAAGTATTATGAAGCGCGCGGTAAACGCAGCAGCGACCGAGTGGCGAGAGTGAAGCGACATAACACAGCTTACCCAAAACTGAAGGACGAGCTGCATAAACGCAGATCTATGGCTAAGGTTATATCTATGTTTTTCCCGCGCATTATTACAATTAGACTTGTTCTCTTTGAAGTCTCAATACTTATTCTAAAGTACAATATATTTTTAATTGATCCAGTGTGTTGTGTTAGTAGTTTTTTTTAATTTTAGCTAAAGGGTTTGATTGAACGCGCTAATCTTAGGAAACGCTGGTGCAAATTTTTTGTGAAGAAAAGTTTTTTTGTGTTGTATTGTTCATCTAGAGATATCAATAAGAGCGGAGCTTAAATGAAAAATATTGTGAAAACGCGGGAATCAATGTTTTTTAGCATAAGGTTACATAGTAGGACTTGTCACTATAGCACGGTCATTTTAATTAACGCGAGTGAACTTGAGACTAGCTAATCTACATAAATATAAGTTCTTTTTTATTTATATGGATCAGATATTACATACATTTCATGCATATCACTGAGAACTTTATATTTGAATGAATTCTACGACTCTATTTATGTTCTTTGATTTAGTTTATGTTTTCAGGTTACTACATCCAATACAAGGTCTTCGAGACATAAAGCTTACAGAAACAGGTCATCTAGGAACCATTATAAATGTCAAACACGAATTAATAAACCAACAAGGAAATGGGGAGCCAATTTCAGAACAATAGGAAGCCAATGTGCTTATGTTCTTGTGAAAAACAAAAGCGTAGGAGTCGAGGGCGGGATTTTGAAATTAGAATCTAAATTGAGTAATGGCATTGAAATGCGCGCGAAATCGCCACAGACTGCGAGCTCTGGGGCGTCGAAGCCACAAAGTAAATCTGGCACTTCTTTGAAAAATCCCGATACGAGTATCGCTTCCTTGAGTAGTTTTAACAGCCATGAGACTATTGACCAAGAACCAATGGTTTAATTCATATATATATTATTGTTATTTCAGCTGATAATATATGATCTAAAATTAAATATGTTGGTTTTCTCTCAATGTTTCAAATATTAAATCTATCTTAAGCCGCATAAAAAAATTTTGAAACAGCATTGTAAATAGTATAGACAAGGGATGAGGAGTAATAAACTGCTTCGTTTCTTCTATAATAATCAATCTATTTAAATAGCTTCTCTGAGTATGTCATAATCTACTTGGAAAACCTGTCGAATAAACATTCTGTACAAAATGTATTCCTCAACACGTCATTTAAAATAAACATTCAAATGATGCAAAGAGGTTTTAATCTTGAAAAAAATCCCTTATCTGCACTAAAATTTAAAGATATATGCATTATGATTAATAGCCCTTTGTTCTAAACAAGAAATTTATGGACTATACAAATTATATGCATTGTCATATAGAGTGGCTAATAAAATATAATTATACTCACAATATTTTTAAGACAATAATAAATACAAAAACATAAAATATTTCATCTATGGTATTGTTTACCTATGCCTAAACTACGCCGAGTTCCAGCTACCACGAGTTTAATAATATAAATATTCATAGAAATAGAAAAGTTCAATACTTCATAGAAAAGTTCAAAGACGTACGGTTCCTAGGTCAGGGGGATGAAAATTATGAAAATAATAGGATTATAAATTATGAAAATTATTTGCACAAAATAAATCAATATGTCTGCTTCGGTTTCGCGCGCATTAATCAGAATGCCCGTGCATATCGCATCGAAGAAAAGAGTATCCGTATCCTAGTTCTAAACCTCCATTTATACGCCAAATCAGTTTAGCCGCTCTTGAGTTATCTATTGAAGTTACATGATTTTTTATACGATGTTAAAACATTAGCGTACAACAAAATCGTCGTACTCATAAAGCTAAGACAGCCGGAGTAAGTAGAAAAGTACAGTTTTGTTATAACGAGATAAATTAAAATTAAATCCGTCTTCAATTAAATAAATCTTGCTATACAAGGAGGTTTTTATTCAATATGAGGTTAAAAAGTTACTGCAAACTATTCATAATTCGACCTTCTCCAAGATTATTAACATTGCGTCTATCCGGTTTTTGAATTTAAATCAATTCTCGCGAATGTTTCGGCCAATTCGATCGTGCTCGCCTTGACGCATCAGTCTGTGATAGTGTTTAGTGTAAGATGTCGTGTTGACGTCGCGTCGGTTGAATGAAGCGTCATTATTTTTGGCGGGAACGTTGCAATGCTGGGTTTTAAATTTTTAATATTGTGCTCGCTTCTCCAAATTGTTTGTTTGCAAGGCGTTGGATCCGGACAAAATGGGAATTGTAAGTAACTTAAAATACATTCTTATTACAGGCTGCTTTTTACTATTTGAGATTTCTTACTATTCTTATATATTAAGCTTTTTTCCGGATAATTTTATTAGTATTACGTATATACAAGTGGTATATAAATATGTACATATAAATTTAAATAGATATAATAAATATTAATACATACTTTAAGGAAGAAATAGTTGAATACCTTCTCATATACAGCAGCATAGACAATTAAACATAAATAGCGGAAGCAAACCGTGAATGTCCGGATAAATACAATATTAAAAAAGGTTCTATAAATCACATTAAAAAGAGTACGCATTATTTGTTCACATTAATACTACTACTGCTAAAATGTAATGTATTTAGACCGTAATCGAACCAGGCAATTCAGTCCTTAATTACTTCTAAAACACAGCCGGCTTCAACCCAAGGTTAGACAACAAAACTATTAAATCAACAGCCGATTTCTTTGTAATTTGCAAAAACATGCGAAGTATATATTATGAGTAATACTTAAACCTGTCTTGGCAAATAGTAAAAACCCCGACGCGGGTGAGTTGTGATATGATGTAATCTAGCAGATCTCCCGTAGCATCACATTCAAGAACTATCGCGTTTTATGTTCAAATACCCAGCAAACGTACAAGAAGCTACGCAAGAGTACACAAAGAAGGTCGGTTACAAAATCTTAATCTTCAGAAGTACCTTGTCTAGCTTTACGAAATAAAGACGAAATAAAACCACATACAAATGTTCTCGAATACAATGCGTTTTGTTTTGTTTTATTAAAGTTTATATTTAGTTCAGGTACGTGTGAATCTCACCGGACCGTTGCCTCGGAACGATGTAGGTAGAACAATTGTACCTACATTTCGAAATAGGGAATCTCTTAAAGAATACTCAAATACGATTTTTGATAATTCACATTGAATTATAATTTTTTTTTTTAATTATCCGTGATTTGAGATATTTGTCCTGTATCTCTTAAAGTTTGTTTTTGAGAGCATCTATCCGGCTACATTCTGATAACGGTTAGTATATAAAAGACGCTTTCCGGTCCCTTAATGGCTGTTTATAAGAAGGATCACCCAGACATTTAATGAAATATTTAAATCAACTCATATAAAGAGCATTAAATCATTATCTGTGCTAAGCTGTGTTTAATTTATTGAATAAGCGATTTTATTTTGAATCTTTCCTAAAATGCTGATTATATAAAAGAATGCCAATCCGAACATAATAACAGGCAGTACAAATTGAGAGCAGCGGAGATTTTGTATAGACCATCTGGTTACAATTTTTCTAAGATTTTCCAGCGTGACAAGGAAAATGAAGATGTCTTGAAAACGCCCCACCGCTATGTAGGACCAGCGGTGGTTTTCCCGAACCGAAACAGCGTACCGTCATCGGAAACTTGCAATTGTAGGTGATTTTTTTCCCCATGTATCAGAACTGCCACAAATAGAGAAGGATAGAGACACCTGGCAAAGCCTTCACCCTCCATTGAGTGTCCATGCATAAATATTGATAAAAATGTCGTCTAGATATACTACTATACCATATGAATTTAGATATCTTCATTGTAACTGTGATTAGCCATGTTTTGTTTATTAATTTATTTTATATATTCTAACTCACGTCACAGTTCTAACTACTCAATATAGTTTATATATGTTTCGTATATACCTCTTCAGCGAGGTTTGAGTGTTCATGGACGGCGTCAATTATCAGGTGAGCCTCTGCGTTTGCCCTATGTTTTATACGACATTCAAATGTATATATTTCCTTAAGCAAATAATGCAAATGGAAAAACTCTGCTGTATGGAGATCAAGGTTGAGGTCCTTTGCCAGTTCGATGTAATTAATTAGGGCAATTATAATCCTTTAAATAAAATGTAAGTTTTAACATATTAAAATACGATTGATTATCAGTTTTTCTTATGGCTCATATTTCATTATATTTGTGATAATTACAAAATGGATTGAAAGTATTTTATTTACAAAAGATTTATCTTATATATAAAAATTTCGCGTCACGAGGTGCGTAATTGAACTCCTCCGATTGGCTCGAATTTTATATTCGTATTCAGTAGGTCTGAGAATAGGCTAACATCTATTTTTCATCCCCCTAAATGTTAAGTGTCCTCCCCTAAATTTTTTTAATTATAATACATACAACTCTAAATTTTTATCCGTCTACGATCAACCCATATTTTTTATTTAATAATTGAAAATTGAAATCACATGTATGGCAACGTTCAGCTGGGAGGATAACAAACTTTTGCGATTATAATATAGTTGAAGTATCAAGTAGGATCACAGCCAACAGTTTTGTTCATCAAACCCGGGTCCCTCTGTTCCACGTAACCATTGCGCCAACTTACTATCAATCCATAAGAAACGACTTAACCAAATTAAGTGACCTTAGCTTTGGAGGCTAAACTCGCTTTAAGGTCGCATTTATCACTTAAGTGCAACTTGGATCAATTAAAAAATATTACCACAATGATATGTTACAGCGTAATCACTTAAAATAGATAGCAAAAAATACTAAGTTATCAAAAAAATGTGCAAGTAGTCAAATAACGAGTGTTTTTTAACATATTTTTTTAATCATTAGACAGTTAATATTTATGCAGATGATATATATATCTGCTAAAACAAGAAATATTTTAAGCTTCCCGCATAGCAAACGTGATTTTTTGCTCGAATAGCGGTTTATTAAAGAACCTGCTGTTACTGTTGCGATCTCACAGCATTAAAGTTGTATCTAATTCAAATGTATGAGAATTTTTTACATACAATTTTAGCACGTCTCTTGGCGCAAGGGTTACCTACAGGTCCTCGGTTCGTTTTCTGTTGTTCTAACACAAGATTACTTCGAGCTAATGAATTCGTCTTTATAAATCATAAATCATTTATTTCTTTGCGATTATGGGTCCAAGAAAAATGTCTTAACAAGGTATAACAAAGTGCATAAACCATTTTCTACAATTCTACTAGTGGATATTATATACTATACTATACTGTGTTCAATTTTAAATTAAAGATCACAAAAATGGTCTTCAAAACAATACTCGGCAGCTAAAACTAATGATAAACACTATTTAATGTTTTTGCGTTCAAACCAGTGTGTTTGTAATAATCGTTTATACGTATGAAGGTTAAAATCGTGTATTTACGCTATTCTATTTGCACTACCTTATTTCAATTATTCTCATTTTTAATTTCATTTAAGATTTCATTTCGGTTGGCAGCGATGTCGCGTGCCACAATATAATATCCAAGTTTAATATATAATATCCCAGCCGAAGAGGCTAGAGCTTAATTAAACTGTTTTTTTTCCCATTGTAGCGAAGATCAAGCGTATAAACATCTTAGAGGCCGGCAACGCACTGGTGAGCCCTCTGGCTTCGCGAGTGTCCATGGGCGGCGGTGTCACTTAACATCAGGTGAGCCTCCTGCTCGTTTGCCCCCTGTTTTATAAAAAAAAAAAAGATTTTACTTGAAAAGTATCTATATTTTGTATTTTCTTAAGTTGTGCTTAAAATCCAAACTGAGTCATCTAAAGACCATGATACAATTTCCAGTTGGAATTGGTTTTGTACATTTTTTGTCGATTTTGTCGCGGACTGACTGATACTCGGGGAATTCCCTCATTTTAATTTTACTATTTGCATGGAGCGAGCAAGCAACGCTATGTTAGGGAAATTCCGTATTTGATATTCTTTATGAAGGCTCTATTTACATAGCGTATTCTTTGACAATTGGTGATTTGGTGACCAAGTAAAGTTGGCTGTGAAAGTTAGATTTTATTAGTTTAGCTATAGAAAACGTGGGAGCGAAAAACCAAAGTAAAGAAAAGACATAATATGTCATTTCATTTGCCAAGGGAAATTGTCGCTTTTCGACCCACTTTCAGTGAATAAATAGAAAAATCTTCGTGTATAAAAGACACAATTGATTTTATTTAATAAAAAAAAAATTAATATAAGAATAGTGTCCATTAACACTTCTTACAGACTCTAATAAACACTTTTTTAATGTGTACTTAAAATGATTAAATATAATCATAGCACATTACTAATGACACTGGCACTAAAACACTAACACGAATGTTTTTTTTCCTTTTCAATCTTCTTATTAGACTGGTATCTAGAAGATGGATAGCCTCAACATTCACATGATGGTGAAGTCTTCGCTCGTGAGCTCATGCGATCTTCTTAATAATACCTAGTGACGTTGCTTTTTGAAGATATTAATTCTGTGCATAATTTTATCATGTAGGAAGAGTGAGAAACATGCAGCCACTGAGTTGTTGCTGCAGCGTCTGTAATATTATATATTCCATTCCATTTATACGATGTGACATTATAATGTAGACCACCAAATTATATGACTTTTATAATTAATAGAATCGGGCGTTACCTTGCGGAAGTCCATAGTACAAAATCCTAATAGCCCAATATGCAAGCGATACTCCGCGAAGCCTACTCGCTTATCGATCGCTGTTCGAAGAGGCAACTTCCTGACGATGCTCCGGTCTCGGGGCGAAATGTACGTCGAGTGGTTGTGGGGTTTTTCGCGGAATATTGCTTGCATTGGTCTATTAGGGTTTTTTATATGACTTTCGATTTAATGATAGTTGATAGGAATCACATTTCGTTTCACACAACATACCAGGGTGCCCAAAGGGTAAAATTGGTAATCCTAAGAAGATTTCGTTGTATGTCTGTCTCCCTACCGTACAGTTTATATTTTAACCTCTCAAATTCAATCATATTAATTTTATCATAGATATTGCTCGATGTGATACTCATATACCCGGTTGTTTGAATTTACAACGTAATTGATCATTATTTAATGATTATTTTCATTGTTATGACGTAAACTTGTTTTTTGATCATTAATATTTGACAACCCAGTTGGTTCAATGTTCACCATTCGGAACCGAACAGCGGTCCTGAGTTCGTTCCCTATATTACACATAAAATGATTATTTTTCAAAGTATTGTATATTCGGAACAATTACGTGTCCATCAAAAATCTAAATTAAGAAGTCAACAGCAATTTAAAATCCATCGTCAATGTACCAAGTTACACAGTCGCAAGATATATTTTCTAATATTTAGACAGACCCACATATATTCTCACGAACACTGTTGATTTCCTGATCATTACTAAGAAATACCTATTTCTCATGAACGTTACTGATTTGACTGTCTGGCTCCGGGTCTCGAACATTACATACTAAGTTAGTCTTAAGCAAATCGCCATTGGTGGCGATTCTGATGTACACCTCTAAAACTAAAAATCTCTAAATTTAGGTTTAGACCTTTGAAACGTGTGTGACCTATTCTATATGTTTCTACATTGACAATTTAAACCTTATTGCTATTAATTTCTAGATGCACAGAATAGGTTACGCTCTCTAAAACTGTTTGACAGGTCTAAAGCTAAATTTCGAGATTTTTAGTTTAGAGTGTGTACATCAGAATCGCCACCATCGTAACCGGTACTAAATAAAACTAACCCTTAGATTTCTCAATGATTCTTGAATAGCATTTTCTTTTCAGTACGCCTCTGTATAGTGGAAGGGCGCGGCGCATACAAGAGAGGTGCAAAGTTCTGTCCCATACTAGATGCGGAATCGTCGGGTGTCGAATGTGTCCTCGGCACTGACAGGTAACCGTTGCATTTCTACGATAATTTGTCGAGTTTTTTGTTTACTTACGATCTTTCCCTTAAAGTGTTACTTAAAATACACACACAGAAATTATTCGAATACACACAAGTCGTACTGTTATACCTAAGTTATGGCTAACCTCTTGACTATCTAATATGCTGAGTAATCAAAATGAGAGCACATGAGCATACCAAGCAGGAGCAGGGTCAGTCGATTGTCAGTCCATTAAGATTGCACCTATATTTCTTAATTACAATGTCTAAATAAATCATTTTGTTTTTTAAAAAGATTATTTCCGTCCACAGTCAACACTGCTCTTATATTCTTCTCAATAAGATAATTAGCCTCAAATCGTTAAAGTGTTTGTATATAACTTTCGTGATAGCTGTGTATGAGTGGAACGCATGTTTTAAATAGTATGTTGTCAAAGTCAAAAAAATGATGGCATATGACAGCCTATGACTAAGTCTAAGTAAGTTTTTGAAAGCCTATTTTAATGTCTTCTGTAAAGACAATCTGTAAGAGACAATCTAAATTAATTGCTATTATTTTTATTATTATTTGACAATATGACGCAGTCGTACAGTTTCATTGTTATTTAAAAACCTTCTGCAATACAATCGCGAATTATAAAATCTGATTAAGAACTGTCAAACCACGATCTAACATATGGGGTTAATAGAGTTGGCTAATGGATTTATTAAAATCGTATGCTGCTGCTCGTATAAAAAAGGAATTATAACGTGGGCTTATATTCTTAGATCGAGACCTGAGTTCGGAGACTCATCAGTTTAAATAAAATAATTACATTTCGTAACAAATTCACCTATTATTTAAATTAAAAAGCGAGAATCTTTATTCGCAATTGGAAGCACCACTGGTAAAGAAAACCTGTCCCAGATTGGACTGTCTCCGCCGCATCAGCAAGGGCACGGTGGACTTCGGCGCCTTCTCTCCCGAGGACCTGGTGGCTGCTCAGTGGGCCGATGTGGATGTACTGGTGACTAATGAGCTGAAGCATAGAGTTCGTAAGTATGCCGTTTCACCATAGTGAGGATAGAACACAGCTTCTCGTGCGGCAGGTCGTCAATAATTCGAGTTTTTTCCAACGTAAAAGAATCTGGGACCATTTAGTTTATGACAAACTTCACACGCGAAAGACTGGATCAATTTAAAGAGGTATTTCCGAACAATTACGACTTAGGGACCTTCAAAAAAAGAGCGTATAAACATCTTAGAGGCCGGCAACGCACTGGTGAGCCCTCTGGCTTCGTGAGTGTCCATGGGCGGCGGTGTCGCTTGGCATCGGGTGAGCCTCCTGTTCGTTTGCCCCCTGTTTTATAAAAAAAAAACTAACTAAACTTAACTAGCTGACCCAGCTAACGCTGTTTTGCCGTACATGTGATTTCAATTTTCAATTAATAAATAAATAATAGGGTTTGATCGTAGAGCGGTAAAAATTTAGGGTTGTATGTATTTTTTTATGCTGTGTCATAGGAAAATAAAAGATAAGAAATTTTATCCAAAAAAATAAAAAAAAATGTAAGGGTGGACCACCCTTAACATTTAGGGGGATGAAAAGTTAGATGTATTAGATGTTAGCCGATTCTCAGACGCACTGAATACGCTCACAAAGTTTCATGAGAATCGGTCAAGCCGTTTCGGAGGAGTATGGGAATGAAAACTGTGACACGAGAATTTTATATACGAAAGTCCATAGTATAAAATCCCAATACACCAATATACAAGCAATACTCCGCGAAAAACCCACAACCACTCGACGCACGTTTCGCTCCGACATCGGAGCATCATCAAGATATTGGTATATTGGGATTTTGGATCGATTTTGAAAAAAAAATGATAGCAAGAAGCTGAATTAAACTATGTCGATATTCCAGAGGACTACGAGCGAACAGTTGTGGCGGTGATAAACCGTCGCCTGGTTTCCGAAGGTGCTTGGTCCCTCGAGTCAGTTCTTCGAAACACCACGCTGTGCCATCCGGGCAATGGGGTCAACGACCTTCGGCCATTGTCTGATACTTTAGCTGGGGTGAGGAAATATATATAATATTTCATGATAGTTTTGATAAATTTAAAATTATTTATTTCAGTAAAATTAATTAAAATAAAACCGAGAAGATAATTTCTTTACAAAGAATTACATCATACACACCGGGAAACCCTGGCATATCTATCAATAAATAAAATAAAAAAATGTCAATCATTCAAATATGATTTTATCTTATTCTGTGGCGATAAAACGCGGGAAATATTGGCGGGAGTTCTTTTTTATAGTATTGCTTCCCAAATATAAAAAATGAAATTTACCAATGTCATGTTTAGAAAATTAAAAAAGGTATATACGGGTAATTTGAAAACACATTTTAAACATATTAATATGATACAAATTTGGTGTTTCTTCTTATTGCTGCATCTCTTACATTTAATTCTCTATACAGTTGTGACGGTCCGTAGCTGTCACACAGACTGTCTCAAAATGTACCATAGTGTATAAAAGGGCGACGCTACAAAACTTTTGGCCCATAGACTATGCCTTGTCAAACACTACACTTAAAATTATTTATTATACTATGTATAAAGTCAGATATAACTTATAATTTAAAACCACTTTAACTAATAAAGCCTCGATATTTTACAGTATCTCGAGTCGCTAGTTATCACGAGATCTTGTGACCCCAAATTGTCTCTCACTGAGAACAGAATCAAGTCTGTGGCTGAATTCTTCGGGAAGGCCTGTAAAGCTGGACCCTGGGTACCGGATCCTGTAAGAGATGCACAACTTAGTGAGTAAATTACAATATAAAACTATGTAAATGTAAATTATATGGCAACTTTGTGATAATTAAAACGATCACTTCACAAATAATGTTAATAATAATATTGGACATTATTTAGTTATTATTCATATACATATATTTAGTTTTATAGACCTAAATTCGCAATATTCCGCGATAAAACTCAACTCGACGCACGGTTTGCCCCGACAGGGGAGCATTTTCAAGATGTTGCCATTAGGATAATTAATATTGAATGTTACAATAAATTTATTAATTTCCCCGAAATTGGCAAATTTGCAATCTTTGTAGTATGTTTGGCTTCTTGACACGATTTCCATGAAAAATAAATTTTCCAGAGCGTAAATACCCATCGCTCTGTGCCGCGTGCGAGAGTTCCGCGTGCGACACCTACGACCGCTATTGGGGGGCGAGTGGGGCCCTACTTTGCCTGGTGGACGGGGCGGGTGACGTCATGTGGGGCGAGTTGGGGGACGTCGTGGCCTACTTTGGGGTAAGGGACATAGCGATAAAATGCTTCATACCTATCCATAAATAAAATTTTGCTAAATTTTACTGATGATTGGGTTGTTTTTTATACTGTGATATCGCGACAAAGTCAAGAAAATTTCATAGTTGCACTCTTTTGTTTAATGACAGTTTTGTACAAGGGCTAACTTATTCGGGGTATTCGACTAACCTCTGTTAGTACATTTTCTTTTAATTACTGTTATTTATTGCTGTATTTTTTCAGTTATATAACTAATATAGGTAAGTATTGTTATATTTTTTAATTATCTAAAGTAAGGGAGAAAACATTAAAATAATAAAATAAATGTTTTCAGCTGAACTCAAACTCGAGTACATTCCCGTCATCATCAGAATTCCTATACTTGTGTCGAGATGGTTCATACCAGCCCTTGAAGGATAACGAGAGACCGTGTGTGTGGCTGAACCGGCCATGGCCAGTTGTTGTGGCCAAAAGGTAAAATATTATAATACACATGTATGTATCGAAGAAATACCAAAACTGCTGGACCGATTTCAACATTAAAAAGGTTCAACGCTAACCTCGGAGTATCAACAGGAAGTGTTATTAAACACAGGATATTAAAAAGTCTGGGACCCTATTAAGGATTCGCTCTGTGGTCTGTCATAAGGCTGTATCTTATGACCATGATTATGTATTTGAGTATTTCTACGCTCCTATAATATCTATATATATCTCTTAGCTATCAATATCGGATTAAAAATGAAAAATATATATTTTCACGCGTTACGATTTGCTTAAAGTCAAAGACAATATTATATACAAAGAATGATTTCGCTAATGTTAAAACTTTTAGAAAAGCCTCCGTGGCCGTGAGTAAGCTAATCAGCTCGTTAACTGACGGGGCGTTATTCGATGGCCACTGGCATGGGGCCCTCTCCGCGCTGCTGGAAGTTCGCGAAGCCCCAACTCCTCTATACCCACCCAGGGCCCCGCTGGACCATTTGGCCGGGGCCCGGGGCTTCAGGGAAGCGTATAGCCAGAGCGGATGCGACCCGCCAAGGTAAATTATTGTAATCAATATTTCTCTTCCAACAATCCCCTAATGGGGCCTAATGAGCATTGGCGATGTCTTTATGTCCGGTTGGTATTACAATTATTTTTATATCTCTCTTTCCTATTAAATAAATTTTCCATTGTGTGCATTCCAAGGCGTGAGATACACAAATATAATTAAAATAAATAAAATACTTCTTATAATTAAAACAATAGGCCATTTACATTATCTTTCTATCTAAATAATTATATCAAATTGTATAGTAGAAAAAAATGTTCCGACAAGCCTTGAAACTAGATTGTGTGAGTATCCTTCAGACATAGTATTGTCTTTTATTAACATAACTGTTACTCATTTAAAGAAAAACACTTTTTAACGGATTTATGTTATGTATTTTTGCAAAATTTATATATAATTAAATTATTTAAAAAAATTCCGACGTTTCGCGTGCTTTTCAGCGTGCGCTGTAGCACTTAATTTGAGTTTTTTTGACAAAATTTTTAAATAATGTAATTATATTTAAATTTTGCAAAAATCCATAACACAAATCCGTTAAAAAGTATTTTTCTTTAAATCCTTCAGACATGTCACCCTGTGCACAACATCGCTTCTGGCGAAAAATAAATGCGATTGGTTGAGCGAAGCGGGCGCCGTCTATGGAATTACGCCGCCGTTGCAGTGCATTATGAGGGCAAACGAGCAGGCGTGCTTGGCCGCTGTCAAGGATCAGGACTGTGACGTCACGGCTGTCGACAGCGATTGGCTGTTAACTGCTACGAGGTGATATATTCTCACTAAGAAATCGAGTAATTTGAATTATTGTTAACCTTATAATAAAGCACATTTAAATGAACATATAAAAAAATTAGAACTCGTTGTTGGAAAATATTGCTCTATCAATATTTCGGAAAAGAAAACTAAAAATGAAACCATTTTCGTGTAACGGTTTTATATTAACGTCGGCAAGATTTTAAATATATAATAATAATATAATTTTGAAGGGTACTACGACACAGATTTTGTATGTCAAAGATTTTTTTTCAGGGATTTCGATCTAAAACCCATTCTATACGAAGTGACACCGATCGTCGAAAAAATGAACACCGTCGTGGCCTACGTCAAAAAGGGCGCCAATATCAACAAGATGGCGGATTTGCGCGGGAAGCGCGCCGCGTTTCCGCGTTACGATGGCTTCGCGTGGCACTCCGTCATTCAATATTTAAACAGAGAAATCACTTGCAATGAAATATTCAACTATTTCCACGAAGTATGCGCGCCTGGAATCGAAAATTATAATTTTACTAGAGACATTGTTGATAAATTCACAAAATCATGCTATCAACATGAGGATAACGAGAAAGCGGCTCTGTTGTCTTTGGTTCATGGGAATAGCGATGTGGCATTTGTTAGTATGGAGACATTTAATGAATTTCAAGGTTGGTATCATTATTCCTTGGATCTGATATATTAAAACATTAGTATGACTATTCAGAATTCTGACAAATCTAATTTTTAGCAATTATTAAAAACATTATTTTAGCGAAATTCAATTTACCGAAATATCAAACTTCGGAAGAGATACAAATTAATTCTAACACTGATTACCTAATAGAAATAATCCAATTGTTCTAATCGCTTGATAATACACAATCTTCAATATATTGAAAGATAATTTTTCGGGGTGTCTGACAATCAGAAATAAAACATAATAATAAGATGGTTAATATGAATTAGTTAACGTTAAAATATGTTTAAAATGCCAATAATATTTGTATATATATATAGCTAATTGTATAAAGGTGTATCGGAACCTTAAACTAAAACCTAAAGAAAAAATTTGATTTCTTATTTTTAGTTATAACTAAGTGGTCTACATTGATAAAATGTAGTCGAAAATTACCAATATTTATAATCTTTTTTATTTTAGCCGAACAAATGGCGTTACACGTGGAACAGCCAGTCATCGAACCACTATGCCCCAAAGAGAACGGCAAATACTGTTACATAAGTTGGTCCAACATCGGCCATCTGTACGCTAAGAGAAATCTCACAGAAATGCGTCGACACGAGATCACAAACGTCTTCACCAAATTGGACCAACTGTTTGGCAAACACCAACCGTTCCACAACCCAATGTTTTCAATCTATGGTCCGTTTAACCACCAACTGAACGTCCTATTCCACAATAATACGAAAATGCTGGCCACAGAGGATATATTCAAAATGCATCCGTATGACGCGATGCCTTTGAATTTTGAAATTGGAATATTAAACAACACATATGACAGCTGTCAAATTAGCGATTCCACTTTTAGTCACGCATATACAGCGGTGCCAACATTATTAACAGTGATAACAAGTCTAGTCCTATGTTTAGTAAACTAAAGTTACCATTTAAAAATATATATGTAAGGATATTTGTTTGTGTTTTATTAGAAAACTAGCTTTGCTTTAATTAAAAAATGAGCCCACAGGTTATTCCTGCCCTCTTATTTATTTCTTAACAGTTCGTTGTATTAGAAAATGATAACATCATAATAATTAGTTTTTAATTTTGTGTTACCTTGAAAGTAATAGATTAACATTAAAGCATTTAAATGATGTACTTAACATGAAGGAATGCTTGGTAGTTTGACGGAAGAACAGTCAAAACCTAGTACTGCCAGTAATGCTAGCGGACTGTTTAGCTCCAGGTCTCAAATTATATATAATTTAGGCTCTAGCTAATCTATATTGTACAATACTGTACTGGTACAATTAAATTTGAAATTAAATATATTCATATTAAAAACGCTCCAGCGAGACCTCGTCTACCTACCTAGCGCCATTTGATTTCTTTTTTCTTTTTATCTTTAGGGAACTTTTGAAACTGAATGCTGGCAGCACTGTGTAGAGTAGAGAGTACATAAACGTAACGAAAGAAAGTAATAAATACTCTTTAGTCTTTGGTAATTAAAAGTAAACTGTGAAAAATATAAATATTTATTACTACTACAACTATTAATAGTAAAACACAAAATATAATTCAAAATAATTTTCTATTACAATGAGTGAGAAAATATCTATTGATAAGTTAAACATGTTTCTCAAAGCCATGGACTCAGTTAAAAAGGACTATACATGTGGACATTGCAAAGAAATGTGCGTAAAACCTGTTACACTTAGCCGTTGTTTTCATTTAATTTGTTCAGATCACTTCCAAAGTTTGAAATTGTGTCCAACATGCAAGATTCCACTTGATGGTTGTACTACATTTGTAGACGAGCAATTGGAAGCATGTGTTGAATCAATCAAGGAACTTCATAATATGTATAAAGATTTGAGACCAACCGGTACAAAACCTGTAGCGGCAAAAACTTCTAAGAGTAGTAAAAAATCTGAATCAGATAAGGAAAATAAACAGAATGTTTTAAAACCCGATAAAAATACATCTTTATTATCTAATACAACAACTAAAGGTATAGAGAAAAAGAACAGCAAGGGCGAAACATGCCTACATGTCGCATGCAGACTGGGTAAAGTTGACAGAGTTATGGAACTGTTAAATATGGGAGCAAATTCCAATACAAAAGACAATGCTGGATGGACACCACTTCATGAAGTTGTACAAAATGGTAATTTAGAATTGGTGAAACTTCTTTTGCAATACAACACTCTTATAGATGTTCCAGGACAGAATAATGAGACACCTCTCCACGAGGCTGTAAGATATGGTCATATTGATATTGCTATAGAATTAGTAAAAAATGGTGCAGACCTAGAGTCAAAAAATTCTAAGGGGGAAACTCCATTACAGCTAGCCACAGAAGAAATAAAATCTGTTTTATTAGAGGCAGCTGAAAATGTACTGCAAACACAAGGTGTTAATATTACCCATATTGCAAACATACATTCTGAATTAGATTTTGAAGATATTAGAGTATTTTGTTTATCACAACTTCGTGCAGTATCTAACAGGTTAAAACTATTAGCTAAAAGTCATTCTAATTTACACTTCGAAGCAAAATTTACAAAAAAAGTGACTCATTTAATTGTTGATGAACAGGATGGTGTATGTGTAGCTAGTGCAGATGTATTGCAAGGTATTGTATATGGGATTTGGATATTATCAAGCCAATGGGTAAATGAATCAACCGAGGAGAAATTAGAACAGTTTGAAAAGTTTGAAGTAAAAGGCATTGGTAATAAGTTGCACAAAGGCCCTAAAACTTCAAGATACAACAAATACAAGCAGTTGCCGGGCCTATTTGATGGCTGTCATTTCTATCTACATAATTTTACAATCAAATATGAACTCTCCAAAACTCTTGTATTGACCAAAGCAATTTTGTCCAAATTAATAACAGATGCCGGAGGGGTGGTGTTACGGCGTGTGCCTAATCCTGAATTAATTCCAGAAGCTGAGAGACTTATTCCATATCATGCTAAAAAAGGTAGTCCTCTTGAGAAATGCTCGCATTATATTATATTTAAAGATATGTATCAACCAATGTACAATATGACTCACATAAAAGCATTACCTCTTGGATGGCTTTTAGAATGTATTGAGAAATACGAACTATGTGATCCATGAAATTTCACCACCTTACACCTGTTTCACTGTTCTAATCAGACATGTGCCATAAATGAAACAAATATTCTCTTCAAGATGATGGAAGGGAACCACAACTGATGACATCCAAGACAAAGACTGAGTGTTGGACAAAGGTCTTTGATGAACCCAACAGAAAGACTAAATCTCTGCAAAATGGGTTGTTAAAACCATTTATTTCTATTAACAAATGTTAAAAGTGCCTTGTAAAATGAAATACTAAAAATATAAATATATTTTAATAACCTTTGAAATTATGATTTTTTATTTAACATATTAGGTAAGTAATCTATTAAACATAGGATTTATATATGTGTAATATATATTTTCATTCCCTAACACATGATGTTGATTTTCAGATCTAAAGTAATCAGGCAGTAATTCTAATGCTAGGCAGCATGTTTAAAGCAACAAAGAAAATATTTGATGAATGGCTATGATTAAATTAGATGACCTCAGCGTTGAGAGTAATCACTTCGCCTTCAGGGGAAACCCCTGAAATTATAATTATAGCATAAAATACATATCACTGTGGTCTTGGTTCCATTAAATGAAGTCAAATTTTTATATCAACATTTCACTGAAATTATTAACCCAGGAGTTAATAGAGCAATATTTTGACATTTCTTGTTGCTCTGTACAGTTACTTTTGTTGTCACTCTATCTATTGTGAAATTAATAAATAGAAAGACTGTATAAAGAGAATAATTTATTTCACAAATTAAAACATCACATTATTGTCATAATACTAATATATTTGCTCAAGCACAGAGCTTATGATGATAACAAATACCAATTTTAGTTCATTTGCATTATAATAATTTATTTTCCCTTAAAAATTGATAAGGTACAAAAATTTATATGACCATTTCATAGTATTTTTTTATAATGAGAATATAAAAAAATAACATAACTTTCGACACAAACTGTTTATTTTGTATGTGTGTATTTTTTTATTTTAAATTTATTTTGGCACTATGAGTCTGACTACAAGCAAATTTACATACATACATATCTTTATATAAAAAATTAGTAACAACTATATTAAAAAAAAATCAAATTAGTCCAACTCAAAAATTAATAAAACATGCTATATGAGTTATACTTTCTACTGTCATTTCCTATCAAATTGATAGGAAATCAATATCTTTAGATTTTTTAGCGCTAAAGAAATATACTTCATTGATAACGCAAGTTATTTTAATCTTTTTCATCTAAATATTCCTCCTATTTATTTATAGTTTTTTGTAATAATAGTATTATAATGCAGAACTATTCATTATTTTGTTAGCAGTAAATCGGTTTAATGATTGGCTATATATATACTACTTAATATTAAATAAATGATATGTTTGTATCAAATAAACTAAAAAACCATTGAACAAATTTCACTAAAGAATGATTCATTATCTAATAACATATTAATAGTAATAATAAAACATTAAATTAATAAAAACAACAGCATGTTTATAAATATAATATTCACACTACAACAAAATGAATCAAAGTGTTGAAATTACTGAATCAATACAATTTTAAATAAAAATAAAATAATAATATAATTTATTTTATATTTAAATACCAATTGATACAATAATTCTATATATTGGTGGCGATTCTGATGTACACACTCTTAACTAAAAATCTCTAAATTTAGCTTTGGACCTGTCAAACAGTTTTACAGAGCGTAACCTATTCTGTACATCTAGAAATTAATAGCAATAAGTTTTAAATTGTCAATGTAGAAACATATAGAATAGGTTACACACGTTTGACAGGTCTAAAGCTAAATTTAGAGATTTTTAGTTTTAGAGGTGTACATCAGAATCGCCATCATTAATCATATACATATATCACTAAAACTTGTCTGTAAGGTTTAAATATCTATTTCTACTAAACATATCAATTGTCAGTCTCAAAATTTATCCGCCATTCTAGTCTAATGTCACTTGATGTCAAGTGTCAAAACTTCTTGGCATATACCTGAAAAAGGAATATTTAATAATAATTACTAATATAATGGCGTCCGAAAAGTGAGGGTACAGATAACAACAAAATAACATCTGTTATAAAATAACAAGGTAATAAATCAATTATATAATTGTTTAATAATTCAATGTATTTATTAACATAGGATTTTTCATTGTTTAAATTTAATATAATAATAATGTCAGCACGTATTTTTACATAAGCTATACCTTGTATTATAGAGGCATTTAAAGATTAATTTTTAAATGTCTGTGTGATAACTTTTTCTGTTATAAGAATCGCCTCAGTAGTTTAGGCGTAAAAGCGCAACTGTTGTCTTTATAAGCGATTTAGTGTATACTAACCTCACACTGAGGTCATGTATCCGAAACACTGCGTAGTGTGAATTCCTAAAAAGAGGGTAGAAGTGGTCTACCGTCGTCGTGAGCAGAGTGTCGCAAAGGGGCGGCGAGTCGCGGTTGAGCGGCGCCTCCAAGTCCCATATCTCGGTTAGGGAGCAGCCTTTGCTGTGAAAATAAATACTCTGGTAAGAAGAGTGCCGTGCCATGGAGAGTAGGGACTGGTAAGCGGCCTACCTGCTGCGGCCGTAGCAGTACTTGGTCTCCACCACCAGGAAAGTGGCCCGCAGTCGACTCAGCTCCTGGTAGAGCTCGTGCGGGGAGAACCGGCCGTACATCTTGTATACGGCGTGAGCGCGCTGCCTGTAACACAGCTCACCTATAGACTTCAAAATTCACCAAAGGAATTGTCAATTGTCAGAAAGAAATATATTTTATATTTTTTCTTTGAAATCCTTTCGATGTAAGCATGGCCAGCAGTGTTGTTCATAGAGTCAACATCCTGAGGATGCTCCAGTAGCAGCATGAATATGGGTGGGTGTATTCTCGGATTATTGCGAATAATTCAATACTGCCCCACAACCTCAACATCAACAATCTCAACATTCACTTCTCTTCTCCTGTTTCTAACATCACCAATATAAATCAAACTCTTCTACACTTATCATCTCTTCCCCCTCCTGACTTCGCTCCTTTTTCCTTTAAGCTATTAACTGAACGTGATGTTGAAAGGAGTTTGTTGTCGGTATCCTCGAATGCCGTCGGAAACGACCAGCTCAGTCGCGCTATGATCTTACCCATCCTCTCATCCGTTCTTCCTGTTATAACTCACATTTTTAATGTTTCCATTTCCTCCGGTTTATTTCCATCTTCTTGGAAAAATGCCCTCATCATCCCTCTCCCTAAAAAAACGAACCCTAGTAGATTTTCCGACTTTCGCCCAATATCCATTTTACCATTTTTGTCCAAGGCTCTCGAACGTGTTATACATGAGCAACTAAGTCAGTTCCTACTTAAAAACTCCATTCTTGATCCTTTCCAATCTGGATTTCGCCCTGGTCATAGCACGACAACAGCTCTTATAAAGGTTACTGATGACATTCGGCAGGGTATGGGCGATAGGCTTCTCACTATACTTACCTTGTTGGACTTCAGCAACGCGTTTAATACGGTTAACTTCGAAATTCTATTGGGTATACTACGTTCCATAAATTTAGAGTCTTCTGCAATCGAATGGTTTCGTGGATACCTTTACGGACGTCATCAATGTATTTCTACAGTGGATGCCCAGTCCCAATGGGTTGAAGTTGTTGCTGGAGTCCCACAGGGCGGCGTTCTCTCTCCTCTTCTCTTTGCTCTTTTTATTAATACTTTAACCCCCAAACTTTCCTCATCCTATCACCTTTACGCTGATGATCTTCAGGTTTACACACAGGCTCCTATTGAAGATCTCCATGGTGCAATCCAGGCGACCAATAATGACTTGGCTACTATTTCTTGTTGGTGCAATGACTACGGCCTGACTATTAATCCTGAGAAGAGCCAGGTGATTATCATTGGTAGCCCATACTATACCTCCAGAATTAACTGGGCTCAGCTACCTTCAATCTCCCTAAATGGCACAATCCTTCCTTTCAGTAAGACAGTTAAAAACCTGGGTGTGTGGTTTGACATCAATCTCTCCTGGTCACGACAAGTTGATGAAGTCAGGCGAAAACTGTATGCTGTTTCCAGTTCACTTAGACGCCTGAGCCATTTCCTGCCCTTTTCCACCAAAGCTACCTTAGCCAAGTCCCTCCTACTTCCCCTCCTTTTCTATGCTGACTCTTGTTCTCCCGATATGTGTGAGGAGCTTCTGGATAAGATGGAGCGCTTGCAAAATCTTTGCATTAGGTTTGTGTTTGGTCTTCGTAAATTTGATCACATATCCGAGTTTCGTGAAAAGCTTGGGTGGCTTCCTATTCGTTTTCAACGTAATTCTCATTCTCTTCATCTACTCTTCTCTATCCTTTTCGATCCAAAAACTCCCCCGTACCTTAAATCCAAATTCAAATTTGTGGGTCCCTACGACTATAGCCTTCGCTCTTTAGACAAATTAACTTTAGAAATCCCCTCCCAAAATTCAAAGTTTTTCGGTAAGTCCTTCACCGCCTCATCTATCAGACTTTGGAATTCCTTACCCAATTCTATTCGTCAAGCTCCTACCCTTCCTTCTTTCAAATCGCGTCTATATGAACATTTTGCTGCCATGTCTTTTCCCTCCAAATAATAGTTATGTATGCTGTTCGCATTAATTATAACCAGGTCTCTCTTATTGTTAAGTTTAAATTATAGTTTTTAATTTTATATATTTAGTGTAATTGTTAGCTTAAGGTCTATTAATTGTGTGACACACCTCCTGCAAAAATTATCCTTCAATACCTTCTCCTTCACATGGGTTGTCTGGAAGAGATCGCTCATTAGCGATAAGACCGCCCTTTGCATTCCCCAACACTTATGTTTTCATCTACTCTCTTTTCTAATTGTATCTTCTGTGATTGTTCTATTGTAAATATTTGTTATTTCATGTATGTACGGTGTGCACTAAAGTGTAAATAAATAAATAAATAAATAATCGTCTTTTAGAATAGTAACGCCTGATTCTATTCTTTATCATTGTATACCTAAAGTTGGAGCTTATATAGTTGATATGCGCTACTATCAAATGCTTTCTCAAAAATAGTGAAGTTGACATCAACTTGTCATTATCCAAATTTTGTATTTTTAATTGGTAAAAATGATTTATTTAGTAACCATTGTTTTTTTAATACATACATGGATTCATATTATTTCTCCGAAGACTGAAAACATTAGATGTCAATATTGGTCGACAGTTGTCAACCGTGTCACATTATTCTGTATAATCATAATTTTGGCCTTCCATTTATCAGTTCTTGATACAAAACTGGAACCTCATTAGGAGTCAGTGTTTATAACATTTCAGTTTGATGAAATAATAAGGGCTCGCTGAAGTGAATCTCTATCTACAAAAACCCAATAGACCCATATACAAGCAATAAAAAACCCACAACCACTCGACACCGGAGCATCATCAGGATATGGACTGATTGAACGCTGTTCGTAGAGGCAATATCCTGATGATGCTCCGGTTTTGTACTATGGCGCCTGCTTGTATGAATTGAGTGTTGGTCCACAGCGCCAGTCGTACCTGGCCTCCAGGTGCTCGTAGTGGGGGTGCGTGAGGATGGGGCGGCGCGTGCTGAGGAGGACGGCGGCGGACAGCGGCATCGACCCCGCCACCGCCCCCGGGCCCTGCCGCCGCAGCCACTGCAGCAGTTCCTCTAGCTTGTAGTCGCTGAACTCGCCTGGGGCCAGCACGTTATATGTTATAGTCTGCTCGGGAGACAAACTTTAAACATGTTCTACCGGGTCTCAATATTATCACGTTCTAGACGATATTCCTCGATTGAGTAAATTAACTATTTTTTAAATATAAAATAGGTTGCAAACAGGTGAGCTACCTATAAAGTGATACCGTCACCCATGGACACTCGCAATTCCAGAGACCTCTAGTGCGTTGCCGGCCTTTAAGATGCTAATTTAAATAATAATTTGACCGAAACTTACCTATATGAGACATTTCCTTAGTCACGTTGTTCACAAGACTGCATAGCATAGGGATAGTACCCAGTAAAAGGATGAGAATTAAATACTTCATAATCGAATGTGGGTAGCTGCAAAAAGAAGTAAATATTCATTATTTAACTATATTAGACGAGACATTCTCTATGTAATTGTTTGCTACTCTCAAATATTCCTCTAAAATATAAAGAAAAGAAGTCAATTAAATACTTACATGTAATACTTTCTCTTAAAAACCAAAGACGACATCAAACACATTTGAGTTGTGAATAGCAGCTTAAGTCGCATCACCAGCGCCGCCATGATACCATAGACAAGCATCTGCGATATGTTGTAGAATATCGCGGCATCCACAGACAAACCAGAAAGAAACCGTATTAAATTATCCTTCTCGGAATCTTCGTCTTCCTTGTCTATAACATTCAGATCCGCGTTCTTTTTTCGAATAGTCGTTTCGTTGTTCTCAATACCGCTGTCTTCGTCATCAATCAGTCTATCCTCTTCTGCCTCCTTATCAACATGCCCTGTCTCATTTTTATTCAACCAAAAGTATATCGCGTTTACTATCCCGAATAACACATAGGGTATCAAAAAGGTTTTAATCATATTTATAACAGAGCTCCACGGTAAAAAGTCAAAAACATCCGAACAAGTATACATTAGTGTGTGGAATGTTTTATAATCTGTGAATTTTGAATATAGAATCTCCCACACATGCGTATCATCTTGCACTTCAAGAAGGTCGCTGATTATCTTTTTTAAATATATTGAACCACAGATAACTATAGACACTCTAAGTATAACCAGCCAGGACTCGACCAAAAAGTCAAACCTATTTTGTACCTTGATACGTAGGCCACTAAAGAATAAACAATATATAGAAACAACTAGAAACAGACTGGCATATAATGATGACTTTAGCATATCATTGCCTTGAAGTAAAAGAACAGCCATGTGCAAGCCACAGTAGTGGGAATGTAGAAAAATGGAAAGTTGCCGAGTGTCTATAACCCTTAACTGTTCCATCATAAAGAATATAGCAATTTGGGTAAGAAATATGAATTGCGTAAATTGCCAAAACAACAGACACAGGCAGTTGAGTAGAAAGATTCCAATCTGAAAGGAGAAAATTATTATTAATGCTTTTAACATATATAGCCAATTCTCTGCATCTTTACATGCTGCGTTTTGTGTATATTTTCAGTTTTCTCAAAATATTCTTGGCATTGATTTGATAATAATAATAGACATAGACATAAAAATTGTCTTTAAAAATGTGATGGTGATAATATTAATACTATATGCAGTGTTTATTGTATATTACATGTACTAATTTAATAAAAAAAATAAATTAATAAATAACTTTTTTAAATGTATTGACACTAGCGTTAAACCTTGGTGGTTTTTTTGTGTTTTAAAACAACAAATTGTGAATATCATTGAACTTTGAATAAATTTAAAAAAAATTAATACCTGTAGCTGTATAGCATTCCGTTTGTCATGTACTTGTACAGTTAGCAAATAAGTTTGTAGTAACAATAAGGGTCCGGCAAAGTTCTCTCTTTCATTGGGAGCCCATTGGACCCGCGTACACTCTGCGTGGTTGGCAAAGTACTGGAGAACAGCTAGAGTGCCACCAAGGTAGCTTTCACTGGAAGATTTGAAGATTACCATTAGTTAAAATAACATAATATTAGTAACCATTGGTTAGATTACTACAATCTTTCAAATCAAATACTGTATTCTGGATTTAAATGTTTCAGTCAGATCATGACTATGGATGCTGAAGAGCAACCAAAGTCAGCAAAAATATTAACAATATTTTTTATACATGTATTTTGCTGTTTATATGATATTTAACTGTCATAATGGGGATAGTAAAAGACAGTACAATCTAGTAAAGGAAACCTTGCACCTTTAACCCTTTCTTATTTCTAACAATTATGTATGCAGCAAAAGTGAAAATAATTATGTATAATTTGCAATGTGTACAACAAAAATATACTATAAATAAAACTATCTATACAGTTAAGTGTAACTTATAATGAGGAGATGTGAGAACATTCTATATTCTGCTGGGGAGGGTCCACAGCAGAACTTCAAATATTTAACCTTATTTCACTATTTTATTATTACTTTCCAATAATATTAATAGTTTGTTAAATATGCTTGTTTTGTTTTTCTTCATGGCTAGACCAAAATTAAAAATGCACAACAGACAGTCTGTATTAACAATACAACCTAAGTATAACAAGTAATAGTATTTAATAGTTGCAAATTATAGAACTAAATCTTCCAGTTATATTTCATTCCATTTGTAGCATTTCATTAAAAATTATACTGTGTTGGCATAGTTGTCACATTTCTCTTGTCTTCTAGGAAAGTAGCAGTTGATTATTCATTAACCATGCCTCTTAATGTAGGAGCAGCTAGTAGTAAAAAATTTAACCCAGCGTTTTATAACACTCACCTTAATTCCAGAGCATGCAAAAACAATGCTGCAACATTAACTCCTGCAAACACCCACACAGCCTCCAAATAAAAGAAAATAGGGTGACCCAGACCAACACAGCTTTCTACTGGTTCATGGCCTTCTCCACGGTCCACCATGTGGCACTGGTGATATGATGTGGTATTCAGCCATGGCTCTAAATATCGATATAGGGCTCCAATTAAGACCTGGAGTGAATGATTTGTTTATAAATTATATGTTTATAGAATTTTCTAAGAATATTAAAGGTTTATTAGCCCCAAGATAGCAATTATATATGATAGGTGTTTCCAACAAATTCAACTGCATTAATTAAAATACCTGGTCCTTTTGTATATGCAAAACGGAATTACCTTTCCTGTTGACACAACAACACAATGAAAAATAAACTATGCAGTTACTCCATGTGACAGACACAGTGAGTGAAGTCTTGTAATACTTTAAAAAAGCATAAGTATGGTAAAATCATACCTCAGGGTGTATATTAAATCTATTAAAGGCATTAACTTCCTTTGGGTACTCAACAATTCGATCATACATCAACTTGGAAATGCCAGTAACAAATGGTTTCTCCTCCACAATTGTCTTATAGTATGAATAA
The DNA here is from genome assembly GCA_963693355.1 of Pontia daplidice. Lineage (NCBI taxonomy): Eukaryota > Metazoa > Arthropoda > Insecta > Lepidoptera > Pieridae > Pontia > Pontia daplidice. Next base: position 2,193,037 of record CAVNZL010000016.1, on the reverse strand, counting down.
TAGAATCCCATCTCTGTGCGAAACGACATTTCTCTTTCCAAGTCAGAAAGGTATGAGAAATTTCTGTCATTTTCAAATAAAAAACTGACATATTTGTAGTGAATATAACTCACAAATAATACTGGAAAAGAACCAATGAAAATTATACGAAAAAATAGTTGATTCTTAACAAACAGTATGTGGTGAGTAAAAATACATAATTGAAAGCGCCAAATTATAAAATTACCTTTATAATTTAATATTCTAAGATTACTTTCATCAGGTATTATTATAATTAAAAATTATTTTAATTCACTTCATTATATTTAAAAACTTACCTAGGATTATTAAGATAGTGGTTTTTATAGTGTTAGCAAATATGTAGGAAGACTTTGTTTCCTTTTTTTGTGTCGTTTTTTCTGTGGTTTCTTCCATGATACTCATCGTATCGATTTAGCTAAACAAGTATCATTTTTTATTAAATTTTCTTATGTTAAACTATATTGCTTGCAATTAGCAAGAATTATTTTATTTTGTAACTATCGCCACAGATTACATTGTATATCCTGACCACAGGCTTCTAAAAGTAATCCGACTACCACAGACCTTAAATAATTCATTCTTTATAAAAAAAGAGTCACTAATGTAGCACAATGCTGTTACTGATACGGCCGTAATTTGTTTTGTAATTATTATAAAAGAATATGTAATAAATAACAAACTAAAATCGGGCTTTTCAATGTCTACAATAGCTCATTCACAAGGAAAATAATACTGTAAGTTCAATCGTATATTTTATATATTTCAATCGTTTTATTTTTAACATTAAATTCATGTTGTGAGCACTAGGCTCACAACATGAATTCTAATGCGATTTAAATAACAATATTATTTAAAAAATAAATCTTTATGAAGAAGAATTGATTAATAAAAAAATTAATTAGGAAAATTTGTATGATTATTTTAAAATACGGCATATCTGAATTTAAATACTCAAATTAGTAGGTAAAAATCCACCATCTGCGAGCTATTCTGGCGTACGCTGCCAAAACTGCTAATGACTACAACTATATGTAACAGAATATTTAAAATTATAACATAAATTAAAAATATGATACACTTATACTTAAAAGCATTCAAATAAGAATCTTATATGTTTTTAATGTAAGTGAAATTTATGACCTTTGTGCATAAAGGGCATCCACAATATATCAATGTATTACCTGTGAGCCATTATAGCCAAAATAGTGAACTATTAACTACAACAAATATTGATAATTTATTTCAAATATACATATGGCAGTAATAAATTATTTTCTATATGAAAATAGATATTTGTATCAAGCAATAAAATACAGTTAAGTGTTATTCATTACTATTTTTGGTATTGGTATATAAAAATTGTATTATACAATGTGGAGACGACAATGCGACAATAAATGAAAACACAAACAGTAATAGTCCCTAGTATGATTTTGAAACTATGAAATGAACCCTAACAACAAAATTTAAAAAAAAAAATTCTAACAAACTAAATACAATATAAATCGAAACAAAATGTAACACCATTTGGAAATACAGGTTCACTAACCTGTGGTAAGAAGAGCGGCAACAGCGCGGCGCGCTTTTACAATCGCCCGACGAATAAACACAATTAGATACCTAAACCTACACTGAATACGATCGTCATTTACCTCGAGTAGTTATTATCAAAATAATAATCATAATCACTGTTCAGTCAATCACATTAATCAAATTTTTAAATTTTTAATGTGCCCCCCATTCATGTGTCCGTGTACTCTGATGCTGTATATCGGTAATGAGGCATTGTAAATAAAAAACAAAACAAACTTAAATCTAATACAAATAATAATTTTCGCAAAATTTACCAAGTCACTAAGTAGGTACTTAATTTATTACGTGTCCTATCAAATTAAATAACCATCCAATTTCGCGGATAAAATAAAACAAAGTCTAATTAATACTAATAATAAATAAGCGTCCAATTTCGCACGATTCATACACAAAACAAAAGAGCGGCCGCTCTTCAAAGGCGGCGCTTCAAAGCCGGCGCGAACGCAAACGAAATTATTAGCAGTGACGCGAGTGACGTCACAGGATAACGGCGAGACCTTGACACACTGACATACTGTCGCAAACATGAAATAGAAACAATCAAACCTTCATTTCTCCCTTTCCCACATTGTTTATTTTCTGTTTAACTGAGTGTGTAGAACTATCTTCTTTTAAATTTTTGGTAATATGCTTTATGACTTACGTAATGGGCATAAGGTATAAAATGAATTTGGACTAATTTGACTAAGATTTTTGACATGGCGAGTTGACAACATGTGGTCATTAACCTGATAGTGATGGCGTAGTAAACAAATACGGCATGTTGTAAATGTTCAAAACAAAAAATGATGTCCAATGACTTAACTGTTAGATTATTTGTAATGAATATTTGTATACTGGCTAGGGACATGATGAGCTATGCGGTGTTTAATTTATTGTCGCATTGTCCTCTCCACATTGTATATATAATATGTTACTTTTTTAATTGTTTATTTCACTCGTCAGTCGTCACCCACTTTTATCTTAAAAAAGTAAAATACAGTATTCGTTTAAAAAACATTTTTCGATATTTTATATATACATATATCACTATTTCTAACAAGAGGCTAATCGGGCTCAGTGGTTGATATTGAGAAATCTCAAATCAGTGACCGTAGCGACTTACGACTAGCGATCTACAGCTCAATAGACTGCAGTCTTCAAGGTGGATTAAGTAGATTAATGTTAAATAAATATCTATAATGAAAGGTTATCTGTACCGTTCAGATTTCAAATTTGAAATTAACAGACGAAATCTGATTCTCTTGAATTTACGAAATAATGGCTAAGTGAATGAAAAAGTAATAAAAGTTTGTTTCTTATGTAGAGTTTTGAAGCAATACACCTGATTATAATCTGATATAGGTTTTGTATAGTTAATTTGTACCGTGAAGTGAAGAATCCTAAGACCTAAAGGGCAAGATCACGTTTCAACCTATGGTGCTTGTTAAAACATTGTATGAGATGAAATTTCTGTATTGAGAAGTCAGTATGCAATGTCGGTGATGCAACACTGATCAGTGTTTTGGCTTGGTCACTAACCTTTGACCTTTTCCACTACGATAATGATACATGTATTTTGCACTACTTAAGTGATGTTTTATTATGATATAAACGCTTGTATGATGTCATTCGCAAACTACAAGGAAGAAAATTATATTATTTAATACATACTTTTGGATCAATTTTGAGAAAATGAGTTAAGCATAAATGCCATATGCGCAGATGATATTTTATAAAAACCATTCACATCATGGAATTTACTACATTTATGATCGCTGTTGGTAAGTTTTCATCATAAAAATCGTCTCGCACAGAGTTAGAATAATAACATTCCTTTTCTTTTCAGTTTTTGGTGCTGTTTCAACAGTAGAGGTGTCATTATACAGAACAGATGTCTTTAGGTATGATTGTTTTATAATATTATATAAAAATACAAATCATTATTATTATTATTAGTTAACCAAGTCATAGTGTTTACCCAAACCCAAAATTAAAACAATTGAATTATATTTACATATTATTATAAATACTATTACATTTTTTTATAATATAATATAAACATTCTTACATACATTACAACATAGTAATTTTTGAGATGATGTAATACTTATACTAATGTTCTAATATGTACTGTTTCAGCAATACTTCTCTTACAAATATATTACGCTCAAAAAGACAAACAGATTGCACGTAAGTTACATTCTTAGTTATCTTAATATGAGATGCGAATTCTATTTACAATAAGATTAGCTCTGTTGTCAAATAAGTTATTATTGTGTCTCCTAGAACCCAGCTATGTTGGGCGTTATTCTAATTATTAAATTTTTTTTTATCATTTAAAAGTAAATTCCTACCTTGTCCATGCTTTGTGGTGTTATTTCTTTTCTATTTGGCAATTAATAAATCGGCCAAGTTGTCTATTTCAGGCATGTATATTCATCAGATATATAATATAATAATATTCAGTTTCAATCCGAGATAATTGAATGGCCTGGACTATTGGTAGTAGCATGTATGAACTTAAATACATATATAGCATTGTCTTGCAGTGCGGTTGAACATGCATGTAGTGACTCCTGCATACCTCTAGACAAACGCTGTGATGGTTTGTTGGATTGCTCCGATGGATCTGATGAGGCATCCTGTGAGAGGTAACCATCCATATTTATATTTAACATGTTTTCAAAGAGATTTTTAAAAAATAATTTAGTATAATGTCATATAAGAATGATTAGTGGTATGGTTTAAGTCATAATAAAACAGGTTTTTTATTAATTTTAAATAATTATTTAAAGTTTATTTTTTTACACACAAACATAAAATTATGCAAGTTGTTGGTGTATCCCACACTTTCAGCTGTAAAATTCATCTATTGAGATCAATTGAGTGATTGAACAATGCTCAGAGATGTCATTACCAGTGCGAGGATATTTTGATATATTTCAATTTACATTAAGAGTGATGTTAGGTATTCTAATTTGCCTATATACACATAAGAAACAATAAATACTCCCTCTTCACCTTTAAATCTCGTCTATTTATTCTGATTTCAATTTTGTGTCCTGGTAGGTAATTCGAAGCAGTAATAATTAACCTATATCTTTAATTTGCATTATTTTTAAAACAGTATTATCATTGTTAATATTATTATTTTTTGTCCTGTCTATACTGTAACTCTCTTCTTTTGCCAATTATGCACGTGTTGCCATTACAATTGATATTTCCTTCACTGTTGGGTTGCCTGGCAGAGATCGCTTAGTAGCGCTAAGGCCGCCCTTTGCACATTATGTATATTTTTGATATTGTATCTTAAAACTAGGTTAATGTATGATAAAGTATTAAATAAATAATAAATACCCTGTATTCGTAGTTTTGTGTATAGCTGGATATATTACAAAACCCCAATAGATCAATATACAAGCAATACTCCGCGAGAAATCCATAACCGCTCGACGCATGTTTCGCTCCGGAGCATCATCAGGACATTGCCTCTACGAACAACGTTCGATGACTTCGAACAACAACTTCATTTTTATTTCAGACTTCATTATTGGGGTTTTGTACTATGGCCATTCGCAAGGAAACGCCTGATTCTATTAATTATAGCTTGACATCTGTTAGGTCTTTCCAATACCAATGCCTGGACGGCGAGAGGATATCCGCGGACAAGCGATGCGACGGAACAAGGGACTGCGCTGATGGCAGTGACGAGACCCACGCCCTCTGTCGTAAAATAATGTGAGTTTTATGTTAAAAAATCACAATTGTCTCATATGTCTATTTGTGTGTGTAATTTTATATGTATTGACTTGTCTAATGTTAAAGTACATCTCAGGAGGGTATACAAATGGAAACAGTTGATTCACAATATCATAATCATATATTTCAAATCACAAACACTATAATCATAAATTAAACATTGACATCTTTAATGACTCCTTTGACAAGTTTAAAAATAAAATATGCCACAAATAATTATATATTATTATATTTTATTTTATTCTTTCAGCTAATTTTTATGTTTGTTATTTCTTTTTTTTTATTATTTTTGTTGTTGTTTTTAAGTCGAAATTCCTTCATTATTTTATGATGTCTTTAATGCATATTATGGGTTTTCTTGATGGCGTGTACGCCTACAATGGTTTTCACAACGAAATTTATTGTTAATGTAATGGGTTGTCTGTGTGTGTTAACTGCTGGCGTTCTTTATTTAAATAAATAAACATAATAAAATATAATTCAAAACACTCACCGATATGATCACCTCTCACAAAAGTTATAACAACACTAAATCGAAACTCACAAAAGCTGTACTTATATAGCCCCCTTTTGGCAGTAGCCGCCCCACCGACCATCCGATCAATTTACCGACGCCATCTGTCAGCAATATTTACAAGTTAACAGATCGATACGTTATGCTGACAGATGGCGCTGATAATGAAATCAAGCACTTTACAAATTTTGTGTAATTGGGTAGGTCTGAGAATCGGACAACATCTATTTTTCATCCCTCTAAATGTTAAGGGTAATCCATCTAGGTAGGTAAATCCATGTCTATTTTTTTTTTCAATTTTAGATTAAAAAAAAAAAAATGATACAGCACTAGTAAATACATATAACCCTGAATTTTCAACAGTTTACGATCAACCCCTATTTTTTATTGACCAAAAAAATGATTGCTCTGGGAAATTACATGTCTGGCAAAACAACGTTTGTCGGGTCAGCTAGTTAAGTAGTTAATGTATTCGCTACAGAGAATGCTTAGTTTTTGTCTCACATATAATGTTCAGCCATGATATGATTACTACGAAGAATCTTATTTTATCTCATATTTCAGCTCAGAGTTTTAGCTGTAAGAACATAATTATATTAACGCCAGTCTAACATCGACCACCTTATAAGATACTTGTATTTTCACTTAATTAATAAAGTTATAATTTTTTAAAAAACCTTCAATACCGTCGCGATTTGACTAGTTAGTGTTATAAAAATATGATAATCTTATTTGTATTACACGGAAGTTTGTTTAAAGTTTTGGTAATGTGTGTGGATATATAAGATTGAAAACAGTTTATTTTATGAGCAGCTTGACTTTTATCTTTAGCTTACATGAAAACTATGAATATGTTTTCTACACATATTGTGAACTATACGGTTCAGACATTACTAGATGGTTCTCATCCGCGGTAGCATTACAAAAGAGGTATTTCCGAACAATTACGGCTTCGGGACCTTCAAGAAAAGAGCGTATAAGCATCTTATAGGCCGGCAACGCACTGGTGAGGCCTCTGGCAGCGCGAGTGTCCATGGGCGGCGGTAGTACTTAACATCAGATGAGCCTCCTGCTCGTTTGTTTTAAAAAAAAAAGGTAAATAAGTCATAAATTGAAAATACTGAAGGTGTCCGGACTATCTGTTCCGTTGCACGTACGGCGCGTGCGTGGACGGAACGGCTGCCTGCAACGGCGTCAGGGAATGCGCTGACGGATCCGATGAACTGCTTCCGAGCTGTCGCGATCGGAGTGACATTGTTGGGTGAGTTGGAGTGTTTCCATTTATTTATCGAGCTGGAAATGAATCTTCGCATGACGGGTGTGTGTCACTCCAGGCTCTACAAAGATGAGAGCCGGGTGAGCAATACCCACTAAAACGGATCTTGCCAACACAGCCTTGAGTTCTTGCTGTCAAAATATAATAATCTCAAATAATCATTTTCACATAGCAATTCGGTCGTATGGTTTCCCACGATCTCTGGGATGCCATCATCGAGTTTGATTCGAAATGAAACATTTGTATTTTTGATTTGGCGTAACAGCGATAAATTTCGTTGCGCGAGCGGCGACCTAATAGAGCTGTTCCTCGCTTGCGACGGGAACGCGGAATGCCCGGATCGCTCGGACGAGTCGCTTAGGGCGTGCGCAGGCGCAGTGTGCGCGACGAATCTGTTTCAGTGCGCGTACGGCGCTTGCGTCGACGAGGGCGCCGATTGTAATTATGTGAGTTTTTCAGTATATCTCAACTTGAAGGATTTCCTCTGATTCTCACATGGTTCAATTTTCGTCTCTGATTATATTTATATGTTTGTTAAATAATAAAATGATCTATGCTTGCTTCCACAAAATATTCATTGAAAAACTTAACTGAGAAAAAATTTACCACTTTATTTGGGGCCTCCTTTGTTGCCCCGATGCCTCTCGAGCTCTCAACCCGGCCCTTTCTTATTATGCTATTATTTTTGCCATTTAATTAGTCTAGCATGCTGTTAATGGTATCACTATGCCTTACATGCATAGAATTTTATCCCACTAAAAACAGATATGACTTATATGACCGCATTAAAAATAGGCTTTTACGTATATTGGTGGTTTTATTGACATAATTATTATTCGTTTAAAGAGATGTAAACTATTCTGTATATTACCTAATTGACAACATTAATGTTTAAAGAAAAACACTTTATTAACGGATTAAGATGTAATATATATTAAAATTTTGTAAAAATACATAGCTTAATCCGTTAATAATGTGTTTTTCTTTAAACATTAATGTTGTCAATTAAGTAATATACAGAATAGTTTACGTCTGACAGGTCTAAAGCTAAATTTAGAGATTTTTACATAGAGAGTGCATATCAGAATATAAAGTTGGAAAAAAATGTAGCGTATGCGAGTAATACATGCGTATATGCTGTTGCATGCATGCGTCTCATGTGAGTGAATGCACCATGCAGATCCAAGAATGCGCAGACGGCTCCGACGAATCGGACGTGTTGTGTAACCGGACGATAACCACTACAACGAGCACAACGCAAACGCCGATTGTCACCGCGTGAGTATTTCCGCATGGTCATGGCATGGTCAGCGTGTTCTCTATAACCTCACTGACCACACTTCTGGCTCGGCCTACGCGACAGCATAGTTTTTTTTTAGTTTTGAGAGTCTGACGAAGTTTGATTGTTAATTTAATCAAGGGTGTAAAATAAACTTTATCAAGAAGAAAACAAAGAATTTACATGTGTTTCTTTGCGTTTAAAAATAGTCCGTGATGTTATTTCGGTTCAGGCTATCGGGTGTTTTTTTAGTATTTCGGGATAGTTCGGCCCCACATGGAATACTCACCCGAAGAAATCCCCAGTTTTTTTTATGAGATTCCACCGCTGAGGGCTTCAGAACGCAATTTATGACGCAACGATTAAAAAAAGCTATTATGAATGTTTTTAGGCCGAAAACCTGTTCCGTGCCGGACCATCCCCGAAATGGTGTATACCGCCTGGTGTCTCCAGCCTCATCCAATCGCTACTTGAGGCTGAACGTCTCCTGCAGACCAGGCTTCAAGTTGGTTGGAGACGAGAGCATAGACTGCTACGGCGGGATCTGGTCCGTGGAGACGATGCCTACGTGTGTGCGTGAGTGAAGTTTCATATAAGAAGGGTTCCGATCCGTAATTTGTACTATTGTTATTACAGCTTGGACTGAAAATTACATTTATTTTGACATAGGTGTCTGTTAAACAGGTTATCATCCCAATCTTATATATATAATTCTCGTGTCACGGGGTTCGACTTGAACTCCTCCGAAACCACACTCGCAGCTTGTTGTCCTATCCGTGATCAGGGCCGAGGAGCTAAGCTCAACTCCTGAGGTCGTGTCCGGGGTGTCAGTCCGGGGGGGGGGAAGTAGTCCTCTCCACTCGGCCACCCCGTCCGAACCGTGGTTCTCCGATTCTAAAAAAAACGGCCCCATCAGACAATAGTCCGAAATAGTCAACATCCGAAACATAAAATATTTTTATTTATTTTTCATAAAATATTTTCTCGTTACAATAGTCAGTCACTTAATTTATTATTTGTAACAGATAAACCATCTTATCAATATAACGTTATTACAAAAGATTATGTAATTGCTTGCTAAATAAAATCAGCTGTTTTACTTTTGACACTGGATTAGATGCACGAAATCAAGTGACTACTACTGAGTGTAGTAAACTCTCTTAAATAGTTCGACGATTTGTTTGTAGTTTGATTTGTTAGGATAGATAGGCTCTCTTAATTAGGTGTATAAGCATGTAAATATATTACATGAAAGGCTTGACATTTTTGACGCTACGTGGAGTGAACTCACAAAGTGTTTAGAATGGATTGTTTGTTACCGATAAGGATAGGAAGTAATTGTTATTACTTGACTTCTAAGTTGTTTGCTTAAGTAGATTATAAATTAGGATATCAGTTAAATTTTAAGTTAGAACCATCGATTTAGGTCACTGACCTGTAAGGAAATAAATAAATAACCATTTGTTAGGGTAGGTTAGGTTCGGGTTCTTGCTCCAAACCTTGTCTATGTTAGATAAAAGTTATGTTTTTCGATTGTAATTGAGATCACGATTCCTACGATTTGGAATCTTGTTGCTTGAGATTTATTTTCAGTTATTTTAGTTCATGTTAACTGTAAAATAGTACGTCTAGAGTAAATTTTGCTACAGTTTTGAAGTCGTAGTCTTCCCAATATAGAAGAATTGAAAAACTTTTTTTGAAAAATATAGAAGAATTGAATTGAAAAAAAAGTTATATTTTTATCATTGATACTTCTTTTTTTGTATTAAGTCAGAGTTTATGTAGTAATTAGCTTTCGGCATCGAATAATGGCATTTCGATCAGTATCAAATATTTTGGTCAAAGTATATAAGATCGTAAGGTAAGTAATTAGGGTTGAATTTGCAGGTTCGTGCAAGCTGGAGCCCTCGGAGAGCGTGGTATACCGCTGCTTGGTGACGGTGTATGGTGGGATCGACAGCACCAGGGATTGCGAGAAGGAGGAATTGGAAGGCAGCACGGTGCAGCCGGAGTGCCGCCGACCCAACTACTATAGTCCACAGGAGTTGCCATACATGTTCTGTGCTGATGGCCAGTGGAATTATAAGCCGAAATGCTATCCGGGTAACGGTTTTTACTATGTCTGTCTGTGGGTGTGTGTAAACAGCTAAACAGTTTACTTTGGTAGTGTCAAATGTGCGTGAGATCATTCTTTTTGGGTATTTCTATTTCAAACAAAGCAGTCATTATCTGTTAAAGGAGTTGTTAATTTAAAATGTTTTTTATGTGTGAGTGAATTACTCAATGGGGAGTTGTAACAATCAGAATGCGGGACCGTGACGCCCAAAGGGGAGATCCTGGTGGTGGGGGGCGCCGCGGCGGAGAGGGGCGAGGTGCCGTGGCACGCGGGCATCTACTTGAAGAACTTCACTGCGCACGCGCAGATCTGCGGGGGCTCGCTCATCAGCACGTCCGTCGTCATCTCGGGTACGTGCTCCGCGTTTGCCTCGGCACGTTCACGAGTGATGGTGCATAAGTGATTCCGTCAGCCGCGCACTGCTTCTGGCACGAGAGGCTCCAGCAGCTGCCCAGCTACCTGTACGCGGTGGCCGTTGGCAAGTTGTACCGCGACTGGGACCATCCCTACGACTCGCTGCACGCGCAACGGCGGAACGTGAGTATGTGTGCGGGCCACGATAGTGTGAGGTTTCAGATTAGTGCTGGCACTCCTTTTGCTGGGATAGCATATCTGTAAGTGTTGACATGATTCCGGATTCCTAGGATCGTGCCAAGTGTTTGCGTGGGTAATTTATAGGTACAACACATTGCAAATGCGACAGTGGTGGGGGCTAGAGCCTTATCAAAGTACACACACACACACACACACACTGTACCACTGATCGAATTTGGGCGGTATTATATTATATCGCTTTAACGAGAGTGGAGGACTCATTCGTACTGTTACAACCTTTGCTAGTATGGACATAGAGCCAAAAAAGCTTTCCCTTTGTCTTTATAAATTTTCCGTTAACGTTGCATTTTTATTTTTTTAATGATTTTTAATATGGCAATTGTGAGTTAGATTTTGAAAGCCGTCGCGAACTGCTTTTCTGAGCACTGCTTGTAAAACGTGTGGGTAGTCATAAAAGTAGTATCACTTTCTTAAAAATGACGTGAATTGAAATTGTAGGTTTTTTTAAAACTAAATTCGGTGCTGCTTCAAAACAGAGTAAGTAGGTACTACCGCAAAATACGAAAATAAAAACATTTAAATAGAAACACTTTATCAACGGATTTAAGTTATGTATTTTGAGAAATTTAAATACATTTACATTATTTTAAATCTGTATTTATTGCCCCGACAGATAACACACAACCTCTCTGCAGCTGTGACGCTTATTTTGACAATTAACACCTTTTGCCTTCAGTCTACCGTGACCACGCTCGCTGCAAAGCACGCGAAACGTCGGAAAAATTTAAAATAATGTAAATATATTTAAATTTCGTAAAATTCATAACTAAAATCCGTTTATAAAGTGTTATTCTTTTAATGAGTAACAGTTATGTTAATAAAAGACAATATTAAATAAATATATGTTTTAGTTTCGAGTAACAACTCTGACATTTTGTCTATCTCTGTATGTTTTTTTACCGTTTTGCATTTGCATCAATTTTTATATATAAAGGAGACAAATTCGTATTCAAGTTTAATTTAAATTGATATAATTATGATATGGTGTAATCGAATCACCCAAAAAAATATATTTCGAGGAGATTTTTTGAATCTAGTGTCGAAATGTACGTGTGAATTGTAAGGTATCAATAGCGTGCGGATACCATGAAGGATCTCTTGAAGGATATTTCCGGTGACTCGTACTTTTAAATTTGTCAATTTTAGGTTGCTTACAAGAAATAATTATTTGGAAACAATATTTTTAGCCCAATTTATATTCAAAGGAATGTCCAGTCTGTTATTTAGTCTGACAATATTTCACAAATGCCAATAAATATTAATTTGAATTAAAAGAGCACATTTTCAAATATGAATCAACTAATTTGACGTAAAAATACTACGAAGGAACAAATTTGAAGTGATCATAGTGCTCTCCGTTTATCGGTATTCCAGGTATCAAAAATTGAATTGGCCTCGCGGTTCTACGGCGCCGATCTAAATTATCAATACGACCTCGCCGTGGTGGTAGTGAGCGAGCCGTTCTACTACCGCCCTTACATACGTCCGCTCTGCTTGGACTTCGATCCGATTCTGAGTGACGAGCAGCTGCGTAAGGGGAATATGGGCAAGGTGGGCAGTTTCAAATAATTTGAATGGCTTTTTAAAATTTGCATCTTCAGTTTAATCGAAAGTACCGTCAATAGAATATCTATGTTAGGTCCACTCTTTTTTTTTTAAACAGGGGGCAAACGAGCTGGAGGCTCACCTGATGTTAAGCGACACCGCCGCCCATGGACACTCGCAATGCCAGAGGCCTCACCAGTGCGTTGCCGACCTCTAAGATGCTTATACGCTCTTTTCTTGGCGTGGCTTTTTCATACGATCAAAATCAGTGTAAAACGACGAAGCTCCTTTGTAATAGTACTAGCCATTATATATAATTTTTTAAGTTATATTTAGTGGAACATTTATTATGTTCTATTAATTTACTATCTTAATAAACTATCCATTATTTATTTAATTGTGCTATGTTCCACCTGATAGCGACAAAGGTCTTCTCTAACGATGTGTCCAATCCATCTTCCTTTATCCTTTCGAATGCTTGTTATTTTCAATTTTTCTTCTTCCCCTGATTTCTGTGTTTCGTATGCTCCCCTTTAAATATCATTGACTACATATTCTTTCTTAAAACCTTTGAAAATTTACAAACTTATTTATAAGTATGACTGAGTTTGCTCAATGGTTGTCACGCTGGATTACCCAGCAGAGCGGGATCGTTTCCCGGTCGATCAGTTAGAAATAATTAGGCAAAATGTAGGTATTTAAAGAAAAACACTTTTTAACGGATTTATGTTGTATTTTTTTTTGCAAAATTTCAATATAATTAAAATTTATAATTTATATAATAATATATTTATAATTAAATTTAGTAAATCCGTTAAAAAGTGTTTTTCTTTAAATGAGTAACAGTTGTTAATAAAAGACAAGATTAAAATGTAGGTAGCCGGCTGGGGCCTCACCACGGGCTACGCTGGCTCGGAATCGCCCACTTTGAAAGTGCTGGACGTGCCGTTCGTTCCGTTCGACGACTGCGTCAACAGCACTTCGAGGGATTACAAGGAGTTCTTGGCCGCGGACAAAATATGCGCGGGCCACGCTAATGGTGAGATTTCTGATTAGTGCTGGCACTCTTTTGCTGGGATAGCATATCTTTTGACATGATTCCGAATTCCTCGGATCGTACCAAATGTTTGCGTGTGAAATTTATAGGTACGACCCTTTGCAAAGGCGACAGTGGTGGGGGGCTGGCTTTCCCCTCTTTGGTACAGTCCACCACGCGCTACTTCTTACGGGGCGTGGTGTCGACCAGCCCGCCCTCTAGGGACACTCGGCTGTGTAACTTATACGCGTACACGGGTTTCACTAACGTGTCGGCTCACGAGAGCCTTATCAAAGCATATTGGTACGTTTGAGCCACTGCATGGCTGCAATGACAACCACTCATAAATTATAACGTTTCTCTAAGTGTTGTCGCTGTTTAATGGATTATTTGGTACTATATATATATAAGTATATATATATATATAATACTAATAATATAATATAATACTATAATATATATATATATATATTATAAGTGTACAAAAGATGCGTTTTAGTAAAGAATATAAATAATATTTGTCAATTAAGTTTCTAGTTAAGCTAATAAAAATAAATAAAGCTCTATTCATTGAAATCATTTAAACCCCAAGTCATCGTTCTACGACTGACATGACATGGCGTGAGTTATGTAATGCAAACCTTACTTAGGTCTACATACATAGTTTAACGAGGATATTAAGATACAAATGTCAACAATAGTTTACGTGGGCCATAAATGCATTCTAGTAAACGCAGATGTTTAGTTTTTGTCCAAGTAAGAAGATACATATTCTTACAATTCTAAATGTGTTAACAATTAGCACTGATATGTCCCTATAATGAAGATGTCACCCCTTGACCATTCTATGAACCCATAAGGGATAATGGAAGTAATCTTTAAGTTCCAATATAAGCTCTTCGTTTAGATGATTAAAGACAGTTGTCACTCTACTCTAACAAAGTGTGTTTCATTTATTTGAACATCCCTCCAACAAACGCCGCCGAACTTAATTCATGTCACAATTAATAAATTTGCAGTGTTCATGCTGCAACTAAATTGATATTTAATTTTATTTATTATTGATTTGACTATTGATATTTAATCTATTAGTTTCGAAACAACAGTGAGCGAGTGTTCGGTTCATGAACTCCGAACAGCTGACTCAGCGGCCCGCTGAGAATAATTATTAAGAGTTTTAAGATTTCAGTCAGTCTGCAACATATCATAATAATAGCAACACGCGATGCGCAAACAGACTCAATAACAGTATTTAACAGTATTCAGTAATAACATTATATCAGTATACCAATTTTACAGTTTTTATCATTCAACATCTCTAACACTGGTAATTCGTCCTACAGCGTGATTAATATATATTTAATACTTGCTGATCCGGCAAACGTTGATTTGCCATAATTGTGATTTCCGGCAATCATGTTTTAGTTAAATAAAAATAATCAGCTTTAAGTGTGCGGGGATATGTTTATAATCGAAAGTATTTGAAACAATAAAAATACTTTTATGATTAATTAAAATAATAATAATAAATAAAGAATACTCTTTATTTAGGTTAATCAATTAATTTTTATATGACACGTTTGTCGGTTTACCATAGCAGTGTGTTCTATTGATTACTTACTCAATCCAGTCGAAAAGTATCGATATCTGTTAGAATTTTTTGGAGTTAACAGATAATTGTGACTGTCAATTAATTATAGACTTAATTTGCAATAAAATAAAATTGCGACTATAATTAAAGATCTAAGCTATCCTATCTCTTAAGTTGGACCAGACTGTTCACGGTGTGCCAATCGGTTAATTAAAATCGGTTTAATAGTTTAGGAGTCCATCGCGAACAAACATCGTGACATGAGATTTATATATATTAAGATTTTGTGGTAGATTTCACGAAATTACAAATTACAATGGACAAGCTATCTAAAAGTGTTAAAACATCCACGTTGTCATTTCGGATGTATATCATAAAACCATTTAAAAACATAACGAAGTAAATTATTAATTACTAGTTTTATCGATAAGGTAGCAATTAGTCCAAGTTCAAATGCACTTTAGGATAATTTGAAAATAAAATAAATCAGTATCAATAGTATTTAATAAAAATATCCATAAAAATAACTTCAAATAACAAATTTTAGTAGGTGTTCATGTACGAACACATCTCCGGCACCAACGTGTGAACGGCAGGGCAGTAGATATAAAAATAAAATTTTATTATACTAATAAATAATAGACATTTATAAAATATCTAAATAACTCACAGCTGTCGTCCGACATGTCTTCGTAAAATAGCTTCAGGACGAAGTCTGAGGGCGACTCTTCTTTTGCCCTCCGAGTCGATCAATAACAATAAGAAATAAAATAGAAATCGAATTGTATTTACAAATAAAGAGCATGCTAACAATTTTCTCCCTCAGTAATATAAATAACTATAATGGAATAAAGAACAGTTTAAATTTATTCATCCAAGAACATTCAAATATATAAAATTGTAGTGTCTGTTTTTAATATTGAAATAACCGTTTTTTACTACATGTATATGAATATATATACCGACTTTGACGGTACTTTTTGATTGGTAGCTGATGTAATAAGGAGTCACTTAGGGCCGGCGCCCACTGCCGGCACGGCACGGCATGTCATGGCAAAGGATTTCAATACTAATTAAATTATTTTGAATCTTATTTCAATAAGTTTAGAATTTAGTCAACTCGCGCCAAAAGGAAATTACTTTTTAAAAAAAAATAAAATATTTATTTAAAGTACAAAATGTGTTATAAATTGGACAGTCGATGCAAGACTGAAGACTATTATAATCTTATTCTACGAGTATCTAATTTAATTCTTAAAGCTAAGATGCCACGCCAGCATACTGAGAACTATCTTGTTGTTCAAGTAGATATGCTGACGGTGCGTCTGCTATACGGGTGGGCATCTGTAACTTCTCCCCCCTTAAGCTCGAAATCATTCGAGGAACTATTTTCTCGATGATTTCGGCTTTTAGCCATGTGAATATAAAGTTTATATAAAATGAATATCAAAATACTTAAAATTAAGAATGCATATAAAATTAAAGTTCCTAAACTAACACTTTTTATGCTCACAACACTTTCACTTTGATTATCACTATTTTCCAATGCGTAATTTAACACTTTCAGGTTAGTAAGATCAAAACCATTGAGCTTTATCGGTTTAATCCTTTTTTGGTCAATTTTCAGGTTTTCAGGGAAATTTATAAGAGCTTCGAAAAGGTAAGTTTAGTTCCTTTTCGAGTGTGTTTCCGCAGACAGTGGCTTCCAATTTTATAACTACATTCATCTTCAATAGTTAACAGGTAAGTATGTATAAGAGTGTAGTGGCTTATTTCATCAGGGCAAGTTCTTCTAAGGTCGGCAGGTGACTTTGAATAGATAAGCCATTTATTAGTTTGAACGGCTTCTATTTTAATGTCATTAAACTCTATTGGAATCTGTTCACAGGCTACTTCATGAGAGTACCGTAGGAGGTCCAGAATGCAGGTGTCTTCTACCGGAACTAACGTCTGGGACTCGTCACACAGGTAAGTGTCTTCATTAATGCTTCTACATGGGGTAGAGAGTGATTTTGCTTTCGACCCCCTCGTAATAAGGAAAGGATATTTAGGTAATATTATCAAGGTAAGGTTTGTTTCAGGTTGCGTGATAGGAAGGGGCACAATTTTATAATAAAAGTAAGTATCTTTCTCAACTAAAGGTATTTCTAAAACTAAATTAATTTCATAACCTTTACAATATGATTTTAATGTTATAGAATGTTCAATTTTAATTATATTTTCAGGAATAGCTTCAAACATTAATTTATCAGTTCTTTCAATATCTTGTAAAATTGTAAGTAATTCATTAGTCTTAATAATTGATCTATGTAATACGCCCATTTTACTAAAAGCTATAATATTTTCAATCTCATTCAATTTCATATATATAATTTGGAAATTATGCAAGAATAAATTGTATATATGTATAATTTGACTTATGTATATATTAATAGAGTTTTCTTTAACATCCTTACTTACTTTATTTAGCATTGAACTTAATTGATTGAGATTGTTGGTAATGTTAACAGTTGAATTTGTGATAAGACTCATCATTTCAGTGACTAATGTCATTTTCTTTTTCAGAGCATCTTTTTCAGATTTTATGTCGTTTATTAAACTGTCATATTTTATGGCATCATTATAATCCAAATTTCCTGTGATCAATTTAATTAAAGAGCCTAACGCATTGATAAGCCCTCTTTTTTGTCTTTTAATGGGTGTAATTTCTGAAAACTTTTCTAATGTAATATTTAATAAATGATCAACTTGAAGCTTAACATCAGCATATGAAATTAAGGTTGAGTTAATACGTTCGTTTTGATGGCCTACTAACTTATTTAATTCTAGATATTTTTGAATATTTAACTCTAATTCTTCTTTAATAGAATTAATATCTAATATCTTAACTACTATCCACTTATCGTAAGAAATAAGTGCAGTTCCTTCTCTGATGGGAAGGATGCCAGGGTTCTTCTCAATTCTCTCGAGTTGAAGGGCCTGGATCATCACTGCTTGGATCAGAGGCAGTGCGTACCTGTGGGGGACGTCTTATGTCTTTAAGTGGGATTTTTTTGTTCCTATTATTAGTTTCTATTTCAACTACATTTCTCTTAACTTTACTTTTAACTTTACCTTTAGTATAACGAGGTTTATCTTTACTCCTACGATTATTAACGCCTTTAAAGAAAATAGTATCGTCTTCAGTGAGATCGATATTCGTTTCACCAGGGCTGCGCTGTTGTATAGTTTCTTTCCTAGTTTTTATTTTATCGGTAAGATATTGATATAGATAGCGAGTTCTTTTAACATGATCTCTAACTAACATTTGGGTATATTCTTTATCAAAATCGATATGAAATTGGGGGTTACTTTCGGTGTGACCGAACACGACTTCGAATGGGGTTAAGCCGGTAACAGAATGAATCGTTTGATTGTACGCCATGATTGCATACGTCATTACACTCGCGGCATCTGTTAATTTATGTTCATATTTAGCTAATCTATAAATCTCTAGAATTGTACTGTGAAATCGTTCTACCGTTCCCATAGAATTCGGATTATTCGGTGTTCCTATGTGTAATTCAATTTTGTATAGAGTCATTAATTCTTTCATTAACTTATTATTAAATTCCGAACCGGGATCTGAACTTATTTTATTAGGAATACCATAGAAAGAGAAATACTTAATGAGAGCTCTAACTATCTCGGGTGTTGACCTGTCGGGAACTTCAAACGCTTGACCTAACTTACTAAAAGCATCGATAATTGTTAAAAAGTATTTACCTTCTATGGAAAATAAATCGATAAATAATTCTTCAAATGGCTTACATTGAGTTTGCGTTAACTGCAATTTGGGTTTGAAAGGTCTACGGTCATATTTCATTTTTTTACAGACATCACACGAATTAATTAAACTTGAAACTGTTTCCTCCATATTAGGCCAATAGTAAGTGCGTTTTAAATGAGATAAAGTTTCTTTAATACCCCTGTGACACGTTTTACCTATATGATACTTATTAATTATTTCTTCCTGTTCCTTTTCGTCAGTTATACTAATCACTCTTTCAGTACACTCATATATTTGTACTGTATCTTTTCTGAATAACGAAATGACTGTTTGTGAAAATGTCTCCCTGTGAGCTTTATCCTCATAATATATAAAGTGCTTAACCTTTGGTCTAATATATTGTTTTAAAAATTCTTTTACTAAATCAATGTTATTTAGAGGTAAATGAACTTCTAATATTTTTTGCTTAGAGTGAGACTTCAGTTTAACGGATAATTCATTTTTATACCAAGTGTACACAATGATTTGATTAGGTTTAGTGTCAATAGCTTCATGGAGTATAGGAATACCATTTGTGTCCATGTCATCCGCCGAATGAATAGTATCGGTGCTAGAATCTATTGTTACAGTTCGCGAAGAAGAACGGGAATCTGTTGTTGAATGATCTATCTCGGTTTCTTGAGCTAAATTTTGATCTTTTTGTCCTAACCGTACAATTTCGTCAGTAATTTCTGTAATATAATCATTAAGATCGTTATTTTCCGAATTCTCTACGTTAACAACCATCGATTCGTTATCTTTATCTTTATCACCGATTGCGTTTAATTTAATACGTGAAAGGGCATCCGCATTAGTATTCTGTTTGCCATTTTTATGAATAACTTTGAAATCATACTCTGCCAATCTAAGTTTATAACGAGTTAGTTTACTATTAGGTTCTTTTAATGAATCTAACCAAGCCAAAGGTCTATGGTCAGTGTATATGGTGAATTTAGTTCCGTATAAGTAAGGACGGAAGTGTTTAACGGCCCACACTATCGCCAATAGTTCTTTTTCGATAGTGCTATTGCGCTTTTCAGTGTCGTTAAGGGTTCGGCTAGCGTAAGCAATAGGTTTATCACTGCCAATGGGTCCTTGAGAAAGTACCGCTCCTAAGGCGTAGTCGGATGCATCGGTAGTTAAAATGAATGGTTTAGTAAAATCGGGATACTGTAATAATGGGGCGTTAACGAGTAATTCCTTACATTTCTCAAACGATCTGACATAATTTTCGTCAATAACTATTTTATTATTTTTCTTTAAACATGCAGTCATTGGTTGAGTGATTTTTGAAAAGTCTTTTATGAATTTCCTATAGTAGCCAATAAGACCGAGAAAACTCTTAATTTCTGTTACGGTTTTTGGTAATGGATAATTTAATATAGTATCTATTTTATCTGTATTTGGCTTAAGGCCTTCAGGAGTTATTGTATGACCAAGATATGTAGTTTCCTTACATAAAAATTCAGATTTATCTAGTTGAACTTTAAGATTAGTTTCTCTAAGTCGGTTAAATACTAATTTTAATTTTTCGATATGCTCTTCAAGGCTAGATGAAAAGATAATTATATCATCAAGGTATACCAGGCAATGAATACCTTGCAATCCGCGTAATATATTGTCCATGGCTCTTTGGAATGTTGCCGGGGCAGTTTTTAACCCAAACGGCATACGAAGGAATTCATAGTGACCGAATTGAGTTGAAAATGCAGTTTTCGGTTGGTCTTCATTTTCTATCTCAATCTGGTGATACCCGCTCGCTAAATCAAGAACTGAGAAGTAAGTACTTTTCCCTAACTTATCGAATAAATCTGTGATATTTGGGAGTGGATACTTGTCATCTACCGTAATTTCGTTAAGGCGACGATAATCTACTACCATTCTGTATTTTCGTTCACCGCTAGCATCGAGTTTCTTAGGTACTAAGTGTACGGGAGCGCACCACGGTGAGTTAGATTCCTGAATTACGTTGTCATTTAATAATTTACTAATTTGCTTTTTTATTTCGGCTGCTTCAGCTGGAGATTGACGGTAAGGCTTTACATGAATGGGATCTTCATTAACTGTACGGATTTTATGCTTTACTTGGTTAGAAAAGGTAAGTGGTAAATGTTCACTGTAAAAAATATCACGATATTCGAAGCATAAATCATAAATTCTTTTTCGTTCTTCCTCATTCATATGGTTCAAACGTAATTTTGAAAGATTATTCTTTAATATAAGGTCCGTGTTCGAATCATTATTTATTTGCGTATTATTAATTTCAATGTCTTCGCTGTTAAAACTTTGTACTTTTACAGGTTTGGAAAATTTAATTTCGTAAGATTTTTGAGAAATATTTTGAATTATAGTAGTGGCGTAACCTTGATCACACTTTACGATAGCAGAGGGTGTTCTCACACCTTCACCGAAATCTATACTATTTAAAATCGCATTACCATTCATCAAATTAACAGGGATTTTGACTCTTATTTCCGATCGCGGCTCCACACGAATTGTGTGAGGAGGGCTATAAATTATGGGGATTTCCGTATTTTTCGTTTTTAAAATTTGATTTTTCATATCTATGTTAGCTTCTAACTGTTTTAACAAATCGGAGCCAATTAACCCTTCGTAGTTCCTATCTACTTCATATATATAGAACTTGTGATATTCAGTGCTTTTAAAGGTTCGTAGTAAAGGTATGTATAACACTTCATCGTGAAAGCTCTGGGCATGAGTACTTATAACTTCGAACGGTTCGTAGTATTTGAAGTTGGAAAAATACTTGTCTGCAATTGTTGGACTAATAAAGGATCGGGTACTACCAGTGTCAATCATAAATTTAGATTCTATTTCCGGTATCACTATATGGGGAAGTTTTAAAGGACCTTGTTGATTGAGATGTATTATTTCATATTCTCTGTTGTCGAGGCTTTTATTGAAAAATTTTCGTCTTCCTGATTTTCAGAGAAAACTTGGGGTTCGTCATTGGGTTCAGTATTTTCGGGGAAATCGTACATTAATTGCTCTTCATAAAATTGAGGATAATAATTTTCACAATCAGATATATATTCGGGGTAATAATTATAATTTACAGGGTCATTGGTATAAAATAAATTGTTAGAGGTTCGGGGCGCCAAATTTGGTTTAGATTGGGGTGCTGTTCTCATAGAGACATCATTTTCATAGAAATGTGGTGGCCTCTGTTGGTTTTGGGGAATACCGAATTTAAATTGATTTTGGCCAGGTTGTGAAACGGGCTGTTGGCGATTCCCAAAGTTATTTTGGGGTATGCCAAACTTGAACTGATGTTGAGGGTTTCTAAAATTATTTTGGGGAATTCCAAATTTAAATTGTGGCTGATTAAATTGCTGGGTAGGTTTAAAATTATTTTGAGGCACCGGTCGGTAACCAAACTGTTGCTGTTGATTTGGAATACCGAATTTAAAATTAAGATTTTGTGGAGGTCTTTGTGTGTTAAAATTAAAACCTGAATTTGGAGAGTTAAATATTGGCTTTAAGTTTTGGTTATTATTAGGCAATGATATCGAGGGATTCGAACCCTGCGTTAATTTTTGACGATTTTTACTTTTATACTGGTTAATAAAATCTACTTCCTCCATAACTACACTTAATGCCTGTTCTAAATTAGTAGATCCACGTAATCTGACCATTCTTAATAAATCTTCCGGTAAATTAAATAAAAATGTATTGAGGGCCGTATTATCATATATATGTTTTTTCGTTTCCCGCATTTTATTATCGTCTAATAAATTAACTTTAGCAGATAATGAACTTCTTACAGTCTGAATTCTATTACAAAACTCTGAATACGATTCGTTTGACTTTAATTTCAAATTTTCTAGCTCAATTGCTATGCATTGTTCTGACCTTGGGTCACCAAAATGTTGAGTCAATAATGTCTTTAATTCAGACCAGGTATCAATATCCTGCCTTTCACTAATTAAATGAGCAGCTCTACCAATTAATCTACTTGTAACGCTATGGAATATATATGTGTCCTGGGCAACATTTGGTGGATGCGATCGAAATGATTGTATAATATATTCGCTTTTACTTATATAAAGGCTTAAAAGCTTTTCGTCCCCGTCAAATTTCGGTATTATATTCAAAAATTCAGAGGGAATAGTTTTTATTTCTTGCATTGTGAAAGTGTGTAATTATTTTATTACTAACTAATTAAAAGTAATTTTTCAAAAAGCTTTTCAACCTTATTAAATCAAATTAATACACAGAATTATTTTAAAATACACCTTATACTAAAAATCAAATTTTTGATGTTGAAAAATTCGATTAAACTTAATTCTAACACAGCCAATGGAAATAGGACAAGGATAAAATAATGCGAAGAGGTCTACTCACAATAAAATAACCATTATCCCTTCCAATTATAGCCGCACTTTTTTTATAACACACTCGTAATTTCTTTATCACTTTTTGGCACTTGACGAATTTATTTTGTTCACTGATACCCGTAAATACGTTGAAACGCACACGTAACCCGACACTCAGACCGATTTTTGGCCTTCAGAGGCGTAGGATCACGACGGGTATCCTGTCCTCAGCGCCAGTCAACTCGCGCCAAAAGGAAATTACTTTTTTTAAAAAAAATAAAATATTTATTTAAAGTACAAAATGTGTTATAAATTGGACAGTCGATGCAAGACTGAAGACTATTATAATCTTATTCTACGAGTATCTAATTTAATTCTTAAAGCTAAGATGCCACGCCAGCATACTGAGAACTATCTTGTTGTTCAAGTAGATATGCTGACGGTGCGTCTGCTATACGGGTGGGCATCTGTAACTATTTACGTTACCTTATTTTGATACCACGATGCCGCGACGTGCCGCAGGATGCCGCGGCATGACGCGACACGCCGCAGGATGCGGCGGTATGACGTGACTTGCCTTTTCATTCCACGGGATTCCGCGGCACGCCATTGCATGCCGTGAGACATATGGGTCATATTTGGATCGAGGAATTATGATTGCTAGCTAGTTACAGATGCCCACCCGTATAGCAGACGCACCGTCAGCATATCTACTTGAGCAACAAGATAGTTCTCAGTATGCTGGCGTGGCATCTTAGCTTTAAGAATTAAATTAGATACTCGTAGAATAAGATTATAATAGTCTTCAGTCTTGCATCGACTGTCCAATTTATAACACATTTTGTACTTTAAATAAATATTTTATTTTTTTTAAAAAAAGTAATTTCCTTTTGGCGCGAGTTGACTGGCGCTGAGGACAGGATACCCGTCGTGATCCTACGCCTCTGAAGGCCAAAAATCGGTCTGAGTGTCGGGTTACGTGTGCGTTTCAACGTATTTACGGGTATCAGTGAACAAAATAAATTCGTCAAGTGCCAAAAAGTGATAAAGAAATTACGAGTGTGTTATAAAAAAAGTGCGGCTATAATTGGAAGGGATAATGGTTATTTTATTGTGAGTAGACCTCTTCGCATTATTTTATCCTTGTCCTATTTCCATTGGCTGTGTTAGAATTAAGTTTAATCGAATTTTTCAACATCAAAAATTTGATTTTTAGTATAAGGTGTATTTTAAAATAATTCTGTGTATTAATTTGATTTAATAAGGTTGAAAAGCTTTTTGAAAAATTACTTTTAATTAGTTAGTAATAAAATAATTACACACTTTCACAATGCAAGAAATAAAAACTATTCCCTCTGAATTTTTGAATATAATACCGAAATTTGACGGGGACGAAAAGCTTTTAAGCCTTTATATAAGTAAAAGCGAATATATTATACAATCATTTCGATCGCATCCACCAAATGTTGCCCAGGACACATATATATTCCATAGCGTTACAAGTAGATTAATTGGTAGAGCTGCTCATTTAATTAGTGAAAGGCAGGATATTGATACCTGGTCTGAATTAAAGACATTATTGACTCAACATTTTGGTGACCCAAGGTCAGAACAATGCATAGCAATTGAGCTAGAAAATTTGAAATTAAAGTCAAACGAATCGTATTCAGAGTTTTGTAATAGAATTCAGACTGTAAGAAGTTCATTATCTGCTAAAGTTAATTTATTAGACGATAATAAAATGCGGGAAACGAAAAAACATATATATGATAATACGGCCCTCAATACATTTTTATTTAATTTACCGGAAGATTTATTAAGAATGGTCAGATTACGTGGATCTACTAATTTAGAACAGGCATTAAGTGTAGTTATGGAGGAAGTAGATTTTATTAACCAGTATAAAAGTAAAAATCGTCAAAAATTAACGCAGGGTTCGAATCCCTCGATATCATTGCCTAATAATAACCAAAACTTAAAGCCAATATTTAACTCTCCAAATTCAGGTTTTAATTTTAACACACAAAGACCTCCACAAAATCTTAATTTTAAATTCGGTATTCCAAATCAACAGCAACAGTTTGGTTACCGACCGGTGCCTCAAAATAATTTTAAACCTACCCAGCAATTTAATCAGCCACAATTTAAATTTGGAATTCCCCAAAATAATTTTAGAAACCCTCAACATCAGTTCAAGTTTGGCATACCCCAAAATAACTTTGGGAATCGCCAACAGCCCGTTTCACAACCTGGCCAAAATCAATTTAAATTCGGTATTCCCCAAAACCAACAGAGGCCACCACATTTCTATGAAAATGATGTCTCTATGAGAACAGCACCCCAATCTAAACCAAATTTGGCGCCCCGAACCTCTAACAATTTATTTTATACCAATGACCCTGTAAATTATAATTATTACCCCGAATATATATCTGATTGTGAAAATTATTATCCTCAATTTTATGAAGAGCAATTAATGTACGATTTCCCCGAAAATACTGAACCCAATGACGAACCCCAAGTTTTCTCTGAAAATCAGGAAGACGAAAATTTTTCAATAAAAGCCTCGACAACAGAGAATATGAAATAATACATCTCAATCAACAAGGTCCTTTAAAACTTCCCCATATAGTGATACCGGAAATAGAATCTAAATTTATGATTGACACTGGTAGTACCCGATCCTTTATTAGTCCAACAATTGCAGACAAGTATTTTTCCAACTTCAAATACTACGAACCGTTCGAAGTTATAAGTACTCATGCCCAGAGCTTTCACGATGAAGTGTTATACATACCTTTACTACGAACCTTTAAAAGCACTGAATATCACAAGTTCTATATATATGAAGTAGATAGGAACTACGAAGGGTTAATTGGCTCCGATTTGTTAAAACAGTTAGAAGCTAACATAGATATGAAAAATCAAATTTTAAAAACGAAAAATACGGAAATCCCCATAATTTATAGCCCTCCTCACACAATTCGTGTGGAGCCGCGATCGGAAATAAGAGTCAAAATCCCTGTTAATTTGATGAATGGTAATGCGATTTTAAATAGTATAGATTTCGGTGAAGGTGTGAGAACACCCTCTGCTATCGTAAAGTGTGATCAAGGTTACGCCACTACTATAATTCAAAATATTTCTCAAAAATCTTACGAAATTAAATTTTCCAAACCTGTAAAAGTACAAAGTTTTAACAGCGAAGACATTGAAATTAATAATACGCAAATAAATAATGATTCGAACACGGACCTTATATTAAAGAATAATCTTTCAAAATTACGTTTGAACCATATGAATGAGGAAGAACGAAAAAGAATTTATGATTTATGCTTCGAATATCGTGATATTTTTTACAGTGAACATTTACCACTTACCTTTTCTAACCAAGTAAAGCATAAAATCCGTACAGTTAATGAAGATCCCATTCATGTAAAGCCTTACCGTCAATCTCCAGCTGAAGCAGCCGAAATAAAAAAGCAAATTAGTAAATTATTAAATGACAACGTAATTCAGGAATCTAACTCACCGTGGTGCGCTCCCGTACACTTAGTACCTAAGAAACTCGATGCTAGCGGTGAACGAAAATACAGAATGGTAGTAGATTATCGTCGCCTTAACGAAATTACGGTAGATGACAAGTATCCACTCCCAAATATCACAGATTTATTCGATAAGTTAGGGAAAAGTACTTACTTCTCAGTTCTTGATTTAGCGAGCGGGTATCACCAGATTGAGATAGAAAATGAAGACCAACCGAAAACTGCATTTTCAACTCAATTCGGTCACTATGAATTCCTTCGTATGCCGTTTGGGTTAAAAACTGCCCCGGCAACATTCCAAAGAGCCATGGACAATATATTACGCGGATTGCAAGGTATTCATTGCCTGGTATACCTTGATGATATAATTATCTTTTCATCTAGCCTTGAAGAGCATATCGAAAAATTAAAATTAGTATTTAACCGACTTAGAGAAACTAATCTTAAAGTTCAACTAGATAAATCTGAATTTTTATGTAAGGAAACTACATATCTTGGTCATACAATAACTCCTGAAGGCCTTAAGCCAAATACAGATAAAATAGATACTATATTAAATTATCCATTACCAAAAACCGTAACAGAAATTAAGAGTTTTCTCGGTCTTATTGGCTACTATAGGAAATTCATAAAAGACTTTTCAAAAATCACTCAACCAATGACTGCATGTTTAAAGAAAAATAATAAAATAGTTATTGACGAAAATTATGTCAGATCGTTTGAGAAATGTAAGGAATTACTCGTTAACGCCCCATTATTACAGTATCCCGATTTTACTAAACCATTCATTTTAACTACCGATGCATCCGACTACGCCTTAGGAGCGGTACTTTCTCAAGGACCCATTGGCAGTGATAAACCTATTGCTTACGCTAGCCGAACCCTTAACGACACTGAAAAGCGCAATAGCACTATCGAAAAAGAACTATTGGCGATAGTGTGGGCCGTTAAACACTTCCGTCCTTACTTATACGGAACTAAATTCACCATATACACTGACCATAGACCTTTGGCTTGGTTAGATTCATTAAAAGAACCTAATAGTAAACTAACTCGTTATAAACTTAGATTGGCAGAGTATGATTTCAAAGTTATTCATAAAAATGGCAAACAGAATACTAATGCGGATGCCCTTTCACGTATTAAATTAAACGCAATCGGTGATAAAGATAAAGATAACGAATCGATGGTTGTTAACGTAGAGAATTCGGAAAATAACGATCTTAATGATTATATTACAGAAATTACTGACGAAATTGTACGGTTAGGACAAAAAGATCAAAATTTAGCTCAAGAAACCGAGATAGATCATTCAACAACAGATTCCCGTTCTTCTTCGCGAACTGTAACAATAGATTCTAGCACCGATACTATTCATTCGGCGGATGACATGGACACAAATGGTATTCCTATACTCCATGAAGCTATTGACACTAAACCTAATCAAATCATTGTGTACACTTGGTATAAAAATGAATTATCCGTTAAACTGAAGTCTCACTCTAAGCAAAAAATATTAGAAGTTCATTTACCTCTAAATAACATTGATTTAGTAAAAGAATTTTTAAAACAATATATTAGACCAAAGGTTAAGCACTTTATATATTATGAGGATAAAGCTCACAGGGAGACATTTTCACAAACAGTCATTTCGTTATTCAGAAAAGATACAGTACAAATATATGAGTGTACTGAAAGAGTGATTAGTATAACTGACGAAAAGGAACAGGAAGAAATAATTAATAAGTATCATATAGGTAAAACGTGTCACAGGGGTATTAAAGAAACTTTATCTCATTTAAAACGCACTTACTATTGGCCTAATATGGAGGAAACAGTTTCAAGTTTAATTAATTCGTGTGATGTCTGTAAAAAAATGAAATATGACCGTAGACCTTTCAAACCCAAATTGCAGTTAACGCAAACTCAATGTAAGCCATTTGAAGAATTATTTATCGATTTATTTTCCATAGAAGGTAAATACTTTTTAACAATTATCGATGCTTTTAGTAAGTTAGGTCAAGCGTTTGAAGTTCCCGACAGGTCAACACCCGAGATAGTTAGAGCTCTCATTAAGTATTTCTCTTTCTATGGTATTCCTAATAAAATAAGTTCAGATCCCGGTTCGGAATTTAATAATAAGTTAATGAAAGAATTAATGACTCTATACAAAATTGAATTACACATAGGAACACCGAATAATCCGAATTCTATGGGAATGGTAGAACGATTTCACAGTACAATTCTAGAGATTTATAGATTAGCTAAATATGAACATAAATTAACAGATGCCGCGAGTGTAATGACGTATGCAATCATGGCGTACAATCAAACGATTCATTCTGTTACCGGCTTAACCCCATTCGAAGTCGTGTTCGGTCACACCGAAAGTAACCCCCAATTTCATATCGATTTTGATAAAGAATATACCCAAATGTTAGTTAGAGATCATGTTAAAAGAACTCGCTATCTATATCAATATCTTACCGATAAAATAAAAACTAGGAAAGAAACTATACAACAGCGCAGCCCTGGTGAAACGAATATCGATCTCACTGAAGACGATACTATTTTCTTTAAAGGCGTTAATAATCGTAGGAGTAAAGATAAACCTCGTTATACTAAAGGTAAAGTTAAAAGTAAAGTTAAGAGAAATGTAGTTGAAATAGAAACTAATAATAGGAACAAAAAAATCCCACTTAAAGACATAAGACGTCCCCCACAGGTACGCACTGCCTCTGATCCAAGCAGTGATGATCCAGGCCCTTCAACTCGAGAGAATTGAGAAGAACCCTGGCATCCTTCCCATCAGAGAAGGAACTGCACTTATTTCTTACGATAAGTGGATAGTAGTTAAGATATTAGATATTAATTCTATTAAAGAAGAATTAGAGTTAAATATTCAAAAATATCTAGAATTAAATAAGTTAGTAGGCCATCAAAACGAACGTATTAACTCAACCTTAATTTCATATGCTGATGTTAAGCTTCAAGTTGATCATTTATTAAATATTACATTAGAAAAGTTTTCAGAAATTACACCCATTAAAAGACAAAAAAGAGGGCTTATCAATGCGTTAGGCTCTTTAATTAAATTGATCACAGGAAATTTGGATTATAATGATGCCATAAAATATGACAGTTTAATAAACGACATAAAATCTGAAAAAGATGCTCTGAAAAAGAAAATGACATTAGTCACTGAAATGATGAGTCTTATCACAAATTCAACTGTTAACATTACCAACAATCTCAATCAATTAAGTTCAATGCTAAATAAAGTAAGTAAGGATGTTAAAGAAAACTCTATTAATATATACATAAGTCAAATTATACATATATACAATTTATTCTTGCATAATTTCCAAATTATATATATGAAATTGAATGAGATTGAAAATATTATAGCTTTTAGTAAAATGGGCGTATTACATAGATCAATTATTAAGACTAATGAATTACTTACAATTTTACAAGATATTGAAAGAACTGATAAATTAATGTTTGAAGCTATTCCTGAAAATATAATTAAAATTGAACATTCTATAACATTAAAATCATATTGTAAAGGTTATGAAATTAATTTAGTTTTAGAAATACCTTTAGTTGAGAAAGATACTTACTTTTATTATAAAATTGTGCCCCTTCCTATCACGCAACCTGAAACAAACCTTACCTTGATAATATTACCTAAATATCCTTTCCTTATTACGAGGGGGTCGAAAGCAAAATCACTCTCTACCCCATGTAGAAGCATTAATGAAGACACTTACCTGTGTGACGAGTCCCAGACGTTAGTTCCGGTAGAAGACACCTGCATTCTGGACCTCCTACGGTACTCTCATGAAGTAGCCTGTGAACAGATTCCAATAGAGTTTAATGACATTAAAATAGAAGCCGTTCAAACTAATAAATGGCTTATCTATTCAAAGTCACCTGCCGACCTTAGAAGAACTTGCCCTGATGAAATAAGCCACTACACTCTTATACATACTTACCTGTTAACTATTGAAGATGAATGTAGTTATAAAATTGGAAGCCACTGTCTGCGGAAACACACTCGAAAAGGAACTAAACTTACCTTTTCGAAGCTGCCTCTTATAAATTTCCCTGAAAACCTGAAAATTGACCAAAAAAAGGATTAAACCGATAAAGCTCAATGGTTTTGATCTTACTAACCTGAAAGTGTTAAATTACGCATTGGAAAATAGTGATAATCAAAGTGAAAGTGTTGTGAGCATAAAAAGTGTTAGTTTAGGAACTTTAATTTTATATGCATTCTTAATTTTAAGTATTTTGATATTCATTTTATATAAACTTTATATTCACATGGCTAAAAGCCGAAATCATCGAGAAAATAGTTCCTCGAATGATTTCGAGCTTAAGGGGGGAGAAGTTACAGATGCCCACCCGTATAGCAGACGCACCGTCAGCATATCTACTTGAACAACAAGATAGTTCTCAGTATGCTGGCGTGGCATCTTAGCTTTAAGAATTAAATTAGATACTCGTAGAATAAGATTATAATAGTCTTCAGTCTTGCATCGACTGTCCAATTTATAACACATTTTGTACTTTAAATAAATATTTTATTTTTTTTAAAAAAAGTAATTTCCTTTTGGCGCGAGTTGACTAGCTAGTTGAAATAAGGTTGACACTTGTGCAGCATTTCGATGGGGCGCATTCCGGTCGGTGCGCGGGGGCAAGGGAGGGAGAAAACGCACTGGCGCGCGCGATTTTTTCTCTCACACTGAGGGCTTTTTTATTGTGATACGTGTTTGCTCCCGCGTGCGGGCCAGGCCCGCATGCGTGCCGCCTGCACTTTATCGTTTCATACATTTATTTATAGTAATGCGTGCCACACGCACCCAGGATGCGGGCGGAACGCGGGTAGGTCGCGCGGATGCGTGCCGCCCGCGTGCGGTTGACGGACCTGGACCGCCAGTGTTGTTTTTACTGTTATGCGGAGCGCACGCACGTTGTACAATCAATATGAAAATCGACACTGAGAGGGTGATTTTCGAGGTTCATTTAAGAAGTTGCCTATGGGACAAGAAAAATGAATTATATAAAAACAGGGATGCAAGGGATGCGGCATGGCTCGAAATTTGTGAAGAATTAGTTCCTGAATTTCAAAATCTAACCAAAAATGAAAAAACCGAAATCGGTAAGTACCATTCTTTAATATCCAATTATTTTATGTATTTATACCTATTCAAAAATACTGTCAGTATATGTATCTATCTTGCCAAGGAACTTTACCCTCATTTACAAAATAATCAGCAAACATATCCCTTACAATATAAGATGATGTTTGGTTTTGGTTCGACAATAGTGGTAAATCAGAGAGACCATTTACTTCAAATATGTCTCTGACTCGAAATCCGTCACGTTTTCTTATATAATTGTGAAGAACACATGTTGTTTTTATTATTAATTTAGCCAAATCTTCTTTTACATTCATAGGTCTATGGTAAATTCTAAATTTGTTTGAAAGAATTCCAAATGTGCATTCTATATATCGCCGAGCTCTGCATTGTCTGTAGTTATATATTTTTTTTTTGTAAGACATATTGTTTCGAGCATAAGGTCGCATAACATGTGTTGACAGTGCAAACGCCTCATCTCCAACTATTATAAATGGCAGCACTGGCCTTATGTGAAACTGATTTGTTGCATTATTAGTAATAATTGGTAATGGCTGAGGGTCTGGAATATCCAACATATTGTTTTGTAACTGAGAATATAGTTCACTTTGTTGAAAGACTGAGGAATCAGAGTTACTACCGTAAGATCCCACATTGATATACGTAAAAACATAGTTAGCGTCACACATTGCCAATAGTACGAGAGAGTAATATTTCTTGTAATTGAAGTACAACGATCCGCTGTGCTCTGGTTTTATCACTCGTACATGTTTTCCGTCTATCGCGCCGATACAATTGGGGAACTGAGAGTTAGCAAAAAAATCATCCGCAATATTTTTCCATTGATTGCGATTAGGTTTCGGAAGACATTCTGTTAAGAATTCATTACATATAATAAGACACACTTGTCGCACTATTTGGCTTATTGTTGCAATTCCGATTTGGTAGGTCAAATGCATGTCAGATATGGTGTCTCTCGTTGCTAAGTACCTGTAAATAATAAAAATATAATATATTGTTTCAGAAAAAAAAATTCAACAGAGGTGGCGTACGGCTAGAGATATGTATAAAAAAGATAAATTATCTGAATACCAACCATCAGGTTCTGGTGCTAAAAAAAAGAAAAAGTATGCATATTACAATATCATGACCTTTTTGGACACCGTAATAGATACAATGACAGATGATTCTCTGACGGAATTTCCCAATTCCGCAATGACGCCGTCTCCATCTACCACAGATAGACCGTTGCCTTCTACTTCTGCAACACCACAGCAGTCTATCGGCGAAGCACCATTGCTTTCTACTTCTGTAATAGCACATCAGTCTATTGGCGAAAGACCGTTGTCTTCTACTTCAATAGCACACCAGTCTGCCCCAGCACCACGGGGGAAAAAAATTAAGCAGCCAAGTGAATTTGAAAAAACTTTGCTAGAATGTTTAAAGAGCAATCAGCTACAACTGGAGAGCGAAGATCTAGCTTTCTTCCAATCGCTTCAACCAACGCTGAAAAAATTAACGAATTACCAAAAAATGATGTTCAGAACTAAAGTATTGCAAATAATTATGGATATGGAAAATCCGACGACACAAATTCATTATTTGCCGTACAACATGTCATGATATACTTCTCATTCCAACTATAGTACTCCCAGCCCATATGACAGCCAAAGAGAGATTCCTGTGACCCGTTCCTACGATAGTACTGTAATGGAAGATATCGATGGCAACATGCTTCTTCCTACAAATGATTGCCAATGTAGTCCGGTCGCCAATACTGCTGGAATCGAAAGTGCTGCCGTTGGTGATATTATTGGAACAAAAAGCTATACAGCTACCCCCGCTGATAATACTACTGGGCTCCTTAATGAAATAACTGAACCTAACAATACTGTTATAGAAGATATCGATGGCAACATGCTTATTACCATATGTAATTCCCCGCGTGGTTCCGCCGCCAATACTGCTCGAATCGAAAGCGATGAATCTGCTGTCGTTGGTAAAACTGTAGACACAGAAAGTAATACAGCTGCTCCCGTTGATGACAATACTGCTGGACTTCAAAGCGCTGACTTTCCCTAATACCTACTGATATATTTGATTTTATTTCATTGATATTTCTGTATGTCATTTCATAATAAACATTAAAATTACTACTAGAATTTCAAGTAAATTACAGTTACAATAAATGTAAACTTAAGCACAATATACTTTTTTATGCTATTTTTGTCCCCCTGCTAGGCAAAAGTATCCCCTTTTATTTCCCAACTTCCTATCCAATGCCACGTCCTGCCATTCCTTACTAAAAGCAAAATCATCCTTCCATGTCATTACCTACAATATACGCGCAATATACTTACCTACCTACCACCTATTTGTATAATTTGTGAAATAAAGGTTTTATAACCAGAAGAGTGGTCGCGCCTACACCTACGCCTGCATTCGCATTTACTTTTTGCGTTCGAAAAAGCAATAAAAGTAGCGCAATGCGAGCGTTTACCGTTTGCAAAAAGTAAATTTGTAAAAAATATTTATATATGAGGCCGGTAAACTGACCCCGCACCGCAAGTACTTCAGTCGCTTTTTCAATCGCAAAGAGACTTTGGAACTGTATTAAAGTTTAAATGAAACGAGTCATAGTAAAATGAGTTTTAAAGCGGTAGTGTTAATGTTCATATTTAGACAAAAGCAGCCCGACTGCGGGCGCATGCGCGTCTAAAACTCAAGCATTAATTATACCAATTCAATAGTAAAATAAGTAAATAACTTACCTTAGGGTAACTGCTAAACGCTCTGTAGGACTAATTGCTATACGTCGTAAACTGGACACTGCCAATTTTTTTTCAATTCTTCCCAACAACTCGTCGAAACTGCGAATCGACATTCTAAAGTAATTCTTGAACTTGCGTTCGTTACTGCGGAGGTTTTGATAATTAACATGAAACATTCCAGTAAACAATCTAGTCTCCAGGTAGGGGTCAACTTGAAATGATCGCTTTTTTTTTCGATTTTTAAAAATTAAGTAAGCGACTATTACTTTCTTTATGTCCATTTTGACCGTGTTCTCTTCCTGGCGACACGCACAATACTGTGGCGTAGCGAACTATTATCTGCTCTGCGTGCGGCCTGCAATACGCACGCGGGCCTGGCCCGCACGCGGGAGCAAACACGCATCACTATAAAAAGGCCCTTAACCTGTAAGATATTGTACTGCGTGTTGAAATAAATAAATAAATAAATAAATAAATAAATAAATCATTCCAAGTGACACAATTTCTCACGGGTCATTCCTTTGCTAAGGATTACCTATTTCGATTCAAAATTACACAGAACGATACGTGCCCATGCGACCCGCAAACATCACAAACACTCAAACACCTGATAGAAGAGTGCCCCAGGTTTGCCTCTAAGAGACATGACCAAACCCAAAGGTATCGAGTCCGCGTCCAAACGCCAAGAAAATCGGTCGACTCCACGTCGCTCCGCGCCACTTTAAAGTTTGAAAAAATAATTAAAAATAGTTTCAGTGCGGTTACAGTGTCAGTTCTTATACCAATAGATGCAGAAAAATTCGCTCTATCTTTTAGTTATTCATTTCAAATTATTTTTGTTTTCAATTTTTCCAAGTGAAAAACTGTAAAAAACTTAGTTTTTGTTTTTTTTTAAAATAGTTTCAGTGCTCCACTGTGTAGACCTCGTTAAGGCGCACATTTCGACCCACTTTTCAAGAATAAGGACTCATATTTGAGGATTTGGTGGGCGAAAAACCGGTAAATTCTTTATAACTTCTTTAAACGATCTACAACCATAGTATTTTATTACACCAATCGATAGATATCTTGAAGCCGCTTCGATCGATTGACACCAATCACGATCACTTTTCTTCGAAACTGGATTTTTCAGCGGCTGAAAACCAGTTTTTCAGTCGCCAAATCACGGCGCTGAAGGATAAAGCCACGAAATTTACATAGTTTTGTGCGCAAAACAAAGAGCTAAACGTCAAACGACGTATCACACTCGAAAATCGGAGCAATTTCAGGACCTAAAAACTCCTGAAAACCGGTTTTTGCCTTGAAACCCCCCGATTACAACGCACTACCACAGAAACAATACCACCAAACCGGCTTTTTCAGGCGCATCTTTTGATACCACACTTACAATTTTTCATAAAGTAGTTCTGAAGACAAAGATTTTTTTTCACATTTTTGCAGTAAATTCATAATTATTCCTTCAGTTTACACAAAAGTGTACATTAAATTATATTGAAAAATAAAGCGATTCAAGCCTATCGATTAACACCAAATTTGGATTTTTGCCATCATCCCCGATTTTTGGGAGACCAGAAACTGGGGTTTCGCCCACCAGACTGCAGCGCCGCCACTCGCATACATTATTACACGGAAAGGATCACCCCTCAATTTTAAGAAAAACCGGTTTTTGGGTAATAACCAGACCTGAACATCAGAAAACCACATTTTGATATATATGACGATATACCATCAAAAGCGCCTTAACGAGAGGAGACATTAAGTTCACGGAGATACGTCACACAGTTTGGGAGTTACCACACCAGGAATCTTTGCAGCCAGGGTTCCACCAGGAACCATTCATCCTAAAAATCCGGGACCACCCTCATAAGATAGCCCCAACTCCGTTCTATCTCACCGCATCGCATTCAAGAAGCAACCCTCGACTTCCGCCGAGCTGGTCACCAACTTTTCTGGTGACCACCTGGAACAGCTCCAGCACCATCGCCAATCGCAAGATCTCGCCGGGAGCTGCTGGAAAACACCCATCACTCCTCGGCTGCGACTAACAACGCGGCGGATATCCTCACGGGAAGCTTCAGGTAAGGCGGATTACCAGCACCAGTTTTCCAAACACATAATTTTCAATAGAACACAGTCGAGCTTGGGCTCGTTCAAACCGCCTCTTCAAGGCGAACACCAATACACTAATACAGATTCACACAAACCTACCCTTCACCCCACAGATTCAATTTTCACCCCCCCTCCCCCTAAATTTTTTCCCCCCTTGCCCCCCCGTGTTTGGTATCGTTTAAATCGGCTTTAAATTTCGTTTAAAGCGGTTTCAACGCTATACATTATATCCATTTTGAACCCCCCCTCACCCAAAAAACTTCACAAAAAATGATGTCCAGGACTCCGCCAAAAACAACCAGCGCGGGCACCCCTTCGCCTGTATCCTCCAGTTCTACAGCAACACACAGGAGGAGAAGAGACTGGACCCAATGACTATTCTCAAAGGGATCTCCAAAAACCTCATTAACACTATCAAGGATCAAAACCCCACACTGGCCGACGAAACATTCGCAATTAAATTCATCAACACCAATAGAAACTCATCACTTTACAATGTAGTTCTACACACCACACCCTCTGCCTGGAAGGCCTTTGCTAACCTAGGCAGAGTCAACATAGGCATGCAACGGGTGCACAGCGACAACTTTTCACCATTCAGGCAGTGTCAAAACTGCCTGAATTTCGGACACACAAAGAGCCGTTGCCCCGTTAAGACCCCCACATGCGCCAAGTGCTCAGCTCAACATCCTACAGCTGAGTGCAAGGAACACACACTCAAATGTACTAACTGCCACGAACATAACAAACAATTCAACACAAACACCCACACCGAACACCGTGCCGACTCGGATCGCTGCCCCAAAGTCAAAGCCATGCGGGCCCGCGTTGAGGCCAAGGTTAATTACTCTTAAATATACATTGCACCTACCAAAACACTTCACTCTGTTTACTTTTAACAGAAACCCGAAACATGCAACACCTAAGTCACATTCGACATACTTTCACCACACGTTTAACCCACACATTACATTGACAGCGAACTCAACGCGCGGCGTCGGCTTTCTCTGGGAAGCATCCGCAACCACTGGCCACCAACATCACTGCCTCTCTATAACCATTTAACAGTTAAACCACACAACTACACATCACATCTTATTATACTTCAAGCCCTAGGCCTAATAACATAACGTACAACACTCACTCCTTTCATCAACATCGTTTAAACCTAAATATAAATACTGGCTGCTAATCCGCCTTACCCAACAATTTATAATATATATTTATAATATATAAATAACGTTAATTACGGTGCGTAAATAATTTGTAGGTTTAGTAATGTTATTTTAATTTAATTTAATTTTAGGAGTTTCTTCGCCCTCCCTTCGGGGGGTGATTGTACAAATGTATGTAGTAGTGTGTGTATGTAAATATGTAAAAAGGAGATTTTTCCCCCTACTGGGGTCAATAGTGTATATAGATAAGGAGACGCACCGCATAATGCGGCAAGGAGAGCTGCGGTTGTTGCAGCGGTCGCATGTTGGGATCCCGGAGCAATGATATTCAGTACCCGGGCTTTGACACATAGCGAGTTGAAGTGGGCCCTGGGGTTTTAGTGGAGTAGTAAGCCCTTTTCAGGGCTTGAGTCCCCACAGTACCCGTGCCATCTGAATTTTGCCCAGGCACGGTGTCTGCGAAATGCATTTCCCCAGGTTAAAAAAAAGGGGCATCTGCGAATGCCAACAACAGCATTTAATTTAAGATAATTTAACTGTATCCATCACCTTATGTGCCATTTCATATTTCAACACTAACTTAGCATATTTCTTTTATTTTTTATTCATTAGTATGTAGTCAAAGCATCTGAGTATGCTTCCATCTTTAGTTCTGTTTAAATTGTCAGTGTTACTCCTCACTTAACTTTATATAATTTTCTAACATGTAAGCAACTTACAAGGACTGCGACTCCTTGGTTAAGTACCAACTTTGTACAAAACCACTGAAAAGGAGAAGGAAACAAGAAGGTATCAAATAGGCGCTTATTCCCTTCTCCTCTACCCGAACTGTGTATCATTGTAAACCAATCATAACCAAAGCAAAAAAAAAAACCCCCACTCTTTAGGGCTAAGTTTGGCCAACCCAGCACCGCCCTATATTAGCAGGGCGCGACACATGGTCCACTCGAAAGGGGCTAGGCAGCAGAGCTAGGCTAGCAGAATCTGCTTACAGAACTTGTGGAGACAGACCATAGCTACTGTCGGCCTAGAAGAGAATTTGGTCATGCTCGACCTATGATTGATGTCACTAACTTGCCTGAGTCATCGGATCACACTAAATACCTACCTGGTTCATCGATATCTGTTTGGCATCAAGTGAAACGTACCATGGACATTGGTCCAAATTTGATGCAGGTACACACTTTGTTTTTTATCACTTTTATTTCCTTTATTTATATTTTTACAAATCAATTACATTTTTAAATATTATGAACTGTAGTCTAATTGTGTAAAAGACTAACAGTAGCAATGGGGTTCATTTTGACAGTTCAACAACACAGTTCACTGCATTTTGTTGAAAAGACAAAGTTTTTGAACATGAAACAATGAATGGTGTGTTATGTAATTAGGGTGCTGTCCTGTTTGTTCTTCTGTGTCTGAGCCATGATCCATTCGAGCTTGAGTTTATCCAAACTCTTGGTATATAGTAGATAGTGCAGCACCATCCATTTAACATATTTCATGGTATTAAGCAAATCTTTAATCACTTGTGTGAGCAATTTGATCTAATAAACCTGAACATATTATGTATATATGATTTTTAAATTAATCATAAAAATAGTTTACGTCGGTACGCCGCAGCGATAAGCCGCGTCCTCGCTCTAATAATTTAAATCTTTGTCTACCTACAATGTCATCGAAAAAGTGCGCAAAATGCAACAAAAATATTACAAAAACTAAGCCAGGTTTAGTGTGTAGTAGGTGTGATAAATCTGTACACGCTGATCCAGCATGTGTTAAACTATCCAATAAACAAATTAATACACTGAAGAATTCGCCGGGGATCGAATGGAGCTGCGAGCACTGCTTGCAAAACCTCTCTCGTAGGTCCTCATTTTTGCTTCCAGAAGATAGTGACGACGAACACGAAACAGGACACAACTTTCAGCCTATTGACACTCGAAAACTTGTTCAAGACATCTCCCGAGAGCTGAAGAAAACCTTTAGAGAGGAAATCCAAAATCTCGAAGCTTCCTTGGAGTTTGTAACTGAACAGTTGAGTACCATGGAGCAGAGTATTTCAAAACAGAATGCTATTATAAAAGATCTAGAAAATAAAAATCAAGACCTGTTAAATAAAAACAAGAACCTTGAACTTAGGGTGTCGGCTCTAGAACAGGGAATGAACACTTACGAGCAGAAAAGCTTGTCATCATGCTTAGAAATTGCAGGCCTGCCTAATATTTCTACTAAAGAAGTGCAGAATCTGCTAGGAAACATAGCCTCTAAGCTGGACCTGGATAAAAATGATGTGCGGTCATCTTCGCGACTCCCTGGATCTAAAGACAAACCGGGACCAATCCTTGTCGAGATGAGGACATCAGCTGCGCGGAGCCAGTGGGTTGCAGCCAGCAAGGAGAACTGTCTCACCGTGGGCACTTTGATGTCGCAGGTTCCACAGGAAAAAGCAGATGACCGTGTTTTCATTAGGGAAGCCTTAACCAAACATATTAAAACTTTATTGTATACTGCCAAAACTCAGTTGAATCAATCATTTAAATTTGTATGGTGCAGAGATGGGAAAGTTTGTGCTAGGAAAACTGAGAACAGTAAAATTTTATATATCCGATCAATTGAAGATATCGATCGTATTCAAAGGCAGTCTAACAATCTTACAAACCAGTAATAAGTAAACGCCTATCCCATTTCCCACTGTTTATTATCTTGTATTTGTTAAATTATGGTTACTAGCGTAACAGAATTATATAACTGCACTTCAATAAACGATTTTGTCAAGAAATTGCCTAATAACAGTCATCTCAGTGTCTCATGTATTCATATAAATATTCGATCGATGATTAAGAATTTCACGAAATTAGAAGAGATTATTCATAACTGTAGGATACCACTTGATGTCATAATTTTAACAGAAGCCGGTATTTCATCAAATATTGCACAGCTTTTTAATTTGTCAGGTTAAAGTCAAAGTCAAAGTCAAATTTATTTATTCAAATAGGATCTTTACATGATCACCTTTGCACGTCACTTAAAACTAAATTTATAGGCTTGTTCACTAACGCGCCCGAGTCTGAGAAGAACAAGCAAGAAACTCAGTCGGGTTTGTCTTTTTTTTGATCATGCTTACAACTTTTAATTTTTAGAACAGGAGCAATTTAGTCCCAAGCACTTCTGTCATTCAGATAATCCGCGGTCCTGTAATAGGCTTTAGCAATCAATTTTCTTTTAATAATATTTTTGAATTTGTTTATTGACAGCTCTCGGAATTTGCTTGGGACTTTATTATAATAGCGAGCACCATTTCCTTGAAATGAATTGCTTATTTTATGCAGTCTTGTGGATTTAGCACATAAATCGTTTTTATTTCGGGTATTATATTGATGAAAGTCACAATTAGTACTAAAACGATTTATGTGTTTTCTAACATACATGATATTTTCATAGATATATTGACCAGCAAGCGTCATAATATTTAAATCCTTGAATCTCTCTCGCACCGACTCCCGTGGGGGCAAACAGCAAATCGCGCGAATTGCCCGTTTTTGTAAAATAAATATAGTCTGAACCTCCGCAGCATTACCCCAAAGAAGAATGCCATAAGACATTACACTGTGGAAATAACTATAATAGACTAGTTTGGCTGTGTGAAGGTCGGTGAGGCTGCGGATTTTCTTGACTGCATAGGCAGCAGAACACAATCTATTTGAGAGATTTTCTATGTGTGCCCCCCACTGGAGTTTACAATCCAATGTTATACCTAAGAAGACAGTGCTGTCTACATAATGTGTACTACACAGTGCTGTTACACTATGTACTCACAACTACGTTCTCATAAACGGGGCGGCGGCATTATTGTCTATGTAAGATCACATTTTAAATTTACTCCTATTCAACATCTTACCTGGTCATTCGAAAACTTTACTGGTACATTAAAAATAAACACAGACCAGGAGGTAGTTTTGTGTGCTGTGTATCGGCCACCCCGTTATAATAAACGCTTGTTTGTAAGGGAACTGGACAAATATATCATGAAGTACGATTCAAAACAAAACCTATTGTTAATTGGTGACACAAATATCGACCTGAAACACATAGATTCATATAGACAGTCATTTCTGGAAACACTAAGCGAGCACGGACTAATGTGTGGTATATCGGAATACACAAGGATCGAAAAGAAACTAAATAAAGTAACAAAATCTTGCATTGACCACATTTTCACACGTTTGCCCACATTACGTCCGTGCACGGCTGTATTAGATATCATACTAGCCGACCATCGAGCTATCGTTCTAGCGGCCGTCGACGAGGCAGCCTGCCGGACGGACCGCACAGTACAGAGTGTTCCAAAACAGGTTGTTGACTTCAATATTCTTCATAAGGAACTAAAAAGTGTAAAATGGTTACAAACTAGCGATATGAATTCATCAACCGATATTTTTAACTTCATTAAATCCTCCTTTCAAAATGCAACCACGGTGGCAACACAAAAAAGTAACTTTAAGAATAAGACACATGTTTTTAGAGCCCCGTGGATCAATGATAATGTCACGCGATTATCCGAGAAGAGAAATAATCTGTTTAAATTATGGCGGCAAAATCCTTATGATTTTAAACTTCGTTTAGAATATAATAAAACACGCAATAAATTGCATAAAGTTATAGAAATAAGAAGAAACAATTACTATATGAAAAAAATTAAAGATAACTTTAAAAATACAAAGAAAATGTACCAGATCTTAATATACTCGGTCGAGTGACACTATCTATTGATGAAGTCGTACAAAGGGCGTTTGAAGGACAGGGCCTTACAACAAAATGTATCGTTGACAATTTTGCTTCAAGATTTGAAATGGCAGTTGCAGATATTATTCCTAATTGTAGCACAAAGTTATTAGACACAAGTAGTCATTGCAGTTCCGCCGATTGCAGCATTTATTTTCAAAAGGCTACTAGAGACCAAGTACACAAAATAATAAAAAATCTTAATCAGCGGAAAGCACCTGGGCCGGATAATATAAAGATATCTGACATCAAAAGCATAGGGGGTGATGTATCGGGGGCTATCGCAGATCTAATTAATTGTAGTGTAACAGAGGGCTCATACCCCGACGATTTAAAAATGGGATGTGTTCGACCTATACATAAAAAAGGAAAGCGAGACGATTATGCAAACTACCGTCAAGTCACACTGCTCTCGTCTATAGACAAAATTGTCGAAAAATATATTAGTGAACAATTACAACATTTTTTCGAACTTAATGGTATTATTTATCAAAATCAATTCGGTTTTCAGAGGGGGAAAGGAACATCCGACTTGCTAATTAAGTTTACCGATGAAGTTAACACGCATCTAAATAGGAAGCTTTATGTATGTGTTCTTTTTATCGACTTCTCATGCGCTTTCGATACACTGGACCATAAGCAATTGATATCTAGCCTAGATGACTCTGGTATACGTGGACCACTCCTCAAGTGGTGCAGTAGTTATCTTAAAAACAGAAAGTTTCAGGTGAAGGTAAATGGCGTTCTCAGTGAAGCAAAAGACAGTACTAAAGGTACAGCACAAGGATCGGTGATAGGACCTCTCCACTTCTTGTCGTATGTCAACGCAATGAATAAGTTCGTCAAATATAGTACATGCTACCAGTTCGCTGATGACACTTGTCTGGTTGCTGCCGATGCAGATCCCAATAAAGCTTGTGACAAGCTACAATCAGATTTTAATAATCTTTTAAAGTGGTGTCACGATGTAGGATTAGTGGTCAATGCTGCAAAAACCAAACTATTGCCCATTAAATCGCC
The DNA here is from genome assembly GCA_963693355.1 of Pontia daplidice. Taxonomy (NCBI): domain Eukaryota; kingdom Metazoa; phylum Arthropoda; class Insecta; order Lepidoptera; family Pieridae; genus Pontia; species Pontia daplidice. The sequence continues at coordinate 2,149,013 of CAVNZL010000016.1, read as the reverse complement.
GTATATGAAAAGCGTTCCCTTGAAGGGGGTTAAAGCTCATGACCATAAATGTCTACATTTATCTATTTCAACACAGTGTAGCTGTGATCTGGTTGATGTCGTGGATTGCCAAACATATTTAGGACTACAAATCGATAGTAAATTTAATTGGAGTAACCACATCGAATACGTGTGTAATAAGTTAAGACAGTTTTTGGCTAATATCATCATACTTAAAAATAAAATTCCATTTAAAGTTAAGATTATGTTGTATAATTCGCTAGCTGAATTTTACATTCAATATGGTTTATGTAGTTATGGCCGTACGTATAAAACTTATTTAAATAAAATATATGATCTTCAACTGCGAATACTAAAAAATATAGTATCAAATAAAGTCAAACATCAATATGGGGATGATCATACGGGTCTTTTTAAGCACTGTAAAGTATTGCCTGTACATACTCAGGTAAAATTTATATTATTAAAAAAAATGTTTTTCGTAATCAACAATCAGCCACAACCGGAACACGCTGTATACACCCGATCGGTAGCTCGACGTCACCTGATTAGCAAACCAGTTCGCGTGAACAATGAATATGGTAGACGAACATCTGATTATATTGTTACTCGACTCATTAATAAACTACCTATAGAATTACGGAACAATTTAACATCAAATAATATAAAGTATAAACTTAAAGACCACTTTCTTAGTTCTCTTCAAAATGTGTATAATTATAACGATATTTAATAACCGAACCGAGGTATATTTATATTTGCCCAGATCCCGTTCTTTTTATTTTTATTTTGAGTATGTTGTTGTACAAATAAGAAGGTTTATTGTTGTAGTAACGTTGTACAGGATACTTACCTAAGCGACGTAAACTTAAATCTTAGTATAATTTCAAACCTTAGTGGTTTCGCTATGCTAAGTTAATAGATGCGTTTTGTAAAATCTTTTATATGATAATAAATAAAAAAAATAAAAAAAAAATAAAAATAAAATTTAAGTGCAAAATGAAGTGAGAAGATTACGCCAGAAACTTACAAGTTGCGCATTAAGCAACTTAAAAACCAAAGTGCCAACAGGGATTTTGAGAAATTATCTCGTAACATGACTGAGTCAGCTAAACTGTTTACTCGAATGCAATGCATAGAAGGACGGAAGAAAAAGAAGGGGCATAGATTCATTCATGAAGAAAAGATTTTATCACTTTCAATTTTTAAGAAAAGCCCTAAAGCCTACAAGTTAATGTGCAAACATTTTACATTACCATCAAAAAAAGTCCTGAAGTCACGCATAAATGAAATTGTTTTTAAAGAATTAAATTCCACAGTGTCGAAAATGTTACAACAAGATCGTCTGTGTACGTTAATATTTGATGAAATGTCCATATCTCCCCGCATTCATTACAATGTATACACTGACGATCTTGTAGCTTTTGAGAACTATGGGAACTGTAAGACACAACATTTTGCCAATCATGTTTTGGTGTTCATGGTCAAAGGGGTCAGGAAAAATTACAAACAACCAGTAGCTTACTACTTTACACAAACACTAAAAACGTCAAAACTTAAAGAAATTTTAGTAGACGTTATAGCTAACGAACAAGCTACTGGTCTAAATCTAATCGCTACTGTATGCGACCAAAGCTCGGCAAATGTAAGCACTATAAATAGCTTAATCTCCGAAGCAAAAACTGCATATTTCCAAGCAGGAAAAGAATGGCCAAAGGACATAATTATAGTTAATAATCGCGAAATAATTCCCCTGTTTGATGTACCCCATTTGTTAAAAGGAGTTAGAAATAATTTATTAAATAAAGAAATGCATTATATTCACGAAAATAAATTAAAAATAGTAAAGTGGGAATACTTTCAGCGGGTTCTTGAACAAGCGGGTTGTTGACAGGTCGCATGGAGAATTGCTTATGCTGCCCAAATTGAGCAATGAATACGTCGATCCTGGCAAAATAAAGAAAATGAAGGTGGCAATTGCAGCTCAAGTATTAAGTTACAGTATGGCAGTTTCCGCAGATAATGTAAGGGGAGATTGTCCCTCAGAATTTCGGGACCATTTATATTGATCATTGATAAATTATTTGATTCATTTAACGCGTCATCTTTTACGCCACCAAATGGTAAAATCCTCCTATCCTACCTACACGTGAACACGTCAATAACGGTCGTACCAAAAGTGTAAATATAAATTTATTTAATGCTTAATTTGTGAAACTTACATGTGAAGTGATGTGCTGAATCCCTGTTACATAGACTGTGCTAATTTCCAATACATTTTATTCACATTTTTTAACTTTTATAACTCATTCACTACATTTGCTGTTGCTGGATTTTAAACTAAATTCTTTTCTTATAAAAATGGACCCAGAAATTGAAAACATAAGAAAAACTGTTTTTGATGTATCGGAGATGGTGAAAATGAAAGAGTTCCAGGAAAGACTGCATACACAGAATAATCTGCAGACTTTCTTGCCATCCACCGAACCAGATTCATTAGCCAAAGAATTTGCACTTTTCCGCACCTCAGTATTATTCTGCTTAGATAACCTGCAGTCTCAGATGGAACTACTTTTTAAAATTGAAGACAACCAGGAGATGAGAAGTAGACAGAAAATTTTACTGTTACATGGTGTCAACGAGCCCAAAGATGAGTCACCCGCATCCATAGCCAATATGGTTGCTGTGTTACTTAAGTGTCCATCTATTACTGAAAACAGTTTCAGCCGCTGTCATAGGCTGGGGCCCAGGAAAGAGGGAAAAGCCCGTCCAGTGCTTATAAAGTTGTATTTAGTTAATAGTATTAAGGACAAGGAGATGAAAGGGAAGGCGAAGACAAACCTCAAAGGTACCGGCATAACATTACCATCGCCGCTCAATCGCATCGATTGACGGCCATCGCATTACAGACATTTCTGTTTGATTATAATAAAAGAATATTATTTTGAAATGAATACGTGTTTTTTTTTAATTGAGATCCTACAGCTATACGTAGGTGTGAATACTGTATACACCTACGTATAGCTATGCGTCCTGGAGCTTTAGTTCACTCACAAAACTCAAGATGGCAGCATTTTCCATACATGCAAATTTTACCACAGAGTTGTCACTCTTTCTCTCTATAGTAACAATACTCTTTGCTTCGCCCTATTAATAGTTAAATACTTCAAGTAAACAAACAACTAGAAATATTAATTGTGACAGTACGGTTGTTTTAATGTGAAAAATGGATCGGTGGCTAAAAAATACTGCTTTAACTGCTGTATTTTGTATAAGTTTGTACTTCCATTTATCCCACAGGGCAAATATTTCTTTTTAATTAAAACAAACTCCTCTCTCGCTCATTGTTTTGTTATGACAAAATTAAGAATGTTGCCAACTAGGTATTTTGATTTGAGCTGAGCTGGGTAGTTTTTATTTTTATTTTTTGTCTGACATTGCTACAGGAATTTACATTTGAGTGTACAGCGATAAATAAACGTTATCAATATTTTTTCAGAATAAAGAAAAGGTTCCTTAGCGCTCATCTTAAAAACCCGGTGCTAGTACATGCTCTGCTGATAAAGCTCAGTCCGGAACGAGTATTCTTCAGTCCATTACTAATGTCGAAAATCAAAAAGAACAATTAGATCCTCAAACATCGTCAGCAATGGGACTTCCATTGAAAATGAAAAAAAAGCAGTCGGGCAGTGTCACACTGCGCGTGATCATTCGCCACCGTGTCAGTCGCCCTCGGACTGAGCTCGAGACATACGTGATTTATGTTGGCTACCGTTTGTAATCTTTTTCTGATAAGTTTGCTGCCTAGATTTGTATATCTTTATATTATCAATATTTCCCATACTGGGAACTGTTAAAATTGTGTATTCTTATAAACCTTATACTTGTCACACTCATGGAACTGTCAAACTCGAATGACGTTTGCTAATGTCAAATTAACTGTCTTGTTAAGTTCTTCTTGTCTTGCTCGATTGCTCGCTCCTACCTAATGTACCTGTGGATACAATATATGAAGTCTTCAAGATTCTCGTGTTTAATTTCACCATCAGCTCCAGGCTACCTGATAGGCAATCTAGTTTCAAGCACGCGCATCCTCTGCGCTAGATACTGTGCTGACAGGTTATGGGCCCAGACTACGACGAGGATTGCATCAGCCAACCACGACGCTGACCACGTCACGAACATAACCTCACAAGGTACAATTTTCATATTTCTAATAGTAATATGGCAAATGATGCACAAGCCCCAAATGTTGCAACTAGCGGCGAAAGGATTATTGCTGCAAATAATTTTCAAATTGAAAAATTGGACGGCGTGGCAAACTATTCCACATGGAAATTTGCAATGCGCATGGCGCTTACAATGGATGGGCTATGGCAGTGCGTCACTGGAGCTGAAACGGATGTTTCCAAGAATGAGAAAGCTCTTGCACGTTTATGTTTGGCTATTAAGCCAGCTTTGTATCAGCATGTATACACAGCAAATACCGCCAAAGAGGCATGGGATAAATTATGTGCAATCTTTGAAGACAAAGGCTTACACAGGAGGGTTATTTTACTAAGACAACTTCACAGAATTGATTTTAACAATTTTAATAGCATGACGGAGTATATAAACACCATTATGACCATTGTTCAGCAACTAGCAGACATCGGCAAACACATTGATGATGCCGAAGTCGCTGAGATGATGCTAGTTGGCCTACCTCAAGACTACGATGCATTAGTTAGTGGACTGGAAACAATTTGTTTATCAAGTACTTTAAGTAGCGAAGCAGTCCGCACAAGATTATTACAAGAAGAGTACCGGAAGATTACAATGTTATCTGGCAACGACTCAAATACGGCATTGGTTGCAAATTATAAGAAGTCACTTACCTGTCATTTCTGCAAAAAGCCAGGACATCTGAAGTCACAGTGCTATAAGTTAAAGAACAAAAAGAACAATAACAGGAAGAGAGGTGATGGAGGTGATCAGCAGCAGACCTTGCTGGCATCGGGTTTTGTTGCTACCAATGACTGGATCGTGGACTCCGGGTGTTCTTCACACATGACCAACACAAAGAAGAATTTAGATAATCTTATAGAAAATAATACTAAGATAACTATTGCAAATAATGAAGTTTTATGTAGTGAGGGTAAAGGCAATGTGAATTTAAATATTGGTGGTAAGAATTGGTGTGTGAAAAATGTGATGTTTGTACCAAATTTGTCTGCAAACTTGTTGTCTGTTAGTAAGGTAGTTGAGCAGGGTATGAGTGTTGTTTTTAAAGATGATGGCTGTAAGTTTTATAAAAATTGTAAAATTGTAGGTAAACCTGTACTGTCTGCTAAATGTGAGAAAGGTATCTATAAGTTGATAGATGTGGCTCAGGAGTATTCTTCAGCACTCCTACATGAAGTGCAGGAGGCAGAGAGTGCACAGACTGCTGCATGTGTGTCTGAAGAGATTTGGCATAGGAGATTGGGACACCTTAGTTTGAAAGGAATGCAGGTCCTTAATAAAAGTACTAATATAGGTATTCAGTTTCAGAAAAATAAACATGACTTACCGTGTACAGCATGCTTTGAGGGGAAGCAGGCAGCTAATGCGTATCCCAAGGGCGAGGCTCGGAGAGCAAACCAACTTCTGGAGATCGTACATTCGGATGTGTGCGGCCCTATGAAGGAATGCAGCTGGAGCGGAGCCAAGTATTTGTTAACTTTTACAGACGACTACTCAAGAAAGTCATTCGGATATCTTTTGAAAAACAAACATGAGGTAATGTTTTACTTTATTAAATTTAAAAATCTCGTAGAGAAGCAGACAGGTTTTAAAATTAAATGTCTCAGGACAGATAATGGAGGTGAGTACTGCAGTGTAAAGTTTGAAAATTATTTAGCTAATGAGGGGATTGTTCATCAGACTACAGTGCCTTACTGTCCAGCTCAAAATGGAGTTGCGGAGCGTCTGAATAGGGTAATCATTGAAAAGGTTAGGTGTATGATTAGGCAATCTGGCCTTAGTAACCGCTTTTGGGGGGAGGCTGCAATGACAGCGATGTATTTAAAAAATAGAAGCCCCACAGCATCGTTAGGAGGTCGTTTACCGGAGGAGGTCTGGACTGGACATGAAGTTAGTCTCCGACATCTCCGTATATTTGGTTGTGTTGCCTATGTCCTGTTACCCAAACCCACTCGTTCAAAATTAGATGCGAAATCTAAGTTAGCTATTTTTGTAGGTTACTGCGAAACTTCCAAAGGTTACAGGTTGATAGAGCCATCAGATCCTAATAAGATTATTATATCAAGGGATGTTCAATTTATTGAGAATAAGTTTTATAAAGATTTTAAAAATGTTTTAACTGTTGACATGAAGACGAATGATAATTTTAATATTGAATTTAATAATGATATTATATGCATTGACATGAATTACAATAATAGATTAAATAATGAAAATAATAATAATATTAAAAGTAATGATATTCATTCAGAAAGCAATGTCTTGAATAACTCTAGTCACAGTGAAACTGAATTGATTGAGTCTGAAGTTTTGGTACAGCCAAATATGGTGGATAATATGTGCCATGATAATCTGAGTTGCCCCAGTGGTGTGAACTCTGAGCAATCACAATGTGATGCTGATGATTTTTATTCTCCAATTTCAGGAAGTCCTCTGCGTGATAGCAGCTTGGATGGAGACACCGCCAGTTTGGAGGGGGATTCTGGGAGCTCGGATTCTTACCGCAGCCCTGAATATGTGCCCTCGCCTGGAGAGAAGTCAACTGAGGAGGAGGTGGATGCGACTCGTCCGGTGCAGCCCGTGACCGTCCGCAGAAACCCTGAACGTAGTACACGAGGTATTCCGCCGACACGATATGTTTGCGACTACGACACATCTTTGTTGTCATTAGGACATATTGAATTATGTACTAATTTTGATGAGCCGCAAACATATGATGAGGCAATGTCTTCATTGGATAAGGCAAAGTGGCAAGAGGCCATGGATAAAGAGTATAACTCTATGATTGCTAAAGATGTATGGAGATTGGTAGATCGCCCATCTGGCACCAATGTTGTGAAGTGTAAATGGGTTTATAAAATCAAAGGTGATATGTCTGATAAACCAGATAAATATAGAGCACGGCTTGTAGCTCGTGGGTTTAGCCAACAGGAGGGGGTAGATTATTGTGATACATTCTCACCGGTGGTGAGGCACTCCACTCTGAGAATTCTGTTTGCTATGGCTAACCAATATAATCTCAATATTGAGCACATAGACGTAAGTACGGCTTTTCTGAATGGAGTTTTGAATGAGAATATTTATATGGAGCAGCCAGCGGGTTATATTAAAGATAAAAGTAAAGTGTGTTTATTAAACAAAAGTATATATGGATTAAAACAGGCAAGTAGAGTATGGAATGAAAGAATAAATAAATTTTTGCTAGAGAATAATTTTGAGAGAAGTAAGTGTGAACCATGTGTGTACTATAAAAGGCATGAAAAGGAAATTACAATTGTGGCGTTGTATGTTGATGATTTTTATGTATTTACTAACTGTAATAATAAAAGTTTTTATAAGTTGTTAAAAACGGAATTCGATGTACAACATTTAGGTCCATTGAAAACATGTCTTGGTATGAATGTCAAAAGAACAGAAAATTCATTAATTTTAGACCAGTCTAACTATGTAAGAAAGTTATTGCATAAATTTGGGATGACACAATGTAAAATGGTTTCAACACCTATGGCTCTCAATACAAAGTTAGTCTCTGAATCAAATAATTGTATTAATAATGATATTTATCAGTACAGGCAACTCATTGGATGTTTGATGTACCTTGCAGTCTGCACAAGGCCGGACATTTCATTTGTATGCAGCCAGCTCAGTCAATATGTAACTAAGTTTGAAAAATGTCACTGGGTAGCTGCAAAACGAGTACTTCGTTATTTGGCCAATACATGTCATTATGGTCTACATTTTTATAAAAGTGACAAATTTAATGTTGTGGCCTATGCAGATGCTGATTGGGCAAACGATCCTTCTGATCGTAAGTCCTACACAGGTTTTCTAGTGAAGCTGGGAAACAATACTGTGAGTTGGGAGGCAAGGAAACAGCGTAGCGTCGCTCTGTCTAGTACGGAAGCTGAATTTATGGCTGTGACAGACGCGTGTAAAGAATTATGTTTCATTAAAAACTTTTTGTTAGAAATTAATGGAACGCAGGTTGATATGATTGTGTATAACGATAATCAGAGTGCTTTGAAACTTTTGCAGTTAAAAGAATATTCACATAAACGAACCAAACATATCGATTTGCGCTATCATTTTATTAAAGACTTGATACAGAAACATTATGTTACTGTTAGGTACTTGTCCACCCAACATATGCCAGCAGATGTATTAACGAAACCTTTATCTTCTGATAAACATTATAGTTTCATTAAGGATATGAATGTGAAAGCTATGTAAATGTAACTATAATTTAGTGTGTATTAATGTTTAACACAATGTGAATGATATTTTGTTTGGTACATTAACATATTTTATTTTGTGAGTTCCTTGTGATGTTATAATGTTCTCTGCATCGTGTGCATTTTTGAATTGGATTGTTTAAAGTGTAATGTGTTAGCTATTATGAATATTAGTTTTATACTTTGAAAGTTTTATATTATATAACTTTGTCTTTGATGCATTTATTCATAGTATGGCTATTAAGGGTTTTTAATTTATAACTAACCTTTAGTTTATAAGAATAAGGGGAAGTGTTAAAATTGTGTATTCTTATAAACCTTATACTTGTCACACTCATGGAACTGTCAAACTCGAATGACGTTTGCTAATGTCAAATTAACTGTCTTGTTAAGTTCTTCTTGTCTTGCTCGATTGCTCGCTCCTACCTAATGTACCTGTGGATACAATATATGAAGTCTTCAAGATTCTCGTGTTTAATTTCACCATCAGCTCCAGGCTACCTGATAGGCAATCTAGTTTCAAGCACGCGCATCCTCTGCGCTAGATACTGTGCTGACAAAAAGTTTATAAAATTAGATCTCAACATATCAATTTATTCCCACAGATCATATGTGATTAAACTTAAGCTTTTGTAAACATTATGTATAATCTTACCGCTTCACATTATGCTGTAACCGATTCTGATTTTAAGTTTTATAGTAATCTTTAATTCTCCATAATTCTAGTTGTTATTAGCCGGATCCACACCAGACGATCCAAAGCGCTCCGATCGCGCGCGGCATGGAGCGTGAAGTGTAGACGTGCCGCGCGCGATCCAAGTGCGCGGCGGGGAGCGCGCGCTCCTCGCCGCGTGCGATCCATTTGTTGTCAGTCGCTTGGCGCGCGCGGTCTAGACGGTTGTGATTTTGAATCGCGCGATCCGCCGTTATGGATAATTCACAGTGTATACGTTTAATTTCCCTATATAGAGAGAGTAAATGTTTATGGGATCCTAATGATACTAATTACACAAATAGAGGTGTAAGAGAAGATGCCTGGCGGCAAATTAGTCGGCAAATGAACAATATTCCAACGACAGAATTAAAGAAAAAAATGAAGTCTTTGTCGGGTGGCTACAGAAGAGAACGATTCAGAGAAAAACAGAGTCGTATTACCGGTTCAGGTAAGAAATTATAGTTTGTTTTGTTCGAGACTTTGTTCATTTAATACCCTTACGAGGTGAGCTCAGTACGTCTTAGTGAAGCTTTAATTTTAATTTATTTGTAATAATAACAAAATGTATTGTTTAAAACTCCACAAAGTAAGTAACGTAACTTAGTTTGTGATAAAAATATATACTTAAATGTTTAAAAGTTTTGAGTATCATTTATTGTTCATTTCAGGTGCTGAAGATACTTATAAATCAAAAGGGTTTGCTTACGATGAGTTTGGTTTCATGGCGGACAAGAATGACCCTGGGAGAACAAGGGATACCCTCCCACAGGTGAGTTATTTTTTACTTAACCTATAATTTTATTTTGATTAACAATTGAATATTTGAAAAACTTACAGGTAATTTAGGTATGTATAATTATAATTAGTGCTAGCAGTAGACGTACTTTGCTGAGTTTGGGACTAGATGGCGTTGTGTGCAAATGTCCCATTATAAAAAATTGTATTCATGTAATAATTTTTTTTCTTATTATATAACATAGAACTTAGGGAGAGTATAGTTTTAAAGAAAACACATAGTTAATTGGCTAAAGTATGATGAACTGAACTAAATTATGTTCCTCCTAACTTATAAAACATAAACACAGTACAATTTCTCGGTAGTCATTTTGCCAAACAATGGCCCTGTTTGTTATAAAGTGTCTTGCTAAGTGGGACCGAATATCTTTGGCATTTTGTGATGCTCTTCGTGGTATGGCATCTAGGGGTAGTAGTGATGTTGGTGCCTGTTCCGTTCGCCGGCTTCCAGGAACTATTTCTCCATATTGTATCAAAAGATACCGGTGATCTTAAATTAGAATTACTTCGTAAATAGTTATACAGGTAAACTGCCGCTAGCACGACTTTAGTTGCTTTTTCTGGTTCCAACAGCATTGGTTTACGCAAAACTCTGTAACTTGAACTTAGTACTCCAAACGCGTTTTCTACAACTCTACGTGCTCTTGATAATCTGTAATTGAATATTCGTTCACTCGAATTCCTTTCTGGATCACCTTCATACGGTTTCAATGTATACTCATTTAGTTGGAAAGCTTTATCACCTAGTATAAAATAGGGCACTTCAATTTTATAGGGAACTTGCAAAATTTTTGCCGATGGGATGTTTAGCTCCTTTTTTTCAAGTTTCTCATATAACTTTGTGCTTTTAAACACGCCTCAATCTGATATTCGGCCCTTACTCCCAACGTTCACGTAAAGGACCCTATAATTTGCATCTACTAATGCAAAAAGAACTATACTTGGAAACAATTTATAGTTATCGTAATCGTTGCCACTATTAAAAGGCGCTTGCAAAACGACATGTTTACCATCCATTGCTCCTAATACATGTGGAAAATCCCATTTTTCGTCGAATTCCTGAGACACTGCGAGCCACTCTTCTTCATTTGATGGCATCTGAAAAAAGTGTAACTATGATTAATATATTTTGTTATTGTTGTTGTTACAGGAAGGAAGTAATAGCACCACTGGTAGCGGTGAACATGCTATCAATGAAATTGCTCTAGAAAACGTAGACAATCACTCAACTGAGAATGATAGTAATCAAATGCAAGATATGAATGATCAGAGTATAGCAACTAAACCTTCTGTATCATCTGAACAACCTGCTGCCCAATCCAATGTGCAAAACACCCAACACAATGTTCAAACCCAAAAAAGGAATCAAAATAAAAAAAGAAAAAAAACATCTTCACATGGTACCGAAGATATTATAATTACAGATGAATCCATTTCGGAAGCATTTCAACTACTTCATCAATGTGCTCAACCACAACAACCAGAGACAGATTCATACACCGCTTTTGGAGAATACATAGCTATCGAACTACGAAAATATGATCATATAACGTTAACTTATGTAAAACATGCTATATCTCAAATTATTTTTGAAGCTGACACAGGCAGATACAGACCAGAAAATTATGGATATTACTCTTCAACTTCATCACATACAGAACACCCTTCAGAATCAACAACAACTCAGCTTCCATCAACTTCTACTACTTCGACAACTTGGAAGCCTTCCCCGTCACCAAAATCACCACCAATTTAAATAACATACGAGTATATGTAACAACTTTTACCTAGGTAAGGTGAAAAGTTCTCGGCCTGACACAGAAATGGCGTTCCAATCAGTAAAAATTTAGGTTTCCTGCCTATTTTTCAAAAATAAAATCATTTTTGAACTGAAAATCGCAGTCTTTCATTGTCAGGCCGAGAACTTTTCACCTTGCCCTCGTATATATTCTTAAGCATAAGCTAAGTTGGAAATAAAGAATTTAATATTTTTAATATACATATATAATTTCACTTACTTTTACATAATTCTTCAAAACCTCGATGATTGCTTCACAAACCTCAGGAACAATTTTTGATATTGACTGTTTGGACACTCTGAAAAGATACTGTAGACTGACGTAAGAATCACCAGTTGCTAAAAATCTTAGTGTTATTAGTAGTCTTTCTTTAATAGTTATGGCTTCACGATAGTTTGTATCATTCTTTCTGATTTTATTCTCCAATAGTGAACACAATAAGTCAAATTGATTTGAAGTCATTCGTGCAAAATTAGCTTCAGCTCCATCATCAATTAATTCTTTGTAAAGTCGATTTCCATATTCCAACCGGTTTTTAAAAATTGTTTTAACCCAATACTGTCTTTTCCGTTTTCGTAATTTTTGTCGTAAATATACAAGTAAAATGTAGCTTGTTGCTGCTGCGGCTATTCTTCGCCGCCGTTGCACGTGTGACTCCATAGCCAGATAAAATTCAACTGAATTTAGCCCGATCAGTATGTATCGCCTGGAGCGCGTTGGAGCAGCCAAGTCAGGATCGCAAAGATTGATGTTGGATCGACCTAGAACGATCCACGCTCCACGCATCACGATCTTGGATCGCGGATCGCAGGATCGCCGATCCATTTTGGATCGTCAGGTGTGGATCCGGCTATTAAGACACCAAATTGATATGGTTGTATACACCAAACGATTTTTAAATTTAGTTTAAACCATAGTTATAAGCTCACCATTATAATTGTTAGGGATCTGCAGCGGAAAGCAGAGTATCGAATATCTCCATCTTCTGCAGATCCACACCCTCTTTATGTAAATTACTCTGCATTTGTTAAAATTGTATTGTATTTTATGTGAATATGTGAATAAATAAACACTTTTCGATTAGCTTACTCGACCACGGACCTGCCCGGTGCCGTGGAGTAGGCCACTAGGAGATTCATTAAAAAAAAAAAAACGCAAAGGTATCAAAGAAGACGCCGAAGTGTTAGCGCGCCGTACTCTCAATGAGGAAACGCGAACACTCAGAGCGGACAACGATCGCCTTCGAAAACAAGTTGAGTCTCTGCAAAGGGAAATGGTGGAAGTTAGGGCTCAAATAAGTGATAAGGTAGCTGAGTCTTCACAGCATAACACCGAGGAGTTGGAAGCTCGTTTCTTGAGACAGCTCAGTGAGCGTTTGAACGCTCTGTTATACGGAAACTTAAAATAATCTTTTTAAAAAATGATTTATTTAGATTAAGAACATAAGTGCAACCTTAATGAGTACTGACAATCGACTGACCCTGCTCCCGCTTGGAATGCTTATATGCTTTCCCTTTGATTACTTTGCATATTAGATAATCAAGACGTTAGCCATATCCCTTACATACTAAGGGTATAACAACCCCCCGCATAAGACCGAAATTCAGGGATATAACTGAATTTTCGGAAGGTAATCAAACTAAGATAAGTGTCTAAGTGGAGCAGGGCTTACATTCATTTCCACATCTTCTGGTTCAGTGGATTTTTGGAATTTAACATTTTTCCTTAATTTAATACAATAAACTAACTTATAAGCTAGTACTATAATAGCAATAATAAAAATAATCGTAATAGAAACTGAGTAATAAGTTTGGAATTTTACAATAAAAGGTTCCTTATTAATTAAACTGTCTAATTCCTTAATTTCACTTTCACTATTAAGTTTTAGTTTGTTTAAGTTTATAACCTTCGGCGTCTTGTAGTCAGAACTGAGTTCACTTTTAATTTCGGGAATCATATTACAGCAAGAATCGTTTGTCAACGTGAAATCCAGTATAGGTGTAGTAATATTAACCTTGAAGTTTTGAGTAGCCGTTATTTTCATTGTTCTGGTGAATACAGTGCAATGTTTAGGTATTTTTAGTATGCCTGTACCAAATACTGTGGTTTCGGATAGGCCATTTACACCACAATCTATAGAGATCTTATTTCGATGTGATTGAATAAACACCCATCTATTATTCGTTAGGGGTTCCCATGCATCAAGTGTTCCAACATGAGTTTTCGTTGTGCATTGCTGTGGAAGTGAACTATGAGGGTTTTTTAACAATTCTGTTTCACACGTAGGGTTGCCACTGGTTGAAAGGATTGCCCGAGTTTCGCAGATATAGAGCTCAGAGTTTACAAGACTACATTTTCTTAAATTATCAAAAATACAATAATCATTCTTATTATTAGAAATAGCAATATATTGATTATTCGGTAGAATAAAACTAAAAGAAATCGGGTCGTTCATATTATGTGGGATTGGAATAGCTAAGGTTTTGTATAATACGTATGTTTCCCTGGTTACTAAAGGGATTTGTAATACGAATACTAATTTATGATTATAATAATAACATGCTACACTAGAAATACTTAAAATTAAATGAATATTACTTATATCTAAGGGTACAGGAATATATGTATCTTCCGGCAAATGTCTGATGTTGTTAACAAGTTCTTTGTAAAGTTGAGAAGGTGATAAAATATTAGGATGAAATACATTTTGACTGGCAAATAATATACCATTGATAAGGTCTTGAACTTCAAATGACATAGTAAGTAAGGAACTTTCTAAGTTGCTAATAATTGAGTTTAGGCTTGAGTTTATGATAAGTTTATTTGTTACGTTTTCATATTTAGAAAAGAATTTATAGATATTTTTATTTAGTTTTTCTTCATTTAGTTCAAGTTGTTTTATCGTTTCCTTAAAAGAACTTAATGTACTTGTAGTTATTAAAATATTTTCTTTAATTAGTTTAGCAAGGGTTTTTTCATCTTTCTGAACGGACTCTATAGCCTGATCGTATTTTATTGCATCATCTTCATCGAGAGTTCCAAAAATATGCCGAAATGCGATACCTATAGCGCCAAACCATGCCGAGCGTTTATTGCGATTTGAAATAAGATGAGATATAGAATTGAATTCACTTTTGATTTCTTCAAATCGAACTAGTAGGGAAGACAGAGTATTCTCGCAAGATTGAAAACTACTACGTTTACATATTTCTCCCAGAGTAGTAAATATGCCGTTTAGGTTATACAAATGAGGGCCGATATAGGAAATATTAATGTAATTAATTATATCTAGTTGACCCTTTCTTATTTTTAATTTACCCAGACCATCGAAAAGGATGCCGGAACTAGAAGGGAGTGGCTCAATAAAGCCAGAGGATGTATGCACCTCACCCATGGCGCTGAAATGGAATTATATAATTTATTCATATAAATTATATACATTTACTATACATAGTACTTACTTAAATTAGAATAATAGAATATTAATCATATAAACATTTATTTATACGTTTGAGTCGGTATAGAAAAGAATGTTCGTTGCTTATCGTTTTGTTTATATTAACCGATGGATTTATACCTGGAATAAGTTCTTATCTTCCCATGCGTTTGCAATTGCATAGGAGACATAGTTTAAGAGACGTTCATTTAATTGATGGAAATAATAAGTTTAATAAAATATACTATGCATTATACTTTGAATTCTATTTAGGTAAGAGCGCCGGTTTCATTTGATCGAAATGATGTGTTACATGTTTTCTATTTATTAAAAGTGTCGCTGTATGATTATTATTAACCATTATTATTTTATAAGGTCCCTTCCAAATAGGAGACAGAGCTTTTCTTAGCCTTAAGTGATTTTTAATATATACATAATCTCCAGGTTTATAACGCGGAGGAGGTTTGGTGTGCGAATCGTAATAAGATTTTGATGTTTCTTTAGATTTTGTAATATTTTGCAATGCGATTTCCCTTGAGAGTTTCAGTTTATGTTGTAACATTTTTATATAATCTAAATAGGTTGTAGATTCTTCTTCAAATACGGAATTTGGTATATAAGGCTTGTGTCCGAATATGAGTTCGTAGGGTGTGTATTTTGTAGTTGTATGAGTGGTTATATTATATGTGAGTATAGCAGTGTAAACATAAGTGGGCCAATTATCTTGGTTGTTATTTATGAATGATTTTAGATATTCCTTTAAAGTAGAGTGGCTGCGTTCTAGCGCACCTTGAGTTTGAGGATGGTATGGTGAAGACCAGATTTGTTTTATTTTTAAAAACTTACATGTACTCTTGAAAAGATCAGCTGTGAAATTAGTACCTTGGTCCGTGAGAATGGTTTTAGGTATGCCAAAAAGCGAGATAAAATGTATTAAGCAATCGCTGGTCTCCTCAGCAGTCGTGGATCTTATTGGATAGGCTATTGAGAATTTTGTAAGGTCATCTTGAATAGTTAAGATGAATTTGAGTTTTGCAGTACCTGATTCAGGAAGAGGACCGACTATGTCCAAAGCTACTCTCTGGAAAGGGGCTGTAGATGTTGTTGTTATCTCCATAGGAGCTTTATTTGTTTTCCTAAGAGCTTTATTCTCTTGGCAAGATCTACACTTTTTTACATAGTTTTCTATGTCGCTCCTCATTCCTTTCCAGTAGTATGACTCTTTAACTCTGTTGTACATTCTGACAGATCCTAGGTGACCAGCTATTGGAATATCATGATTTTCACGTAATATTTTGGATCTTTCGCTTAAAGTCGGATATATTATTTTATTACGATATACATCAATAGGGATGTTGGTATTGTGGAAAATATGGATGATTATATTGTATATTTTAGTATAAGATAGTTTATCAAATGGATTCCGGAAATCAGAAATAGAAATATTTGATGAATCGGGGAATTGTAGTAAATCGTCTCTCACTTTCTTCAAGACACAGAATATAGAGGGATATGTTGTTTCGTCGAAATGATGGACTTTTGTAAATAGCAAATAAATAATTTTATTTTGACATTGTATTTTAAGAAAGGAATTTAGTTCCTTTTCCATATTCAATATATCATCTTTATTTTCTGTATTAAGGATAACATCCGATACGTATGGATTACTTTCATCAAGGTCTATGGATGTTGGAATAAGAATTATTTTGTTTGTTGTTTTCAATAGATGTTCGTTGTGTTCTTGTAATGTAGTATTATAAGTAATTTCCTTTTTAGAATTTGATTTTAAAAACTGTGGATAGTCATCACGAGTAATGTTGGGATTATTGGAATTGGATTCATTAGGCGACGGAATTTGGAGTGAGTCAAAATCTATATTAATGTCGTCTTCTGTAATATCTAAATCAATTGGACCTAGATCAATTAAATCCGAGTGTGGAGATGGTAATTGATCTTGATCTGGTGTAACACGAGGTATGGAATTAGGTAAAGGATTTTGAGCAGGATTTTGCATTTGATTCAGAGGATTTTGATTTGGCTGAAGGATTTCTTGATCATTGAAAGAAAGTGGTATAGGAGACGGTAATTGAGAAAATTGATCGTCTAAGGAATTGTTTGAATTTTCGTCGATATTTGGTAAGAGAGAATTTGGAGATTTTGGATTTGTATGTAAAGGGTTTACTGGAAATCGAGACAGTGCATCAGCATTTGTGTTAATTTTCCCTTTTTTATGAACTATTTCATAGTCAAACTCTTCCAATCTAAGCCTCCATCGCACAAGTCTGGATCCGGGGTCTTTGCAATTGAATAGCCACTGAAGGGGTTTATGATCCGTAACTATGGTGAACCGACGGCCATAAATATAAGGTCGGAAAGTTTGGGTGCCAAATACTATGGCTAAGCATTCCTTTTCAGTGACGCTATAATTGCATTCTGCTTTGTTTAAAGTGCGTGAAGAGTAAGCTATTGGCCTATCTTTACCCACGGAACCTTGAGATAGAATAGCTGATATGGCATAATTAGACGCGTCGCAGGTAAGTATAAAAGGCTGAGTAAAATCAGGATATGCTAGGACGGGAGGAGAGATAAGCTTACTCTTTAGAATTTCGAAAGCTTGCTGTTGTTCAAATTTCCATTCAAATTCAGTGTCTTTCTTCAGTAATTTTGTTAGTAGTTTAGCAGTCTTGGAAAAATCAGGGATGAACCGTCTATAATAAGACACAAGCCCTAAAAATGACTTAATGTCTTTGGCACATTTAGGAATTGGGAATTTTTGTACAGCTTCAATTTTCTTTGGATCAGGTTTCACACCTTGTTCAGTAATGATATGGCCTAGATACCCTACTTCTTTTCTTAAGAATTCACATTTATCGGCTTGTAGTTTTAGGTTATGGTTTCGAAGTTTTTGAAATACGGCCTTAAGATTTTTAATGTGTGACTTTAAATCGTATGAGTATACTACTATGTCGTCTAAATATACGAAACAACGTTCACCTTGAAGACCAACTAACACGTTGTTCATTAGCCTCTGAAACGTTGCCGGTGCGTTCTTAAGACCAAATGGCATGCGAGTAAATTCATAATGTCCTTGAGGTACACTGAATGCCGTTTTATTAGTATCCTGTGATTTAACTTTTATCTGATGAAAACCTGAGCTTAAGTCTAAAGTTGTAAAATATTTGGATCTACCTAATTGATCAAGGATCTCAGTGATATTTGGTATAGGATAAGTATCACCTATTGTGATATCGTTTAATTTACGGTAATCAATAACAATCCTCCATTTTTGAATTCCAGAGGCATCTATTTTCTTAGGTACCACCCATATAGGTGCAGACCATGGTGATGAAGATGGCTTAATTATTCCCTGTTGTAGCATTTTTTCGACTTGTGTTTGTACTTCTTTTTTATGTGTCTCTGGGAAACGATATGTTTTAACACTTATGGGATTGTTTGTCTCCGTATTTATTTCATGTTGTAGAGTGTCGGTAGCTGTCAATGGTTCATTTGAGAAATGGAATATATCACTGTATTGGGAACAAATTTCAAAGAGGGACTCAGATTCTTCTTTGTTCAAATGAGCTGTGCGCAACGATTCAATCACTTTTCTCGAGCGGTCAATGGCAGATTCAGAGGGATAATATTCAGGATTGGATGTTGGATGATATTCAATTGGATGCAGAGTTATTAACATATTTGGATTTAGTGATATTGGATTTTCTGACACATTAATAATAGATACGTTTACTCTATTATTCTCCTTGACTTTCACGATACAATTGGCAAATAATAGTTTATCAGAAATGTGTTCATCTAGTATAAGGCCTTCCTTAATTTCGGGATTTACGACGGAGCATTCTACAATAGTCTCTGATCGGGGAGGTATTTCATAGGTAGGTTCATTAAAGTGGAGTTTGATTTTATTACCATCCGATCCTTCTAAATGTCCTGTCTTATAATTAATTTTCATATTAAAAGCTGTAAAGAAATCGTTGCCTAGTATGCCGTCATATTGAAGACAAATTTCCTCAACAATATGGAACTCGTAGGAAATAGTAAGTTTATCTACTTGAAACTCGAGGTTTGTAGTACCGAGACTACGGATTGGTTCGTCTTTAATATCTACTCCTTTAATAGTAACAATATTATTTTTATTAATTTTTTGACTTTGAGATAAGCACGAGTGTTTAAGCAAACATATAGAAGATCCAGTATCTACTAAGAGATTGATAGGTTGATAGGATTTGGAAGTTTGTAATACAACGCAGGGTAAATATCTTTTGGAATTCGTATTAATTTTATAGACTTTTTCGCGGGGATCATTACATAATAGTGAAACAGTGGGCACAGTGGTCATTATAGGTTTAGAAATGGTAGACATAGTTGATATTGTAGATGCGAAAGTTTTGGATACTGTGGGTACAGAGGATACAGTGGGTACAGAGGATGCAGCGGATGCAGCGGATACAGAGGATGCAGCGGATACAGAGGATGCAGCGGATACAGAGGATGCAGCGGATACAGAGGATGCAGTGGATGCAGAATTTCTTCGCGATACAGAGGATGCAGTGGACACAGAGGATGCAGTGGATACAGAGGATGCAGTGGATACAGAGGATGTAGTGGATACAGAGGTTGCAGTGGATACAGAGGATGCAGTGGATACAGAGGATGCAGTGGATACAGAGGATGCAGTGGATACAGAGGATGCAGTGGATACAGAGGATGCAGCGGATGCGGAATTTCTTCGCGATACAGAGGATGTAGTGGACACAGAGGATGCAGTGGATACAGAGGATGCAGTGGATACAGAGGATGCAGTGGATACAGAGGATGCAGTGGATACAGAGGATGCAGTGGATACAGAGGTTGCAGTGGATACAGAGGATGCAGTGGATACAGAGGATGCAGTGGATACAGAGGATGCAGTGGATACAGAGGATGCAGTGGATACAGAGGATGCAGTGGATACAGAGGATGCAGTGGATACAGAGGATGCAGTGGATACAGAGGATGCAGTGGATACAGAGGATGCAGTGGATACAGAGGTTGCAGTGGATACAGAGGATGCAGTGGATACAGAGGATGCAGTGGATACAGAGGTTGCAGTAGATGCAACATTTCTTCGCGATACAGAGGGTTCAATGAATACAGTGTTATTACATGATGCAGAGGATACAGTGTTTTTATATGATTCAGTGGAAACAGCATTTCTGTATAGTACAGAGGATTCGGTAGATACAGCGTTTCTATACAATGTAGAGGATACAGAGGATATAGCATTTCTTGGCGATACAGAGGATTTAATTAAAACGGTGTTATTATATGATGCAGTGGAAACAGCGTTTCTGTGTGGTACAGAAAATACAGTGGATACAGCGTTAGTAAATTTGGTATCGGCTTTGAGATTTAGTTTTTTATTTCCCGGGCGATACCGTTCGGGAAACCGATTTAGTTTAAATGATCTCGGGACATATACTCGTCACTATTATCTTGGTAATTATAATGTGTGTCAATGTGTTGTGCGCGATTCTGAGTCGAATTTTGATTCCGATTTGGATAAGAGTTGGGATTACGGTTAGAGTTTCGGCTGTTATTATATTGTCTCTTACGGCAATTTTCTATACTGTGACCGATGTTTTTGCAATATCTACAAGTTATCACATTTGTAGTATTATTACTTGGCGAAAAGTTTGGTCTCGAGAACCGATTAGGTGTTGAATTAGGACGTGGAATATTGTTATGTTTTCTAAATGTCATACCTAATATCTTTTCTTCCGATATTGCGAAAGCGATTGCCTCAGAGAGTGTCGATGGATCTTTACATCTTACTATAGTGGAAAGGCGTGGCTGAAGGCCGGTCATAAAAATATTTAATGCAAGGTCTTGCATTGCTGCTACGCGTCCTACGAGTTCGTCTTTCTTTTTTGTAGGTATTGAAATGTTAATTTCAGCTAGTAGTTTTGATAGGCATGATTCTACCCTGAGGGAATATTGACTAATATTTTCATTGTGGGCTTGTTTACAATCTTGTAAGTCTGCTAAAAGATACGAATAGTGTTTCTTATCGCCAAACTGGGCTTTCAAGAAATCCTCAAGTTGAGACCATTTATTAAATTCTCTAATCGAACACGCTGATTCTGCCTTTCCTTCCAGCTTACTCAAAATAAATTTTAAAAGGACATCGGTTTGCGATGGAGTGGCCATACTAATCGCATTTTGGCAGTTTGTTATGAATGGACCTAATTTTTCACGAGACCCATCGAATGTGGTAATAAATTTGAGTAAAATATTTAGATCAATTTCTGACATTTTGCCAGAAGTACTATCTTCGGATTTTAGATTTTTAGACATATGATTTTACATACAATAGGATATAGAAATGAACGAGTCGCAGATATAAATATAAAAGAATACACTGTCACTAACTCTTAGACTACCTAACTCTGAGCTCTGATAAATGTTTGGGACTTACAGCGCAATGATGATCGCAGTGACCTTGAACAGCATAACTCACTAGATATATATATTTGTAGCACTTCACTGCACTCACTTAAAAGGCCATAAAATTATGTTGTTTAATTATATCACAAAACACACAGAAGATAATGTTAACGGATCTTCGGAGTCGTATTCGGGTAGAGGGATTTTCGGTATCCCACCGCTGCCACCATTAATGTTATACGGAAACTTAAAATAATCTTTTTAAAAAATGATTTATTTAGATTAAGAACATAAGTGCAACCTTAATGAGTACTGACAATCGACTGACCCTGCTCCCGCTTGGAATGCTTATATGCTTTCCCTTTGATTACTTTGCATATTAGATAATCAAGACGTTAGCCATATCCCTTACATACTAAGGGTATAACAGCTCGCATCGATGGACTAAAGCCTAGACTCAACCCTGAGCCGCGCATGCGTCCCCCACTTGCTGCGGACAGATTGAAGGGAAACATGAAGAAGACTGCTGCGGGCAGTTCTCCAGTGAATATCCCTCTAGAGGAGAACCTTTCTACAGAGGTTATGGAAGTAGAAGTGCTCAGGGAGGAAAATTTGAAAGAAGGTAGGAAGAAGAAGAAAAATAAAAACAAAAAGAATGATCAGTCTAAAGAGGAGGAGAAAAGAAAGGAAGTGAGATTAGATCAGAGTGTGGGGACTCAAAAGCCTACCACATCGGCCCCCTCGCAGCCTGGACCATCTTTACAACTGCAGGTCGCCAGTAAGGACAGGAAAGGCTGGACCACAGTTGTTAAAAAGGGCAAGGCTAAAGGGTCTGCGACTCGTCAGGAGTTACCGATACTCACTCGCGCTAAGAAGGAGCAGCAATATACACGAAGGACCCAGACCAGGCAGCAAACAAGCAGCAAACAAGAAAGCGGACTTATTGGCTAACAGGCTTAGGGAGACCTTCGGTGAGGACAACGTCAAAATCACCAGGCCCGTCAAGCTCGTGGACGTGAGAGCCGCAGACTTGGCTGATTGCGTCACCGCGGACGACCTTTCCAAAGCCATTTCGGAAAAGATGGAGTGTCCAAGGGTACAAATTAAGGTGGGAAGAATTCGTCCCGACAGGACAGGTCTCTTTGCTGCATGGGTACAAGTACCCACTGCCATAGCTAAGAGACTGACAGAGGAGCGGATTTTCCTAGGATGGACGGTACCTAAGTTCATTATCGGGTTACCCAGGGAATTGAGGTGCTACAGGTGTCTCCAGGCTGGTCATGTGGCCCGACACTGTAAGCCTGTGTTACAGGTGCGGTAAGCCGGGTCATATCGCGGCAGACTGTAAGGAGAGGCCTCACTGCGCGGTATGCGCGTCCCACAGTAAAAGTGCCAACCACCGCTTGGGGGGACCTAAATGCTCGGAAGAGAGTGTCAAGAAGGGACATTGTTGTTTCGGCTTCGTCTCCTCCGAGCGGAGATGGAATGGACGTTGTGGAGATCGTGGGACCTAAATAAGATGGCCCTGCAAATCCTGCAAGCGAATTTGAACCACTGCGCCAGAGCTCAGGATCTCCTACTTCAGAGCCTGGCGCAGTGGTCAGTGGTTCCCAGTGATTGGGTTGGCGATAGTGACGGGCTGGTCGCTGTTGTCACAAAACATCAGGGCGACGCGATGCGGTTGTGTGATGGTGAAATTGGACAGTCTAGCAGTGGTTGGTGTGTATTTCTCCTCTAATCGACCACTGGTAGATTTTGAAGATTACTTGTCGGACTTAAAGTCCCTCGTTCAATGGTGCAGTCCACTTCAGGTACTGGTCGCTGGGGATCTCAACAGCGGGGAAATCAACAGCGTGGGGATCCTCAGTGACGGACGCTCGAGGTGATGCAGTCCTGGAGTGGCTTGCCGAAACTAACCTGGTCCCACTCAATAGGGGCTCGGTCAACACATGCGTCAGGGAGCGGGGCGGCTCGGTCGTGGACATCACCTTCTCGACACCCACTCTGGCTCAGCGGGTTCGGGACTGGAGAGTGATAACAGGGGTGAAGACTCTCTCCGATCATCTTTATATACGGTTTGACATTCTCCCCCCGTCGACACCCCTGGCGAACAACCACAGCGGCCCGCCGGAGCTCGGACCCAGGTGGTCCCTGAAATCACTTGACAGGGACTGCTTGGAGCTGTCGGCCATTGTTCAGTTGTGGAACTCCTGGCCGGAGGATGACACAATTGATAGGGGATCAGACTGGTTTGCGAAGGCACTGGAGCAAATATCGGACAGCTCCATGGCCAGGACTCGCCCAGTCAACTCGAAAAAGCGGGTGCACTGGTGGACGGAGAGGCTCACCTGTCTGCGCAGGGCATGTGTGGCTGCCCGCCGCCGGTACACTCGCTACAGACGTCGTCGCTCGACCTTCAACATCGAGGAAGAGGCACGTCTCTATAATAATTATAGAGACGCCCGCACGGCCTTAACAAAAGCCATCGCCGAGGAGAAGGAGAGAGCGTGGATCGAGTTTCTCGATACGCTCGAGCGGGACCCATGGGGGCGTCCCTACAAGCTCGTTATGAGCAGACTGCGCCCTTGGGCTCCGCCGCTCACCACGACTCTCAGGCCGGACTTTGTTATGCGGGTGGTCAGGTCCCTCTTCCCTGCTGCCTCCCTCCCTCGGGCGACGATACCACCCGGATTGGACTTCCTCCTCCGGCGAATCCAACGAGCTCTGTCCCGGAGGTGACGTCGGAGGAGATAAACCTGGCTATGACGAAAATTCTGTGCAAGCGGACTGCCCCAGGCCCGGATGGCATCCACGGCAGGGTGCTGGCCCTTGCACTGAAACACGGTTTGGAGAAGAGGCTCCTACGTATATTTACCAGGTGCCTACAAGAAGGTCGCTTTCCAAGGCGATACAAAATTGGGAGATTAGTGCTGCTGGCCGAGGCTGGGAAACCGGCTGACAGCCCGTCAGCATACCGGCCGATTGTGCTGCTCGACGAAGCCGGCAAGTTGCTCGAAAGGGTGATTGCCGGTCGAGTCAACCAACACCTAAGCACAGTCGGTCCGGATTTGGTCGACTCACAGTTTGGCTTTCGGCGGTCCAGGTCCACGATGGACGCCATAGCCAAACTGAGACAAATAACGGAACAGACGACGTCTCGAGGCGGGGTTGTGATCGCAGTATCGCTCGATATAGCGAACGCATTTAACACCTTGCCCTGGAGATACATTATTGATGGGCTTCGTTATTGTGACGTTCCTCAATATTTGATAAGCACAATTGAAGACTACTTCAGACAAAGGAAAGTAATGTTCCCCCTAGAATATGGGTGGCAGGAATACGAAGTCTCGTGCGGTGTCCCACAGGGGTCGGTCCTTGGGCCGTTCCTGTGGAACATTGGATATAACTGGGTGCTGCGGGCGGCGTTACTGGCCGGTGTGCAGCTTATTTGCTATGCCGACGATACGCTGGTCGTGGCATCCTGTAAGGATTTCAGGGAGGCGTGCCTGCGGGGAACGGCTGCAGCGGCACAAGTTGTGGCTCGCATAAGGAAAATTGGGCTCCATGTGAACCTAGACAAGACCGAGGCCATCTTCTTCTCCGGCAATCGCCGCATTCCAGCAGGTGCCAGCATCATGGTGGGTGGCGTTAACATCCCAATCGCCGCCACCATGAGATATTTAGGATTGGTCCTCGAACGAAGCTGGTCATTTAGAAGCCATTTCTCGGCGTTGCGCCCAAGTTGGACAAGACGGCGGCGGCCTTGTGTCGAATTTTGCCCAATATAGGCGGGCCCAGCGTCAGACGACGCCGTTTATACGCTGGGGTAGTGAGGTCCCAGGCCCTGTACGGTTGCCCGATCTGGGCGGACGAGGCCGATATTACCTCCAATAGGGCGATACTTCGGCGGGCGCAGCGCACGATTGCCACGCGGGTGGTGAGGGCGTACCGCACGGTGTCCTGCGACACCGTGCGGTACGTAAATAACGTTAATTACGGTGCGTAAATAATTTGTAGGTTTAGTAATGTTATTTTAATTTAATTTAATTTTAGGAGTTTCTTCGCCCTCCCTTCGGGGGGTGATTGTACAAATGTATGTAGTAGTGTGTGTATGTAAATATGTAAAAAGGAGATTTTTCCCCCTACTGGGGTCAATAGTGTATATAGATAAGGAGACGCACCGCATAATGCGGCAAGGAGAGCTGCGGTTGTTGCAGCGGTCGCATGTTGGGATCCCGGAGCAATGATATTCAGTACCCGGGCTTTGACACATAGCGAGTTGAAGTGGGCCCTGGGGTTTTAGTGGAGTAGTAAGCCCTTTTCAGGGCTTGAGTCCCCACAGTACCCGTGCCATCTGAATTTTGCCCAGGCACGGTGTCTGCGAAATGCATTTCTCCAGGTTAAAAAAAAGGGGCATCTGCGAATGCCAACAACAGCATTTAATTTAAGATAATTTAACTGTATCCATCACCTTATGTGCCATTTCATATTTCAACACTAACTTAGCATATTTCTTTTATTTTTTATTCATTAGTATGTAGTCAAAGCATCTGAGTATGCTTCCATCTTTAGTTCTGTTTAAATTGTCAGTGTTACTCCTCACTTAACTTTATATAATTTTCTAACATGTAAGCAACTTACAAGGACTGCGACTCCTTGGTTAAGTACCAACTTTGTACAAAACCACTGAAAAGGAGAAGGAAACAAGAAGGTATCAAATAGGCGCTTATTCCCTTCTCCTCTACCCGAACTGTGTATCATTGTAAACCAATCATAACCAAAGCAAAAAAAAAAACCCCCACTCTTTAGGGCTAAGTTTGGCCAACCCAGCACCGCCCTATATTAGCAGGGCGCGACACATGGTCCACTCGAAAGGGGCTAGGCAGCAGAGCTAGGCTAGCAGAATCTGCTTACAGAACTTGTGGAGACAGACCATAGCTACTGTCGGCCTAGAAGAGAATTTGGTCATGCTCGACCTATGTACCTAAATACCTACCTGGTTCATCGATATCTGTTTGGCATCAAGTGAAACGTACCATGGACATTGGTCCAAATTTGATGCAGGTACACACTTTGTTTTTTATCACTTTTATTTCCTTTATTTATATTTTTACAAATCAATTACATTTTTAAATATTATGAACTGTAGTCTAATTGTGTAAAAGACTAACAGTAGCAATGGGGTTCATTTTGACAGTTCAACAACACAGTTCACTGCATTTTGTTGAAAAGACAAAGTTTTTGAACATGAAACAATGAATGGTGTGTTATGTAATTAGGGTGCTGTCCTGTTTGTTCTTCTGTGTCTGAGCCATGATCCATTCGAGCTTGAGTTTATCCAAACTCTTGGTATATAGTAGATAGTGCAGCACCATCCATTTAACATATTTCATGGTATTAAGCAAATCTTTAATCACTTGTGTGAGCAATTTGATCTAATAAACCTGAACATATTATGTATATATGATTTTTAAATTAATCATAAAAATAATAAAATTTAAGTGCAAAATGAAGTGAGAAGATTACGCCAGAAACTTACAAGTTGCGCATTAAGCAACTTAAAAACCAAAGTGCCAACAGGGATTTTGAGAAATTATCTCGTAACATGACTGAGTCAGCTAAACTGTTTACTCGAATGCAATGCATAAAAGGACGGAAGAAAAAGAAGGGGCATAGATTCATTCATGAAGAAAAGATTTTATCACTTTCAATTTTTAAGAAAAGCCCTAAAGCCTACAAGTTAATGTGCAAACATTTTACATTACCATCAAAAGAAGTCCTGAAGTCACGCATAAATGAAATTGTTTTTAAAGAATTAAATTCCACAGTGTCGAAAATGTTACAACAAGATCGTCTGTGTACGTTAATATTTGATGAAATGTCCATATCTCCCCGCATTCATTACAATGTATACACTGACGATCTTGTAGGTTTTGAGAACTATGGGAACTGTAAGACACAACATTTTGCCAATCATGTTTTGGTGTTCATGGTCAAAGGGGTCAGGAAAAATTACAAACAACCAGTAGCTTACTACTTTACACAAACACTAAAAACGTCAAAACTTAAAGAAATTTTAGTAGACGCTATAGCTAACGAACAAGCTACTGGTCTAAATCTAATCGCTACTGTATGCGACCAAAGCTCGGCAAATGTAAGCACTATAAATAGCTTAATCTCCGAAGCAAAAACTGCATATTTCCAAGCAGGAAAAGAATGGCCAAAGGACATAATTATAGTTAATAATCGCGAAATAATTCCCCTGTTTGATGTACCCCATTTGTTAAAAGGAGTTAGAAATAATTTATTAAATAAAGAAATGCATTATATTCACGAAAATAAATTAAAAATAGTAAAGTGGGAATACTTTCAGCGGGTTCTTGAACAAGCGGGTTGTTGACAGGTCGTATGGAGAATTGCTTATGCTGCCCAAATTGAGCAATGAATACGTCGATCCTGGCAAAATAAAGAAAATGAAGGTGGCAATTGCAGCTCAAGTATTAAGTTACAGTATGGCAGTTTCCGCAGATAATGTAAGGGGAGATTGTCCCTCAGAATTTCGGGACCATTTATATTGATCATTGATAAATTATTTGATTCATTTAACGCGTCATCTTTTACGCCACCAAATGGTAAAATCCTCCTATCCTACCTACACGTGAACACGTCAATAACGGTCGTACCAAAAGTGTAAATATAAATTTATTTAATGCTTAATTTGTGAAACTTACATGTGAAGTGATGTGCTGAATCCCTGTTACATAGACTGTGTTAATTTCCAATACATTTTATTCACATTTTTTAACTTTTATAACTCATTCACTACATTTGCTGTTGCTGGATTTTAAACTACCCTCTTTTCTTATAAAAATGGACCCAGACATTGAAAACATAAGAAAAACTGTTTTTGATGTATCGGAGATGGTGAAAATGAAAGAGTTCCAGGAAAGACTGCATACACAGAATAATCTGCAGACTTTCTTGCCATCCACCGAACCAGATTCATTAGCCAAAGAATTTGCACTTTTCCGCACCTCAGTATTATTCTGCTTAGATAACCTGCAGTCTCAGATGGAACTACTTTTTAAAATTGAAGACAACCAGGAGATGAGAAGTAGACAGAAAATTTTACTGTTACATGGTGTCAACGAGCCCAAAGATGAGTCACCCGCATCCATAGCCAATATGGTTGCTGTGTTACTTAAGTGTCCATCTATTACTGAAAACAGTTTCAGCCGCTGTCATAGGCTGGGGCCCAGGAAAGAGGGAAAAGCCCGTCCAGTGCTTATAAAGTTGTATTTAGTTAATAGTATTAAGGACAAGGAGATGAAAGGGAAGGCGAAGACAAACCTCAAAGGTACCGGCATAACATTACCATCGCCGCTCAATCGCATCGATTGACGGCCATCGCATTACAGACATTTCTGTTTGATTATAATAAAAGAATATTATTTTGAAATGAATACGTGTTTTTTTTTAATTGAGATCCTACAGCTATACGTAGGTGTGAATACTGTATACACCTACGTATAGCTATGCGTCCTGGAGCTTTAGTTCACTCACAAAACTCAAGATGGCAGCACTTTCCATACATGCAAATTTTACCACAGAGTTGTCACTCTTTCTCTCTATAGTAACAATACTCTTTGCTTCGCTCTATTAATAGTTAAATACTTCAAGTAAACAAACAACTAGAAATATTAATTGTGATAGTACGGTTGTTTTAATGTAAAAAATGGATCGGTGGCTAAAAAATACTGCTTTAACTGCTGTATTTTGTATAAGTTTGTACTTCCATTTATCCCACAGGGCAAATATTTCTTTTTAATTAAAACAAACTCCTCTCTCGCTCATTGTTTTGTTATGACAAAATTAAGAATGTTGCCAACTAGGTATTTTGATTTGAGCTGAGCTGGGTAATTTTTATTTTTATTTTTTGTCTGACATTGCTACAGGAATTTAAATTTGAGTGTACAGCGATAAATAAACGTTATCAATATTTTTTCAGAATAAAGAAAAGGTTCCTTAGCGCTCATCTTAAAAACCCGGTGCTAGTACATGCTCTGCTGATAAAGCTCAGTCCGGAACGAGTATTCTTCAGTCTATTACTAATGTCGAGAATCAAAACAAGAGAACAATTAGATCCTCAAACATCGTCAGCAATGGGACTTCCATTGAAAATGAAAAAAAAGCAGTTGGGCAGTGTCACACTGCGCGTGATCATTCGCCACCGTGTCAGTCGCCCTCGGACTGAGCTCGAGACATACGTGATTTATGTTGGCTACCGTTTGTAATCTTTTTCTGATAAGTTTGCTGCCTAGATTTGTATATCTTTATATTATCAATATTTCCCATACTGGGAACTCCCAGTGGCATTAAGACGTCTGCTGAATGCGAGACCTACCGCTGAGCAAAACCATATACAATTGTTGCTGATTACCGGCTTCTTAACTGCCGACTCCTTGCCTTGGAAGTGATTACCAGGGGAGGTATTGTGACCGTGCGGAACTTACCGACCCTGACTTTAATAGACCCATCTTGATTTTATATTTTTTTTTATTTTTCTTGTGTATTAAAATTAAAATATGTAATTATTAAGTAAAATCTGCAGTATTATTAATTTATTTTAAAATAAAACGTGACAGTAGTTCAAAAACGATGGAAAAGGGTAGGAAAAAGATATATAAGAAGTTTCAGCATTATTGGCTTACGCTAACTGAGTTTAACGCAAGGTTGTAAAGTGAGAATAACGATGATGATGCAATTTGTCAGGTATGCAATGTGGTTATGATGGCGGGAAAATCTGATCTCAAGCATGGTGATGGAAAAGTTCATAAAAAAACACATGGAGCGTGGCCACAGTCAAATCAACCTAGTATTACAACATTTGTTGTAGAAAACACAAAGCTGTCATTTGTTCTTATATCATCGAAAACAATATTCCTATTTCTTCGGTTGAACCATTAATTGAACTAATTAAATCTCTACCAGAGAAGGCGATCAAAGTCCCAAATCTTTTTAGCAAAACAAAAAGCCACAAACGTCATTTGGAATGGTTTGTGCCCAAGGAGGTAATCGGAAAAATGAATTTAAAAAAAAGGAATATATAAATATATCTGCAAATAACTCAACCATTTTCAAGTGCCCATAAAATCTACAACAACCATTAAACGATATCAATTCATTTAAAGAATTTATTGAAAAGATTGAAGAACGGATTTAAGTTATGCATTCTGCGAAATTTAAATCCGTTAATAAAGTGTTTTTCTTTAAATGAGTAACAGTTGTTAATAAAAGATATCAATTCAGCTCATCAACAATGTAGCTACAGCGACAACCTCAACGGGTTTTTTAGAGGATAGATATTAAACATTGTGTAAGTCTTAATCATTTACTTTAAATTCTTATTTTTGTCTATGTCATCAGAACTTATAAAAGTAAGTTCTGTGTATCTGTAATATAAAACGTAAAAATGGAAAGCCGAACACTTAAGCCCGGGTGGTACCAAACAGATAGATAGAAACAGATGATGAAAACGCTCTTCTTACCCCATCACCAGATCAACAAAGAAACCTTCACCCACAGCTTTACAAACGCGAACCGAATTAGAATTATCAATTTTACTTCAATACATTAAACCATTCGATAATTCCAGGATTCAATAAAAGAATTTTCGACTTGGCCCCAATTTAAATAATTTCTTATAACTCAATTTAGGGCCGATTGTTCAATCGTCGAATAACTGACCATATAACTATCTAGCGAATAAAGTTAACTGACTGTTATAAGCACAAATAAAAATGTTGCATTTTTCAATGGACAGATAGCAAGCGATATCTGAAGAATAAAATCTGTCAATTTTAGTCGCTATTCGCTAACTTCAATGTAATTCTGTGATAAATGTACCTAAATCTAGTCTTAAAAAATTGATTCATTATGGGGAATACATATTTTAGTCTATTATTATTATTATTAGTAGTATTATATTATTTAGTTTGTGTATAAAATGTCATTTTAACAACGAAATCTATAATTAGAAATGTGTAATTTAAATTAAGGAAAATGTACTATTGTAAAATAATTCAAAATTATGTATAATTAAATAAAAACCACGTGTCCAATCATTAAAGAAAGAAAACCCAATAGCTAGATTTCCACGGCCCGGAGATAACTTCGTCCGGGGGGTAGGCCGACTAGGTTAAAAAAAAACTTCACTGTAATAGTGTGGGAGCGTGAAACGCGCATACGGTTTAATGTGTGATAGAAGAGGATAGCAAATGCTTTGATAATCGTTTATTTGACGTTTAGATAATCTTTGTGTTTTCCATGGTTCGTTCCGTGCATCTGTTATTTTGTCGTGTTTAGCAGTGTGGTGATTTTGTAATTTGATTCATTGTTAGTGACTTTATTATGTTGATAATATTGGAATCAAAAGAGAGCGCGCTGCTAATTTCAATACTGCTGAAGTAGAATTGCTTGTTAGTCTAGTCGATAAGCATATTGTAGAAAATAAAAAGACAGATGCTGTCACTAATAAAGATAAAGATGCGGCTTGGAAGAAAATTGAGAGTTCTTTTAACTCATGTGGAATATCTACTAGTATTCGCACATGGAAGACATTAAAATTAAAGTATGAAGGTATCAAAAAAAGTACCAAAAAGAAGTCCTCTGTGCAACGGCAGATGTATAGAACTGGAGGAGGACCTTTTAATGCTCCAGATTTCTTAGTTGAAGCAAAGGTGCTGAGCATTTGCTCTAATATCACAGGCCTTGAAGCGCGTCACGACAGTGATACTATTACATGCAGGTATTCATAATAACTTCAAAAACTAAATTAATCCTAGTTTCTTATTATATGTTTACATAACACTTGAATTTTTATATATTACTTTATTATTTTATTAATGATTTACAGTACCAACAATTTCTATCCACCATAACACTGTGCTGAATGCAGTCGACTTAAACTCTATGGAAATGGAGATAAATTCAGCTGAACAAAACGAAATACAGAGCAATACCCAAGCTGATATTAAAACACCAGGTCTGTATCCTGTATTTTTTTTACACTACAAACAGGTAGTCCATCCTATTTACATTGGTGTAATAATATATGTAATAATAGCTATAATTCAATGTTACCCAATTTATAGTAGGTGTAAACAACATACTTATATAATTTTAATTTCAATGTTAATATTTAATGAATTTTATTATTTTAGACATGAACGAGTCACTAATTCTGGACATAGATGAGGACAATAATGAATCACAAAAAGGTACTATTCTACTTTTGCAATATTAATATTGGAAAAAGTAGTGAGTTGCAAAATTATGAATAAGTATAAAAAAATAACTTTTCCCAAATATATTAAAAATAAAATAACTTTGCAAATTGTACAGGTGAAAAAATAATTAATATTGTTGGATATTTGAATTTGTTTTCAGAAAATAAATGGGTAAAATGGTGTCCAAAGGCACTAAAAACAAGGGTGTCAACTGTACTTAAACCAGACACAGTAACAAAAGAAAGTGTCACTAGTAAACTAGACAAATTAAGTGCAGCACGTATGCAGCACGTGGTATTTTAGAAAATACCGGTACTTGCGAATGGCGTCATGTCTCGTCGGAGCATAACCCGGAGGATTTAATATCACGTGGAGTGTGGCTCTTAACACGATGGTAGTGATCAAGGAGGATAATCAGCCTCCTCCTCTCAAATGGAGTGATACGGAGATCTTTTTCCCGTATTTGCCCTTTACCAGTTGAACAAGATGGTAGCAGAGCTGTCAACGCGGGGGGGCAAGTTTACACGCATTCCGGTTTCGTAAATTGTGTATGAGTAAGAGGGCCGACCCTTCCTCCGTTCCTTTTGACTTGTTCGTTTTAGATCGCCGTATAGGCATGTCATTATTTTAAAATACAAGTGTATACATTAATTTCATATTTTATTTAAACGTGGAATAAATATTCCGTTTCATCACCCATTAATTCACAAATTTAATATTGTAAACAAAATTAATTTACCCCACGAAAGTATAAGTACAGGTTCCGACACGCTTAATTCCCTTGGCTTTAAGATAGATGGGTGCCGAGAATGCTCATGTCGCCGCAAAAACAACAACCCGTAGAACGTTCACGTGCATGTTTGGACCTTTGTAATGAAGCCAAGGACTAGGAAGGGAACTGAACTGAACCAGGAATGATCCGAATTGTAACGAAACTAGGGTTTAACATTATAAACCTCAGTCGAAACAAGACTCCATTGAGTAGGCATAAAAAGAAGAACTCCCAAGAAGTTTAGTGTCTAACCTAACATAAATCCTTCCATTCCAGTTCTAAATCTATTTACCAAATTAGCCATTATACCAAAAAGGTGTCATTGCTTCATACATATTTACAGACCTTTCCACGAAATTTTTAAGCTTAAAGTACAAGGTAACAATTTCGAAAACCTGTTGAAGCATTATAGGACATACATTCATTCCGATTCAGAATTTACTAGATACCTAGATACAAAAACTTTAACATCAAATTTCATGTGACAAAGGATGATATTAATTACACGAATTATGACTATATAATCGGTAGCGATTTTTGTATTCAAATAAGTCTTTGACAGTACATAATAAATATTTTAATTATTTACCCTCAACCAACATGACTCATTCCGGCTCGTGCGAAAGCCTGCATTGATTGTACCGTATCAAATTACTCTTTTAGATCATACCTTAAGACAAGGTGTTTATGTCGCTAATTGTATAGTTAAGATTAAGCCAAATAGGAAAGTGAACCTGACTATTTAAAATAATACAGAGTTCGATGTCGAGGTTACAGATACTGCAGTACTGTACTGGAAGACTGTAGTGTTGTGTGGAACCCGCATTACGTTCTTTAAGATTAGAGACCGTGCAAAAGCGGTTTCTTTGGCACTTGTCATTCAAGGCAACCTTGCAAAAAATACCATCGTATGAAGACCGTCTATAGCACTATCGCGTGAGCTCACTTCATTGTCGTAGGGATCTGCTGGATGCCACTTTACTGTTTAAATTGTGCAACAGTAACATTATATGACGGGCCAGCGGTAAACAAAAATAAATTTTTATCTCAGTCAACAATCGCAGTAAGACATCGGTAAAGACATTTCACAGATTTTTTTGACACAAGGGATTGCTCCATTAAAAGTAACTATGCAAGTCCAAGATATCAAGCAGATACACCAAGAACGCACTGAAGGCCTCGACTGGCGAAAGCTGTAAGATCAGCTTCTCTCTTAAGGACGGAGGAATTACCAAGGCATAATCCTTAGTAAACGCTATAACATAACGCTTTTCGGTCCACCTTAACGTAACTGAAGCAATGAATAATTCTTAAACTAAGAAAGAGAAACGAGGAAAGAGAAGACCAGTTAGACCATGTTGTTCTAAGCCAAGGCTCTTTGCTAAAGCATTATAGGTGTTCTTTTTTTTTAATAATGTTTAATATTAATAAATATAATATCATTATCATCTATCACAACATAATACAGCAGTATTTATTGTTTTATGGTACCAACATTAATTCTTTATCTGTTCAGCGAAAATTACATTAAATTTCTCACAAGATTGATTTTGTATGTCAATTGATACATATGTTTATCTAGGCCATGGATTTCTAGGCAATTACTCGTATATTCCCGGTGATAATCTATGGTATCCCTTGCTGCCTTAGCCTATGATTAATTTTTTTGGAAAATCTCAATAAATGAACAAGCTTAAAAGCAAAGCAAAAAGTTTTTTTTACACTTTTAAGATAATGGGGGGTGATGATGAGCAGGGCTGTTGCGCGCCAGGCGATGGTTACCGTACTTAGCATGCTATGACTCATCAATATGAGTCTAGTCTAGCACACAAGAATTTCTAACTTTACAGACATACCGTTAGTCGGAGGGTGCACAAATATTCAAATATAAATGCGGTTCGTGCAAACGAATTAAGATGCTTTAACTGTCAATAACCTGGACATATTTTTATTAATTGTATAAAACCAATAGTTAAATGTAAATAGTGCGCAAGGATCGGTCACGATTTCGAAATTTGTTCAAGGAAACCTTTAATATCTTATGAAAATATGAATGAGTATTAAACAAATAAAAGTTTTAAAAATGAACTCTGATTTAAATTCGACATTAAACTCTTCCCAAATACTGATGTATAAAAAGCCATTTAATACATCAGTAATTATCATTAATTTAAACCAAACTGAAACCCCTGAAAATAGTATAGGAATGTTAAGATTAACAACAAAATATATAATGCATTTATAGATCTTGGTAGTGATTGTAGTCTGATCAGAGGCGGATTATCCATAAGGCAAACTAGGCACGTGCCTAGGGGCGTGTAGTTACAAGGGGCGCGGGATCTCAGAATTTTTAAATAAATAAAGACAATAACATATCAACGATTAAGAATTAAATGCTGATCTGTAATAGATTATATTGCACAACACAAGCATCGATATACTCGTATTATGCAATATTGCGCGTTTGTTGCGTCGTTGCGTCGTTCTCGAGCGTCGGATGTTACTTTGCATGCAATAGATTCCGGAGATCCCTGCCGCCGGGGTAGAGGCTTGAAATTGTTTGTTTGAAATTAATATATTGGACTGTAGAGGCCAGTCGTATGATAACGCTGCAAATATGTCTAGCATATACAATGGATTACAGGCGAAAATAAAAGAACTATGTTCCCTAGCAGATTATATACCCTGCTCCGCACATTCACTGAACTTAGTAGGTGAATGTGCCGCTGAATGCGTTCAAGAAGCTTGTTGGTTCTTTGGTCTCCTTCAAGAAATTTACACATTTTTTACAGCTTCAACTCAAAGATGGGAAACTCTACAATCACAAATACGTCTAGGTAATGATAAGAAAAATAAACCAACTGTCAAAAATCCATCCGACACACGCTGGTCAGCTCGAGCCGATGCTTGTAAAAGCTTAAATGAGTCATTTTCAGAAATTCACGATGTTTTGATTGCTATCGAAAGCAATCCTGCGCAAAAACGTTCTACTGTATGTGAAGCTAAAGGTATAAGGTTGAAATTAGAACGGCTAGAAACTGCCTTCATGACCGTGTTTTGGAGTTTTATTTTGGTTCACATGAACAAAACCAACAAAAAATTGCAATCCGTTGATATTGATATTTGTACTGTTGTTCAATTGTATGACAGTATAATTCACATAATTTCTACAGAAAGGGGAACTGTCATTAGTAAAAGAATATGAAAAGGACACAAAGAGGATACGGAAGAGAAAACTAATAGCAGATGAATCTGCTGAAGATATAACTTCTTCATTATCGGGTCGGGACACATTCCGAGTATCAGTATATCTAGGAATTATAGACCGAATTGTCGTTGAACTTGAAAAGAGACGAAAAGCGTACAATAACTTTTGCAATAAATTTTCATTTTTATGTAATTTAACAAATTTAAACATCGAAAAAGTTCAAAATAGAACAAGTACGTTGGTAACAATGTATTTTAATGATTTAGAAAAATGCTTTGTTGACGAATGTATCCATCTACGTTCTTATTTAATAACAATAGCTCGAGAGGGAGAACTGCCCCGAACAATGAACGCGGTATTACAGGTTCTGAGAAATAAAGAGCTTGAAACAATTTACCCCAACATTGACATAGCCTTACGAATGTGCGTATCGACGGCAGTCAGTAATTGCAGTGGTGAGCGGAGTTTTTCATGCCTAAAGAGAGTGAAAAACTATCTTCGCTCAACCATGACAGATAAGAGATTAAATTCGTTAGCAATACTAAACATTGAATCTACCTTATTGATGTCTTTAAACTACGACGATGTTATTGACAATTTCGTGAAACAAAAATGTAGACGTAGAAATTTTTAATTTTTAAAATTGTGTTTGTTATTCTTTTACTACTTACGTATAATTTTTTTAATAAATAACTCAAAACTTATTTTGTTTCATTTATTAATAATAATAAATTATTTAAGCTTTTACATAATCTATATCTACGTGCATTAGCGTAAGTATAATACAAGGGTCCTGGTCTACTAAAGTCTAGGGTTTGATGATACAACGTCATCGTAATTGCAAAAACAACTAGTTAAAATTTATAGTATTAGGATGGCCATTTATGGCTGGTACAGGGGCGCCGATAAAGTGATTGCCTAGAGCGCTCTGGACCTTTAATCCGCCACTGAGTCTGATAAAATTGAGCGTTGCTAAGTAGTTAAGACTTTCTGAAGATTGTATTGCGATGTATGCAAGACGCAAATAGATACAATACAATATAGAAAAACTACACGAAGTGGTATTAATGGGACAGAGTAGACCATTCATATACTTATGGATAAAAAGCAATACAACTTTGTTGCAACAAAAAAAACTACCAATAAAAACCCGCACTTTAGACGACCTACTAAACAAGTTTGAAGTCGATGTAAAAGTATTTAAAAAACATTATTTTAATGAAAAGCATCAACAGTAGGAATAACAAAAAGGCGTTCGAGAATTACAAGAAAATGAAGCACTGATCATATATGATTTCTCAGAAAATTACTAGACTAAAATGGCTGAAGAAACATAAATGCAATTTGGCCCAGCCAAAAGCCAAATAGCATTGAACAAAACAGGTCACAATCGTACTGTTCAGTATCGCCTAATAATTCACAACAGCCGCCTGCCATTTGGGCTCATTTAAGACCGATTCTTCATCTTATCCGCGAAGTCGTTTTTTGAAGACGGGCAGGGCAAGGGTGTGGCGGATGGAATTGGAGGGTGAAGTGGGGTACAGGGGTACAAGCTCCGGGAGAGCCTCACTCTTAGGAGACGCGTCCCCAGGTGGCGGATAGGGGCACACCCGTCTACTTCGTAGCAGGGTAGGAACGAAATAAAATAGTTCCCGCGGACCAACCGGCCGGAGAATCACACTCCGTATGAAACCATTCAGGCTGCCAGAAGCCTTGGGGTTCCCCCTAAATAGACCAGCTCTGCGGGCACGGACGCACTGATGGACGCCCCATCATCGTGATCGAGGTGCAGTGGGCTAATCACCTGCTCACCTTTAAACATACATTGATTGTGAATTCTCCAAATAATGATAAAATGTTATAAACTCATACTTATTCAACAGAATTAAACGTAAGCTTGTTACATAACTGGGGTTATGCATCTATTTACTTTTATAACTATTTACGCACTCTTTTTACATATACTTTATTATTAAATCTTTACATACTTTAATATTATATAATCCTCTTAATATTACTTTTTCTTGTTCACAAATATGCAGACTCATAAATAATGTCATTAGAATAAGTGGTTGATGAGTTATTGAGTTGTCGATCTTACTTCCCACGCCCCTAAACCTATAATTACCTCGGTCCCTTGTTCATAACACACATTCTTATTTCATCATTCCTCCTTCAGACTCGATCCTTACAAGTTGTAATTCTAGTATAGTTTATATTTTAATAAATAATTATATTTAAAAGTGTTTCTGTCGCTGCCGCGTAACAAGCTCGTGTACGGTCGTGTTTCTTATTTTCTTATTTAAATATTTTCCATAAAACAGGAAATTAAGAAGAAGAAATAGACTTAACTGTATTTGAGAATAATTTCGGTGACTTAGATAATTGATGACCGTAGAGATATAGAGAACAATGCTTATTTTTGTAATAACTCGTCTAGCAGTTCTTTAATCTGCGAACCATCAGCTTACGAATTTTCTCTGCTTAAGCGTGATCGTATTATTAGTAGAACCTACAACAAGCCTAAAAAGTTAAAAACTGTTATTGTGTACTTTTAAATGCAACAAGGGCAACAAACGGCTATTATTAAATCATGTAGCTAAGTGTATGGTGTGCAAACGATGGTTTTATTGGGAGCTTAACATATTATAAGATCAATACCAGTTTTTATATTTGCAACTGTCAGAATTTTTGTTTTTTTATATTTTGTTGATTTTTTAGGTCATATTGAATAAGACTGTACTCTCAAACAAATGTAATAATTACTTGAAAACTCGAACTGTGTTAAACAAGTTAAATTTTAAATTGTCACTACCCACAAAGAATAAATTTAGGGATTCAAGAGTAATTTTAGACTAAGTGTGATCTCAACCTTACTGTGTCAGCTAACAAATCTGTCATGCGTTCAATTGTCCCAGAATTTCTTTATGAATATTGCTGTTTTTTGAGAATTATTGATGTTAATGTTGTTTTATAGTATAGTATAATTTGGCTATAAATATTGATTACTTTTTTAATACTAAATTTATACAAGTTAGACAAAACTACAAAAGTAACTTGAAAAATTAACAGTCTGATTAGCTTGTAATGTAACAAAATTTTATAAAATTATGCACTATTTTGAAAATAATACTATATGTATTTTGTGTATTTTTTCATATTTACGCATATTATACTGAATAAATGTGATTTTGAGCTATAAATTGTTTTATTTACTTTGTCAAGTTTGATTGGAGATCAAATAATTAACCTAAAATCACAGATATCATTAATAATTAATAGTGCATTCATTATGTGTTTTAATTTTAAACACTGTACTTCCATAATATGAAATAATTACATAACAGACTTTCACACTTCAGTTTTCAATATTAATTTAGAAAAGAGAAAAGTAATACATGTATTAAAAACCCAACAATGGAAGGCTATCAAAAAACAACTTCAAAGAAGTTATGAGGATTTTAATACAAATTAATTATTTGAAGGATACACAAAATCTTATATATAAAATTCTCGTGTCACAGTTTTTGTTCCCATACTTCTCCGAAACGGCTCGACCGATTCTTATGAAACTTTGTGCGCATATTTGGGAGGTCTGAGAATAGGACAACATCTATTTTTCATCCCCCTAAATGATAGGGGTAGTTCACCCCTAATCTTTATTTTTTGGACATAATTTTTTGTTTCTATTTTTTTATGATACCCTTACAAAAATACATATAACCCTAAATTTTTACCTCTCTACAATCAACCCCTATTTTTTATTTATTAATTGAAAATTGAAATCACATGTATGGCAAAACAATGTTTGCTGGGTCAGCTAGTATACTTTAAATCAATATTATACAGTGCAAACTTAACATAATGACTCCTTGATTTAACAAATTCTTTGTCTATACTCTTGAGTAGTCCATAAGAATCAATAGATAATTTCAAAAATTTTTTGCAAATAACCTCTTAACAATCAATAATTAGAAAATAAAGTATAAATAATTTTGTTACCTCAAAATATAAAGTTCTGACCATCACATCTCATAGTATATGATTCATGCTGATTTACACATGCTTTTGTTCCTCCAATAATATTTATTGTTTCATATAAAGTAATCATGATTCTCCTGCTCTTCACTACTGTAAAAGATTCAAATTTAAACAGCTTAGAAACGTAAAAGATGTTGCGTCAGTTATCACTGCATTAAGATTCATAGGAAGGATATAATTTTATACTTGCAGATGAGATGAAAAATGCAGCAACAAGCGCCTGTGGATTTACCAATCTATTCTCCAAAAAGAAATAAAATAATAGAGGAACCCTTGTATTTCGCTCTTATATTGCTGCGCCGCAATTTTTTACCGAGGGAGGTGAGGTGGAGCTAACCATATGATAAACATTAATCCGGTCCTAATTGTTATTAATTCCTGATTATCCCTGTGTTCATTTAGTTATTTACAAATCACCACTTTCTATTACAGTACTGACTCGAAAAGATGGCTGTAAGAATTACATGATACAATGGAACCTGAAACTCTGAACGCGATTTATAAAATCTGAGTTAAAAAATGTTTGCGTTCGAGCTACATCCACAGACTAGATTTAACAGATGCACATTTGTCATTTAGGTAGTTATCCATAAACGACGTGCAGAGTAACAGAGTCAACTAATGAAAATGCAAATTAGTCACAGAACAATAAAATTGATTTATTTTTAAATTGCCAATTAAGAATTCTTCAAGTTATGAATAATAATATTATTATTTCAAAGTTTTATTTATGGCTTCAAAAAGTTTTCCATGTTTGCTCCTGCATTTATACTGATTTAGTTAAAACTATATTTCAGGAGCCTGTGACTTTGCATTAAGAGTAATAAATTAAATCCAAAAACAATGACAAAAAATTAATCAAATTCATTATAACTAATCCGTAAGCTAACAAAACTTTTACTACTAACATCATTAATTAAAACTTGTTTTATTGTCATTTCACATATTGTTTTTTCAAATATTTTCATAAACCTTTTTATTGCAATGGGGAATTGCGTTTCTGGTCACTTAAATATATATATATATATCTCGTCTACTTTTACTACCTACTCGGTTTTATCCGTATTCAAGTGGTCAGTGAAAATAATAAATAAATGAATATATTATCATCACGAATCAAAATATTACATAATACTTTAATGTATTTTTTACTCCCTGCCTTTAATCATATATATTACTCATATATATTACTTTACAATACATAATATTTTATAATGCAGGCGCTTTACTCCTATATTAATGGCATATGATGCGAGTCTCGCGATTTTGGCCACCTGGGCATAGAAAGATGGCGTCTATCGATAATTTAAAGTCCAGTCCTAGTCAAACGTAATTAGAGATGTTCTTCATAAACATTGCCAAATATTCATGAAGCAAAAAATATATATATATACAAATAATTTTAAATTTCTTATTTACTCATTGAAATTAAATAAGAATTTTTTAGCATTTTGTTTTGAGGGGCACCCAATTTGACGAGGAGCGTGTAATGATGAAACTTCTGCAATTTAACTGAACAGTTTGGCAACTCATTCACTCTCTCAGTCTTTATAATCTGTAGTCGTTCCACTATGATAATCAATAAATGGTCGCTGTTTCAATAAACAGGGAATAATGTTTATCAATGTTATACTCTATATTCATCTGTTTAGAGCTCATTTTATTACATAGTCTTTGTTAGTGATGCGTACTGGCGACTGCGTAGTGCTTATCGTTTGGCTATATGGCGCGGGCAAGGGCAGGTTTTTAAATAATCAATAACTGTGCATTTAGGAGCTCATTATAAAATCAAGTATCGAGTCAAGTTGTAAGTAAAAGATTTTTTCAAAAAAAATCATCTGTTACAGCTAATAAATCTGTGTCTCGTTTGCTTTTTGTTTTGGAAGAATATATATTGTTGCTTTAATTTTATTTGCAATGCTAACCCATTTTTCTTATCTACGCTTGCCTCACAAATGGGAGTCGCCTATAGCCAGTTAGTACAAAGGCTGTTTTTGAGATAGTTACGCATGGTCCTAAGTATTTTATTCAATTTATGAAATTAATAAAAAATAATAAATAAATACATTAATATTAACCTGGCAAATATATAGTTAAATTTTATTTTAATCAAATCAACTATTAAGTAAACTTCATCAACAATTAATAAAGAATGATGTCTCAAATACAAATGATGAAAATATTAGAGATGAATCACTTATCTAGGCAGTAGCACATTGCATTGGTAGTGTGTCTCCAATTGTTAAATAAGACCGAGTCAAATGTAAGCAGAGGTTTTCTTCATAAAAATTGCCAAATATTTGTTATTTACTAGGGGCCTTAAGATTTTATATATGAACCACTATGTTATGTTATGTTTATGGGTGGGTGGTTGGTTATAATAATACTTTTGTATAATGACAATGATTGTGTAACTACCCAGAACTTTCAATCCAGACTTATTTCTCAGTATGACTGATATTATTTTGATAAGTACAATCTTCAGTAGGCTCACATTGTTGATGTTATCAGTTTTAAGTGAGCTCAATATAGAACCATATGTAAACAATACTCACTCAATTAATTATTTTTATCACTTAAAGGATAAGGTATAATATTG
This sequence comes from Pontia daplidice, assembly GCA_963693355.1. NCBI lineage: Eukaryota > Metazoa > Arthropoda > Insecta > Lepidoptera > Pieridae > Pontia > Pontia daplidice. The sequence goes on along the minus strand of CAVNZL010000016.1, from coordinate 2,105,460 downwards.
TCTTTTATTAACATAACTGTTACTCATTTCAAGAAAAACACTTTATTAACGGATTTAAGGTATATCATGTGTAAACTTCTTGAGAACAACTCACTCTCTTTTTTCCTACCATTTCTTACTGTCCTACTGTATGGCACTGATTTATGAAAGCAGCCTTTATCTCTGGAATAGATTGAAGTCCTCACATAACTATGTGATCCACAGTGCATGGAAGCTGGATATTGGTGTGTCACCAGCAGAGTCACTCTATGCTGACCTTGTAGTCATCAGATGGTCCTATGAACTGCAAACATAGCACCATCTGGTAACTCTGAGGCCTCTTACATCACTGACTCTGCAACGCACTTATGAAGTCACAAGAACAATAATTGGTGATTGAAGCCTCAAAAAGTCTGCGTCCAGAAAGCAAAGATTTTTTCAAGACTATTTATATCACGTCTATACCTATTTATAATATTTTGTCTTTGATATTAAGTTTAGGGAGACTGAAAATACTTCTTTAGCATATTGATAAAAAAATCTGTATTTTACACATGAGTTTTTGATGGAACAGATTTTTGTATAGTATTATTATTTTAAATAGTTGATTTTCTTATGTTGCATTAACCTAGTGTGTTTTTTATGCGCGATTTACTACAGCACAGTACTATCCTACTGTTATGAAAGCAGCCTTTATCTCTGGAATAGATTGAAGTCCAGATAACTAATAAAAACGAAGCTGGATATCAATGTATCACCAACAGAGTCAGTCTACACTGACCTTGTAGTTATCAGATGGTCCTATGAACTGCAAACATAGCACCATCTGGCAACTCTGAGGCATCATTCATCACTGACTCTGCAACGCACTTATGAAGTTACAAGAACAATAATTGGTGATGGAAGCCTCAAAAAGTCTGCAACCAGAAAGCAAAGATTTTTTTCAAGACTATTTATATCACATCTATACCTATTTATAATATTTTGTCTTTGGTATTAAGTTTAGGGAGACTGAAAATACTTCTTTAGCATAGTGATAAAAAAATCTGTATTTTACACATAAGTTTTTTATGGAACAGATTTTTGTATAGTATTATTATTTGAAATAGTTGATTTTCTTGTGTAGCATTAACCTAGTGTGTTTTTTATGTGCGATTTACTACAGCACAGTACTATCCTACTGTTATGAAAGCAGCCTTTATGTCTGAAATAGATTGAAGTCCACATAACTAATAAAAAAGAAGCTGGATATCGATGCAACATCAACAGAGTCAGTCCACGCTGACCTTGTAGTCATCAGATGGTCCTATGAACTGCAAACATAGCACCATCTGGTAACTCTGAGGCATCATTCATCACTGACTCTGCAACGCAGTTATGAAGTCACAAGAACAATAACTGGTGAGCCTCGAAAAATCTGCAACTAAAAAGCAAGGGTTTTATTTTAAGAATCTGAAATGAGTAGAGATGTAAGTATAAAATAACATCAATTTTTTTCAAGAGTATTCATATGAAATTGTATTCGGTATTGAGTTGAAGGAATATATAAATATGTATCCATAAAAAATCAGTATTTAACTTATAAGTTTTTGATGGTATATATTTCTTGTATACATAATTATTGAAATAGTTGTTTTTCTTATGTTGCATTATCCTATTTTATTTGTTTATGTCTGATTTACTACAGCGCAGTATTATCCTACTGTTTGGCATTGATATATACTGCCTTTTTCTCTGGAATAGATAGAAGTCCTCATAACTAATTCTTCGGGATCCACAGTGCATGGAAGCTGGATATCGATGCATCACCAACAGAGTCAGTCTACGCTGACCTTGTAGTCATCAGATGGTCCTATGAACTGCAAACATAGAACCATCTGGTAACTCTGAGGCAAAATTCATCACTGACTCTGCAACACACTAACGAAATCGCAAGGACAATGATTGGTGATGGGAGCCTCGTAAAATCTGCAACCAGAAAGCGAGTATTTTTTTCAAGAGTATCACATCTATACCTATTTATAATATTTTGTCTTTGTATGGAGTTTAAAAAAGTGTAGTATTTCTTTAGCATAGCCATAAAAAACTGTATTTTACACATAAGTTTTTGATGGAACAGATTTTTCTATAGTTTATATTATTTCAAATAGTTGTTTCTCTTGTGTTGCATTATCCTAGTGTTTTTTATGTGCAAATTACTACAGCACAGTACTATTCTGCTGTTTGGCACTTATGTATGAAAACAGCCTTTATGTCAGGAATAGATCGTCCTCACAAAACGAATTCTACAGGATCAGCAGTGTATGGAAGCTGGATATCGATGCATCACCAACAGAGTCAGTCCACGCTGACCTTGTAGTCATCAGATGGTCCTATGAACTGCAAACATAGAACCATCTGGTAACTCTGAGGCATCATTCATCACTGACTCTGCAACGCGTTAACGAAAACTCAACCAAGAAAACCCCATTTGAAAGTAATGAAGTTTTCTGCGGTTCCGCGGTCGCTACATTTCTGCCCGTATTTCTATAGTATTTAGTATATAAAAATGTGTTCGTAGACAATATTTACTTTACTGGATTCTTATTTGACAAATTCTATCTATATGTGTGTGTAGTTTAAATTGTGTGTCAAGGGATTACAGACACACGCCATTCTGAAAATTCCTGTGGTGTTATTCATAACATTGTTGAAAAACGTCGCATGAGTGTGTATTGCTCAACTCAACGGCCGCGGCGCCTCGACGGTGATGTATGTAATGTAATGTACTAGTACCATAATGTATTGTAAAATTTGTATAAAAGAAATCATTTGCTGTTGTATAATGAAAAAGTAATTATAATATTAATGTTGATTATTTGATAATAATATAATGATGTGTGCTGTTGTTTAACGGCGGCTTTCTATACTCGATCTAAAATCTTAAGTTATGTCCAATCCAGATATTTTGCGATCGATCGAGAATCTACCTTTCTATTATTATCTAACACCAACGAAATTCCTACCATCATGTTGTAATAATAGGATCCTTCAAATATAAACCACTTCTTAATTGTTGACATTTAATTTATTAGATCTCAACAAAATCCCAAAAAATAATATATAACTAATGCATTTTTCAGTTTTAAAAAAGGAAAAACTATTTCCTCACAAAATCACACTCTCAAAACAGAATTTTCAAATTTGTATTACGGAGTCTTTTGAACTTAACTTTGCAACAATATTACAAATGGATTTTACATGATTATTCATTGTTTTCTCATGTTGGCGCCATTACATTGTTTATTATTTTGCGATCTTGAAATGGAGTGGGGTGAGAAAGAGAACAGAATCGCTGTGATTGCCTTACAAAAGTACGTATGGAGCACAATGCAATTTTTAAAACTTTCCATACGCTTGATATAAGCAAAATGTTTGTTTATCGAGCTATTAATAGGTAGTCAAGTAGCGGGTCCGCGAATAAGCTTTTTTAATAAATATTAAAACTAAATGAGTACAACCGTTCCGATTTGAGGTCCGTTTAAATCTACTAACTTCAAATATTACAATTCTTAAAGTAAACTAGCCTAAGTGACCGTGTGTTGATACATAATTCTCACGCTCTTAAGAGGAAACAATTAGTACGAGTGGCTTGTAGAAATATGTAACAGCATTTCGGTTATTGAAATATCATGTTGCAGTGGGTGTTGTTTATATAAGAAATTCTTGAAATATGATATGGTGGGAACACACTGTTTTATGATTATATTAAGGTGGAGACACACGGGGATATATAACTAGGTATAATGAGACCTCCTCTGTTTGTGACAGAAAAAGATCGGGCCGTCCAGGCTGTGTTATATAGTTGTCTCTGTTTCGTTCCTTTTGTCCGACGTGGCATTTGCAATCGCTACATACAACATAGACTTGACTACCCCGGGTGTATAATCAATCATGGTTGTTCAGATTCTGTTAATTGTATGTTTTGTACTGCGATTATGTCTGACAATTCTTGGAAACTAATCATTTTATCATTTAAATACTTATCACTAATAATCTGATTCCATATATACCTTTTTTTTCACCATAGAAATAAAAAAATGTATTTTTCATATTTTAATTTGGTTGAAATTCCAGACGATTTCTGGTACAGATTACAGAATGCATGAGCGTAAATTGCGATCCATTTTATATAGTTATAGACTAACGGCGGCTTTCTATACTCGATCTAAAATCTTAAGTTATGTCCAATCCAGATATTTTGCGATCGATCGAGAATCTACCTTTCTATATGACAATCCTTGTTTTGCAATCCTTGTAAAAAACGGATTGGAAGTCCCTCCCGTGGTTTCGTTTTACGTATTGCCCTTAGTCGTGAGGGACTATATTACTCCTTGAAGTCCTCATTATTTATATATAAAGTAAAGATTTATAATAAAGTTATAATTATTTTTATACAACAACGTTATTAAATTGCGTTTAACGGGAGTAAAATTTTAAAAGCACAAATTCGTTTTGCATGGTGCAGTCGTTGTAATCTTGAAAAATGGAACGTGCAAGCAACTGTCAATGAGTCAAGCAAATGTCATCCGTAGATGTACGAAAATTTGATTTTTGTTATACTTGCACTGTATTGTTTGAATATATTTTGATAGTACTAAGGTTAACACAATTTATATTTCAATTAGTCATGGAGCCTAAAACTGTAAATGTTAAGTTGTAATAATTATTTATCGTATTTATATGTTTCTATTTAAAAAAAAACAAAAAGACAAAATAAAGAACACGGAAATTAGAAAAAGAACAAAAATAACTGACGCATTAACTTCCGCTCTCAAGAAAAAATGGAGATGGGCAGGACATGTGGCCAGGTACAATGATGATAGGTGGACACAAAGAGTGGTAAAATGGCCTGGGCCACGAGGTACAAGATCCAGAGGCCGACCTCATACGAGGTGGGTCGACGAAATTATAAAGATAGCAGGTGAGGGGTGGTTGACAGCAGCGACAGATAGAAGGACCTGGAATTTTTTGGAGGAGGCTTTTACCCGAGAGGGGTCCATTTAATACAAACATGTTTATATTTATCTTATATTTTTTATAATTTTTATATCGCTATCATGTTGTTCTGAAGATGTTTGTGTTTGTGGAATTAATAAAGCTATTATTATTATTATTATTATTATTATTTAAAAAAAAACATGTATTGATAAAAGTAAACTTATAATTATATTGTTTATGGAGCAAGACAAGAAAAGTTAAAATTAGAGATTGAGAAACTCAAGAATGAAAAATGTGAATACTAATAATGATTGCGTTGTTTTATTATTTAATTTCTTTGTGTTGTAGTATGATTGTTTTGTTTTAACTTTTCTATCTTAGAATCTATATAAAAATATATATATATATATATAATAATCAGCTTTAGCTATGTTTCTATCCCGTACCCCACTATCAGGATTTGTTTGTCCTGCTCCATAAACAACATAATTATAAGTTTACTTTTATTAACACATGCTTTTTTTAAATAGAAACATATAAATACGATAAATAATTATTACAACCTAACATTTACAGTTTCAGGCTCCATGACTAATTGAAATATAAATTGTGTAAACTTTAGTAGCTAGTACTATTAATATATATTCAAACAGTTCAACTGTAACAAAAATCAATTTTTCGTACATCCACGGATGACATTTGCTTGACTCGTTGACAGTTGTTTGCACGTTCCATTTTTCAACATTACAACGACGGCTCCATGCAAAACGAATTTGTGCTTTTAAAACTTACTTTACTCCCGTTAAACGCGATTTAATAACGTTGTTGCATAAAAATAATTATAATTTTATTATAAATCTTTACTTTATATATAAATAATGAGGACTTCAAGGAGTAATATAGTCCCTCACAAATAAGGGCAACACGTAAAACGAAACCACGGGAGGGACTTCCAATCCGTTTTTTACAAGGATTGCAAAACAAGGATTGTCATATAGAAAGGTAGATTCTCGATCGATCGCAAAATATCTGGATTGGACATAACTTAAGATTTTAGATCGAGTATAGAAAGCCGCCGTTAGTCTATAACTATATAAAATGGATCGCAATTTACGCTCATGCATTCTGTAATCTGTACCAGAAATCGTCTGGAATTTCAACCAAATTAAAATATGAAAAATACATTTTTTTATTTCTATGGTGAAAAAAAAGGTATATATGGAATCAGATTATTAGTGATAAGTATTTAAATGATAAAATGATTAGTTTCCAAGAATTGTCAGACATAATCGCAGTACAAAACATACAATTAACAGAATCTGAACAACCATGATTGATTATACACCCGGGGTAGTCAAGTCTATGTTGTATGTAGCGATTGCAAATGCCACGTCGGACAAAAGGAACGAAACAGAGACAACTATATAACACAGCCTGGACGGCCCGATCTTTTTCTGTCACAAACAGAGGAGGTCTCATTATACCTAGTTATATATCCCCGTGTGTCTCCACCTTAATATAATCATAAAACAGTGTGTTCCCACCATATCATATTTCAAGAATTTCTTATATAAACAACACCCACTGCAACATGATATTTCAATAACCGAAATGCTGTTACATATTTCTACAAGCCACTCGTACTAATTGTTTCCTCTTAAGAGCGTGAGAATTATGTATCAACACACGGTCACTTAGGCTAGTTTACTTTAAGAATTGTAATATTTGAAGTTAGTAGATTTAAACGGACCTCAAATCGGAACGGTTGTACTCATTTAGTTTTAATATTTATTAAAAAAGCTTATTCGCGGACCCGCTACTTGACTACCTATTAATAGCTCGATAAACAAACATTTTGCTTATATCAAGCGTATGGAAAGTTTTAAAAATTGCATTGTGCTCCATACGTACTTTTGTAAGGCAATCACAGCGATTCTGTTCTCTTTCTCACCCCACTCCATTTCAAGATCGCAAAATAATAAACAATGTAATGGCGCCAACATGAGAAAACAATGAATAATCATGTAAAATCCATTTGTAATATTGTTGCAAAGTTAAGTTCAAAATACTCCGTAATACAAATTTGAAAATTCTGTTTTGAGAGTGTGATTTTGTGAGGAAATAGTTTTTCCTTTTTTAAAACTGAAAAATGCATTAGTTATATATTATTTTTTGGGATTTTGTTGAGATCTAATAAATTAAATGTCAACAATTAAGAAGTGGTTTATATTTGAAGGATCCTATTATTACAACATGATGGTAGGAATTTCGTTGGTGTTAGATAATAATCCGCCACATTTTATTAATATATAGTATATACAATCACCTTTCCTCCATGGTCTATGTTTCTTTATGTGTACATTTTCTTCTGTCAATCTAAAAAAAAAACAAGAAAAACTGTGTTATTTTTTTCGCTAAAAAAATATGTAGCTATTAGTCGATCAGAAAAGATCCAAACCCTCAAAAATTTAACCTATTTCAAGATAATCATGTTTATTATTAGGTACAGGTATAGAAAGTGGAGCCACATAAAAAAATTCTAGGAAATAGACAATAAAAATCTAAATTTTGATAAGGAAAGCGGCACCAGAAATCCCATTTCCGTGAAAATTGAATCTCTTAACTTTAGTGGTTCACGAGATACGGCGAAAACATCCAAAATTCTATATTTTTAGTTTGTGATCCCAAACTTGTTTTAATTAGTGTTTTGCTATTCGTCTAGGAATGCGGCAACAGAAATACGCCTCCTCATTAGATTGTTGTTTGCCCATTCTGTTTAAAAGTTGATTTTTTATTTAATCTTAATAACACGTATACACCGTAATGCGAACAAATAGAGAAAAACCATTATTAAATAAAATAAAATCAGATCTTTGTTAGTTGCACTGCACAGAAAGTTCGATTCCATATATGGAGTCTCAAATTCGCGGCACGCATTCCGATGGCAGGGTCGCCATGTAAAGTGCGACTGGGAGATGAGTAATAAGACCGATAGTTGCAATAAGAGTATTTTTATTATATCAATAAATTGGGTTATATGCGTTCAATATTATAATACTACTACAACTTTCAAATGCGATTTTCTTGGTTGTACTCGAGTCTTCGTTATCCCGTTGCAGAGTCAGTGATGAATTATGCCTCAGAGTTACCAGATGGTTCTATGTTTGCAGTTCATAGGACCATCTGATGACTACAAGGTCAGCGTAGACTGACTCTGTTGGTGCTGCATCGATATCCAGCTTCCATGCACTGTGGATCCCGTAGAACTAGTTATGAGGACTTCAATCTATTCCAGAGATAAAGGCTGCGTTCATATATCAGTGCCAAACAGTAGGAAAGTACTGTGCTGCAGTAAATCAAACATAAAAAAATAAACTAGGATAATGCAATGTAAGAAAAACAACCATTTCAATAATTATGTATACAAAAAATATATACCATCAAAAACTTATATGTTAAATACAGATTTTTCCTTAATCGCAATACCAAATACAATTTGTAATATAAATACGCTTGAAAAGAATTGATGCTATTTTATAATTACATCTCTACTCATTTCAGATTCTTAAAAATTATGAATTACCAATCGTTGTCCTTGCGACTTCATTGGTGCGTTGCAGAGTCAGTGATGAATGATGCCTCAGAGTTAACAGATGGTTCTATGTTTGCAGTTCATAGGACCATCTGATGACTACAAGGTCAGCGTGGACTGACTCTGTTGTTGATGCAACAATATCCAGCTTCCACACACTTTGGATCCCTTACAATTAGTTATGAGGACTTTCATCTATTCTAGAGATAAAGGCGTGTGTGTGTGACACCGACATATGAAAGCAATATGTCGGTGTCACACAGTAGGATTAATATCCTTAATAGTAGGAGTAATCTGTGCTGTAGTCAACCACACATAAATACTAGGCAAAATATATATGGATACTAAACATATAAATTTTATACATATTTGTATGTTTCAATGTTAAACGCTTCAGTTCTGTATATAGACTTCACAAATAAATCCTTACCTATAAAGCTTTAGAAAAGAAACAGGAGGTTTATGTCAAAAGCTTCAAATGATCTTCAAGATCCAGAGATCTTAGTCAAAAGTTTCAGAAATACAGATACAAGATACAAAATATGTATTTACATTTAGTTTTTGACATACTTCTAATTTTTTGCATCTTATCTTAGTGAAGCCATGAAAGTGTTAATGTTACAAAAAGAAAATGAAATTCACATTAAGAGAATTTGTGGCCTATTCAAAGCCTGCAAGGGAAAAAAACACTTACGGCTGTCATAGCAAACCCTTCCTTGATAAATAGACAAAAATATTCAGTACAAATCAGCAATTAAAATTAAATTTTCAACCAAAGCTTCATAATACTTCAAATGTATAACAATACAATAGAGTTTAAACAAGAAACATAGTTATTATGAAATTTAACCAATGTTGAATTTTCCTCATTTTCCTACTTCTACAGACATATGTTAAAGTTATGATGCCTAAATTGTAATTCTATATTAAGATACAATAGATTTTAAAGGAATCTACTAAGAAAACATCTACTTTTAGGAATCTCAGTACCACAAGTGTACATACACCTGGTTTTCCTTTTCCGTCATATATTTTTTTAATTTTCACTTTTCTTATATACAGTTTGAGAGCTTTAACAAAATCAGAATATAAATACTATTATCTATAAATAATAATACTTTATTAACAGAAAAAATAACACCATACATTAGAAGCCATGGCCTAGGAATGAACTGTTTGATTATTGATACATTTGATTTCATGATAGACAGTGACTAAAGTTAAAAAATGAAAAATTAACAAAAGATGATGGTACATGTGTATAATGTCTCCAAATGCCTCCTATACACATCTTATAAGCTGCTCCAAGCCAAGACTAGAAATCTACAAATATATTAAAAAATACATACAAATTAAATTATCATATTTTACTTATGCTCTTCAGTAATAATCACCACTTTATTCCCATATATAACTAGAATTTCCAGCATTGGGACCTTGTTTTTTGGAATTACCTTGTTGCATTATAAATAGCATTACCTTATTGATCTTGGATAGGAAACAAACTTGCCTATATTAAATTTCATAATTTAGAGATTAACAAAAAAGGTAAAACAAATTGGAGGTGCCTGTTGAATTGAGAGTTTTCTAATGTAATACTTGTCAATTAGTTGGTGTTGTATCAACTAAGAACTCTTTATTAACTGTTGGTAAAACAATGCACATGCATGCCCATATAAGATGTGTGCCTCCCATTATATTTAAAATAGGCTTGCCATAGTCAGAAGGTAATAATAAATATAAAATTATAATAATTTATTATTTAGGGCACCTGCTGGCAAAAGTTGTAGTACAGCTTGTTTTCTCACTGTTTTCAGTAAAATTATTATTTACTGAAGGGCATAAAGTTGTATTTAAAAATTTAATATGATTGAGGAGGAAGAATATGGATGACAATCACCTCAGTAAGGATATATTCCTTCCCTTGCCTTGGGTGCATATATATATTAGCGTTTTAAATATTGCATGCAAACATTTTACTTTTTGTATAAACCCCAGCAACATAAATCACTTACGCCAGAAGTTATGGAATCAAGACGCGAGTCGTAAGAAATTTAAATAACGATACGTCCTTACGAAAATTGCGACATTTGTAAAAAACACAATACTCGTTTTATATTGACACTTATCTTTAGCAACTACGTATTATATTACCGTCCAACTTTGATCACAGATGTTCACTATTTAGAAATTGCTTCGTGTAAGACCAATCAATATGAAATATTAATCAATAATATCACAATATATTATATTATATATATCGAAACTGAAAACCGGTACTTTCTGTCGACACACACTTGTCACAGTTTGATAATAAGAACTGACATGAAGTAAGATTATTAATTCCAGTTAAAAAACGACAACTGTCACAAAAAGATTGACCCGGTTCAAAACAATAGCGATGATTTGGTTTTAAATTTGGCAAATTGCCGCTACTTTGGCAAACCGGCTCCTACAAAACCTTTATCACTGCCTGTATGTAATATTTACTTTATGTAATATAAATTTAAAATAAAATACCGTGTATATCAAAATTACCATACACAATAGATTTTGATTTATAAAAAAGTAATTTGATTTTGAATAAAAAAATATAATCGACTAACTTTTTATTGTAAAAAATCAATTCTACTACATCACTACCTTATTTGGAACTAAAAACTGGCAACAATGGAAATTTCAATTTACCGACTGGAATTTAATCTTACTTCAGAAGTAAATAATTAGTAAAGAGGCGGCTATTAACAGATTACTTATAATTCATTGGCATTGAATATAAAATCATAAAAAATAAGAAGATTCAATACCAATGAATTAGACAATTGAACAGATTACTTATAATTCATTGGTATTGAATCTTCTTATTTTTTGTTTTTAGATTCAATGCCAATGAATTATAAGTCATTTGTTAATAGCCGCCTCTTCACGAATGAAAACGTATTTACTTACTCTTCAGTCTTCTTTATATACTTTTCTTCTAAATATATTGAATTATTAATGTGGGCATTGAGGAATACGACATCAAGTCTAAAGCAAAGTAAACCTGTGCTTAAACAACAATGCACATTGTTCAAGAAGTAATCTGTGAATAAGAAACGATCTCTTTATATTACCGGTTTACCAAATTTTATATTCAAAGCTTAAGTTAAAATCGGTTTATCCTAAAGTCAAGTCAATGTTCTTAATGTTTTAGAATGACATCCATAGATATCATTATCTCATCTTCATCAGTCAAGAATCATCATCGTTATTATTAAATTCCTCATTATATCTAGCGTAATCATACACATGATTACAATAAACTTAATTACTTGGTTTACATCAGAAATAAAGATAAATACCTTTAAAATTACTGCTTAAACTTTCAGTTAAATATCATAACACCATAGCTTTTAAATAAAGGATTTCTTTTATTAAATAATCAGTAGGATCTTACTCTAAGTCCTACTAAATCTTTGTCATTCTTTATTGGTCGTTTTGTATCTTCTTATCTGTCATATCGTATTCTATTGCAAAGTGCTTCTTATAGTTAAGAAATCATAAACAAATCAAATTCGTTTTAGATATTTAAGGGATAAATCTCACTTTTATTTTATCCAATAATTATAAGCAATAATTATACAGTAGAGTAGAGTACACTACGCAGTTTGGTTTTTATATAAAATTCTTTATAAAAAATCGGATATAATGACTTCCTTTACAGTGACATGTCGCTTATTATGACCCATTTTTAATAAGTTATGACCGGCATGATTCTTTACACCTTCGATAATGTTCGTTGATTCCCGACTACGAATTATTAGCACAGCAATATTGAAAATGATAATTTGACCTTAGTTAGGTCTTATATACACACTAGTATTAGAGACTGTTTTTAAAAAAAAATGAAAAAAACAAAAGCAGTCAAAAATTACAGATTACTTACAGTAAAAAATACACTACTCTGTAAATTCAATATTTATTATTATTGAAAAAATTGAAATTGTAGTGATGTGATTGTCTATTTCATCATAATCATATCCATCACTAATGTATCGATATCGATAAGTTTGGTGGAACTACACTTCTCCAGTTGTCAAAATGTCACTAGGTTGGCAGTACTTCGGTATTTCTGGAGGTTGGTATCGATCTATACCAAATATGAAATATCCCATGTTGCTACTTGCGCGAGCTCGAGTTAATGAGTACGTACAAGAGTGCTCTTTGCATATATCATTTTGAAATTTTAATAAATTGAAAAGTGTTTTCTCGTTCCCAAGAAGCGGATTCGTTTAAGAAATCGAGGATAGAGCGCCCGATGTACGAGATTCGGAATCTTGTAAGTATCTTTCCTCAAAAATTTACTCGTGGCTTGTACAATGTATCATATTTAGTAGCCCATTGCCAAACAGATATGCCAATAGGTTATAAAATGTATTTAAACGCATAGACTTCTTATGATGTTATTTGAATCTAAAATACATATTTACAAAATGTTTTAGTAAAAAATACTTTTAGTTTTGTATTATCTTTATTTTGTTGAAAAATTATTCATTTAAGTAACATGCAAGTAATTTACTTTGATTTTCATTAAATAATTTGTTCAACTACTGCTTCTTCTTGGTGGTCTCACAATCATGCCACTTAAGAAAACAAAAGACAAGCAGGTGTTTATTTATTCAATGATTGCAAACTGACATAATCATGCAAATATTGCATTGATTCTATTGATGGTGGGGTTTGTATTGGCACTATCACTAGCTAGTAAGGAATCCAAATCTTCATGGAATTGATTCATTTTTTCTTTCTTGTGTGATGTTTGAGTGAATTGTTTAGTTCCTTATAATCATATGATACCAATGCGAAAATGAAATTTTCTAAACATAGTCTTCTTTTGTATTGTCTTTATCAGTATTCAACAGAATATGAGATTATCCATTTAGAGTTATTCCAACACAATTTGCTAATTGTCTCCATAAAATGTTTCTTTATCTCTCTTAGGTTTTGATATTCTCTGATAGGTTTTGTATAGTTGTTATATTCATTTCGAAACTTTAGCAATTAAATTCTTCAAAAACCAATAATTCTAGTTTGTTAAGGTTTTGTTTAAAGCCTCTTGAACTTTTAAAAGATCCATGCTACAGAAATTCTATCTTGCTGGACATGGGCTTGTTGGAGAGTACTCGGTAGTTTTACATTACATTATTTCAGATGCTTTGGTGGACCTGGAACACAAATTCCAAACTGCAATAGCTGCATCACACAGCTTTTTAATGACATATTTTGAGATCTTGCCTGAATGATGTCACAGAAGTACAGTATTGAAACGAAAGTACATTGTAAACGTAATGTGAGGGTATTTCTCATGGTTTGGCAATTTATATAATGTCTTTAGGTTTCAGAGATTCAGTTAATTAATTTAGGAGGAATTTTATCATAATTATCATTTACTGAAATGTTTTCTGTATCAGATGATGAAAATTCATTTGGTAGGGTCTATTCCTAATTCATCTTTTTCATAAATTTTAAATGCCTTTAACTTATTTGAGTTTATTTATTTATTACAAGGAAACATAACAAACACATCACAAGGACAGAATATATAAGAAGAGAAACAATTTATAAATATAGATGTGTTCTAACACAAGTTTCACAGATACAATAATGACAATAATCAAAGTGGTGTACTCACAAACGCAAACATTCACAGAAAGGACTAATTAAATTATACACATTAATACAAAGGGAAAACAAGATAAATTAAATTAAATTAGGGGCAATGATAAAAATTATTTTAATTCTAATTTATACCTGAACGCAGCAGGGGAGCACGAAAATATGTGGACGTCAAGAAAACAATTATATTGTTATAAGATTTACACATTCTGTGTAATGGCACCCGATGTTCTTGGGGATGATATTTCAAAAGTAATGCATGAGCGGTGATACCTGGCTGGGACGTGAAAGCCTAAGAGACTGCTCAGAAGAAGTCAGCTCAGCAGTACATATCTTCTTTAACGTTACACAATCAGTTATAGTGCGGCGCTGACATGGCTTAATAAAGTTATATTTAAGTAGTAAATCGTTGTAATGAGCTCAGTTTCCTTTTACACGATAATTTAGTATACGTTAGATTTTTTTTTTGTACAGTCTCGACTCTGTTTTCGTAGGCCGAGTAAAAAGGATTCCAGACTTGCATATTCTAGCTGTCTTCTTGAAGTAAGGTTTTGGTAACCTTTCGTCTCTGAAGGAGCTTTAGGCTCATGTTTTGCCTTATTTTCTTTCATAGTTTTTTTTTTAAATACCTATTCGGCCTACCTCCCCGGCTTTGTCACCGGGGCCGTGGGCTAAGCTACTCTTCCTTCCTTTCTTTCATCGATCACCAAGATAAAACAATGTTTTCTTTATTATTATAGGATCAGGCGTACATAACATTATTGTGTGTTGGGCAATTATTTTATGTGTCTTAATTTTTATATAAATTTGCCTTTTTGTTATTTGTTCAGACCACGCCGCCACGTGGTGCGGTGACTCTTCCTGTGATAAACTTATTTTACCCATGGGATAGCCCAATCCCCATGGTGGCGGGGTCTGGCTGTCTTACTACTTTGGTTTTGTTTATTTTAGTTACATAATTTATTACTTTTATACAAAATTTTTCTAACATTACTCTTAATTCTATACGGGACACGAATTGGGGGAGCGCGACTCTTTTGTTAGAGCTAAATTCGCTTTTTCCTCCAGGTCGTGTCTCGCTGACCCAAAAATCTGACATTCCATCAAGAGATGTACTCTTTCATAGTTGGAGTTGAAGTCAAAACTAAAGAGGTTTGCTATTTCTTTCGCTTACGTTTGCCTTGGCCACGTAATGTCCTTTTGCGACGGGAGATATAACTTCAATAGGCAGTGCTAACGTATAGGATGAGGGATGTTTTTCATAAGGTAACGATAATTATTTATAAGTTATAATACTTTCAACTCAGCTGTGCGCGCGGCCCTATGTGTGGGTAAATCTTGTACATATACAGTGACTTTGTGTGCGTGACAAGAGGTACAGTCAGGCACAAATATAAATACAGTTATTTACGGTTTATATCCGGTTTAAAAAAAAAAAACAGTTATTTCGTAATTTTATGTTTATTTATTGAACATTATTCTGAATCGCTACTTGAAAAATCAAATGATGAATTTTCGGTTTCGCTGCTCTCACCAAGGTTAATTATAAATTCTGACTCCATGTCAAAATGTCTATAGTATTCTTCTTCTTTCTTTTGTACATGTCGACAAGTATTACCCCATATCCCTTCATCAATTTGACTCAAACGTTCATTTATGAGTTTCATTATTTCCGTCACATTTTGGTCGACATTATGCGAGGCAATATAATTTTTTAAAATTCCCCACACATTTTCTATGGGGTTTAGTTCAGGATGGTATGGTGGCAGTCGAAGAACTTTTATGCCATATGGGTGAAGTATATCGTCAATCTTGTAACAGATATGTTTTTCTTTATTTTTTTTAATCAAATCATACAGTTCAATTTTTTTCATATCTTGATTAAAAGCTATATTTTTTTCTGTCAGCCATCTCTGCATTTCTATTTTTTTGGAATTAGAATTTGGGGCTCTGTCATTTTGAACGTTATGGTATGAGGCATTATCAAGCACAACCACAGAGTTAGGTGGAAGATTCGGTACTAGACGTTCTTTTAGCCACTTTTCATAGTTTTCTGCGTTCATGTTAGAGTGATAATCACCAGAAACACTATTTGCTTTGTATGTCAATAGTGCGTTAGGTACGAAACCTTGTTCTGAACCAGCATGCACAATGATAATTCTTTGTCCTTTCGACAGGTTTCTCTTTAAGGGTGGTCCATCTTTATTACCCCATCCTTTGTTTTGCACATGATTAGTTAAGATGTAGCTCTCATCTGTATATACGATACACCGATTTTCTTGACGGTATCTGAGTAAATTTTTTAGATAGGAAAATCGTAGTTTTTGGATGTCATGGCGCTCTATAATAACACGTCTGTTATCCACAGTTTTTCGCCATTTGTATCCCAACTTTAACAAAGCTGTACGCAGAGTCGAAGTACTTCCATCATAGTTAAGTTTATCTTGAAATATTCTTTTCAACTTTAGCAAGGTAGGTAACTCGCGATGTTCTAAATGGTAATTTTGAATAGTGGAACGTATAACATCAACGTTAAAGTTGTCTAATTCTAACTTCTTTAAACGTTTTTTACGGTCTTTATGCGGAGATTTAAATTTAGAGTCAGGTTCTTTTCCTTCAGCCAATATATTAGTAATTGTTCTCTCTGATACCCCCACAGCCATTGCTGTTCTTTTCCGTACGCTATTTAAATGTTCACTTAATTTCGATATTAAAATTGGACTTGCACTGCAAACTGGATCACTTACTAGTTCCAATATATCTCTCGCGTCTATTTTCAGAAATTCGTATACCTTAGCAATGGTTTCTCGAGTCTAAAACAATAATACGTAAACGTCAACAAGGATGTATTTTTTCGTATATAGAATTATAATAAATATTAATTACATATAAATTTAAAATTAAACAATATTTACCTGACTCCTTAAACATTTTCTCCGTGAAGAACTAGACATTTTCGTAAACGACTGTACCCGTAAAAAAAAGCGTTAGGAACAAGTCTTGCTCGGACGACGACTGCCGCGTCACTGCCACACGAATGAAAGTTGTATATTTACAAGCCCACGCATACATAGGGCCGCGCGCACGACTGAGCTGAACTATCTATAACGGTATTTGTTCGTTTTTTGTACGAAAAGAGTTGATTCGTTCAATCAAGCTATCCATATCGTCTTCTGACATTTTTTCAAACATTTTTGTTGGCACCGGAAACACTTCTCATTGTGGTATGAGGTATGATGAATTGATTTAAAAGTTTTTTTTTGATTTGATGTTAAAAAGTTTTAATAACAACATTGTTTATTTATGTATGTATTATTATGAATAAGAATGTGCATTTTTTCACGGTCGTCCCACAATTTTGCAATTTCTTGTTACTTCGTTGTACTGGTTGCTGTGTGTTGTCCCTCAAAATGCTTGAAGCTTAATACTACATGTTTGAAGTTGATTTGGCGGTCAATAAAATGTGCAGTAAAACTTAAAAACACTTATATGTATGTGGTCGGTCGGTCATGTCGGTCGTTACGGAAATATAATCTGTCTCTAAAAGTAAACATATAATTTTCTCATTTTACTCCTTTACGTTAAGTTTCTGGAATGACATTGTCTGAAAAGTGACGACAGTCACTAAGCAGCCTTCTAAAACCTTTCTACTATAATTACTGCCTCACACACACACAAGTGCGATTTTTGCCTTGGGGTCAGTAATAATATTAATTCAGTCATTAATTTAATATCCCATAGTTTATTACTTTCTTCACATTTTTCAAGAGTTAATTGTTTTTTGACGTTGAAGGTTTATTATTTACATTCGTATCTTGATTTGTAGTTTTTTTGCAGTTTTGTAGTTCCCTTAGGGAACTTGGGTACCAATTTATGATATTCTTCATCGTGTTTACTTTTCAAATGATGTTGTCGTTCATATTTTATTTATTTTTATTATCAAAGTATGTTCTTAACGTAATACGATATCCGAAATGATTTTGTCAAGAGACAAGAGAAGAGTTGTCGCAGAGAAATAGCGAGCGCGCAGGCGATGAGTACATTGGAACAAAACAAAGGTGCGCGAAACAATCACGTCTGTACAAGATTTTGGCGTTAAATCAAATCAAAATCCAGCCGAATACTTTTGCCTAATATTCCGCTATCCGGTCAGGGGCCTCGCCGAATATTCGGTGTTGGGTATACTGCCGAATATACTATTCGTTGCAACAAGTCTAGTATATAATCTAGTGCAGTGTCGACTAAAGATATTCCATTAGCAATATTTTTTTCTTTCAATAACAATAAAAATTGGATTTAATGTTGCTTGTCAAACATAATATATCTCTTTATTAAGAAAATTTTAATGAATTATTATGAGATCAATGAAGTACATAATTTGTTAATGATCGAGTTATAAAAATTTGCGTAAAAAGGAGGAATAAGTCCTTTATTGAGGAGATCTCTTAAATCCTTCTTTTTACTAATTAATAACTCTTTTTATAAATTATTCTTTTGTGTATATTCTGGTATGAGTTTTCTTCCTTTTATTTCTTACATCTATTTCTTGGAAACAATCATCCTTGTAGAAAGTTTTGAACAATACTGAATGGTTTCTCTTTTTTCATCATCAATACTTTTATATTATTCCAATTAACTGCCCGCCTATATTTGTATAATAGTTGTTACCCCATTCTTCCTGCAATAGTTTAGTATCAACGAAGGAATCAAAGGTTAGTTTGTCTAGCTGGTTTACGTTTTTTTAGCATTTTTAATGCTATACACTGAGCTGCAAATGGGCCTTGATTTAAGATTTTTCTTTATCTCTTTTTCTATTAACCTGTGCACGCTATCCGCTTCATTTTGAGTGTGCCCTGTGATTAAAAACTTGTGTTTTATAAAGTCCTTTTCACGAAAGAAGTCCCTCAGACGTAGCGCTGCAGTCGCGCGTCATAATGTTGCAATTTATGAGTAAAAAATTTACCTATTTTACATATTATGTACTTCATCAAATACTCGATGAAACAATATAAGCTCTTAAATTGTATTAAAAAATAAATACTTTTTAAATATTCATTATAAACCATATTTCTTAATGTAAAAACTATGTATTTATTTCGTAACTAAAGCGAAGTTCTACCTACTTACAGAGTAAAAGATGAGAAAATATGGTAAAGAAAAGCGTTAAAGAGTTTTATTCAGAGTTTTATTGAATAGTTGTGATCAGCGGTCAAGAAACGTCACTATCTGAAGAGTGAATGGAAACATAATCAGATTCTGTTTCACTATCACTAGCCGTAGATATAATTATTCGGTTCATCTCTTCATCCATAAGGCCGTCATCTTTTAAATATTCCTCCTCCAAAATATGTTCAACATGTGTGCACTGAGCTGTCCAATCTTCCGGCCTAATAGACTCAAAGGCCTCTTTAGTCAGTTTTTCAATGCCTTTTGGATCTTGTGCCACATTCTTATCTGCCACTTTTCTTTTGACAAGGCTCCAAATTTTTTCAATTGGGTTGAGGTCGCAATGGTAAGGTGGCAACCTTAATACTTCGTGTCCATGAGCTATTAATAATTTATCCACTGCGAACTCCGGTGGACCTTTATTTTGTTTAATTAGCTCAAACAGCATAGCTTTTCTCCAGGTATTTTCAAAATAAATACCTTTTTTTCGGAGCCATTCCTGCATACTACTCTTTATATTTGACATTGAAGGGGCTTTGTTTACCTCAGTGCAATGATAAGGAGCATTGTCCATTACCACAAGCGACCTCTCAGGTAGATTAGGCATTAGCTTTTCCTTTACCCATTTTAAAAAATTTGCAGAGTTCATGTCATCATGGTAATCTGAGGACTTTGATTGGGATTTGAACATCAATAATGCACCATTTATGAATCCATCTTTTGTTCCTGCATGAGCAATTATCCAGCGAGTCCCTGATGACTCTGAGACAAACAATCCAGGTTCCTCTTCACTCTGCCAACAACTTTTTGTATGATAATTATTATGTATATAGGTCTCATCCAAGTATACAACGGGTCGTTTTTCCACAGTGCGATTTAATCGTATTTTCTCTAAATATCTTGCACGCCATGCGGTAATATCGTAACGCTCCATAAGTAGTTTGCGTCTAGATTAACACCGCTTGAATTTGAAACCAATTCTATGTAATATTCTGTGCAATGTTGTGATGCTTCCCTGAAAATTGATGTTTTCTCTTAGAGCTGTTCGTAATTTAGCCAATGTTGGTAATTCTTTACGCACAACGTAAAAACTGCGAATTGTTTGCCGAACAGCGCACAAATCGAGCCCGTCTAAGTCGAATTTTTTCGGATGCGGGCGATTCTTCCCTGGGGTGACAATTTTTTTGGAAGTACTCGCCGCTGTTACACCTTCTTTTGTAATTCTTGATACAGTTTTCTCTGATACACCTACAATGAAATAATGAACTATTAAAGTACTGTAAACTTATATAGTATAAAACTATGTAATATATAATTTATAATACTTATGTATTATGTAAAATGTATTATAATTTCAGTTACCTAGTTAGAATTTATATCAT
Organism: Pontia daplidice; assembly: GCA_963693355.1. NCBI lineage: Eukaryota > Metazoa > Arthropoda > Insecta > Lepidoptera > Pieridae > Pontia > Pontia daplidice. The sequence goes on along the minus strand of CAVNZL010000016.1, from coordinate 2,084,706 downwards.
AATTCATAAAGTCCCATTTAATACAGCAAAAAATATTATCTGGTAATACTAAAAAGTACCTCTTATGGCGGCTACTCTCTTCCGAACATTATTTATTGGTATTAATACACCTTGATTCTTTTGTTCCGCTTCACAGAATTCTTTCACCTTCAATATCATTTCTCGAGCCGAACTTTTTACAACTTTTGGAATTGTCAATAGTCTTTATGATGGACTAAGCTAATTAAAATCTCACAAAAATCTACAATAACAAATGAACTTGATAACATTGACGAACGACAAAATGGCCGACCTGTCAAATTTAGTTCCAATAATTACCGCGGGACTTCTTTCGTGAAACGGACTCTACTTCATATATTCAACGTGTTCACAGCAAATAAATACAATATTATATATTTATTTTTTCTCTGTCCGCAACAGTTATCAGAATAAAATGTAACGTTTTTCTCTTCTATATTCGATTCAGATATCCCTTCAAGATACTGCCATATACAAGTTGCTATTTCTATTGCCCCACGTTGGCATAATCATGATCTTGATCATGCGCTTCGCGCGATCGATCGATTGCCCACCATTTACCGATCCCCGCTTCCCCGTTGCGGTCGTTCGAGGTGTGGGTTAACCGGCGCTGCCGGTTTTTTTTATTTTTTACTGAGCGCAATGGAATCATTGGATTTTATAAAATATTTTAAAGGCGATTTCACATTGCCCGGTTACAAATATTTAGGGCCAGGCAATGATATAGATAAAGGCGATCCCGTCAATGATGCCGATTGGATAGCTGCTAAATACGACGCTCTATATTGGATGGCTCGTGATGATAATGATATATTTAGTGCTGATGAAACGGCCGTAAAGGAATTTTCTAGTGAATATTTAGACAGTGGAAGCATTAGTGCTTTCGTTGGTGCCACTGGTGCCACTGCCGTCGCCACAGGTATATTCATTTAAGAAATCAAGAGTATGGAACAGTTATGGATACGCTATGAAAGCGATTGGTTTGTCAGATTCTGATAATGGTGTTTGTACACCATTGATGAACTGTTTGGTAGATTTTGTACCATCATACTTGACAGAAGCCAAGTGGGTAAATTTACCTAGAACGTCAATTATCAAAGAAGTACGATGCAAAATTACTTTACTAGGTTGTCGTACTAGATTTGGAGTAGGTGAAACTTTGTCGGGAAATGCAAACACAGAACATGTTCCTATCGGTTATGTTGCTACAAATTTAAACCTTAGTACATATGGCACAAATGTAACTTATGAAAGTGCAGCAGATAAGCCAATGATACCAAATAAAGTAGCTGTTCCAAATATGGAGAATGTTATTAAGAAAATGTATTTAGATGTACCTTGTCAGTCTATGGGCGTACCACGTAAAAATTCGTATTTTGGATCGTTTTCTGATTAACAGTATGGTTGGTAAACAAGTATCTGTTTATAAATATAATCCAAAGAATGGCTTTGTTACACCGAATCGGATTCATGTTACGCCTAAAGCGTATCATGGAAAAGATATTGTGATGAATAACGCCGCATATATTAGTAAACGTAAGTTAACAAAAAAAGGTTTAATTCAGTACTTGGCAATAAGGCAGATTTGTTTGGTGCTAGTTTGGCTGATCAATGTACTGTGACTTATGGTACTACATGTGAATATAGTGCCGTATTTAATCCTAGAGATCCAATATATAATGAGACAATGCACCCGCAACCACAACTTCACGTTGGAATTGGAGCAATCCCGCAGATTAATCCCGCTACAGAATTTGAGAATTTTCAGACTACCATGGTGTATTGGTTATGTGAATATGAGATGGATGTGTCTGTGGATCTTCACAGTTATTATACTTATGGTACCGTTAGTGGTATGCCTCAGAAAGCTTTATATTATTACTTGCACGACCCACAGTACACAACCGCCGAAACATTCGCAGGTGTCGAACAAAATTTGGAAAGGACTGTTAAACTCGTACATGATGAGTCAGAATGCGACTTGGACAAAACAACAGGAATTAATTTATCGGAGTCAGTCCACACAAACAGACATAACTTATATAAAAAATCGTTTAACTATGATTCCCCAGCTTTTAGGACGAGGTCATCCCATAAAAGAAAACAACAAGCAGGAGACAGTCATGCCTCCTCCAAAAGGACCCAAAATTTAGAAGACTTTGAATATATGTCTAGTGACAGTGATGTAACTCATATAAATAAAAGAATAGTTAATTTGTAATGAATAAATTTATTCTGAATCATAATCAGTATTATCATTTCCTTCCTCTTCAACTCTATAACCTGAATTATCTAAAATATTAAAATACATAAACAGTGTTGGTAACATTAAAGGATATAACTTCTTCTTACATTGTTTTAAACTTTCACATGGTCGCCACGTATATGTATGCATACGAGTTCTGAACGCATTATCTTTAGGAAAAATATCATTATTAGATAAAACAATACAGGGTGTTCTGTTAACTATTGCATCATCTTGAAATTTAACTTTAACGTTTAAAGTATCTCCACCAAATAACATTTTTATGGTTTCAAATGCACTCGTTTCACAATGTGGTTCATTCCATAAAATTATTCGTCTATTAACACATTCCATTAATGGAAAGTTATTGTATTTGTTAAAGTTACCTATTTGCCCGAAATTAAAAAAAATAATAATTACTGCATCAAAAAAATAATTCTTTCCGGCATTGGGCTGACTTAAAATAAACATACAATTTTTTTTTTGAACTACACGATAAAATATTATATAAATTTAATAAAAATTCTTTCACTCTATCGACATTATTACAAAATTGAAACATTAATAACTCCACTGCAATTGTTAAAGATTGATCAGTTGTATAGTAATAATCGTTAACGTCTCGAACTCCACAATTATAAAATAGCGATTCACTATTCTTAAACTTATTTATATAATCTATTAAATTCATGTCGCACAACTGTCTTTGGAATATTCTCTGTACAGCCTTTATATGTGTATGATTTAACGGTAAGTATTTCCATTTGGAATTGAACCAAACGGCGCTATTAAACAAATTATTTATGGGCGATGTGGGAAATCTCAAGAATTCCAATAATTGATCTCCTTTACTTCCTTTTGGATTCCTTTTATTTTGGTCAGTTCTTTCATTACTGCATTCTGTATTTTGTTCAGTTGCATTTGTATTGGATCTACATTTGAATTCGTCAAAAACACCATTTTCGTTTCCACGTGTTTCCACCAGTTTTTCTTGTCCTAACCGCAAATTTTTCCGAATGGATAAGTCTCTAGTTTTACTACAGTGAGTCCACATTCGCCCGGCGATTTCAAAATGTATTGCTTCCCGTTCGCCTGTTTCAAAATAGACTGCGAGATTGAGCCAGTGTTGACTAGTACATTCTGAAGCCCGAAGAAGTCTTCTATTAAGTCGGGGGTTTCCGCATTCACTTCTGATTTCTTTGATTCGTTGACACCTACAGCTGTTTCCATTATAGGCGCAGTCGTGGACAACGTGGAGGTGGTCGTTGGCGTGGTTACACACGAAGAAAATGGAACCTTTAAAGGAACGTCCAGAACTTCCTCCTTGTTCACATACTCGTGAAATGTTGCTATTGCAGAATCGCTCATTTTGTATTGTAAAAACGTCATGTATAATGCGGAATCGCAAAGGATGGTTTTGAAGGCATTCCATGATAAATCTTCGCAATCGCTCTGTCTCAGTTTGTGGACTATTAATTTCAATGCGGTCTTCCACAATGATATCAGTCCCATGAATTCCCGTTTCAGATTCAGATCTTTCACTATCATTGCTCGTTGTTCTCCGAATTTTAATTTTTCCATCACTGTTTTGAACACATCCACTGTCCATATTAGGACTTTTTTAGGCTGAAAAAATCCCAAAATGAATTGGGTTGTAAAAATATTATTAAACGTATGGAACTTACGAGGATTTCTTGAATTATCTTGTGTATATATATTTTTTTTAAATTATGTAATTACGAGGGTGGATTGAAAAGTATTCGGCCTAACCAAGAAAAAGAAACCTCGTCGTTTGTCGAAAATCTTCTCCCAAGTGCTTTTTTAGGTTAGGGAACAGAAAGAAGTCTGATGGTGCCAGATCAGGTGAATACGGCGGATGCGGTAACAGTTCAAAGTCACAGTTGTGAATTTCAGCCATTGACTGTACTGACGTGTGAACACGGGCGTTATCTTGATGAAACAGGACTTTTCTTCTGAGCATTCCTCGACGTTTTTCTTTTATTTCCTCTCGTAAACGATGTAGTAAGATGCAGTAGTAATCAGAGTTTATAGACCCCTTTCAAGATAATCAATCATAATCACACCTTTCGAGTCCCAGAATATTGAAGCCATCACCTTATTTGCCGACAAAATCGACTTAGCCTTTTTAGGGGGTGGTGAACCAGGTCTTCGCCACTGTTTTGATTGTTGTTTTGTTTCCGGTGTACAGTAATCGTTTTGTTACTATGGACGAAACATGGGTTATGTTTCGTCCATAGTAACAAAACGATTCAAAAAATCATCTGCATCGGCTTCAAAAAACTCCAAACAGTCGCGTGAAATAGTCAATTGCGTCCTTTTTTGTTCAACTGAAAGCAGTCGCGGAACCTACCTCGCAGACACCTTGTGGAAACCCAACTCGTTGACAATGATGTTTTGAGTTCGTTCATAAGAGATGCCTATAATCTCGGCTATCTCTCTAATTTTTAATCTGCGGTCTTCCATTATTAAATCAAGTACTTTTTTAATATTTACGTCAGTAGTTGACGTCGAAGGCCTTCCAGAGCGGGGTTCATCTTTCACACTCTCTACCACGCTTAAATTCTGCTATCCATTTTTTGACGGATGAATTAGACAGAGCACAATCGCCTAATGTACTGACCATGTCATCATGGATGGCTTTTGATGATAGCCCCTTCTTATGAAGGTACTTAATGACAGCACGCTGCTCGATTTGCTCCATTCGCGGAAATTATGTCCGATTACAGGCAGTCCTCGTACTTACGGCATGTTAGGTTCTCGAAATACGCGACGTAAATCGAAACGACGTAAGTCGAGACATATTTTTTCATATGTTTACATGTAAATCTCAAGGGTTAGGATCCATACGGACTCGAAATTTAAAGAAAAAACTACATTTATAACAAAGGATATACATACTTTATTATCAAAAGTAAGTTCTTAGAATAACTTTTTTTTGGTATTTGTGTGTTATTAATTTTATTAATAATTATGAAACTTTAATATGTACAAATCAAAATATGCAATGACAAATAATAAATTAAACTTTTGGCTTAAAGAAACTATCAATTCTAGATTGCTTTGCTTCTTTCTTCTTGCTATCATACAGATCTTGGTAACACTGATAGGCTGCACAAATTTTGTTATTAACGTTAAAACTTCTCTCAAAATTAGGATCATTTTCTTCAAAAATTTTCATGGCATTCTCCAAATTTGCAAAGGCTACGGAAAGTTTTTTTAGTGTAAGTTCTTTTTCAGAATTACTAATAGAAGAAGCTATTTCTTGTGACTCGATTGCTTCCTTTTGTACTTGTGCCTCCAATTCAATAAGATCTTCATCAGTCAGTTCTTGCGAATGTGAGCATAACAAATCATCAATATCATCCGCAGTAACTGCAATTTCAGGCAAACGGTTAGCCAAATGAACAATGTCAGTTGTGATTTCATTGATATTTGGTTGATCTGTGGATGAAGAACTTTTAGATGACTCAAAAAAAAGTGGGCATAACTTTTTCCAAACTCCTTTTAAATTGTTGGGTGTCACCTCATCCCATGAAGCAGCAATATTTTTTACGCATTGCAAGATATTATAACTTTTCCAAAAATCTCTGAGCTCCATGCCATCATTTTCATTAGCCTTTACAGCCTGTGAAAAAGTTCTCCTGAGATAATAGGCCTTAAAAGACGCTATAACGCCTTGATCCATCGGCTGTAACAACGAAGTGGTATTTGGAGGCAGGAACAAAACTTTGATTTGAGGATCGATATCGGCAATACGCACAGGATGGCCGGGAGCATTGTCCAAAATAAGTAAAGCTTTATAAGCCAAATTATTGTTTAAACAGTACTGTTTCACTTCAGGTATAAAATGCTTAGTAAACCATTCCTCAAAAAGTACTGATGTAACCCATGCCTTTGGATTAGCCTTCCATATAACTGGAAGAGAACTCTTGACGTAATTTTTAAGAGCTCGAGGATTTTCAGACCTATAGACCAAAAGGGGCTTCAATTTAAGATCACCTTCAACATTCGAACCCAATAACAACGTCAAACGATCTTTAGCCGCTTTAAACCCAGGCATAGACTTTTCTTCCTGCGATATAAAAGTACGAGACAGCATTTTTTTCCAAAATAAACCAGTTTCGTCCACGTTAAAAATTTGTTTAGGCGAATAGTCTCCACTTTCGATAACTTCCTTTAATATTCCAGGAAAACTCTGAGCAGCCACATGATCGGCACTAGCAGCTTCTCCTTGCACTCTAATGTTATGTAACGAATATCTCGTTTTAAAACGCATGAACCATCCGCGACTGGCAGAAAAACATTTTGTTTCTTCACTATTATTCTCGCCACGCTTATTTTGCAGTGTGTTGATGATACTCAGCGCCTTATTTTGTATAATAGCCAAACTTAGAGGAACCCGTCGCTGAGTTTGATCTTGAATCCAAGTGTACAAGAGTTTTTCCATTTCATAAATTAAAGCATTTCTTTTTCGTATAATAGTGCTGTTTGAAGAGACGGAAGGTAGAGCTGTTAAGAGTTTTTCTTTATCTTTCAATATTGTTTGTACCGTCGTGCGTGATAAATTAAGTTCTCGTCCAATAGATGAAGTCGAACAACCGCGATCTTTGAGTTTTAAAATCTTAGATTTAACCTCCATTGTAATTATCTTTCTTACTCTCTTCTTCACTTTACTATTACTGTCTTGTTTAGGTGGCATAGTTCAAAATTCACTTAAATATGTATGTAAAAAAAAACTGTTAAAGATGCAAAAAAACTAATGTATTACGTCTTGATTGTCCGTTGTCCCTGAAGTAACTAAACAAAATCAGCAGAATGTGCGGAGTAATCCCCGCACGCCGCCAACGCGCCCCGCCGGCCCCACGGACCTTGCGACAAGTGAATTCTCCTATGCCGGAAATCGAAACAAATGACGTATGCCTGAGGAATAGTATCAAAACATTGTTCGACGTAACTTGAAACGACGTAACTTGAAACGACGTAAGTCGAGGACTGCCTGTACTTTGTTAATAAATTTATAAAATCACAACTAATTATCGCACACTTCACACAATGAACTAGTCTGAACTGAACTAAATAATGTGGGTAGATTTGATTTTTAGAATTGAATGGATCTGTGTGTGTTGTCACACTCGTATTTAGTCTGTAATACTTTTGGATCCACTTAAAAACTCTCTTGAAGTTGAAGCCCGCAAATAGTAAGATTCAATCCTCGGTATAGAATTAAAAAATTCAATAATATTTCAACATTTGATTTACACGTTTGTGATTATCATGTCCTTTTTGATTCTGCTAAATATTATTTTGTAGTGGTTGACACTTCAGATTTCTCTTTCAAGAAATAAACTCTTCTATACTTTGTATAATTTCCTTGTAACAAAGTACCTGGATCCATTTATAGATTTTACTGTTAAAGGACCACAAACATCAGCATGAACAATCTGACCAGCTGATGTAACTCTGATTTCTCTTGAATGGAATGATAATCGTGTCATTTTTCCATACATGCATCCACTACTAGTCTTAATAGAAGTTTCATTTAATTTTATGCCTCTTTTCCTCAGTTGAGAGAAATTATCGACTTTTTCTGCGATCAATTATTTCAGGAAGAACATACAAATAATAAAATTTTGTTATACGAGGAATCATTATTTCTTTCTAAATTTTTTACAACTTTTCCTTTTGTTAGCCATCATTATCTGAAAAAGAAGTAGTATGAAATCATGTGTAAATAATATATAATAATAATAAAATAAAGTTATTAGAATTCCATTACTTTGAAATATGTACTCACCAAAGTGTTGTTTTGTTTAAACAAAATCTCTTAAACATGAAAAAGTATCAATGTGTCTCAGTCGCGCTAAAACTGATCAAAGAATAAAATACAATTTTACGTAGCGCGGCACCACCTATTTTAGTTTAGATAAAAATAACTGGTCACTTTAATAATGTAATTAAAAAAATTACATGAACGTATTGACCACACACACGTTACACACGGAGTGCTAGAAAAGAGCACCGTTCGCGAGGGCTTCCAGAATCTAACTCATCGAATTTACATATTAAAATATTTATGAAAACTAAAATTGCAACGTAAACGGAAAAAAATATAAAACAAAGGAAATGCTGAGTTGGCTCAATGACTATACTGGCTTTTTTTGTTTTGTTTTGTTTGTTTGAAAAGCATTCTAGTGATGTGCTAGGTTTGAAGCGTTTTGAGATATAGATACTGTACCAATGTGAACCCCCCCCCCCCTCCCTATCGTTTACAATTTTCACAATAACCAACAAAAATTAGTTTTTGTGATTTAAAGTCACATTTCTTAATTTTTTCATAAGGTATTTGAGCCATTGCATAACAACCAAATATTTTCATGTAACTTATCTCAGGAGTTTTATATGTACTGCAGTTATAGTGTAGGTGAATGGTTCACTATGATTGCTGCTGTCATTATAGCTTCAGCCCATAAGCTATATAGCTTTTGTAAGTTAGCATTGATGATCATACACCTGGCTATCTCAGTGTCCTGTGATACGTTCAGATAAGCCATTTGGTTGAAGTGTGTATGGAATTGATATTGTATGCCGGATGACTTCAAGAATCAGTAAATTAATTCTCTACAAGACATTTGTATTCTTCAATTTTATTAAGACATTCAGACTATGATTTTAAAATGAAAACATATGCTTTTCTAGAATAATCATCAGTAAAGGTCAGTGCCTGATTTAGAGCTCGGTCAGTCCTTGGCTGAATATGCGCGACCCTTCGATAATCAGAGAGACATTGTTCTTTCGAATTAATTTATATTATTGGTTTATTACCATTGTGAATATATGTAGTTTTTTTTAATATGCACCCAATTATGTGTTAATTTATTGAAGTATTAAGTATTGCAGTTATATTGCATGTTGCAACTTATTTAGATGTAAAGAAGTGAGCTTAGGGCCGAAACACATAACCGCGTTGCGGCGCCGCGACGCTGAAATCGGCAGTTTGCGTTGCGGCGTTGCGGCGTCGCGGAAAAGAGCGTTTTACTATCGTTTACTAGGGTAACCAGTTCTTCTGATTTTTTTGTTGTGAATGGACGTGTCTCTGGCATGGATCGTCGAAAGAAACTTATTGCTTATTTGTTATTAAGAAGACATTACTCTGTTTTAAATAAACGACACAGAAGATTCTGGATACATCCATTTAATAAGGCTATGAATCCCGATGGCAAGTACTTTTCTCGAAAATACAAATCATTAAAGATAGTCGAAAAAAAATTTTACGACTACTTTAGAATGAGTATATCATCATTTGAAGAGCTATTTTGCGGGTTATCAAAATATATACAGAAAAATAATATGAAAGGAAGGAAACCTGTTACTGCTTTGGAAATGCTGGGCTTGACTATAAGGTAAAGTAAAACAAATACTTTTTATTGATATTTATTGCACTAGGAATCCTAGGAAAATACAATGATTAATTCAAGAAAAATCAAACTCTTCGTCTTGTGTGCCATAGGAAGTAGCTGTCGTTTCGTCCATTGTATATGGTGAATTTATTGGACGTTGTTGGTTTGAAGAGGCAGTCCTCAGTTCAGTAGTCGAACATCCAGGAGTAGAAGTTTGGTAGCCACTCTGAAAAGTGCTATCGTATCTCTGAGTTGAATATCCTTGATTATAGCCCTGATGTTCATAATCTTGAGCATAGCCGTGAAGTGTATATTGATGAATTGAAGGCCGAACGATATCCGTTAGTATTTGAAGCACCCGACTTTGAAATACCAATGTTTGATGCTCATTCAAAGATTGAAGAGTTGGTAAAATCCCCTTGAAAAAATGCAAATGTCTACTTTCCGGTGTTTTTAATATTTTCAATATATTTTCTTCAAAGTCATCCTTCTCCTCTGCCTTTCGTTTTCGTGATCGACTTTCATAACGAGGCAATGCTGTTTTTTCATTATGGTTTTCACTATCTCCTTCCACTATATTTATACTGGAATCAGTTGCAACTAATGAAAGTATTATGAGCCCACATCTAACACGAAATAATTTTTGTAATTACTTTTCTAGTGATATTGGTGCTCTTAGTTGGCAATTAAAAAAAATATGAACCTTCGTATTCTCATTCAAAATTCAAATAATACTTTAGATTATTTTTATCTGTGCTTTAGATTTGATTTAGTCTATTTTACACGTTGTAAACTGCGAATAAACAATTTAAATAGCAATTTAGGATTTTATTTAAAGTACTAGTGTCCGCCCGCGGCTTCGCTCGCGTAGAAATCGGTTACAACTGGTTTCCCGATTCTATCCCCCAGGATCATTAATTAAATCGGGATAAAAAGTAGCGTTTGTGTTAATCCAGGACATAAGCTATCTGTATGCTAAATTTCATTTAAATCCGTTCAATAGTATTGGCGTGATTGAGGAACAAACATCCAAACATCTAAACATCCAAACACACAAACATTCACATTTATAATATTAGTGGTATTTATTTACCTTTTGGAATTTACATTAGTACACTCAGCAACTATAGTTTGGCTCATAAAAGTTTAAAGCCTTTTTTGATAAACAAATACAGACAACCTACCCCACGAGAAATGTAATCTAACTCTTTTCTAAGGAAAAAACGACTAAAAAACGGTAAACGACTAACACCCGGTATACAATATGCTACACCCTGTATACAATTTCTTACACTCGGTTTGATTGTCGGTATGCAATATGTTACATTTATCAAGTATCCTTTTTCGTTAAATTTTACTGTCGATAATAAATAATAATAATAAAAATAGCTAAATAAAAGAAACTTTAAATTTACTTATATTTAATAGTACGATAGACATATCGATACTTTTTCCTATGCTTGTTCTTCGCGTCACTAAGTAGTGACAGGAAAAGGGAGAAATCACAGAACATTAGTCATTGCTCTGTGAAGAAATAAGTTTATCTCATTTCTTAGTATAGCGCTATCCCATTTACTCGGCCATCATATGCCATTTTGTACAAGCGCCTTTACATTACAAGTCTCGGGGGGTAAGTTGTCTGTGTAAACAAAGTAGGGTCAGGAAGGCAACAGTGACTCACTTTTTTTCCGAAGCTTAAAAAAAATAGATATCACTTTAATATTGGCCTAAAATCTGCTCACATTTTAGATACACTATTGAACTGTGACTGAGCACTCATAATTCTCCATTATTTATAACTTATGTCAAATTAGGAACATAAAACAAAAAAATTATAACTGAGCCACTGTGGACAACTAGGTGTACACACTGACTCACTGTTGTGGTACACAGTGGCTCTAGTGGTACACGGTGTCTCGGCGGTATTTATAAGAAAAGATAATGCCCATTCCACGTAGTTCTTTTTATTAGAAATAATAACAAAACTGTTACAAGCTATTTTTATTATAATCAACACTACTTTTAGGACTTTTATTGCTAAATAATAAGATCTTAAGTAATTTCAGTCTCTTCGTTAACAATTTTAGTCTTTTTATCAATTAACAACCTATGTAACTAACATATTAAAATCAAAATTACTCAAAATAATATCATATACAATGATATATTAACATCTGTTACACTTAGTAAATACTATGTTTTAAGCAATCAACAATAACAATGACCATTAGGGTAACATTATGGTTTATGAAAAACAACATAACATTATTAAAACAACAATCATTTGTACTATCGTTAGAACAATAATTAGGTAGCAACTAATTTCTAATAAATGATAAGACGAGTAAAATCAATCGAGAAATTGTAGAATGGTCTAGAAGACGTACCAACTAATGTAGGCTTTGGAAGAATATATTTTAAATCATTCTCCTTCACAAGGGAAAGATCAGGTTTAGCAGGCATATGGAACTTATAAGTACCAGACTTGCGTTTCAAAAATGATACGTAGTATTCAAGCTCATTGTTTCTTTCTTCTATTACCTTCCCAATATATAACGACCTCTGCTTTTTAGTTGTCAATTCAACTATAACATATTCTCCTTCCTTGGGTGGATGAAGTAATGGATTCTTTAGGTCTTTTTCTGTTAGAATATTCACATTATCATCTTGATCCTCTACTGGTGATTCAAGCCATCCATCGTCATCATCGGATTCTGCAAATTGAACTTCATCAAGGCTTTCTTTTTCGTCGTCGCTATCTAATATCGTGCGTATAATTTTACTTTTCTTTGCCTCGGTCTTTCTTTTAACCGCATTTTTTTCTTGCTCTATCAAAGTTTTCTCTGGCGTGTCGGTAAGTATTAGACTACGTCCAGGCTTCCTTCGTTTCCTATTAGTTTTTCTTGGACCAGCTTTTATAGGATTTCGAAAATCAAAAGGCGATTTGAAAGACAGTTCTTTGGCTGACTTTGGTGGTTTGTTTCTATTAGTAGAATCTGGAGAATTGACCGATTGATTCTGAGATGTGGATTGTTCAGAAAAGTGAGCAGACTGATCAAAAATTGGTTCAGATATTTCTTTTGCATCATCAGCTATGTTTAAACCGACTTTTTCAGGACTTTTAATGGGAGGTGACATATTTAAATCAGGTTGCGTAATAACATTTGATTCAGGTGCTTCTACAAGAGCTTCGAGACCACACTCTTCGAGAATACTTATAGAGTCTGGTTTTGAATTACCTTTACCCTGTAGATCTTCTGGACAAGGACGATCAGTTACCGAACTAGGAAGAAAGTCTTCTTCTGTGAAAATGTGTCGGTCGAATGGATAAATACCACACTTTGCAAAGGCGTTTGTTATGTTTCTTGGCGTCATTGCCTTTTGAAAGGCAGATCCGATTATTTCGCCTAAATCATAAATTGTAACGGGTTTACCCGGATTTCGCAACAGCCAGGAGTCAATGGCAGCGTTGTAATATGTTTTGAATGGACCATAGATACCAACGTCTAGGGGCTGCAACTTTGCAGATGTGTGAGGATGAAGAGTCAAAATATGCACTCCTGCATTTTTGGCGCAATCGAGAGCTTCTAGACTTAAATGTGATTCATGGTTATCCATGATTAAAATGCATGGATTTTCTTTCGAAGCATTTGTATGTTTAACGAAATGTTTCATAACCTCTGGAAATATCGACGAATTCATCCATCCGGTAGGCGTAGCCAATCCGAGAGTTCCCGGTGGTGTATTTTTAATCATGTGATCTTTAAAATTCTTTCTAGGAAAGACCATGACCGGTGGCAAGAAATTTCCACTGGCACTCACGATACAGCAAGTCGTAACTAATGTCCCTCTTTCTCCGCTAGTCACCTTACCAATGACTTTTCGACCTATTGGGGCTAGCACTTTTTGTGGTTTTTGTACCGTCGTCGTAGATGTTTCGTCCAGATTAAATATTCTGGTTCCATCAGAGAAAGCACTGTTTCGTGAAATAAGATCTTCTAAATTGTCATAAAATTTCCCGACATTGATTTGATTGAAAGCTGTTGCCCTACTGAGGCTGCATGGTTCAGGCTTTTTTAATGTGATATTATGTCTGCGTCTAAATGAAATTAACCAATCCTTGCCAGCCATTCGCTTCATCTCCCAATTGGCAGGCATTGTTAAATTATTAATTTTAGCACACTGATATGCTACTTTTCGACTGTCTTTGGCGGTCAATCCATAAAACAAAAGAGCACAATGCGAGTAATAGTTTTTAAGTGCAATCTCTTGGCTATCGGTGAATATTTTATTGACCGAATAGTTAGGTTCTAACTCCGAGGGTAACAATTCATCAAGTGACTCACAGTTCTTAGTCTTCCAATAATACCTTTTAAGTGTAGCAAACGGTACATTAACTCTTGTTGATGCTTTTCTTATAGATTCTCCCGTCCTTATAAACTGCAAGCCTTCTTTAATTTTTTCATGCGAAGTGTTCCCTATTTTTCTGGCGGTCTTTTTCCGTGGCATTCTATAAATAAAATAACAAAATTTGATTTAAAAGTTACAAAAATATTGAATTTGTATAAGCTACAAAAGTATTGAAATTGAGAAGGTACACAGTGGCTCATGAGCCACTGTGTACCTGTAAAAATTGAGTCACTGTTTACTTTTACGCCATTTTGAAAATATTTGATCACAACAACCGAGATTTAAAACAAATTAGTCAAAATACGGGTTAAAGACAATTGATACAAGACCTGCTATCCGATAAATATAATGGCTATTACCTATAGCAACAAACAAAGATATGAAAACAATCGAAACTCACCTTAGAAAGTAATTTAGTGGGCGCGAAAATAAAAAACACTCCCCCACACTTCCGCGCGGCGCTCGAACGACGAGCAAACTGGTTTAAACGTGCACGAGTACCAAGGCTTTCGAATCGGTAAAAGAGACAAATATATATTCCTATCCCTTCAGGTCAAAACATGACTGAGCCACTGTAGCCGACCGAGTCACTGTTGCCTCCATGACCCTACTAGTCTGTGTTTGTTAAATACCTAATTCGGATCTTTAAAGAAAGTGACTTAAAAATCTTAAAATGGTGGCACTGTTATTTGTTTCTCGCTCACACAAGCATAGGTGTGAGCGTAAGGCAAATAATAGCGCACACGCTTGTGTGAGCGAGAGAAAATCAGCGCTGTTATTATTATTACTTAAAATGGCGGCGCTGTAAACTAATAATTTTAAGTCCCTTTCTTTAATAACTTATTTCAAAAGAAAAGACAACACCACTTATCCAGTTTTGATTTTTCCGTAGCGTCTTTTTCGTTGTAATTTTCATAAATTATTTCACAGATGCTTTTCCATGCTTCTTGTTTTATAAATTTGTCTTTATAAGTTTCGTCACTAGAATCCCACAAACAAGGGCGTTCTTCAACCAAAGATATAAAAAAATCAACGTCAACGTCAGACATTTTAATTATAAAATTGCTTCCGGGTTACGCGTGTTGTTTGCGAGAGTAATAGAAACACACTGAATCATGGTCAACAAGTATGACGTCATAACGCTGGAATTTGAGCCGCGTTGCGGCACCGCGCCGCTGAAATTTGCAGTGCCGCCACTGCCAATTTTAGCGTCGCGGCGCCGCAACGCGGTTATGTGTTTCGGCCCGAACTCCGCCATATCGCTTAAAAAACACAGGTCGTTCAAAGTATGGACACCGACTAAACGGCAACGCGTTGTCGCATCGCAGATTTGTACGTTGCGCAGCGCACGATGCGTTGTGCGGCGTCGTTGATTTTTGCGATGCGACGCCGCAACGCACAGTTGTGGCCTGGCCCACAAAACTGCGATACGACGCGACGCGAATTCGCAACGCAGATAATTACGAAACGAATTTCTGCGATGCGATTTCGTGCGGCAAGGCGTCTCCCAGGGTGACCATTCCTTCGACAACCGTCAACCGTACTTAAAGTATTTTGAATTGAAAACTAGGTCGTGACATGGATCGTAAAAAGAAGTGTGCACTTCTGTTATTGCTTAGGAGATACAGGAAAAGGAAACAAAGAAGATTTTGGGTTCATCCATTTATTACTATTATGAATCCCGCTGGGAACTATTTTCATCTAAAATGTCAAGAAATTTTTTTTTTCAGTATTTTAGAATGAGCATATCGTCATTCGAAGAGCTTTTAAGTGTATTATCACCAAAATCAAAGTCTTCTTCAGTTGTAAGTTAGAAAAAACTAGGTGAATCAATTTGATCTGGTATGGTAGACGACTGTGGACGTATCAATATGTAACGTAACGTCCTTCCAAGCATCGTGTTTGATGAATTTGTTTTTATAATCTTCATTACTAGTGTTCCAAAGAACAGGGCGCTCCTCAATCAGTGATTTTAAAAAATCAACTTTGTACTCTGTCAATTTTTACATACGTCTTGCCCACACGCTGTTCCAGACCGTACTAAAAATGGCGTCAATAAGTGTGACGAAACATCGCAGGAATGGGCGTTGCGAATCAATTCTCAAGTTCTTGCGATACGTTGTGCGAGCTCGTAGATTTTTACGTTGTGATGTCGCATCGCAGTTTTGTGTACAATCCCTAATGGGGCCTTGCTCATACTCGGTTCAGTTTGAAAATGTACGTCGATGTGATTGGATGTGTGTGGCGGCTTCTATACCGTCGCTACAGAAGACGACGGCAGAGACAAAGAGAAATTTGGGTGCACCCAATACTAAAGGATAGATTGCCGAATGGAATGTTTGTAACATTGTATCCCAAATTAAGACAGTGGTTTATACAGGTTTTTTAATTATTTCAGAATGTCCATAAAATCATTTGATGACTTACTCCAAGTTATAAAAATGGATATTACTAGTGAATCAATAATTTTAAACGAATCAAAACTTGTGATAACGTTAACGTATAGAAATAAATTTAAGATGTCTGAATCTTGGCTGGAGCCTGTAAGTGAAGGCGACCACGAAGACGGCGGCGGTGGTGACGTTGTAGACCACTGCTGTGGTAGTCTTAGTTAGTCGCCCCGTTTCATTAGGTTCCTTTGCGTTTAAACTTGGTCTTTGTTTTGCCCCCCCGCCCCCAGAATACGAGTCGCAGCCTGTATATCCCCTACCGGGTTCTAGACATCCCAATAAAGGACGCCCAGAGGGGGATTCTCCACCGCGAGCGCACGTCTCTCTAGTCTCTCTTTGTTCTGCACTTTCATATTACATGGAGGGGTTTTCTTTTTTTAACCTAGTCGGCCTACCCCCCGGACGAAGTTATCTCCGGGCCGTGGAAATCTGGCTATTGGGTTTTCTTTCTTTAATGATTGGACGCGTGGTTATTATTTAATTATACATAATTTCAATTGGTTTACAATAATACATTTTCCTTAAAAGGCTCCGGGTCTCACTCACCGCACGAAACGCGAGTACAATAAGAGTCCCCTATTGCATCACTTCACGCAGGTCTTCTGTGAGACAGTCGTACTGCCCCGGTCGTGCCTGCCCATTTGGCTGAAGTCCTAAGACAACAGCGTGGCACTCCCACTAGGAAAGGGGTTGACTGATTGCGCTGGTGAAATAACCTCTTTTACCAGATTTAACTAGATTATTTCACTAGTAAATATCAATAATCTGCTTACCTACAGTATTTATTTTTTGTTTTTTTCTTGTGCTTTGAATATGATCTGTAGGAGATGGCACCAAGTCTGCATTATCTGTATTATCTACACCTTAACCGGTTGTATTTGTATCAGAAGATTGGTAATCTAATCTATCTTATCTCTCTGTGCCGTTTTTTGCTGTAGATTTCGAAAAAAAGTTAGTTTTCTGTAATACACATATGTTTAGTTGATCCAGATCCATACGGAAGCTTTTTTTGCTTCTTAGCCTCCCTCATATAGTTATCCCGAAGGCTATGTTCACGTTTAGGAGAAAGATTACCTCCAGTTGCCTCCGTTAGCCGACCGATGATGGCATTGCCGTAGCTTCGCCACAATATCCAAGAGGCGTATATGAAATAAAACTCATTTTTCTTGCTTTTTCGCTAGCGAACCTTTCTAAGACATTGTCCAATTTAACGTTTTGTAAAAAATCATTTTCAATAAATAATAGTGCAAGTGCTGTAAGTTTCTGCTGGCGAAGAGTCATTCGCAAGTAATTTTTTAATCTTTTTAACGCAGAGAAAGATGTTTTACCGCTGCAATTTGTAATGCTTTTTGTCAAAAAACATTATAACTCAGTACACTCGTCAGAAAACGTATCTTCTATATCCACGTTATCATGCTGTTGTCTTTTATATTAGGTAATGTCCATAAGAAACCAAATTTTTATTGATAATTATTATTTCACATTAAAGTGATTTTTACAAAATAATAATAATTCACAGTTTAGAATATTTATCCATTTTAAAGAAGTACAAATTTTAAAAGTAAATGAATATGCTTATATGTTTTAATAAAGAAAAGTCATAAATTAAAAGTTCTTACCTTTTTCTCGTTGTTGGATTTCATTAAATTCATTCCATCTTGTAAACATAGTTCTGATATACTTCTCCCCATAATCGCTGTTTAATACTTCTATCACTGTATTCTTTTGAAGGTATCTCATACAACGGTGGTTTTTTTTCAACTTCACTAATAAGCATTTCAATATTGAACTCTTCATCAACATCATTAGAATTAATTGACATAGCCATCGTAGCTTTCGAAATTCAATAAAAAATACACAGATCCCGGAAGAAATTCAGACAGTCAAGTACTTACCTCACAAACGTTTTTGTTTCCAGTCATTGCTGGTGCTCCATCGGTTGTAATGCACACTAATTTATGTATTGGTAGCTCGTAGTCTTTTTTACAAAATTGAAGAAAACGTCATATATATCTTCGCCACGGGTCTTCCGAGGTATGACTGTCAAAAATTCTTCCTTAGCCAACATGTCATTGAATACCATCCGGATAAAAATACACAGCTGGGCAGTGTCTGTCATATCGGTGGATTCGTCGAACTGTAAAGAAAAGTATGTACATTCCATGATATCATGTTTAAGTTTATCTGCGATGTCCTGACTCATTACTTCAATACGCCTTGTGACAGTCGGACGAGATAACTGAAGTTCTCTAATAGCAGACATGATTTCTGTTTTATTTTTAAAATCTCCAAAAAAGTCTTACCCGCTTCAATAAATGCTTCCTTCACCACCGATCCATCTTCGAATGGTTTCTTGTGTTTCGCCAATATATGAGATATTTTAAATGACGCGATCGTAACAGCTTTTGATTGTTTGGCTGGTTTTGTGAACATGGATTGTTCTTTTTTCAAACAAGATATCAAATCACTTACTTTTCGTTTTCTTAATTCACTCTGTGGTGGAAAATCCTTTTCATAGTTTTTATGAACCGTTTTATGATGCCTTTCTAAGTTACCACGCTTAGGTATTGCAACTGACGCACGACAAATAACTCAAATGCACTTAATGATACGTTTTAGATTTCTTCACTGCACTCATTTTACACTATTTAATAATAAACAATACAACAAAATAACAAACAAATATATGAAAAAATTTTTTTCATATATTTTCGTATGACATGGAAATAGACATACTGAGCAGGCCAACAACGAGTACTACGGTATCCAGGCCATCAACATTATGCGACTTACCCGGGCGAATACGTCCGCATAAGAGCTCTTCACTAAACTTAATTACGCAAACTGCGTCAAAAGACACGGTGCGGTACGCCCGAGCAATCCTCAATGAGACGATCCGCTGCGTCTGTCTCAAAAGTGTCCGGTTCTTTTGATTGAGACCTGTCGCATTGGCCCAAATTGGGCATCCGTAAAGGGCTTTAGCCCTGACGACGCCGGCAAAGAGCTTTCTGCACGAGTCCTGCGGCCCTCCAATGTTGGGCATAATGCGGCTTAGAGCTCTGGCTGTCGTCTCGATCTTCGGTCTTAATTCTTTAAAATGTTCCTTGAATGACCATTTCGGGTCCAACGTGAGACCGAGGTATTTTAGCTTCTTTGCTATTGTTATGGGCACGCCTCCGACGACGATTTGCGCGTCTGGAGGCTGCAATCTGCGACGGCCTGTAAAGGCGATGGCTTCTGATTTTTCTAAGGCGACCCGTAATCCTAGATTCCGTATGCGTGTGACGACCTGCGCTACACCCGCAGTCGCCCAAAGGGAGGCATCTCGAAACGTATCTCCGACGGCGACGACGAGGGTATCGTCCGCGTAGCATAAAACCTGCACACCACGAATCAACGCCCCCCTCAAGACCTTGTCGTATCCGATGTTCCACAAGAGCGTGCCCAGGACCGATCCCTGTGGAACACCGCATCGCACTTGGTGTCTGCTCCATCCGTTTCGGCTCGGGCATGTGATTTCCCTGTTCCTCAGATAATCGCATACTATTGTCGTCAGGTAGGTGGGCACTCCGTGGTACCTGAGCCCGCTCAGGATGGCCTCCCAAAGCGTTCGCGATGTCGAGCGATACCGCCTTGGGCTACCGCTTCTTCCGTTATTTCTCTTAGACGAGTAATGGCGTCTATGGTAGACCTTCTGTGCCGAAAGCCGAACTGACAGTCCGACAGATCGGGTCCGATTGATGTTAGGTGACGCCCGATGCGCTCGGAGATAACTCGTTCCAGAATCTTGCCCATCTCGCAGAGAAGAACTATTGGCCTGTATCCCGAGGGTGAATCGGCCGGTTTTCCAGCCTTCCTTATGAGAACGAGCCGTCCGCTCTTCCAGTTGTTTGGGAAAATTCCAGTTATCAAGCAGGATGAAAGGAAGGACCGGAACCTCTCCATTAATCCGTGCCGTAAAAAGAGCGCGAGGACCCGACCGTGTACACCTCCAGAATTAGCTAGCTCATATCGTCCGATTTCTTTATCCTCATGCTTTGGCAAACTGTTTGAAAACATGATTAAAGCTCGTTTTGATTGGTTTGTTGAGGCTAATAGTATCATACCCAATGTCCAGTATTGCTTTCGTCGTGGGCGTAGTTGCGCTGACAGTTACATCTCACTGATTACAGACCTGAAACGTTAAAAAAAATGCATTCACACACTGTTTGCGTCTTTTTAAATGTTCAAGGAGCTATTGATAATGTTGATCCTGCCATACCTACTTGGTAAAATTTTAACCAACATAGGTGTTCCTGGCCAATTATGTAAATGGATATACAGATTTCTACGCAACAGAGTGAAACATAACAATATTATTCATGGCCCAAGAATTGCATCTAAGGGCACTACAAGGCGCATAAAGTGCCTTTGTTATAAATATATATATTTTTGAGATATGTAAATATGTAAACACTGCAAATGTAAACATACTTCAGTACTACTACATTTGGGAAATGGCTTTATCACTGAATAGGCGTTATAGATATTTTACTAATAAAAACAGCTACCTTGATTTTTGAATTAGAACTGTTATTTACAGTAATTATACAAAACAAGAAGTTTTAGATAGTCAACCTTCTAGAGTAAAAACATGGCTTCTCTTCTTGTACCATGGCGGGAAAAAATCTCTAGTGACAACTCCACAGAATACACACGTGAAGCAACGTAGCGCCAGAAGGGCTTTTCTTGCACTCTTCAAATTGTTTCAGCAGCTCAGGTGACCATGTTTTCAGGTGGTTTTGCACCCTTGCTACTGTAGTAGCAACCAAAGCATCTATTAGTGGAGCCTGAAACTGCAGCGTGAGGTATAAATCTCCGGTAGTAATTTACATACCCAGGAAATTACTTCGCCGACGCCCAGGATGCATTTGGACGGGTTGATCACAACCCCATAATCCTGAAGGCCTGAAAAAGAAGACGAAGGTGTTGTGACGCATCAGTCGAGAAGACAAGGACATCGTCAACAGTGAAGTGAGGTCAGTGTGACCTCGTCGATGAACCGCTGGAAGGTTTGACCAGCATTACGGAGATCGAAGATCGTAAAGGGGAACGATGGCAGTTTTCGGAATATCCTCTGCAAAGACAGGAATCTGGTGATAAGCTTTCACCAGGTCCAGAGTGCTGAATACAGTTGCACCAGAAAGGTTCTGCGCAAAATCATGCAGAGATAAGCTTCTGCAGTGCTAAGCGACGAGGACGATATGAAACAGGAGGACCGTCAGTAGTTTCGATGGGCGAGTGAGGT
This sequence comes from Pontia daplidice, assembly GCA_963693355.1. Classification (NCBI taxonomy): domain Eukaryota; kingdom Metazoa; phylum Arthropoda; class Insecta; order Lepidoptera; family Pieridae; genus Pontia; species Pontia daplidice. The sequence goes on along the minus strand of CAVNZL010000016.1, from coordinate 2,062,878 downwards.
CAGGGAACTCCGTCAGCAAAAATGGGTACTTGGAATTTCCAGCAACCACTCCTTTTACACTTTGTTGTTCGATGTTGGCCGATGACATAACTGTAGTGAGGCCAGTGGATTTATCAATTAGATTTTTGATAAATCCACAGCCAGCCAAGTTGCTTACGGAACGCAGAAACATGATCAAACTTCCTTAGACAGCCGTTCAAGTTTATCTAACAATTCCAAAGTCATGTCCGAGGTGCAAAAGTCACCTACAGCACGAAATGATTTTTGTGCTCCTCGGAAAAAAATGACTGAGACGCCTTAAAATGCTAGATGCTGCATAAATTTTACAGCTGACTTGTTCTGTATGATGCGCCCATGACAATGTTTTGTCGTAATATACGCCCAAATTTTGAACAGTGTCGTTGAAAGGCAAGTTAACACCATCAATAGATACTGGAAGAAGGAGAGCCGTATTGACCCTGGTTATATAGTAATGACTACCAATAATTATCACTTGGCTTTTCCTTGGATTAATTGTGAGTCCAAAGTCCTTGCTCCATTCGGTTATTCGGCGCAATTCTTCGTTCGTCGCCTGAGTTGCAAGAGATAGCTGATCAAGTGGAGATTGAAAGTAAATTTGAAGGTCATCTGCATAAAGGTGGTAACGGGAGGATAAACGCGCGGTTAGAGTATTAATGAAAATAGAAAAAAGGAGGGGAGATAGGACACCACCCTGAGGGACTTCGGAGGGAACTACGCACCAATCAGATAGAGAATCATTAGCCGAGACACGCTGACCTTTCAGATATGAGGAAAACCATTCAATGACAGGTGAGGATAGAGTTATGCCAGTGCCTTTGAGGTCTTTTTGGTCTTGGCTTTCCAAACTTTCTCCTTATCCTTGAAGTCACAAAGCTATATTAAAACTGGCCGGGTCTTGCCATCCCTTATTGGCAGCAACTAAATTTGTTCCTGGATATCTGGACATTTCAGCAGGACGGCAATCATGTTGGCTATGGATCTCATCTTTAGTTTCATTCATACCATGCAGTAGTAAACACTTACGCCTGCTCCTCATCTCCAGATCGTCTTGCATTTTGTGTATCATATTTACTTGAAATTGTAAGTTCTCAAGACATAACAAGACTGAAGTCCGAAATAGGACAAACTCTTTGGCCAATGGAGTTGATTCGGTGGTAGACATAGAAGAAGCCTGTTGTGCACTTTGAAGTCGCTGGTGGAACTCCTCCATCTTCTGTGACACCATCTCAGACACATCAAGAACAGTTTTTCTTATGTCTGCCATGATATGTGGTTAAATTTAAGAAAAAAGATAAATGAGGGTAGTTATAAGTTTAAAAATGAAAAATTTGGTTTGATATGCAAGAAATTAAGTTATTTAACTAAGGAAAATAAAAACATTAAAATTAAAAAAGTAAGTCTACAAATTAAACATTAAAATTAATTTATTTTTACAACTTTTGCGTAAGCACGTAGTGACGCGTTTCGTACCGTACCCGTCATCGATCGAGAAAAAAAATAGCAATATAAATAATATAAAGCATAGAATCATAAAAAGTGACAAGTTCGATACATACAAAACAAAATTTTTAAATATTTACAAGTATTCAAGGAAATTTCTACTAAACAAAATGAAATGATATACCCGCTATAAAACAAATTAAAACCAAAATCAGCATTAATATTAACAGGTAATTATATACAGAAGAATTGAAGGTTGATGTGTTAAAAACTTATATAAAGTTACATTTTTATTAATTTTGGAAACTTTGCACTATTGGTTCATTGTTAGATTGAATTCATGTTGCATAAGTATCTATAATACTTTCAACTCAGCTGTGCGCGCGGCCCTATGTGTGGGTAAATCTTGTACATATACAGTGACTTTGTGTGCGTGACAAGAGGTACAGTCAGGCACAAATATAAATACAGTTATTTACGGTTTATATCCGGTTTAAAAAAAAAACAGTTATTTCGTAATTTTATGTTTATTTATTGAACATTATTCTGAATCGCTACTTGAAAAATCAAATGATGAATTTTCGGTTTCGCTGCTCTCACCAAGGTTAATTATAAATTCTGACTCCATGTCAAAATGTCTATAGTATTCTTCTTCTTTCTTTTGTACATGTCGACAAGTATTACCCCATATCCCTTCATCAATTTGACTCAAACGTTCATTTATGAGTTTCATTATTTCCGTCACATTTTGGTCGACATTATGCGAGGCAATATAATTTTTTAAAATTCCCCACACATTTTCTATGGGGTTTAGTTCAGGATGGTATGGTGGCAGTCGAAGAACTTTTATGCCATATGGGTGAAGTATATCGTCAATCTTGTAACAGATATGTTTTTCTTTATTTTTTTTAATCAAATCATACAGTTCAATTTTTTTCATATCTTGATTAAAAGCTATATTTTTTTCTGTCAGCCATCTCTGCATTTCTATTTTTTTGGAATTAGAATTTGGGGCTCTGTCATTTTGAACGTTATGGTATGAGGCATTATCAAGCACAACCACAGAGTTAGGTGGAAGATTCGGTACTAGACGTTCTTTTAGCCACTTTTCATAGTTTTCTGCGTTCATGTTAGAGTGATAATCACCAGAAACACTATTTGCTTTGTATGTCAATAGTGCGTTAGGTACGAAACCTTGTTCTGAACCAGCATGCACAATGATAATTCTTTGTCCTTTCGACAGGTTTCTCTTTAAGGGTGGTCCATCTTTATTACCCCATCCTTTGTTTTGCACATGATTAGTTAAGATGTAGCTCTCATCTGTATATACGATACACCGATTTTCTTGACGGTATCTGAGTAAATTTTTTAGATAGGAAAATCGTAGTTTTTGGATGTCATAGCGCTCTATAATAACACGTCTGTTATCCACAGTTTTTCGCCATTTGTATCCCAACTTTAACAAAGCTGTACGCAGAGTCGAAGTACTTCCATCATAGTTAAGTTTATCTTGAAATATTTCTATCTATATATATTATATATCTAAATATTATATATCTTTAGCAAGGTAGGTAACTCGCGATGTTCTAAATGGTAATTTTGAATAGTGGAACGTATAACATCAACGTTAAAGTTGTCTAATTCTAACTTCTTTAAACGTTTTTTACGGTCTTTATGCGGAGATTTAAATTTAGAGTCAGGTTCTTTTCCTTCAGCCAATATATTAGTAATTGTTCTCTCTGATACCCCCACAGCCATTGCTGTTCTTTTCCGTACGCTATTTAAATGTTCACTTAATTTCGATATTAAAATTGGACTTGCACTGCAAACTGGATCACTTACTAGTTCCAATATATCTCTCGCGTCTATTTTCAGAAATTCGTATACCTTAGCAATGGTTTCTCGAGTCTAAAACAATAATACGTAAACGTCAACAAGGATGTATTTTTTCGTATATAGAATTATAATAAATATTAATTACATATAAATTTAAAATTAAACAATATTTACCTGACTCCTTAAACATTTTCTCCGTGAAGAACTAGACATTTTCGTAAACGACTGTACCCGTAAAAAAAAGCGTTAGGAACAAGTCTTGCTCGGACGACGACTGCCGCGTCACTGCCACACGAATGAAAGTTGTATATTTACAAGCCCACGCATACATAGGGCCGCGCGCACGACTGAGCTGAACTATCTATACTAGGATATAAGTAGTGTAGAAAAAAACACAGTTTAGGTACAGTGCTTTGAAGGTAGGTTTCAGACATCGTGCAGAAGTAGACCAAACATCATCAATAACTAGTGAACATTTGATGGAAAACTCTACACCTGGTATCTCTAAAGGATACCAGGCAAGGTTAGCAGCAGAGGCAGCGCATAACACACACACACACCACACTAGTTATGCCAAGTCCGTTGCAAGAAAAAGTTCCAATGCCGGTTGCAATTTATCACATTCGCGTCACCAATTTGGGATTTATGGGATTTATCATCTTGATTTTTAACTTAGAAATTTTAAAATAAAATCGGAAGACATCTATTGACACCTGTGGTACATCTTGTTACGAAAAAGTTCTGTTCCATAATAGAGATGTCGCTAGCTTCTTGGTTCAATATTCGTTGTGATTTTAACACAATTAGTTCGTTCGTTTTCGTATTGACGATGGTTATTTCACTGGTGCTTAGAGAACAATTTATTTGCAAGGTGATAAGATAACTTTCTTTAAGATTGATGTATTCTTCCTCCAGCGATCATTTATTGTATTCTCAAAATCGACAAAAAAATGTCCCACTCTACTCTTATTCTTTAATCTTATCTCTTCAATTTTTCCTCTACATATAATTTGCATTGCTGTTGAAGTTGTTAAATATATTTTATCAATTTTTTTAGCATTTCATATGCAGTTTTACTGTCACTTATATATTCAAGTTGTTTGTCTGATATTGTACTCATTATTATCGTTATTGCTTTTAGATCCTTCTTTTTCATTTTTAGCAATGACTGACTCATTACTTTCTTTAGAATCCAACAAAGTTTACAACCTTAATTTCCAGCTATTATAGTTTACCCCATCAAAAATAGGTATCATTATATCTTCAACCTTAGCTTGTTTAGCCATTTTTGTAAGTAAAATCTTCTAACTTTAGTGTAATTTATGTATTTCCAAAATTTATCTTCAATGCGCCCGTCACTTTAACCTCAAAATATTTCAATCGTATTAAGTTATAATTTCACTTTATTTTCTTATCGCACACGAATTCTTAGTAATCACGCTCTGCTAGCATGTTAAAAAGGCTGGATCGGGAAATAAATTTCAACTGAACTTTACTTTTATTATCACCGGGACATATTCTTACACAGCACATAGTTTTTTAATAGAGGGAGCAAAAACAAAAACTACAAACTAATACAGAATTTGGTGTGGTTCCCCAACACCGTAATAGATGCGCGCTACTTGTTACATTTAGCAGATTAGAAATTTACCTAATTACAACATTAATAATTATTTGTTTACGGAATATATTAAGGATCGTCATTTATTGGGATTTCGAGAATAGAGTTTTCATGGGTAGTATGTTTTGTTCCTACGTGAGCCATGTCAGGTTGTAAGTCAGAAATGTATGCTCGCAAAGACTACTGTGTCAGTATATCAATTGGTCTATCATTTGGTGCTGTTACTGTCGATTCAGAGTCTGAAATATTCTCTATAATCGATTCTACATTTTCATTATTAAGGTCTATGCGTGAAAGCGAATTACATCTTTCAAAACAATTGACGTAATCTGGCTTTAATACTATTTTTCTGGAATAAACTTCCTATAATATCCTAAAAGAGATAACTTTGTTTATTTCCTTAAGGGTTTTAAGAATTGCATAGTAGTGAAGTACTACTAAGTCTAAGTATTCCTTGATTTAACAATTTTTCCGAATTGATCCCTAACTTCCTGCCTATGTTTGTGCGAATAACGATAACTTTTAGTAGATATGGAAATTGGGTTTTTAATTTTGTTGGTAAAAGTAAGCGATTCGCCTTCAATATAGAAAACGGCTGCATACTTAGAGCGCTTGTAGACATCCGTTTTTTTCGCCGGATAACGGACCGTCAATAAACGGCTATGGCCGGGTTCCCACTACGCCGGACCGGCAGATCTGCCGAAAACCGGACACCGGACAGAGTGTTCACATTACATCGGATCCCGGAAGAAATTCAGACAGTCCTCAGTTGAATTTGGACCTGCGCGCACAATGGACGACGAAATTGTTGTGTTGTGGTGGTATCTTAATAGAAGGCAAAATAAAAGAAAACATTGGGTACACCCTATTTTACGGGAAAGATTTTCACTTGGAACATTTGAAACATTAATGGGTGAACTTAGAAGAGACGAATCAAAGTTCTTCAATTATTTTCGAATGACAGCAACCACTTTTGACGATTTACTGGGACGACTAGACATAAGAGTACGAGATACAAGTTTCAGAGAATGTATTTGCCCAGAACAAAGATTAGCCATATGTCTAAGGTAAGATTATTTTATGCACTAGATTGCGTAATAATAGTTTTGACGTAGGTATCTACTTAAGACTGTATCAATGAATGAATGTTTGCTATGTATGTTTGTTTCATGAATGTGAATATATATAATGTGTGTGTGTGGGAGGGTGTATGTATTTGATAATCATTATGAATTAAAAATGCAAACAATTATTTAAGTATTTATTTGTACTCAAACTTAAATCCCTTCAAAATCTAAGTAATCTGAGTCTTGGGAATGTATGGAACGATTACTAGATGCTGATGGCGAAGCTGGAATCGGATTCGATGTCTGAGATGAAGTTGATGGTATAGATGTTGTTGCCTGTTGATTGCTACTATTATATTGCGTAGAGTATCCAGGGTAGTGTTGATCTTGCGTAGGTATTGGCTGTTGATTGACGCTATTATGTGTGTAGTATCCAGAATACTGATCTGGTCCGGTTATCTGATTATATGAATCACGCCAATGTCCGTAATTTGGTCTCTCATAATTCCTACTTTTAATTTTTTGCAACATTGTCATGACGCTAGCTTGAAATTCTAAAGTCTCTTCGATAGTTAAAGTGTTCAAGATTGGTATAATGCCTTTGAAGAAAGATAGATGATGGTTTTCCTTTTCTGGGTTTATTCTGGAGTCCAAAAACTTTACCATCCTGTCATTTACCTCTTTATTATCAATTTTTTTTTATCTTTAATTAAAGGTGAACGAAAATCTGATTCCATGCCTACTTCAGTCTCGGTTCTTGCTTTTTTTGAAACTGACTCATGTGGTGGTCGAGGTTCGGAGACTTTTTTCAAAAACATTAATTGCTCGTGATATAAATAATTTCGTGTCTTTTTGGCCGAAGATCCAGATTTAGACTCATCTTTTTGTTTCTTTACTGTCTTAAGCCACGAATCTCGTATATTATTCCATTTAGTTAAAACCTGTTTTCCTGAAATCAATAAAAAAATATCATAAAACAATACAATTTGTTTCTTGGTGACGTATAAAGTAATAATGTATTAACAAAAAATACTTTTTTTTTCAGATATTTAGCTTCAGGATGTTCATTCAAAGAAATACATTACTCATACAGAGTAGGCGTTTCGACAATAAGTAAACTAATAAAAGAAATGACCCACGTCATTTGGGAAAACCTAAAGACAGATTTCCTTAAGCTGCCTGATACTGAGAGAGAATGGGAGGACATCGCTTCAGGATTCGAAAGAAAAGCCAACTTTCCTCACTGTCTTGGAGCAGTAGATGGCAAACATATCAGAATTTTGAAACCAGCCAAGAGTGGTTCTATGTTCTTTAATTACAAGGAGTATTATTCTTTTGTATTAATGGCAGTTGTCGATTCAGAGTACCGATTTATTTTTATTAGTGTGGGCTCATTTGGCAAGGAATGCGATTCTAGTATATTAAAGGATAGTACATTTTGGCAAAAGATCAATGATGGTACTTTAAATGTACCAAAGCCTAGACCGCTTCATGAAAACTTGCACGAAGAATTACCGTTTATACTTGTTGGCGATGAAGGCTTTGCTTTAACACCTAATCTCCTACGTCCATATGGAGGTACACATTTGAATACTGATAAAAAGATTTTTAACTATAGACTAAGTCGAGCAAGAAGATATGTTGAGTGCGCTTTTGGTATTCTTGCAAATAAGTGGCGAATAATCCATCGAGCTATAGATCTCAACGTAGACACAGCAATTCAAGTAATTAAAGCTTGTGCAGTCTTACATAATTTTGTAAGAGAAAAAGATGGTATAAATTTTGAAAGTTACCAAAATATAGAACATAAACAAGAACAAGAAACTACACCCATGAATCGAAATGTGTCGAGTCGAGGTGGCCCTAATGCCAACGCTATACGGACATCATTTACTAATTATTTTGTTTCAGATATTGGTTCCGTTCCGTGGCAGGCAGCAGCTATAAAATAAAATTTATCAATGCATTTACATTTTATAAATAAAACATTAAAAACTCACCGTACTGTTTTCTTTCTTTTTCATCCAGTTCATCGAAGTTTGGTTTCAGTATTAAACATACTTCACGCCACGCTGCTAACTTTAAGTTTTTGTCTTTATAAACGTCTTCGGTCTTATCCCACAGAACAGGTCTCTCTTGGACAAGCGTAATTAAAGTTTCTGCTTGAATATCCATGCTAAACGTCTACTTTTACCAGAACATGCGAGCCGAATGACGTGAGTGGAACACGGGCGGGGCGAGGGGAGCACGAGCGGGGCGAGCGGGGGACAGATACCGGCACAAACTCGTTCACATTACTCCGGGCCCGGTCGTTCTACCGGCAATTCGTAGTGACAAAACGTTCGGTAGAAATGCCGGGCTCGGCAAAAATGCCGGACCCGGGATAATGTGAATAGCTTCATATAAATTGTACAGCCACTAGCTCTTCCGGCAGATTTACCGGCGCGGCAGATCTGCCGGTCCGGCGTAGTGGGAACCCGGCCATAGTTTTGAACTGGTAGTCAGAGATTACACACGTGTGAAATGTCGAATAATAAGAAAAAAAAACTTGTATTGGCCTACTATTTGTACAAGAAGAAACAAAAAGAAATAGAAAAACGTAAAAGGTCATCGTGGGTGCATCCTATATTATTGGAAAGGGAAAAATATGGTGCATTTCAAACTCTTTTTACGCAGTTGGAAGAAGATGAAACTAAATTTTACAATTATTTTCGGATGAAGAAAGAAACCTTTCAACTATTGTTAACAGCCATATATGATAAAATAAGACACGAGGATACTGACATGCGTAATTACATCTATTTCCCCGGCAGAGAGATTAGCCGTTACGCTAAGGTATGTTGAAGAGATGTTCAATTTCAAATTATAGAAAAGGGGACCTGTATTAATTAAAACAAAATTTAGTAGGTAGTAATAGTTTTATTATACTCAAAAAAGAAATTAAGGAGTTTTAGAAAAATCGAAATCGTAATCAGGCGATGCGATTGAACTTAATTCAGTAATTGAAGTTTGGGAATCATCTTGCTGCATGAGTTCTTGAGGCATCCTAGGCATCGGTAGTATTGGCTGGTGTGGTAGGGTCATTATTGGTTTCTTTGTTGTGAGTTTCTTCTGATGCAATGCTTGCTTCATTGGTTTCTTTGTTGTGAGTTTTTCTGATGCAATGCTTGCTTCTGTGGTTCGGCGAGTCATAATCTTACATAAAAAGAGCATTTGATCATAGAATTTGTATTTTCGTAGACTTTTTGCACCAGAGCCGGATTTACATTCCTTAACTTTTTTGTGATATTTCATCCAGTTATCTCTTGCATTGTTCCATTTTTTTATGACATCTTTGCCTAAAAAAGAAAAAAATTGTTACAGATATTTAGCTGCAGGGAACACATTTAGTGATCTACATTACAGTTTCAGAATGGGTATAAAAACTATCAGCTGTATTGTACAAGAAGTATTTGAAGCATTGTGGGAAACCCTTTCTCCAATTTATATGAAACTACCATCGGAAGACGAATGGTTAACAATAGCAAAAAATTTCGAGACGAATGCAAATTTTCCTCAATGCTTGGGAGCCATTGACGGCAAACATATTCGAATCATCAAGCCAGAAGAGAGTGGATCAATGTTTTTCAACTACAAGCACTATTTCTCAATAGTATTAATGGCTGTGGTAGACACAAACTATAATTTTGTTTTTATTGATGTTGGAGCCTACGGCAAAGAATGCGATTCAGCAGTATTTAAAGAAACAGAATTTTGGAAAAGAATAGTAGGCGATAAATTAAATATTCCTCGACCTAAGCAGTTTCCAGGTGCAGGCAGTGAGTTACCTTATGTATTTGTTGCTGATGAAGCTTTCGCTTTACATCAACACGTACTTCGTCCATACGGTGGGCATCAACTTGACTCAATAAAAAGAATTTACAATTATCGTCTCACAAGAGCGCGACGCTACGTCGAATGCGCATTTGGTATTTTATCCAATAAATGGAGGATTTTGCATAGACCATTAAATGTTTCGACAGATACTGCTGTTAACATTGTAAAAACATGCTGCTTATTACAAAACATAATTCATAAAGTAGAGGGTATTGCTAATAATGCTACTGACAATGCTAGTTCACACATGACGTCTACTCTATGCCATTTGCCTCGTTCCCGTTCAACACGAGGTAATGTAACAGCAAATATGATTCGTAACAAATATGCAAAGTATTTCATGTCACGAGTAGGGCGTGTACCATGGCAAAATCAATATGCATAAAATAATGAAAATAAAATGTTACTTACCAAAATCATTTTTTTCTTTCTCGGACATCGTTTCAAAACCTTCATTTAACGCAAGGCAAATTTCTCTCCAAGCGGAAAAACTCGACTGTCTATTTTTATAGCACTCTTGTGTTTTGTCCCACAGTACGGGCCTATTTTCAACCAAACTTATTAACAATTCCATGTCAATATCACCCATTTTTAACAGAACGCAGGTAGACGGCACTCAATTAACAGAAAACGGGTAATACGTCCGGCAGCGTCAACACGCACCAATACACTGGCGTGGATGACCGCTCTTTCTTACACCGGACCGGTGTCCGTCACGCCGAGGGGAAGCGGTGGTGCATCCGGCGAAAATTGTTCGCCGGACCGATGTCCGGTGCATGTACATACATTCATTATAATTAATACACCACCAGGAATCCGACAAAAAACACGGTCCCTTATCCGGCGTAAAAAACGGATGTCTACAAGCGCTCTTAGAGCAAACTGAGATTAAATTCGCTTTTTCTTCCGGGTTTAAATGGTCAGTACGTTATTTTGAAATAACCTGTTCGACTCTATTTGGTGACTAGTTTTGAATGACTATCAAAATTTTTTTGACTATTGAAATTGAATATTTCAATTCGATAATAATCGAATGAAATAATTACGCCATTATCTGTCGGGTTTTCAATTTCTAAAAATTCGCGATTATTTTTAACTGTGGTTAAACATTCATGTATAATCCAGTTACATATTAATTGCTCAAGCTCAAGACTTCACCGTTTAATGCATTGATTTAATAATTACTTAAATATGAACACTTAATTAAATATGAACTGTTTGCAGGTACTATGTCTTCATATAAGGTACAATTTTTAGAACCATACATTCTAATCGGGTTAGTTGCAAATTTAGTCACTAATGTTTTGTGGTTAAGGTCTTTTTTTATTTCCATTCTGTGAGCAGGTCAAGTCCAACTAAATCAAAGTAGTCGTGAAATGTGTACATGAATAATTTAATTTCTTTGTCGAAATTAAATTCTGGGTAACAAGGTATCTTAATCGAATATCGAGTCGTTGCATGAACATTTGTTACTTCGTATGGAATATTATAAAAATAAGTATTAACTGAAGATTGATTTGTCTCAGTGTCGATAAAAATTTTAAGTGGTGGATTCTCAATCTGTATTTAGGGAAACTGCCTTTGAGTTTGAAGACTTATTTCTTATTTGGTTCTATTGTGCTCTTGGCCTCGGGAAAATTTCCTGTGTCAGTCATGTCTGTCGGTTGCTACGTGTCAGTCACCTCATAGGGTTATTCAGTTCATAATAGTTCGGACAATATTCAGAATCGTAATTGTTAAAGTCCTCAAGAGTATTCAACATAGTAATTGTACCATGGACCGTAACACCCGGTTTCAGAATAGAGTATTCAAGAAAATCTCAGTTGAGATTTTCTCAATGGCTGAGTAGATACTTAACTTTTAGATGTTTCACAAGACAAACGTAGATTTTCTCAAACCGTACTTAGTAAAGTATTTAATCAAGCTGTTATATGTACAAAAAAGCGGTTTTAATAGATGAAAATATATGATGTAGTTTTGTTAAAATTTATAGACAAATTTAATTTCAAACAAGTGAAATTATTAAAATAATTATCTGTTTTATAATAATATTTGGCTATAATGTTATAAATTCAGCAAATTAATCAAAGGAAATAGATTTCGAATCACCACAATAGACAACGGAACGCATTTCAAATACCAATCTGTCAAATTCGCAATGTCATATGTCATTGTCATGTCATTGTCAATTAATCATTGTTATTTTCATTTTCAAAACAAAATAAGGTATTGTGTGTTTATCCATTAAACTAAAGCCCAATTATAAACATGGAAAAGAGAAAAGGTCTCTTAAATTTACGAATGAGGAGAAAGAAAATCTTCTATCGATCGTTGCAGCGTAAGTACTTACCTAACCTGCCTGCCTGATCTTACAATAACTTTCAATGGCCAAGATAAAGCACTATAGTAGCTAGTAGTAGCTATAAAACACATATAGAACTGTATATTTTTCTTATCGAACCGAACAAAGACGATAAATAAAAACCAACTCAGAATATTTTATTCATTTCTTGCTTTGTCTTCACACTTCTGTACTAATATGATTAAACTGTTCTCTTCACAGATTCAAAAACGTGATAGAATTTAAGAAAACAGGAGCATGCTATCTGCAGAAGAAGAAAGACGCATGGTTGGCTGTAACCCAGCGATACAATAGCCTATGTACTTCGGGGCCAAGAGATGTGGAGATGCTAAGGCATTTTTATAATAATATAAAACATCGTGCAAGGAAAGTGTCAGCGAGTGGAAATAAGCAAAGATACATTGAAAGAATTGGATATAAATTCTACATCAGTTTCCCAGGACAATGAAAATATACAAAGTGAAGAGTTAGAGTTACCTAGTGAAAATAAAATAATTGTCACAACCGAAGAGCCAATCTTTGATGAAAATTATCTCAAAGAGTTAAAAAGAAAGTGGGCAGATGATAAGAAAAACATTAAGAAAACTGGGGGTGGGTCATACAACCCAACACTTACGGATGCTGACCATCAAGTTCTATTTATTTTAGATGATCAAATACATCCAGACGCAAATCCCTTCGATGAAGCGGCAGACTATTTTGAAGACACCAGTCGGGAAGTTCTTGTGAATAATCCAGTTCCAGATATTATGATGCCAGCAGAGCCTCAAACAAAAATAAAAAATAGTGTGCGTCCCAGAATAATAAAGCCCAAAGTGAAATCACAAGTAGAATGTAGAGGTAAATCAGGAGAGCTTTTAAAAAAAATATTTTAAGAAAAAAATTGAATTGGTGTTTTATATATAAAATAACTATTTTTATTTTGTTATTGATGATTAATTAAACAACATAAAAGTTTAAACAAATATTTTTATTTATAGTTATAAACTTATTAAACATTCATAAAATAGGTCTCCACTATTGCTGTTCTTACAGCAGATCTTGAGGCAAAGGCTGCATTATATCTGGGTCCTCTTCTATTTCGTTGTCCAGCACCACATAATCATCTAGTTCTAGAGCCATGTTGTGTAGAACTACACATGCTACAATTACCTTGTAAACTGTGGGGGGTGCTGGACTTGTCCCTTTTCTTATAATAATAAACTAATAAAATTTAGGACTGTATTCTATAAATTAAAACAACTATTTGGTTTCACTGGACCCGCTTCTTTGCAACCTTTTCACCACTATTTCTTGATTTCCGTACGTGTTCGATCTTTACTCGAGACTGATTTTAATTAATTCTGGGTCGCGTTTTTATACGCGCGCGCGAGGTCAAAGGTCACTTTTTCCGCGGGGTCACATTTTAATTAATTAATTATGATTCGACCGCGCGTCGTCGCGCGGTCTTGACACGTTGTTATACTAGTATTCTATTTGTATACACGTGGTTATCTATTAAGGTAAGCTTAGTACAGTGTATCGGTTTTTGCAAAATTACTTTTCTTATACGAAAATTACATCATTTCCTATACTTAATCATTAATACTTAAATATATTCAAATATTCTTAATTACTTAAATGTTCTTAATCATTTAAATATTCCTATAGTAATTGACTTATACAATAATATACTTAAATGTTATAGTCTTAAGGTAATTATATATAAGTAGTGCTCGTGCCGCACATAAACCTTCCGCAATTTGAGTTGCATTCAAGAATGTAAACATGGGAATCTTCTCTTTAGCACCCCAAAGCATCGTTCAATGGTGTTTCTTGTTGAGATCTGGGCTCTATTAAATGTTTCCTGTGCCGGTGTTGCTGTATTTATGAATGGTGTTATGAGATATCTGAGGCATGGATAACCTCTGTCACCAAGAATCAGGTATGTCCCAAATCTACCATTTTCAAAATGTGCTGCCAGTGGAGAGTCATTCCAAATAGTGGTGTCATGGACAGATCCTGGCCAGCGGCCAATGACACTTCGGATCTTCAAATTGGCATCGCAAATAGCTTGCACATTAATTGAAAAATAGCCTTTTCTGTTGCGATTTTGCTCTGTTTCCTCCGGGAGAGTTTATTTTTATATGCGTACAGTCTACCGCTCGAATGACTTGGAAATCCGGCCAAATTGTAGAATCCTGCAGCCACTGCTGGTCGTTCTTGAGCACTGGGCATTTGCACATACTGTGGTCTTAGCGCAGCAATGGCACTGGAAACTCGATCAATGATCCGACAAACTGTTGCCTTGCTGACATTTGCTGTGTCTCCAACGACGGCCTGAAAGCTGCCAGTGACATAATACCGTAATGCTATGAGCAACTGAAGGATTGGCAAAATGCAGTCCCGCCTTTGGATCCTGGATATTAATTTAGATTTTATCTTGTTAAAGATGAATGTAGCAGATTCTTTCGAGAAGCGAAATCGGTCCTTAAACTGCTCTTCGGTAAGAGGAATAAAATAATCTGGTCGATTCCTTACAGCTCTTGGCCTACGTGGTGGTCTTTGCCTTCCCGGCTCCTCCATTGATGAGAACGAAGTATCGTCACCGGACATGGCACAGAATACAAAACTCGAGTGAAATGCTATTGATATTTCACAATAATGGAATGAATGGGAAGTGAGGGAACACACCTCTGACTAGTTATTTACGATAAAATAAAATATTATCCTACTCTTTTCGCGAACAAAAATCTTTGATCAAGGTTTAAGTAGCCAGATTGGTCACTTAAATTTCACAGACTCAACTTTAAGCAAGTACGGTTTGAGCACTGTCAAACGCGTTCTGAAACGCATTTTTGTCGCTAAGCATGAATAATAAGCTTCGGAACTGTCAAATTTGAGATTTTTCAAGCACTGTTGCTCAAACCAAATTCAATCATACGAAATCTCAATTCAGAAACAGAATTTTACTAAGTATGAACTTAAGTAGGCTTTGAGAACGGCTCAACCTCAAAAACTTAGTTGCGAAACCGGATTTAAGATTCATAATATTCAGTAGGCAGCGAATATGTATTTATATTCAATGACATTTACATGACGGGATTAAAAATAGTTGTTAGGATGTGGATTACCATGCTTGCGCCAATCGTAGGTAATTCCTTTGTCACGTAATGGCTTACTCCACTCATTGAAGTAGGGCACTACATAAGGATAATGTTATTTTATTTATTTTTCAAAATTATTCTCCTTCCAAAATTTTACACATTTTTCAAAAAGATCATTAAAATATTTTTATTATAAACTACTTCATGCACATCAACATTACTTGAGGTTTCAAAGTCAACGTGTGCAATACAAAATATTGCTTTTCTTTTTCCGGTTATTTCCATTTGTGTTTGTATCTGAGCATAATATTTTTTGCCTAGTTTACCTTTCTAGTTCCTTTATGACATCCTTTTTCTTATATTTTTCCTCTTTAGCATTCGTTCCATTAAAAGTTACAGCACCAAATAATTCTTCAATTAAAAACCTGTATGATGTAATATGGTTTAAAAAAAACGTGTTTGATTGCGTTGAATTTCTAACAAGAATAGTCAACAATTTTATGAAAAAAAGAAATGAGTGGGAACAACGCATGGGCCAATCCGTGTTATCTCTAAACCACGTATTGGATTGGCGACGATCAGCAGACATAGTCGTTCCTTAATACGCTGCAACATGCCCCCGGCCTTGAAAGCTGCGCCTTTCAAGCATACTCTTGTCCGTTACAGTAGATCACTTACGCAATTTCAGGACGAAGGCCCCACTTTGGCCGAGCTCGTCCTGAAATTGCCGTAGACACAGGGCCTCCTAAGATGCCACTGCCATGCCATACATTCGGCTTTCGCTGTAGAAAGTGCCCCTTTGTTGTTTACAAGAATTCGTCACTCTACTGGGTCACTCGGCCCAGTCATCATCACAGTATCCAGTTATTTCCTTTGAGTCATCTTTAAATAGCATAGCTTTAAGTTCTTGGTTCCTTGTAAATACCTCATAATCCTCTTTATTCCAAGCCAGTGGTAATTTCCTGGATTATTGGAGAAGCTTCGCTGCAAGTTTAGGGAAGTATAAAACATCTCTTACATGGATTCTTTTGTTTATATTTCCATCTAGAATGAAATTGACATTTCATACTCTTTACAGGAAGCCGTGTCTTACTCGCAACAGTTATTGTGGGTACCAATGGACTTGTAACATCATACATCCAGTCACATCTATTTGTCATATGCATTAAGGCAGACGAGTCCTACTTTTTATGATCTCCTCAGACAATGAATCCGAACTCGTGCAACAAAACCTTTATTTTCTTCTGTATTTTCTATGTTCCTCTTTTTCGAAGCACGACAATTCTTAGCAAAGTGTATAAAAATTTACGGAATCCTGATTCTGTCAATTTGGTCCGTCCGTCCGCCCGTCCGTCAATTTCCGCTTGGTCATGATCAGAAGTGAAATGTATTCATTGACATATCACTATTAAGTACATTATAAATTAATATGTAATTGTAAAATGTATATGTAACTGTAATTTTAAAATAGCAATTTTAATTTGCCTTTTAATTGCCAGTCCGCCCCCGCCCGTTGAGAGCTTGCACTCAACCACTTTTGTTTGATCACCCGGATCATATGTTGGCGAATGGCCGCCTGATGATGCCACCTGACGTCTTGATGTCAGCCACACGAGAAATACCGCCGTGGCCAGGATCAACTATTCGTCCCAGCTTCTACTTTTAAGGTGGCAGATTATTATCCTTAATGACAACAAGGGTATCCTTCTGGAGGGAATTTTTTGATGTGCACCATTTGCATCGTTGTTGCAGTTCTGAGATATATTCCTTACTCCATCTTGCCCATAAATGTTGTCTTATCTGCTCAATCCTTTGAAATCGACACAGATTGGACTGCTCCATGACGTCCTTGACAGGAAGTGAGGTCAACGGCCTTCCAATGAAAAAGTGTTAGCGACCCGGTGTTAGCGAGAGGAGATCTTCAGGGTTTGAAGAGAGCGGTGAGAGCGGTCGTGAATTTAAAAGAGCCTCTATTTGAATTAACGCGGTATTTAATTCTTCGTAAGTAAAATTACAATTGCCCAGCACTCTGACTAAATTATATTTAGTGGATTTAATACCGGCTTCCCAAAGACCACCAAAATGAGGAGTATAAGCTGGCACGAAGTGAAAAGTTCTTTATTTGATTGATGAGCATGAACCGCGGGAGATTTCATTTTAGACTTTACTGTTTCATAAATCTCCCTTTCAGGTCGGCGTGTATATGTATATATATATGTAGTCACACCATACAAACATATTTTATTCATCTCGTGATCCGGAATGCCATCTACTTTATGACGATATAAGCGGTCATTTTACCTCTCTTCCCTAGATCCTTCATGACCAGCAGATAGTCTAAATAGGTTTCGTTAGGTTTTTTCTTCCTGGACGTCATCAATTCGTGTATGGCGTTCTGGTCTGAAATATCTGGAAAGTCTTTGAGAATAGCCGTTTTCAAATCTGACCATGATTTGAATGGGCGCTCGCTGCGGAGCCAGAAAGCCGCTGTACCCGTGAGTGATCGTCTCGCAATTATAAGTGTTTGAAGTTGCGTCCAGTCAAAATTTCTGCATGATCATCGATGTCTTGCGTCCATTTTGTAGCCGGGTAACTTTTGTCCATACCGTTAAACTTAGGTATCGCGTCTTCGGCAAACATTAACATTTGCCGTGCCCCTAAGTCGTCGTTGTGGGAAACATCTTTTTCTTTCGCCATGACGTGAATTTATTGAAAATTTTACACTTGCACCTTGCACCCGCGCCACGACCACATGCCGGTATTATCGTCTCGACTTGAAATTTCCGCCTTCGTTTTGATATTCGTCTTCATCTTGATCGAAATCCCCCTTCTGACACCAAAATGTGGCGCGGGGGGGCGTGTGTAATTAATCAATTTCTTAAAATCCACTTGGTCTTTTTATTTTTCTTAACAGAATGCACACGCCTTTCCAATTGCCGTAATCGCAATCTTAATTAAAATCTAACTTCCATTCATACTTCTCTTTCACACCTATCTAATTAGCCTATGTGCACCTCTCATTCCTCAACGATCATTTGCATCCCTTTCTTACCAGCTGTCTTTACATATCTTCTTTCTTGTCTTTATACATCAATAATTGGTATCGTACAGTAATAAATGGAAAGAAGCTATAAGAGAAGAATAGGCTAGTTGACTAAATTTGGAAATTCGTTTAAAACTATAGTTTAGTTTCTATTTTATAGTGTTGCAACGGAACTGGCATAACGGAAGCAGAAACGGAAACAGATGTCAAAAGTAAATCTTAACAGAAGCGGAAGCGGAAACGAAAACGGAAACGGAGGCGTTAACACTATGACAAAAAAAAAACACAATTTTGCATTTTAATTTTTTTTATTAAATTTGTACTTTAATACTTAGTTTAATATTCAAAATTAAAAAGCGGGAAGTTATATTTTATGAACTTGGCCGCTTTTTCGCCTTTAAGCCTATTTCTATGTTCGTCATAAATTAAACCAGCTCCCCTGAATAATTGTTCGCTGGCTACACTGCTGGGAGGAGCTGATAAATATTGGCGTACAATTGGTAAAATGAGGGGGTATTTGTGCGCATTACCACTCCACCAATTAAGAGGATCCTCATGAAGAGGCAGTCTTTTTTGTATTCCCGAAGGTGTGACTGTATTTTTGAATATAAATTGTCACCATCGTCATCGGCTGTAGAGTCCTCCTGGTCTTCATTAACACATAACATCGACTCCAGTATTTGCAAAGAAGCTGAAGATTTGGAAGTAGAAGGCTGCACTTCAATGTCTTTAATTGCAATTTGAGTTCGGCTTCTTTTGGGGGAAGGTACGCACTCATCATCTTGGTTGGAATTTTATTGTCTGGTTATAATAGTATTTTACCCCAAATATATATGACGGAGAAATAACCCCAGATCCGTTTTTTTAAAAGTTCGACGTCAACATGGCTGACGTCACTATTTTTATCATTATGATCACACATAATGACAGGAAACTTCACTACTGTCTTCAATCACTTCTATAACGAAAACTGCAGGATACAGCAATCACTTTATCATTTAACCATTATTAAACTTTTACAAGTACACCTTGGTTATTACACTTATCTACATCACACAGCAAACACCCGCGTCTCGCACCAGAATGAGCGTTCCTGCACACGATGCCGTCGCCGCGCCGACGCGACGCCTCGCAATTACTCTGTAGATACGAGTCGCGCGAAGCCCGTCCCCGCGTCGCCGCCGCGCCGCCACCGCGCGCGTTCCCCTCCCTCCTTGTTTGTTTGATTCATTCCATTGCCAGCCGCGTACGAACGTGCACGCCGCGAGATCGCACGTGACGCAAACATGTCTTATATAATGAAAAAAAAAAAGAAATTTGTGCTTGCCTACTATATGTATAGAAAATGGCAAAAAGAACGTCGAGTAAGAAAGTTCTGGGTTCATCCTATGCGTTCGGCACGGGAGCAATTTGGTGAATTTCATACACTTTACGAAGATCTCCGAAAAGACGAGGCCAAGTTTTGTGATTATTTTCGAATGAATTACAAGACATTTGATAAATTATTAGATTTATTAAAGAATAAACTGCAACACATAAATACAAATATGCGAGCAAGTATATCTGCTAAAGAGAGATTGGTTGTTACATTGAGGTAAATAAAATAAATATAATATATATTTAATTATTCTGATGTAATGTAGAAAAATCAAAATCAATCAAGCTTGAAGTAGATGGACTTGGAATGCTTTGTAATGAATCGTTTTCAATGCTATAATTCGAAGCCTGTGATTGAACTCTCGTACTGGGTCCAGCAGTAGTATTGTAACCGTAGAGTGCCGGGGTGTCCATTGCACCTGCTGTGCGTGAATGTCGAGCGCTATAACTATTATTATATTGGATATTTCTTATAATATTCAATACTTGGTCATTTGTTTTACAGTTCAGCAGATTGTTGAAGAAGTTCCCCAATTACCACCAAGAATGTTGCATAAAGCAATTCAAGTACACATATGGTAAATCAGATGACGTCACCATTGAAGCCGTATCTACATTGTTTCTACATCACCATTTAAAACCAAGCATGATGTTAATAGTAACCCATCAAGACCAAGTATAAATGTTTTGAGTAAAATAGTCAAACAAATAGAACGATCAGACAGTGATACTTCTTACACTCCCTCTGATGAGCCGTCGTCATCCATAAAATCTTTTCAAATGGAGTTTACATATGACTGTAGTGAGATGCTAGAGGATGACAAAAGGACAGAAGATTTAAACGCTATTAAGTGCACTTAGAAGAAAATTAAAAAGAGCCCGTTCCTATATTGGCATTCCTTTAAATTGTTATTATTTAGTTAACTTTATTCAAGAACAGACAGGCATACCGTTTACCCATATTTTACTCTGTCTAAAAAAAATTAGGTTAACAATTCATTCCGTGAACTTACTGATGACTTTGGCATTGATAGATCTTATCCAAGCAAAATTTTCTTTTAAAATATACCTCTTATAGCAAGTGTAATGCATCCTTTTATTGTATCGCAAGGAGTTGATAAAAAAGATGTTACCTATGGCTTTTAGGCATAAAAATCATAAGGTGAGTTGTATAATAGATTGTTTGGAAATCAAAGTACAAAATCCTTCAAAGGCCATAAATCAAACTCTTTCCTGGTCTGATTACAAGAAAGCCAACACAATTAAGTACCTCATATCTTGTACCCCTAATGGTGTAATCAATTATATTTCATATGGTTATGGAGGCTGAATAACAGACACATGCATTGTGGAAACTTCAGATTTCTTAAAATGTTTGCAACCTAATGTGCGTTATATGTATATCCATACATTGGATTTCCAAAATTTTATAATACTTTCAAGTAAACTTGACAAATATTCATCATCTAAGTTTATGCATATAATTTTTCTACATTTTTATTAATTGAAAAATTGGGATCTGCAACACAAAAATAACATTTTTTTAGTCCACTTAGGTACATTTGCATTTGTATTTGGGCAAAGCATTTCTTGCTGGGTTTTCTATTTTTTATATAATTTACATAAGTTTTATTACTTTTATCTCCACAATGCTATCTTGAGGTAACCCATCAGGAGAAACTTTGAGCATTGGGTATTTTTGAGAAATAAAGAGACCCCAATTCTTGATATTTTTCCCTAGTTTCTTGCTAACAATTTCTCTTACCTCATTTTCTCAATATCTACCCCGTTTCATGGCTGGTGTATCTGGTATCTTACCCCCCATGATAATAGAAATCAGAGTTCCATCATTGGTCCGGCACCGACTCACTTCATAAGCTTTAGAAGCTGTTACTCTGCCATACCTGAGTTCGTACAGGTTCGTAAAGGTTATTTTTGAACTGGACCCTGGTTTCAGCCTCAATTTTATTAAGGTCAATTGTCAAATTGACTTTACTTAAAAATAAGTCACAACATTCTGTTTTATATTTAAAGACCAGTTGGTGCATTGAGACACTAAATAATTCATTTTTCAAGGACTGTGTAGTTAGAAGGCAACATAGAGAAAACCTTTAGATAAATCTTTGGCAGGTATAAATTTCAAGGTAGTGCCAACTCTTGACAGCTTTGATTTCTGCCAGTTAATTAATTAAGTGCCCTGTAAACGATCAAATTTGTTTGACAAATTTGTCAAATTTTATGTTTTCATCAAACATCAACGCAAACGGTCAAACAAACTAACTTGCAGATTCGGTTTAGATTTCCTTGTCGTGACGTGACGTGCTGAGCGCACGAGATGAGGCATTTTTGGCATTGATTCTAGCTGTGTGTATGAAAAGAAAAGGCGATGGATTAGAGAATGGTTGAAATTAAGAGAAAATTATACTCACGAAAATTTGCTACGGGAAATATTACGCACAGAACCAGAAGACTACGCAAACTTCCTGCGCATGGATCATACAACTTTTGAAGAATTACTCACATTACTCCGTCCTCGCATTGAAAAGATGGACACATCTATGCGCAAATCTATACCAGCTTCTCAAAGATTATCAATTACTTTGAGGTACCTAGCCAGTGGCGCTGATTTCGAAGATTTAAAAGCGACATTATCATTGAAACGTGTGAATCCATAAATGAAATATTCAGGTAAGGTTTTAATTTGAAGAAAAAAACATATGAATTGAAATGAATAAAAACTTTCTAAGTATTTTGCTGCTGTATCAACTTCAGTATTTTCGTTTATTTGCGTATTTGGAATATGAATCATCACAGGCCGCTCCGTATCCGACAAATATGTTTGTTCTATTGGAATTATTTGTGATGCTTGGGGAACAGGAGCCTAAGTGTGAGTGATAGGAGATTAAATGTATGGAACAGGAGATGGAGTTGAGGTAATGGAATTTGGACTGCTCGGATTAATTATAACTGAATGTCTATGAAGATTTCCTTCTTCACCTTCAAAGAGTATTTCGTTAATAACTTTTCTGCCAGTCGTCTTTGTTCAGCAGACATCCGTTCTAATTTAAAGGCCCAGTTTCTTGCCATTGCTTGATATTCATTTTCAGGTCTTTTGAAATAATCCCTGGCTTATGTCATTAAGTCAACGTGACTTCTTCAAGTCCTCCTTATTCTTCTTCTTTGGTTGCACTGGATTCGTAGATGCCGACGAAGGTGTTGCAATTAATGATTGTGTGCATAACAACCCTTACAGTAATATTATACACATTTACTATAATGCTGGGATTGTGTTCCGCTATGGTTTCTCCCCTCTGGGTATCCTCTTCTTAAGCTCCTGCACTATTGGAGTCCGATATTTTACTGTGCCACGAATAGGGTTCCCGAACGCTATTTATATGTTTTCGATCAAAGTAACGGTTATTGTTGCTGTGGAGAGACTTCTAGAAAATTCCATAGTACTTTTGTGATATAATACAAGGCTCGACCCATTTCCGGTGTGGAACTTTCTCGAAACAAGTATAAAAAATGAGAATCGGAAACCCAGAGAGGATATTTTTACAATCTGTCATTAATCTATATTATTTTTAATTATTTTAACATTCCTTACAATATTTAAATTTATTTATTATTTATTTTTATTTAAAAGCCTAATTTTATAATTTTAAACAATTATTTAGTTGTCATTAATAATTACAGTGACATCTATTATCGAATAGACAAACTATTTAGTAAATATATATGATTATGTCTAGTGCTGCACTAATTGATGACGTCAGTATCGATATTTTTTAATATTGAATTTTTATCGACAACTAAACTAAATCTTTAACATAAAAAAATCTATGAAATATTACTTTAAAATCTAGTTTTGTATAAAATTATGAACTTATCTCTAATTTTCCTGCACAGATTGCTAGAAATTAATATAAAAGTGTGATAAATATTTTCTGTTTTAATTACCCAGAACACAGGAAAACTGGAAGATGTTGGCACGACAATTTGGAAATACATGAAACTTTGATTATTGCATTGGAGCTGTAGCTGGGAAGCATGTCACTTTAGAAAAACCGGAGCATTCCGGTTTCTACTATTATAACTACAAAGGAACATACAGCATAGTACTAATGGGTATAATATATAATAGCTAATGCAAATTATGAATTCATCATGGTTGATGTCGGTACAAATGGCAGAGTGGCAGATGGAGGAGTAATTAATAAATACAAAATTTTGGCATTACTTTGAGAATAATCAGTTGCAAATTCTAGAACCAGATGAATTATCGAATACTAATAAAATAATGCCCTATGTGTTTGTGGGCGATGAAGCTTTCCTATTACTTCCAAATTTCATGAAACCTTACAGCAAACAAGTGTTAAATGATAGAAGGATATTCAACTATCGATTATCTCGTGCTCGACGAATAATTAATTGAAAATGTATTTGGTATTCTCACGACTCGTTTTAAGATTTTCCGAAAGCCTATTCAATTATCTCCTACAAAAGCAAAAAAACTACATTCGCCATGTGCTAATTCCCTGATTCTTCCTCCATTTGATCTTGCAGAAATTCTAATTATTTATTTATTTCGGAAAATCAACAGCGTTACAATGGTACAGATACAAGGTAAAATCATAACAGTAAGGCCAATTACAGATTTCCTCTAATATTACTATATATATTGTCTAGAAGAAGTTAGTTTTTTTATTTATTTAAACAAATAAGTGTACTATGTGCTAAGATTTTACATCTTATTTTTTAATTACTAATAACAAACATAGCTTAAGAAAAAATTATCGCAGCTAGCTAATAGGATGGGTGGGGGGGGGGGTTTAATATTAATAATATATGATATGTACCTACATATATAAATAAATACTATATGAAATATAACTACTTTGTCTGTATATATTATTCAATATATATATATCATTAATATGAATTATAATCTATAATTTTCTGCTCACAAGAGAGTTAACTTTAAGGGCCCTATCATACTAGCGGTTTGCGAGCGGATTTGGGGCGGAGCGGGAACGCAGCGAAAACGTCGCGAACACGTCGCGGCTGCAAGGCGTGAAAGTCGCGTCAGCGTCGCGAATACGCAACGTTTTCGTCGCGTGTTCGCAGCGAGTTTACGACGTAAAGTACACTTAGGGCCGGCGCCCACTGCCGGCACGGGGTGGCATGACACGGCAGAGCATCCCGCGGCATGCAATGGCATCCTGCGGCGTGCAGTGGCATCCCGCGGTGTTCCGCATCCTGCTGAAAGCCCAGCCACTCTGGTTAGTTTTGCTCCGCGCGTATTCGAAGTTGGTTGTGTCGCAAAAGAACATTTTGTTGTGTCGTTATGGTTGACTGGGATTTAGTATTAATAGCACTTCTAGCTGAAGATGAAGAGAGACAAATAAGAACTGCTAATTTGACGAACAGACAACTCTGGGTGCATAATTTATGGAGAACAAGATCTACAAATGGTGAATTCAGCAACTTATTTAATGATTTGAGATACGACATCCGAAAATTCTATGATTATTACAGAATGGACTATGAAAAATTTGAAAAGTTAAGTGATTTGCTAAAATCGCATATAAAGAAAATCAAAACTAATTTTCGATCGCCTATACCTGTTACAGAGAGATTGTCTGTATGTCTAAGGTTAGTGCATATTACATATTGCATGCGATGGGGCATAGAATTAGGCAAGATAAACTTTAACCACTTCGGTTGAAACAGTTTAGCAGAATAACCTAACAAATTTTTGAGCAGTGTGTGACACCACGGAGCGTTTACTAATATTAAAATAAAAGTCTTGATTTATTTAGTAATTGTTTATTTTTATAATCAGCTATCTATGATCACAAATGTACCTACAGTACAGTATGATAAAAAGCGAAAGTATCATAAAAAATTTAGTTTTCATAATCCGGCAATTGAATATTGGAGTTATTGTCATATATATCACTATTATTTTGATGTCTTTATATAGGAGTAGGTATGTATTCTATATGAGTAGTACCATAGTTTGGTTCGGTGTTATATTGTTGTTCGGGCTTATTAAATGAAGAAAAATTGTGTAAAGGATTTCTTCTTTCGATAGTTGTATTATGGGTTCTGGCAACAGAAGTTGGTGCGTATTGCTGAGATGAATGAAATTCATTTGAAATATCGAATCCTGAACTTGATGTCGAAGGACGACTTCGCTGCACAACTGAACTTAACTCCACATTTTCCAAATGCTTTATTTCTGCATCAGTAACAATACGTAAAACATCGCGTTTTATTTCAGCTTGTAATTTTGGTGACAAAGTCTTCGCTGTTGCCGCCATTGCTTGAAAAAATATCTCCATAGGATGTTGTTCCTTCTTTTGGTTTTCAATGTATTTTTTTAATATTTCTGCTGTTGTTTCTGTATACTGTGTTTGCGATGACATGTATGATCGCTGACGAACATGTCTAGCTGGTCTAGAATCTGATGCATGGGATGAACACGACATTTGAGATACAGGCGATTGTGCTTCAGGAAAATTAACAGTTGATGCTGTTTTGGGAGGTGGTGTATTTTCGATATTCTGCGTATCTTCGGAAAGCTGTGTATCGTCGGAAGAAGAGTCTAAATTTGAGAGCTGAGGTCTATCTTGAAAAAACTTTTGCAGAAATTCAAGTTCCTTTTCAAATTTAATTGGTCGCCTCTTTTTGGCAGCGTCACCGCTTTTGGACACCCTGTTTTTTAAGGCTTTTCTATAATTGTTACGAAGGCAGCTCCATGCCTTCTGACATTCTTCATCTGTAACAAGAATGAAGTATTTTAAATAACACACGCTTTTAAGTCGTCTACTAATGTTTTTTTTTTGTTTTGTTACAGGTATCTAATAACAGGAGCTTCTTTTAAGTCTTTAGCTTTTAGTTATCGTATGGGATTCACTACTGTGCGTAAAATAGTCCACGAAACCTGTCAAGCAATATTTACTGTATTAAGATCTACTGCATTGCCGAAACCCACGAGCCAACAATGGCAGTCAATTGCAACCGACTTTGATAAATTTTGGAATTTTCCTAACTGCATTGGGGCCATAGATGGTAAGCATTTCAAGATTAGAGCTCCTAATAACAGTGGAAGTATGTATATCAACTACAAGAAGTTCTTTAGCATCGTTTTATTAGCTGTCGTGGATGCAAAATACAAATTTGTGATTATAGATGTCGGAGCATATGGTCGAAATAGCGATGGCGGTATACTTCAAAGCTCCAAATTTGGTTCGAAACTACGTAATGGTTTTTTAAGCATACCACCGGAAAAAGCTTTACCACATTCAACTCAAAAATTACCCCACGTATTTGTTGCTGATGAAGCCTTTCCACTAACAAAAAATATTATGAGACCATACCCCTCACATCTTTTAAATGATGAAAAAAAAAGGATATTCAATTATCGCTTAAGTCGAGCACGGCGTATTGTAGAAAATGCTTTTGGAATGTTACAAGAAAGATTTGAACTATTTCAAAAAGGTATAAAAGTTCAACCAAAGTACGTTAACAACATTATACTAGCAAGCACGTGTTTGCATAACTTTATCATTGATGATCATTCTATGGAGGCACTTGGCTCTAATACTAATAATGCAATCGATAGAACCAATGATACAGTTTTCAATAATCTGGAAGGGATGGTTGTAAGAGATTGTTTCACGGAATATTTTTCTAATGTTGGTAACGTGTACTGGCAAAATGAAATTGTTAATAGATGTTAGTTTCTATTTCTGACAATAAATAAGTAAAAAAATAACTTACGGGTTTTATTCATTTCTTCTGCAATTTTCTGCCATGCGTTCCTTTTCATATGTTGATCCATGTAGAAACGAGAGGAGACATCGTATATACACTTGTGCCGACACATTGTATTGTCGTATTAGTATTGTATCGATCTTACCAATAAACGGACGTGTCAACCAAATATCGTTTCATTGCAATACTCATCAGTCAGACATATACAGGTATACACATACGTGTACTCATAAATACAGTACAGTGGTGACCCCGAACTAGAACACCTGGCAGTGTCGATACGCGTGTAAAACGACACAAGTTTTTACAAGATGACTGCGGCTCAGCAAGTACCATCAGTTTTGACCTCGGGTGAAGGAGAAGTAGCTGTTATTTCGGTTTCATCAAGAATTCCTGAGTTTTGGTGTGACCAGCCACGTTTGTGGTACGTTCAATGTGAAGCCGTTCTTGCTGCGCAGAAACTTAGTGATGAAGCCAGATACAACTTAGTCGTTACTAAATTAGGGAAAGATGCCGTGCAACAAGTCAGTGACATCCTTCTGAAGCCTCCCGAAGCAAAGAAATTTGACACCTTGAAAGAACGGTTGCTGAAAATTTACGAGGAGTCGGAAATGCGCCAGTTTCAAAAGCTGCTTAGTGAGATGGAGCTCGGAGACCAGAAGCCTTCACAGCTCCTACGCCGGATGCGGGACTTGGCACGCGATAAAATGCCTGATGAGACCCTCAGAATTATGTGGCAAGGCCATCTACCCCCAGCAGTGCGTGGAGTGTTAGCAGTAAGTGAAGTGAAAGATTTGGAGCATTTGTCGGCTATTGCAGATAAAGTCATGGAGACGACAAACTCCTCGCAAGTTTCTGAAGTACAGTCCGTACCTAGTAGCAGTTCTAGCAGTGATCATAGCTTTATTTTAGCCGAGATAGCTAAATTGAGCCTAAAAATAAGAGACATGGAGAAAAGTCAAAATTTTAATCGTTACAAATCAAGATCGAGATCAACGTCACGAAAGCGTAATATGACGCGGCGCACGCCGCATTGTTCAGACTGGCTTTGTGTTTATCATTTTAAATATCGCCATAGAGCTAGAAAGTGTATAGAGCCGTGCGCCTGGAAAAAGCCTACAAACCAGGAAAACTAAAGGAGGTGTACTCGCAGGCGGGGATTTGCACCATCACTCCAATGCACCGCCTATGTATTACAGACAATAATAGTGGACTTAGATTTTTAGTGGACACGGGCGCAAATATTTCTGTGCTTCCAGTAAACAAGAACCGGTTAATTAGTGCTAAGTGTGATGATTATAAACTGTATGCTGCGAAAGGTACAGAAATTAAGACTTATGGTGTTAAGACTTTGAATTTAGACTTTAGATTACGTCGAGCTTTTCGGTGGACATTTGTTGTAGCAGAAGTCAAGCAACCTATACTCGGTGCTGATTTTCTGTCTCATTATATGTTATTAGTAGACATAAAAAATAAAAAGCTTATAGATTCCGTGACCAGTCTACAAAGTATTGCGTCTGTGGTATTGCAAGATGATCCTACAATGAGTACAATCGACTACAAAAGTGATTATAGAGATATTTTAGCGGAATTTCCGGATATTACGAAGCCGATGAATTTTAAAAATGCCCCAATTCATTCTACAGTACATTACATCGAGACTACGGGACCAGCAGTTTACGTCCGTCCACGACCGTTACCACCTGATAAGTACCATAGGGTCAAGGCTGAATTTCAACAAATGCAAGAGATGGGAATTTGCAGACCATCTAAAAGCAATTGGGCGAGTCCATTACATGTTGTGGTAAAGAAAAATGGTGAGCTAAGACCTTGTGGCGACTATAGACAGCTCAATGCTATCACGAAACCCGATCGTTATCCAATACCTCGTGTGCAAGACTGTACCTATTTATTGCATGGTAAAACCATATTTTCTAGAATAGATATGCAAAGGGCTTACCACAATATACCTATATATGAAAAGGACATACCTAAGACAGCGATAGCGTGTCCTTTTGGATTATTCGAATTTTTGAGACTAGGATTCGGTTTTAAGAATGCTGCAGCCACATTTCAACGTTTTCTCAACGACGAAGTTTTACGTAACGTAGATAACATTTTTATATATATAGATGACGTCATAATTGCATCGTCATCGGAGGCAGAGCATAGAGTGCACGTTCGGGAAGTACTAAGTCGTCTAAATAGATATGGCATTACGATCAATTTAGCCAAATGTGAATTTGGGAAATCTGAACTCAATTTTCTTGGATTTCGAGTTTCAAAAGACGGTTTGAGGCCATTAGATGAGCAAGTCAAAGTCATATCTGATTTTAAGACACCAAGTACAGTAGATGAGTTACGTCGTTTTCTCGGAATGGTGAACTTCTATAGACGTCATCTACCTAAGGCAGCTAGTATTCATGAGAAATTAAATTTATTTTTGCATAACGCCAAGAAAAAAGATAAAAGTCCCATTCCATGGACCGATGAAGCTCTTGAGGCCTTTGAACACTGTAAACAAAGCCTGAAAAACGCAGTAACGTTGTCATTTCCATCACCGAATGCGCCGTTAGCCCTCATGACAGACTGTTCTAATACCTGCGCCGGCGCTGTACTGCAACAAAAAGAAGGAGACTCTTGGAAGCCATTAGGATTTTTCTCAACTAAATTAAGTGATGCACAACAACGATATTCTACCTATGACAGGGAATTATTGGCAATATATTTAGCAATCAAACATTTTAGATCGCTTGTCGAAGGTCGATCATTTACAGTGTACACGGACCATAAACCGATTGTATACTCGTTGCAGAAAAATACAAGAAGTAAAAATGATACACCAAGACGGATACGGCAATTGGATTTCATCATGCAATTTTGTACCGATATAAAACACATATCAGGTGAAGAAAACATAGTTGCCGACTGTTTGTCGAGAATAGAATCTGTTAACGTATCATCTTCCATAGATTACGAAAAGTTGGCTGAAGCACAGAGAAATGACAAAGAATTAAAAAACCTTATGGAATCGAACTCGTTACAGTTTAAAAAATTATATATACCTAATTGCCAATTACCTATCTATTGTGACATATCGACTAACATAACGCGACCATATTTGCCTAAGGAATTTCGTGTATCGGCTTTCAACGCTGTACATGACATCAGTCACCCTGGAATGCGAACGACACGAAGGATGATGCAAGATCGCTATATATGGAAAGGAATGAATAAAGATGTAACTCAGTGGACCAAAGCATGTACCAACTGCCAAAAGTCCAAGGTTCATAGACATACAGTTGCACCTTATGGTAATTTTATACACACAGATCGATTTGAACATTTGCATATGGATGTAGTGGGACCATTAACATATTGTAACGGGTACCGATACATCGTGACGATGGTGGACAGAAGCACTGGTTGGCCTGAAGCCTATCCTGTAAAGGATATAACCGCTGAGACTATTGCGGATATCATTTACACCGGATGGATCGCGAGGTTCGGAACTCCTTTATATTTAACAACAGACCAAGGATCGAATTTCTTGTCTAATTTATTTTCACAATTAGCCAAAAGAATGGGTATAACAAAATTTAGAACCACCGCATACCACCCACAGTCAAATGGACTAGTAGAGAGATGGCACCGTTCACTGAAAACCGCACTTATGTGCCGAGGTAACACAGAACATTGGGTATCAGAATTACCATCTGTGCTACTTGGGT
Source organism: Pontia daplidice (assembly GCA_963693355.1). NCBI lineage: Eukaryota > Metazoa > Arthropoda > Insecta > Lepidoptera > Pieridae > Pontia > Pontia daplidice. The sequence continues at coordinate 2,031,636 of CAVNZL010000016.1, read as the reverse complement.
TACGAGCCAGTTTAAGAGATGATACGCAAATAAGTGCAGCGGAGATGGTATTTGGTGAACCGATACGATTACCGGGAGATTTTTTTGAGCCAATTCAACGAGAAACCTATGATAACGAGTCATTTTTAAAAGATTTACGTTCTAAAATAGCAAATTTAGCAGCAGTACCAAGAAGGGAAATGCATCAAGGAAAAATATTTGTCCACCCGGATTTAAAAGATTGCACTCATGTATTCGTACGCGTCGACAAAGTAACAAAGCCTTTGACACAGCCTTACATGGGTCCTTTTAAAGTTATTTGTAAAAAAGATAAATATTATAAAATTATGCAGCAGGATACGCAGAAAAACATTAGTCTAGATCGATTGAAACCCGCGTTTACGCTTAACAGCAGTGTAGAGTTTCCAACGACGACACCAAATACGGCAAGTGCAACTGTAAACAATCGCTCGAGAGTGTCGAGATTCGGACGAACGATTAAACCAGTAGTTCGTTTCTTATAATAAACAGCTTTTAATTATTGCACTGTTAATCTCTGTGAAAATGGGTAAATCGCAAAGCAAGCCCCAAGAGGAACAAATAATAATTGCACAGAATGGTGCTGGCAATAGTGCGGCGGCATCTGAGACCGAATATCAAATTAAATACGTCAAATATGAAGTTTATTTACTGTTCATCATCATATGCATTCTTGCCGCGATGCTGTATTTACTTTGGAAACGATGTAAGGTGAGCTACGCTCGTTATATGAGGCGCGAGCTGCGCGAGCTGCCCTTAGGGGAGTTACGGGGAGGTGATCAACGCTTGAACAGCGGATCGTCTCCACAGTCTACGCGAGTGATTATTTAGAATAGAGTGAAAAAGTGTTTAAGTGTATAGTGAGTGCAAGTGGCTAGTTTACGTAATTAGTGTGTAACAAGTACCAATGTATAATCAATATTATTAGCTATCTCTATGACGAAAAAGTAATTTGTTAGAATAAGTTTAATGTATAAGTTTATATGTATCAAAATTATGTATTTTACCTAACTATGTTTTATGTTATTTTTTATTAAGCGGGATGTACTGTGCCGACACATTGTATTGTCGTATTAGTATTGTATCGATCTTACCAATAAACGGACGTGTCAACCAAATATCGTTTCATTGCAATACTCATCAGTCAGACATATACAGGTATACACATACGTGTACTCATAAATACAGTACACACTCATGCGAACGAACCAGATTAATCAATTTCTCTTCATCCATTTTCCCGTATTTTACGTGAAGTAATTTACTGTATCGCGTACGCACGTGCTAATTACTTGCCACGCTCAGTCAGTGTGAGAGAAAAAATCGCGCGCGCCAGTGCGTTTTCTCCCTCCCTTGCCCCCGCGCACCGACCGGAATGCGCCCCATCGAAATGCTGCACAAGTTTCAACCTTATTTCAACTAGCTAGCAATCATAATTCCTCGATCCAAAAATGACCCATATGTCTCACGGCATGCAATGGCGTGCCGCGGAATCCCGTGGAATGAAAAGGCAAGTCACGTCATACCGCCGCATCCTGCGGCGTGTCGCGTCATGCCGCGGCATCCTGCGGCACGTCGCGGCATCGTGGTATCAAAATAAGGTAACGTAAATTCTAAACTTATTGAAATAAGATTCAAAATAATTTAATTAGTATTGAAATCCTTTGCCATGACATGCCGTGCCGTGCCGGCAGTGGGCGCCGGCCCTTAGTTGCAAAATGGATTCCGACGAGGAAACACTGCTGTTGCTTTTGTTACTTCGAAGACGCAGGAGACGAAAACGAAAGCATCGACGTTTTTGGGAGGATCCATTCTTAATTAATCGACTGCAAGAGAGTGACTACTTTGTGTTGTTTAACAAACGAATTAAAAATAATCCATATAAATTTCGTGCCTACCTGCGAATGTCAAGACCTACATTTTATGAGTTGTTGCATCTGGTGAAAACTGACTTAAGACATGAGGACACACATTTAAGATTATCAGTGTCACCTGAAGAAAGGCTCGTAATTACTGTAAGGTATGTTTTTAACATTAATTAGACAGGAGATATTTATTAATACTTAATAATTCTTTATTATTATTTATATTATAAGAAATTCTCATTCTGAAAATAAATCACTGTAAATTGTATCTTCTGCATTACTGTTTTCGTTATAAACACTTGGTGAAGAATTAATCGGTTGCAATGAATTATTTCGGGGTGGCTCTGGACTCGTAAAATATCCTTGATAGTTTGGAGGATAGCTGTTAGACATGTGCTTATACTTTTTTAAAACTCCCATTATCTCCATTTTAGCATCCATTTTATAGTCAGGGTGTATTGATTTTAAATCTTCTACTAGAGACAAAGCAAAGTTATATTCGGGTTCACTTCCACCACTTCGTCTGTCTTTATTCATCTTCTCGTCCATCCTTTGCATTAACTTTGTAATCATTTTATCCTCAGCTTCATAAGATTTCTTCTTCCTCTTTTTATTTATTGCATCATCATCGCTTATGTTAGTTGTATTTGTATCCTCATCATCTGATATTGCTGGTGGCGGAGTTTTAGAAGGACGAGTCTCCGTAGTAGTATTCAAAAATGATAGCAAGGGCGAATACAAGTATTCTTTAGAAGTAGATGCACCGGAGCCACTCTTTCTTTTTTTGTTTTTATCTTTAACGTAGGCGTCGCGAATCCCCTTCCATTTTTTTTGCAATTTTACAACTGTAACAATAAATATAATATATTATTATATTTCAGGTATTTGGCAACTGGGTGCTCTTTAATGGACCTGCATTTTTCATTCAGAAGAGGATTTTCAACAATACAAAAAATTGTTAGGGAGACATGTCAAGCTATTATTAAAAACTTATTTTATATTTGTATGCCACCCAAGCAAAAGGAAGATTGGGAAAACATTAGTAAAGGCTTTCTAGAAAATGCTGATTTTCCTAACTGTATAGGTGCAGTGGACGGCAAACATGTTAGGATGATAAAGCCGTGCCATAGCGGATCACTATATTTTAATTACAAAAAGTATAATTACTCTATGAATTTGCTAGCCGCATGTGACTCCAACTACAAGTTTATATTTGTTGATGTTGGTTCCTATGGAAAAAGTTCAGATTCAACTATATTTGACAGAAGCCAATTGAGAAGCGATATAGAAGGAAATAGGTTAAATATTCCGCAACCGAAGCAAATAACAAACAATGAAATAGCGTTGCCATTTACTTTTATTGGCGACGAAGCATTTCCGTTGTCAAAGTATATGCAACGACCGTATGCCGGCAACTTTTTAACTCCTAAAAAAAGAATATATAATTATAGATTAAGTCGAGCACGAAGATATATAGAGTGCACTTTTGGAATCATGACTAATAAATGGCGTATTTTTCATCGACCATTAAATGTTGGAATAGACTTCGGCGAAGAAATGATCAAAACTTGTTGTATACTGCATAATTTTGTACGATCTAAAATTAAGGTAATAAGTCGTCGTAAGAAAGTACCACCCATATTTGGACTTTATGACAACCCACACGTAAATGAGAATGATTGTGGACTCTCAGGTATTGCGATAAGAGATAAATTTGCTGACTATTTTATATCAAATGAAGGGGCATTACCATGGCAGCATAAGTACATATAAATAAATATTATTGTGTTTCTCTTACCTGCTTAATTTTTCTCCTTGCCTGTTTTTTCCGTAAAACCTTGAATAAATATATTGCAAATCTCTTCCCATGCCTTTTTCTTTAAATTACGATCACTAAATTCTCTTCTTTTTTGATCCCAAATAACATATCGACTTTGAATTTCGCTTATAAATAACTCTATATCAATATCTAAATCTCCCAACGATGCCATGACGATACGTAAGCGTAAGCGATACGTCCATTCACATTCGTCGCTCGTTACGGAATGAAGTGAGGCGAGGCAGACGGGCTGGCGTTTGTGCGAGAGTATACAAAATGGCGTCCACGCTGTTATTCGCAGCGATTTCGTTGCGCGTCCGCGACGTATTCGCTGCGCATGCGCGGCGGGTTCGTTGCGCGACCGCAACGTATTCGCTGCGCACCCGCTCCGCTTTGAAGACGCTCGCAAGCCGCTAGTATGATAAGGCCCTAAAAGATGGTTCTGAAAGGTCAAATAGATTTATTTTCAATTTACTCACTAACAATTTTTAATTCACTGAAGTTTTTATTATATGTCCGGGTAATTCTAGTTAACACCGTGTTCTGTGCGTAATTAGTTTGACAAAGAGGGCGAAGCCAGCCCCACCTCCCGCAGCAGCGGCGCACAGTCCACGCGGCTGCGCAGCACGTCGTGAAGAAACATCATGTCCGATACAATACGACAATTATTAAGGGTCTGTATATTGAAGTGGTCACAACTACTCTCATAGGAATCAAAATACCTCCGGGACTTGTAGTTAAGATGGTTTATAAACTTTTTCTGGATCCTTTCTATTTGGTGTTCGTACGTGATATACTGTTGAGACCAGATACAGGAGGCATATTCGAGAATGCTACAGACATATGCGTTATATACCATTTTTATACTATCGATATCTTTGATAGGCTTACATGCCCGTGTTTTAGACCAGGTTTTTGTAAGCTTTGTCCGTGATATATAATCACTTTTTGGTTTTGGAGTTTGGCCAAATCTACATTAGATCGCACTTGGATCGCCTTAGTTTCATCACTTCTTTGAACAAAAATACAGCAATTTTTTTATCCATACATACTGTATCCTATTTCCTTTGCGAGTTATCTGACTTTACTGAAGAGTATTTTGTTTTTCAAGGTTAGGTGTTCATTGACATAGAATCGATTATTATGAATGGCACCAGAGGCAGCTGCAGATCCACCAAGTAATTGATCCAGCGTTAAAGAGCCACGTACACGTGTGGCAGCGATGAAATCATCACGTTTTCGGCGAGTCGTCAACTACAATATAATATTTTTCTTTTTCGGGCGACTCGAAGGTATACCTGGCGCAATGCGGTGTACAGTAATTATTTGCTTTACGCAGACGATTTCAAATTATATAAAACAATACTTACACTTTCAGATGTGGTACTTTTACAGGAAGACCTTGATAGGCTAGATGATTATTGTAAAACAAACAAATTATTCTTAAAATACAGTAAGTGTCAGCATATTGTATTTACAAGAAAAACGCATAACATAATTACTTCCCACTTACTCTTGGGGACCACGCCCTTGAGCATGTTTGTTCTGTAAGGGATCGTGGGGTCCTTCTTGATTCCAAACTAACCCTTGACAAGCACATGAGCCTAATTATTAATAAAGCATACAGAATGTTAGGTTTCATAACGCCTGTCACCAGGCCTTTCAAGGATAAAACTACATACATTTACCTTTATAGGATGCTTGTACAATCCCAGTTAGAATACGCCTGTCCGATCTGGAATCCCCTTTATGCTACATATGTCACACAACTGGAAGCTATACAAAGAAAATTCTTGCGCATCTTAAATTATCGTATGAATGTTGGTAGGGCTAAATATAATGAACTTTTAAAAAAATATAATTTACTTTCACTAAGGTAAAGGCGTGACATGATAGATTGCGTCACTTTAAGAAAAATATGTGTGTATGATGTGTTCACTTGCTCCGAACTTCTCGAGCTTTTACCTTTTAACGTTCCTTCCAGATCTCTTCGTACTGTTCTGCGGCACCACCGATTTCATTAAAAAAAAAACTACAAGTTCACTTCACAATTTATTAAAGAAAATTACTAATGAACTTATTTGACCACACACAGGTTACACACGGAGTGCTGGGAAAGAGCCCCTTTCGCGACGGATTCCAGAATCTAACTCATTGAATTAATATGTTAAATTAATAATGAAAAGTAAAACTGCAATGTAAACGGAAAAATAATACGAAACAAAGGAAATGCTTAGTTGGCTCTATGACCATACTAGCTAGGGTTGTAACAGCTCCCCCCTTTTGACGGAGCTTTATCTCCTTAATAGGAAGCGAAGTTAAGAGAACGAGACGTAACGTGTGCGAAGTCTACACAATGTTAGGATATAATAACATATTCAAAATGAAATAGAAAAATAAGTACTAATCATAATTATAATAAAAAAACATCTAAATGTAGACTTCATAAAATATAAAAAACTTATATCATTTAAGATGAATACACAGTGTTATTAAAAATTCAAATTTCTATTTGAGGAAAATTGATTCTTATCATATACGCGATGTTGCAATGGTAAGGATTTGACTGATTGTCTCTCTTCATCAGAAGATGAAAATTGTGTCATTTCAATAGAATTTGTATTCTTAGACTTAGTTCTAATATTTTTTATATTATTACATTGATTAAATATTTGAATGCAACATCCAGACTCATTAGTCGATTTCTTATTTCTAAAACATTTGAAAAGCTTAAACGCAAGATACAAAAATAAACACACAATTAAAATATAAGTGAATGTAGAATAATATGGACCATACTTAATAAAATGAGATTCATTTTCTAAATTATTTAATTCATTTTCATAATTATCCATTTGATGCGAAGCATATTTTAAAGAATCTAAATTAATTTTACTTAAGGAAATAGGAGTTAAATGTGGCAAACTTTTATTAAATATGTCCTTTTTACAGCAATCATCAGTTGTAATATCAAGACTTATGTCTAAAGGAGATTTAATTACAAATGAATATGAATTTGTCGGTAATAATTGAATAGTTTTGGAATAACCGACACAATCAGTTGTTAACTTTACAATTCCAGTACCTTGAATAGTAAAATCATTTAAATCATCATTACATCGAACATTTAATTTATTTGGTTTGGATTGAACAAATATCCATTTATTATTTTGCAACTTTTGCCATATATCAATATTACCAAATAAAATCTTAGAGTTACATTCAGAGGGCAACGAGAGTGACCTCCGTTAAAATTCTTGATTCACAATTAGGATTATTAATACAAGAGTAAATATTAAACAATTCACATATAAAATGATTACTAGATGGGTGATTCCACAAAAGTTGGGTAAAATTCGTCCAAATTTTGCCATACATGTTTTTAGATACTAAATCAAAAACTTTTTAGTAAATACGATGCATATAATATACTTGCATATAATATATAATATACTTTTAATATCTAAAGGGGCCAGTCACTTTACTAGGTATTTTAAAAGAAATTTGTATTTTTCTGAAATCTGCGTTCTAGGGACTGACGGGTTGTGCTAGGGACTGATGCCGTACATTTATTTTACAATAAAATCACATGTTTGTCTTATATTTATAATTATATATATAATTAGTATTTATTTGTTAAATCTCACTCTTATCTTATTCATACACAAATTTATTTCAGAATGCTATCAAATTAGAGACAAATCAGTCTTTAGGTAAATTATCTTAGATAATCTCTCTTACCAACAATAAAAACAGTATTATTAATACTTTAAAATCACTTGAGATCACGTTACTAAACATACCTCGTGGTATGATATAATACAAAACATAACCCTATTATAACAAGGAACAAAAATATTTTCTTCTTCTAAATAACGGTACTTTAAAAAACACAAAATTGCAGTCTTATTTTCCTATAACGAATAGAACAATAATCAAAATCTAGAACACGTAGTTACTTCTCTTACTTTTCAAACACATTGACTGGCTTGTTAAATTTATAAAATTTAAAATTTTTCTTAATTACTAATTTAGGAACTGGCAGTTTCTCTATCACATCACCGTAAGGCACGTCAGCGACATCATTGTTATTGAGCTTGAACTCTGTTCCATCTTCGTTACAAACTTGAAGAAATGCAACTGTCAGCTCTCCATCGTCATCGTCATAATTAGTGCAAATCGCAGCATACCTGTATTCTTTTTTCCTCACAATAAACTTGACTAAAACATAATCTCCTCTGACATAGTTTGTTTTTGTTGTTTCTTGCCAGTCTCGACTTGTGCTTGCTAGTGGTATATCATCTTCGGAATCTGAGAATACCGCAGATACTTGAATGCGATTTGTATTGGTCTGGTATTGTAAAATCCCTAATTTATAATGGTCACAGGCGTCATCACAGAAACAACTCAGTGATTTCATTTCAAGTTTATTCGGGATGAAGATATTACCCCTCACTTGGTGTACCAATAACGTACCTTTAAAAGCTTTCTGCTTATCCTCATTCTCCTTGATCATTTTATTTACTCTCTCAATATCGGCATCTTCAATAATAGAAATCTTTATACCTGGACATTTTTCACGAAGTACGCCAACAAAGTCATGTAAATTTGTTATATCACCTATATGAGCTATAAGCTGATCTGCACTTCTTTTACATGTTGCTCCAACTCCATCTGGAGCTCCTTTCCCATGGCCTGCTTCGTGAAAATTCCATGTATACTTTACAGCGAGCGGATAAAACTCTTCAATCCTACATCCTAAAAGATAAAACATTGTTTTGTTCCTATATTGGGTTACGGGCCCATCACTCAAAAAATGCAGGTTTTCTACAGTCGATGGTAAAGTTAGGAGTACTGGTTCTAAATGTGCCCAAATAGCTCCAGGACTATGAGCTAAATTTAAGGAGACAGTGCAATGCGAAGTTGTCTTGTCTTTCGTATAGACTACCACAGTATGTAGCGAAATTTGCGTACGAGAGCCGCCAAAATGATACGATTGAATTTCCTGGTTGCATTTAGTGGTGTAGTTTTCCGAGAAATCCATGTGGATTATGGCATCTTTTTCAGTCAGTGACTCTTTGAGAGATTTAATTGTAGTGTATTGGTGCACAATGTTCATTTCATGTTTAAATAATTTTGGTAGATCACTCTCTTCTAGCTGTCCAATTAAATCATAAGGCTTAATTTTTTGTGTTTCTTTTTTATATTTTGTTATAAATCGCTCCTTCTTAGTTTTTATATCTTGGATTAGTTCTTTACTGTTTCTCCATTGCTTGACTAGAATTTCATCACTGTTGTCGAATTCGTTATAGGGTAAATTTTTTACTGAGCAACCTTTACAAGTTCTTGATAAACATTTTTCAGAGTAGCGATCACAGCAAAGCGTTTGAAGAGCACTTTGATGGGACGCAAAATTTAAAATGTTTACGCTTTTCAATGCAACCAGTTTCAGGTTAACGTTCTCATGGGTGACACAAGCACAAGTGTCACGATCGGTAAGTTTAGGCTCGACGACCCAAAATGGACGTAACCGGCAAAATAAAGAATACCCTATTATCATTGAATTAGTCGACAGAAATTTTTGGTGTAGGTTTTTCAAGGAATCTAGCATGTAACGTTTTTGTTTTTTAATATTATTTCGAGTTATGCATTCCTTCTTCCCTGCTGCACATCGGCTATTGCTGTCATCTTCATAAAACTTGTGAATAATTGCCGTCACTCTGTTCTTATTGCCTTTCTTTATTGATTTTGTACGATTAAATCCCATCTTCTTATAAGTTACAGCTCTACCTCCTAACCTCCATATTTTATACTTCTTTGCTGTAGAACCAGAGAAAACCGCTTTCAAATTATTTTTTTCCTGATATGTACTTGTTTTCTTCTAAGATTTGCGTCTGAATAATCTCACCAAACAGAGCTTTTTTCACTAATTCTGCCTTTTTATTAGGGTCATTCGCCATTTCTTCAATTCTGCTTCTGGGCGTAAGCGCCTTTTTCGATTTTCTAATTTTGTGTTTTAGTCTTTTGTTCTTCTGTCGTTCGTTAGCAAGTATTTTCTTTAATTCAGTAATAAGATGGATCTTCTTCTGTAGTTGTTTATTTCTTATCTTTCTTTGCAAAATACTTCTTTTTTTAGCTTCAGCTTGTCTTTTATCAGCAATACACGGATTATCTATAATATCTACGACCTGTAGATTATTTTCTCCATCAGATGATGGTGGCGTATTGTCGTGCATGTATTGATCAGCGTGTGTACAATTTTTTTTATTTTGTCTGTACGCTGCTGAGTAGGTAATCCAGTTTTTTTCACATTTCTATGCTCACGAGGAGTCATATCCTTGACACATTTTCTCTGCCCTTTTTCCTTTTTTCTGAGGTATTTTAATCTTTCTTTTTCCTTGTACTCTGCTAGCAAAACCGGATCATTTTTTATTTTTTCTAAACGTTTCTTTGCCTGTTCTGACTTTTTTTTTGCCTTTTCTTCTTTAGACAACGGTATTTTTCTTCGCGGCGGCATATTCTAAAACAAAATTAAGTTTCTGAATGACGAATCTATGTGAAAGAGTATAACCGTCAGTCCCTAGCCTTTGAATCAGTCCCTAGTCACATTAACAGCCAGGGCCTGATGGTCTAGGGACTGACGAATCAGAACAAAATCACTCGTAATTTACTTTTAAAAAGTAATACCGAGACTTGTAGATAACAACAACATCAGAGCAAACAAATCACATGTACACACAAACAGCAGATAATAATAACTAATTAACTTTACATAAAATAACTCACCTAGGGCCTGAGAGATTGACTGGCATAGCGCGTGTTTCCTCAGCATTGACACCGATTGCACTAATGTCAAGATCGCCGACGCGGAACGGCCCCGCTTACGGCTAACTTCACGTTGTCACTTTTGAACGCGTCAATTTTAAAATGGCCACTTACTGCGATTGCCGCCTATTTTTAAATTTACTGAGTGGCTAGGGCCTGACTATAATTATCGATGACGCTACTTTTCTTACAAAATAAATATGAAAAATATTTAAAGATGTTTACTTAATAGATCCAATGAATAAGATAATGTAATTTTTAGTGTATTTAAGTTAAATAAAGTCCAAATACCATCAAGGCGTACTAAAATCAGTCGAACGAAAACATTATTTTGGAAATATGACATGGCTAGGGACTGATATTGAGAATAGAAAAGGATATATTTTTTATAATAAAAAAAATATATCTGTAGCAAAAGTGAGTGACATAGTAAAAAATCGATTATTTCATATGGCAGACATTTTTATTACTGGTTATTTTAAAAAAAATGTATAAAATAACACTGGAACACAAAGTTACCCAACTTTTGTGGAATCACCCAGATATTAATTTACAATCATTTAACGAGCTTTGCATAGCGTAATGCAGTCTATCGTCGCTCAAGGCGATATATGAGTCACAGGGTTGAATTAAGGCAAAAGTATTAAGAGCATCATCATGAGGAGTTGGCAAAAGAATATTTTTATACACCATAAACTTTTCAGGCGTGACTAAAGGAATTTGTAAAATAAAAATAATCTTATTAAGAAATAGGAACTAAGCTTGGAAATATCGATTAAGGAATGTATGTTGTTTATACTAAGAGAAATCGGAAACTCCAAATTTTTACTTATTTGATTGCTATGCTTAATTAACTCATTATAGAGAGTTACAGAACTAATTACGCTAGGATGTAAAATATTCGCTTTAGCAAATAAAATAGAATTTAAGGTATCTAGGAAATTTGAAAAAGTAAGCAAAGAACCTTCTATAATATTAAGTAAATTATTTAACTGTGAGTTGTATAATAATAAACTGTCTGTATCTGTAATTTTAGAAAGAATACTTAAATTCATATTATTAATTTGCGAATTTAATTTCATTTCATTTTGATTGAGCTTAAAAAAAGTAGTGTTAAAATTATTAATTGTTGATTTTATTACATGTATATTATCACGCATTAAATGGAACATTTCATTTTCACTTTTCTTGCAAGACTCTGATGAAGATATTTTCTGGCATCGTCAGCGTCTAGCGTGCCGAAGAAAAACTTTAAAATTTCGCCACCGAATTCTAGTGACCGTTTGACTTTACTAGTCTTATGATCCGATGTAATATGAGTCAGAGATTGTAATTTGACACTGTTACTTTGAATTAAAGCGTCAATAGGGCTAGAAATGTCTTTATAAAAATTTAAATCTTGCGATTGAATCTTGTTACAAAGCTCAATAATTTCGTGTAAGAGACTTTTTATTTTATTTAAATAAGGTTCTAGATGAAATAAATCAATATGAGTAACAACTTTCCAATAATCATTATAAAAATTAACATAAGTAATAGGTTCAAAATAAATGAGGACTTTGCGATATAGGAATGATATTTGATTCCGCGTTGCTGCGGCATAAGCCATGACAGCATAATATTCTGAAAAGAAAGAGACGAAATATGTTTTTATAACATAGAGATAAAAAATTAGGAAGTGGCAGGCTTAATTTCGTTAACATGATGTTTGACATTTTTGTGGCCTATCTGTAAAGTTACATTATGTTTATTATGAACTTTGAGAATTTTATAAGGACCTTTCCATATAGGAGATAAGGCTTTACGTAATCTATGATGGTGTTTCAAATACACCATATCACCTGATTTATAAAGAACTTCGCGTGAGTTTGAATCGTAGTATTGCTTTGACCTTTCTTTATTGCCAATAAGATTTTGAATAGCTTTTTCGCGACTTAAGCGCATTCATTAATGCGCAATAGTATTATTATTATTAGCGTATAAAGAACTAGGAATGTAAGGTTTGTAGCCGAACAATAGTTCGTGTGGCGTAAAATTAGTTGAGGAATGAGGCGTTGTGTTATATGCTAAGATTGCAGTAAATAAATAACAATGATAATCGTTTTGGTTTTCGTTGACAAAAGATTTTAAGTATTCTTTTAAGGTTGCGTGAGAGCGTTCTAGTGCGCCATTTGTTTGAGGATGATAGGGAGTAGTAAATAGAGCTTTGACTTTTAAAATTTCAGTTAATTGTTTGAATAAATCAGACGTAAAGGGCGTACATAAGTCTGTTAAAATGGTTATAGGAAATCCGAATAGAGACATGAAATGGACAAGATTTCGAGCTATTTCGTCGCTTGTTGACAAAATCATAGGATAAGCACTAGTGAACTTAGTTAAGTCATCCTGCAATGTTAAAATGAATTTAAAATGTTGAAAACCCGCATTGGGTAAAGGGCCTACAATATCAAGAGCTAATCTCTCAAATGGCCTTGTAGATGTAGAAGTTATCTCCATTTGAGCCTTATTGGATTTACGCAAAGGTTTATTAATTTGACAAAGTTTGCATTTTTTTACATAGTGCTCAATGTCAGAGCGCATGCCCTTCCAGTAATAACTGGCTTTAATTCTCTTGTACATTCGCTGTGAACCTGGATGACCTGCAATAGGCGAGTCATGATTCTCCTTCAAAATTTTTGGAAATTCTATGGGAGTAGGATAAATTAATTGTTTTTTATAAATGTAAATTTTAATATTAGTATCATGAAAAATATAAGAAATCATGTTATAAATTTTAGTATATGATATTTTAGAAAATTGATCTGAAAAGTCTGAAATAGCAAGATACTTTGGAAGTTAACTAAAATATTTCCAAGCAAAAGCAAAAGAAACCATATTGAATATGATTAAAAAAATTGAGAAAAAGCCTCGATTGTATATTGGTGTTCCAATTAAGTGTTACTATATGATTGATGATATAATAATAGAGGAATTAAATATTCCCGAACATCATTTATTATTTTGTTTAAATAAAATACAATTAGATAGTACATTTAATGATCTGTCAATTGTCGAAGATGATTATGCAATGACTCCATCATATTTAAGCAAGATATTTTCAAAAAATATACCATTAATAGCCAGCGTTATGAGGCCTTTGTGTCGCTAGATAGTGAAATGATTAAAAAGACTTTACCCATGGCATTCAGGCACAAATATAATAATGTTAGTTGCACCAAAGACTGCCTTGAAATTGAAATACAAAAGCCATCTAAAGCAATAAACCAAGCAATAACCTGGTCGGATTATAAAAAAGCCTACACAATAAAATATTTAATATCCTGTACACCAAATGGATTAGTGAACTATATTTCTCCAGGATTTGGGGGCAGAACAACTGACACTTGTTTATTTGAATCCTGTGATTTTGTTCCAACATTAAAAAGTGGTATGTTTGTTATGGCAGACAGGGTATCTGAAATTAAAACTGCAGCTTCGGGAAAAATCCATGTATTGACGTTCCATGAAATTCTTTTTAACAAACTGAGTTCAATGTCCCGACATACAGCGCCATCTAGTATTTGCAATACAAACTAACACATTTAAAATCTAACACAGGGGTTTCAAACATGTAGAACAATATCTAAAACGAGCTGGTATTTCACTAGTAAGACCTCCTAGTGTCGAAACAGGTGTAAAGATGAGTAAAACTGAAGCAAAACTAACTAAACAAATAGCCAGTTTAAGGATACATATAGAGCGAGTTATTCGGCGTTTACGTGAATCGTATGCTTAAACCACATGCATGTATTAATTTTAAATATGTAAAAATACTTTTTTTATGCCTTTTGGCATCTACGCTTTTATTAGATTTTTTAGATTCATAGTCTTGTGCAGGGTAATGTTCTATTGAACATTCCCCTTTCATGAATAGCAAGATCGCTAGCTTCTCCGGTCCAGGTCCAATATAAGCCATATTTTAAGGCGCGAAATGTTGCCTTTGTCGTTCATGAGATCTCTGGCAAGCCTGTTTGAGTGCCCTTGCTCCTGGTAGCACTTATTGAGGTAGCGAATTTCCTCCTTCACTGTTCTCATTCTCAGGTGTTCATGAATTTCATCATTTCGTATGAACCAGTGAGCATTTGAGACCATTCTGAGAGCTATATTTTGGAGCCTTTGTAAGATCTCAATGTTGGAGGTGCTTGCAGATCCCCAGAGCTCTACACCATATGTCCAGATGGGTTTGATAATAATAATTTATTTTCAAGTGATAGTTGCGATCTGCGTCCAATCAACCAGTCAAAGTTTTTAAGTTGCATGGTAGCTTCTTTTCTTATATTCTATATTTGTTTTGATAATAATCGTAGCTTGTGCCTTAATTAATATACAAGATTCTTTGATAAAATAAAACAAAGATGATTTTTTTCTTTATAAATACCTATATTATAGTTCTACAGTCTACACTCTAATATTATAATAGTGGATAAAAATTCATTTTCCAAAACTATAATAACTTAACTTTGATTATATTTTCAATATGTTTAGGATCATATTGCACTCTTAATATACTTTTTTATTTTGGCAAAAAGCCAGCTACACAAAAGAAACAGTTTTTCTTTTCTGTTAGATACATTTGAAGTTGCATTTGAGTATATTACTTTTTTGTGGATTCACCATTTTTAATGTAAGTTTTATATGTTTTCACACTATAAATATTCCATCTGGTGAACCAGCAATCATAGGATTAATCGAATTTAATACAAGTCCGCACTTATTTATTTTTTTATTTAGTTTTTCCACAGATTTTCTAACTTCATCTTCCAGTATACGACCACATTTCATAGATGGAGAATCTTGTATTTTTGCACCTAAAATGAGAGATTTTTTACAGCGGCTTACCTCAAATGCTCTAGATGCGGTTATTCGTCCATACCGCATCTCATACTAAAGATGGCTATTGGATTGCTCCCTCGTTTCCTCTTCAATTTTCGTTATTAAAGATGCAGATATCTGAACTTTTTTTAAGAATTCATCAACACATTTCTCTTTAAATTTCCATACAAGGTTATGCATTGAGACAGCCTGTGTTTCACTTACACTATACATGGGTTGATACTTTAATAATTCACAATCCTGAAAATCTTTCCTTCTTCTAAAAACTTCAGAAAACAGATGAATTTGGTCGTAAAAGAGGGCTGCCCTTGGCTAAATCTTTTGCCGTCATATATTTAAGTGTACTACCAACTCTCGATGTTTTCAATTTTTTCCAGTAGCACTCGACTGAAGTGCATGAGGGCTATATTCGGCGATGAACCCACATTAAAAAAGCTATGGCGTGCTTACAGCCACCCTGTGAAGCTACTACACAACTAGTGTACATCTATAGAGCTTTGCATGAACTTTGTGCTCGGGACAGATTTTGCACTTTAAAATACATAATTTGCCGTCACGCTTAATCTGCACATAGCTTACAGCATCATATTCGTTTGAAGCTCGTGATGACCTGAAATTAAAAATTTCTCAATTAAGTATTAAATATTCGCTAACCTCAGAAATAATAATAATAAATAAATGCGACTCTCTGACTGATAACTGCTAACTAAATAAGACATTATGTTTGTTTTTCACATTATACTTACATGAAGTTTTAACATTGCGGAATTCCGATGAGCAAAAATCTCTGTTTGTTTCGAAAAATTTCCCAAGCATAACGGCGTCAATTTTGGGCAAATTACTGCTGTTTGCTTTGGTAAATCCCGATTCCATGGCAAATGTCCGTGTCTTTTACGATTAAACTTAAATCAAAGAGTATTAATGTTATGAAAACCAAGTGTAGTGTATCAATAACCTGTTCACTTCACTGACAGGCGATAGCACAGATGATGTACAGCTGCAACCGCTGTTTTGCGAGGCGTCGAGCTTCTCTGATTGGTGTTTAATGTCACATGTCTGATTAAATAAGTAATTTTGCCGATTTTAATTTCCAAAAATATTTTATATTTGTAATTATTATATATAGCTAGTGGCTTGCGCTCTGTACGATGTGCCAAAATAGGTCAGCGCCGACGAGCACATCTAGCGGTGATGGCTTGTAAAATGTTGGATCGGCTAGCTGAACATCCGTAGTTATATTGAGAACCTTAGTATTTATGAAAGACCTAGGAATATTGCCTGTTAGTTCTGGTAGTACCGGACATGTTAAATTGATGAAGAATTCACTGAAGATTGTAATTTAAGTATGCAAATATCTTGTACACAGTGAGCACTAGCATTTCCGATACCTATAACTTGAACAGGTTCTACAGAAGTAGACTGTAAACATAGCCTATCTCTTAGTCTACCTGAAGTCAAGCTAGATTGACTACCGCTGTCGAGTAACACACGTACTAGCTCAAGTTTATTGTTGATAGGGTTCACTGCCTTGACTAGGGCTGTCGACAACATAGTTACTTTATTAAAATCGCTACCTGCAAAGTTAACGTTGAGGTCTTGTGTTGCAAGCGACGTCGAAGCGCTAGATGTGATAGGGGTCGTAGCCTCTGATGGTTGGGCACCCGTATTGCAAAGTGAAGTATTGTGTCGCCCTCGGCACTTACGACACGAACCGAGTCGACAGTAGCTTGTATGTCCCGGACGCAAGCAATTGCGACATAGCTTAAACTTGGAAATGAGCTCCTGTCGTTGCAAAATCTTCTTAGATTTACAATTAGGACATTCATAAATGCGATGTTCACCATTACAAACTAAACAGTTTTTAGAGATGTTATTTTGACTAAAAATTTTAGTAGAAAAAGTTTTAGTTTGTCTCCCTTGATGTGATTTATTAGACTTATTCGTATTAGGGTGAGACAAATGATCATTCTTTGACCTGCTATGGCTATGATTTTCCAAAATGTCCGCTCTATCCCTAAGAAATTTATTAAATTGTTCTAAAGTAGGTCTTGAAGAAAGGTTTGGTTATATTCCTCCCACTTAATGCTAGTGTAATTCCATAGTCGTTTGAAAACTAAATGTATAATAATACTTTTTTTTTTATAAGGGAGGTAAAAATGTACGAATGCAGCCCCGCGGGCGTATGCAGTCGCTTACGCGGGGACTGTGGGGTTGGTAAACTCTTATAGTCCCTCTGCTAATCAGAGGGAAGCTACCGACCCACTAAAACTTCCTCCGAGCCATACCACCTGTGGCACCGAGCGACACCCATACCTGAGTGAGTGGCGCCCTGCACCACATTGCGATCCCCGGGGGTCGCACTGGGCATTCAACCCGGGGCGCGCAGGCGAATATGTCCGCATAAGGGCTCATCACGGATGCGACGGAGTGACTCGGGACCTGCGTCTGGCCCTCGAGCGCCCCCGCCGTCCGCTCCGAGCAACACCTCTTCGGCCATCGCCGAGGGCCTCCCGCTGACGTTCGGCGGCCTCCTTCTGCAGCATTACGTGCTCACAATAGAAGGCCACCGCTCGCCATGCCTCCTGGCTACCAAGCTTTGCTGCGACAATACCCGGCAGCGAGAGGTCCATCCCAATGACCGAAACCAGGTCCTGGCGTTGCCTTCTAAAGGACACGGCTCCTCCTGGACGATTCACCCATTCCCTCAGGAATGGGCGAATCGCCTCCACCGTCCTCAACCCCGCCCTTGGCGATGCCAGGTCATCGGCCCACCTCTCCAAGACGACCTCTCTGGCCTGCCTCCTGGCGGGCCCGGCCAGCTCGGGCCATCGATCCCCGCTCGCCCTGGCCTCGACCTTCAGGCGATAGGCGATACAGGGCACCGAGGGCCCCCGCCTCCAGCTCCCATGGGGGCGTACCCACGATCAGGCAAGCCGCCTCGAATGAGACGGTCCGGTAGCAACGAGCAGCCCTGACCGCCAACACCCTCTGCGGCTTACTCAGCTGGGCGCAATTGCGCGCCCCCAAGCTATCATCCCAAACAGGGGCCCCATACAGTGCCATACTGCGTATGATACCGCAGTACAGCCGCCGAGTCCCCTGCCTGGGACCACCAAGGTTTTTTTTTTTTTTGCCCCCCGCCTACTTGGCCTACCTCCCCGGCGACTCACGCCCCGGGGCCGTGGAGCTACAATCCCCCCCTGACTTATCGTCAGAGATATGTTGTGTATCTTTATTAAAATAAAACCAATTACAAATTTTTAATCATTCAGTTCGCGTCTTACATACTATGCTTATTCTATTACTGGCTATTTAATAAAATTTCTTAACTAAATGTTTAATTCTAATTATATGTTTCCTACTGTCTATTTAGTAATATGTACGTGTTCCGTTTTTTCTTATTTCTAGTTGGGGTTTTATTCTCCGTCGCTTTAATATTCCGCTGCTTTAGTTTTAGGTTTAAAATATTTGCTTATACTTATTTTATTACTAGTTACTGAACAAAGTTTTATCTAATTACTTATTCTTAGTTATATGTTTCTTAGTATATTCTATGTTTCTACACATTTCTTTTAATCCATATTTCTACATATGTTTTTATTCATTGCGGTGTTTGCTCATTTATTGATTACAGAATTTATTCTAATTTATTATATATTTTGTGGGTCGGTCTGCCGTTCTTGAGCACTCCATGCGCATGTTTCGGTGTTGTGAAGAAGAGTTTTGTGACGGATGCCGAGTCCGAGTTCCGATATCGGTCACACCACTCCTCCACCGTTCTTCTTCTAATACATTTTTTCACAAATGATGTGGGGCATTTATCATAATGGGGTTTTGTTTTCAAGTGACGTGCCGCTGCCTTGGCTGCTCCGTCCGCTGCTTCGTTGCCCGGTAGTCCGGCATGCGCCTTGACCCAGAATAACTTAATGTTCTTGCCGTTTTCTAAGATGTTTTTGATTTTAGTTCTCGCTTCCGTTGCCAATCTGTTAGTACTCTTTCCACCCGTGACTGCTTCTAAGGCAGATCGCGAGTCGCTTAAGATAGATGTTATCTCTTTTTTGAGTTTAATTGTTTCCTCCAATGCTGCATTTAATGCCAGTAGTTCTGCCTGATAGACAGAGCAGTGGTCGGCTAATTTTAGCTTCTTCCTCTTCGTTTCTTCACCACTCTGTCCATCAGTAACTACGTATGCTGCTCCTGTCTTGTCGTCTATCCTGCTTCCGTCGGTGTATATTTTTACCTCGGCTGCAGCTTTGGTGAGGCTTTCCGTGTCAGTCAGTAGCTCAAATCCGATGTTCAGGATTTCGGCTGGATGCGGGCTTTCGGTGTAAGGCACTCTCCTTTCGATTTCTGCGTCATTTAGGTCTTGAGATGTGCCATACCTTCTAGCATGGTAGAGTTCCGCCGATTCTTGTATCCTGAGATCAAGAGGAAGTAGTCCGGCTAGTGTTAGTGCCGCTTCGTATGAGACCGTTCTATATCCGCCTATGATTTTTTGAGCAAACTTCCTCTGAATATTTCTTAGCTGACGCTGTACACATTTCTTTTTGGTGGCTGGCGCCCAGGCAGCCGATGCATAAAGTATTATTGGCTCTATAACTGCCGTATAAATGGTCCTGGTGATATCTGGGTGTATTCCCCAGCTCACTTTGGCAGCCTTGTCGATCCTTTTAAAGATGTCTATTGTCTTCTTCATTATATTTTTGACATGTGTGTTGTACGTGAGTTTTTTGTCAATGGTGAGTCCGAGGATCTTTATAGACTCAGCTATTTCGATGTTGATGCCTGCCATGCGTAGTACTGGGGCATCATGCTTTATTTTGTTGGTGATTAGCATGGCTTTTGTTTTTTGAGGCGCAAATTTAAGTTTGTTATTTACACCCCATTCGTGCACCTTCGTTAAAGCTGAGTTAGCTTTCTCTTCTATGTCGCCTGCTGTTTCACCTTCCACCAGCAAGACGATGTCATCAGCGAAGGCTTGCGCTGTGATTCCAATCTCTTGGAGCGTCTTAAGTAGTGGGTCCAGAAGGAGGTTCCACAAGAGTGGGCCTCCGACTGAACCTTGTACGCATCCCTTCGTGGTCTGTCTGTATGCTATGTGATTTGCGTAACTTAATTTTATTTTTCTGTCTGACAGATAACTATCTATAACTCTACGTAGGTTTATCGGGCATCTCTCCTCCGATAATCTTACCCTTATAATTATAATTTCCTCACGGAACTTAGTCCATTGCGCTTTCTTTGTGTTGTATATCCTCGTAGTCCTTTTCATTTCTTCGTTGGTGTTTTTAAGTTTTATACTAAATATGATGGGGTTGTGATCAGTACTGAGCTGTCCTCTTACTACTCTCCAGTTCTCTATCAGGTTGACAACACCTTGAGTGCATAGTGTTATGTCTATGACACTCGAGTACATTTTGTCACCTCTGACTATTTCGAAGGTTGGGGCGTTTCCGATGTTTAATACCTGTAAGTTATTTGCCTCTATCATATGTTCAAGTTCTTTCCCTCGTTTGTTCGTTTTATTACTTCCCCACCAGGTGTTTTGTGCATTGCCATCTCCTCCTATAATTGCCTTATTGTTTTGTATATGTTTATCCAGCTCAGTCAGATAGGGAGCGATGGGGTGCGGTCTAGGTTCAAAGTAAAATGATGTGAATTGTATCTCCCATGTTCCCGATCCTACTTTTATTGTAGCTATATTTGAATTTATTAATTCTGGAATTGGTTCGACTTTTAATTCTTGGTCAAAGACAATTATGCACGCCTTCACAATAGTTCCTTTTTTGTCACATTGGTATGTTCTAGCTCCGCTTGGGTTAGTCATTTTCCCTATTGCGCCTACGTAAGGTTCTTGTATTAGAGCGATGGCAATCTTGTTCTTTTTTGCGTCGTTAATTAATTCCGTGGTGGCTAGCGCTTTCCTTTGTAAGTTTATTTGTGTAATTGTACATGTTTTTTCTTTTATATCCTTTAAAGTATTATGTCGATTGTTTATTGGGGTGCCCTTGTCTTAACACAAGTATGCGTAACTGCGCCTGGCTACCACGTCCCATCTCCTTCTTGTAGCGCAGTCACTGTCAAAGGCGTTGTGCTGATGCTCTTTTCCAGTTTCTTTGCAGTTTTTGCATTTCGGCGGATTTCCGTTCTTAAAAGCTTCGCATTCCGTTTTCAAGTGCTCTCCACCGCAGTGACTGCACGAGTTGTTTTCAGCCTGACGAGTCCGAAGCCGAGGCAGCGCATGCATTGCATTAGCGGTGATTGGTCTTCTACCAGCACTCTTTGCAAATCAATGTGGAGTTCACCTGCTTGCGTTAGCGCCTGCCACAGTTTCGGCGACACTTGTAGTACTACATGAGACTCGTGTTGGTTTCTGGCACGGCGGCGATATTTTTCAGTAACCCTGTATTCCTTCTCTTCAATGTTCGCGATGATGTTACTGTTCTGTGTGCGTATGGCTTGTTTAATGTCTTCTTCTGTGTTGTAGCTCAATAGGTTTTTTATTACAACAAGAGGGTCTTTGTTTTCAACGTCCTTAATCTCTAGATGTTCCCTTTTTCCTTTTAGTTTTTCCTTTATCTTATTCTTTTCCTCGATACTCTTGCAGCCAATGATTATCTTTCCGTCTTTGATCTTTCTGATTCTGTCCACTCTAATGCCTCCTTCTTTGGCGTTCACTACTTCTCTTATTCTGTTCAGTGTCTGGTCACTTGTCTCCTGATCGTTCGTAGGAGAGATGATCATTGAGTGCACTTCTGCACCTCTGTTTGCCATGCTGTACTGACCTATTACCTCGTCCTTTTGTTCCCTCTTGTTCCCTGTGGCTACTACACTGGCATATGTAGCTTCCAGTTTCTGTTCGATCTTTTTGTCTCTTTCCTCGATTTTTTCCATTTGCTCGCCTATTTTCCCTACCATTCCCTTAATTGTGCTGAAGAGCCCAAGCTCGACAGGTTTCTACGAGAACTTGTTCTCTGTTGGTGTTGGGGCTGATCCTCCACCTTTTCTGAAGTTTTGCAGCAGGATTGCTCCTGATCCACTGCTTCGAATGTCCTGGTGTTGGGGTTTATCTAGAAGCCCCCTTCGAGCTCTATCTGATGGTGTTGGTGTTGGAGCTGGTGCTGGTGGTCACCAGGAATTTGAGTTCCTGGTGGAGCCGGTGATGATGGGTGATAGGGCTGTGAGGTCAGGTCCGGTGTAAAAAAGGATTGCGGATCTAGTGGTTATTTCAGCTCCGATTTTCTAAATCTATATGTCTATTGATGGGGAATCGTTTTCTGCGTTATTCTTTATATTCAAATTGTTTGTGTATATATGGGCTGCGATTTCGCAGCTGAAAAACCTGAATTTCTAGTTCAGGTTCTAGTTTCTCCTGAAAAATCTAGTTTTCACCCAATTGACACAATATGGGTATCAAAAGATGCGCATTAAAGCGCTCTATCTTCTTGAATAATAATATGTATGACTTTGTATAAAATATGGGAGTTATTTGAAAAATTTTGAAAAAATCAGAAAAAATTCTATATCTCTGAAACTACTTGCTGAAATTTAATGGAAATTATGTCATTAGATGCGCCTGGAAAAGTCGGTGTTGGTACGAACAAACGATCTGTCGTTTGGTGTATAGAAAATATTGTATATTGGTATTGTCAAAGATCTATTTAAAAAGTTATAGAAAAATTAACACTAAATTGTCCACCAAATCCTCAATTTTTGGTCCTTATCGACAAAAATGTTGTCGAAACGTGCACAACACTGTGTCCTGATGAAAATGAAAATGAACATTACACTACACGAAAGAGCAGCATTTTTCTGCGTCTTTTGATATATAAAACACTATTAAAACACTACTGCAACTATTTTTAAAACTTTTTCGAGGCGCGGAGCGACGTGAATTCGACCGTTTTCGACGGCGTTCGGACGCGGACTACCACCAAGGTTGGGAAGCAGCCGCGCAAGCGCCCCCGCTGCGCCAACGAGCCTGCCCTCGAGATCCCTGAAGTTGGCCTCGAATTTCAATCGGCCGTTCAGGACGAGACCAAGATACCTCATCCTGGAAGCCAACGGAACCCGCACTCCCTCGACCATGAGAGCTGCGCCGGGGGGGGGGGGGCATTCCTAGGGCCGTGGAACAATAGGGCATCGGTCTTATCCAGAGACACCCTAAGTCCCAGGGCCCTGATCCGACTTGCCACCAAAGAGGTGCCAGCGGTCGCCAATCGCTGCACCTCTCCGTAACTCCCTCCGTAACTCCTGGCCACGACCAGGGTGTCGTCTGCATAGCAGAGGACGCGCAACCCCACAGGAAGCGCGCCACGCAACACGCGGTCGTAGGCCATGTCCCAGAGGAGTGGTCCGAGGACTGAGCCCTGCGGGACCCCACACCGTACGAGGTGGTATACCATCGACCCCTCTCTATTCTGATATACCACCCGCCGTCCCTCGAAATAGTCAGCCACCAATCGGCGCAGGTATAGTGGAACCCTGAAAAATTCAAGGGCCTCCCCAACCACGCCGAAAGGCAGGCTGTTATAGGCATTGGCGATATCTGTACGGCTAGGCCGAGTGCGTTGAGGAATTCCTCAAATTCGCATCTCGGCCTGTTTGGGGAGAAGTACGCTCCGACGAGCGTCCATTCCCCCCAATCCGCCAGAACGAATCCCGCCCCCCTTTCCCTCAATGATACGGGAGGACCGTGCAGCCGGGTAACGACTGCCGCATCTCCCAGGGAGTCCGCCACCCAGTTCCCCCGCTGCGCGACATAGTTCGGCTCCGTTATCACGGCTGCCGAGATTCCCCACTCCGCCATAGATTGCAGGAACAGGTCCTGAGCCGCGGCGGAGCGTCCCATATTCCCCTGAAGGAGGTCGTTGTGGTTCTCTGCCATATTATTGTTGAGAATCCACACCAACCTCCATGCGAGAGCCTTCCGCAGCCGATGTTCCGGGAACATCAGGCTTCCTTCTCTGCACTGGGGGTGCACAGTGCTTGCCCGTCATCTTGTGGTCTGCCGGCTTCCCAGCTGCCGCACAGACCACACAGTGCAGCTTCTTCGAGCTACACTCATTGGCCTTGTGGCCCTCACCTCCGCATCTGAAGCATGCCGCCGCGAAGTCCTCCGTCGAGGGACACGTGGCACGCACATGCCCCAGCTTCATACAACGGAAGCACCTCATCGGGCAATCCCCCCGGGCTTCCACCCGACAAAGAGCCTTCCGCCCAGGACCTTTTTCGCGGCGGCAACCGGGCATAGCACGTTCACCTCTCCCATCCCCCACCCACGTTTTACAATTACGCCCGCCTTGATGGCGGAGCTGTCGCATCCACCCATGGATGCCACAGCCTCCACCACCTCCTCCACCTTAACACTGTCGTCCAGGTCCCTAATGTGGTCCACACGTTTTGTGGGTCTCCCCACCAGGGCATCCTGCGACAGCACCTGCCGCAGGCTCTCCGCAAGGCGATCCGCTTCTTCCTCGCGGTCATGGCCTGCGACTTCTAACATTCTTGCCCCAGTGGCCGTCACCCTCAGACTCACCCTAGCTATGCCCAGGGCGGGCAGGCTAATCTCCTGCTTCGCCTTGGACAGAGCATCGGCGTAGGTCACGCCTCGTGCCAACGCCTCCTGCCGCAGCGTCAGCACTACAGCAGCAGTCGCCGGCGTCACGAGTGAGGGCGAGCTCCGACCTTCCGGCTTTTTACCCACTACGGGACCCACACTCACTGCCGGTTTTTTAGGTCCCGCCTCCCCGCCGACACGAGCGGGCGTAGCAGCGGGAGGATTTGGGTCCACCACGTTCCCAGTTCCTTTCCCCCCCCTCTTCGTCTTCGTCTTGCCCACCACTTTAGACCAAGACTCTTGGTCTGTCCCACATTCGTGTCGTGTTGGCATCGAACATGCCCCCCACTGCCCGCAGTATCTCCCCCATTAGGTCCTCCTTCAAAAATGTATAATAATACTATCCCAATGTGAAGTAGGTTCGTCTAAGCTAGAAAGTGCACGTAAATTTTTATTTATGTTCTCTACAATTGACCTAAGTCCCTTTGCACTTTCACCTTCGCGTGATATATTGTCAAATTCGAAAAGAGCATCCATATGAGTTTTAATTAAAAGTGTTTTATTGTCATATCGCTCGCGCAACAACTCCCAAGCTTCACTATAATTAGACTCGGTTACCTCTAAATTACTAATAACTCGTGCGGCCTCCCCCTCCAAGTATGAATTAAGATAGCAAAATTTGATGGTCGGCGAAATGCGCTTATTGTCGTGTACAAGTGAACAAAATAAATCGCGAAACTCAAGCCACTTAAAGTAGTTACCACCAAACTTTCCTATATGCAAAGTAGGAGGCTTGAAACCTATTCCCGATTGGTCATGATAACACGATGAGTTGCTGTGAACATCGACGGCGTTGTTTGAGGTGGCCTCATATTTAGACTGGTAAGGCTGCGCGGTCGCGATGAGGCTAGCAAATTCAACCTCAATATTATCACGCTCGTCGATCTCCCCGTCCAACGAAGAAGAATTCAAAACTTCTATCTGAGTTTGCAAATCTTCGAATACAGAAGATAGATTTTCAATCTTAGACAATTGAATATTTAATTTAGATATTTTTATATCATTTAAGGACTT
Organism: Pontia daplidice; assembly: GCA_963693355.1. NCBI lineage: Eukaryota > Metazoa > Arthropoda > Insecta > Lepidoptera > Pieridae > Pontia > Pontia daplidice. The sequence continues at coordinate 2,005,604 of CAVNZL010000016.1, read as the reverse complement.
TAAGTCATCTAAATTGCTTAAGTAGTTTTTAAATTTCGTCAAACGACCTTTACCCGAGCTACGTTTAGCTAATAACTCTTTTAACTTTTCAGACATAGTTGTAAATAATGATAAAAACTCGACAATTAAATATTTGATAAAATACTGTTAGGAAACATAATCAATGTAACATGTAAATAAAACAAATTATTGCATCTTAGGCTCCCGTTGAATTCTTATCATAACACCTGAACAGTCGGCGCGCCCGAACGCACAGGTACCTCGCGGCCGTGGACAATAGGGAACTGGTTTTCAAGTCAGCCAAATACATTATACTATATTATTTTAGTAAAAAAGTTGTTTTTTTGTTTACTACATATCATGATTAATCACTAGAAACTCTAAGCCATCTGATTCATTCTTAGTGGAAACAAGCCTATTACATTCAATAGAAGAAAATGGAACCTGACCCTGGAAATGGGTATTCTGTGTAAAAAGAGATCCAGAAGGTAAGATGCAAAGCTTCATTCAGATTTCAAGGAGACGTTCACCGACAACCAGTATGACTCTATCAGAGTTATATATCTCTTGCAGCTCAAAAGAATTATGAAATTTGATGTAAAAATTTACATTTCTTTATGGTGAATTGCTGGAAGATGTTTACATGGAGGTGCCTGAATGTGTCCAGGCTGAGCAAATAAAAATATGTAAGTTTGTTAAATCTTTATATGGTTTAAAACAATCCTCTCGTTGTTGGAATATAACATTTTCTTCATTAATTTAAAATTTCAAATACGTTAAATAAATATTGTTAGATAAAGGAACGAACACTAGTAAATTAACATTAAATGTCGTTTCTTGTTTTCACAGGTATGTAAAGTGTGTGTAATTAAAATTTGTATTAGTTTTCATTTAATTTAAAATAAAACTTGTTTTCACAGAGAAACTCAGCTGTGTTTAATTGACGGTGTCGTTCGAAAGAATACATTAAATCTGTAAACTAATCTTACATACATAATAATGACCTTAAAATTAATTTTAAGATAAAATTTTAATACTTTTATTGGTATGGAGATAACTAAAAATAATTAATTCAATTGTTATTAGTCAAAAACAGTATATAAAGCACTTGATTAATAAGTTTAATATATCAGAAGCCATTCCATGTAGTATGATAATAATGTTCTTTTGATGAAAAACGACAATAAAAATGTAACAATAACTTTCCATATAGGGAAGCAGTGGAAGCCCTAATGTTCTTGTCTAATGTATCTAGACCTGATATAGCTTATTCATTAAATATAGTTAGTAGATATTTAAACAACCCAAATAGGATTCATGTCAATGCTGTTAAAAGAATAATTAGATATTTAATAAAATTAATTGATTTTGAACTGATTTAAAGAAAAATACTTTGTTAACGGATTAAGATATGTATTTTACAAAATTTAAATACAGAAACAATAGATATTTGTATTGCTTATAATTGTAAAAGTCAGTTAACAGGTTATTCTGATTTTGCCTCAGATATTGATTCTAGGAAATCAATTTCTGGTTACATTTTTATATTGAATGGAGGGCCTGTGATCTGGGCAAGTAGAAAGCAAAATACTGTGGCATTATCACCTACGGAATCTGAATAAGTGGACGCAAGTGGCGCCGCCAAAGAAATTTTATGGCTTAGACACTTGTTTATTGATATTGATGAACCACAATTATGTATCACTTTGTGTATAAAACCAAAGCGCCATTAAGTTAAATCATAATCCTGTATTCCACAAGAGAACTTAACACATTGACATTAGATATAACTTTATAAGAGAAAATGTTCAAATAATTGTTATGTATGGTATTTAGGTTAGGTAGTAAAGGAATTAATTATTTATTAAGTTATTTAAGGTGGGTAGTTTAGTTAATATGTCACTTGCATTTGCTACCTAGCTCAGTAAAGGTTATTACAAAAACGCGTTTTATTTTCAAACATAATGAAAAATGAAAAAATGAAAATGAAAAATTCTTTATTATAATAATGAAAGTACAATTCTGTGCGGGCAGGTGTCTCCCAGTAAGCTTACGCCTGTGTTGGGATACACCGCTCTTCATTAATATATAGGTTAGGTACATGAAAAAGGATTCCTCTTAGGTACTAGTATTTAATATGGAGTTATGTAGAATTAACATAAGGAATCAAAAATCTAACTATGAAGTAAAATTAAAATTAATCAGTTGAGTTCAGATGTGAAGGTGTATGTGTGTGAGTGTGTGTTTGTGTTCGTGTGTGTGTGTGTGTGTGTGTGTGTGTGTGTGTGTGTGTGTGTGTGCGTGTCTGTCTATGTGTGTGAATGACAGTAAGTATGTGAGAGTAGAGAGTACCACTAGTCGTCCAGAAGTGCTTCCATAAAGTCATAGCTTTTGTCTTCGGCCCATTTCATGAGGAGTTTTTTCAGATTATGTAGGTTTTTAGTGTATATATCTAGGTCTCTATTTATTATGTTATAGAGTTTAGAAGAGCGCCTATGGTATTGTCTACTGGCAAATGTAGTTTTAGTTGAAGGTACTACAGCGGCAATGTCGTTTCTTCTTTTTTGAAATATTACTGGGTCTAATTGTAAGGTTTTGTGTTTTTTGATTACTATATTGAAGATGTAAAGTTTTCTCATAGACATGAATTTTGTGTCTCTGTAAAGAGAATCCGTGGAATATCTACGATTTTTAAAGTGCATGAGTTTGATTAAGGCACGTTGAGCACGTTCAACGTTTAAAAATTTGGTTTTTGTGGCACCTCCCCATATCGTAATACAGTAAATCATGACCGATTGGGCGAGGGCTAAATATAGTTCCTTTAAAAGATCTCTGGATTTTGAGAGATGAGATTTAGATGGCACAATGTGTCTCAAAGTTTTAAAAATCCATATTAGTTTTCTGATTCGAGTGGAGACATATTCCAGGTGGGGATGCCATGAGAGCCGCTGATCAAGGATTACACCAAGGTACTTTGTGTGTTTGACTTTTTGCAAGACAGGGCAAGAACAAATTTCACCATCCAACGTAGAGTTACAATTGTGTATCTGTAATTTAAATTCAGGTTGTGGTTGACTGTTGTCCCGTATGCAAAAGCAAAAATAGTTGGTCTTATCTGTATTGAGAGTGAGCAGGTTGTATTTTAGCCAGCAATCAATTCTTCTGAGACCCAATTCCGCATCTATTTTGATAGTTTCCCAGTCAGTTCCAGTGAACACAACAGCCGTGTCATCCGCATATGAGAAGATCTTAGCGTTCTTGACCGTCATATTACAAAGATCGTTAATGTAAAGTAGAAATAATGTAGGGCCAAGAACGCTACCTTGCGGAACCCCGAAAGACACATCGTCGTATTCACTGGAATAACAGTCGAGTTTGACTTTTTGTTGTCGATTTGCCAAGTAGTCTGAAAGAAGCAGTAATGGAGTGCCTCTTATGCCATTTACTTCCAGCTTGCGTACAAGAGTGGGAAGATAAACGGTGTCGAACGCTTTTTTAAGGTCCAGGAAGATAGCTAAGCACTTGTTTCCTTTGTTGAGCTGTTCGACTACCAAAGAGCTAAGTGCGCACACCGCGTCCTCAGTCGATTTTCCCTGTCGAAAGCCATATTGCTGTTTCGAAAGTACATTATATTTTTCCAAAAAGTTTAGTAATCTTTTGTTAATAAGCTTTTCAATTATTTTGGAAAAGACGGGTAGAACCGAAATTGGACGGTAATTATTAATCAGACCTTTATCCCCACTCTTGTACACAGGCGTGACCAAGGACTGTTTAAGAGGAAACGGAAAGACTCCCTTATCAAAGCACAAATTCACGACGTGGGTGATGATCGGTATGAGCTCAAGCTTTGCAATTTTTATAAAAGATGTTGGGATATTGTCCCATCCTGTTGCACTGCTTGATTTGAGGTTTGTTATTATGCTGTTTACTTCCATCGGATCAGTCGGAATCAGGACGAAAGAATTTGGTTGACTAGGAAATTCAGAAAAATAATTATTCAAAAGGTCAGCATTAGGAGTAATTTTTTGGGCCAAATTTTTACCGATGTTAATGAAATAGTTATTTACCATTTCAGCTGATAGCTGTGGTGATGAACTTAAGTTTATTAATTCTGTGTTGTTACTGTGTGTTTTGTTAGTATACGTGATATTTTTAATGTTGTGCCACAATAATTTGTTGTTATTTATGCTTCTTGTCAGAGTGTCTTTATCGTATTGTCTTTTTAGTTTTTTAATAATTTTATTGCAGTAGTTTCTGTATCTTTTATACGTGATTTTTAATACTTGGTTAGAGGGGTCATTACGTAGATTTAATTGAAGTTTGTTGCGATTTCTAATACATCTTAAGATGCCAGGTGTGATCCACGGTTTTATCGTTCTAAACTTGGATGGAATATTCTTTATGACTGTGTTGTCTTTTAATGTTTGAGTAATTATATAAATCAGACGGGTTATGATTTCATTAGGGTTATCAGAGAAAAGAAGTTCAGGAAGATTACAAGTTTTTAGTTGTTCCAGGGCTTGTTCAAAATTAATTGTCGTTTTAGTTTTTTTAGTAAAAGAAGGGGTTTTAGTTTTAGATAGACAGAGGAGAGTAGTAAGATGGTCTGTGGTGGTGGTTTGTAAGACTGCTATGTGAGCCTGAGTTTTATTGACTTTTAAGTTGATCATAAAATGATCAAGGCAGTTATCTCCTCTGGTAGCTATAATATGTCCGGGAAGTATACCATATAATGACAGAGCGTTTAAATAATTAATTCTGTTATTTTGTTCGTAAAATAATTCGTTAGTTTTAGAGATAATGTTGATATTAATGTCACCTGCAATTATAACATTTTTGTTTGGTGAAACTGCAGTATCGAGATGTTGCGATAACGAATTAATAAAATTATCCGCGTTCCGGTAAGAGGGTGACCTGTAGATTCCTAGTAGAATGTTGTTTAGAATATCTATTTGGAGACATGATGCTTGATCCAGTATTATCTCTTTTACAGTATGTGTTAGATTTTTTTTGATATAAGCAACTACTCCATCACTTTGATTCAACTGTCTGTTTGTAGAGTAAGTTTCATAGTTAGGCAGAGCAGGGATTTGTTTGTTAGAGTCAAGCCAGCATTCAGTCATTATTATGACGTCAGTATCAAATTTAAGGTTATTCATGTTTACAAGAAAGTCGTCAAAATTGCAATGATTACTTCGTATGTTTTGTGATATTACGGAGAAGTCATTTTTGTTGAATACTAAATTATGTTGTAATTGTGCAATATCACATGTAAAACTGTGTGCAATTTCAATTTTGTCTAATTCCTTTAAAGTTTTAATTGTATCATTCATATTGAAAAGAAGAGTTGGAGAAACGAGTGTGAGAAATGGGCGGACAATACATTGTTAGGTTAAGATGAGTCGAATCATTAGAATATGATTTGGTGATGCTAGAATGAATGTCGGATTTGAGGGCCGATATAGCTTTGTCTTGTAAAAAAGTAGTGGGCAGGGTTTTGGTGTTGTGGGTGAGCAATGTTGATGAGTCCGAGTGTGTTGAATGAGTAGTCGTGCAAGTGTGTTTGTGTGTTGGGTGTATGAGTATCAGGATAAAATATTTATAGCAATCAATCAAAGAACAGGAGTTAGGTATACTCCATTTTAGATAAAAGTTGAGAAAAATTAAAACAACAAGGGAAAGTAACGCGTGCAGAGAAAATGATAGTCAGTCGTTTAAAATTAAGTTATGGACTTGCTCCTCGGATTTAATCCAGATGATTGGAGATTGTTCAGATTGTCGAACATAAACTTTACCATAGTTGGTCCAGGCGAATTTATAGTTCTTCGATTTCTGTAGGTCTCGGGCTAAGAAGTAGAGTCTAGAGGCCTTTGGGGTCAGGTGTTCAGATATGTAGATGGGTGTATCTTCTTGTACCTTAAAACCGAGGTGTTTGGCGGCAAGTTTTGTGTGGTTCTTCACATTGAATAATCGAGCGGCGCGAATTATTTCGGATTTTTTCAATGCAGAGTTAAGTTCTACGATTATTGAGGAGGTCGTGATGTCTGCTTTCTTTGTCTTAATTCGGTAAATATCTCTTATGTCATTGATTGTTATTTCACAATTTAGGTTTTTAGAGAGGCACGTTACCATTTGTAGTTGATCGGATTTGTTTTCGTTGGATATTTTAGGCACGTTTTTCAGTTCAATATTCGTTTTGCGACTGTTTCTTTCTAGATTATCTATCTTGTCTTCCAAGAGGATGATGCAGTTTCTGTTTTCATGACAGTAGCCCTCCATATCCGATAGTTGTTTATTTAATTCAGATTGTTGTTTAGCTAGTAAGTTAACTGTGCTCTCAATATTGGTGTTCGATTCCTTTATCTCTGCAAGGGTGGTCTTCACACCGACAATCTCCTCCTTCTGCATAGCGGCAGAGAGTGCTAGGATATTTTTCATTTCTTCCTTGAAGTCCTTAAGATCCTGAGCCCAGGTGATTTCTGGAAGTCTAGATGGACCAAGCTCCCTATTTCGTGGTAGGTAATTGACGAAATCATCATAGCATATAGACTCAGCTTTAGGTGGCAACACTGACGATTTTCCTGCATCCGACACACATGTGGACATATTCTGGTTGTTGGGTGATGCCATTACGACGGTACTAGGCGAGCAGAGTTGTGTCGGACGTGGTTTATCCGTTTAAGTGACGCACGCGCAGGGGAGGAGCCAGTAAGAGCGATGGGGGCGGAGGGTGACGAATCGCAGCGAGGTAGGCGGAGCTAACGCAGCTGGAGACGGAGACAGCGAGAGTAATGACGTCTTTTGTCCGCGCAATCAAACAATGGCAGCAAATGAGGTTAGAGCAACGGCGTACCTGACGTTTAATATCTCGGCAGAATGCGGATGCGGCGCAGCTTACTCCTCGGCTTTTATGTTGTCCTATTTTTCGAGTCTTATTTTTCAAAATAATTTTGAAATTTTAATTTTTTTAAACTGACAAACGTGGATTTAGGAAACGTCTACACCTTACGGTTGTCCGAGAGGAAGAGCAAAGAATAATAATATAATAAACATAAAATATGTACAGAACATGTGTCAACTTGCAGACTTTCAAAAGCTTTACCTCCTTGTAAGTTCATCATTAATAGATCAAATATTAAAGTTCAGTACTTAAGTAAAATGAAGATATAATAATAGTTAAGTATTGTTTATAAGCATAATAGGTTATGTACAACTTATATAAATATATTTTTTGTTTTATAAATTGTGTAAAAATAATTTAGTATGTATTAAGAATCCATTATAAAATTTAAGTGGGAGTGTTAGATAAAAAATCCGTTTGGTTGTGAATTTTTTTTTGTTTCTAAATATATGATTAAAGAAATCCGATTTAATCCGAGGTATCAATTAAAATAACCTGAATCCAACAATTACATTTATAGTTTAGTTTTTTTAGGAAGATTTTTTTTATATTTTCTAGATAGTGAATATGACATTGATAATCGGGGCGCCAAATACGGACAGAAAACTCAATTGTGCTACGAACATAAGCGTAAGATTTTCAAGGACGTAATATCATCGAAAAAAAAAAAAAAAAAAAAAATAATTTATTGAGGTAAATTGTTTTACATGTTTTACAGGTGTTGGAGCCTACTTTTAAGTTATAAAATACTTGTACCAGTAGACTCCGTTCTTCCATAACAATTGCGTGATTTTAATCTACCTTGAAATAAACTAAGTTAACAAAGTAATTTTAAGTTTAGGTAAGTTTGCAAATATAAAACAAAACATTTGAACTAGAATAGTGTAGTGTGTGTGTTGTGGTGTGCTGCAATGTGATGTGGTGTGGTGTGGTGTGTGTGTGTTGTGGCGTTGTGTTGTGTTGTGTTGTGTTGTGTTGTGTTATGTTATGTTTTGTTGAGTTGAGTTGTATTGTGTTGTGTTGTGTTGCGTTGCGTTGTGTTGCGTTGCGTTGTGTTGTGTAGTGTTGAGTTGTGTCGTGTTGATATATACACATATTTAACACTTTAAACTAGTATTGTTAATAAAACTCTCCACTTCGTCATATGTTAATTCTTTAAGCCAGGAGGTAATTAACGATTTACACTCACGAGATGATTTATTATATATTTTTAGTTCTTTATTTAACTTGTTATATATGTCGGCAGATCGAATACTATACTGAATTCTCGCAAAGTCTGTTTTTGCAAAGGGAACTAGAGCTGCATTTTGTCTCCTTCTACTATTAATTTGGGGTCTAAAGGGTAAAGTTTTATGTTTTTTTAAAATCATTTGAAGTAAATACAGTTTTCTAATTGTTAATAAATCGCAGGTTTGATACAACACGGTTGTAGGAAATGTTCTTTCTTTGAAGTACATAACTTTTAAAAGAGTACGTTGAGCTCTTTCAACCTCTATAAATCTCGTCTTATAGGCACCTCCCCAAACCGGTATACAATATATAATTATAGATTGAACTAGAGACACATAAATTTTATTAAGAAGAGTCGGTGTGACTATATGTCTTAGAGTTTTAAACATCCATATAAATTTTCTTATTCTTCCCGATAGTTGTTCGATTTGGGGGTACCACGAGAGATTTTGATCCACCATTACACCAAGGTATTTAGTGTGATGTAGTTTAGCAATAGAGGGACAGGTACAATTTTGGACTTGATCACATGTGTGGATTTTTATATCAAAGTCTACAGGTGGTTGTGTGTTATTATATATGCTAAAGCAAATGTAATTTGTTTTTGACGCATTTAAGGTTAACAGATTGTATTTTAGCCATGTAGCTACTTGAGCCATGCCCTTTTCAGCGTGTTTACGAGCAGCATCCCAGGTCGGGCCAGTGAACACTATTGCAGTGTCATCTGCGTATGAAAACAGTTTTGCATTTTTTAAGTTCATGTTGCAAAGGTCGTTGATATAAATGAGAAACAGAGTCGGACCCAGTACGCTTCCTTGCGGAGCGCCATGAGTCACACTCTGTCCCTCACTTATATATTCATCCAGTTTAACTTTTTGAATTCGGTCCGATAGATAATCCTTGAAGATGTTTAGTTGTTGGCCCCTCACACCTACTTTTTCTAATTTAGCCAGCAAGATGGGTATGGAGACGGTATCGAATGCTTTTTTAAAATCAATAAAGCATGTAAGGCATTTAATGCCTTTATCTACATTTTTGATAATAATTTCAGTTAAGCAGGTTACAGCATCTTCAGTGGAAATTCCCTTTCTGAAGCCAAACTGTGATCCTGAAAGTATATTGTGTGTTTCGAGATAATTTAGTAATCGGATATTTAATAATTTTTCTATAATTTTTGCCAAAACTGTTATTACTGAAATAGGCCTATAATTGTTGATATCGTCTCCATCTCCGCTTTTATGTATGGGGGTGATGATTGATTCTTTGAGGATTGAGGGAAATATACCTTTATCGAAACAAATATTAACTAAATGAACTATAATAGGGATAATTTCATTTTTTGTATATTTGATGTATCGGGTTGAAACATTATCCCATCCCGGTGCACTATCTGATTTTAAATTACTAATAATGGAATCAACTTCTTCACAATCGGTTTTTAGCAGAACGAACGACTGGGATTGGCTCGGGAGATTGCGGATATACGCAGAGCTACCATCATTAGTTATAGTCAATTCTATGTCTTCAGCAAGTTGTTTTCCAATTTTTGCAAAATAACTATTAATATAATTAGCCGATTCAAGAGGTGTGGGCTTCAGGTCTTTTAATTCTTGTTTGGTCCCTTTAGATTTATTGGTATAAGTTAATGTTTTTATATTTTTCCATAATAATTTGTTGTCCTTTATCGCATTATTGATTAAATTCCTTTCATAGTTTCTTTTAGTTTTTTTAATGAGATTATTGCAAAAGTTTCGGTACCTTGTGTAAGTGATTTTTTTAATAGTACTGTCTGGATCGTTACGCGATTCCCTTTGTAATTTATTTCGATTATGTATACATTTTAGTATACCCTTGGTCATCCATGGTTTCACAGTGCGTTGACTTTTTGGAATATTAAGCGTAATAGTGTTTTGTTTTAGCGATTCTATAAGCCTCTGAATTAGAGTGCTTGTCAGTAAATTAGGATCCTTACAAAGCAGAAGCTCAGAAATTTTTTTCTTTTGTAAATAAGTTAATGCATTTTCAAAATTAGTTTTTGTAATAGTCTTAGGAGAAAGTTTATTGGGTTTTATTTTATTTATAGAAAGTAGTGTAGTTTTATGATCTGTGATACTAGTATTTAATATGCCAATAAAAGCTGAATGTTTTTTCCTATTAAATCTTAGCATGAAGTGATCAAGGCAGCTGCTCTCCCTAGTTGGAAGGATATGACCAGGTAGTATAGCATGAGACGCCAGAGTATTTAAATAAGATATTCTATTTTGTAACTCCTGAGGCCTCTCTTGCGATTTTGGCAAGATATTAATATTTATGTCTCCGGCTATAATTAAATTAGTAGTAGATTTTAAACTATTTATACATTCACCTAACGAATTGATAAAGCCTTCCGCATTTGTATTTGAAGGGGATCGGTATATTCCAAGAATCGAATAATCAAGAATATCAACTCGTAGGCAAGATGCTTGAGTTAATCGCATCTCTCTAATTTTAGGTTTAAGTTTTTCTTTTGCATATATAACAACCCCGTCATTTTGGTTTAGATGGAACGTAGATGCACTTGATATATAGTTACTTATAGTTGGAATAGGTTTATTTTTGTCGATATGACATTCCGTGAGAATAATAACATCGGGTTCAAACATGAGAGATGACATGTTTATCATAAAATCGTCGAGATTATTGTATACAGTTCTGATATTTTGGGAAATTACGGTTAAGTCTTTTTTATTAATTTGATGATGACGCATTAACTCTGATATATCACAAGTTACTGATTTGGCTATATTTAGGTTATCCATTTCGGTTATAGCTTGGACTGTATCACACATATTTATTTATATATTATATAATATGGAGTGAACAAATCGAAAAGGTAAAAATTTGAATAATAATTTTGATACATTACGTAATACATCGATATTACATCGCTTTGCCAAGACTATATCAATTTTATGAATTTTAAGTAAAATTATATGAGAGTCGCGATAATTTGTATGTTTGAGAGACATTAGGATGCATGTACAGTACAATAATGCGTAAATAAATTTTAATATTCGTTCGCAATTACCAATATATTTTAGTTTCAGATAATCTGCCTGGAGATTTGTATGTGTAAACATAGTTAAACAGTGTTTATGTTTATTTATTTGTTTTGTATAGTTTTTGATTGTTAAGGAGTGGATTGTGTGTGACATGTATATTGAAGTGTTTGTTTTGTTGGTATGTATGTGTATGTGTGTGTGTAAATACTTATTATGTTGGATTTTACATTGTGCGTTATGTAACTTATAATATAGTGTATAATAATGTTTGTGCAATTTTTGGAGACAAATAGCTGTAGAAAGTATTTGCCAGTGTAAGAGTTTAATATAAATAAATGGAAATACAAATGTGCGTATAATACGCAGAAAGCAAAAACACTGGCAAAATAGCAGAATGAGTCATTTAAGTAGTTGGAGTTGCGCTTCACTTTTAATTAAGATTACTGGGGAGTTATCCTCCTTTCTAAGATAAACCCTTCCGTACGCTGTCCAGCAGTATTTATAAGTTTTGGCCTTCACGAAATCGCGAGCAAGGAAATACAGACGTGCTGCCTTGGGAGTCAGTTGCTCCGCGACGAAAATTGGGGTGTCCTCCTGTGAGCGCATGCCAAGATGTTTAGCGCAAAGCTTTGCTTTTTGTTTAATGTTGAAGGCCTTGCACGATCTCAGCATTTCGTTTTTTACGAAAGTGGAATTTGTCTCCACTATTATAGGCATATTTGCCTTAGAGTCCTTCTTTCCTCGTACTCGGTAGATGTCCCGTATAGCGGATTTTTCCATTTTGCAACCCACCGAATAGGACAGGTTTACGACCATTTGAACTAAGTCGTCCTTAGTCTCGTTGGGTTTTTTCGGCACATTTTTTATTTCAATATTTGCCTTCCTACTGTCTTGTTGCAGGTTTTCTAATTTTTCTTCCAAAATGGCTATATTTGAGTTGTATGTTTGAGTTGAGTTGGAGCTGGTGCTGGTGGTCACCAGGAATTTGAGTTCCTGGTGGAGCCGGTGATGATGGGTGATAGGGCTGTGAGGTCAGGTCCGGTGTAAAAAAGGATTGCGGATCTAGTGGTGTTAAAATTAAATTTTGGATGGAGTGGTTCCTATGGAAACCCTGGATTAAAGAATGGAACTGCTTATATCTTGATAACCGTTTGACGAAAAATGGAAATTTCTGTGTCGTTTGATGCGCCAGACGAAGGCGCTCCTTTGGTGTTATGGGCGTTACTATGGTGTGTTGTCTTGTGTGGTTTTTACGTGGTTTGAGGGGTTATTTCAGCTAAAAATATAATAACGCAAAAACTGGTTTTTACGTGGTTTGAGGGGTTATTTCAGCTCCGATTTTCTAAATCTATATGTCTATTGATGGGGAATCGTTTTCTGCGTTATTCTTTATATTCAAATTGTTTGTGTATATATGGGCTGCGATTTCGCAGCTGAAAAACCTGAATTTCTAGTTCAGGTTCTAGTTTCTCCTGAAAAATCTAGTTTTCACCCAATTGACACAATATGGGTATCAAAAGATGCGCATTAAAGCGCTTTATCTTCTTGAATAATATGTATGACTTTGTATAAAATATGGGACTTATTTGAAAAATTTTGAAAAAATCAGAAAAAATTCTATATCTCTGAAACTACTTGCTGAAATTTAATGGAAATTATGTCATTAGATGCGCCTGGAAAAGCCGGTGTTGGTACGAACAAACGATCTGTCGTTTGGTGTATAGAAAATATTGTATATTGGTATTGTCAAAGATCTATTTAAAAAGTTATAGAAAAATTAACACTAAATTGTCCACCAAATCCTCAATTTTTGGTCCTTATCGACAAAAATGTTGTCGAAACGTGCACAACACTGTGTCCTGATGAAAATGAAAATGAAATTTACACTACACGAAAGAGCAGCATTTTTCTGCGTCTTTTGATATATAAAACACTACTGGAACTATTTTGAAAACTTTTTCGAGGCGCGGAGCGACGTGAATTCGACCGTTTTCGACGGCGTTCGGACGCGGACTACCACCAAGGTTGGGAAGCAGCCGCGCAAGCGCCCCCGCTGCGCCAACGAGCCTGCCCTCGAGATCCCTGAAGTTGGCCTCGAATTTCCATCGGCCGTCCAGGACGAGACCAAGATACCTCATCCTGGAAGCCAACGGAACCCGCACTCCCTCGACCATGAGAGTTGCGCCGGGGGGGGGGCATTCCTAGGGCCGTGGAACAATAGGGCATCGGTCTTATCGAGAGACACCCTAAGTCCCAGGGCCCTGATCCGACTTGCCACCAAAGAGGTGCCAGCAGTCGCCAATCGCTGCACCTCTCCGTAACTCCTGGCCACGACCAGGGTGTCGTCTGCATAGCAGAGGACGCGCAACCCCACAGGGAGCGCGCCACGCAACACGCGGTCGTAGGCCATGTCCCAGAGGAGTGGTCCGAGGACTGAGCCCTGCGGGACCTCACACCGTACGAGGTGGTATACCATCGACCCCTCTCTATTCTGATATACCACCCGCCGTCCCTCGAAATAGTCAGCCACCAATCGGCGCAGGTATAGTGGCACCCTGAAAAATTCAAGGGCCTCCCCAACCACGCCGAAAGGCAGGCTGTTACAGGCATTGGCTATATCTGTACGGCTAGGCCGAGTGCGTCGAGGAATTCCTCAAATTCGCATCTCGGCCTGTTTGGGGAGAAGTACGCTCCGACGAGCGTCCATTCCCCCCAATCCGCCAGAACGAATCCCGCCCCCCTTTCCCTCAATGATACGGGAGGACCGTGCAGCCGGGTAACGACTGCCGCATCTCCCAGGGAGTCCGCCACCCAGTTCCCCCGCTGCGCGACATAGTTCGGCTCCGTTATCACGGCTGCCGAGATTCCCCACTCCGCCATAGATTGCAGGAACAGGTCCTGAGCCGCGGCGGAGCGTCCCATATTCCCCTGAAGGAGGTCGTTGTGGTTCTCTGCCATATTATTGTTGAGAATCCACACCAACCTCCATGCGAGAGCCTTCCGCAGCCGATGTTCCGGGAACATCAGGCTTCCTTCTCTGCACTGGGGGTGCACAGTGCTTGCCCGTCATCTTGTGGTCTGCCGGCTTCCCGGCTGCCGCACAGACCACACAGTGCAGCTTCTTCGAGCTACACTCATTGGCCTTGTGGCCCTCACCTCCGCATCTGAAGCATGCCGCCGCGAAGTCCTCCGTCGAGGGACACGTGGCACGCACATGCCCCAGCTTCATACAACGGAAGCACCTCATCGGGCAATCCCCCCGGGCTTCCACCCGACAAAGAGCCTTCCGCCCAGGACCTTTTTCGCGGCGGCAACCGGGCATAGCACGTTCACCTCTCCCATCCCCCACCCACGTTTTACAATTACGCCCGCCTTGATGGCGGAGCTGTCGCATCCACCCATGGATGCCACAGCCTCCACCACCTTCTCCACCTTAACACTGTCGTCCAGGTCCCTAATGTGGTCCACACGTTTTGTGGGTCTCCCCACCAGGGCATCCTGCGACAGCACCTGCCGCAGGCTCTCCGCAAGGCGATCCGCTTCTTCCTCGCGGTCATGGCCTGCGACTTCTAACATTCTTGCCCCAGTGGCCGTCACCCTCAGACTCACCCTAGCTATGCCCAGGGCGGGCAGGCTAATCTCCTGCTTCGCCCTGGACAGAGCATCGGCGTAGGTCACGCCTCGTGCCAACGCCTCCTGCCGCAGCGTCAGCACCACAGCAGCAGTCGCCGGCGTCACGAGTGAGGGCGAGCTCCGACCTTCCGGCTTTTTACCCACTACGGGACCCACACTCACTGCCGGTTTTTTAGGTCCCGCCTCCCCGCCGACACGAGCGGGCGTAGCAGCGGGAGGATTTGGGTCCACCACGTTCCCAGTTCCTTTCCCCTCCCTCTTCCTCTTCGTCTTGCCCACCACTTTAGACCAAGACTCTTGGTCTGTCCCACATTCGTGTCGTGTTGGCATCGAACATGCCCCCCACTGCCCGCAGTATCTCCCCCATTAGGTCCTCCTTCAAAAATGTATAATAATACTATCCCAATGTGAAGTAGGTTCGTCTAAGCTAGAAAGTGCACGTAAATTTTTATTTATGTTCTCTACAATTGACCTAAGTCCCTTTGCACTTTCACCTTCGCGTGATATATTGTCAAATTCGAAAAGAGCATCCATATGAGTTTTAATTAAAAGTGTTTTATTGTCATATCGCTCGCGCAACAACTCCCAAGCTTCACTATAATTAGACTCGGTTACCTCTAAATTACTAAGATAGCAAAATTTGATGATTCGAAATGCGCTTATTGTCGTGTACAAGTGAACAAAATAAATCGCGAAACTCAAGCCACTTAAAGTAGTTACCACCAAACTTTCCTATATGCAAAGTAGGAGGCTTGAAACCTATTCCCGATTGGTCATGATAACACGATGAGTTGCTGTGAACATCGACGGCGTTGTTTGAGGTGGCCTCATATTTAGACTGGTAAGGCTGCGCGGTCGCGATGAGGTTAGCAAATTCAAGCTCAATATTATCACGCTCGTCGATCTCCCCGTCCAACGAAGAAGAATTCAAAACTTCTATCTGAGTTTGCAAATCTTCGAATACAGAAGATAGATTTTCAATCTTAGACAATTGAATATTTCTATATCATTAAAGGACTTTAAGTCATCTAAATTGCTTAAGTAGTTTTTAAATTTCGTCAAACGACCTTTAACCGAGCTACGTTTAGCTAATAACTCTTTTAACTTTTCAGACATAGTTGTAAATAATGATAAAAACTCGACAATTAAATATTTGATAAAATACTGTTAGGAAACATAATCAATGTAACATGTAAATAAAACAAATTATTGCATCTTAGGCTCCCGTTGAATT
Organism: Pontia daplidice; assembly: GCA_963693355.1. Taxonomy (NCBI): domain Eukaryota; kingdom Metazoa; phylum Arthropoda; class Insecta; order Lepidoptera; family Pieridae; genus Pontia; species Pontia daplidice. Next base: position 1,989,565 of record CAVNZL010000016.1, on the reverse strand, counting down.
CTTATCATAACACCTGAACAGTCGGCGCGCCCGAACGCACAGGTACCTCGCGGCCGTGGACAATAGGGAACTGGTTTTCAAGTCAGCCAAATACATTATACTATATTATTTTAGTAAAAAAGTTGTTTTTTTGTTTACTACATATCATGATTAATCACTAGAAACTCTAAGCCATCCGATTCATTCTTAGTGGAAACAAGCCTATTACATTCAATAGAAGAAAATGGAACCTGACCCTGGAAATGGGTATTCTGTGTAAAAAGAGATCCAGAAGGTAAGATGCAAAGCTTCATTCAGATTTCAAGGAGACGTTCATCGACAACCAGTATGACTCTATCAGAGTTATATATCTCTTGCAGCTCAAAAGAATTATGAAATTTGATGTAAAAATTTACATTTCTTTATGGTGAATTGCTGGAAGATGTTTACATGGAGGTGCCTGAATGTGTCCAGGCTGAGCAAATAAAAATATGTAAGTTTGTTAAATCTTTATATGGTTTAAAACAATCCTCTCGTTGTTGGAATAAAAACTTGTTTTCACAGAGAAACTCAGCTGTGTTTAATTGACGGTGTCGTTCGAAAGAATACATTAAATCTGTAAACTAATCTTACATACATAATAATGACCTTAAAATTAATTTTAAGATAAAATTTTAATACTTTTATTGGTATGGAGATAACTAGAAGTAATAATTCAATTGTTATTAGTCAAAAACAGTATATAAAGCACTTGATTAATAAGTTTAATATATCAGAAGCCATTCCATGTAGTATGATAATAATGTTCTTTTGATGAAAAACGACAATAAAAATGTAACAATAACTTTCCATATAGGGAAGCAGTGGAAGCCCTAATGTTCTTGTCTAATGTATCTAGACCTGATATAGCTTATTCATTAAATATAGTTAGTAGATATTTAAACAACCCAAATAGGATTCATGTCAATGCTGTTAAAAGAATAATTAGATATTTAATAAAATTAATTGATTTTGAACTGATTTAAAGAAAAATACTTTGTTAACGGATTAAGTTATGTATTTTACAAAATTTAAATATAGAAACAATAGATATTTGTATTGCTTATAATTGTAAAAATGAGTTAACAGGTTATTCTGATTTTGCCTCAGATATTGATTCTAGGAAATCAATTTCTGGTTACATTTTTATATTGAATGGAGGGCCTGTGATCTGGGCAAGTAGAAAGCAAAATACTGTGGCGTTATCACCTACGGAATCTGAATAAGTGGACGCAAGTGGCGCCGCCAAAGAAATTTTATGGTTTAGACAGTTGTTTATTGATATTGATGAACCACAATTATGTATCACTTTGTGTATAAAACCAAAGCGCCATTAAGTTAAATCATAATCCTGTATTCCACAAGAGAACTTAACACATTGACATTAGATATAACTTTATAAGAGAAAATGTTCAAATAATTGTTATGTATGGTATTTAGGTTAGGTAGTAAAGGAATTAATTATTTATTAAGTTATTTAAGGTGGGTAGTTTAGTTAATATGTCACTTGCATTTGCTACCTAGCTCAGTAAAGGTTATTACAAAAACGCGTTTTATTTTCAAACATAATGAAAAATGAAAAAATGAAAATGAAAAATTCTTTATTATAATAATGAAAGTACAATTCTGTGCGGGCAGGTGTCTCCCAGTAAGCTTACGCCTGTGTTGGGATACACCGCTCTTCATTAATATATAGGTTAGGTACATGAAAAAGGATTCCTCTTAGGTACTAGTATTTAATATGGAGTTATGTAGAATTAACATAAGGAATCAAAAATCTAACTATGAAGTAAAATTAAAATTAATCAGTTGAGTTCAGATGTGAAGGTGTATGTGTGTGAGTGTGTGTTTGTGTTCGTGTGTGTGTGTGTGTGTGTGTGTGTGTGTGTGTGTGTGTGCGTGTCTGTCTATGTGTGTGAATGACAGTAAGTATGTGAGAGTAGAGAGTACCACTAGTCGTCCAGAAGTGCTTCCATAAAGTCATAGCTTTTGTCTTCGGCCCATTTCATGAGGAGTTTTTTCAGATTATGTAGGTTTTTAGTGTATATATCTAGGTCTCTATTTATTATGTTATAGAGTTTAGAAGAGCGCCTATGGTATTGTCTACTGGCAAATGTAGTTTTAGTTGAAGGTACTACAGCGGCAATGTCGTTTCTTCTTTTTTGAAATATTACTGGGTCTAATTGTAAGGTTTTGTGTTTTTTGATTACTATATTGAAGATGTAAAGTTTTCTCATAGACATGAATTTTGTGTCTCTGTAAAGAGAATCCGTGGAATATCTACGATTTTTAAAGTGCATGAGTTTGATTAAGGCACGTTGAGCACGTTCAACGTTTAAAAATTTGGTTTTTGTGGCACCTCCCCATATCGTAATACAGTAAATCATGACCGATTGGGCGAGGGCTAAATATAGTTCCTTTAAAAGATCTCTGGATTTTGAGAGATGAGATTTAGATGGCACAATGTGTCTCAAAGTTTTAAAAATCCATATTAGTTTTCTGATTCGAGTGGAGACATATTCCAGGTGGGGATGCCATGAGAGCCGCTGATCAAGGATTACACCAAGGTACTTTGTGTGTTTGACTTTTTGCAAGACAGGGCAAGAACAAATTTCACCATCCAACGTAGAGTTACAATTGTGTATCTGTAATTTAAATTCAGGTTGTGGTTGACTGTTGTCCCGTATGCAAAAGCAAAAATAGTTGGTCTTATCTGTATTGAGAGTGAGCAGGTTGTATTTTAGCCAGCAATCAATTCTTCTGAGACCCAATTCCGCATCTATTTTGATAGTTTCCCAGTCAGTTCCAGTGAACACAACAGCCGTGTCATCCGCATATGAGAAGATCTTAGCGTTCTTGACCGTCATATTACAAAGATCGTTAATGTAAAGTAGAAATAATGTAGGGCCAAGAACGCTACCTTGCGGAACCCCGAAAGACACATCGTCGTATTCACTGGAATAACAGTCGAGTTTGACTTTTTGTTGTCGATTTGCCAAGTAGTCTGAAAGAAGCAGTAATGGAGTGCCTCTTATGCCATTTACTTCCAGCTTGCGTACAAGAGTGGGAAGATAAACGGTGTCGAACGCTTTTTTAAGGTCCAGGAAGATAGCTAAGCACTTGTTTCCTTTGTTGAGCTGTTCGACTACCAAAGAGCTAAGTGCGCACACCGCGTCCTCAGTCGATTTTCCCTGTCGAAAGCCATATTGCTGTTTCGAAAGTACATTATATTTTTCCAAAAAGTTTAGTAATCTTTTGTTAATAAGCTTTTCAATTATTTTGGAAAAGACGGGTAGAACCGAAATTGGACGGTAATTATTAATCAGACCTTTATCCCCACTCTTGTACACAGGCGTGACCAAGGACTGTTTAAGAGGAAACGGAAAGACTCCCTTATCAAAGCACAAATTCACGACGTGGGTGATGATCGGTATGAGCTCAAGCTTTGCAATTTTTATAAAAGATGTTGGGATATTGTCCCATCCTGTTGCACTGCTTGATTTGAGGTTTGTTATTATGCTGTTTACTTCCATCGGATCAGTCGGAATCAGGACGAAAGAATTTGGTTGACTAGGAAATTCAGAAAAATAATTATTCAAAAGGTCAGCATTAGGAGTAATTTTTTGGGCCAAATTTTTACCGATGTTAATGAAATAGTTATTTACCATTTCAGCTGATAGCTGTGGTGATGAACTTAAGTTTATTAATTCTGTGTTGTTACTGTGTGTTTTGTTAGTATACGTGATATTTTTAATGTTGTGCCACAATAATTTGTTGTTATTTATGCTTCTTGTCAGAGTGTCTTTATCGTATTGTCTTTTTAGTTTTTTAATAATTTTATTGCAGTAGTTTCTGTATCTTTTATACGTGATTTTTAATACTTGGTTAGAGGGGTCATTACGTAGATTTAATTGAAGTTTGTTGCGATTTCTAATACATCTTAAGATGCCAGGTGTGATCCACGGTTTTATCGTTCTAAACTTGGATGGAATATTCTTTATGACTGTGTTGTCTTTTAATGTTTGAGTAATTATATAAATCAGACGGGTTATGATTTCATTAGGGTTATCAGAGAAAAGAAGTTCAGGAAGATTACAAGTTTTTAGTTGTTCCAGGGCTTGTTCAAAATTAATTGTCGTTTTAGTTTTTTTAGTAAAAGAAGGGGTTTTAGTTTTAGATAGACAGAGGAGAGTAGTAAGATGGTCTGTGGTGGTGGTTTGTAAGACTGCTATGTGAGCCTGAGTTTTATTGACTTTTAAGTTGATCATAAAATGATCAAGGCAGTTATCTCCTCTGGTAGCTATAATATGTCCGGGAAGTATACCATATAATGACAGAGCGTTTAAATAATTAATTCTGTTATTTTGTTCGTAAAATAATTCGTTAGTTTTAGAGATAATGTTGATATTAATGTCACCTGCAATTATAACATTTTTGTTTGGTGAAACTGCAGTATCGAGATGTTGCGATAACGAATTAATAAAATTATCCGCGTTCCGGTAAGAGGGTGACCTGTAGATTCCTAGTAGAATGTTGTTTAGAATATCTATTTGGAGACATGATGCTTGATCCAGTATTATCTCTTTTACAGTATGTGTTAGATTTTTTTTGATATAAGCAACTACTCCATCACTTTGATTCAACTGTCTGTTTGTAGAGTAAGTTTCATAGTTAGGCAGAGCAGGGATTTGTTTGTTAGAGTCAAGCCAGCATTCAGTCATTATTATGACGTCAGTATCAAATTTAAGGTTATTCATGTTTACAAGAAAGTCGTCAAAATTGCAATGATTACTTCGTATGTTTTGTGATATTACGGAGAAGTCATTTTTGTTGAATACTAAATTATGTTGTAATTGTGCAATATCACATGTAAAACTGTGTGCAATTTCAATTTTGTCTAATTCCTTTAAAGTTTTAATTGTATCATTCATATTGAAAAGAAGAGTTGGAGAAACGAGTGTGAGAAATGGGCGGACAATACATTGTTAGGTTAAGATGAGTCGAATCATTAGAATATGATTTGGTGATGCTAGAATGAATGTCGGATTTGAGGGCCGATATAGCTTTGTCTTGTAAAAAAGTAGTGGGCAGGGTTTTGGTGTTGTGGGTGAGCAATGTTGATGAGTCCGAGTGTGTTGAATGAGTAGTCGTGCAAGTGTGTTTGTGTGTTGGGTGTATGAGTATCAGGATAAAATATTTATAGCAATCAATCAAAGAACAGGAGTTAGGTATACTCCATTTTAGATAAAAGTTGAGAAAAATTAAAACAACAAGGGAAAGTAACGCGTGCAGAGAAAATGATAGTCAGTCGTTTAAAATTAAGTTATGGACTTGCTCCTCGGATTTAATCCAGATGATTGGAGATTGTTCAGATTGTCGAACATAAACTTTACCATAGTTGGTCCAGGCGAATTTATAGTTCTTCGATTTCTGTAGGTCTCGGGCTAAGAAGTAGAGTCTAGAGGCCTTTGGGGTCAGGTGTTCAGATATGTAGATGGGTGTATCTTCTTGTACCTTAAAACCGAGGTGTTTGGCGGCAAGTTTTGTGTGGTTCTTCACATTGAATAATCGAGCGGCGCGAATTATTTCGGATTTTTTCAATGCAGAGTTAAGTTCTACGATTATTGAGGAGGTCGTGATGTCTGCTTTCTTTGTCTTAATTCGGTAAATATCTCTTATGTCATTGATTGTTATTTCACAATTTAGGTTTTTAGAGAGGCACGTTACCATTTGTAGTTGATCGGATTTGTTTTCGTTGGATATTTTAGGCACGTTTTTCAGTTCAATATTCGTTTTGCGACTGTTTCTTTCTAGATTATCTATCTTGTCTTCCAAGAGGATGATGCAGTTTCTGTTTTCATGACAGTAGCCCTCCATATCCGATAGTTGTTTATTTAATTCAGATTGTTGTTTAGCTAGTAAGTTAACTGTGCTCTCAATATTGGTGTTCGATTCCTTTATCTCTGCAAGGGTGGTCTTCACACCGACAATCTCCTCCTTCTGCATAGCGGCAGAGAGTGCTAGGATATTTTTCATTTCTTCCTTGAAGTCCTTAAGATCCTGAGCCCAGGTGATTTCTGGAAGTCTAGATGGACCAAGCTCCCTATTTCGTGGTAGGTAATTGACGAAATCATCATAGCATATAGACTCAGCTTTAGGTGGCAACACTGACGATTTTCCTGCATCCGACACACATGTGGACATATTCTGGTTGTTGGGTGATGCCATTACGACGGTACTAGGCGAGCAGAGTTGTGTCGGACGTGGTTTATCCGTTTAAGTGACGCACGCGCAGGGGAGGAGCCAGTAAGAGCGATGGGGGCGGAGGGTGACGAATCGCAGCGAGGTAGGCGGAGCTAACGCAGCTGGAGACGGAGACAGCGAGAGTAATGACGTCTTTTGTCCGCGCAATCAAACAATGGCAGCAAATGAGGTTAGAGCAACGGCGTACCTGACGTTTAATATCTCGGCAGAATGCGGATGCGGCGCAGCTTACTCCTCGGCTTTTATGTTGTCCTATTTTTCGAGTCTTATTTTTCAAAATAATTTTGAAATTTTAATTTTTTTAAACTGACAAACGTGGATTTAGGAAACGTCTACACCTTACGGTTGTCCGAGAGGAAGAGCAAAGAATAATAATATAATAAACATAAAATATGTACAGAACATGTGTCAACTTGCAGACTTTCAAAAGCTTTACCTCCTTGTAAGTTCATCATTAATAGATCAAAAATTTTAGTTCAGTACTTAATAAAGATAACAATAGTTAAGCATTGTTTATAAGCATAATAGGTTATGTACAACTTATATAAATATATTTTTTGTTATATAAATTGTGTAAAAATAATTTAGTATGTATTAAGAATCCATTTTAAAATTTAAGTGGGTGTGTTAGATAAAAAATCCGTTTGGTTGTGAATATTTTTTTGTTTCTAAATATATGATTAAAGAAATCTGATTTAATCCGAGGTATCAATTAAAATAACCTGAATCCAACAATTACATTTATAGTTTAGTTTTTTTAGGAAGATTTTTTTAATATTTTCTAGATAGTGAATATGACATTGATAATCGGGGCGCCAAATACGGACAGAAAACTCAATTGTGCTACGAACATAAGCGTAAGATTTTCAAGGACGTAATATCATCGAAGGATACGAAGAATAAAACCTAGATTTCTATAAGCTTTTTGAAGTCAATATGAGAATTGACTTCATAGTTTAGAGTCCTGAATAACTCCAAGATCACGTATTTCAAATGTTCTACTCAAAGCCGTGTTCTTTAAATTGTAATTGAAATTTATTAAGCCTTTTAGTTTGCGAGAAAATGTAATAACATGACATTTATTACATGACATGACAGTAAACGGTAAACTGAGATTCTGTTTGAACAATAATAATTTTGTAGTCTATTTAGATGCTGCTGAAGTTTTACACAGTCGTCAAGTTTTTAATTCTTCTAAAAACTTTTTTATAGTCCGCATATAGTAAGTAGTTAGAATTTTTAAAACAGTCCCCGATGTCGTGTAAATATATTTTATATAGTAATGGTCCAAGATGAGATCCCTGTGGGACGCCTGATGTTACACGTACTAGGTTTGACCAGAGCAAGGCGATATGTAGAATGCGCAGTTGGCATTATGATATCACATGATTTAAGATGACAGTCATGTGGCCTAATTTAAGATATTCTGACATGAAATCTTTATATAACTTAAGGCAGGTTTAGATTCATTACGTCTTTTTAAATATATTTTTTAACGTTTAGCTTTCTCAAACGAATCGCCTAAACGGAACAGAAAAACCTGAGTAACAAGATAGAAGTAGCCGGAGTACCCCACAAAAAAGAAGAAAATCTACAACTAATTACAAAATATATTGTTACTAAACTGAACGACCATAAAACCAGTAAAAAGAATCAAAGGTAAGGGAGAGAACACAGAAGGAATTCTTCATCTCTATAGATGAAAGAAGAATCCTGCAACATCCTGGACGCAGACGACGCGTACCGCGAACCTGGTGGTGTCCGATGTGCAACCTACCTACACAGGAGAAGAAAGGAAATCTAGAATCTACGTTCGCCTTAACCTTACAACAAGTCATTGCTGTATCAAGCATAGAAAGATCTGAAGAAAGTATACAAATTTAAATGGTGTAATTATGAAGGCAAAATACTGAAAAAGTGAAAAAAAAAGTGCCCGTAAAAGTGAAATCAGCAAAATTCTGTCTATTCAGTTCCAAGATGATATAAGAAACCTTCTGAAATGAAGGTAAAATAATATCTTATTTCATTAATTACTATAACTAATATTTATTACTCTAAAATGACTAATATCACTAATGAGCTTTAAATTTAAATATAAAAGATGTCTATTGTTGGAGTTCCAAAGCCAGATTTAATCGTTTGTACTTAAAGTATATAGTTATTGTCGTATATATGGTATAAGTAATACTATTTTATTTTATTTATTTATTATTATTTTTTTAAACTTTGTTTTAAATACTTTTTTACCATAAAAATAAAAAAATTATTAAAAAATTTTTACCGTAAAATTACGACGCGACAAGTAGCAGGTCCGGTTTTTATAATAAATTTTTGTCACACGTTCGCTCAGCCTGGTATAAGCCTTAATATAGTGTTCGTTTCGTTAAAATTTTATATTAAGTGATCAACATATTAAGTATTAAGGACAACCCGGCATGCCCATGTGATTGCAAAACTGTGGAAACAATATTACATTGCCTGTTTGACTGCCCTATGAATGGACAAGCTAGGTACGACTTGGAAGCCGAAACAGGCGTCGCGGTGTGCGCCGAAAACGCCAGCGATCTCATAGCCAACAAAAACACAACATACAAATTTATTAAATACTGTTATAAAATTGTAAATATAGTCACGAAAAGAAACCAAACCAAGTAATATGTATATAATGCAAGTTATAATTAATAATAACATATTACGTATCTAATTGCAAGTTAACTATTTATTTAATTAACTCAATTAAAACGAGCTGTAATGGCAGATAAAATATTAAATTGTCTCTTGTCATGGCAAAAGGTGGAGTAGCACCTTTGAGGTTGACCTCAATACCAAGATTGGAGTTACAAGCCGTGGTTTTGGGTTATCGCCTGGCATGAACAGTAGAGACTGAACATGACCTAAAAGTGAGAAGAAGAATTTTCTGGACTGACTCTAAAACAGTATATGCCTGGTTACGGTCGGGCCCGCGGATTTTCAAACCATTCGTTGCTCACCGAGTAGCTGAAATAGAAGAAGGAATCATACGTTTAAAGTCACGAATAGAATCAGCTCCAGACCTGCGAGAGGAATAACAATCTCCTCCGATTTTAGATGGAAATACCTATTATGTCGGTCTGTATATCGCCTGGATACATAAAGCTAACCACCATAGCGGTCCAGAAACGGTGGCAAATGAAGTAAGAACGCCATTATGGATTCTGCGTCTTATACCTGCCATCAGAAATATAATAAAAAAAGCATTAAATGCAGGATCCTACCAGCTGATCCTGCCATCCCTGCTACTGGCGAACATCCTAATACTAGGCTAGGCTATCACCAATGTCCATTCACACACGTAGGGCTTGATTCCGCCAACATGTGCTATAAATTTGATTAATTATAATAAAAAATTCCAATAATAAATTATTTAATAAAAATAATTAAAACTTTTAATTTTTAAGTACTGTAACTAATTAAAATATTCTAACTTTGCTAATCTGAAGCACGTTGTAATTATGTGTAGGTGATCAATTAATTAATAAACGTTTTCGTTTGATATGAAGAGATGTTCTGAAAAGAACAGTTATAAACGTTTCGACTGATATAAAAGTGTTCTGAAAAGAACAAGCTATGAACGTTTCTCAAGATACGACGTGATGTCTAATAAGAAACGTGCGAACAGTGTGACGTCGATGCGCAGAAAAGGAACGAGCGATATGCCACGTCGCATTTTTATAAACTCGCGAGCGAGATAGCGATAGCTCTGTCGCACATCCTATACGGTGGCAACGTGTTATTACTAGTAGTATGTTTAACGTCATATTTTTGTATATAATTACGCTACTTTTTTTAATAAATATTGAGTAATTCAGCAAGTTCCAGCTACATCTCTTCTCCAACAAGTAAAGGGATTTTATTTCAACTCCTCAACCAACAATCCCTAAATATGTATTACTAATTTTGCTAAATTAATAATTACAATTTAAAAATACCTGATTTTACAGTGCTGTGTGCAGTGTGTACACTTTTAATGAAATTAACAAGCGTATGCGGCTCGAATACGACCATGTATAATAATTAATGGAATCAGGGGTCAGATAGCAAAATGAAACACGCTTGGTGACGGTCAGAAGTGGAACGTATTCATTGACATATCACTATTAAGTACATTATAAATTAATATACATCTGAAATTTTAAAATAACAATTGTAATCTTCCTTTTAAAACACAAAGTGTCCATGATTGCTACAATTATAACATCGTGGTCCTTTGTTGATTCATTTTGATTTCTATGAATGTCCTTTTTCCTTATGAAGAATGCTGAATTATCTGAGCATTGAAATTCCTACAGGAGTTTAGATTTAATAGAATCTGCACTTATCTTGATGCCAGAGCTCTCCAGTTCCATGTTCACAGGCTTATAAGCTTCAGGGAGGTTGGTTAACATCAGAGTGCCAGCCATTCATCATCAATGTCAAACTTTCTTTTGTCAAATTGTCAAACAAAATTCCTGAGCTTATGAGCAGTCGACATTATTTTATTCACATAGTCATCTACGCTTCGAGAAGATTCCGATGTAGTTGTTATCAAGTCTTTCAACAAAGCTACTCTCCTGTATAACCCGCTGTCACCAAAAGCCAAAACACTCCCAGACTTCCTTACATGTAGTCGCTTTCTGCACATGTACATAAATGATAATGTATAGGAAAATTAGTGATAAGTTTATAATTTTGTATAAAAGTAGACTTTAAATAATATTACATAGATTTTTTTATGTTAAAGATATTTAGTAGTCGTTAATAATTCAATATTAAAGAATACCGATACTAACGTCATCACTTAGTCCAGCACTAGATATAATCCCCGCAAAATATATTATCTTAATAAAATATATTATCCCCGCAAATTGCTAATGCGCCCTGCCGCCATTTTGGTGAGATATTTTGTTGACATTGACATTAGGCACTAGAGGTGATCGTTATATTAGTAAGCTGATAAAAATAGTTGTTATTTAAAAATAGCAATAACGAGACATGCTTTTTACTTTGCGCGTGCTATTATTTGCCATTTAAATTATGAATGAATCTGTTATCTGAATACGTAATTTAAAGTCACGATGCGATAAAACGCCATCTATAAACAATAGCATGCATTAAGGTAAGTATGACTAAAAGCGCTTGTAGATTGGTCTGACTATTACTGTTTTGTACTATGGACTTCCACAAAGTAATCGATTCTATTAACAAATATAGGGCATATTATAGCCGTTTGGTTGCGCATCCAAAACACTGGCTGCATTAAAGCGTTGTACATCTGTGCTAGCAGGGTGGCCTTGAAGAGATCGCCTGAGGGCGATAAGGCCGCCTTTGTAAAAGTATAAGTCCTATGTCTTTTATTTTAGTTTGAATAAAGCTTTCATTAAATATAATTTTATTGTGTTATAATATATAACGAAACTCAAATAAAACGCAATCAGTTACAGTGACAAAGAAAGACTAATTTATTTTTACATTTGGTTTATGACCAAACATTGTCAGCACAGTATCTAGCGCAGAGGATGCGCGTGCTTGAAACTAGATTGCCTATCAGGTAGCCTGGAGCTGATGGTGAAATTAAACACGAGAATCTTGAAGACTTCATATATTGTATCCACAGGTACATTAGGTAGGAGCGAGCAATCGAGCAAGACAAGAAGAACTTAACAAGACAGTTAATTTGACATTAGCAAACGTCATTCGAGTTTGACAGTTCCATGAGTGTGACAAGTATAAGGTTTATAAGAATACACAATTTTAACACTTCCCCTTATTCTTATAAACTAAAGGTTAGTTATAAATTAAAAACCCTTAATAGCCATACTATGAATAAATGCATCAAAGACAAAGTTATATAATATAAAACTTTCAAAGTATAAAACTAATATTCATAATAGCTAACACATTACACTTTAAACAATCCAATTCAAAAATGCACACGATGCAGAGAACATTATAACATCACAAGGAACTCACAAAATAAAATATGTTAATGTACCAAACAAAATATCATTCACATTGTGTTAAACATTAATACACACTAAATTATAGTTACATTTACATAGCTTTCAAATTCATATCCTTAATGAAACTATAATGTTTATCAGAAGATAAAGGTTTCGTTAATACATCTGCTGGCATATGTTGGGTGGACAAGTACCTAACAGTAACATAATGTTTCTGTATCAAGTCTTTAATAAAATGATAGCGCAAATCGATATGTTTGGTTCGTTTATGTGAATATTCTTTTAACTGCAAAAGTTTCAAAGCACTCTGATTATCGTTATACACAATCATATCAACCTGCGTTCCATTAATTTCTAACAAAAAGTTTTTAATGAAACATAATTCTTTACACGCGTCTGTCACAGCCATAAATTCAGCTTCCGTACTAGACAGAGCGACGCTACGCTGTTTCCTTGCCTCCCAACTCACAGTATTGTTTCCCAGCTTCACTAGAAAACCTGTGTAGGACTTACGATCAGAAGGATCGTTTGCCCAATCAGCATCTGCATAGGCCACAACATTAAATTTGTCACTTTTATAAAAATGTAGACCATAATGACATGTATTGGCCAAATAACGAAGTACTCGTTTTGCAGCTACCCAGTGACATTTTTCAAACTTAGTTACATATTGACTGAGCTGGCTGCATACAAATGAAATGTCCGGCCTTGTGCAGACTGCAAGGTACATCAAACATCCAATGAGTTGCCTGTACTGATAAATATCATTATTAATACAATTATTTGATTCAGAGACTAACTTTGTATTGAGAGCCATAGGTGTTGAAACCATTTTACATTGTGTCATCCCAAATTTATGCAATAACTTTCTTACATAGTTAGACTGGTCTAAAATTAATGAATTTTCTGTTCTTTTGACATTCATACCAAGACATGTTTTCAATGGACCTAAATGTTGTACATCGAATTCCGTTTTTAACAACTTATAAAAACTTTTATTATTACAGTTAGTAAATACATAAAAATCATCAACATACAACGCCACAATTGTAATTTCCTTTTCATGCCTTTTATAGTACACACATGGTTCACACTTACTTCTCTCAAAATTATTCTCTAGCAAAAATTTATTTATTCTTTCATTCCATACTCTACTTGCCTGTTTTAATCCATATATACTTTTGTTTAATAAACACACTTTACTTTTATCTTTAATATAACCCGCTGGCTGCTCCATATAAATATTCTCATTCAAAACTCCATTCAGAAAAGCCGTACTTACGTCTATGTGCTCAATATTGAGATTATATTGGTTAGCCATAGCAAACAGAATTCTCAGAGTGGAGTGCCTCACCACCGGTGAGAATGTATCACAATAATCTACCCCCTCCTGTTGGCTAAACTCACGAGCTACAAGCCGTGCTCTATATTTATCTGGTTTATCAGACATATCACCTTTGATTTTATAAACCCATTTACACTTCACAACATTGGTGCCAGATGGGCGATCTACCAATCTCCATACATCTTTAGCAATCATAGAGTTATACTCTTTATCCATGGCCTCTTGCCACTTTGCCTTATCCAATGAAGACATTGCCTCATCATATGTTTGCGGCTCATCAAAATTAGTACATAATTCAATATGTCCTAATGACAACAAAGATGTGTCGTAGTCGCAAACATATCGTGTCGGCGGAATACCTCGTGTACTACGTTCAGGGTTTCTGCGGACAGTCACGGGCTGCACCGGACGAGTCGCATCCACCTCCTCCTCAGTTGACTCCTCTCCAGGCGAGGGCACATATTCAGGGTTGCGGTAAGAATCCGAGCTCCCAGAATCCCCCTCCAAACTGGCGGTGTCTCCATCCAAGCTGCTATCACGCAGAGGACTTCCTGAAATTGGAGAATAAAAATCATCAGCATCACATTGTGATTGCTCAGAGTTCACACCACTGGGGCAACTCAGATTATCATGGCACATATTATCCACCATATTTGGCTGTACCAAAACTTCAGACTCAATCAATTCAGTTTCACTGTGACTAGAGTTATTCAAGACATTGCTTTCTGAATGAATATCATTACTTTTAATATTATTATTATTTTCATTATTTAATCTATTATTGTAATTCATGTCAATGCATATAATATCATTATTAAATTCAATATTAAAATTATCATTCGTCTTCATGTCAACAGTTAAAACATTTTTAAAATCTTTATAAAACTTATTCTCAATAAATTGAACATCCCTTGATATAATAATCTTATTAGGATCTGATGGCTCTATCAACCTGTAACCTTTGGAAGTTTCGCAGTAACCTACAAAAATAGCTAACTTAGATTTCGCATCTAATTTTGAACGAGTGGGTTTGGGTAACAGGACATAGGCAACACAACCAAATACACGGAGATGTCGGAGACTAACTTCATGTCCAGTCCAGACCTCCTCCGGTAAACGACCTCCTAACGATGCTGTGGGGCTTCTATTTTTTAAATACATCGCTGTCATTGCAGCCTCCCCCCAAAAGCGGTTACTAAGGCCAGATTGCCTAATCATACACCTAACCTTTTCAATGATTACCCTATTCAGACGCTCCGCAACTCCATTTTGAGCTGGACAGTAAGGCACTGTAGTCTGATGAACAATCCCCTCATTAGCTAAATAATTTTCAAACTTTACACTGCAGTACTCACCTCCATTATCTGTCCTGAGACATTTAATTTTAAAACCTGTCTGCTTCTCTACGAGATTTTTAAATTTAATAAAGTAAAACATTACCTCATGTTTGTTTTTCAAAAGATATCCGAATGACTTTCTTGAGTAGTCGTCTGTAAAAGTTAACAAATACTTGGCTCCGCTCCAGCTGCATTCCTTCATAGGGCCGCACACATCCGAATGTACGATCTCCAGAAGTTGGTTTGCTCTCCGAGCCTCGCCCTTTGGATACGCATTAGCTGCCTGCTTCCCCTCAAAGCATGCTGTACACGGTAAGTCATGTTTATTTTTCTGAAACTGAATACCTATATTAGTACTTTTATTAAGGACCTGCATTCCTTTCAAACTAAGGTGTCCCAATCTCCTATGCCAAATCTCTTCAGACACACATGCAGCAGTCTGTGCACTCTCTGCCTCCTGCACTTCATGTAGGAGTGCTGAAGAATACTCCTGAGCCACATCTATCAACTTATAGATACCTTTCTCACATTTAGCAGACAGTACAGGTTTACCTACAATTTTACAATTTTTATAAAACTTACAGCCATCATCTTTAAAAACAACACTCATACCCTGCTCAACTACCTTACTAACAGACAACAAGTTTGCAGACAAATTTGGTACAAACATCACATTTTTCACACACCAATTCTTACCACCAATATTTAAATTCACATTGCCTTTACCCTCACTACATAAAACTTCATTATTTGCAATAGTTATCTTAGTATTATTTTCTATAAGATTATCTAAATTCTTCTTTGTGTTGGTCATGTGTGAAGAACACCCGGAGTCCACGATCCAGTCATTGGTAGCAACAAAACCCGATGCCAGCAAGGTCTGCTGCTGATCACCTCCATCACCTCTCTTCCTGTTATTGTTCTTTTTGTTCTTTAACTTATAGCACTGTGACTTCAGATGTCCTGGCTTTTTGCAGAAATGACAGGTAAGTGACTTCTTATAATTTGCAACCAATGCCGTATTTGAGTCGTTGCCAGATAACATTGTAATCTTCCGGTACTCTTCTTGTAATAATCTTGTGCGGACTGCTTCGCTACTTAAAGTACTTGATAAACAAATTGTTTCCAGTCCACTAACTAATGCATCGTAGTCTTGAGGTAGGCCAACTAGCATCATCTCAGCGACTTCGGCATCATCAATGTGTTTGCCGATGTCTGCTAGTTGCTGAACAATGGTCATAATGGTGTTTATATACTCCGTCATGCTATTAAAATTGTTAAAATCAATTCTGTGAAGTTGTCTTAGTAAAATAACCCTCCTGTGTAAGCCTTTGTCTTCAAAAATTGCACATAATTTATCCCATGCCTCTTTGGCGGTATTTGCTGTGTATACATGCTGATACAAAGCTGGCTTAATAGCCAAACATAAACGTGCAAGAGCTTTCTCATTCTTGGAAACATCCGTTTCAGCTCCAGTGACGCACTGCCATAGCCCATCCATTGTAAGCGCCATGCGCATTGCAAATTTCCATGTGGAATAGTTTGCCACGCCGTCCAATTTTTCAATTTGAAAATTATTTGCAGCAATAATCCTTTCGCCGCTAGTTGCAACATTTGGGGCTTGTGCATCATTTGCCATATTACTATTAGAAATATGAAAATTGTACCTTGTGAGGTTATGTTCGTGACGTGGTCAGCGTCGTGGTTGGCTGATGCAATCCTCGTCGTAGTCTGGGCCCATAACCTGTCAGCACAGTATCTAGCGCAGAGGATGCGCGTGCTTGAAACTAGATTGCCTATCAGGTAGCCTGGAGCTGATGGTGAAATTAAACACGAGAATCTTGAAGACTTCATATATTGTATCCACAGGTACATTAGGTAGGAGCGAGCAATCGAGCAAGACAAGAAGAACTTAACAAGACAGTTAATTTGACATTAGCAAACGTCATTCGAGTTTGACAGTTCCATGAGTGTGACAAGTATAAGGTTTATAAGAATACACAATTTTAACAAACATATGGAGTCTTATCATTCAATGATGGAAGTACTATTCTATTCTGTAGGTAGACAGCAGTATGTGTCGCCTCTGCCCAGAACTCTTTTCCTATTTTCGCATCAAACAATAAGCATCTTGCTTTTTCCACCACAGTACGATTATTCCGTTCCGATACACCATTCTGCTCGGGTGTGGACGGATTACTTCTTTGGTGTATAATACCTTCATTCTTGAGAAATGAGTCAAATTCTTTATTGCAATACTCACACCCATTATCGCTTCTCAAAATTTTAATTTTCTTGCTCGTTTGCTTCTCCACTTTGGCTTTATATTCTGCAAAACATCTGAGCGCTTCAAGTTGAAGTCGTCAATGAACAAGATAAAATACCTGGAGCCTCCCAACGATTCATGCTCCATTGGTCCACAAATGTCAGTGTGTACCAAACCTAGCCACTCATTGCATCTGGAACCACTGGGGAATGGCAGACGACACTGTTTGCCCTCACAGCATACAGGACAAGATGACTTACTTGTGTCCACTTTTTCTTGGAGATCCACTCCTTCCACAGCAATAGACATTTTATTTAAATAAGTGCTATTGACATGGCCTAGTCTTCTGTGCCAGACATCTCCTGACACTGCTAAACTTGTCACTTCACTGTCAGCAAGTCTCAACTTGTACACTCCGTTACTGAGCACAGCCATAGCCACCATTTCATTATTTCTGTTGAACACGTTACAGGCTTCTGACGTAAATTCTGTCAATCCTGGAGCACACATAACATCTTTAACTGGTATCTCATATTCACATTGATCAGTTTTCGTCACAATATCTAGGTCGCCGGAACAAAATACTTGTTTCTCGTTGTTATCAACATATACCTCCCGTATATCGTGATATGTTGCATTCTTCATCCACTTTTCATTGGCCGTCAAGTGCATACTCGCGGCAGAGTCGATGTACCAGTCGTACTGGATAATTTATTATTATAATACGGTTACTTACTATCTACATTTAAAACTGGTTAAGAAGGAGGGAAAATCAAAACTAGTACGTCACATTTGCGGTTTCTTAAATTGAACAAGATATCATTAAAAAGTTTAGTTTTGAATAAAAGCAGTTAACAATCTTTATAACACAATACTACTATTCCAGTCCACAAGGAAGCGATCGAGTGTTTTATTCTACAATGGAGGTAAGTTCATACTTAGTAACTATTTATATTTAAATGTATTTTTGTTGTTTCTGGTGTATTGTACTGATTATTCGCCTATTTGCTTTGTTACAGACACATAATGTCAACGATGTCGAGTCCTACAAACTCTATAATTACTATATGAACATGTTAGAGGATGAAGAGAAAAATTCCTCATCTCTTAATAACAAAAGAGGTCACAAGTTAGATGAATTTTTCAAGCAGCAACCTGAGCAGAAGAAAAGAAAGATTAAATTATCTTCAACTGCAGGACGGAAATATGGCATACATGACAACTGATAAGAATGACGGTGAGGAAGCCGAAACATTAGTGAAGATTGAAATATACAGTTTAAGGAAGTTGAGTGGAATCCCATCAGATCAACATTGGAAACATGTCAATTCAAGATTGAAATATTACACTAACATTAACAGTGTAATATCGAAACATATCAATAAAACTGTATATAATATTACTAAGGAAATATCGTCCGGAGAATGTACTGAACATTTTAATTTCAAAAATTAGATAACTCTTCGGTGATTAGTTTATTATTAAATAATTATAGGCTGTGTGGGCCTGGGTATCCGGAAGCTATATCCAGGATGCTCCCTTCCCACGGTAAAATAATATACGCTGGTTCGGCTGTCGCGTGTCAGTATGATAAAGAAGGAATCCAATAATCGAATGAGACTATGACTATCACTTACCATCAACGGTGGTGTGTCTCTCTCCAACCCCTGGATCCTTAAAAAATTGTCAGTTATGTGGTAAAAAATGCGGGTTAGTATTCAAGTGCGCACGCGACGGCGGAAAAAACTACACTACTTGCGCCGTTATCCCGGGACGCCACCTACCGTCTCCGGTTCGCGTGTCAAAGTCAAACCGACATGTGTCATCCTTCTTTGACTGACAGCGATTTAGCGCGAACATAGCTCCCCGCCTTGAAAGGTTATCTTTCAAAAGAGAGGATTGCGGAAAGATAGAAAGTAAAATACAAGAACTAAAAATATAACATTAATTATAATTAATAAAAATACGAATAAAAAAACTAAACTACGATAATAAACTAAAAAATAAAGTGAGCTTAAGATAGAATAGGTAAAGTACGTTTAAATGTTCCTGATTTGGTGGTAAGTTGGATCATCTTAGGGCCGATTGTTCAATCATCAAATAACTGACCATATAACTATCTAGCGAATAAAGTTAACTGACTGTTAAAAGTACAAATAAAAATGTTGCATTTTTCAATGGACAGATAGCAAGCGATATCTGAAGAATAAAATCTGTCATTTTAAGTCGCTAACTTCACTATAATAGCGTGGGAGCGTGAAACGCGCATACGGTTTAATGTGTGTTAGAAGAGGATAGCAAATGCTTTGATAATCGTTTATTTGACGTTTAGATAACCTTTATGTTTTCCATAGTTCGTTTCCCTATACTTATATTACTCTTGGTTCGTTCCGTGCATCTGTTATTTTGTCGTGTTTAGCAGTGTGGTGATTTTGTAATTTGATTCATTGTTAGTGACTTTATTATTTTGATAATAATGGAATCAAAAAAAAGAGAGCGCGCTGCTAATTTCAATTCTGCTGAAGTAGAATTGCTTGTTAGTCTAGTCGATAAGCACAGACATATCGTAGAAAATAAAAAGACAGATGCTGTCACTAATAAAGAAAAAGATGCGGCATGGAAGAAAATTGAGAGTTCTTTTAACTCATGTGGAATATCTACTAGTATTCGCACATGGAAGACATTAAAGTTAAAGTATGAAGGTATCAAGAAAAGTACCAAAAAGAAGTCCTCTGTGCAACGGCAGGAGATGTATAGAACTGGAGGAGGCCCTTCAAATGCTCCAGATTTCGATGAAGTTGAAGAAAAGGTGCTGAGCATTTGCTCTAATATCACAGGCCTTGAACCGCGTCACGACAGTGATACTATTACATGTAGGTATTCATAATAACTTGAAAAACTAAATTAATCCTAGTTTCTTAATTTTTCTCTATGTTTACATAACATTTGAATTTTTATATATTACTTTATAATGATTTTCAGTACCAACAGATTCTATCCACCATAACACTGTGCTAAATGCGGTAGACTTAAACTCAATGGAAATGGAGATAAATTCAGCTGGACAAAACGAAATACAGAGCAATACCCAAGCTGATATTAAAACACCAGGTCTGTATTGTGTATTCTTTTTACCTTACAACAACTATAATTCAATGATTTATAGTAGGTGTAAACAACATACTTATATCATTTTAATTTGAATGTTGATATTTAATGTATTTTATTATTTTAGACATGAACGAGTCACTAATTCTGGACATAGATGAGGACAATAATGAGTCACAAAAAGGTACTATTCTACTTTTGCAATATTAATATTGGAAAAAGTAGCAAGTTGCAAAATTATGAACAAGTATAAAAAAAATTAACTTTTCCCAAATATATTAAAAATAAAATAACTTTGCAAATTGTACAGGTGCAAAAATAATTAATATTGTTGGATATTTGAATTTGTTTTCAGAAAATAAATGGGTAAAATGGTGTCCAAAGGCACTAAAAACAAGGGTGTCAACTGTACTTAAACCAGAAACAGTAACAAAAGAAAGTGTCACTAGTAAACTAGACAAATTAAGTGCAGCACGTTTGGAACTTGTACAGTTGCAAAAGGAGACAACCCTCAAGCAACACCAGTTTATTGAAGATGAGCACAAACTAAAAATGATACATCTTGCTAATGATGAGGCAAGAAAGCAAGAAATACATGAAATTATTATACAAAAATTAAGAAACACTGGACCTGTTTTTAATGGAAATACATATATGTAAAAATAAATAAAGACTTGTTGAAAATAAAATTGTTTAATTTTTAAAAATAAGCTTAATTTTGTAATTTAGATAATCAAGGAACTAAAATAGTCTAACAAAATATTTCTAGTCATGTGCCTTTCTTCATTAGTGGGATTGACTATAGTGGGGGCAAACATTGGTTGTGGTGGAACATTTACATTTGAATCCTCAGGCGGTTCCCCTTCATTTTTCATTCTTGCCAAGTTGTGTAAAACTGCACAGGCAACAATAATATCTTGTGCTAGTGGTAGCTTGCATCTTAAACCAATGCTTAAGACTGGGAAGCGTCGTTTCCACACACCAAAGCATCTCTCTATTACATTTCGTGTTCGTATTTGTGACTCATTATACAAACTCTGGGTTGGTGTATTTGGTTCTTGAAAAGGAGTCAACAAGTAATTGCTTATTTCATAACCACTATCACCAAGTATAATTCCATTCCCAAATTCACTATTTCCAAAATGAAATTTTGCAGATGAATTTGCAAATATCATATTGTCATGACTAGAGCCAGGCCAACGTGCTACAATATCTTGAAAAAGCAAATCTGCTGAACACATTGCTTGAACATTAAAGGAAAAAAAGCCTTTTCGATTTCGAAACACCTCTGCTGTGTTTCCACCTGGTGACTGAATCCTAATGTGGGTGCAATCTATGGCTGAAATCACTCTAGGAAATCTAGCTATTTTATAAAACTCTTCCTGAGTTTTTCTTATTTCTTCACTAGTTCTTGGCAACTGAATGAATGCTGACCTCAAAGATGCTATGGCTGGGGCAACTTTTTTTATAATACGGCAAATAGTGGAGCTATGAATGCCACCAAAATCTCCAACAGTGATGTAAAAACTCCCAGTGGCAAAGAATCGTAGAGAAATAAGTAGTTGCAACATGGGTGAGATACATTGGTTCCTGAAACAATAATAAAGCCTTGATAAGTGTTTTATAGTTAGAGACAATACTATTTAAAAATGTATTTTGTAGGAAGGTAAAGATATCTATTATTTATTGTAAAATCTAACTTACCTTAGAGTTTCGTGCTTAATTTTATCACTTATCAGGGGAAGCAAATATTGTACAGATTCTTTTAAAAGTCTGAAACGACGATGAAATTGTTTTGAATCCCACATAACGAAATGGTCGGGTCTTGGTCTGACTACTCTTTGTTTCCTTTCTGTATTTAAATATTCATACTCTACAGTCACTTCTTCAATTGCCAAATCGTCAACAATATCGAAAATTTCCATAATGTTTATTTTACAAAAGAAATAACCTCAAACTAAACGTCAATGAATCTAGTTGTATCTATTGAATAGACGTTTATCTGGCCGTTAAAGAGGCAGATAGATTTATTCCTCAGTTAGTACCGTTAACGACCAGATAGAGCCTATCTGACGATTGAAAAATGCAATATTTTGTTATCTGTCTAATAATTGCTATCTAACTGTTTATCTGAGGATTGAACAATCGGCCCTTACAAGGATAAGTTTCTTGTAAAATTTGAGACGATATATTACCTCTAAATTTTAATTTACCTATGAACTTAAATATATATGTACATATGCGTAAACAACGTGACCAATCAGAAATTCTATTAACGATTCCTAGTGCTCCTTGATCTTGCGGGATGGATGTAGTCGGTAAATCTATTATTTTTCGTTCTGGTATTTCATCAGACGCGCACAATAAGAATGGTTCTAGTGACCACTGATCCACATTTAACACTGCCAAACCGGTCCCGTTCAACCATAAACCATGAGAAATAAGTTGAGATGCGGTTAGACCACTGGATAAACAATAGGCCGGCTTGGTTTTGCCAGAAATGTGGTAGAAGTTTTTAGGAAATAAAACCTCTTGAATCTTTGTAACTCTATTGGCTACAAATGTTTTTAAGCATTTGCATGTTTTTAAGTTTAATACAATCGTCGAATCAGAAAAAACGACTACTCGCTGCACAGAAAATTGTTTTTCAAAGGCACGTGTCACGGCAGATAATAATTTTGTCATGAGATGAGCTGCACAGAGCTCAAGTCGAGCTAAAGAAACAACTTTCAGAGGTGAAATCTTAGATTTACTATACAATATACGAATAGTATTATTTCCCTCCGATTGTACACATAGATAAATTACGGCACCATAGGCCTTTTCACTGGCATCGCAAAATGCCAGCAGTATGGGTGAAGAAGTTTTAGTTACACCTACATGACGTGGTATTTGAAGTTTAGATAGGAATGGTAAATCACTATAGAATTTATTCCATGCTTTTATAATATGAGGAGGAGCAATTTCATCCCAATCCTGCTTTAAAAGCCAAAGCTCCTTTATTAGAAGTTTTACGTATAAAATAAAAGGTGCGGCAAAACCTAGAACGTCCCATAAACGGGCAATGATAGAAAGCATATTACGCTTAGTTGCTGTAACATTAGTTAAGTTGCTTACTTCGAAAGAGAAGGTATCTGACTTGAAATCCCATTTCACACCTAAAACTTTGTGAAACTCATTTGAGTCAAAATAAACTGCTTGCAGATGCAAACGATGAGAAGGTAAAGAAGAAAGTAACTTTTCAGAATTACTTGACCATTTTAAAAGATCGACCACCCACCCACCAGCTGAAAACATTTTAATGAGTTGAGAGGATACTTCAACTGCTTCAGGAATCGAATCGCAACTACAACAAATATCGTCCATATAATAATTACCGCAGTCAATAACGTCAGCAGCCAATGGATATTTGGCCCTTTCATCATCGGCTAGTTGTTTCAAAGTACGAAGCGCTAAGTACGGGCTTGAAGAAAATCCAAAACAAACACGCTTAAATTCAAATAATTGTAACGGGTCAGATGGATCAAATCTATAATACACGCGTTGATATTTATTATATTCAGGAAGGGTTTTCAATTGTAGATACATCTGTTTAACGTCAGCGCAAAAGGCGATAGGGAACGTTCTAAATCGAAGTAGAACTGCAAATAAGTCAGGCTGTAAGTTGGGACCGACATGTAAAATATCGTTAATTGATATGTTATTATCAGTCTTTGCGCTGGAATCGAGCACCATTCTAACTTTGGTGCTTATAGATGACTCACGAATTACACCGTGATGTGGAATAATGTAACCTATACTATCGCACCGATCTTCTACCGGAGAAATGTAATCTTTTTCAAGATATTCAATGAATATTTTGTCGTATGCCTCACGATAAGTAGGCGATGACTGCAATTTACGTTCGAGTGACATAAACCGCCTTTTAGCTATGTCCATAGATGAACCCAGATTAATAGGGCTTTTCTTGAATGGGAGTGCGACAACATATCGACCTGAAGAATCACGATACGTGGTAGTTTTATATATGCGTTCACACTCTTCCTCTTCCTCAGTAAGGAAAGCGGAAGATTTACATGGCGGTTCCTCAAGCTCCCAGAATCTTCGCAAAATGTTTTCTAAAGGGATATTTGAGTAGGCGCATAAAGCCGATGAACTTTTTATATTAGAGTTTGTAGATAAAGTAGGCGCTTCACCCATCAAAATAAAGCCAAATGTGGTTTGAACAGCATCAGGCATACCAGGCGGTCCCTGGATACGACCCTGCTTGAGTAGTTTCGAGAACAGCTGCGCACCGATTAACATATCAACCTGACCGGGTTCATAAAATATATCGTCGGCAAGCGGTACGTTAAATAAATATTCCAACTTCGATCTATCAATCTTAGAAGTGGGTAAATAATCAGTAATACGTTTCACGATTAAAGAATTAATGGAATATTTAATATTTTTATCAAAACGAGAGGATATAACAATGTTGGTTGCTCCTATTATATTATTCGAACAGCCACCAAACCCGTTTACAAACATAGGTTCGGAGAACGTATTGTAATTTAATAATAACTTTTTACAACACTCAGTCGTTATAAAATGATTTTGCGAGCCGTTGTCTATAAGACAACGCAAAATATGCGGGTTACCACGCGTATCAAAAGTACATACGCGGGCAGTACCAAGTAAAACCGTTGAAGGTTGCGATATTAAAGTTTTCGCTTCATTTTGCAATGAACACAAAGAAATCGGCGCGTGATTGTCATTAGGTTCATCAAAGGAGCCAGACGCGACGCGCGGGGCACTGTCGACTAGCAATGACTCACGCTGCGACTCAATGGCTCGCGCGTTTGATTGCAGTCTATCGATAGCAGGTTCGAACGGTTTCTCTTGGTTTTTAAATAAACTGGAATTTAACGAAAAATGCAGCAATGTATTGTGCGTATTAGAATTGCACGTTTTACAACTTTTAACCGAATTACAATTTGTGGATTTATGTTTTACGCTTAAACATTTCACACAATAATTTCGTTTTTTAATAATATTGAATCGTTCTCTGGCATTTAATTTTAAAAAATCAGGACAACCGTATAACTGATCATGATTTTTACTGTTACATAAAGGACATTTTAAAACAGTTTGATCAGTGTTAGAAGTTACAAAAGATTTTACGGTTTTAGAAATTTTATTATTAGCCGGTTTAATAATAGTAGAATTCGTTCGATCCAAAACTTTACACTGTTCTCTTAAAAATATAACTAATTGCGTATAACAGGGTATTTTTCTTTTCTAACGGAATTCTCAAATGAAATAATTGTTTCGTTATCTAATTTTTTAAGTGCCAAAAATAAAAATAAAAAATCCAATTTATTAGGTATTTCTAGTTTTTCAAATGCTGCGATTGATGTAACGAAATTTTCAATAAAATTATTTAAACCGTCTGTAGAAGAACTAGTTAATGTTTTAAAATTAAATACATTATCTAAATAATTAAAGCCGAGAGACCGTATGTCTTGATATTTATCAATTAAGGTAGAATAAATTAAATCATAATTATTTGCCGTTGGGTTTATGCCAGCGATCGCAGTTAGGGCCTTCCCTGTTAGTTGCCCACAGAGATAGAACACCTTTTCTGAATTTGAAATTGACCCGTTGTTATGCACTAAATGGTTAAAGGCTTCATAGAATGAAGACCAATTATTAGGGTCGCCATTAAATTGTGGTAATTTAATTGGAGGCAATTTTAATTTTGGATGATCTAATTTCTCCTCAGCTGAAGTACTTTTAATTTCCTGCAGCTTACCCTGTATGGTTGCGTACAGGTCCTCAAAGGACTCCCATGTTTGAATGGAAGGAGTGAATTGAGGGTTATGCTTCATTTGTTCAATGTTTAATTGAGATACTAACTCGTTAAATTCACTACGAAGTGCTTGTATATTAGACGTTTTAATTCGGAAAATTTTTTCGTCTTCCTTACTATTAATGTTTAACGACAAATCGTATAACGATTGCATCTTAGAAAAATACGAATTTTGTCGGGCTTGCAATAATAATATGGAACTTTGAACATGTTCTAATTCGATTGGTGAACATTCACCGGCCTTTGTTCTTGTTCTTTTGTCCATATTATCTACAAATAGTTATTAATTATTTCAAAATTAACTTTATAAAATAACAAAATAAAAATTAAATATGAAAATACAATTAAATTAAACTATAAACAGATTTATTTCGATCGTTAACTGTGTAACAATTTTTAGAAAAAAGTGATGTAGGTACTAGAAAAAACGCATGATCATTCTCACCAAATCAGGCACAATATATTATTAAATACGTAAATACGAGATACGGGATACGAATTACGGTAATAGATTTATAAATACATATAATATTTAAAAATCTATATTAAATTTGTCGTTATACAGGTAAAAATAATGCCCACCGGCAATTTCACCTAACGAACAAAATTGAAACAAAGAAAATACGAAAATAAATATGCCTAACTAAGAGATATGATACATATACGGCTCGAAAAGGACCAAAAAAAGATGTGTGGGCCTGGGTATCCGGAAGCTATATCCAGGATGCTCCCTTCCCACGGTAAAATAATATACGCTGGTTCGGCTTTCGCGTGTCAGTATGATAAAGAAGGAATCCAATAATCGAATGAGACTATGACTATCACTTACCATCAACGGTGGTGTGTCTCTCTCCAACCCCTGGATCCTTAAAAAATTGTCAGTTATGTGGTAAAAAATGCGGGTTATTATTCAAGTGCGCACGCGACGGCGGAAAAAACTACACTACTTGCGCCGTTATCCCGGGACGCCACCTACCGTCTCCGGTTCGCGTGTCAAAGTCAAACCGACATGTGTCATCCTTCTTTGACTGACAGCGATTTAGCGCGAACATAGGCCATTATTAAGTAATAACTGTACGATCTTGTTAATTAAGTACTATAAATACTATTCGACACTGCTGACTATAGATCATTATAATTACAGGTACATTGTTGTATGGATAAGCTAAGTCATAGTTCTTTCCTGTTGTGCAGTGTGCATGTTGTGATCTCCTATAATTAACGAAGCGCTGTGTTTAGACTGCAACAGTGCAATACCGGGGCTTGTAAAGTGTGTTCTTGTTGGAGATCCTAGTGAATAAAAATAAAATAACATTATTTTGTGAACGATAAACACTGTGGAGCAGTTGAAATTGTTTGTGAAATCCAAGAAAGTGAAGTGTGAGTGCATTTTTTTTTGTTTATGACAAAAAAAAATGCACTCACACTTACTTTTCAACCCACTTATGAGGAAGAAATGGTATCGATATGTGATGATATTTCAGAAATTTATTTCTTCGATAATGATGATGAAATGATATCGATATGTGATGAAGTTTCGAAGAATAATTTGTTCAATAGGTCCCATTATGATGGAATGATTCCAATAAGTGAAGAGAAGTGAAGAGAATAAGATTCAAATATTTCTGATGATGATTATCAACACGATAAAGATGTTTGGAATCATTTTAAATGTCGAAACATACGATATTAACAACGATACAAACAACGATAAGTAAATAAAATATGATTCATTTTATTCATCCATTTGCTGCTATTATAGCAGGCCCTAGCGGGTGTGGCAAAACTAACTTTGTCAGACTTTTATTGAACATAAGAATAGTATATGTAACGAAGATTTTACTGAAATCACATGGTGTTATGATGAAATGCAACCATTGTATAATATACCCGGTGTAAATTATCATCAAGGGCTACCTGAATTACACATGTTTGATGGTAAAAAATCACATTTGATTATAATAGACGACTTGATGAGAGAATCTGATGGCAGAATTGTTGTTATGTTTACAAAAGCAAGTCATCACAGGAATTTAAGTGTTTTTTATATAACCCAAAACTCATGATAGTTATCGAATTAAATCAAAAATATTTGAAAACCCACAATATTGTACATTATATGTCCCGCCAAAAATATATAAATATCTTAGCAACCATCGCTTGTAAATCAGTTATATACTCATCATCGAGTTGAAAGACATCAGGAGTCGTTGTCAGCATTACACAAATTAAAACCAAAATATCGCAAAGCATTGTTGAAAAATTGTACTACCCAAGAAATTAACTGTATATGTGAATGTATTTATAACGTTTCAAAAGGAAAATTACCTTTAAAAGATACTAATAAACATAAATTAAAAAAAATAAAGACAATCTTAAGAAATCTTGTAAGCAAAGGTAAAAGCTGTAGGAAATGCTGTACCATTTCAATACGGTACTTCGTGTGTGAAACTACATTTTATAAAAGTGCGATTGAATTATAAATTGAAAATGTCTAAGTTTCAAGACAATATGTGTCCATATGAATCTTATTATTCACAACACTCTGGGTCTGGTATAAACGTAATTTACAAAGAAGCTTTACATCAACGTGGACATAGGCAAATAGGTGAATAATCAGTACAATACACCACTAACAACAAAAATACATTTAAATATAAATAGTTACTAAGTATGAACTTACCTCCATTGTAGAATAAAACACTCGATCGCTTCCTTGTGGACTAGAATAGTAGTATTGTGTTATAAAGATTGTAAACTGCTTTTATACAAAACTAATTTCTTTTTAATGATATTATGTAATAAGAAGTTCAGTTAAATATACCGCAAAACAAATTAATTTTTAATGATATCTTGTTATAACAAGTTCAATTTAAGAAATCGCAAATGTGACATATTAGTTTTAATTTTCCCTCCTTCTTAACCAGTTTTAAATGTATTTCACAACAAATATATCTTACGAAGTACGGGTACTGGACGAATTATATTTATTCGTATATGAATTCATTTTCTTTTTTTTTTTAATTAAGAATTAATCGGATGATTAGCTTGTTTTTTAGTTTAGGTAGTCCTTGGGCTTGTCGTGCCGGGGGGGGCTCAGTACCTGGACCGACGGCAGTGTCGCGAGTGCAGTCGCGAAGGGGAAGCTAATAGGGTTTTATATTATGTGTAAATGTATATTATTGTAAGTAGTAATGGACAGTGGTGGAGAGCCAATGTTTGGCAAGCGCAGACGAGAAACCTGGACAAGGCATTGCTGTTACTTACGCGCGATCACGGTGGCTGCGATTCTCCAGATCCCTGGGTCCGTGGCGACGAGCGGCCCTAAGGTGGACGATTTGGCAGCCAAGCTGAAGGCAATCTATAGAGAGGAGAAAGTTAAGGTTACAAGACCAGTGAAAATGGCGGACATCAAGATCCTCGGTCTGGATGACTCTGCCACAAAAGATGAGATAAGAGCAGCCATAGCCGCAAAGACGGGTTGTCCGGCTGACCAAATTAAAGTCCGGGAACCCCGTGCCGATAGAGTAGGCCTCTTTACAGCCTGGGCACGGGTTCCCATAAACGCTGCGAAGGCCCTCCAACAAGGTCGGATCCTAATTGGATGGGTAACGGCCAAGGTTCTTGTGTCGATTCCAGTGCTACCATTGTCGTCGCACGGGGCACGTAGCCAGCAGATGTCCCAAAAGGTTGATAGGAGCGGACTCTGCCGAAAGTGCGCTTCTGCAGAGCACAGGGCAGCCGAGTGCTCCTCGGGGCCTCACTGCCCGGTCTGCGCAGAGCAGAAGAGGAAGGCTGAACACAGCCTGGGTAGCCTGCGCTGAATGGCGCCCAAGGTCAGGGTGACACGAAGGCAAGCAGTCCAGAAGACCCGCCAAGCGCCTGCAAAGCAGGGCGAAGCTATGGGGCTTCAGGGATCGTGGGACAGTAATGGATCACGCCCTGAAAGTCCTCCAAGCCAACGTCAACCACTGCGCTGGAGCCCAGGACCTTTTATTCCAATCTCTGGCACAGTGGCATATCAACGTCGCGGTCATATTGGTGCCTTACCGAATATCAGACAGGAGTGACTGGGTAGGAAACAGCACTAATTCCGTCGCCATCGTCAGTAACACCTGCGACACCCCCCCCAGTCACTTCCTCAATATCCAAGAATGGCTGCGTCGGTATCAGAATAGGCGCTATTTGTATAGTCGGAATATATATCTCGCCAAGCCGCACCCTGGCGGAGTTCGTGGAGTTTCTGAATGAGGTTGATGTTGTCATCCGCTGGAGCAGGCCTTTTGGCCTGATTGTATCGGGCGACTTCAATGCCAAGTCGCGGGCGTGGGGTTCCTCAGTCACGGACCCTCGCGGCGTTGCGCTGCTGGAATGGGCAGCGGCACACGACTTGTCGCCGTTAAACCGGGGTTCCGAGTTCACGTGTGTGCGCATGGGCGGAGGTTCTGTGATAGACATCACGTTCGCCGGACCCTCTCTCGCGCCACGTGTTCAAGGCTGGGAGGTACTGACCGAGGTTGACCCTGTCGGATCCCCGCTACATCCGGTTTCAGGTCCTCCCCTCGGCAGATGAACGAACGCACGGCAGGGTGGTATCGCTTGCGCTGCAGCATGGACTCGACCAAACTTCCTGGACTTGACGAACAGATGTTTAAACGAGGGGAGCTTCCCCGACGTATGGAAGACGGGCATGCTGGTACGTGCGGGAAGCCGGAAGACTCTCCTTCGGCCTACCGGCCAATCGTGCTGTTGAATGAGGCTGGCAAGTTATGCGAAAGAATAATTGCCGGTCGCATCCGCACAGGGACCAGACCTGGCCGATGCGCAGTACGGCTTTAGACGCCAGCGCTCGACAGTGGTCGGGATAGCACACTTGCGCAGAATATCAGAGGAGACGACATCCCGGGGTGGGGTGGTAGTGGCTGTGTCTATCGACATAGCCAAAAAATGTTGTCGCGGAAAATTTACGCGGCAGACGAATTTTGTACCCAACGCAGGAGGGCTGGTCCAGTCATGAAGTGTCGTGCGGGGTGCCACAGTTCACAAGTTCACCGTTGGTGCGCCTAGAGAGCTCAGGTGTTATAGGTGCCTGCAAGTTGGCCACGTGGCGTGACACTGCAAGGCCGAAGACCGCAGCCGCTCGTGTTACAGGTGCGGTAAACCCAATCACGTCGCGGCGATGTGCAAGGAGAGGCCCAATTGTGTGGTGTGCGCGTCCCACAACAGAAACGCTAATCTTCGCTTGGGAGGCCCAAATGCTCGGCCTCCAAGAAGAGATTGCCGAGGAGTGCAGCTGTAGCACCAGCACAGCCTTCTCCACCGAGCGGAGAGAGTATGGAGTTCTAGACGTGGGACATCAATAGGATGACCCTACGTTTCCTACAGGGGAATCTAAATCACTGGGCCAGAGCGCAGGACTTATTTGTCCAAACGCTTGCGCAGTGCGAGATCAACATCGGCGCCGTCAGGGCCATACTGGCTTCCAAATAGGTCTGACTGGATTGGGGGACATCGACACGAATGTCGCAATGGTAATTTCTAGTACCAACCACACACCTTCAGTCAGACAAATCAGGATCGGACAAGGATGCGCGGGAGTGAGGTGGGGGACATGGCTGTCATCGCGGCATACTTCGCCCCGAACAAGTCATTGGCGGAGTTCGAGGCCTACTTGGGGGAGCTGGCTGCGATGATTAGTTGGTGCAGACCCTCCGGCGTGATCCTAGCTGGAGACCTCAACGCGAAGAACAGCGTCTGGGGCTCCGCGAACACGGACACGAAGCGCCGTGCCCCCGGAGGTGGAGACCTAGTCCGATCACCGTTACATATCGTGTAATCCCCTCCTCAGGTGCTCCGTACAGTCAGAACCCTGCACCACCACCGGAGATAGGACCCAAGTGGCCACTCAAATCCCTGGAGAAGGGAGAATTAGGAATTGGCGTGTCTGGTGCGGGCATGGTGCCCTCAGACAACATCGACGGGCTCGGAGGTAGCTTGGTTTGATGAAACGCTGGACCATGTGTCCAGTTGTTCAATGTCCCTTTATTTTACCACTTATAAAATCTTATACTCCCTATTGCTACATTTTGGCCTTCGAGCCGGTTATACAACAATTGAAGAAGCCTGGAATACTTCAAATATTGTGATATTTTGACAAAATATCAGTGAAAAGTGAAATAATGTGTATCAACCATGTGGCCGGTGACCGTAATCGCTTTCGAGGACACGATTGTCACACATTGTTGACACAGTGATTAAGAAATAGGATTTTATTTATGGATAGGATTTTGTAAGTATGTAAGGATAGTATTTATTAAAAGGTTAGTAACATTGAAATAATATTTTATAATGTATAAAGGGAATTTTTGTGCAGAAATTTATTAATAAATTTTGAGCAGTGTTTTAAAGTTTTCCTATAAAATCAGTTGTTTTTGTTGTAATAATAATTAATTAGATTTCCAATTTAATATAACTTTAAGACTTATAACATAAGTTTGGCGAAGTTTTTGTTGTACGGTGAGGTTATAATTTTTTTTTGGAACGTCTTGTTGATTTGTTTCAATTTAATGCTTATAAAAATAAGTTATCATAATTGTAAATTAATACGTTTTATTCTCAATTCCAGGTTGAATTCTCACTAGCTTCAGGCTGTCTGAGGATAAATTAATTTGTACTCGAGCAAGTTACAAAGGTCAATTAAAGACATTCACATCATATATAGATCTTCTGAGTAAGTCATTGGCAGACCAGTCCGATGTCGGCGAATTACAGTTGCGGGTGACGCGTTTAGAATCTCTCTTCGATAAATATGACCAGGTACAAATAGCGATCGAGTCGAGTACACTAGGTGATACTGACTTAGACAGTCAATTGTCATTAACAAAGTTCCAACATCTTGAACAGCTCAGACAGAACTTTTGGTCTCGCTGGAGCAAAGAATATATATCTGAACTTCAAGTTAGAACCAAATGGCGCTCCAGCAAAGGCACTTTAAAGCTGGGAACTTTAGTTGTCATTAAGGAGGATAATTTGCCTCCCTTGAAGTGGAGACTAGGCCGTGTGGTAGCAGTTTATCCTGGAGTTGATGGAGTGGTTCGTGTCGCGGACATCTTGTTCGCGGACTTCGACCGGGACGCTTCGAAGATCTTTCAGCAAAATTTTCCCACTACCCGTGGAAGACAATCAGTTGGGTTGAAAGAAGATTTCAACGCTCGGGGCCATGTTCCGTACCGGATGTAACGACAGGATTCCAGGGCAGTTTCAAGTATGCGGCTAGCAAAGTGTGGAATGACCTGCCGCCACCACTGAAGGAGAAAATTGCGTTTACAACGTTTAAATCAAGGATTAAGCATTTTCTCCTTCAGAAACAGCGTGACGATTTTGCTGCCGCATACTCTTAACTCTTAATTTTAATTTTGTATATTCCCTTTAGTAATTTGAGCAAATTTAATAATCATTATTATTATTTTTTTTCTGTTTTTTATATGTATCGCAATTTCTGTTTATTATATTTATACGTTCTTATTTTTAATATATTATCAAACCGATTATATATTATATCTATATATATATATATATTTTCTTGTTTCGCGATAAAACAGGAGCAGACTGAAAAACAGCGCTGTTTGAGAATTCAAACAGCTATAAGCTGAGTCTGGTCCTGATTGCCCCCCTTTAGATCGAAACAATTATATTCATTCTCTCCCCTATTTTTAATGATATTTATTAATGTTTTATCTTTCTTTTCTTTTTTTTATAAATTTGTTTTTTTTTTTTCATTATTATGTAGTTTCGACTTTATGATTGTTGATTAAGTCTAGTTTTAAGAATAAATAAGTATAAGTTAATCAGTATGTTAATAAGGGCAATAAACGATTCTTCTATTCTATGTAATTGAGTAGACTTCAGGGACGCAAGCCTGAAAGTTACAGCAGGTGTGGCCCAAGCCGTGGAGCTGACGGATGAAATATCCGGAAGCTACACGGTCAACGCAATAGCTCCCGTTCTGAAGGCATGGGTGAACAGACGCTGGGGCCATCTCAGCTTCCGGCTTGTACAGGTACTGTCCGGTTATGGATGTTTGTAGTCGGGCGTGAAGTGGCACCCACCTGCCACCATTGCACCGTTGGTGCAGTCCATGATGCGCTCCACACTTTGGCGAGCTGTCCAGCAGGGGAGGCGGAGCGAAGGCCTCTGCTGGACATCCTACAAGGCGAAGATGTCACCCTCGGTAACGTCGTCAGAGCAGTTTTGAATGCGGATGATGATGGCCGATGGAAGACACTACGCAAATTCTACGAAGCCGTTATGAGCGCCAAGGAAGAGTCGGAGCGCTCCAATTCCAAACTTCCTTGCTTTCTAAATTGATGGAATCCGTTATTAATAGCCAGCTTCTGCGATTTCTGGAGGAGAACCAGCTTATTAGCAAACGTCAATACGGCTTTCGACGGGGTCGCTCGGCTGGGTCCTGGTTGATGGAGCTTGCTCGAGTCCTAAGATTATTAATTCAGGTGTTCCCCAAGGGTGTGTTCTCTCGCCCACCCTGTTCATTCTGCATATCAACGACTTGTTGAATATCGGTGGCATTCATTGCTATGCAGATGACAGTAGCATCGATTGGTCCTTGGTCGTTTGGACCGCATTTTGATGCGCTGGCCCCCAAACTGGATCGTACGGCGACGGCCCTGAGCCGATTGCTGCCAAATATTGGTGGCCCTAGCTCGGATCGTCGTCGATTGTTTGCGGGAGTCATGCGCTCCAAGGCGCTCTATGGGTGGCCAATCTGGGCTGAGGACGTTGCGCAATCAGGCGCCAACAAGGCGGTACTCAGGCGGTCACAGCGCGCGATTGCCATTCGGGTGGCACGGGCGTACCGCACTGCGTCTTTCGATGCGGTGTGCGCAATTGCCGGTACGATCCCGTGGTACCATGATGCGGCCGCGTTAGCAGAAATCTTTTGGCGAAGAGATAGCTTCCGTAGGGAAGACTCGGAACCGGCTCTAGACGTAGTTCGAGTGTGGAGAGCCGAGGCGAAGGAGATGGCCATTCGAAAATGGGAAGAGGATTTGACGACGGCGAGAACGGGTCTCTGGACTTTCGAAGCCATTCAGCCCGTTCTTCGCCCCTGGACTGACAGGCAATGGGGGTCGCTGTCTTACCATCTTACACAGCTGCTGACCGGCCACGGATGCTTTGGCAAATATCTGTTCAAAGTAGCCCGCCGCGAAGCCACCCCCATGTGCCATCATTGCGGGTGTCTCACAGATACCCCGCAACACACTATCTCGACATTCACAGCTTGGGACTCAGAAAGGAGTACCTTGCGCACAATAACTGGACCGGACCTATCGCTCCCGGCCTTGGTCGCGGCCATGGTTGGGAGTAAACGAGCTTGGCAGGCTGTGGAGGCATTCACCAAAGCAGTCTTGTCAAAGAAAGAGAAGCACGAGCGGGCCCGGGAGATAGACCCTGGGTTCGCCATCAAGAAGAAGGCGACTGGCAGACGCAGTCCGCGTCCAAACGCCGTCGAAAACGGTCGAATCCACGTCTCTCCGCGCCTCGAAAAACTTTTAAAAATAGTTCCCGGGTAGTGACAATAGTTTATCATACATCAAAAGACGCGGAAAAATCCGCTCTTTCGTGAAAAAAAATGTAAATTTTCATTTAACATTTTTTTCATACAAAAACTTTAAAATTTCAGTTTTTTCGTTTTTAAAATACTAAAAGTGCAGTTAAAATTCTAAAGTGAAGTGAAGATAGAACACAGTGTTGTGCACATTTCGAACATATTTTGGTCGTTAAGAACCCATATTTGAGGATTTGGTGGACAAAATAGTGGTAAATTCTTAATAACTTTTTAAACAGATCTACGACCACACCTTTTTAATACACGAAACCTCTTCAAGGCGCGTCGTTTGACACTAATCTCGAATCGATCCGACTGAAATTGGATTTTTCAGCGACTGAAAACTAGTTTTTCAGTCGCCAAATCACGCTTCAGTATACATTAACAAGAATATATAGAACTATATAGAACGGTGCGAAATAACAATAGCTATCGATTGACATATCGCACCTGAAAATCGGATCACATTCAGACCCTGAAAACACCTGAAAACCGTTTTTGCGTTCAAACTCCAAGAAGACAACGCATCACCAACAAGGCAATATCACCATCAGAACCGCAGTTCCGGAGATACAGACTTTTTTCTCATTTTTACAAAAAAATTTAAAAACTCTCCTAGTTTTTACATAGTTATACATTTTATTATATAGGATCGTTTGATACCCATATTGTGTCGATTGGATGAAAACCCGATTTTTCAGGGGTTAAAAACAAGTTTTTCAGGTTTTTCAGTTGCCAAATCACGGCCCATATAGACACAAAGAAACTGACTATTAAGATTAACGCGGAAAACGACTAGCTATTAGCAGACATATCGATTTAGAAAATAGGAATTGAAATAGTCCCTCGAATCACTAAAAAACCAGTTTTTGCGTTTTGACACCCACAAGACAACGCACCACCGACACGAACTTAATATCACAGCAGTGCCTTCGTCTGGCACACCAGACGACACCAAGATCGCCACAACTCAGCACAAACCAATACGGCTTTATGCCCCAAAGAACTACGGGGGATGCCCTCCATGTTCTAACGAATAGAATTCAGGCCCACCTGAAGAATAGAAAGCTCGTCGTTCTTATATCGTTAGACAATGCCCCCTGCATTTGATAATGCGTGGTGGCCCCGCATAAGAGTAAGGTTATCGGAGGAGAGATGCCCGATAAACCTGCGTCGAGTAATAGACAGCTACCTCTCGGACAGAAAAATAAAATTAAACTATGCTAACCACACAGTATATAGGCGGACCACAAAAGGATGTGTGCAAGGTTCGGTCGGAGGGCCACTCCTATGGAACCTTCTTCTGGACCCATTGCTTAAGACGCTCCACGAGTCTGGAATTACAGTGCAAGCCTTTTCCGATGATATCGTCCTGCTGGTTGAAAGAGAAGTCGCAGGCGACATAGAGGAAAAAGCCAACTCAGATTTGACAATGGTATATGAATGGGGCATCAACAACAAGCTTAAATTTGCACCGCTAAAAACTAAAGCCATGCTAATTACGAACAAAATGAAGTTTGATGTGCCAAAATTAAGCATGGCAGACACCAACATTGAGATGGCTGAGTCCATTAAGATCCTGGGACTCACCATGGATAAAAAGCTTACGTACAACTTGCATGTTAACAACATAACGAAAAAGACAATAGATATCTTCAAAAGAATTGACAAGGCTGCCAAAGTGAGCTGGGGTATACACCCAGAAATCACCAGGACCATATATACAGCAGTAATAGAACCGATAGTACTCTACGCATCGGCCGCTTGGGCACCAGCTACCAAGAAGAAATGCGTACAACGTCAGTTAAGGAATATCCAAAGAAAGTTTGCCCAAAAGACCATAGGCGGGAATAGAACCGTATCGTACGAAGCGGCACTGACGTTAGCAGGGATACTACCACTCGATCTCAGGATCCAAGAATCGGCGGAGCTTTATCATGCTAGAAGGTATGGCACATCCCAAGATTTGGAAGACGTAGAAGTCGAAAGGAGAGTGCCCTACACCGAAAGCCCGCATCCAGCGGAAATCCTGAGCATCTGATTCGAGTTACTATCGGACGCAGAAATCCTCACCAAGGCTGCAGCCGAAGTAAAAATATACACGGACGGAAGTAGGATTGACGACAAAACAGGAGCGGCATACGTCGTTACTGATGGACAGAGTGGTGAAGAAACGAAGAGGAAGAAATTAGCTGACCACTGCACTGTCTATCAGGCAGAATTATTGGCATTGAACGCAGCCTTGGAAGAAACCATGAAACGCAAAAATGAGACAATATCAATCTTGAGTGATTCGCGATCCGCCCTGGAAGCGATTACGAGTGGAAGAAGCACCAACAGACTGGCAATTGATGCGAGAATGAAAATCAAAGACATCACAGAAAGCGGCAGGAACATCAGGCTATTTTGGGTCAAGGCACACGCCGGTCTACCGGGTAACGAGGCAGCGGATTAAGCGGCTAAGGCAGCGGCATGTCACCTCAAGACAAAACCTCATTACGACAAATGCCCCATATCATACGTGAAAAAATGCATAAGAATGAGAACAGTAGAGGAGTGGTGTGACCGATACCGGAAATCTAGCTCGGCATCGGTCACAAAACTTTTCTTCCCAACACCAAAACATGCGCATGGAGTGCTCAAGAACGGCAGACCAACCCACAAAATCACGCAACTACTCACAGGACATGGCGGTTTCTCAGAGTACTTACACAGATTAAAGTGCAAGGAGGAGCCGACATGCCCATGCTACCGCCAGTCAAATGAGAGTGTAGTTCATTGCCTTCTTGAGTGCCCTATGAGTATGAATGATAAATATAATTTTGAGGCTAGTACCAAATTTGAATTAAATATAGAAACACTTAGTATAGCTATAAGCAATTCAGAAATTGGACCAGAATTTGTTAAATATGCGGAGAAAATTGTGAATAGAGCAATGAAGCAAAATAAAAATGCTGTACTGAGATAAAGAAATTTATATAAATAATTAAGTTAGAACTAAGCAATTCATAGTAATAAGAAAGAATTAGAATTAATTTGTGTAATTAAGCAAATGAGCAAATACCGTAAACCTAAAATAAAAACAGCGGAATGTTAAAGCGGCGGGGAATAAAACCCCATGTAGAAATAAGCAAAAATTAAACATGTAGAAATCACAAAATTGATACTAGGAAAACATGTAATTAGGAATAAACAATTAGATAAGAAATTTTGTTAAATAGCTGGTAATAGAATAAGAATAGTATATAAGCAATAAGCGAACTGTATGATTGAAAACTTGTAACTTATTTTACTTCAATAAAGATTAACAAGGTCTCTGACGATAAGTCAGGGGGGGATTGTAGCTCCACGGCCCCGGGGCGTGAGTCGCCGGGGAGGTAGGCCAAGTAGGCGGGGGGTAAATAAAAAAAAAAATAATAAAA
Organism: Pontia daplidice; assembly: GCA_963693355.1. NCBI lineage: Eukaryota > Metazoa > Arthropoda > Insecta > Lepidoptera > Pieridae > Pontia > Pontia daplidice. The sequence goes on along the minus strand of CAVNZL010000016.1, from coordinate 1,950,351 downwards.
AACTGGCAGCGCTGCGTTTGACATGTCTATTATATATAAATATAGTTATGTTAAGTGTACAATAAGTACATGGAAACCACGAGGTGGGGAAGCCGGGGGGCTAAGGGGGGAGGGGGTTGACAATATTATTTTTGGCAGTCCTCGCACCTTCTTCGCTACTCGTCGCATGTAAATAGTTTGTAAATATGAAGAATGATGTCGAACAGACGTCCACGGAGAGTCGCGTGCTTCTGTGGCAAGCGACATGCGCGAGGCGGATGTGGATAAAGGCCATAAAGCTAATGCCATGTCTCGCTTCCATAAGCGCAAAGTTGGGACCTTGGGGTTTTAGTGAGTAGAGGGGGCCATTGCTTACACACCGGCCTCGAGTCCCACACTCCCCGCACCACTTCATAATCTTGTCCCGGTGCGGGGGTGCGTAAGAGCATTTCCCAAAGTAAAAAAAAGGTAGGTGGGTAGGTGCCCCCCTTATCCTCGAGCGGGTATTTCCGGGAGGTCCTGGGCTTGTCGTGCCGAGGGGTCTCCATTTGGGGGCGGCCGCGAACAGGGCAGGTCTTGACCGGCGGTTCCCGTACCGATTTAAGGGAACGCTGGCAAGACCGCTGCACTTGCATCTCTACTCCTTCCTCTCTTTACACTTCTTCTCTCTTCTCTTCTTTTTGCAAGTGCAGAGGTGATGCGCGGCGCCGGTGCCTGGATGTCTGTGATCAGGCTCTGTGAGCGCGCATTCAAACGATCTACTACTGATTTGAGTATTCGGGCCTCGATCTCCTCTATAGCCTTATCTGTATTAACAGGTTGGGGCTCGAACTAACAAGACCAGAATGCAATCTGTGACGCTTCTCAGCAAATCGAGAGCGCTACGAGCACGAGAAGAGACCCATAAAGGGCAATCGCGGCTGAAACGCGACAGTATGATCAGGAGGAAGAATGGAGGACGATAAGACGCAAAGGAAGTCTCTCGTCGGCGACCTGGGCCCCCAGGGCCCGCGGTGCAAGGGGGACCGGATACAAGTCTAAAGTGCAAAGGGTCCAAGTGCCGCCAAAACCCCCGAAATTACGTCCTACACGTGTCCAAGCCCGTCAAATGTATCAACATGCGTGTGACGGAACTGGACGACTCGATCAAGACAGAGAGCCTGAAAGAGGCAATCATAAAAAAGCTACAGTGCCCTCCGACCCAAATAAGAGTCGGACGCATTCGCCCGGACAAGTCAGGCCTCTCCGCTGCGTGGATCCAGGTCCGGCGATCAGCGCGGCAAAGGTTTTGACCACGGAACGAATTTTACTGGGGTGGACAGCGCTGAGTTTCTCAGTGGGAAGACACACGTCAAGTAACCTGTTGCTTTAATTCAGTCCCAACTTGGTGTGCTTTAGTGAGTGAGTTCGTTTAGTGTAGTGAAATAATAGAGATATAGGTAATGTAGACTAATTTATGTGAATTGTATGACGGCTTACTTAGAATAAGGACTTATTTAGTGAAGATTGGTCCGAGTAGGAGAAAAGGAGATGTTATTTTAAAAAAAAGTCAGGAAGCTGAAAAATTAGTAAATGATTTTGATGCTATTTTTAAACAATTGCTTCCTATTCAAATATCTTGTCAGGACTCCATAAAAATTGATCAGTTAAGTTCAGATTTTTTTAAAGTGTATGAGGAAATTTCAAACTTGTGTAGCGACTCATCTGTAAATACAGTATTAAAAATGGCTAAATTTGACTTAAAAATCGCATTAAGCTTATAACAAGTTTTATCTGACTGTGAGGAGAGCGTAAAGCAACTTCTTGATGGCATTGAGTACTATCAATCGGAGATAGAACAAAGTTCCCACAAAAATTTAATTAATTTTGTGTTAAGAAGCCGCCTGTCTCAATCGGCAAAGTTAAAACTCGACTCGCAATATGACACCGTCAGTGATTTAATAAACGCGATGAAAATTTGTTGCCTAAAAAATTTGTTGCCTAAAAAATCGGCAACAGCTATTCAGCATAAGTTGTTGAATATCAGGCAAAATAATCTTTCTATAGACGAGTATGGAAAACAGATTTGTGACTTGTTTGTTGATCTAACGATTTCTCAATCAGATGGCAACTCAGAATCTTTTAAGGTACTAAAGCCTCTAAATGAAAAACAAGCTTTATAGAGTTTCGCCGACGGATTGAGAAATCGGCGATTAAGTACAATAATTTCAGCGAGGAATTTTTCTTCTTTAAGTAATGCCGTTCAAGCGGTTGAGGATATGTCAACTCCCTCAACCTCCGCTGATATTATGACTTTTCGACAAAATAATAATAATAATTTTTCCCGATAGAGTAATTTTAGAGGTCACCGTAGAGCGGAGTATAGGACCTTTACATAATTCAACCCTGCTCGGGGTCGGGCACAGCCACGACCAGGTTACTCACACTCATTCCCTGGGCGCGGTTGGCAAGTACCTCGCGCTAGCGGCCGTGGACCAAGCAGAGGTAGGTACTTTTATAATAAAACTAGGTATCCCGATAAACGACAACCGCACATGCATATTTTGACAAACCCAGATTCACAAGATAATAATAATTAAATAAATAAATGAGAATAAAACGGTTTCAGAGGATACGTTTTTTCGTGACTAAAAATGTAATTTTATCATGCAATAATGTTTGTCACGTTACATTTAACTTACAGAAAAACATTCCATCTACGTGGCTAATTGACACGGGGGCATCAATTTCTGCTATTAAATACGAGCATGTTTTAAAACTTAATATTCCAATTTATCATAACAATCTTGTCGTAAATGGTATTGGGGGCAACGTACAATCCATTGGATATGTTTACATTAATCTTTTATAGAGAAACTGATGATCACGCATAAATTCTTTGTTTTCAAATCGTTGCCATGTAAAGCTAGTGGTATACTGGGTCAGGAATTTTTAAACAAATATAAGTCTGTTTTAAACTTCGAAAGTAATACATTGACACTTTGGAATAATAATTTGAAAATTTGTTTGCCCTTAATTGTCAATAAAACGTCTTTGACTATTCCTTCTAGATGTGAAGTTATACACTTTATTAGTACCAATTTAACTGAAGAATGCGTAGTTTGTTTCAGGTCTTGACCGGCGGTCCCCGTATCGATATAAGGGAACGCTGGCAAGACCGTTGCACTTGCATCTCTTCTTCTTCCTGTCTTTACACTTCTTCTCTCTTCTCTTCTTTGTGTAAGTGCAGAGATGATGCGCTGGTGCCTGGATGTCTGTGATCAGGCTTTGTGAGCGCGCAGAACCTTGTTAGATCTAGTCTTGAAGACGACGCGGTCCTAGATCCTTGGTGAGGTCGGATCGGTCGACCTAACGTAGGGTACGTGCGAACAGGTGCGAGCGAAGTGTGGTGCGGTGTGTGGCTGACCGCGGCGCGGCGGGCCGCAGTAGTGATGTGCCGCTGTCGGTTAGGGGTCTACTGCAGATCCCCCGTCGGGCAAACCTGTTACCTCCTGTTCGCTTGCAGTCTCGCGGGGCGACGGAGGCCAGGGAGCTTAGCTTGCCTTATTCGGCTGGCTCAAGAGGAAGGAAAACCACACTGAAAAACCCTGAATCGGTATGAACTGAGGCGCCCAAGGGGCCATTGCGTGGTGCTGCCGCCCCGTATGACGGACGCTAGCGGCCGTTGTGTTATCTTTGGAAATGTATACGCAACAATTATGGCTGGCAGGGTGCTATCTATGCTGTCGGGCCGATTAGACAGGAAGAATGGAAAAATCAAAGAAAAAACCATTTTAAAAATTGTCCTAGGTTAAGTGATGATGAGGGTGAGGTAGAAGAAAGGGAGGAGGTACAAGAAAGGGAGGAGGTTGAAGAAAGGGAGGAGGTAGCCAATAGAACAACACTCAGGGGCAGGCGGTTGAAGGGCTCGCGGACGCGTACCCCGACCCCTGTACCTTCCAGAACAAGTAGCCGAGCGGAGGGGAGTCGTCCCCCGTCTGCTCCACATACCGATTCTGATTCAGAATCCAAGGTCAGCATGTCGTCTGGCCGAACAATGAGCCGAATCAACTCTATGGAGTCATTAGACCGTGACGGTCCCGGGCGCTTTTGGAAACCAAGAACATTAGGACATGCAGCTGGGCGCGAGTCCAATGATAAAAACCGTGGTGGGAGTTCCACAGACACTCCTTCTACCATAGAAAAACGGAAGAGGCCTGGTCGCCCGCCAACAACTGGCGAATATTGCGGCCTAACGGCCGCCAAACAGGCCGTGGTGCACAGAATGAGATGCTGAAGGCCCGAGCGGAGTCGTATCTTCTTGACACACTCGATGAAGCCCGAAAAACGCGCTCGACCCTGGCTGCGATGATTTCACCTGTAGCCGGTCCGAGTGGCGTCCTTAATAACTCTGGATATGACCCTACAGCTGTGATTTTCAAACAGCTGGAGGTCGAACTAAAGACAGTCGACACGGTTGCCACAAAATCAAGCAACTTAATAGGCACATTTAAACGAGCCCTACATGATGCCGTAAAGGCAATTAGGGAAGTATTACGGTGCTCGCTCAAAGAAACCTATCGCAAGAAACCCAAGCTCTTCAATACGAAAATGCGCGTCTGCGCATAGAGTTGGAGTCTTCAGAAGCAGATAAAGCAGGTCTGTGGTGAACTCACATATATATTATACATATTTACTTATTAATAATATATATACGTATATATTTTATACATTTTAAATACTCAATACAAAATTCACTATAAATATTTAAGTACATATTATACTATTAAATATAAATAAAGCAAATATTCACGTAGTCTATTTATGATTTGGTTATGCATAGGTTTATGTATTTATTTCTTTTAAAATATTGAAACAAGGCGCATCTGCTTGCTGGCTCGACGCACGAAAACCGGTGTAGCTAGCGATGTTCAAATTCCTGAGCGAGCGGCGCTCATCGCGACACTTATCCAGTCACGGCCCGTTACCAGCGCGTACGCACGTTTTTATATCGCTTGATTTTCGCTACTGCAGTGCTTTATTGTCATATCTTTTTGTTAACTTTCGTTCTGTTATAATTCAATTTTCTGTTTACTCCTTCTGTGCTTGTGTTATTTTAATAGAAATATAAACTTTCAAATATATTATCGTGGTATTAATGACTATCCATAATAATATCAATTTATACTCAACACATCTAAAGGTCCAAGAACAACAGCTTCAACTGTTGAAGGAGGCCAAAGAGCCCCAACCTGTTATTACAGATAAGGCTATAGAGGAGATCGAGGCCCGGATAATCAAATCAGTAGGAGATCGTTTGAATGCGCGCTTTGAGAGCCTCGAGTCGCGGTTGAATCCTTAACCGCGGATCAGGCCTCCCCTTGCAGCGGATTCGAGGAAGAAAAAGAAGCTTCCAGTGAGATCCTCGGAGCCCGTCGCTGACGGTCGCTGGTGGGACGACGGAGCAGATGCGGAGATCGGGAGATATGGTCCCCCGACATCCAAGTATCCCGCCGCGAAAAAACACGCGGCGGCGGCACCTCCCAGTACTGCTCCGGCTGTAGTGCCTCCTGGTGCTGTTGCTGGTGAGGTAAAACGAATGAGTAGAAGTCAACGAAAACGACTCAATAAAAAGATGAGAATGCGCGGAAGCAGAGGGAGGGTACGTCGGGACCACGGGTAATACACCCCAGACCTCCAATCCAGGTCGTACTAAATCTGCCTATAAAACCGCCCCAACTCGCCCGCCAACCCCAGGCGCCACTGAAAGCGAATGGGTCGCGATTGACGAGGGACGAACTAACAAGACCAGAATGCAGTCTGTGACGCTTCCCAGTAAATCGAGAGCGCTACGAGCACGAGAGGAGACCCAAAAAGGGCAATCGCGGCCGCAAACGCGACAGTATTATCAGGAGGAAGAATGGAGGACGAAAGGACGCAAAGGAAGGGTGCAGCTTTCGTCGGCGACGGGGGCCCGCGGTTCATGGGGGACCGGCATCAAGTCTAGAGTGCAAAGGGTTCAAGTGCCGCCAAAGCCCCCGAAATTACGTCCTCTACGTTCGGCGGCGGTGGTGATTACACTGTCGGACGATGAAGTGAAAAAAGGCGATACATATGCATGTTTTAGGCGATACATATGCGACAAAGGTTTTGACCACGGAATGAATTTTAAACGAAAATTACTGGGGTGGACAGCGCTGAGGTTCTCGGTGGGAAGACTCCGTGAGCTTCGATGCTTTAAGTGCCTACAAACCGGTCAGGTGGCCCGGCACTGCAATGCCGAAGACCGTAGCCAGTCGTGCTACAGGTGCGGTAAGTCAGGACATGTCGCGGCGGAATGAACGAGAAGCCGCACTGCGCGATCTGCGAAGCGCTCAATAAAAGTGCGGCTCACAGATTGGGTGGCCCCAAATATTTGGCCCCCAAAAAGCGTCTGCCAAGGAGAGCCCTCACAAAGACCAGAGAGGAACCTCCTCTCAGCAACCTCCAGGTTGCTGAGCTCGTGGGACCAAGTCCGTAATGGCGCTACGAGTTCTTCGGGGAAATGTGAACCACTGCGCCAGGGCCCAGGATCTTTACGGCCAGAGCCTGGCGCAGTTTTCAGTCAACATTGGTATCGTGGCGGAGCCGTACTCGATTCCCGAGCGAACTGACAGGACTGTCGCAATCATCACCAGCGGCGCACCTCCAGTCGGTTCCATCCGACGAGGAAATGGTTGTGTGGGCCTCAAAACGAGGGACCTAGCAATCGTGGGAGTCTTACTTCTCTCCCAACAGGCCATTTGCAGACTTTGAGCCTTTCTTGGGGGAGGTGGACTCGATCATTGATTGGTGCGATCACGCCAACGTCCTCCTCGCCGGAGATTTCAACGCCAAGTCAAGAGCGTGGGGCTCCACGTGACGTGACGAAACAAATAAGTAACCAACGAAGAAAAGAATCGCCTAGATAAATTATTGTTGAACATGATTGCTTGCCAGCCTTTCAGCATTGTCAAGAAGAAGAAGTTTTCAAAGCAACAAAGCTGTACATAACGGAAAAATATTGAGTGATGTACAAGAAGTTGTTCCATCTCAAAATACAGTTCAACCTTATTCACTAAATTCAGACTTGGTACTGTGGGGGACATTTTTATCAAAAGTATCGGAGTCGTTACAACCAATAAATAAATAAATAAATAAAGCCTTTATTTCTACTATACCTAAGCTATTTACACTTTAATTACTATTACAGTTTATACACTTAAGCTAGACAATTTTTTTTTACTAACTATCATAAAGCTATATTAATTTATTGTACTATAGTAGTCGCCTCTGCAGCGTAGGCCTCCCCTAAACCCTCCCATTTTGTTCTATTCCTTGCTACGGTCATCTAGCCCGGGCCACACTTCTGCGAAAATACGTCCCTCCATCTTCTTTTTGGTCTGCCTTGTTTCCGCTTGCGGCTGAATGGGGTCCACTCAGTTATGATTTTTGCCCACCTATCGTTCTTTAGCCTGCACACATGCCCCGCCCATCTCCATTTTAGCAGTCTAACACACTTCTTTACATCTATAATACTTGTCACCTTCCTTATGGCTTTGTTACGGTTGGGAGGACAAAGCAGTAAGGGTAAATGGTGTAACACTGAGCCATCTTCGTTTTGCGGACGACATTGTGGTGTTTGCTGAAAGCGCAATCGAAATGGAAACAATGATCAATGAATTGATTACAGAAAGTAAGAGGTTAGGTCTGGTAATAAACATAGACAAAACAAAGATTATGACCAACGGAACAAAACAAACTGTTTCAGTAGAGGGTGGAAATATTGAATACGTCGAAGACTATATTTACCTAGGGCAAACAATCTCTTTCAAACAATGTACAGAAAAGAAGAAAGACTAGCAGTGTGCCAAAGGAAAATGGAAAGGAGTATGCTGAGTCTAAAATTAGCAGATAGGGTCCGTAACAAAGTCGTTACAACCACAGTCGATATATTCCAAATTTAACGAAGAGTTTGAGATGTTTCTGAAACAGGCTCTTCTTGCGAGAGACGAATGCCCCTTAAAATGGTCTATCTATCTTTATTATTTTTTTTATTAAAAACTGTAATATAATTGTAACATCTGTACCTTGTGAGCGGGAATTTTCTAAAGCAGGACACATAATAAATGATAGGCGTACACGTCTGACAACAAGTATTGTGACCAAATTAATGTAATAACCATGGAAATAAACAGATAATGTAATATTTTTTTAAAGTGGCTCCAAGATTATAATATTGAGTTCCCTGTTCACATTATTAAACCAGAATTATATGTATTGATAAAAAATCACAAAGTTTCAAAAAAAATATATTATGGACAAATTATTAGCGGAACATGGCCATGAAGTTGTTCGATTTCCGCCGTATAATTGCAACCTCAATCCCTTTGAGTATATTTGGAATTTGGTGAAACAAAGCGTCTCAGACAAAAATGTCGAACAGGTAGAGAGTAGAATCGATAATCGATAACATTAGAGGCACTACAATCCATTACTCCTGATGATTGGAAAAAAGAATTGAAATTAATTAAATGTCATCAAATATCAGCTTTTTCTTAAAATGTAATCTTACAATAAATGTCATTTCAAATCTGTCAAACTCAATAATTAACTTATTAAAATTTACAATTGCATTTCTTTTTTAGCAAGCTGTAATTTTCTATTCTTTATGACGTCACGTGGCTCTTAAGGGCCGGCGCCCACTGCCGGCACGGCACGGCATGTCATGGCAAAGGATTTCAATACTAATTAAATTATTTTGAATCTTATTTCAAAGTTTAGAATTTACGTTACCTTATTTTGATACCACGATGCCGCGACGTGCCGCAGGATGCCGCGGCATGACGCGACACGCCGCAGGATGCGGCGGTATGACGTGACTTGCCTTTTCATTCCACGGGATTCCGCGGCACGCCATTGCATGCCGTGAGACATATGGGTCATTTTTGGATCGAGGAATTATGATTGCTAGCTAGTTGAAATAAGGTTGAAACTTGTGCAGCATTTCGATGGGGCGCATTCCGGTCGGTGCGCGGGGGCAAGGGAGGGAGAAAACGCACTGGCGCGCGCGATTTTTTCTCTCACACTGACTGAGCGTGGCAAGTAATTAGCACGTGCGTACGCGATACAGTAAATTACTTCACGTAAAATACGGGAAAATGGATGAAGAGAAATTGATTAATCTGGTTCGTTCGCATGAGTGTATATACGATGTCTCCTCTCGTTTCTACATGGATCAACATATGAAAAGGAACGCATGGCAGAAAATTGCAGAAGAAATGAATAAAACCCGTAAGTTATTTTTTTACTTATTTATTGTCAGAAATAGAAACTAACATCTATTAACAATTTCATTTTGCCAGTACACGTTACCAACATTAGAAAAATATTCCGTGAAACAATCTCTTACAACCATCCCTTCCAGATTATTGAAAACTGTATCATTGGTTCTATCGATTGCATTATTAGTATTAGAGCCAAGTGCCTCCATAGAATGATCATCAATGATAAAGTTATGCAAACACGTGCTTGCTAGTATAATGTTGTTAACGTATTGGTTGAACTTTTATACCTTTTTGAAATAGTTCAAATCTTTCTTGTAACATTCCAAAAGCATTTTCTACAATACGCCGTGCTCGACTTAAGCGATAATTGAATATCCTTTTTTTTCATCATTTAAAAGATGTGAGGGGTATGGTCTCATAATATTTTTTGTTAGTGGAAAGGCTTCATCAGCAACAAATACGTGGGGTAATTTTTGAGTTGAATGTGGTAAAGCTTTTTCCGGTGGTATGCTTAAAAAACCATTACGTAGTTTCGAACCAAATTTGGAGCTTTGAAGTATACCGCCATCGCTATTTCGACCATATGCTCTGACATCTATAATCACAAATTTGTATTTTGCATCCACGACAGCTAATAAAACGATGCTAAAGAACTTCTTGTAGTTGATATACATACTTCCACTGTTATTAGGAGCTCTAATCTTGAAATGCTTACCATCTATGGCCCCAATGCAGTTAGGAAAATTCCAAAATTTATCAAAGTCGGTTGCAATTGACTGCCATTGTTGGCTCGTGGGTTTCGGCAATGCAGTAGATCTTAATACAGTAAATATTGCTTGACAGGTTTCGTGGACTATTTTACGCACAGTAGTGAATCCCATACGATAGCTAAAAGCTAAAGACTTAAAAGAAGCTCCTGTTATTAGATACCTGTAACAAAACAAAAAAAAAACATTAGTAGACGACTTAAAAGCGTGTGTTATTTAAAATACTTCATTCTTGTTACAGATGAAGAATGTCAGAAGGCATGGAGCTGCCTTCGTAACAATTATAGAAAAGCCTTAAAAAACAGGGTGTCCAAAAGCGGTGACGCTGCCAAAAAGAGGCGACCAATTAAATTTGAAAAGGAACTTGAATTTCTGCAAAAGTTTTTTCAAGTTAGACCTCAGCTCTCAAATTTAGACTCTTCTTCCGACGATACACAGCTTTCCGAAGATACGCAGAATATCGAAAATACACCACCTCCCAAAACAGCATCAACTGTTAATTTTCCTGAAGCACAATCGCCTGTATCTCAAATGTCGTGTTCATCCCATGCATCAGATTCTAGACCAGCTAGACATGTTCGTCAGCGATCATACATGTCATCGCAAACACAGTATACAGAAACAACAGCAGAAATATTAAAAAAATACATTGAAAACCAAAAGAAGGAACAACATCCTATGGAGATATTTTTTCAAGCAATGGCGGCAACAGCGAAGACTTTGTCACCAAAATTACAAGCTGAAATAAAACGCGATGTTTTACGTATTGTTACTGATGCAGAAATAAAGCATTTGGAAAATGTGGAGTTAAGTTCAGTTGTGCAGCGAAGTCGTCCTTCGACATCAAGTTCAGGATTCGATATTTCAAATGAATTTCATTCATCTCAGCAATACGCACCAACTTCTGTTGCCAGAACCCATAATACAACTATCGAAAGAAGAAATCCTTTACACAATTTTTCTTCATTTAATAAGCCCGAACAACAATATAACACCGAACCAAACTATGGTACTACTCATATAGAATACATACCTACTCCTATATAAAAATAATATTCAATTGCCGGATTATGAAAACTAAATTTTTTATGATACTTTCGCTTTTTATCATACTGTACTGTAGGTACATTTGTGATCATAGATAGCTGATTATAAAAATAAACAATTACTAAATAAATCAAGACTTTTATTTTAATATTAGTAAACGCTCCGTGGTGTCACACACTGCTCAAAAATTTGTTAGGTTATTCTGCTAAACTGTTTCAACCGAAGTGGTTAAAGTTTATCTTGCCTAATTCTATGCCCCATCGCATGCAATATGTAATATGCACTAACCTTAGACATACAGACAATCTCTCTGTAACAGGTATAGGCGATCGAAAATTAGTTTTGATTTTCTTTATATGCGATTTTAGCAAATCACTTAACTTTTCAAATTTTTCATAGTCCATTCTGTAATAATCATAGAATTTTCGGATGTCGTATCTCAAATCATTAAATAAGTTGCTGAATTCACCATTTGTAGATCTTGTTCTCCATAAATTATGCGCCCAGAGTTGTCTGTTCGTCAAATTAGCAGTTCTTATTTGTCTCTCTTCATCTTCAGCTAGAAGTGCTATTAATACTAAATCCCAGTCAACCATAACGACACAACAAAATGTTCTTTTGTGACACAACCAACTTCGAATACGCGCGGAGCAAAACTAACCAGAGTGGCTGGGCTTTCAGCAGGATGCGGAACACCGCGGGATGCCATTGCACGCCGCGGGATGCCACTGCACGCCGCAGGATGCCATTGCATGCCGCGGGATGCTCTGCCGTGTCATGCCACCCCGTGCCGGCAGTGGGCGCCGGCCCTAATGCGCCACTACTTATTAAAACACAAGGTAAGATTACATTTTATAAAAAAAAGACAAATTTTCGCACGCTTCTCTTTTGTATCTTATTCTTACACAATAAAAAAAATGCAGACTCGTAGTGGTTTGAAACTAAATGAAGAGTTTCAACTTAAATTAACATTAAAAGAATTACAAAAAACTAAGGAGTTGTGCGCCCAACCCACAATGGAGAGAGAGGAGAATGAGAGAGAATGTTTAAAATATGTTGGAGGGCAGTAAGAGTCTTAAGGCTGAGCTGTCCAGCTTGCATCAGCAAAACCTTACCCTACAAAAAGGGGATTTGCTGCAAAATGAACTGCTAAGGCTGGATGGTTATGGCTTGGAGCATGAGGCTGCACTACAACATGTAGCGGCGCATCGCCGTTTGTAAATAATTTAATTTTTAAATAAGAAATAAAACCTTTTTTATAAACTTTGTACTGGCATGTAAAAAGGATCGCCAGCGTCTTGTCAGAATTCTAGATTATTAATTTTTTTCGTGTCATTATTTTTCTTTTTGTGTAATATATTGTACATATTTAAAAGTGGGTTTTATTACCAACCACCAACCCGCTTTACTGGTGACCCCGACGTGATAAATACATTGTCATCATGGCTAAAGAAGAATCACCAGACGTGTATGACGTTTTCGGTTTTGGTCAACAGATCGCAGCAACATCTTCGAGTTCTAGTGTTTTAGATACAATGACACGTCAAGTGGCTGAATTGACTCAGATGGTAAATGAGTTATCTAAGCAAGTAAACCATCAAGGCCGTTCTAGGACACCTTCCAGGCAGGCATACAGGCGTCGTGATCGCTCCAATTCTAGACGATCAGATACCAACTATAGAAGATATCCGTTGTGTTGGTATCATGCAAAGTATGGAGATAAGGCCAGTAAGTGTGTGAAGCCGTGCGATTTTTCAAAAAAAGCGTAGGGCAGTCGGTTGAAGCGACGTATTTTTGTCATGGATCAGAAAACCAAAGTCCAATTTTTAATAGACACTGGAAGTGACGTCTGCGTTTATCCCAGAAGCTTAATAAATAATCGTTGTGTACAGACTAGTTATGAACTTTGTGCAGCTAACGGATCGACAATAAAAACTTACGGTTATGTACATATTGTGTTAAATATAGGTTTGCGCCGCGACTTCGCATGGCGATTTATTATCGCTGATGTGACCAGGGCGATAATAGGTGTGGGTTTCTTATCACATTTTAATTTGATTGTAGATGTTCGGAAGAAAAAGCTGATTGATGGTACGACATCGTGTGAGACCGCGGTTTTTCCTGCGAGTCTGTCTGGCGGTGTTTCTTCTGTGAAGGTTATATCAGGAAATTCAGTGTATCATGACATACTTGCTCAGTACCCTGAAATCACTCGTCCTTCAGGTACCCATCATGCTCATAAACATAGTACCGTTCATTACATCCGCACCACACCTGGCCCACCCGTAGCATGCAAACCACACCGTTTAGCTCCAGACCGTCTTAAAATAGCGAAGGCCGAATTCGAGGCGATGCTACAGCTTGGCGTTTGTCAACCGTCTGAATCACCATGGGCATCCCCGTTGCATCTTGTCCCTAAGAAAGACAACAGCTGGAGGCCTTGTGGCGATTATCGCATGTTGAATGCGAGGACAATTCCAGATAGGTACTGTATCCGACATATCCACGACTTTGATTTTAACCTTTCTGGATGTACTATCTTCTCTAAAATAGATTTGACGAAAGCCTATAACCAAATTCCAGTGAACGAGAGCGATATTCAGAAAACTGCCATCGCTACGCCTTTCGGACTCTTTGAATTTCCATATATGACGTTTGGTTTACGTAATGCTGGGCAAACTTTTCAGCGTTTCGTCGACGAAATGCTCAGAGGCTTAGATTTTACCTTTTCCTACATCGACGATATCCTAATCTTTTCTCCGGATGTCAAATCTCATACTGATCATCTTCATCAGGTTTTCAATCGATTAAAAGAATATGGGATCATTGTAAATTCTAAAAAGTGTGTTTTTGGAGTTCCTTCCATAACTTTTCTTGGCTACGAAGTCTCAGCCAATGGTACCAAACCCCTGCCTGAAAAGGTAGAGGCTATAAAAAACTATCCAGTCCCAAAAACAGTTAGGGAACTGCGAAGGTTCTTGGGAATGGTGAATTTCTATCGTAGATTCATCCCAGGTGCCGCCAAGCATCAAGCCCCTTTAAATATTTTGCTGACTGGATCAGTTAAAGGCTCTCATCCTGTCAAGTTTAACGAGGCTGAGTCTGTTGCTTTTGAGGCCTGCAAGCAAGGACTATGTGACGCTGCCATGCTTGCTCATCCAGACTGCGACGCGAAGCTTGCGTTAGTTACTGATGCCTCAGATTCTTCGATCGGTGCTGTACTGCAGCAATTTAAGAATAATGCTTGGCAGCCCTTAGGATATTTCTCTCGTAAATTATGTCCATCCCAAGTGAAGTACTCTCCATATGATCGCGAATTGTTAGCCATTTATGAGGCTCTTAAATACTTTAGACATATGGTTGAAGCTCGCGATTTTGTGATTTATACTGATCACAAACCCCTCATATTTGCTTTCCATTCAAGGAAAGAGAATTGTTCACCTAGACAATTTCGCCACTTGGATTATATTGCGCAGTTTTGTACCGATATTAGACATATTTCAGGGAAAAATAATGTGGTGGCTGATGCCCGCGTTGAGACTATTGCTCAACCAGTTGACATACTGAAGCTAGGTAGCGGCGCATCGCCGTTTGTAAATAATTTAATTTTTAAATAAGAAATAAAACCTTTTTTATAAACTTTGTACTGGCATGTAAAAAGGATCGCCAGCGTCTTGTCAGAGAGAGGTGTCAGAATTCTAGATTATTAATTTTTTTCGTGTCATTATTTTTCTTTTTGTGTAATATATTGTACATATTTAAAAGTGGGTTTTATTACCAACCACCAACCCGCTTTAAACATATAAGTAGACTGGAGAAGGAGCTAGGTAATGGCAAGGAGAATATTAAACAACTCGAAGAGGCCCTTCAGCTCCAATCAAATATAACAAACATAAACAAATAGAAAGTTTGAGGACCTAGTCTGTAAGAACTCAAACTCATGTTCTTCTACCTCTACTAATATTAAGAAATTTAATACACATGTCTCTAGCAAGAGAAAAAATAAAAAATACAATAAAGTAAATAAGTTTATAAATAAAACCAGAAATTTGTTAAAGAAATGTAGAAAAGGAAACATTAACAGAAATTTATTACAAAAAAGCCATAAACTTCATACTGAGCTTGAAATTAGATATGACATGTACACACAATGAAATTAAAAAACTTCAGGAGCTTTCAGACTCCTTAATATGTAAATCCCAAGAGTCTCAATTAATGGCCGAGAAATATTCAAGGGCTATGGATGACCTTTTGAAGACTTGTAGATACACAGCAGAGTTCTGTGAGTCCTCATCAATGAAGTCTTGGGACTGTAATAAGCAGTCAGAAGTAAAAAAGTCCTTCATTGGTGTCATCACTGAAGAGTGAAAGGAAAAGCCAATGAATATTGAACTTATTAAACCGGCTGCCAATATCATGTTTTGTGATGAAATTTGCCAAAACATGGGACATCTTTTGAATATAGGAACAAGGAATAAGTTATTAAACAGCTGTTTCCCAAATTCTAGCTTTAGTTATATACTTAAAGAACATGTATTAGATAAATCCTGTAAATTTGATAATTTAATTATTTTCGTAGGCAACAGAGGGAATCTAAACAAAAAACAATTAATAAATCTTTATGAAAAGTTGTGTTTGTTACATTCCCATATAGCAAAGGATTAACAAAACGGGAAAATGACATTAGATATAATCTTAATCAGACAATGCATACTCTGTCAGTATATAATAAAAAACTTTGTATCATTGATACAAATAAATATATTTATAATTACAATTTGACAAAAGGAGGACAAAACAAACTGCTTTTATTGAGCAGGTTTATATAAATAAGACGTTGGAAGATAATATTCCATATAATTGTATTAGTTTAAACTAAATGGTAAGACAACATGGGAATACCTCTAGCTTAAAGAAGTCAAAGTCCTGTAAATATGTGAACTTAGTTCACCGTAATGTTCAAGGAGTAAGAAGCAAAGAATTAGAAATCGAGCTTTATTTAAATAGTTGCAAGGTTGACATTCTGTATGTCACAGAACATTGGCTTAAAAAACATGAATTGATATTTAATTTAAATAACTTTACAATTGGTAGTACTTTCTGTAGACAAAAGATTATTTATGGAGTTTCACTAATATTTATTTCAAAGACTTTTTTTTACTAATTGTGACTTTTATCAATATAATACTCGAAATAGAAACAATTTATGTGCTAAATCCACAAGACTGCATAAAATAAGCAATTCATTTCAAGCAAATGGTACTCGCTATTATAATAAAGTCCCAAGCAAATTCCGAGAGCTGTCATTAAACAAATTCAAAGATGTTATTAAAAGAAAATTGATTGCTAAAGCTTATTATAGGACCACGGATTATCTGAATGACAGAAGTGCTTGGGACTAAATTGCTCCTGTTCTAAAAAATATAAATTGTAAACATGATCATAAAAAAAGACAAACCCGACTGAGTTTCTTGCTTGTTCTTCTCAGACTCGGGCGCGTTCGTGAACAAGCCTGTAAATTTAGTTTTAAGTGACGTGCAAAAGTGATCATGTAACGATCCTATTTGAATAAATGATTTTGACTTTGACAAGGTTCCTGTGCAATAAGAATTTGCGAGGATAGTAATTTAGTTAATTGCTATTTATATAGTTGGTCTATACGCTAATAGAGGTCGCTGTAAGTATTAAGGGCAACTAAATGATTATTTTAAAATTATACAAATTAAGTGTTTAATAGTCTAAGGAGTGTTAAAATAATTAATAACAGATTATAAAAATATCCTCTCTGGGTATCCAATTCTCAGTTTTTATATTGTTTCGAGAATGTTCACCGGAAATGGGTCGAGTCTTGGAAAATTAATACGGAATTTTCTCCGTAGCAATAAGAGCCGCCATTTTGATAGAAAGCATATAAATAGCGTTCGGGAACCTTAATCGTGGTTCAGTAAAATATTGGACTTTAATAGTGCAAGAGCTTGAGGAGAGGATACTCAGGGGGGAGAAACTATAGCGGAACACTATCCCAGCATTAAAGTAAGTGTGTATAATATTACTGTAAGGGTTTTTATGCACAGGTAAGGTCTAGTAATAATATTTACTTAGATTTTGCCTTCGTTTCTGTTTGAATAATTTGTATAAATAAAACCTCTTTATAAGTACTGGCATGTAAATAGAAAATGACGATCGCCAGCGTTTGTCAAAATTGTAATATATTAATTTTTCGTGACATAATTTTTTATTTATTATATTGTAAATACCAAAAGTGGGTTTCATTTGTGACCACCAACCCGCTTTACTGGTGACCCCGCTTATGAATATTATATAGGTACCTACCTATGGAGTATTAGGCGGAATCTTGTCGAGTTGGAGTAAAAATACCGCCGTTTTACCCAGAAAAGCCTTCACTTTGGCTCGCGCAACTAGAAGCTCAAAATGTTTTGGCTGGAATAACTAAAACAAAACTTTACCATGCCATTAGTCAGCTTGAAACTCAATATGCAAGTGAAGTTGAGGACATAATTTGTTACCCACCTTCGGGTGGTAAACATAAAAAATTAAAAACGGAGCTCTGAGCAGTTAGGTAATAGAAGAATCAGCTAAACAGGTATGGTCAAAACTAAATAATATATTCGATGACTCTGGCCTCAGTCGCAAGGTGGGCTTACTCCGTGATTTAGTAACCACAACCTTAGATAATTGTTCAAATATTGAGGAGCTTCAGAATATAAATTTCACTGCGGGAGACGAGTAGTACTTTACTGCTCGCCGGCCTCACAGATCAATATAAACCGATATTATGGCAATGGAAAGGTCGGCTGGGACGATTACTGTCGATTATGTAAAAACTCAATTATTATAGGAAATTAAAAGTTCAGATAGTGCTGCTTATTATGTTAATCAAAGAGTAACATAATTATTCTCTCGGCCACAAATAGAAAAGTATAAAAAGGGACTTAATTTTTTTTAATTGTAATAAATATGGCCATATAAGTAAGAACTGTCGCTTTCAAAATAAAAAGAGAACTAATTCTAACGTGAATTAGTTTCACATAGGGAACAGTCTACTCCACATTTAGAAATACCAACTTTTACTGGGAGCTTCCATTAGTGGAGTTCTTTTAGAGATCTTTTCGTGGAAACTGTTCACGGAAATTCTTCACTGTCGGACGCCCAAAGAATGCAGTTCCTTGAAACAAAAGTTAAAGGGGAGGCTGAGAGACTTATTCAGCATCTTCCGATATTTATGCAGTGTGTTGCGATATATTAAATAATAGGAATACCTGCACTTATTACAGACTAAACAGAAGTGGAGTGCAGGAGCTGGCACACTTGAAGAAGGAACTCTGGTGTTGGTGAAGGAGTGGACTCTTCCACCCTTCATGTGGCTGTTAGGGTGCATCGTACGCGTTTACCCTGGCAGCGACGGGCTTACCCAGGTTGCCGACATCGCCACCACCAAGGGAGGGCGTTTTATTTTACAACGGGGCAGTTTTTTTATTATTTAACATGGAGCACTTATATGATGCCCAAGCAGAAATTTTTGAGAGAAGCACTTATATGATGCCCAAGCAGAAATTTTTCAGAGTGGGCCACGAAATCCTTAGTGGATTCACAAGGTAGAATAGATGCTCCATAAGCAGGCAGTTAATTTTAAGGCATTTTCAAGAACTGTTAGGTCCATAGACTTGAGCAGCATCTTCGAAATTTTTTTCGATATGCTCTTAAGCAATTACAATTACGTTGGGAAGTCATCGACACTCTTCACTGGGACAGCAGACAGCAGCATTGACAGCATTTTAGACGGCACAGACGAGGTGTATGAAACCTATCACGAAACCATTTATAAAAAATTGAAAAAGATCTCAATGAGAAGCTTTGGTCAGTTTAGAGGTCCCACATTTCAATGGAAACTTTAAGCAATGGGTATCTTTAAAAATTGTATTTTATATAATTTTTATTAATTATTAAAACTCATTAATATTATAATTATAATATCTCAAAATTTACAGACACAGTTGTCTACATAAGAATTCCTAAGAAACATAGTTACTCCGTACAAATAGTTGCTGCTAAGACTAAACTTGTGCCACAGAAAAAATCCACATCTCTACCACGATTAGAATTGTGGCGCTCAATTGCTTTCGAAACTTATGGAAAAAAAGTAGCCTGCTACCATCAATATAATATCAAATTATATGGGTGGTGTGCAGCAAGCAGAGGGCAAACATTTTCACAGCTGTAAAATGAGCAGTTATGGTGGAAGAGCCCTTCATGGCTTTCCCAACAATTTAACTTAAAAAGAAAATGTGTTAATTACGAAATGAAAAAACATATTTCAGCATCTGTTATTACGCAAGAAGAAAGCATAATTGACAATTTATTAGAAAGACAAAATTCATTTATACACATCACAATATTTTATTTTCATTATGTCATACTTCAGTGCTCACGCAAACATCAGTTCGGAAGATGAAGACTCCAGTGAGTTCTCCGGTTGCATCGACGTCGGGAGCGGGCAAGTCGATTGGGAAGAATTTATCGGTACATTTTCAAGAGATTTCACCGACGACGTCAAGTGCCGACGATTCCGAAAACGAGGAACAACAGCGGAACAACGAGTTAGGGGAGTTTCTGAAAATGAAACAGAACAACTTGGACACGGTAATTCAGATAGCGGAAACAGAGTGTGGTCAAGACTTTGGCGCGGAGACTCAAGGGATAGTGGAGACGATGGAGAATCAAGCTCAAGCCAAAATAGCGAAAGTATGTCGGAAACGAAAAAAAATGCAGGGAAAAAAACAACTCCACCAGCAAAAAAAGCGACTATAAAAGTTTGGCCGGATCCTCCAGCGGACAGTTTTCTGGGGCTATTGGAATTAATATGGACAGTGGATGTGTTCAAAACAGTGATGGAAAAATTTAAATTCGGAGAACAACGAGCAATGATAGTGAAAGATCTGAATCTGAAACGGGAATTCATGGGACTGATCATTGTGGAAGACCGCATTGAAATTAATAGTCCACAAACTGAGACAGAGCGATTGCGAAGATTTATCATGGAATGCCTTCAAAACCATCCTTTGCGATTCCGCATTATACATGACGTTTTTACAATACAAAATGAGCGATTCTGCAATAGCAACATTTCACGAGTATGTGAACAAGGAGGAAGTTCTGGACGTTCCTTTAAAGGTTCCATTTTCTTCGTGTGTAACCACGCCAACGACCACCTCCACGTTGTCCACGACTGCGCCTATAATGGAAACAGCTGTAGGTGTCAACGAATCAAAGAAATCAGAAGTGAATGCGGAAACCCCCGACTTAATAGAAGACTTCTTCGGGCTTCAGAATGTACTAGTCAACACTGGCTCAATCTCGCAGTCTATTTTGAAACAGGCGAACGGGAAGCAATACATTTTGAAATCGCCGGGCGAATGTGGACTCACTGTAGTAAAACTAGAGACTTATCCAATCGGAAAAATTTGCGGTTTGGACAAGAAAAACTGGTGGAAACACGTGGAAACGAAAATGGTGTTTTTGACGAATTCAAATGTAGATCCAATACAAATGCAACTGAACAAAATACAGAATGCAGTAATGAAAGAACTGACCAAAATAAAAGGAATCCAAAAGGAAGTAAAGGAGATCAATTATTGGAATTGTTTTGGAGGTTTCCCACATCGCCCATAAATAATTTGTTTAATAATGCCGTTTGGTTCAATTCCAAATGGAAATACTTACCGTTAAATCATACACATATAAAGGCTGTACAGAGAATATTCCAAAGACAATTGTGCGACATGAATTCAATAGATTATATAAATAAGTTTAAGAATAGTGAATCTCTATTTTATAATTGTGGAGTTCGAGACGTTAACGATTATTACTATACAAATGATCAATCTTTAACAATTGCAGTGGAGTTATTAATGTTTCAATTTTGTAATAATGTCGATAGAGTGAAAGAATTTTTATTAAATTTATATAATATCTTAGATCGTGTAGTTCCAAAAAAAAATTGTATGTTTATTTTAAGTCAGCCCAATGCCGGAAAGAATTATTTTTTTGATGCAGTAATTCATTTTTTTTTTAATTTCGGGCAAATAGGTAACTTTAACAAATACAATAACTTTCCATTGATGGAATGTGTTAATAGACGAATAATTTTATGGAATGAACCACATTGTGAAACGAGTGCATTTGAAACCATAAAAATGTTATTTGGTGGAGATACTTTAAACGTTAAAGTTAAATTTCAAGATGATGCAATAGTTAACAGAACACCCTGTATAGTTTTATCTAATAATGATATTTTTCCTAAAGATAATGCGTTCAGAACTCGTATGCATACATATACGTGGCGACCATGTGAAAGTTTAAAACAATGTAAGAAGAAGTTATATCCTTTAATGTTACCAAAACTGTTTATGTATTTTAATATTTTAGATAATTAAGGTTATAGAGTTGAAGAGGAAGGAAATGATAATACTGATTATGATTCAGAATAAATTTATTCATTACAAATTAACTATTCTTTTATTTATATGAGTTACATCACTGTCACTAGACATATATTCAAAGTCTTCTAAATTTTGGGTCCTTTTGGAGGAGGCATGACTGTCTCCTGCTTATTGTTTTCTTTTATGGGATGACCTCGTCCTGAAAGCTGGGGAATCATAGTTAAACGATTTTTTAGATAAGTTATGTATGTTTGTGTGGACTGATTCCGATAAATTAATTCCTGTTGTTTTGTCCAAGTCGCATTCTGACTCATCATGTACGAGTTTAACAGTCCTTTCCAAATTTTGTTCGACACCTGCGAATGTTTCGGCGGTTGTGTACTGTGGGTCGTGTAAGTAATAATATAAAGCTTTCTGAGGCATACCACTAACGGTACCATAAGTATAATAACTGTGAAGATCCACAGACACATCCATCTCATATTCACATAACCAATACACCATGGTAGTCTGAAAATTCTCAAATTCTGTAGCGGGATTGCTCCAATTCCAACGTGAAGTTGTGGTTGCGGGTGCATTGTCTCATTATATATTGGATCTCTAGGATTAAATACCGCACTATATTCACATGTAGTACCATAAGTCACAGTACAGTGATCAGCCAAATTAGCACCAAACAAATCTGCCTTATTGCCAAGTACTGAATATTTATCTGCAGTTAAACCTTTTTTTGTTAACTTACGTTTACTAATATATGCGGCGTTATTCATCACAATATCTTTTCCATGATACGCTTTAGGCGTAACATGAATCCGATTCGGTGTAACAAAGCCATTCTTTGGATTATATTTATAAACAGATACTTGTTTACCAACCATACTGTTAATCAGAAAACGATCCAAAATACAATCTAATTGCATATTTCCCATACCTGTAACGGCATGTGTATCATCTCTGTACCACCAATATATAGAATTTTTACGTGGTACACCCATAGACTGACACGGTACATCTAAATACATTTTCTTAATAACATTCTCCATATTTGGAACAGCTACTTTATTTGGTATCATTGGCTTATCTGCTGCACTTTCATAAGTTACATTTGTGCCATATGTACTTAGGTTTAAATTTGTAGCAACATAACCGATAGCAACATGTTCTGTGTTTGCATTTCCCGACAAAGTTTCACCTACTCCAAATGTAGTACGACAACCTAGTAAAGTAATTTTGCATCGTACTTCTTTGATAATTGACGTTCTAGGTAAATTTACCCACTCGGCTTCTGTCAAGTATGATGGTACAAAATCTACCAAACAGTTCATCAAAGGTGTACAAACACCATTATCAGAATGTGACAAACCAATCGCTTTCATAGCGTATCCATAACTGTTCCATACTCTTGATTTCTTAAATGAATATACCTGTAGCGACGGCATAACACTGCGAGGAATCCGTATTGGTCGATGAGGTTCCGCTGAATGTGAACCCACACCTGCACCTTGTCCGCCACTTCTAACAGCCATTCCTTGTGGAGCACCACCAATATTGCTAGTGTCAATATCCATAGCGTTAAGAAAAGAATCATCCAAGTCCGGATAGTCTTCTCCAACTTCGGGTTCACCGGATCTGGTAGGTGTGTCGGGTACGGCGGCTCCTCCGGCAGTTCGGTCGGTATGTTCGGTTGAAGAGTCAGCGACGTTACGACTTGGACATGGCTCGTTAAAAAAACGATCGTCGTTTTAAAGCAAGCTATTAAAATTACTTCTTGGATGAACATAAGCTCCTACGCGTAGGGGGAAGGTTAAGAAACACATCTTTGAATCACCTTATGAAACAAAACATCCTGTCATTTTACGACATAATCATCGATTAATAACTTTATTAATAGATCAAGCACACCATCTTATATATCACGGGGGAATTTTTTTATTCACCATAGAGAAGAATTTTAAGCTATTTCATTTTTATTATTCATAATAAAATTCATGCATTTCTGTCATGTGTATATGTTTATATATTTATTACTAAATAGTGAAACTGTCATGGACATATCCGAAGTTTTCTTATGTTCACAGTTTATTTCTCTTCTCTATATAAAGTGATATGTCTGTTTGTTTTCCTAATAAATAAAAATAAAATAAAATATTAATTTCGAGTACCAATGCCAACTTCACAACATCAATATTTCGAAATAATCAAAGTTTATATTTTGATTTTGTCGTCGAGATGCAGCTGATAAGAGATGATTGGACACTTATAGCATATTACAACATGTCGCCATATTGGGAAGGAGGTCAAACATCAATATTCACAAAATATTTACAAGGCACCTGCGACCATATGAAAAGCAATATCCGATGTAATATGATACTAACAGAATTACACCATGAACAGGTGGAGTTCTTATATAACAATGATGTTTTTTAATCAGGTCCGTACCTGGTCTTAATAACGGCGTCGGCTAAATTGCAAATACATTATTCAGCGTATCAGATGAACGCTTTGCAGAAAAATATAAAAAGGATATTGAATTACTAAAGGCAAATAACCGGCAAATACATGACTTGCGGACAAATCTAACTCTTAAGTCTTAATTTTAATGTTGTATATTCCCTTTAGTAATTTGAGCAAATTTAATAATAATAATAATATTTTTTTTTCTGTTTTTTTATATTTATCTCAATTTCTGTTTATAATATTTATACGTTTTTATTTTTAATATATTAACAAACCGATTATATATTATATCTATATCTATCTATCTATGTATATATTCTGGTTTCTGGTAATAAGCATAATGTTTTTAGTTGTAATAAATATGGCCATATAAGTCAAAACTGTCGCTTTCAAAACAAAAAGAGTATGCAGTCTTTATCGGCACCACAAAATCGTACTCGTACATTTCTTCAATACACTGTGGTGCGATGAGGCTAGGCTTATGCTACTATCTCCTTCCATCGGGTGACGTCCGAGACAGCGTCGAGTAGTAGCTGAAAGCTGAAGCCCCACCACCGGCAACCAGTCTGTCGCTCGCCATCTTACGTCCGATACATATCTAATTAAACACGTGTTCGCGAGGCGAATACAATCACCAATCGTTTATCATGGGAGCGTTAAACGAATGCGTAACGCAATTTGGGGAGAAGGGGGTTCTCGTAAAACGCTACGATGCGTTACAGGGGCAGAGGGGGTCTTTCTTACAACACGTTACGTAACACTGTTTGTTTTTTTTTTAATAAAAAATTAGGGAATTAAAACTCCAAAATTGGCCCTTTTCATTTACGTTTTACGGGGAATCCCTAGATTGTACTGTTAGAGCGCTTGTAGACATCCGTTTTTTTCGCCGGATAACGGACCGTGTTTTTTGTCGGATTCCTGGTGGTGTATTAATTATAATGAATGTATGTACATGCACCGGACATCGGTCCGGCGAACAATTTTCGCCGGATGCACCACCGCTTCCCCTCGGCGCGACGGACACCGGTCCGGTGTAAGAAAGAGCGGTCATCCACGCCAGTGTATTGGTGCGTGTTGACGCTGCCGGACGTATTACCCGTTTTCTGTTAATTGAGTGCCGTCTACCTACGTTCTGTTAAAAATGGGTGATATTGACATGGAATTGTTAATAAGTCTGGTTGAAAATAGGCCCGTACTGTGGGACAAAACCCAAGAGTGCTATAAAAATAGACAGTCGAGTTTTTCCGCTTGGAGAGAAATTTGCCTTGCGTTAAATGAAGGTTTTGAAACGATGTCCGAGAAAGAAAAAAATGATTTCGGTAAGTAACATTTTATTTTCATTATTTTATGCATATTGATTTTGCCATGGTACACGCCCTACTCGTGACATGAAATACTCTGCATATTTGTTACGAATCATATTTGCTGTTACATTACCTCGTGTTGAACGGGAACGAGGCAAATGGCATAGAGTAGACGTCATGTGTGAACTAGCATTGTCAGTAGCATTATTAGCAATACCCTCTACTTTATGAATTATGTTTTGTAATAAGCAGCATGTTTTTACAATCTTAACAGCAGTATCTGTCGAAACATTTAATGGTCTATGCAAAATCCTCCATTTATTGGATAAAATACCAAATGCGCATTCGACGTAGCGTCGCGCTCTTGTGAGACGATAATTGTAAATTTTTTTTATTGAGTCAAGTTGATGCCCACCGTATGGACGAAGTACGTGTTGATGTAAAGCGAAAGCTTCATCAGCAACAAATACATAAGGTAACTCACTGCCTGCACCTGGAAACTGCTTAGGTCGAGGAATATTTAATTTATCGCCTACTATTCTTTTCCAAAATTCTGTTTCTTTAAATACTGCTGAATCGCATTCTTTGCCGTAGGCTCCAACATCAATAAAAACAAAATTATAGTTTGTGTCTACCACAGCCATTAATACTATTGAGAAATAGTGCTTGTAGTTGAAAAACATTGATCCACTCTCTTCTGGCTTGATGATTCGAATATGTTTGCCGTCAATGGCTCCCAAGCATTGAGGAAAATTTGCATTCGTCTCGAAATTTTTTGCTATTGTTAACCATTCGTCTTCCGATGGTAGTTTCATATAAATTGGAGAAAGGGTTTCCCACAATGCTTCAAATACTTCTTGTACAATACAGCTGATAGTTTTTATACCCATTCTGAAACTGTAATGTAGATCACTAAATGTGTTCCCTGCAGCTAAATATCTGTAACAATTTTTTCTTTTTTAGGCAAAGATGTCATAAAAAAATGGAACAATGCAAGAGATAACTGGATGAAATATCACAAAAAAGTTAAGGAATGTAAATCCGGCTCTGGTGCAAAAAGTCTACGAAAATACAAATTCTATGATCAAATGCTCTTTTTATGTAAGATTATGACTCGCCGAACCACAGAAGCAAGCATTGCATCAGAAAAAACTCACAACAAAGAAACCAATGAAGCAAGCATTGCATCAGAAGAAACTCACAACAAAGAAACCAATAATGACCCTACCACACCAGCCAATACTACCGATAGAACAAAAACAAGCAAGAAGAGAAAGACAGACTGTAGCGAAGTTGATCGACAAATGCTTACTTTAATTAAATCGGTTGAAGATGAAGACAAGAGTAAGAGTATGTGTTTTTTTCAAAGGTATTGCTCCAATTGTAGACAAGTATAATGACGACGATTATGTTGAATTCCAATATGAAGTCGTGAAAGTAATGAGAAATTTAACTCGGAGAAATCAAGCATCCATGCAGCAGCAAAATTACAATTACAATATTAATCGAGGCTACACTACGGCTACACCCGACTACAGGATACACGAATATCAACCAACACAACCCATTCCATCGACATCCAGGATGCCCTATGAATATCAGCCAACACAACTCATTCCAACCACATCCAGGATGCCTCAAGAACTCATGCAGCAAGATGATTCCCAAACTTCAATTACTGAATTAAGTTCAATCGCATCACCTGATTACGATTTCGATTTTTCTAAAACTCCTTAATTTCTTTTTTGAGTATAATAAAACTATTATAGATAGTTCACCTCAGTCGTGCGCGCGGCCCTATGTATGCGTGGGCTTGTAAATATACAACTTTCATTCGTGTGGCAGTGACGCGGCAGTCGTCGTCCGAGCAAGACTTGTTCCTAACGCTTTTTTTTACGGGTACAGTCGTTTACGAAAATGTCTAGTTCTTCACGGAGAAAATGTTTAAGGAGTCAGGTAAATATTGTTTAATTTTAAATTTATATGTAATTAATATTTATTATAATTCTATATACGAAAAAATACATCCTTGTTGACGTTTACGTATTATTGTTTTAGACTCGAGAAACCATTGCTAAGGTATACGAATTTCTGAAAATAGACGCGAGAGATATATTGGAACTAGTAAGTGATCCAGTTTGCAGTGCAAGTCCAATTTTAATATCGAAATTAAGTGAACATTTAAATAGCGTACGGAAAAGAACAGCAATGGCTGTGGGGGTATCAGAGAGAACAATTACTAATATATTGGCTGAAGGAAAAGAACCTGACTCTAAATTTAAATCTCCGCATAAAGACCGTAAAAAACGTTTAAAGAAGTTAGAATTAGACAACTTTAACGTTGATGTTATACGTTCCACTATTCAAAATTACCATTTAGAACATCGCGAGTTACCTACCTTGCTAAAGTTGAAAAGAATATTTCAAGATAAACTTAACTATGATGGAAGTACTTCGACTCTGCGTACAGCTTTGTTAAAGTTGGGATACAAATGGCGAAAAACTGTGGATAACAGACGTGTTATTATAGAGCGCCATGACATCCAAAAACTACGATTTTCCTATCTAAAAAATTTACTCAGATACCGTCAAGAAAATCGGTGTATCGTATATACAGATGAGAGCTACATCTTAACTAATCATGTGCAAAACAAAGGATGGGGTAATAAAGATGGACCACCCTTAAAGAGAAACCTGTCGAAAGGACAAAGAATTATCATTGTGCATGCTGGTTCAGAACAAGGTTTCGTACCTAACGCACTATTGACATACAAAGCAAATAGTGTTTCTGGTGATTATCACTCTAACATGAACGCAGAAAACTATGAAAAGTGGCTAAAAGAACGTCTAGTACCGAATCTTCCACCTAACTCTGTGGTTGTGCTTGATAATGCCTCATACCATAACGTTCAAAATGACAGAGCCCCAAATTCTAATTCCAAAAAAATAGAAATGCAGAGATGGCTGACAGAAAAAAATATAGCTTTTAATCAAGATATGAAAAAAATTGAACTGTATGATTTGATTAAAAAAAATAAAGAAAAACATATCTGTTACAAGATTGACGATATACTTCACCCATATGGCATAAAAGTTCTTCGACTGCCACCATACCATCCTGAACTAAACCCCATAGAAAATGTGTGGGGAATTTTAAAAAATTATATTGCCTCGCATAATGTCGACCAAAATGTGACGGAAATAATGAAACTCATAAATGAACGTTTGAGTCAAATTGATGAAGGGATATGGGGTAATACTTGTCGACATGTACAAAAGAAAGAAGAAGAATACTATAGACATTTTGACATGGAGTCAGAATTTATAATTAACCTTGGTGAGAGCAGCGAAACCGAAAATTCATCATTTGATTTTTCAAGTAGCGATTCAGAATAATGTTCAATAAATAAACATAAAATTACGAAATAACTGTTTTTTTTTTTTAAACCGGATATAAACCGTAAATAACTGTATTTATATTTGTGCCTGACTGTACCTCTTGTCACGCACACAAAGTCACTGTATATGTACAAGATTTACCCACACATAGGGCCGCGCGCACAGCTGAGTTGAAAGTATTATACTACCTACTAAATTTTGTTTTAATTAATACAGGTCCCCTTTTCTATAATTTGAAATTGAACATCTCTTCAACATACCTTAGCGTAACGGCTAATCTCTCTGCCGGGGAAATAGATTTACGCATGTCAGTATCCTCGTGTCTTATTTTATCATATATGAATATGAAAGGTTTCTTTCTTCATCCGAAAATAATTGTAAAATTTAGTTTCTTCTTCTTCCAACTGCGTAAAAAGAGTTTGAAATGCACCATATTTTTCCCTTTCCAATAATATAGGATGCACCCACGATGACCTTTTACGTTTTTCTATTTCTTTTTGTTTCTTCTTGTACAAATAGTAGGCCAATACGAGTTTTTTTTTCTTATTATTCGACATTTCACACGTGTGTAATCTCTGACTACCAGTTCAAAACTAACGCATATAGACGGCAGTCCATCCATCCGGTAAAATAAATATGTATACAATGATAGCCGTTTATTGACGGTCGGTTATCCGGCGAAAAAAACGGATGTCTACAAGCGCTCTTAGTGTTTATGCAGAAGCACATTGCTATAGTCGGTGTTATTAAAGTGAGTTCAAAGTGCTCATACTGTAATGTCCTCAAAAGAGGGAGATTTGTATCATCAGCTGTTCTTGGCCTATAAAGGCTCTCATGCTGACTTGCCAGCGCAACTGTGTCAAAAAAATGCCAACGAAATTTGGAAAACGGCTAAAAAAAATAAAAAATAAAGAGACGTTTATAGAACATATAAATAATGTTATACGAGAGTTGAAGATGAAGGCCACGAAGAAGAAAGCAACAATGCTTAGTTATTTTACACAGG
This sequence comes from Pontia daplidice, assembly GCA_963693355.1. Classification (NCBI taxonomy): domain Eukaryota; kingdom Metazoa; phylum Arthropoda; class Insecta; order Lepidoptera; family Pieridae; genus Pontia; species Pontia daplidice. The sequence continues at coordinate 1,920,645 of CAVNZL010000016.1, read as the reverse complement.
TAAGGTTACTGCTAAAATATAATAATGACATAAGTATTATAATATATATCTGAGAGAGTCTGCACTCCAGATACCAGTGATGAAAGAATCTGAGTGGCTAGCAAACCCATGGACAGAGGAGCAGTAATTTCAATCGAATTGTTTTTATAGACCTACCTAGATACTTGGTTAATAGTCGATTATTTTTTAATTTTGTTAAAAATACGATTTTATTTCGAGTAAAATGTTTAATTTCAGTTGGGTTTCCATGTATAATTGCTTTGTCAAAGATTTAAATAAAAATGTTATTTTATTTTAAGAGTTTATTAGCAAAAAAGCTAAAATAGGAGAATGAAGGATGAAAACAATTGTGTGTAAAGCCAAAAATTTATAAAAAAATAAACAAAATACGCAGGTGTTGCGGATTAAAAATCTCTCGTTTTATTTAGTATTATTACCGTAAAGGCAATTAAAACTATACCAAGGATAAAATCTGTAACATACTTTTTTGCGACTTTAGGGTACAAATGGTCACTTGTGTGTTACGTAACGTTTAGAGAGTGGGAGGGGCAGTACAGAAAAACGTTATGGTGCGTTACAAGGGGAGGAGGGAGGGTCAAAAATCTTCAAAAATTGCGTTACGTAATACTTGAACGCTCCCCATCATATCGTTATCTGGAGTGTCGTGTGTGTGTGGATGCTGCCGCTGGAACCCGAAAAGGTAGAATTAGCGTGGACCTAGACCTAAATCGCTGCGGTACTTACCGCTCCCAGTGTGCGAACAGTACACAATCTACTCCTCGTTTAGAAATACCAACTTTTAGCTCCCACTAAAAGCTCCATCAGTGGAGTTCTTTTAGAGATCTTTTCGTGGACACTATTCACGGAAATCCTTCACTATCCGACGCCCAAAGAATGCAGTTCCTTAAAATTTAAGTTAAAGGGGAGGCTGAGAGTCTTATTCAGCATCTTCCGATAAGTTCCGATAATTATTCAGTGTGTTAGGATATTGTTCAGTATTTAATATTTAAAATAATTTTAAAAAATATTTTGAAGCTATAAGCGCGTAAGACATTAAAAATTTATCAAGTTATATCTTCTGCCATATAGCATTGAGAGCACTTGATCTCACCACAAGAAAATCATTTGAACAAAACATTAATCAAAATTCCATACCTTCTTATAAACATTTAATTTCTCATATTCAAAACCAGATTTAAATATTAGAACATTCCAATTTATTTAGTTATAATAATTCAATATCTCAATTTAATATCCAAAATAAGGGTACTTCTATTATTTAAGAACAAGTGTTCAACATATACGTTTTCGCAGACCTTACAATCAAATAAAATGAATAATATAACGTGCTGTTACATACGGTTTTTATGCATACATTGCTGCACCTTGAAATTATTGCCGATCAGTAATATATGCCTATCTATTCCATCAATTATTTTACATTTTGGAATTAGTCTTTAGACGCGGAATTTCTGTTAGTGAATATAAAAGTAATCAGTGGTAAAAATAGTGTTTTTTAATTATTATAATTATAAAGTATAATAAAATATATGTATTTTTTTTTTAAACACAAACGCGACGAGGTAAAAGTGCGTTAACTGCGGACAAATCAAATGGTATTTCAGTGCGCCCAATTCCGAGAATTAACATTAAAACAACGAGTTAGCCATTAAACTATTAAATCAATATAAATCATTTATAAATGAATATCGCTCGCTTGGTCAATTTTCGCTCGTTCGAAAATTTTTAAGAAGGCTGTACAAACAGAAATTTTATTATTACCCTGTGTTGTGCCCATACAAATACCAATTGAGGACTTTGGGGTACGATACGCTAGAGCTGCGGAGGGAGCTGTGTTTGTTTAAATTTGCAATTAACATTATTAGAGGCCAAATAGATTGTCCGGAGTTGCTGCAAGCCTTAGGGCCTTTTTATTGTGATACGTGTTTGCTCCCGCGTGCGGGCCAGGCCCGCATGCGTGCCGCCTGCACTTTATCGTTTCATACATTTATTTATAGTAATGCGTGCCACACGCACCCAGGATGCGGGCGGAACGCGGGTAGGTCGCGCGGATGCGTGCCGCCCGCGTGCGGTTGACGGACCTGGACCGCCAGTGTTGTTTTTACTGTTATGCGGAGCGCACGCACGTTGTACAATCAATATGAAAATCGACACTGAGAGGGTGATTTTCGAGGTTCATTTAAGAAGTTGCCTATGGGACAAGAAAAATGAATTATATAAAAACAGGGATGCAAGGGATGCGGCATGGCTCGAAATTTGTGAAGAATTAGTTCCTGAATTTCAAAATCTAACCAAAAATGAAAAAACCGAAATCGGTAAGTACCATTCTTTAATATCCAATTATTTTATGTATTTATATTCAAAAATACTGTCAGTATATGTATCTATCTTGCCAAGGAACTTTACCCTCATTTACAAAATAATCAGCAAACATATCCCTTACAATATAAGATGATGTTTGGTTTTGGTTCGACAATAGTGGTAAATCAGAGAGACCATTTACTTCAAATATGTCTCTGACTCGAAATCCGTCACGTTTTCTTATATAATTGTGAAGAACACATGTTGTTTTTATTATTAATTTAGCCAAATCTTCTTTTACATTCATAGGTCTATGGTAAATTCTAAATTTGTTTGAAAGAATTCCAAATGTGCATTCTATATATCGCCGAGCTCTGCATTGTCTGTAGTTATATATTTTTTTTTTTGTAAGACATATTGTTTCGAGCATAAGGTCGCATAACATGTGTTGACAGTGCAAACGCCTCATCTCCAACTATTATAAATGGCAGCACTGGCCTTATGTGAGACTGATTTGTTGCATTATTAGTAATAATTGGTAATGGCTGAGGGTCTGGAATATCCAACATATTGTTTTGTAACTGAGAATATAGTTCACTTTGTTGAAAGACTGAGGAATCAGAGTTACTACCGTAAGATCCCACATTGATATACGTAAAAACATAGTTAGCGTCACACATTGCCAATAGTACGAGAGAGTAATATTTCTTGTAATTGAAGTACAACGATCCGCTGTGCTCTGGTTTTATCACTCGTACATGTTTTCCGTCTATCGCGCCGATACAATTGGGGAACTGAGAGTTAGCAAAAAAATCATCCGCAATATTTTTCCATTGATTGCGATTAGGTTTCGGAAGACATTCTGTTAAGAATTCATTACATATAATAAGACACACTTGTCGCACTATTTGGCTTATTGTTGCAATTCCGATTTGGTAGGTCAAATGCATGTCAGATATGGTGTCTCCCGTTGCTAAGTACCTGTAAATAATAAAAATATAATATATTGTTTCAGAAAAAAAAATTCAACAGAGGTGGCGTACGGCTAGAGATATGTATAAAAAAGATAAATTATCTGAATACCAACCATCAGGTTCTGGTGCTAAAAAAAAGAAAAAGTATGCATATTACAATATCATGACCTTTTTGGACACCGTAATAGATACAATGACAGATGATTCTCTGACGGAATTTCCCAATTCCGCAATGACGCCGTCTCCATCTACCACAGATAGACCGTTGCCTTCTACTTCTGCAACACCACAGCAGTCTATCGGCGAAGCACCATTGCTTTCTACTTCTGTAATAGCACATCAGTCTATTGGCGAAAGACCGTTGTCTTCTACTTCAATAGCACACAAGTCTGCCCCAGCACCACGGGGGAAAAAAATTAAGCAGCCAAGTGAATTTGAAAAAACTTTGCTAGAATGTTTAAAGAGCAATCAGCTACAACTGGAGAGCGAAGATCTAGCTTTCTTCCAATCGCTTCAACCAACGCTGAAAAAATTAACGAATTACCAAAAAATGATGTTCAGAACTAAAGTATTGCAAATAATTATGGATATGGAAAATCCGACGACACAAATTCATTATTCGCCGTACAACATGTCAGGATATACTTCTCATTCCAACTATAGTACTCCCAGCCCATATGACAGCCAAAGAGAGATTCCTGTGACCCGTTCCTACGATAGTACTGTAATGGAAGATATCGATGGCAACATGCTTCTTCCTACAAATGATTGCCAATGTAGTCCGGTCGCCAATACTGCTGGAATCGAAAGTGCTGCCGTTGGTGATATTATTGGAACAAAAAGCTATACAGCTACCCCCGCTGATAATGCTACTGGGCTCCTTAATGAAATAACTGAACCTAACAATACTGTTATAGAAGATATCGATGGCAACATGCTTATTACCATATGTAATTCCCCGCGTGGTTCCGCCGCCAATACTGCTCGAATCGAAAGCGATGAATCTGCTGTCGTTGGTAAAACTGTAGACACAGAAAGTAATACAGCTGCTCCCGTTGATGACAATACTGCTGGACTTCAAAGCGCTGACTTTCCCTAATACCTACTGATATATTTGATTTTATTTCATTGATATTTCTGTATGTCATTTCATAATAAACATTAAAATTACTACTAGAATTTCAAGTAAATTACAGTTACAATAAATGTAAACTTAAGCACAATATACTTTTTTATGCTATTTTTGTCCCCCTGCTAGGCAAAAGTATCCCCTTTTATTTCCCAACTTCCTATCCAATGCCACGTCCTGCCATTCCTTACTAAAAGCAAAATCATCCTTCCATGTCATTACCTACAATATACGCGCAATATACTTACCTACCTACCACCTATTTGTATAATTTGTGAAATAAAGGTTTTATAACCAGAAGAGTGGTCGCGCCTACACCTACGCCTGCATTCGCATTTACTTTTTGCGTTCGAAAAAGCAATAAAAGTAGCGCAATGCGAGCGTTTACCGTTTGCAAAAAGTAAATTTGTAAAAAATATTTATATATGAGGCCGGTAAACTGACCCCGCACCGCAAGTACTTCAGTCGCTTTTTCAATCGCAAAGAGACTTTGGAACTGTATTAAAGTTTAAATGAAACGAGTCATAGTAAAATGAGTTTTAAAGCGGTAGTGTTAATGTTCATATTTAGACAAAAGCAGCCCGACTGCGGGCGCATGCGCGTCTAAAACTCAAGCATTAATTATACCAATTCAATAGTAAAATAAGTAAATAACTTACCTTAGGGTAACTGCTAAACGCTCTGTAGGACTAATTGCTATACGTCGTAAACTGGACACTGCCAATTTTTTTTCAATTCTTCCCAACAACTCGTCGAAACTGCGAATCGACATTCTAAAGTAATTCTTGAACTTGCGTTCGTTACTGCGGAGGTTTTGATAATTAACATGAAACATTCCAGTAAACAATCTAGTCTCCAGGTAGGGGTCAACTTGAAATGATCGCTTTTTTTTTCGATTTTTAAAAATTAAGTAAGCGACTATTACTTTCTTTATGTCCATTTTGACCGTGTTCTCTTCCTGGCGACACGCACAATACTGTGGCGTAGCGAACTATTATCTGCTCTGCGTGCGGCCTGCAATACGCACGCGGGCCTGGCCCGCACGCGGGAGCAAACACGCATCACTATAAAAAGGCCCTAATATAATGCGTTTATTATTAGAGAATATTGATTTATATAATAGGCATACACACACAAGCACACATTTCCATACTTATACACTACAAGAGTTCCCTACACCGAAAGCCCGCATCCAGCCGAAATCCTGAGCATCGGATTCGAGTTACTATCGGACGCAGAAAGCCTCACCAAGGCTGCAGCCGAAGTAAAAATATACACGGACGGAAGTAGGCTTGACGAAAAAACAGGAGCGGCATACGTCGTTACTGATGGACAGAGTGGTGAAGAAACGAAGAGGAAGAAGCTTAAATTAGTTGAACACTGCACTGTTTATCAGGCAGAATTATTGGCATTGAACGCAGCCTTGGAAGAAACCATGAAACGCAAAAATGAGACAATATCAATCTTCAGTGATTCGCGATCCGCCCTGGAAGCGATCACGAGTGGAAGAAGCACCAACAGACTGGCAACGGATGCGAGAATGAAAATCAAAGACATTACAGATAGCGGCAGAAACATCAGGCTATTTTGGGTCAAGGCACACGCCGGTCTACCGGGTAACGAGGCAGTGGATGAAGCGGCTAAGGCAGCGGCATGTCACCTCAAGACAAAACCTCATTACGACAAATGCCCCATATCATACGTGAAAAAATGCATAAGAATGAGAACAGTAGAGGAGTGGTGTGACCGATAACGTAAATCTAGCTCGGCATCGGTCACAAAACTTTTCTTCCCAACACCAAAACATGCGCATGGAGTGCTCAAGAACGGCAGACTAACCCACAAAATCACGCAAGTATTCACAGGACATGGCGGTTTCTCAGAGTACTTACACAGATTAAAGTGCAAGGAGGAGCCGACATGCCCATGCGACGGCCAGTCAAATGAGAGTGTAGTTCATTGCCTTCTTGAATGCCCTATGAGTATGAATGATAAATATAATTTTGAGGCTAGTACCAAATTTGAATTAAACATAGAAACACTTAGTATAGCTATAAGCAATTCAGAAATTAGACCAGAATTTGTTAAATATGCGGAGAAAATTGTGAATAGAGTAATGAAGCAAAATAAAAATAAAAATGCTGTACTGAGATAAAGAAATGTATATAAATCATTCAGTTAGAACTAAGCAATTCATAGTAATAAGAAAGATTTAGAATTAATTTATGTAAGTAAGCAAATGAGCTTAAACCTAAAATAAAAATAGCGGAATGTTAAAGCGGCTGGGAATAAAACCCCATGTAGAAATAAGCAAAAAAGAAGTATGTAAAAAACATAGAATACCACGTCCTCCACGTGTCCAAGCCCGACAATGCATCGACATGCGTGTGATGCAATGCCGAAGACCGTAGCCAGTAGTGCTACAGGTTGCGGTAAGCCGGGACATGTCGCGGCGGAATGCAACGAGAAGCCGCACTGCGCGATCTGCGCAGCGCTCAATAAAAGTGCGGCTCACAGATTGGGTGGCCCCAAATGTTTGGCCCCCAATAAGAGTCTGCCCAGGAGAGCCCTCACAAAGACCAGAGAGGCGCCTCCCCAGAAAGGAGAAGAAATGGAGGTAACTGAGCTCGTGGGACCAAGTCCGTAATGGCGCTACGAGTTCTTCAGGGAAATATGAACCACTGCGCCAGGGCCCAGGATCTTTACGTCCAGAGCCTGGCGCAGTTTTCAGCCAACATTGGTATCGTGGCGGAGTCGTACTCGATTCCCGAGCGAACTAACTGGACTGGGGACATTAACAGAACTGTTGCAGTCATCACCCCAACGTCCTCCTCGCCGGCGATTTCAACGCCAAGTTGAGAGCGAGCTCCACAGACGGATCAGTTGCTGCATTTCTCGGCATCCAAAAACCTGGCCGTAATAAACCAGGGTACAACTCTGACTTGTGTGCGCAGGAGTGGGGGCTCGATCGTTGATATAACGTTTGCGAGCGCCCCTCTTGCCAGACGCATCAAAAACTAGGAAGTGCTGACGGAGGTGGAGACTTTCTCCGATCATCGTTACATACGGTTTGAGATTCTTCCTCCGTCGACTCCCCTGGCGAACAACAACAGCGGCCCGCCGGAGCTCGGACCCAAGTGGTCCTTGAAATCACTGCTCAGGGACTGTTTGGAGCTGTCGGCTATCGTACAGTCGTGGAACTCCTGGCCAGAGGATTTCACGATAGATAGCGAGTCGGACTGGTTCGCGAAGGCACTGCTGTAGATATCGGACAGCTCCATGGCCAGGAATCGCCCAGTCAAGCCGAAAAAGCAGGTGGACGAAGAGACTCACCTGTCTGCGCGGGGCATGTGTGGCTGCTCGCCGCCGGTACACTCGTTTCAGACGTCGTCGCTCGACTTTTAACATCGAGGAAGAGGCACGTCTCTATAATAATTATAGAGACGCCCGCACGGCTTTAACAACAGCGATCGCCGAGGAAAAGGAGAGATCGTGGATCGAGTTCCTCGATACCCTCGAGCGGGACCCATGGGGGCGTCCGTACAAGCTCGTCATGAGCAGGCTGCGCCCTTGGTCTCCGCCGTTCACCACGACTCTCAGGCCGGATTTTGCTATTGGGGTGGTCGGATCCCTGTTTCCTGTTGCCTCCCCCCCTCCCTCGGGCGGCGATACCCGGATCGGACTTCCTCCTCCGGCGAATCCAACGAGCTATATCCCTGAGGTGACGTCGGAGGAACTAAACATAGCCATGTCGAAAATTCAGTGCAAGTGGACTGCCCCAGGCCTGGATGGCATCCACGGGAGGGTGCCCTTGCGCTGAAGGTCGCTTTCCAAGAAGATACAAGATTAGAAGGTTGGTGCTGCTGGCCAAGGCTGGGAAACCGGCTGACAGCCCGGTGAACAGAATGGATTGTAGTGCCTCTGCACTACAATCCATTACTACATTACATGATTGGAAAAAAGAATTGAAATTAATTAAATGTCATCAAATATCAGCTTTATAAAGCTATAAAAATGCAGACTCGGAGTGGTTTGAAACTAAATGAAGAGTCTCAACTTAAATTATCATTAAAAGAATTACAAGAAACCAAGGAGTTGTGTGCCCAACTCACAATGGAGAGAGAGGAGAATGAGAGAGAATGTTTAAATATGTTGGAGGGCAGCTTGCATCAGCAAAACCTTACCATACAAAAAGGGGATTTGCTGCAAAATGAACTGCTAAGGCTGGATAGTTATGGCATGAGGCTGCACTACAACATATAAGTAGACTGGAGAAGGAGCTAGGTAATGCCAAGGACATAATAAACAATGCATAGGAATATAAAACCACTCGAAGAGGCCCTTCAGCTCCAATCAAACATAAATACAAATAGAATGTTTGAGGACCTAGTCTCTAAGAACTCAAACTCATGTTCTTCTACCTCTACTAATATTAAGAAATTTAATACACATATCTCTAGCAAGAGAAAAAATAAAAAATACAATAAAGTAAATAAGTTTATAAATAAAACCAGAAATTTGTTAAAGAAATGTAGAAAAGGAAACATTAACAGAAATTTATTACAAAAAAGCTATAAACTTCATACTGAGCTTGACCTCATATTAAATAAGTATGACAATCCTTATATAATATCTGTAATATGTAAATCTCCAGAGTCTCAATTAATGGTCGAGAAATATTCAAGGGCTATTATTTAAAAGCCAATAAATATTGAACATATTAAACCGGCTGCCAATATCATGTTTTGTGATGATATTGGTCAAAACATGGGACATCTTTTGAATATAGGAACAAGGAATAAGTTATTAAACAGCTGTTTCCCAAATTCTAGCTTTAGTTATATACTTAAAGAACATGTATTAGATAAATCCTGTAAATTTGATAATTTAATTATTTTCATAGGCCACAGAGGGAATCTAAACAAAAAACAATTATTAAATCTTTATGAAAAGTTGTGTTTGTTACATTCCCATTTAGCAAAGGATTAACAAAACGGGAAAATGACATTAGATATAATCTTAATCAGACAATGCATACTCTGTCAGTATATAATAAAAAACTTTGTATCATTGATACAAATAAATATATTTATAATTACAATTTGACAAAAGGAGGACAAAAACTGCTTTTATTGAGCAGGTTTATATAAATAAGACGTTGGAAGATAATACCATATAATTGTATTAGTTTAAACTAAATGGTAAGACAATATCCTGTAAATATGTGAACTTAGTTCACCGTAATGTTCAAGGAGTAAGAAGCAAAGAATTAGAAATCGAGCTTTATTTAAATAGTTGCAAGGTTGACATTCTGTATGTCACAGAACATTGGCTTAAAAAACATGAATTGATATTTAATTTAAATAACTTTACAATTGGTAGTACTTTCTGTAGACAAAAGGTTATTTATGGAGTTTCACTAATATTTATTTCAAAGACTTTTTTTTACTAATTGTGACTTTCATCAATATAATACTCGAAATAGAAACGATTTATTTGCTAAATCCACAAGACTGCATAAAATAAGCAATTCATTTCAAGGAAATGGTACTCGCTATTATAATAAAGTCCCAAGCAAATTCCGAGAGCTGTCATTAAACAAATTCAAAGATGTTGAAATAAATAAATAAATTTAAATTTAGTAAATTAATTAATTAATTTAGTAAATTTAGTTTTAAGTGACGTGCAAATGTGATCATGTAACGATCCTATTTGAATAAATGATTTTGACTTTGACAAGGTTCCTGCGCATTAACAATTTGCGAGGATAGTAATTTAGTTAATTTAGTTTATTGCTTTTTATATATATAGTTTGTCTATACGCTAATAGAGGTAATACGCTAATAGAGGAGAATTTTCTAGAAGCTTCTCCGTAGCAATAAGAGCCGCCATTTTGATAGAAAGCATATAAATAGCGTTCGGGAACCTTAATCATGGTTCAGTAAAATATTGGACTCCAATAGTGCAAGAGCTTGAGGAGAGGATACTCAGGGGGGAGAAACTATAGCGGAACACTATCCCAGCATTATAGTAAGTGTGTATAATATTACTGTAAGGGTTTTTATGCACAGATAAGGTCTAGTAATAATATTTACTTAGATTTTGCCTTCGTTTCTGTTTGAATAATCTGTTAAACCTGTAGCGGCGCATCGCCCTTTGTAAATAATGTATAAATAAAACCTCTTTATAAGTACTGGCATGTAAAAAGAAAATGACGATCGCCAGCGTCTGTCAGAATTGTAATATATTAATTTTTCGTGACATTATTTTTTATATATTATATTATAAATACCATAAGTGGGTTTCATTTGTGACCACCAACCCGCTTTACTGGTGACCCCGCTTATGAATATTATATAGGTACCTACCTATGGAGTATTAGGCGGAATCTTGTCGAGTTGGAGTAAAAATACCGCCGTTTTACCCAGAAAAGCCTTCACTTTGGCTCGCGCAACTAGAAGCTCAAAATGTTTTGGCTGGAATAACTAAAACAAAACTTTACCATGCCATTAGTCAACTTGAAACTCAATATGCAAGTGAAGTTGAGGACATAATTTGTTACCCACCTTCGGGTGGTAAATATAAAAAATTAAAAACGGAGCTCTGAGCAGTTAGGTCATAGAAGAATCAGCTAAACAGGTATGGTCAAAACTAAATAATATATTCGATGACTCTGGCCTCAGTCGCAAGGTGGGCTTACTCCGTGATTTAGTAACCACAACCTTAGATAATTGTTCAAATATTGAGGAGCTTCAGAATATAAATTTCACTGCGGGAGACGAGTAGTACTTTACTGCTCGCCGGCCTCACAGATCAATATAAACCGATATTATGGCAATGGAAAGGTCGGCTGGGACGATTACTGTCGATTATGTAAAAACTCAATTATTATAGGAAATTAAAAGTTCAGATAGTGCTGCTTATTATGTTAATCAAAGAGTAACATAATTATTCTCTCGGCCACAAATAGAAAAGTATAAAAAGGGACTTAATTTTTTTTAATTGTAATAAATATGGCCATATAAGTAAGAACTGTCGCTTTCAAAATAAAAAGAGAACTAATTCTAACGTGAATTAGTTTCACATAGGGAACAGTCTACTCCACATTTAGAAATACCAACTTTTACTGGGAGCTTCCATTAGTGGAGTTCTTTTAGAGATCTTTTCGTGGAAACTGTTCACGGAAATTCTTCACTGTCGGACGCCCAAAGAATGCAGTTCCTTGAAACAAAAGTTAAAGGGGAGGCTGAGAGACTTATTCAGCATCTTCCGATATTTATGCAGTGTGTTGCGATATATTAAATAATAGGAATACCTGCACTTATTACAGACTAAACAGAAGTGGAGTGCAGGAGCTGGCACACTTGAAGAAGGAACTCTGGTGTTGGTGAAGGAGTGGGCTCTTCCACCCTTCATGTGGCTGTTAGGGTGCATCGTACGCGTTTACCCTGGCAGCGACGGGCTTACCCAGGTTGCCGACATCGCCACCACCAAGGGAGGGCGTTTTATTTTACAACGGGGCAGTTTTTTTATTATTTAACATGGAGCACTTATATGATGCCCAAGCAGAAATTTTTCAGAGTGGGCCACGAAATCCACTAATTCACAAGGTAGAATAGATGCTCCATAAGCAGGCAGTTAATTTTAAGGCATTTTCAAGAACTGTTAGGTCCATAGACTTGAGCAGCATCTTCGAAATTTTTTTCGATATGCTCTTAAGCAATTACAATTACGTTGGGAAGTCATCGACACTCTTCACTGGGACAGCAGACAGCAGCATTGACAGCATTTTAGACGGCACAGACGAGGTGTATGAAACCTATCACGAAACCATTTATAAAAAATTGAAAAAGATCTCAATGAGAAGCTTTGGTCAGTTTAGAGGTCCCACATTTCAATGGAAACTTTAAGCAATGGGTATCTTTAAAAATTGTATTTTATATAATTTTTATTAATTATTAAAACTCATTAATATTATAATTATAATATCTCAAAATTTACAGACACAGTTGTCTACATAAGAATTCCTAAGAAACATAGTTACTCCGTACAAATAGTTGCTGCTAAGACTAAACTTGTGCCACAGAAAAAATCCACATCTCTACCACGATTAGAATTGTGGCGCTCAATTGCTTTCGAAACTTATGGAAAAAAAGTAGCCTGCTACCATCAATATAATATCAAATTATATGGGTGGTGTGATTCAATGGTTGTAATAGGCTGGTTACAAGGAAACGAATCTAGGTAGATTACCTTTGTATGTAACAGAGTGTAGAAAATCAAGGAGGTTATGCCACCTGACTCCTGGCGTTACATAAAAAGCTCAGAAAATCCAGCAGACGCAGCAAGCAGAGGGCAAACATTTTCACAGCTGAAAAATGAGCAGTTATGGTGGAAGAGCCCTTCATGGCTTTCCCAACAATTTAACTTAAAAAGAAAATGTGTTAATTACGAAATGAAAAAACATATTTCAGCATCTGTTATTACGCAAGAAGAAAGCATAATTGACAATTTATTAGAAAGACAAAATTCATTTACACACATCACAATATTTTATTTTCATTATGTCATACTTCAGTGCTCACGCAAACATCAGTTCGGAAGATGAAGACTCCTGTGAGTTCTCCGGTTGCATCGACGTCGGGAGCGGGCAAGTCGATTGGGAAGAATTTATCGGTTCATTTTCAAGAGATTTCACCGACGACGTCAAGTGCCGACGATTCCGAAAACGAGGAACAACAGCGGAACAACGAGTTAGGGGAGTTTCTGAAAATGAAACAGAACAACTTGGACACGGTAATTCAGATAGCGGAAACAGAGTGTGGTCAAGACTTTGGCGCGGAGACTCAAGGGATAGTGGAGACGATGGAGAATCAAGCTCAAGCCAAAATAGCGAAAGTATGTCGGAAACGAAAAAAAAATGCAGGGAAAAAAACAACTCCACCAGCAAAAAAAGCGACTACGAAAGTTAGGCCGGATCGTCCAGCGGACAGTTTTCTGGGGCTATTGGAATTAATATGGACAGTGGATGTGTTCAAAACAGTGATGGAAAATTAAAATTCGGAGAACAACGAGCAATGATAGTGAAAGATCTGAATCTGAAACGGGAATTCATGGGACTGATATCATTGTGGAAGACCGCATTGAAATTAATAGTCCACCAACTGAGACAGAGCGATTGCGAAGATTTATCATGGAATGCCTTCAAAACCATCCTTTGCGATTCCGCATTATACATGACGTTTTTACAATACAAAATGAGCGATTCTGCAATATCAACATTTCACGAATATGTGAACAAGGAGGAAGTTCTGGACGTTCCTTTAAAGGTTCCATTTTCTTCGTGTGTAACCACGCCAACGACCACCTCCACGTTGTCCACGACTGCGCCTATAATGGAAACAGCTGTAGGTGTCAACGAATCAAAGAAATCAGAAGTGAATGCGGAAACCCCCGACTTAATAGAAGACTTCTTCGGGCTTCAGAATGTACTAGTCAACACTGGCTCAATCTAGCAGTCTATTTTGAAACAGGCGAACGGGAAGCAATACATTTTGAAATCGCCGGGCGAATGTGGACTCACTGTAGTAAAACTAGAGACTTATCCAATCGGAAAAATTTGCGGTTTGGACAAGAAAAACTGGTGCAAACACGTGGAAACGAAAATGGTGTTTTTGACGAAATCAAATGTAGATCCAATACAAATGCAACTGAACAAAATACAGAATGCAGTAATGAAAGAATTGACCAAAATAAAAGGAATCCAAAAGGAAGTAAAGGAGATCAATTATTGGAATTCTTTTGGAGGTTTCCCACATCGCCCATAAATAATTTGTCTAATAATGCCGTTTGGTTCAATTCCAAATGGAAATACTTACCGTTAAATCATACACATATAAAGGCTGTACAGAGAATATTCCAAAGACAGTTGTGCGACATGAATTTAATAGATTATATAAATAAGTTTAAGAATAGTGAATCTCTATTTTATAATTGTGGAGTTCGAGACGTTAACGATTATTACTATACAAATGATCAATCTTTAACAATTGCAGTGGAGTTATTAATGTTTCAATTTTGTAATAATGTCGATAGAGTGAAAGAATTTTTATTAAATTTATATATCTTAGATCGTGTAGTTCCAAAAAAAAATTGTATGTTTATTTTAAGTCAGCCCAATGCCGGAAAGAATTATTTTTTTGATGCAGTAATTCATTTTTTTTTAAATTTCGGGCAATTTATGGAATGAACCACATTGTGAAACGAGTGCATTTGAAACCATAAAAATGTTATTTGGTGGAGATACTTTAAACGTTAAAGTTAAATTTCAAGATGATGCAATAGTTAACAGAACACCCTGTATTGTTTTATCTAATAATGATATTTTTCCTAAAGATAATGCGTTCAGAACTCGTATGCATACATATACGTGGCGACCATGTGAAAGTTTAAAACAATGTAAGAAGAAGTTATATCCTTTAATGTTACCAAAACTGTTTATGTATTTTAATATTTTAGATAATTTAGGTTATAGAAATGGAATACTGATTATGATTCAGAATAAATTTATTCATTACAAATTAACTATTCTTTTATTTATATGAGTTACATCACTGTCACTAGACATATATTCAAAGTCTTCTAAATTTTGGGTCTTTTTGGAGGAGGCATGACTGTCTCGTGCTTGTTGTTTTCTTTTATGGGATGACCTCGTCCTGAAAGCTGGGGAATCATAGTTAAACGATTTTTTAGATAAGTTATGTCTGTTTGTGTGGACTGATTCCGATAAATTAATTCCTGTTGTTTTGTCCAAGTCGCATTCTGACTCATCATGTACGAGTTGAACAGTCCTTTCCAAATTTTGTTCGACACCTGCGAATGTTTCGGCGGTTGTGTACTGTGGGTCGTGTAAGTAATAATATAAAGCTTTCTGAGGCATACCACTAACGGTACCATAAGTATAATAACTGTGAAGATCCACAGACACATCCATCTCATATTCACATAACCAATACACCATGGTAGTCTGAAAATTCTCAAATTCTGTAGCGGGATTAATCTGCGCGATTGCTCCAATTCCAACGTGAAGTTGTGGTTGCGGGTGCATTGTCTCATTATATATTGGATCTCTAGGATTAAATACGGCACTATATTCACATGTAGTACCATAAGTCACAGTACATTGATCAGCCAAATTAGCACCAAACAAATCTGCCTTATTGCCAAGTACTGAATATTTATCTGCAGTTAAACCTTTTTTTGTTAACTTACGTTTACTAATATATGCGGCATTAATCATCACAATATCTTTTCCATGATACGCTTTAGGCGTAACATGAATCCGATTCGGTGTAACAAAGCCATTCTTTGGATTATATTTATAAACAGATACTTGTTTACCAACCATACTGTTAATCAGAAAACGATCCATAATACAATCTAATTGCATATTTCCCATACCTGTAACGGCATGTGTATCATCTCTGTACCACCAATATATAGAATTTTTACGTGGTACACCCATAGACTGACACGGTATATCTAAATACATTTTCTTAATAACATCCTCCATATTTGGAACAGCTACTTTATTTGGTATCATTGGCTTATCTGCTGCACTTTCATAAGTTACATTTGTGCCATATGTACTTAGGTTTAAATTTGTAGCAACATAACCGATAGGAACATGTTCTGTGTTTGCATTTCCCGACAAAGTTTCACCTACTCCAAATGTAGTACGACAACCTAGTAAAGTAATTTTGCATCGTACTTCTTTGATAATTGACGTTCTAGGTAAATTTACCCACTCGGCTTCTGTCAAGTATGATGGTACAAAATCTACCAAACAGTTCATCAAAGGTGTACAAACACCATTATCAGAATCTGACAAACCAATCGCTTTCATGGCGTATCCATAACTGTTCCATACTCTTGATTTCTTAAATGAATATACCTGTGGCGACGGCATAACACTGCGAGGAATCCGTATTGGTCGATGAGGTTCCGCTGAATGTGAACCCACACCTGCACCTTGTCCGCCACTTCTAAAAGCCATTCCTTGTGGAGCACCACCAATATTGCTAGTGTCAATATCCATAGCGTTAAGAAAAGAATCATCCAAGTCCGGATAGTCTTCTCCAACTTCGGGTTCACCGGATCTGGTAGGTGTGTCGGGTACGGCGGCTCCTCCGGCGGTTCGGTCGGTATGTTCGGGGGAAGAGTCAGCGACGTTACGACTTGGACCTGGCTCGTTAAAAAAACGATCGTCGTTTTAAAGCAAGCTATTAAAATTACTTCTTGGATGAACATAAGCTCGCGTAGGGGGAAGGTTAAGAAACACATCTTTGAATCACCTTATGAAACAAAACATCCTGTCATTTTACGACATAATCAACGATTAATATCTTTATTAATAGATCAAGCACACCATCTTATATATCACGGGGGAATTTTTTTATTAGCCATAGAGAAGAAAAAACTGGGTTATAGGTGGAAACAACGCTACTAAAAAGCAGCTTAGAAATTGCGTCACTTGTCCTAAACATAGTTCAGAATTGAAACAGCAACTAATGCAATCTAATACCAAACTACCACTATTACCCTTATCATTTTCATAGAATGAACAAAAACAACAACAAAAAGCAACAATCAGTAAAGAAAAAGAACAGCCGTCAGCAGTCAATCAAAACAAAACATAAATATAAGGAACGGATTTGTATCTTTAGCTATATCATTTTTATTATTCATAATATTAATTTCGAGTACCAATGCCAACTTCACAACATCAAAGTTTATATTTTGATTTTGTCGTGGACATGCAGCTGATAAGAGATGATTGCATATTACACTTATTGCATACTACAACATGTCGTCATATTGGGAAGGAGTTCAAACATCATAAAAATTCACAAAATATTTACAAGGCACCTGCGACCATATGAAAAGCAATATCCGATGTAATATGATACTAACACAATTACACCATGAACAGGTGGAGTTATTATATAACAATGATGTTTTTTAATCAGGGACGGGGTCTTAATAACGGCGTCGGCTAAATTGCAAATACATTATTCAGCGTATCAGATGAACGCTTTGCAGAAAAATATAAAAAGGATATTGAATTACTAAAGGCAAATAACAGGCATATACATGACATGCGGAAAAATCAGACCTCTGTTATTGAGACTCAATATAATCTTTTACAAAGAACCGAGGATCTCATAGCTAAACAACATAAAATTATAAACAATCATTTAAATGCCTTGGACTACTCAATCACTGAAACAAACCACCAAATTAAAGAAATCGTAAGCACAGAAGACTTTACTAGCCGAAATGACAATAATGTCATTTCGGCTTTTCAATTACTGAACAGCTTAAGAAGAATACAGGAAAACTTATAAAAACGCTTTTACATACATTTATCACGGAAAATTCAATATGCACCTTTTAACTACGGAGCAATTTAAATTGGAACTGGATCTAATATCAAGTGAACTGCGTAAGGATTTAACTCTACCTGTTAATAAAACTGAATGACGCCATACTTAACTCAACGACCCCCCTATACACCATGGATTCTGTTTAGACAACATGGATCAAGTGTGGGCATGTATACCGATTGACTCAGTCAGCAATAACCAACGCTGGACTATGGAATACATCATGGCCCACCTAACGACAGAATATTGGGCGGGTAGAACTAATTGGGTATGGAAGTCACAACACGGATTGGGAGTAAACACGTACGAGACATACTTTACAACAATACCCTCAGCACACATTTCTATACTTATACACTACACTGCATGTGGTGGCGAGGTGAAAAGAACGGTGGCTGTGCCAGATCACATCCATGGAAAAGTGCTCAGAGGGGCGCTGGAACATGGACCAACTGGTACTCATCCCCAAGCCCAACAAACCCTCGGAGTAGCCAACAGTTTATCGGCCTATCGTGCTCTTGGACGAGGCAGGCAAACTGCTGGAATGAATAATTACGGAAAAATTTGTAATTTAAAGACTCACAACGGTAATCAAAGAACCCTCCCGGGGCGATTCCAACAAGGATCAAATGGGACTATCTCAGCAATAGGAAAATAATCTTCCCAACCGGAAACAGCTGGGAAGAATACGAAAGGAGGTGCGGTGTTCCACAGGGGCCGGTAATTGCGCCAATCCTGTGAAACATTGGGTTCAATCGAGTTCAGCGGTTGGCGCTAATGTCCGGCGTTCTCACCATGGCATACCCCGACGACATGCTCGCCGTAGCCACTGGAAAGGACTTTCGTTATGCCACGCTAAGGGCGACGGCGGGACTGGCGCAAATTGTGCATAAAATAAAAACGCTCGGGCTAACGGTAGCCCTCGATAAGACGGAGGCTATCGCCTTTACTGGACGCAGAAAACACCCTATTTCACCTGGGTCATATATAAGAGTGGTCATCGGCGGGTCGTCTGTTCCCAACGGGAAGAAAATGAAATACCTAGGATTGACGCTCGACCCAAAGCTCGATTGGAAGCAGCATTTTGCGACGCTCGCGCCGTGTTTGGACGCGACGGCAAGCGCACTTGCTCGCATCCTCCCTAGCATCTGGAGACTGTATGCCAACAGGAGCGTTTGAACGCTCTCCCTAAATTGCGTTACGTAATACGTAACGCAATTTGGGGAGAAGGGGGGTCTCGTAAAACGTTACGATGCGTTACAGGGGCGGAGGGGGTCTTTCTTACAACACGTTACGTAACATTGTTTTTTTTTTTTAATAAAAAATTAGGGCATTAAAACTCCAAAATTGGCCCTTTTCATTTACGTTTTACGGGGAATCCCTTGATTGTATTAGTCTGGTAGTCATTTTTGATTTGTTCTCGCAAGTTGGCAAACCTTTTTGTTTATATTTCACGGGGAATCCCTAGATACGTCGTCGTCCTTGTACGTCATTTATTGTTGTTCTCGTTGTCAGTATTCGTTAGTGTTTATGCAGAAGCACATTGCTATAGTCGGTGTTATTAAAGTGAGTTCAAAGTGTTCACACTGTAATGTCCTCAAAAGAGGGAGATTTGTATCATCAGCTGTTCTTGGCCTATAAAGGCTCTTGTGCTGACTTGCCAGCGCAACTGTGTCAAAAAAATGCCAACGAAATTTGGAAAACGGCAAAAAAAAAAGAGACGTTTATAGAACATATAAATGATGTTATACGAGAGTTGAAGGTGAAGGCCACGAAGAAGAAAGCAACAATGCTTAGTTATTTTACACAGGTAAGTTACTGCTAAAATGTAATAATTACATAAGTATTATAATATATCTCTGAGAGAGTCTGCACTCCAGATGCCAGTGATGAAAGAATCTGAGTGGCGTGCAAACCCACGGACAGAGGTGCAGTAATTTCAATCGAATTGTTTTTATAGACCTACTTAGATACTTGGTTAATAGTTGATTATTTTTTAATTTTGTTAAAAATACGATTTTATTTCGAGTAAAATGTTTAATTTCAGTTGGGTTTCCATTTATAATTGCTTTTTTGCAAAAATTTAAATAAAAATGTTATTTTATTTTAAGTTTATTAGCAAAAAAAGCTAAAATAGGAGAATGGAGGATGAAAACAATTGTGTGTAAAGCCAAAAATTTATAAAAAAATAAACAAAATACGCAGGTGGTAAAGGCAATTAAAACTATACCAAGGATAAAATCTGTAACATATTTTTTTGCGATTTTAGGGTAAAAATGGTCACTTGAGTTGACTAACCTAACGTTTAGAGAGTGGGAGGGGGAGTACAGAAAAACGTTATGGTGCGTTACAGGGGGAGGTGGGGGGTCAAAAATTGCATTACGTAATACTTGAACGCTCCCCATCATATCGTTATCTGGACTGTTGTGTGTGTGTGTGTGGATGCTGGAGGCTGCCGCTGGTACCCGATAAGGTAGAATTAGCGTGGGCCTAGACCTAAATCGCTGCGGTACTTACCGCTCCCAGTGTGCGAACAGTGCACAGTCTACTTCTCGTTTAGAAATACCAACTTTTAGCTCCCACTTAAAGCTCCATCATTTCATGGAGTTCTTTTAGAGATCTTTTCGTGGCAACTATTCACGGAAATCCTTCACTATCCGACGCCCAAAGAATGCAGTTCCTTAAAACTAAAGTTAAAGGGGAGGCTGAGAGTCTTATTCAGCATCTTCCGATAATTATTCAGTGTGTTAGGATATTGTTCAGTATTTAATAAGGTTTCAATAAAAATATTCAAAATATTTTTATTGAAACCTTTGACAATTCAATAAAAGCTATAAGCGCGTGAGACATTACAAATTTATATCTTCTGCCATATAGCATTGAGAGCACTTGATCTCACGACAAGAAAATCATTTGAACAAAACATTAATCAAAATTCCATACCTTCTTATAAACATTTAATTTCTCATATTCAAAACCAGATTTAAATATTAGAACATTCCAATTTATTTAGTTATAATAATTCAATATCTCAATTTAATATCCAAAATAAGGGTACTTCTATGAATAAAAGAACAAGTGTTAGTCAAGTACAACATATTCGTAAGACGTTTTCGCAGACTTTACAATAAAATAAAATAAATAATATAACGTGCTGTTACATACGATTTTTATGCATACATTGCTGCACCTTGAAATTATTGCCGATCAGTAATATATGCCTATCTATTCCATCAATTATTTTACATTTTGGAATTAGTCTTTAGACGCGGAATACGCTTTCTATTAGTGAATATAAAAGTAATCAGTGGTAAAAATAGTGTTTTTTAATTATTATGATTATAAAGTATAATAAAATATGTGTATAATGTTTTTTTTTTTAAACACAAACGCGACGAGGTAAAAGTGCGTTAACTGCGGACAAAACAAATGGTATTTCAGTGCGCCCAATTCCGAGAATTAACATTAAAACAACGAGTTAGCCATTAAACTATTAAATCAATATAAATCATTTATAAATGAATATCGCTCGCTTGGTCAATTTTCGGTCGTTCGAAAATTTTTAAGAAGGCTGTACAAACAGAAATTTTATTATTACCCTGTGTTGTGCCCATACAAATACCAATTGAGGACTTTGGGGTACGAATCGCTAGAGCTGCGGAGGGAGCTGTGTTTGTTTAAATTTGCAATTAACATTATTAGAGGCCAAATAGATTGTCCGGGGTTGCTGCAAGCCTTACTCTGGCTGTATGTACCGGACAACTACTGTAGGTCGCGTGGACATCCTATATTGACAAAATGGAATTCGCGAACGGTGTTTCGCCAAAAATTTGCGATATCCCAAATGGTGTCGCTAGTTAATAAATCTATTAAATCTGTACCAGAGCAGGATATATTTGTTGTACTTGTTAAGAATGAGTGAAGCCTGCAAGGAGTTTTTATTTGTAAGTTTAGTTTAAGGTAGTTTTTTTAAGTATGTTTTGGCTTTATGTTGTTAATAATAAATAAATAAATATGATACAGGTAATACGAAACCTGATTGTTTTAATACGCATCATTGTGAGAGGGCAGATTTAAATATTAATAATTGAAAGTTCAGAGTTGTCTTTACCGCATCTTCTAAAACGACATCGGGGAATAGTTTAAATGACTTCATGAAATGCGGTCCGAACCTTCAGAAAGATTTGCAACGTTTGATTATTGGGTGAAGACAATATCAATTTGCATTTACAGCAGATATTAAGAAAATGTTAGACTCATCGAAGCGTAAACAATTTTCTAAACAAAATTCCAATGAATCCTCGTTTGCCGAAGATTCACAAAACTGATATCCCTATGCGTCCAGTTGTCTCATACATTGATTCAGCGGTATACGAATTGGCAAATTCACTTTGTCACATAATTAAACAAAAAAAAAAAAAATTCATCCAATTAAAAACAGTTTGCAGTTAGTGTGTAAAATGAAGAATGTGACTGCCTCCTCGTTCTAGATTAGTTTCGCTTGATGTAGATAGCTTGTTTACAAATGTTCTTGAAATGAAGTGGAGAAACGGTTACGCCCCGGAGACTGGCTGGAATTGATATGTCTAATGAAGATTTGCATGGAATGCTATTTTGGATAAGTTCTTCGATTAAATACATGGTCTAGCCATTGCTAGACTATCGCTGGCCGAAATATTTATGGACCACTTTGAACGGAGAAATATGGTTGGAAATAAAAATATTTTATGTTATTATAGATATATATAATTAGATTATTTTATGTTGGACACAGATACGAATAGATGTATTTATAAATGATAGTACCCAAAACCCAGACTCAATAATTATGGTCCCTCTAACACTCGCCACTCATTTACTAACTTAGGTTCACACTGCCCCGTAAATAGAATTTCGTGAACCTATAATAAATTTCACAGGTGTAAGAAACTCGACATCTATTATATATTATTTAAATGTGTAATTTGTGTTATTATTTAATTTTTAATGTGGATATTTATTGATGTTGTATTATTACTTATCTGAATATTTGATTTCAGTTGTATTTGTAATTCACGTTACTTTAATATCATTTAAGTAAGAACTAATTTGATTTGATTTTTAATGATAAGTGCAACTCCAAACGTCATAGGTATGCTGTGATCGCTTATAGTTTTAAATATATAATTTAGCATGTGTTTTAATTATTGCTTTGTTTTTTTTGCATTGCATTTTGCCACGATAGATAGTATCCAATAGTTACAATAGTGAAGTGAAAGTGGTATCTTATCGCTACATACAAGAAAACATTCTTTTTTTCCCCCCCGGACCTCTGAGGAGTTCAGACGCATCTAAGAGAATCCGTATTTCGTTTTAATTAAAATTTTATTCTAAATTTACACACAAAAATAGCTTTTAAAAAAATAGGATATCATAAATAGTGAGGAGCTTTACGCAAGTACCAGGCGGCCGGCAACGGGGTGAGTGAGTCATACATATTCTACATCAGCTATCACCCACCCCGCCACAGCAACTACGTCACACGACCTGCACCCGCCCACTGCTCCTGCGCATAGAACAAGAGGGCGGCGCCCACGACCTGTGCACGATTGGCCGCCTTGAGTCCTGCCCACCACCAACACACGTAGAAGCTGAGGGCGGCGCTACAGTGACCAGTGGATGAGTAATTATACGCTTTTGCTCTTTGTGTGTTCTGAGTGCCTGGTACTTTGAGTCGAAGAATTTGTGGCTTTTTATCTATTGATTAAAAAAGTTTTGTAAGGATGCTTTGCCACGGCTGTAAAACTGCGCTAAAGGCTAATCATTATTTAAAATGCAATGGTTGCAAATCGGAATATTGCTTTGAATGTCTTAACTTATCAAATGATGCTATCCAGACACTGACACCGGAACAAATAAAATCATTAAGTTGTCCTTTTTGTCGGAATGTGACGCGGCGAATAAATAACGACGATACACCCTGCCACCAGAGAAGTCAAAAGAGTCAGATGCAATCATTACATGAGTCTATGAATGTTTCTTTTGGGGATGTAACTCACGACAGCAGTGTGAATACTAGTATTAGTCCTTCCACCAACTTAGCAGGGGAACCCGTTACAATGGAAAGTATAAGTAAACTTTTCGACTTAAAGCTGTCGCCGGACTCCACAATAATGACGAATTTGAGAGCAGCTATTAATAAAGATATCGAAAAAATGGTAACTGTGCACGTGAACCGAGCAATCGAGAACTTGAAGACCGACTTTACCTCTACCACCGACAATCCTAAGTCAACCGAGAGTGGCGCTATGGACTCTATGTCTTATATCCATATAATTGATATAGACATAATGAAGAAAATTAAAGACCTTGACATAAGTAAAGGACCCGGACCCGATAAAATACCCCCATCTTTCGTTAAAAATTGTGGAAAAGAGCTATGCACACCATTAGGCATTATATTTAATAAATCTCTTTCAAACGGAATCTTTCCCGATCGATGGAAGATAGCTCATGTCGTTCCCATTTTCAAAAACGGAGACAAGTCTCGGTGCGAAAATTATAGACCCATAAGTATTCTGTCATGCTTTGCAAAGCTTTTTGAATCTTTAGTGTACACTCAGTTATATAGTTATTTTAAATCTCTTATATTTGAAAACCAACATGGCTTTGTAAAAGGTAGATCAACCGTAACCAACCTTTTAGTATATAAAAACTATTTGTGTAAGAGTTTTGCTACAGGGGGGCAGGTTGACTCTATCTATACAGACTTCTCGAAAGCTTTTGACAAAGTAAATCACAGATTACTTTGCAATAAACTTGCTTTCTACGGTATTCACGGTAGTCTCCTTCGCTGGTTGACCTCCTATTTAGATAAAAGAAGTCAGTTGGTGGCCTTGAGAGGATACACTTCATCTTCTACTGACGTGCCATCTGGAGTACCTCAGGGTTCACATTTGGGGCCATTGTTATTTGTTGTCTTCATTAACGACCTTATTAAGAACCTATCTTGTGAATGTCTTTTATACGCCGATGACTTGAAGTTATTTAAAAAAATAAACTCTCTTGATGACTGTAATCTTTTACAAAAGGATTTAAATGCTGTTTCTGATTGGTGCAGACATAATTTGATGTATCTCAATATTGACAAGTGCTTCGTCATAACATTTACTAACAAGCGTAATAAGATCGCTAATGACTATACCATTGACGACCAGGTCCTTAAGAGGTCCCAGATTGCTAAAGATCTTGGAATTATTTTTGATTGAAGTATTGAGAGAAGTATTAAAAGCAAACCAACTTCTTGGGTTCATTTTCAGATCAACTAGAGACTTCAGAGGCACCCACTCTTTTCTCTACTTATTCTATACACTTGTTAGAAGCGTTTTAGAATATGGTAGTCCCATATGGTCTCCGCACTACAATGTTCACATTGAGAGTATAGAGAGAGTGCAGAGAAAGTGCTTACGAATTTTGTGTTACCGTCAACATTTAGGTCGCACCACTCCCGATTATGAGTCTCGTCTAATGAGATTCAATGCACAGAAGCTCGAAGCGCAAAGACAGTATTTTGATTTTATTTATATTTACAAAATAATTCATTCGATATTAGACATACCTAACTTGCTCGCCCAAATAACATTTGATTCAAGATACAGTGCTCGTAGATCCAATCAAACAGGACTCTTTGCTTTGAAAGTATATCAAAATAATACCTCCTTTTACAATCCATTGGTCAGGATGGCTCGTCAGTGCAATGAAATCGCTAGGGACAACCCAGCTTTCGATATATTCCTGCCCAAAATGGCATTATATATTAAAACTTTAAAAGATATCCTATACAACAAACCGACAGTGTAAGCACCTGCGGTTTGTAAAGCTTAAAAGCATAAATGTTTTCGTATATATATATATATACCATATATACATATATATATGTATATATATATATATGTATATATGTGTGTATGTGTGTATGTATGTGTATACATATACGTACAGATTTTGTATGTATATGCATATATATTATATTTATTATTATTATTTTGGCATGTAATAACCTATATGTCTTAATTAACTGTTTTTTTTTAATGTTAAGATTTTAAAATTTTATATGTATTAGGTACCTAGTTTTAATATTGAACTTATTGTAAATACTTCTCGTTTGATTCCTATGAACACACATTGTTGTGGAATGCAACTTAGACTGTAAAAACTTTTGATTCGTGTATTTGGTTTTTGTAAAAGTTGTAATCTGTTATGTGTGATAATAAATAAATAATAAATAATTCATTTCTAAGTGGTCGAGCATTTGTGGTTAAATAAAACAAAAATCCACTCAGGACCGCTCCACATCATGTTAGCATTGTTCAGAGTAATTGGAAAATTTATTGACGACAGTGGAATAAAGAATGTAGCTGTTGAAAGTGAAATTATCGCCAATGGTTCAGTAGATGGATTTTTGAAAGGAAAACAATTAAATTGATGTAAGCGGCTACATCCAATAATAGCATTAGATTAGAAATATTATGTTTTCAATCTTTCATAGAAAAAGTTGTGGTTCATCAATACCTTTGAGAAATTTCTAAGTCCATTTATGTTGAATCTAAACAAAGATTGTATACAGGTGTCCCAGAAGTCGACGTCAAGCCGGAACTGGTTAACAGACAAAATCATAATAGTTGTCAAAAAAATAAAAAAAAAATCTAGGTCTAGTATTTTAAAAATTATAGACTTTAAACAAAAAGTTTAGAAAATCTACACCCTGTGACGGTTCCTTCATTCCTGCTGCTACAGGTGTGTAGTTTTTTTGGATTTTTTCATTCTAATGTAACTCTGAATACTTTAAATATATCGAATATCTTTAAAGTTTGAACTGAAATTTAAAGTCAATTTCTCTAGCCCGGGAGTAAAATGTCACCATTTGCCTTACTTAAAATCCAAATAAATACTTAGCCCAGTTTTAACTGGCCACACTGAAAAAAAAATGTACTAGGTGAGTTTGGCAAGTAGCGTTTAAAAGTTAGCGCGTTTAATAAGGATTCTAAAATCGTATAACACTTACTAGTTTGTTTCGCGCATTGCGGTCATTTATTTTATTTTCCAAAAAAACAACCCAATTTTTCAGTATTTTATTAGTTTACTCAGAAGTGATTCTTATGTACCTGAGATTTTTCACATGACAGTTACTCTTAAGATTCTAGCTAGAGGAAGACCAATAGACTGGTCTGATAAAGTGTGAGCGAGATAGATAGTGACGCTAACGAAAAAGAGACGGAAATAGTAAGATTGAAATGTAGGGGCGAGACAGGTAGTGACGTATTTGCTATAACACTTAGAGCTCCTACGCACTGGCGACCATGGTCGCCGCGACCTGGCCGCGGCGGCCAGTGAATTCTGGACTTTATATGGCAATCGCTATAGCCCCTACGCACTTAGCGGCCAGCGACCAGCGGCCACCGTTGGCCGCGGCGTGATGCCACGCGACCAGCGACCAATCGTGGCCGTCGAGAACATCATCAGTGCTACCGCATCGGCCGCGGCGACCAGACGTGTAGCTAGCTACAGAGTGATTATTTTACAATGGCCAATTTCGACACGGAAAGGTTCATAATTGAAGTTGAAAATAGAAGAGGTTTATGGGATTTAGCATCAAATGATTACTCCAATAAAGATGTTAAGCGGCAGTTGTGGCTTGAAGTGGTCGATATATTTGGCGGTGAATCCATGGAAGATAAAGAAAAGGCAGAACTTGGTTAGTATTTTATTTTATTATGCCTAAGTAAATTAACCCTTAACTGTAGTCGTGGGTCCATTGGACCCACTTGCGTGTTTTAAACTAGTGTACATTGTGCAACTAGCATACCGCATGTGCGTTCGACGCCATTTTGTTTACGGCGCGCAATGGCGGCTCGCGGCGAGCAAGTGCCTCAACGCACAAACTGAGCAGCCGTCGTAGGTACGC
Source organism: Pontia daplidice (assembly GCA_963693355.1). Taxonomy (NCBI): domain Eukaryota; kingdom Metazoa; phylum Arthropoda; class Insecta; order Lepidoptera; family Pieridae; genus Pontia; species Pontia daplidice. The sequence goes on along the minus strand of CAVNZL010000016.1, from coordinate 1,892,832 downwards.
ACCCATATATTTACAAATTGTGCCAGGGCAAGCGACCATCGGTACTGAAGTAGTTTGCGAATATATCTCGATATTCGGTTGATGTTCTATTTGCTCTATTAGGTAAACATGCAGGTATTTCTAATAAAGCCTCTGGTACAGTTAACGTGTCCTTGAAATCATATCCGTCTCTTTCTCGCACAAAATTATGAAGCACACATAGAGCTTTTATAATCACAACTGCAAATTCTTTCTTGACGTTTAGGGGCCGGTGAAGAATCTGCCATTTATTGGCTAATATTCCAAATGTACATTCAATATAGCGGCGGGCACGGGATAGTCGATAATTAAAATTAGTCTTTACATTATTCAAGTTTCTCCCAGCATACGGTCGCATCATATGTTCCGATAGTGAAAACGCCTCATCACCCACTAAAACGAACGGCATTGATTGGCCATTTTCTTTGATGGGGCTATTGCTCGGAATATCGAGATCATTATTTAAAAGCCTATGATAAAATACAGAGTCTTTGTAAATTGACGAATCACTGCATTTGCCGTATGCTCCAATATCTACGTAAAGAAATTTATAATTTACATCACATATTGCAAGTAACACGATTGAAAAATAATTCTTGTAATTGTAATAAAGAGATCCCGAATGTTGTGGTTTGATAACTCTAATGTGCTTGCCGTCGATGGCTCCGATGCAATTAGGAAAATGGGCGTATTTTTGAAAACCTTCAGCCGTTTGAATCCACTTATCTCTGGTCAATTGTGGCATCACAATTGGTTTTAATATCTCCCATATTGCTTCACAAACATCAAATACTATTTCCGATACTGTAGGAAGCCCTATACGGTATTCATGACTTATATGAGATAAAGAACACCCAGTAGCCAAATACCTGAAAATAAAATTCACATTAATAAACATAATATTAGTTTTGTAATATGTACTACATTTATTTATTGATTTACAGGCATTACTCTCCAAAAAAGATGGAAAAACCTTAGAGACTGTTTCACAAGAGAGCTGCGCCGTCTTAAAGATGTCAAAAGTGGTTCTGCTGCAAAACGTAAATCACAATACACCTATTTCAACCAATTAATGTTTTTGAAATCAGTGCTGGACACAAACGCAACAGAAAATAGTCTCGAAGAGGCAAGTCAAGAAAATGAAAGTGCAAGATCTTCTGATCTTGAGACTCAACAGTCTGCATCAAAGTCGCTTAGAACAAAAAGGAAGAAAAAAATACCAAACGAAGAATCCGATACAGACCCTCTAATTTCAGTTCTGCATAAGACCATAGCGACTACACAGAATGATTCAAATTGTGACAGACTGTTTCTTTTATCCCTCCTCGAAAGATTTCAAACAATCCCTGCTGCAATGAAGACCAAAGCGAAAATGGAAATCATGGAAATTATAGAAAAATACCAACCGAACTGTACACCTACAACAGCGCGCATAAACTATTCAAGTAATTTCAATACTCTTAACGACCAAGAATATGACCCGCATCGACCGAGTTATTCAGGTTATTCTACTACCAACAGGATATCAGATGATTCAAATTACAGCGATACTCATACTCATTATTCTGATATTTCTCAAAATTCAGAAATGATAGACCTATTTCCCAATTTGAATGATTAATTGTTCACAATTGCCATTTTTTAAGTTATGAAAATACAAATAATTTGATTATCTACTTCCGTTTTTTAATATTTAAAAACATGTTATAAGCAAGCCCTTTTCCTCTCCTTTTCAAAGTCGTAAAGTAGAATACTACTGAACAATAGTTCATAAATTTTTTAAAGTGGCAAAACCTTGGACAATGAATTATACAGGTTGTTGTGAAAAACACAACAATGGTGGTTTAGGGTGATTCAGAATCGAGTCTTGTATAATTCAAATTTACAAAAAAATCCATTTAGCGGTTTAAGTAAAAAAAGGCCCTATCACATTATTTTTATTTTTCCTGTACACAATACTCCATTCCGAAACACCCTTTAAAATATATCTCGTATTTTTTAAACATTCTGTATTTAAACAAGATAAAGTAAAAAACGTAAAACCCAACTACGACAAAACTTTTTGTCCGCTAGAGGGCGCCATACTAAATTTGGTGACAAGCTTAATATATTCATAATGTATAAGTAAAGCGCTTTCAAACGATATCAAACACGGCATATTTATCTTAACTTTATTTTTTTACTCTGTATGTTTTGCCCGTTAGAGGGCGCCACATTAGATTTTGTGAAACGCCGTATAGTCTATAACCAGCGGACTGTTAAGACGCTTCTAACGATATATCATTTGTCGAATTCTGATAAGTAGTTTAGAAGTTACGAGGGAACAGATGAACATACATACATACATATATACATACATACATACATAGCCTGTCAAAATCATAACCCTCCTTTTGCTTCGCCGTAGTCGGGTAAAAAGAAAAAGCTTACCTTATTGTTATTACTAATTTTTCTTCTGCTGGAATGCATTTCCGATAGTTGTTATCAGTTCCAGTAATTTTTGGTTTTATTGTATCCAGTAACAGGTTAAAAGTATTCCTTGACATTCTCATGTAATTAAAGAATCTCTTCTCATACATTTTTAAATCCAAAAAATAAGTATAATATAATCCTTTAGTCTTTCTCTCGCAAAGTAATGGATGCACCCAAAACTGTCTTTTACGTGAAATCTTCCGTTTTCGTTTTCGTTTTCGTAGTAAATACACAAGCACAGTTAGCGTGATTATCTTCTGCACGTCCATCTTGACACACCCTTGGAAGTCGACTGCAAAAAATGGCCGCGGCGGCCTGGCCGCGTCTATGGTCGCCAGTGCGTAGGCAGCCTTAATACAGATCAGTACGTTACGCTCCTTCGTTTACTGCGCATCTTTCTGTTTTCGTTTGTGTTGATACCGTACTTACCAACTTTTGCTTCGTTTATTGGACTTGTTTGTATAATAAAACACGAGTTGAAGTGTTACTTACGACTGACATTTATTTGTCCTTAACAGGTTTACAATCAATGAGTACTTCACATATTTTAAACTAGATGGCGTTATATATATTATTTTGATATCAATTAATAACACCCCCACTATATCAAAATTAAAAATAAAAGCCATCATTTACAAAAAAAACTTACTTATGAACAATTCCAAGCATTTTCATAAATTTATAATGTTTTATTTCTGGCAGTCCCTTAGTCAACAAATCAGCAGGCATACTGGTAGTTGGCAAATGCTTTGTTACTACTTGGTTGTTACAAATTACATCCCTAATAAAATTGTATCTAACATCAATGTGTTTTGAACGTTTGTGTGACTGTTGGTTGTTTGCCAGTTTTAAAGCACTCTGATTATCATTGTACAGCACTATCTTATTACAATTGCCTGTTATTTCTAACTCTAAGTTCTGCAAGTAGATGGCTTCTCTGCAAGCTTCAGATAAAGCCATATACTCAGCTTCACAACTGCTTAATGCTACTGTTCTCTGTTTCTTACTTTCCCAAGAAATGGCAGATCCACTTTTAACAAAGCAAAATCCAGTGTATGACCGCCTGTCAATAGCATCACTGGCCCAATCAGCATCTACAAAACCTTGGATTTCTGCCTTTTCTTTGGAGTATCTTAAACAGTAATCTTTAGTTTTTAACAAATATTTTAATATTCTCTTAGCATAATTCCAATGAATATGAGAATAAGAATTATTAAACTGACTTAAGTAACTCACAGAATATGAAATATCTGGTCGAGTCAGTACAGCTAAATACATTAGACTGCCAATTAATCTTTGGTACGGCAAATGAGATTCTAAAATATCAGATTTTTTAGCATTCAATTTACATTCAATTGGAGTATCAGCTGTGTTACAATCATACATATTAAACATTTTAAGAAGTTGTTCAATGTAATTCTCCTGATCTACTGTAATCACATTAGCATCTTTATCTATATCAATTCTCATCCCTAAGTATTGCTTCACTTGACCTAGATTTTTAATTTTAAATTTTTTGCTTAAAATTTTTATCAAATTATCAGTTTCAGACTTATTATTCGAAAAAATTAAAAAATCATCGACATAAAGCCCAACAATAGTTTTGCTATCATTACTATGACCTTTGATGAAAACACAAGGTTCATGTTTACTTTTGACATATCCAAAATTACATAAAGTTTTTTCTACCCTTTGATACCACGCTAAGGACGATTGTTTTAATCCATAAACTGCCCTATTTAATTTAAGTACTTTATTAGAACCCTTTTCAATTGGAAACCCTTCAGGTAAACACATAAATATATTTTCGTTTAGAAAACCATTAAGGAACGCTGTTGTAACGTCTAAGTGTGTAATATCCATATTTAATTGTACACTTAATGCTAATAAAAACCTTAAAGTGGAATGTCTAATTACTGGTGAGAAAGTCTCCTTGTAGTCTACACCTGCCTTCTGTGTGAAGCCTTTAGCTACAAGTCTAGCACGATATCTCACTTTATTGTCACAATCGAATTTCTTTTTTAAGACCCACTTGCACTGCACTACACTTCCATTATCTGGAGCATCAACAACCTCCCACACTTGATTGTCTTCGAATGACTGCAGTTCCTCGGTTATCGCCTGCAACCACTGTTGTTTCTCAGGACCACTGATAGCCTCTGCATAAGTCAACTCATCTTCTCCTATGGACATAGTACAAGCATTTGCATAGCCATATCTTTCAGGAATCTTTCTTTGCCTCTTCTCTCTTGTGTTAGATTGTGAATTAGGCATTTCATTTTTACTTTGACTTGTATCGGAAGTCTCTGGATCATGTGATACATATTCAGTCTTCAAGTCTTCTGTATCCGATGTCTCTTTATCTATATATTCTGACTCACTTGAACTAGATTGATCACAGTCTAACTTCACAGATTCCAATACTGATTCCCCCACTGAATCTGTGTTCTCTACGTAGATAGATACAGTATCTTCTGGCTTCGCCTTTTCTTGAATCACAACATCTCTACTGGTTGTAACTATGTTCTTCTCTGGATCATAGATCCTGTAACCCTTTACATTCTCAGAGTAACCAACGAGTATATGTTCTTTCGATTTTCTGTCCCATTTATTTCTTTTTTCTTTGGGTACATGAGCCATCACTGTACTCCCAAATATACGAATGTGTTGTAAATTTGGCTTTTTCCCGGTCCAAACTTCATATGGAGTCTTTTCAATGCCCGAAGCTACTGATCTGTTTTTTAAATAGACGGCAGTGTTTGCAGCTTCTGCCCAGAACTTTTTATCTAGACCAGCTTCGAAAAGCATGCATCTCGCTCTCTCCACAATAGTACGGTTTGACCGTTCACTGAGTCCATTCTGTTCCGGTGTGTACGGGTTTGTTTTCTGATGGATAACACCTTCTTGTTTTAAATAATTTTCAAATTCATTGCTGCAGTATTCACAGCCATTATCGGTTCTTAGTATTTTGATTTTTTTATTTTGTGAATTCTCCACCATTGCCTTATATTCTTTGAAGTGTTTCAAAACTTCACTTTTGTTCTTCAGGAAGTAAATGTGAGTCATTCTGCTATAGTCGTCAATAAATAACAGAAAATATCTTGCTCCACCTATTGACTTACTTTCCATGGGGCCACATATATCTGAATGAATTATTTCAAGTACATCTGATGATCGTGAGCCTGTAGAAAATGGTAATCTTGATTGTTTTCCTTCACAACATACCTTGCAACTTGATTTGCTTGTTGTGAATGTGTCTGGATAATCCATCCCATCAACCATTCCACCACGCTTCATCTTATTCATGTCACAGCTATTAATATGTCCAAGCCTTTTGTGCCATATCTCCCCATTTACTGTACTGGATGTCAATAAACATTTCTTAGTTTCTAGGTTAACTTTGTAAACACCATTAACAAGTTTCGCATCTGCAACCAAATCACCATATTTGTTCCTTATTATGCATCTTTTTGGTTCAAAAACAACACTGTTACCATTCTTTATCAGTTCACTCACTGATAATAGATTAGTGCTCAAACTCGGAATACATAATGCATTCTTTATTGTTATATTATAATTGTAACTTGTTGTTATGTCTATTTCGCCAGAACACAAAACGGGAACTTTTGTTTTATTTGCAATGATTATTTCTGGTAAACTTGATGAATAATCTGGATTTTTTAACCAACTTTCATTCGCTGTCATATGTGCGCTTGCGCCTGAATCGATATAGAAATCACTTTTACTGAACTCGCCGCTGAGAAATACAACATTAAAAGCGTTGCTCTGCTTCTTGTTATTCTTTTTCTCGTTCAAAAGTGGACACTGACTTCTATAATGTCCTGATTCCTTGCATTCATAACAGGTTATTATTTTCTTTGTTGTTGATTGATTCGTGTTACTTGACTTTGACATTTGATTGTTAGTGTTGCCATTGCGGGGTTTCTTTTTCTGCCAACTTTTTGCTGCTAGTGCTGAATGATGTTCCGTTTCTCCCAAATCAGTCGATTCCATATCGATCAATTTTGTTTTGATTGAATCTGCAGTGATTGGAATTCCAGAATGTTCGATGGCCATTATCATGGGCATGTATCTTTCTGGTAATCCAGCCAATAACAATGAACCTACCCATTCATCATTGATCTTGAACCCTGTTCCACTTAAACGTTGAGATGTTTCGGTCATTTGTGTCACATAACTCGTCATGTTTTCACAGTTTTCTAATCTTATAGATATTAGATGACGCAACAAAGTAATTCTCCTTGAAAATCCTGAATCGTCGAACAATGACCGTAGTTTGGTCCACAATTCTTTCGTGGTCTTTGTTTCCTTTATGTGCACAAATAAAGACGAATCTATAGTCAAAATCAATTTGGCTCGTGCTTTTGCGTCTGCTGATGTCGATACTGCTTCGGTGCCTTCTTGCTTCAAATAAATATCTGCACCCTCCAGAACCAGTAAATTCTCGACCGCGAACGCCCAATCGTCGAAATTTTCGCGTCCTTTCAGCTTCGGCACATTTGCAATATATTGCGAACTCATTTTTAGTCTTTATTTAGCACTAATTAACACGAACAACAACTATTTTACTTGCTAAGAGCCGTAAACTTTTTTGCCCATAACCTATAATAAAACACGAGTTGAAGTGTTACTTACGACTGACATTTATTTGTCCTTAACAGGTTTACAATCAATGAGTACTTCACATATTTTAAACTAGATGGCGTTATATATATTATTTTGATATCAATTAATAACAGTTTGCTTATGATTTGGACTGTTTAGTTTCTTCCAGACGACCTTTGCTTTACTCTGGACTATAATTGATAGTGTGATTGTGAAGTGCTATCACGGCTGCCTACACGACACAAGAATATGCCAACATGCACCTCATTTACGGGGAATGTAGATGCAATGCGAGCGCTGCAGCTAGACCATACCGCGAAAGATTTCCAAATGCGACTCGTTATCCGGATCATCGAGTCTTTACAAATGTGCATCGTTTACTCTTCTCAGAAGGTCGACTCCCAAGTCAAATACGACGTGAAGGTCGAATTCCCCTCCCTTATGAAGATGTTGTTCTAGAAGCTATTGATGAAGATCCGAGTACTTCAGTGCGTGCAATAGAACAAAATACAGGAGTGCCGAAAAGTACAGCTCAACGGATCCTTAAAAAAAATGAGCTTCACCCATACCACGTACAGCGTGTACAAAGTTTACTTCCCCGGGATTACCAGCCCCGGGTGGCTTTTTGTCAAACAATGCTGGAAAAGTACCGCGATGACCCAACATTTTTTGAGAAAATTTTATGGTCTGATGAGACGACACTTAGAAATGATGGTTACATGAACCTCCATAACTTACACGAGTGGCATGTAGAAAACCCAAATTTGATGAGACAGGACCGCTCACAATATCGTTTTAAAGTAAACGTGTGGACCGGAATATTAAATGGAAAAGTGATTGGTCCTGTGGAGCTGCCAGAGGTGTTGACTGGGGATATTTATTTAAATTTTCTACAAAATGATTTACCAAATCCTTTAGAAGAGGTGCCACTAAGTATTTACAGAGACATGTGGTTTCAACAAGATGGCTGCCCAGCGCACTATTCCCTCTCAGTCAGGGAATACCTGGATCTTCCTGATCCAGGTATTCCCTGACTACCCAGCTGCTTTGACTAGAGTGGCGCCGCAATTCTCCGCTGATTTGGTGAGTTTAGCGAGTAATGTCGTGAGGAGAAGGGAGACGAGAGTGAGAGATGCTTGTAATGAGAGAAGAAACAGAGAGGGTGCAAGTGAGAGTGAAGATGATGAATTTTTCATCGCCAGTGATGGAAGTGATGGCCTCCACTTTGAATGGGTCTCCTATGGAGTCCTTTCAAGGCCAGGAGGAGAATTTTTTACCTGAGCGAACTGGTTCGGTACAATCTTACGATTCGCCATATGATGCTTTTCGTTATTTTTGAGATGATGACATGTAAATCCTTCGCCTTATTGTAAATTGTTAGAAATTGGCAATATTTTCACGATCATAAGCAACAAACATTGTAATCACACTTTTCATGTCAAGTTTCCTGCCTATTTCCAAAAGGTTATGGGCCCAGGCATATGTTAAATATTTATTCAATAAAGAAAGTCGAGGCAAGAGCAAGATTACAACCGGTGTAAAGACTAACCAAAAATGGAGGTTACGAACTCAATGAAAATCGAGAAGTTTCATGGAATAATTTTTAAACAATGGAAATTTCACGTAAAATGTCGATTACGAGCAAAAGGAGAAAACATTGAAAAGGCAAGACCGGAGCAAACCAGTTCGCAAGTGCAGTGGGACTAAGATGATAGCATGGCCATTTTATTTTGACATCGTCCATGGATTGGAACCAAATATCTTTAATAGAAAACTGCGAGACTGCTCAACAGATCATGATAAAATTAGAATCTATAAACAAAAATCAGAATATAACAAGATGTTAATTCATGAGAAATTTTATCAATATTCGTATAGTATAGGACATATGCTGTGACACTCTTCTTAATTGTACTTAGCAAAGCAGCTACGGGAAAAATCTGAAAATCAGTGACAGCAGTATGGACTAAAATTCTAAGTACATTACCATAACATACCGATCACTAAGACAGGCTGTCATCTGAAGAAAGCCAAACAATTCACAACCTCACTTCTCACCTAGTAGATGAAGAAGTCAGCCTTGCCAATGATGTAAGTAGTAGTGAGACAACATTAGTGAAATCAAAAAGAAATTACATATCAAGAAATGAAAATAAACAGAACTCCTAAAAGATCAAGCTAGATTGGACATTTTTAATAAAACATACAAGGTGCATGACACACCGAAGCCGGTTTCGTTGGAAGAACGCAACTACGACGCCTGCAATTTACACCCATGCCGGCGTCGTCGTCCGGAAACAAACAAAATTTTTCCCAATCCAATTTTTACTACTAGAGAGTATATCAATCCATTTCTCATAATCGACTGCTTTTCAATAATCGATAGTCAATCTGTTTTTGTAAACCATCCTTGGGGGACCAATCGGTACTTTTGGATTGATATTTGTAAGGAAGTGACAGATCGATGCTTTAATATATAATTTAATATAATATAATATAAAATATCTTTGAATTCGAGAGACTTTGTCATATATGCGATCTCAGTTATATCGGACTGGGACAATAGCGAAGGAGAACAAGAAATATTTGTGATTTAAAAAAGTTTACAGCGTATTAAACTTTATGATTACTCTTAACAACGCTGAATTCCTATTCAGATTCCGGATTTGTAAGGAGTCCGTTTTATAGGAAGTAGTAAGTAATGGCGTTTGTTATATAACTGGGGTCAGGCATCTATTGACATTTATAACTATTAACGCACTCTTTTTACATATACATACTTTAATATTATACAGGATGGCCCATAAGTCCTTTGAAAAGTAAAATTTGAATAAAACGAACAGGGCGCGTGTGAGCGGTGCAGGGGAAGCGGGAGTAACTTCGGTGTCTGGGAATTTAGTCGCGATGGAGCGTTTTACCGGAGCGGACCGTGCGTTTTGTGTGCGCGAGTTTTACTTACAAAATTCAGTTGGTTCAAGAATTAAAGGAAACTGACGGTATTCAAAGACAAAATTATGCGAATGAAATGTTGAATCGGTTTACTTCCTTCAATAACATAATGTTCTCTGACGAGGCTTATTTCCATCTTAACGGGCATGTTAGTAAACAAAATTGCCGCTATTGGAGCCCCATCAATCCAAAACTTAAGCATCAGAAACCCTTACATAGTCCGAAAGTGACTGTTTGGGCCGCTATGTCAGCCCATGGTATCCCAGGGCCTTGAGGGCGCGCAGTTACTGTTACGTCGGAGCGATATGTGGCTATGATCGAAGAGTTTTTCATACCAGAATTGCAAAACTTTTCAGGCTTTAATGCCAGGACGTGGTTTCAACAGGATGGGGCCACTTCTCACACCCCTAACACTACTATGCCCGTTATCAACTTTTTCCTGGCAAAGTGATCTCTAAGAGAGGAGACATTTCCTGGCCTTTACGTAGTCCAGATCTGACCCCGATGAATTTTTTTTGTGGGGCTACCTTAAGGCTAAAGTATACGACACAAACCCGCGGTCAATTGAGGTCCTAAAAAAAAACATCCGCAGAGAAATGACAAGCATTTCAGCAGTGACGTGCCGCGCAGTCATCGACAATTTTAGACATCGTTTGCAAGAGTGCCGTGATCGCAACGGATTACATTTAGAAGATGTTATTTTCAAAAAATAATTCCCGTTTTTAAGCTTTTTATGTAAATAAAAATTTAATTCATAATGTAATTAGTTTTATTTTAATAAATATTTAAATAAATATTTTAATTTTCATATCAAAGGACTAATGGGCCACCCTGTATAATCCTCTTAATATTACTTTATCTTGTTAAAAATAATGCGAAGACTCATAAATAATATCGTTAGAAGAAGTGGTTGATAAGTTATTGAGTTGTTGATCCCACTTCCCACGCCCCTAACCTATAAGTACTTCGGTCCCTTGTTCATTAAGCACATTCTTATTTCATCATTCCTCATTCTGACTCGATCCTTACAAGTTGTAATTGTAGTATAGTTTATATGTTAATAAACAATTATAATTAAAAGTGTTCTGTCGCTGCCGCGTGACACGTTCATTAGAGTGAAATCAAGCAGGTAAAGGGAACCGAAACAAATTAATAACTTATTCCTATTAATTAAGCCTTATCCTAAAAATCTTCAAAAAATCATTGTTTATTTTCAGAAATAACCACCCACCCTCCATCAACTTTTATTGGCACTAAGATTTTATGCCTTGCCTCAACTCATATAATACCATACCTCAATTCCCAAGGGTGTAAGTGTTAAGAGATAGGTAATATTATTATCTATTATGGGTTTTTATTAGATACAACTTTATTATGTATTTTAACAGCTCAATGTGAAGTAGGTGCTCTGGAAAATTGTTGGTTACTTGGGGATAGTGCCTATCCAAACCAACCATACTTTTGTTGAACCCCATAAAAAGGCAAGAATTTAATTATAATTAAACCCATATAAAAACTAGAAACAGGAACTGAAAAGGTCCTACAATGTAGGACATTTGGAGTCTGGAAACGTCGCTTCCCAGTTATTGCACTAATCATGCGATTTTCATTGTAGAATATACAGGGAGTTATAATTGTGACAGCTTTCCTTCATAATATATGTGCGACGACTGTACTGGAACATTTTAAATCCTGAAAATTTTTAGCTCCAAAAGGGTCTAAACAAGTTGGTTCCATTACATCGGCAGAGAGAGGTACTCTTGTTACTAATAATAACAAATAATAGCAGCAAATGCAGTGGGGAACTCAGTACCATATATGTTTATCTTCCCTTAAATTAAATTAGTACAGGGACTATTTTGTTAGTGATGGACCTCCAGGTTGCATTGCTGTCGGAAACGCGAGTGATTGAATGACTGCGTTACAACTCAAAATATTAACTAACCATTTCATAGATAATGTGAAACCATCTCTGTGTAACTGTGTACCTCGATATTAGAAAGCGTTCGATGTTGTTGACAATGACGTGCTATTGCAGAAATTTGCACAAGTAGGTTTACGCCTCATTGGTTAAAATTTATGGCAAGCTTCATGAAAGATCGAACCCAATATGTGGTGCTATCGATTGGACTTGTTGTTTGAAAAAGTTTTTGTGAAGCTTGTGTATTATGCCTCAACAATACACGCCCGCCGAATACGCAAACATGCATTTCATTAACGGCGAATGTAATGGCAACGCTAATAGAGCTGCTAGTGTTTATCGTGAAAGATATCCAAATGCGCGACACCCTGATTACTGTGTTTTCATCAGAGTGCATAATGCATTAATGGAAGGACGATTTCCTGGAAGTGCCTTAGGCGGGACCAGTGGAGGACGACCTCAACGACACAATGCAGCCGAAGTACTAGAAATAGTCGAAGAAGACCCTGGTACGTCCATAAGTGCTATTTCACGGCGTACAGGTATACCTAAAACATCTGTACACAGAATTTTAAAGAGGCACGAATTGTATCCTTATCATTACCAAAGGGTTCAAACATTATAGCCAAAGGACTCGGCTGCGAGAATAACGTTTTGTCGCACAATGTTGCGGAAGATGAGAGAGGATTCTAACTATTTTGACAAAATTTTATGGAGTGATGAGTCAACGTGCCGAAAAGATGGTTTTTTGAACTTCCACAATTTACACAGCTGGCAACTCGAAAACCCAAGACTTATTCGAGAAGACCGATCGCAGTATCAGTTTAAAATAAATTTATGGACTGGCATTATTAATGGACAAGTCATTGGTCCATTTGAGTTGCCCGCTATTCTAAATGCGGATATGTATTTAGACTTTTTAAGAAACACATTACCTGGATTACTAGAAGACGTTCCACTAGACATAAGAAACCAAATGTGGCTACAAAATGACGGATGTCCAGCTCATTACGCTATTCCTGTCAGACAGCATTTAAACGAGACGTATCCTGATAGATGGATAGGACGGCTAGCCCCAATTTTATGGCCTCCACGCTCGCCAGACCCTTAACCCTTTGGATTTTTTTTACTGGGGCTGTATTAAGGAGAAGGTTTACAGCAAAGCAATAAGTTCTGTGGAAGAATTGCTCACGCGCATTCAAGAAGCAGCTCGTCAAATTGACGAAGTCGGTTATGCGCGTGCTTTGTTTTTTTTTACCTAATTCATCCTTTTCAACTTCATTTTAACACGTCGCAACATGTTTTTCCTATGTAACTATCAGAACTCAACTTTGATTAGATTAATATTACGGAGTGAAGTATTTTTTTTTACTTTAAACAACCTTGTTTTATTCTAAATATCTTAACTATTGGCCTATAAGTGTTTTTGTAAAGTATCTTGATAGAAGAACATCATTATGACGAGTTTTACAACTATTTTTAACATTACTTGAAAAATCAAAATTTTGACTTAATTAACGTTCTTGCTCCTAGTAACATAATGTTGCTTTGAAAGTACACATTGTTATACCTTTTTAGAAACTACACATACTAGACAATTTATTAAGATCATGGGCAGCTATAGCGCCGTAGATTTTTTTTCACAGTAGTTGATCAAAAGTTGACATTAAGAAAAAAGAAATACAAAAATTGTCTTAAAATGACCATTTTAATTATGTTTAACGTTAAGGACTCCTAAAATTGTATTCAAATTAAATAATACACGTCTTTAGGAGTATAATACAAAGAAAAATACATGAAAATACCTAAATTTGACAAAATGGCAGCGGAATTAATAAAAAAAGTAGAGAAATTACAAAAAAGTATAAAAGTCTATGCCATTTCCAAATGGTTGACAACTGGCAAATAGATATGATTTTCTTATAGCCACACATTCGGAGCAACTCAAGTTTACGGTTTATCCATTCATTACGGGTGACCTGTATATGCCTATCAATAATGCTGATGACTGTATGCGGTTGCAGCAAGACATTGATAGAGTGGTAAATTGTAGCAGGGGAAAGAAACACGAGTTTAACTTATCAAAATGTCCAGTTATATCCTTCTCAAAAGCACGATACAGACTCGATATAATTATACAATTAAAAATGTACCAATCACTAGAGTTTCAGAAATAAGAGATCTTGGAGTATATTTAAGTGCGCACCTTAATTTTGGGCAGCACATAAACTGGTCACGCAAAAAGGCTTACAGGAAGCTGGGGTTTATTTTACGAATGCTGAGAATGCCGTCTCGCGTGTCGACGAGCACCAAGCTATTTTGAGTATTATTTTTATACAGCTACGGTATTGAATTTATTATTAGCAGTAATTGTTATAGAAAGGTCGTCGCCGTCGATCATTATATCGATAAACCGGTATTATACAGGGTGGGCCAGAAAGGCGTACGATTTTAAAAACACTCTTGCGCTTGAACGATATGAGAGGGGGCCGCGCGGGTGGTGGGGTTGAGAAGCTCGGTTCTCGGAAATTTAGTCGCGATGGATAACTTCACCGGAGCGCAACGTGCATTCTGCGTTAAACATTATTACAAAAATGGCGATTCGTGCGCTATTGTTCGGCGTTTATTTCGGCGTGAGTTTGGATTACATGACCTAAATCAGTGTCCGAAGGAAAGTGTGATTAGATCGTGGGTCAGAAAGTTCGAAAATACTGGTTCGACTCTCAAACAAAAGCCTGCGGGACGCCCAAGGTCAACAAGAACGAAAGACACAATTGAACAAGTTAGAGCTTCAGTTCAACGTAATCCTGGTCTATCGACTCGCAAGCGTTCAGCTGAACTTACGGTATCCAGAACATCTTTGCGTCGCATTTTGTTAAAAGATCTGAAATTGCACCCGTATAAAATTCAACTTGTGCAGGAATTACAGCCAAATGATCCAATTTTAAGACGAGCTTTTGTTAAAACAATGCTGGAACGTTTTCGGAGTTTCAACAATATTCTGTTCTCCGACGAAGCCCATTTTCACATAAATGGGCATGTCAATAAACAGAATTGTCGTTACTGGGCTGCAGAGAACCCACGTGCAAAACATGAAAAGCCTCTGCATTCGCCGAAAGTAACCGTTTGGGCGGCCTATCAGCGCACGGAATTATCGGACCCTATTTCTTTGAAAATGAACAAGGGCAATCTGTCACTGTAAACTCTGACCGATACATAGCCATGCTAAGGGATTATTTCTTTCCGCAACTGCAACAATTTGAAGCCTATAATCGTGCAACGTGGTTTCAACAAGATGGCGCGACATGCCATACATCTAATGCCTCTTTGGCGGTCGTAAACGAGATGTTTGCTGGGAAACTGATATCGCGCCGAGGTGACATTGCATGGCCGCCTCGAAGTCCAGATCTAACGCCACCGGACTTTTTTATGTGGGGATACCTAATAAGTAAAGTGTATTCCAATAATCCAGCAACAATTAATCAGTTGAAGACCAATATCAGAAAAGAAATGACAGCTATTCCCCGCGCAATGTGCGAGCGAGTTTTTACCAATTTGAGGTTCAGATTCGAGGAATGTTTGCAGCGCGATGGTGCACACCTCAATGATGTTATTTTTAAGAAATGAATTTCCCGGATGTCTTCTTTTAATTGAAATAAAAATTGTATGTGAACTGTATTTAGTTTTTTTATTATATTTTTTTCAAATTCGCAATTCTTTCTGGCCCACCCTGTATTTTATAATTGTATTTGGTGTAAAAATTATTATTGTGTGCGATTGAAATTTATTGTAATTTTTATTTTTAGTATGTGTATGTGTATTGTGATATTTAGTACGTATCATACAAGTATGGTATTAAAATAAATATTTTTATTACATTTTATTCAGATGTCAGTCAACTTGGCGCGTAAGAGATTACGATGGAAACTCATACTATGACAGAAACCTGGGTATTATATCGAACACATTGGCACAGCAACAACTGATCAAGGAACATTTCGAATAGAGACCTGTTTTTTGAGAGAAAACATAACAAAGACTAACAATAATTAACGACAATAACAAACAATTTGAAAGATTTATGTCAGACATATGCTCAGACAGCGAGTTATGACACTCATTGCATGGATTTCAGTAACCATAAAAAGAATTGCCGACCATTAATGAATTGCGCATTTTTACGAGAGAGTATTGACTTTCAAGGAAGTAACACAATTTTGCGAAGAATATTAAAAACCATGGGATTTCGATTTAAACGATGCCAATCAAAAAGAAAAGTATTAATGGAACGGTATGACATAACTGCTTGGCGTGCCAGATACATAGGAAGAATGAGGAAAAATAGATTAGTGGACAAAAGGCCCGTTGTTTTCTTGAATGAAACGTATATTCATCCTACATATCACGCTAAAAGTTGCTGGCAGAGTGCGGAAGAAGAGGGCCTTTTAGTTTCTGAGTCCGTAGGTGGGAGGAGATATTTAATCGGCCACGCTGTATCTGAAAAGGGGTTTGTAGATAATGCATTGTTGATTTTTAACTCTCATCCAAGTCTTCAGACTACCACGACGACATGAATTCCAGCATTTTTTTTTAATGAATGTCCGATAAAGTTATTCCAAATCAACCGGAAAACTCTATTGTAGTAATGGACAATGCCCCTTACCACTGCACACAAATCAATAAGGCGCCAACAATGGCCAATCTTAAATCGGACATAAACCAGTGCTTTAAGATGTCATAAAAAAAATAACGGTGAACCTATATTTGCCATTGACAATTTGCTCGCCGAAAAAGGCCACGACGTTGTAAAGTTACCCCCGTATCACTGCGACCTGAACCCTATCGAAAAGATATGGGCTCTTATGAAAAGAAGGGTTGCTGAAAAAAATGTAACCCAAGACGCAAAACTAATTGTTGCACTGACCGAAGCTGCTTTTGCGACCATCACACCAGACGAATGGCGTAAACAATGCGTACACGTACAGCACCTGGAAGATGAGTACTTTAAAACTGACGGACTGCTTGACGTGGAGATGGAGAGATTCGTCATTTCGACGGAAAGCGACAGCGACACTGATTCAGACTTAGATATCTCACTTCGGTAGAAATCGAGTATTACTCATAAAGAATTCATGATTTACAAAACTTTCTTAAGAAAACATAAACCTTAATAATGCAGCTTAGGGTACAATTTGTACAAAATTGTTTTTTGCAAATATGCAGAGATATATGAGCATTTTAATCACCAAAAAAGAGGGCAGGTAAATGACCACACTCTCCCCTATTAATAAATAATAATGAAATATATGCAAAATGTTCAATGATTTTTTCAGACCGAATCCTAACAAGATGGTGGAACAAAGTAAACAAAGTACACAATAGAAATGTTTGAAAGAAATTCCAGAATTCCAAATTTATTTTATATTTTAGTTGTACGATTATGTTCTAATTTCATAGCAATTCTGAATTTAGCAGAGGGTCAAAAAACTAGCCAAATAAATCAAGCTTTGATCTACATGATTTGCAAAAACAACATGCCTCTATCTTGTGTAGAAAAATCTGGACTGAAAATTTAGTCATTGTCGACGCTACAAGATTCCATCTCGAACTGCTGTAAGTTAAATTATCATAAATACTGTATGCCTATTATTAAATTATTATCTTAACGTTTTTTTATGTTCAGCTACAGTTTCTACTAAAAGTAGCTATCACAGAAAAAGGTATAGAAGACAATTCGGAGAGCACTGAATTAGGCGAACGACCTACACAAAGAGTTAGAAGCAAACGTAAACTTCCAGTAGACAATCGTCACTTTATTCAAGCATTTACGGGCTATCTAGTTACTGAACAACATATAAATAACAAATTGACAAAGTATTTACACTTCAATTGCGCATATTAAAAACAATTATACCACAAAATATGAAAACAAATTTTGAATCAGACTATCGAAAATTATTCTCATGTTGTGAGATTATACCAATTCAGGAAAAAATCGAAATTCAACTACTTAAGGAACATTATTACAACGAAGAAATAAATAAAGTAATTAAAACACAACACTCTCAGAGAAAGGCAGACAGTTTGTATTTAAAACATATAAATAATAAGGCAAAGACGCCATGATGATGAGACTAAATTGAGTTTGACGAAGATTTCTCCTTTCATTGTTGAGCACTTTAAAAAATCGTCTGAATCAAGTTAAAATGGCTACCAAAATTAAGATGTAACGTTAGCATACACATATTATGATGAGTTAAATATCCCCTTTTATTTAGCTACAGAAGACATGTGACACTTGTGAGGATTTCATGAATGACATTAACAACGATTTCAGTATGATACAAATTAAATAGAAGAGCTATCGAGAGCCGAGAAGAAGCAAGATAAAAAAAGAGTTTCGTTCAACATCTTGTTTCATGGAACAGTTGTCAAGGCAACAGATTTGTTATATAAATGATATAAAACAGTCTACATAAATATTTAAAATTTACATTTAATTAATTATTATTATAAAGTGAACTGAAGTATAAACATTTAATGTCGTTTTCAGAGCAACAAAAAGTTTTACACAATAGTTCCTTGAATACAATACACACAATGTGCCATTACAATGTGTGACATACATTTACAATGTGCCCAATGAGCTAAAGCCCATAAGTAAGCATACAAGGTATCATTGTTTAAATACAAACACAAAAATTAAGAATTCACTAAAAAAAGACATCAATATCATTCAATATGGACACCATTGAATTCAGACTTAACGAAAATATATTTAGATGAAATGGAAAACACACAGTTTGATTATCAATATTTAGAAGAGATTACAGAAGAAATATTCACATTGAACAGTAACCAGGTCTCCAAATCAATGGATAGTAAAAATCTTTGCAAAATTGCAGAAAGGTGCATAATAGAAAAGTTATAAACAAGATTGAAGTTCTAAAATATTTAAGGGCAGTAGTGTGATAGTTGCTGTCTTACAATCAAAATTGCCGTGTCCAAGAGGGGATGTAACTTTTATTACAACTCCAAATTAAATGACTTTGAAGACGCGTTGTTTTTATTGTAATGTATAGCATGAAGGGCATGGAAATCATGGTGTGAAAGACAATGCAAGTAGTATATAGAATTATCTTTACCAAATACACTAAGGCTGAATGATCCATTGATGTAATATTCTAGTGGCAATTGCCATTCTCTGATTGAAAAAAAAAACTTAAAAAGTCCCTTTGTACAAGTGCGATATGTCCATCTAACTTTAATTAGAACTGCAAAATCTAACGAAAGCCATTTACAGTTAATGAATTATCTTTTAACAGCTTTTACAGTTTTAAAGATTGGAAAAAACATTTCCAAAAACATTCAAACTGAAATGAAAAATGAATGATATTAATGTAATTTGCATTCCTGGAAAGTGAAACCATGTAAAGTGGACCAAGCAAATTTGTAATTTTATTTGTCATTGTTTAAGTTAAAACAAATATTCAGGTTCCTAGTCTCACTTAAATTAGTATTATCTGTTATCCAAAAAGGTGGCAGTGAATATGTCTCTACATTACTTATTGCCAGTTTTAGCAGCATTACATATTTTAAATAAATAGTAAATCTTAATAATGGGTTTTGTTCTACTGAAAGTATTGATTACATTATTCCCACCAAATTGTTTCTGCTATTGTTCTTTTTTCTGTGCATCCTTTCTTTTGTAATAATAATATAGATCTCTATAGATGGTACATTTATATATAATTTTAAAGCATTATATGATGCAAATGACACTTTGTTCACAAATATGATACCAAAGAGCTTTAGAAACTCTTTGATTTTGTAAGTTTGGCATAGTTTTTAATATATTCAAAGAAGAACGGAAAGCACTATACATTAATATTGGATTGTCAAAGTTTATGATAAAATTATTGAAAACAGTTCTGGAAATAATGTTGTATTTAGTTCAATCTGCCTTTTTATATAAAAATCTAGCTACTTGTGAACCTCTGTGATATTTAGCAACGGTTAAGGATACTTCTGTTTTGGTAGTGACAATTAATCACCACACCAAATATTGTTTTTTTTAGAAGAATATTAATTATACCATGTTTTCACCATAGTATGTGAATTATCACGCTGTGTGGGACCAGCTGCCAAAAGAGGTATTTCCAAATAAATACGGCTTAGGGATCTTCAAGAAAAAGCGCTTACGGTCAGGTGAGCCTTCTGCCCGTTTGCCTCCTATATTATAAAATAAAACTGCAATTTGACTGACATTCACAAGAGTAAATTGCCATATACAACTATAATTTCAGTTGCAAAAATATGGTTTAATTAAGTGGGGCTCTCGTTGCCCAGTCTGTCCTTATGTCAGTAGTAGCTTCAACAAAAACTTAACACTCGGTAATAACGGAGTTCGCCGGATATAAAATCCTTTTATTTTTTTAATTTGTAAAACGGTAAATAAGAGTCATTACGCTCACCGCCACTGCCAACGCCGCCCTGGGGTCATCACCACGATCCATAACGCGAGACTCGCTCTTTTTGGAAAATTCATAGCTGGTCTAAATACTCCATAGGAATAAACGAAACAAAAGAGCTTCAATGCCGGCGATAGATGACTTTTCCCAACATGTGCACGTGTGACTATTAACTACTTGTCTTGTCTAGAAAAGAGTAAAGACTGTATTCTAGTATGCACAGCGCAACTCAGTTGCGATCCTGCCAGATGTCAATTGACCGTTGTCACATGACCACAGATCATATAAAAAACATGAAAATAAGAGACTTTTTTTTCGGTTTTAATTTTTTTGCAATAATTCATCATTCATTAATTTTTTTGTCCACTTTAGTTGTAATTTATAAAATAATATTAAATGGGCGTAGAAAAAAAAATTAACAAAAAGATCTAGTAGTCTAGTATATGTATTAAATCTTGGACGTGGCGGAGTAAACTAATTTTAATTATTGGACGAGTACTGTTACTATCACTAGTTCACTACTGTCAATAGCAGTTAATTCTATGAAGATCTTTCATGTTGCAGTCTGCAACTTGCAGATCGGAATATTCCTCAGGACGATGTTTACAATGGCTGTTCTCGTAGATATTGATTTGATGGAGATGTGTAGAGATAAGGCAGTGAACAAGCCGCATTCATGATATAAACGTTATGAATTTTTCTTTTGCTATTTTATTATATCACTCCCTGATTGGTAAGTCTTTCTCCACCTCAGCATACCACTTTCCTTTTTCTCAACTTTAGACTCCCCAGTCCGAGTGCTCTTTCCAAAGCTTCCGATTTAGTTTTGACATAAACATAGTAATCGCCAATCGGAGAAAGGTCCTTGTCTGCCTCGACGGTCATCTTAATTAGAAACTGTATGTGCAAATCTATCAGCAAATCTCTTCACCGTCTATACCACTGTATGAGAGACCCCATGTAAATTCTATATTAATGCCATTATTGTAAAAAAATTATATGAGAGTATATATTTTAAATATAATGTAGTTAGTTTTGTAAGTTAAAACACTTAATATATTATTTGCATAACTTATACTACTAGTTATATACATTAAACATTTAAGAATAGCATAGCTTACTGCTTCTGCTCTGAAAATTACTTAAATTGCTATTCCACTGAGTTACCACTGCACTTGGCTTGTGAATCATGAAAGGCTACTCTGATATTTTGTTCTTTAGATCTGTCTGTATACAGAAAATAACATGTTTGCTCTTTTATGTTTGAATTCTAAAAATCTGTTTATTTTTTATTACACATAAATGAAGCCTATTTCTATCATAGTTTATGAGACTGTCATATGAGCATTATTAAATTTTCCATTTCTTACATTTATGTACTTCATGTGTTTTACTTTTAACTTGACAATAAATAGTTATTATTTCAATTACAGAAAGTGACTGAGGAGATATAGTAGTTATTGGCATGAAGTGTAAAACCTCCATCATATTCCAAGCCTTCTAAGGAACAGAGGAGGTATGCAAGTTTCCAGTTCTAATGAGTTTATCAGAATAGAGCACATTGCTCCACAAATTTGCTTTAAAATTATTTTTTGTATTATATCCAGTTTGTGGAGGATTTATTATCATTTAGTAGGCTAATATGACATATAATATTTATACTTCTCGTAGCCTTCTCACTATAGTCAACATGTTCAATTAATTATAAATGTGAATCAATTACTACACCCAAAAATTTATGACAGTCTACAATGGAAATTACTATGTTAGAATAGAGAATTTGAGAATTGTATTTTCTCTCTAAATATGAAATATGAACTCTTTTCACGACTAACTTCTAATTTAAGTTTGTTATGATAATATGTGTATAATTGGTTCAAAGCATTATTTATGTTATTTTTAGTAATATCTATTTCAGTATTGATATATTTCAAAGAAGGATGTACTTTGAAATATATCAATAATGAAACTGTATGCTAATGATATGTATAATCTATTCTGTATTTACAATGTCAATAGCACCTTTAACATCTAAGAAAACATATACCATGTTAAAATACTGAACTTGAACTTGTTTAATGTCACAAATCAAAGCTTTCAGAGCAACTTTTACCTTTTCTAAAACATGCTGGATTTGAGGAATGAAGTTATTATTTTCTGAAAAGTATTCCAAACATAACTTAAGCATATTTTCATATAATTTTTCCTAACATGAAGTCGATAAAGTCCTGTATAATACTGCTTTTATAGGTTTGTTTGGCTGGTATTTAGGATATTGGACTATGACTTTGCCAAAATTACATATACAAAGTAGTATTGTTTGGATGTAACCTTTTAATAAGTTATTAGGGTAAATTATCTAAGGCAGGTGTAGTGTCCTTTCTACTTTTTAATGAAGCAGTCATTTAAAAAGAAAAAGGTTTATTAAGAAAATAATTAGCTATATTTTCTTGTGCACTATGAAAAAATGATAACAATCTGTCTATGTTGAAGCTGTTGTTGTCTGATAGAAAGTCTAGAAATGCTGGATCATTAAAGTTCTTATTGCCACTACTATTTCCAATTCTCTTAAATTAAATTATAATATAATCCCAGATCCTTGAAACTGGAGTCTTTCTATTACAGCTACTACACAAATTTTTCCACGACTCTGAGCTCTCAATTTTAATAGAAATTAATTTGTTCTAGTTTTTTCCTTTTGTTCATATAGTTTTTTATATTATAGAAAAGTAACTGTAGTAGGACATGACATATTGCTTGAAGGCCTCTTTAGATGCATTCATGGCTACCTCACATTTTATATCTATCTTATATCTCTTTAATAATTTAAAGTATTTACATTATACATTACATTATACAATTCTAGGTAATTTTCAAAACTCAATGGTTAAATTTGAAAAGTAACTTTGGACCAGTTAGCTCTACCAGAAATAAATCTTTCTTCCACAGGACCTACTTCAGAAATATATGGTAGAATATTTACATAAAGGGAAACTGGCTGGAAAGTTGTAGCGGCCTAAAGGATCATCCTGAACCTGCTAATAACTCAAATGAAGGACTAACAAGAGTGACATCTATTGCAGAAGCCTGTTTGTTGGGATATGGATTACCATCATGTAATATGCCACAATCTAAGTCATTAATTATGTTATATATATTATTTCCTCTATTATTATTGCAACCAAAACTAATATGATGTGCCATAATTATACAAAGGGGAATATTATTATGCCTAAGCATATGAGTATAAAATCTGCCACTTTTAGGTGGATAATATGCACAAAGTTTACTGATATTCCCTGACATTGTCTCAATATTTAATTTTCATGAAAGTTAGTGTTTAATACAGAATATTTCAACCCATGTTTAATTAAAATACCTACATCATAGTTTAGAATATTAGGGATAATAGATTTATTAGTAAGCCAAGTGTGATTAAGCTAACAAATGTCTATTTTGTTATATGCAAGTTATTTTCTAACAATTTTTTCTCTCTGTAAACTTTGTATATTGAACTGAACTATGTGTAAATAATCCTCCTTTAAACTAAGATTTATATAAATATATCTTTTATTTTCTTATTTAAGGGTTCTTTATTTTTGTAATTACCTACATTGATTTTTACAATACAATCCAGAATAATATCACTGTTGACAATTGTATCTACATCTAAAGACCTATTTTCCTTATAAAGAGGCTTTTAAATCATTTGATGGTGGAGAACTTTCCACAGTGTCAGTTTTGCTGAGTATATTTCTTCTTATTTTCTTCTATCTTTGTTTTTTTATTGGACAATCTCTAGATATTGCTAAAAGAGTTACATTTCAATTATACAAGTTATTTCTTCCACTTTACATTTCATATAAGAGTGAAAACTAAAAAAAATTAATGCATTGTGAGATTGAAGGTATATATTGTGTACAGGATAGCGGAATAATTGAATGTAAGTACGTTGTGGCAGTGTTGTAGTGGCGAAATTTACACAACAACTATGGTCAACAGGGACATTATGTTATGTCTTTTTCAGAAATCTTTTAATGGAAATAACTTCACCATCGCACGATATTTTTATTAATGTCTTTAGGAAATATTTTAGAATAATAGGGGGACCCATTTTCGTTTACAGACGTTTAGGATAAGAAAGGTAAGAAAATAAAATTTAACGTTTAATTTTCCCGCCAAAATGAAAATGTTGCCACTAAAAGACAAAATTATTGCCAATATTTAATAATAATAATGATATAACATCAACAAAATGATATCTTGTAAGCTCTGTGTTAGTTAAATTTAGTTCATTGTGATAACAGAATACGGTTTTCATTATCTCTAATTACTAAACTAATTTTAGTGAATTATACTTTAGGATTAGCTAAGAGAGTTGAACATTATTAATTCTTGTGGTTTTATACGTTACTAGTAGTCTATCCTTAGTCTATCAAATAATTATAGTCAATTAATTACGTCAACTAGTTGCAGAAACACAGGTCCTGTCCTTTTTCTACTTCTTTCAAAAAAACCTTTCGACCATAGATAAAAATGTATTCATTCTATTTATATTTGTCACGTGCCAAGAATTTTGAGTCCCAAAGACAGAATTGTAATCTTAGGATACGTCTGTAATTATGAATATATTTTTGTAAATCCTTTTCCTCTACTCCTCACCTGACATCTAACTCTTTAACATTTTTTTTAACTTATATACTTGCACAGTCTAGTTTCTGAATCGATTCATTATGTTTCATTAGTTTGTCACTACAGAAAATTTATCCTCAGAGTCGTTCTAGGAGTTTCAATTTTTTTATATCTGTGGCAGTTTGTACTAACATATCTGAACGGTGGTGAATGTACTCTTTGCATTTAGAGCATTTTATTCTATGCTTGTTGGCATTTCAGTTACAAAATAACAAGCGCGGTGTTGTTATGTGTACAAGTTTTCATTCCGATTTCCCGCGTCTCATTTCGTACTACAGTTACAGAAAATATTTATGCTCTAAAATATGTATTAAAAGGTAAGAACTACAATGTTTGTTTTATACTTTAAGTTACATTATTTAGAACTTCAAATCGCATTATATTTAAATGGCTAAAAAATTTCCTATATGATTTATTTAGAAATATTATCAACTCATGTGAATCTTTATATGTCGTAGTGGTAAACAAATTTGCTCGTAAACCTTGATTGTTTTATGTTATTGAAGGTTTCAAAGTAATGTACTTTCAACATTTTATTGTAAATTTCGAACATCAATTTGACGCAATAATTAATATGATATATCGATCGAATTTTATTCAATAGCATTCTTCAACTGTTTAGAGCTTTGTAATATCACATTTTAAATGAATTATCGTGTATTATTTAATTTAAATTAAAACTACTTTGACAACATTATTAAAATATGTCGGTGAGTGCACTACCTCCAAATTAATAGTCTGGATAATTTTATAACGAAATTCACAAATGGCTGAAATAATACATTTTTAATTTCAGTTATGGCAAAAATCGGTAAGCCGTCGCAGTTGGCAGGAGTTGTTTTAATCTTCGTCAATTTTATTGCAACGGTAGGCTGTCAAAGCATTATTAATTAGTTTGTTTGAACGCGCTTATCTCAGCAACTACTTGTTCGAATTGAAAAATTATTTCTATTTTGGTTAGCGCTCATGATATAACAATATGACCATGCCGTACACTGTTCTATGTTTTTACCATTTTCAGATGCTGAGTCTAGCAACTTTCGCTGTCGGTTTGTGGATTATTGTCTCTCCGAAGACATTACAGTCTCACCTCCCAAATTCTTTGTTGAAGGTAACGGACGATCAATTAATATTAAAAAAAATTAAGTCTCATATCACAAGCCATCTATCGATTTTCATCCAAATCGTCCAATAACGATAATAAATAATAATAAATAAATAACGATAAAAAAAATGTATAATAATTATTATATTTTCAATTCCATTTTTTTAACTTTATTGTCCCTGCTCTATCGAACTCAAAAATCGCTTTTTAAATTAACTATTAATGGGCCCCACACCCCACATTTGATATTTAAGGGTTATTTAATAAATAAATTGGTTTTTCTTTATACACAACACAATGTTAAAAACATAGTATAGTATGTTGTGGACTAATAGAAATGACAGGTTAATATTGAGTGTTAGCAATAGGGAATATAGAGAATTATAAGTAGTAAAATTAAGGGACGTATAAGGAGATACATTTCGTCGGTTGAGTAATTTAATGATACTAAAAAAACGCCTGATGAAAAAATCAGGCACAAAATTTGTAATGCGTAATTGCGGTAACATTGAGCTGTGCCCGTGTGAATACAGCCTTGGTTGACCCGGTTACGGTTCCCACGGCTATCGTGCATGCATTATTGATATTCTACAAAAGCGAACGATCAAAACCTATTTTTACATATGATAGGTGTTTCGTTACAACTCCGCTATCAAACTTGATATTTACATCGATTTCTCGTTCAAAACTGAAATGTGTGAGCAATCTGCCTGTTTAATATATAATACATACATAAAACAGAATTGCGTTCATAGATTCGACTATTACCAATCGTAATATAACTATTACTTATTTAAAGGAAAACACTTTGTTAACGGATTAAGATATGTATTTTTTTTACAAAATTTAAGTATTATTATTTAAAATTTTCCTAACGTTTCGTTTAAAATCATGTAATATAATTTTATAAAAATATGTAACTTAATCCGTTAACAAAGTGTTTTTCTTTAAATTACCAATCGTTCCTGAATAGCGCGTTCAATGAAACTGTATTATAAAATTAATATCGCACAAATATATACCATCAGATCTAGCATGACCGCTTTTTTATGTAGCCGGCCTTTATTTTCAATATCGACTTGTATTAAACTTTAGAAACTTTGTAACTTTGTAGGGAAATACCAAACGATATTTAAATGATACATAATTGTGAAATTAGTCTGTCAACTATTCAAACGACGGCACGCAACACCTAAAGGTGTGTTCACTGGAAAGCTTGGTTTTCGTATCAGAATGTGTTTGTTAAAAAATTAGTTAGGCTTTGAGCCAATACGATTTCTGATAAACGTATATATTACAATGCAATACGCAAAATAATATCACCACGCGGTGCATGCAATAATTTTAATATCTACAGATAAATAAAAATTGCCGAACGAGTTGAGTTTGCTAATGGAAAAGCTGCAGACAGAGATGTTGGATTATAGTCCATTTATAGCTTCATAAGACAAAACACCAATAGACCAATATACAAGCAGTACTCCGCGAAAAACCCACAACCACTCGACTCGAATATCCTGATGATGCTCCGGAGCGAAACGTGCGTCGAGTGGATGTGGGCTTTTCGCGGAGTATTGCTTGTATATTGGTTATTGGTGTTTTGTACTATGAACTTCCGCAAAATAACGCCTGATTCTATTAATCGGCTTCATAAGAGAATATATTGTGAATACTCGTTTAATGCCAGAAAAAAATTGGTCCTTCTAGAACATAAAATTGAAATCGATGGTGTTTTAACAGTACGAACTTCAAGTGCTTGCAATCAATAAATTACGCCTTTAGCCCCCAAGTTTTATGGCGTATATATATGTCCAAGGAATTGATTGCAATGAAAATATACAGGAAAACAAAACGACAATGTGAATAATTTAACAATAGGGTAGGCTCACGAACCAATTATTCCGATATCATGACAATACAATTTCACGTAATGTCTGTGGCCTAGAAACCTGTTAATATAACAAAGCCTTCAAATGTCATTCATCATTCTAGAATTATCGTATAAGGTTGGATAAATCCAGCCAGATTCTGTCTACATTATGGTGTACACAATTAAATAAGAGTTGTTTTCATTAGTATACGAAAATTGAATTTATAGCGAGGTTTCGACTAATATAACAGTACTGCAGCTATTTAATTGGCAAAGAAGTCAATCGTTTGTCAATTTTTATTTATTTAGATGTTATAATTATTGTGTGCAGCGCATCGTGGTATTAGTTTCCACAAAAAAATTATATAAAATTGTATTATCTCATAATATATTACTCCGCTTCGATTGGACCTTACTAAGGGTGCTTACATAAAGACTCAAGAGATAGGATAGCTTAGATCTTTATAGTCGCAATTTTATTTTATTGCAAATTATTTGTCTATTAAATTGACAGTCACATTATTTGTTAACTCCAGAAGTTTCTAACAGATGTCGATACTTTTCGACTGGATTGAGTAAGTAATCAATGGATGGCGAACCGACAAACGTGTCATATAAAGATTAATTTATTAACCCAAATAAAGCATACTTATATTGTTTAATACGCTTTCGATTATAAACATATCCCCGCACACTTAAAGCCGATAATTATTTTTATTGAACTAAAAAATGATTGCTAGAAATCACATCTATGGCAAAACGTTTGCCGGGTCAGCTAGTTTTATATATGTGTAAAGAGTTTTATTCAACCTCTTTAGTTTCTTAGAATTGTTGCCATAGCAACTGATTTTGTTATGTCATGATTTAAAACAAACTACATAATTATTTAATATTTAAATTTAATTATTAATATAAAATGACCTGCAGTTTGAACATCTAATGTCGTTTCTTTGTTTTCAGGTAAGATTTTAAATTTATATTATTATTATTGTTATAAGAGTTTAAGTTATAAGAGAGAGTAAGTTTGTATAAGAGAAACTAATAAATCTTTGTTTTCAGAGCAACGCATTGTATTATTCTTCAGTTCCTAATAACATCTTATATATGTTTACTAGCTGATCCGGCAAACGTTGTTTTGCCATACATGTGATTTCAATTTTCAATTAATAATTCGAATATTATTTAAAATTGGACACTGCGATGGTAGCGCCGTCTGTCGGATCCAATGTAAAACATTCCAAAATCAACAACTACTAATAAATGAAAAACCATTCCCAGATCCCTTTGAACACACACAAAAATTTCATCAAAATCGGTCCAGTCGTTTGAGAGAAGTTCAGTGACATACACACCCACAGAAGAATTATATATATAAAGATATGGAACTTAATAATGTGTTGTTTCATATAAGTCTTTTCATTGCGCCGAGTTATTTTTATATTAAAACTCTTTGTAGGTGTTTCCTGAAGGATCTTTGACGTTTGAATTAGGCGTGGGGATAGCTTTCTTCTGTATATTTACACTCTTCATATCCTTGATGGGATTCTATGGCTCAATAGTTTGCTCACCATTTCTATTATTTATGGTATGTATAGATTAATAAATTATAGAAGGTTAACTTTACGATTACAATGACTTTGAGAATAATCTGTGCCAGGTTCAAATTTCCAACCAAGAATCCACATGTGTGTGCGAATTGAATGAATAAAATCATATAATATAAAGTCAAATGTTACTAAAAATACAGGAATAAAACTAACATTCTGTAGTATTTGTATATTAAATTAGACAAATATTTTCGTTTCGCTCCGGATCCTCCGGTGTCGGAGGCGAAACATACGTCGAGTGTTTGTGCATTTTGTGGCGGAGTATTGCTAACATATTGGTCTAATAGGGTATTTTTCCTATGGACTTCCGCAAGGTGACGCCTGATTCTATTATTTATGCCGTTCTATTCGTGATTTGTCTATAAATTTTGTCTGCAGCCTTGTGAGAATATGGTTTATGTACTTTTGTTAAGAGCTTATTTGCTTGTCCCCATATTCGCAAACGATTAAATGATTTATGATTTCTTTAAACTAACATAGTAACATTAAACGTTTGTCTGTTTCTTACCTTTTCAAACGAAAACTTTTGAATGGATAATTGGCATTACCGTCGCCTTGACACGAATAGATTACGGTCTTTGTGAATAGAATCTTAAATATAAAATTCTCGTGTCACAGTTTTCGTTCCAATAGTCCTCCGAAACGGCGTGACCGATTCTCATGAAACTTTGTGTATTGAGTAGGTCTGAGAATCGGCTGACATATATTATTCATCCCCCTTAATGTTTGGGGTAGTCCACTACAAAATTTTTTACTTTTTAGACAAAAATTTTAGTTTCTATTTTATTATGATGCAGCGTACAAAAATACATACAACCCTACATTATTACTCCTCTACGATCAACCCGTATTTTTTATTTATTAATTGAAAATAAATAAATTAAGAAAATAAAAATTAAGAAATTCTGTCCAAAAAAAGTTTAAAAAAACCCTTGGACCACCCTTAACATTTAGGGGGATCATAAATAGATGTTGTCCGATTCTCAGACCTCCCCAATATGCGCACAAAGTTTCATGAGAATCGGTCATGCCGTTTCGGAGGAGTATGGGTACGAAAACTGTGACACGAGAGTTTTATATATAAGATAATTGTAATTAGGTTGTGTTGTGACCGTCTGAACTATGTTTTTCAGTATGCAGCCTTAATTCTACTCCTGATGCTCTTACAGTGCGCTCTTTTCTACTATTGCACGTCCAATACGGTAGAAGTAAGTTGCCACTATAATACAGCTTTCTAGATTTCTTACGACAATTCGTCCTACTCAATGCACACGATAATTACTCGCTCACACTACTTTTAGGAGTTTTGTATTTAACAGTTTATTTTAGAATACAAAAGATATGAACGGGTTTCTAATGTTTACATATTTATCTGTGGACGACACGACAAACATTGATCGGATAATGTTTTAGGTGTTTCATTGTGTAAAGGTCTGCGCGAGTGAGACCTTTATATTATATATATGTTTAAGTCTCTAATTTTTTAAGGAGAGAAGGGAATATTTGCTCGATAAAATAGTTTTGTGTGAAACTCTATACGTTATGGCTGCTAATGTCCTATGTAAAAGTTTTTCTCGTATACAATTTTATGTTTAAAAATGATATCTGCTGTTACATAACGATTATCAAAATACCTTATCTTTTCACAATAAAATATGGGCAAATTTTAACATTTTTGTCGTCATAAATAAATTGGAACTGGTCAATTCGATCGAATGTATATTTTTATTAATAATGAGGCGGGGCAAACGAATAGCCGCAGCCTATATGCGTTTGCGTTGCCGGAACTTGAGAGATGCCCAGAATTAAGATTTATTTCCCATCACGTAGTAGCTTTTAACTCGTGCGATAATATAATTATAATATGTACTTAATAAGAATCAAGGAGAGATACTGAGCAAATATTATTATTAAAAAATCCTTTATTATTATAACTTAGTACCATTATCAAAAAAATTTCAAGAAAAACACTTTTTAACGGATTTTGTTATGTATTTTTACAAAATTTAAGTATTTTACATTGTTTAAATTTTTTCGACGATTCGCGTGCTTTACGGCGTGCGTGGTCAAGGTAGACTGAAGACAAAAGGTGTTGATTGTCAAAATAAGTATCACATCTTCAGAGACCTCTCTGAAAAATTTAAAATAATGTAATATACTTAAATTTTGTTTGAATCCGTTAACAAAGTGTTTTTTTAAACGACGAATCTAGATATCAATTTAAATTTCATCTAAAAGCTGCATTTTTATAGCAATTACCGAGACAGCCGATAATTATTAAATTATCATATATTTCAGAAGGGTGTAACAGATAATGGGCAGTTTGGACATATATTGCGATTAACTCTGCGTTGCTGTGACTCTGAAGCGTATGTCTGCCATATTTTTGTACTCATTTCTATTTTGGCCGTCTCAAGCGATAGACGTGTTTACAAACATTTAAACAATAAGTTTTTAGTTCACTTTTAACTGGTATTTTGAGTTGTAAATGGCGAATTTTACAACTATACCAAAATTTATTCCGCACGAAATGAATACTTTTTTGTGTTATTTAAACTTATATTGACGATTTTATTCATATATTCTATGTGTATATACTTAGTCCTACCATAAATACTGATACAAAGAAAGATATATTTTCTTTTATTGCAAATAAAATTAATTTCTGTTACAGTGTGTAAATAAGTATATATATTTTCAATACTTAAATGTTTCAATATAAATTCATCACTTTGTCTATATTTTTTTCAGAATCTTTGATACTATCCCCTGGTCCTGTTGTGGAAGTAAAAATTGTTCGCGTGATATAATCTTTGACGAAGTAAGTTTTTGCCTTAAAAATGGCGAATTTATATCTCCCATTTATATAACTAATTAATTAATTAAAAAATCCAAGCTTTATTAACTAACCAGATCAAGGTATCATAATTAAGCTCTATTATTAAGTATTCGTCTAAATTTGTGAAAATGTTTTAGAATTGCAAGGACGCGATGTCAAATTGGCTCCACCATTACGGCACTATAGTCTATGGCTCGATAGTGGCATCTCACGTGATATTGTCGTCCTGCTCGCTCCTACGACGTGCGAGCAGTGCGTCCCGCTCGCACACCTAGCGATCGCAGCGCCATTCTGGCGGTAAGTAGAGAAACTAATAAAGAAGAAAATTCTCGTGTCACGGGGTTCGAACTTGAACTCCTCCGAAACGGCTTGACCGATTCTCATGAAACTTTGTGAGCGTATTGAGTAGGTCTGAGAATCGGCCAACATCTATTTTTCATCCCCCTAAATGTTAAGGGTAGTCCACCCCTAAATTTTTATTTTTTAGACAAAATTTTTAGTTTCTATTTTTTTATGATACAACATACAAAAATACATACAATCCTAAATTTTCACCCTTCTACGATGAACCCTTATTTTTTATTTATTAATTCAAAATTGAAATCACATGTATGGCAAAACAACGTTTGCCGGATCAGCTAGCTTTATAAATACTTATCCTAGCGCGATATTTTTAATATTATGTATATAATAAAGTTTGTAATTAATAAAAAGGCTGGGTTGTTTGTCCTTCTGAAAGAAAACACATTTATTGTATAAAAAAATATACACTATTACAATAAAATAAAGATAACTGTGACCTGAAAGAAAACAACATTATTTTTATTTACAAAAATTTAAACGAATAATTGACAGCTTTTTTTTTTAAATAAAGAGCTTCTCTTTATATGTATTTAAAGACAGAACTTATTGTAACTTATTAAAAAAAAATACAAATTAATAAAACTACAATTTGGCCTAATCGCCGACTGACAAATACCACTGGAGCGGTTTGATTGTTTCAGCGAGTCCAAGATTAAGATGCGCACGCGTCGGTCCAGAGGATGACGTCATGATGGTCGTTTTGGGTCGTCGGGTGGGTTGGGTCGATAAAGACACCTGAGAGTGTTTAGTTAGGAAATCACTCTCACTTAAGACAGAGTGTGTATTTGTCAATTTTATTATTTAGTTCTATATAACAATGTCTGGAACATTGTAGCGGTTTTTTGAAATAAAGCTTCTGTATAAATAATGTATTTTCACTTAAATATGCCATTGTAACAATAAATCATCTGTCGATTCAAGAATATGAAAGGCTAATGTTAAAATTTTATGGGAGAGATTGAAATAAAACAATCATTAAAATAAAACACTTTTATTGTAAATGTTAACAGGATTGAAAATATTACTTAAAACTTACTGTCACACACATTTTACTGTGTAAAATCATTTTTTTAAATAATACTTAATAAATTGCCTAAAATAGACAAGATATGTTACTGGTGGTATCTACAAAAAATAAACTGATGTCAAATGTCATAATGACATATCGAGTCGTAAGTCCCGCGCTTATTAACGGATTACCATAGATTATAGACTATAGTATTATGCACTTTTTATGCATTTCTTACAATTATTAACAAAAATTACATAATAACAAAAAACTGTGAACGGACAAAGATATACGTTGCGATTCTATTGCGACAAATGTAAAAGCCAAACTGTCAGAAACTGACATTTCGTCGACGAATATTTGACAACGATAAAACAGTTTAAAACGGTCCTGTCACGGCAGAAACTAAACTTGTGTAAGTAAAACACATTTTTCTGTGAAATTGTATTTCCAGTAAGATTTTTTTTTTGTCATAACCCACACTTACAATACAAACACCGCAACTACTGCAAACAAATACCATAGGTGGGATGGCTTAGTAAATGACATATCTGGTGATGACAGCCATGAGGACGAAAGTGACGTAGCTGTAGCTCCTGGCTCCATTGCCCGGTGCTGATGATGTACAGGAATTGAGGTGCTGGAACAGCTCGTTGTAGCTGCGAGCGGCTTCATTCGCCGCGCTGTTGGATGGCTCCGAGAGGCCGACTGCTGTGTTCTTGAAGAGAAGGTCGTTCACGCCTGCTTAAACAATGTTTTGTTTTGTATAAATCTTATATATAAAATCTTAATTGAACTCCTCCGAAACGGCTCGACCGATTTTTATGAAATTTTCTATGCGTATTCAGTAGGTCTGTGAATCGGCCAACATCCCCCTAAATGTTAAGTTGGTCCACCCCTATTTTTTTTTAAATACATAACTTAATCTGTTAATAAAGTGTTTTTCTGTAAAGACTTACAAAATCCTACGCCAAGGTAGACTCCTATGGCCCGATTATTTCAATTTGTTCATCATTGATAATAATTTTAATAATAATAACTTTATTTTCAGACCAGAGATCCATATAAATAGGTTAATATGTTAGTAACAATTCAGACTTAGGTGCTATATTAGTTACGGTAAGGAAGACTAATAAAAAAAAAATAAAGAAAAAAAACTAAGGTGGGGCATGAATGGAACGCCACCTTTTTAACAATTAATAAGAAATATACGTTAAAAAAATACAAGTATTATATTTGTCGTTCGTTATGATAGCTGAATGAAGACGTACCATCGAAGGGCGAGTAAATGGCCAAATTGATGAGCTGCGAAGACGTGGCTGCGTTGTACCCAAACTGTAGGTCGAGGCTGTCCAACAGAGCGTTCAGGCTGTTTAGGAGCGGGTCATTTCTGAAACACAAATTGACATTTATTCTTTTCCCAATAGACCAATATACAACACTCGGCGAAAAACCCACAACCACTCGACGCACGTTTTGCTTCGACACCGGAGCATCATCAGAAGATGTTGCCTCATCGAACGC
This sequence comes from Pontia daplidice, assembly GCA_963693355.1. Classification (NCBI taxonomy): domain Eukaryota; kingdom Metazoa; phylum Arthropoda; class Insecta; order Lepidoptera; family Pieridae; genus Pontia; species Pontia daplidice. The sequence continues at coordinate 1,857,366 of CAVNZL010000016.1, read as the reverse complement.
TGTTCGTAGAATACTGCTTGTATATTGGGATTTTGTACTTTGGACTTCCGCAAAGTAACGCCTGATTCAATTAATTATTTATTCATTTAAATAGTACTAAATGTTGGCAGGACCGGGGATTGAACCCGGGACACGGTTCGAAGTGGTGACCATTACACCATCAGGATCATCATGTATTTTATTGAATAAATTTGAAACATTAAAAGTATTTTAAACAATCTATAAAGATTAATACTTCGAGTCTCGTTTAGTTTACGAGGTAGATTTTAGACTATTTTTAATCTTTAGACTATTCAAATTTATGTTTGTATAGAAATTGGAGCGATTGTTTATTTAATAAAGATACGTATCTAAAGAAAATTATTATTAACTCGCGACCCGCCCCGGCTTCGCACGGGTGCAATGCTGATACTAAATACACTACAGAAAAATAAACGCGTCCGATCCGTCGGTTCGAAAAATGTAATTATTTACGACATCACATTAGAAACCTCAAAAATACAATAGTACTTCTCTACTATGTTATTATACATATAAACCTTCCTCTTGAATCACTCTATCTATTAAAAAACCGCATCAAAATCCGTTGCGTAGTTTCAAAGATTTAAGCATACAAAGGGACAGAGAAAGCGACTTTGTTTTATACTATGTAGTGATTTATCGCCAGATTGTCAAGTAGAGATGGGTTAATTCCCGGTACAAGCTATGTAATTGTTGGCTGTTGTTATTTCTATTTGTATTTAATAGAACCCAAATTATGAACAGCTAGACAAAATATCATCAATATAAATTTGAAATATTGAAAGTATTTTAAAGAGTATTTTAGTAAAATTGTCAAGTAGAGATGGGTTAAAACACCGGTAAATAAATATCTATGTAATTGTTGGCTCTGGTTATTTCTATGTAGACACCCAAAACAAATATAAACAGCTAGACAAAATATCATCAATTTAAAAAGAAAATAATAATAATCGGCGCAAAACATCATATCGGGGCTAATCGGCAACATTGCTGCGCGTAAAGACGAGCACTACAACAGAAGAAACATTCGCTTGTTGGCACTCGGACAATGAAAATCATTTTGTTACACTTTACGTAATAAAAGCGATTATTTGATAGAAGTGTTTTTAATGATCTCAAAGAAATGGAATCTTCATATAACAGTCTCACGTCAGAAATAACTAATATATCTAATTCAGACAATCTGCTTCTAATTTAAACTCATATTTTGATAAGTAAAACATCACATCTCCTAAATCTTCGTCAGTTCTAGCCTTTATATTCTTCTACAGGCTTCCTTTGTCCTTCCGTTGTCTTTTTTAGACTATTCCTGAAGAATTCCACCATTTATTTTCCTTCATATTTTATTTACAGCAGAATTCACGGGTGTTTTGTAAGAGATTATCAAATGACCGCTAATTATATAGATCAGAAAGAGGAATTACCTTCGTGCGAGCACCTCGGAGTCGACGACGTCAGCCAGAAGACAGTTGGAGTCGACGGAGACGCCGGTCGACAAAGCCAGCGTGTTGTTGCGACAGAGCACGCGGATCTGCGACGCCTGTAGACCAGCTGCCTGCAAATTGGCTGGGAATCGACGAAATTTATTATTATGAGATAATTTAATCAGCACTTTTAGCACTCTTGCAGTGTAATATTCTTTTAAAATTTAGAACTTAGTTTTAAGTTCTTATTCGCGCTAAATCGCTGTCAGTCAAAGGATGACACTTGTCGATTTGACTTTGACACGCGAACCGGAGACGGTAGGTGGCGTCCATAACGGCAAAGCAAGGATTTTTTTCCGCCGTCGCCAGTTATTAATGCAAACCTTACTTAGGTTTACATACATAGTTTAACGAGGATATTAAGATAAAAATGTCAACAATAGTTTACGTGGGCCATAAATGCATTCTAGTAAACGCAGATGTTAAGTTTTTGTCCAAGTTAGAAGATACATATTCTTACAATTCTAAATGTGTTAACAATTAGCATTGATATGTCCCTATAATAAAGATGTCACCCCTTGATCATTCTATGAACCCATAAGGGATAAGTTATTGTTTCAAGCCATCCCACTTTAAGTTCCAATATAAGCTCTTGTTTTAGATGATTAAAGATAGTTGTCACTATACTCTAACAAAGTGTGTGTTTCATTTTTTTGAACATCCCTCCAACAAACGCCGCCGAATTTAATTCGCGTGCGCACTAAATTATAACACACAATTCATAATTCTTAAGGATCCAGGATTTGGAGTGAGACACGTCACCGTTGATGGTAAGTGCTAATCATAGTCTTATCGATTACTGGATTCCTTCTTCATCATATTGACATGCGACAGCCGAACCAGCGCAGATTATTTTACCGAGGGAAAGGAGCATCCTGGATATAGCTTCCGGATACCCAGGCCCACACAGTTCTGTTTGTTGGTATAAAGTGGATTAACAAATGTTAACCTCCTTGGTGACAATAAAAACGTTTCTATTTATTTGAAGGTTTATTTATTTCTCTAAAAAGACACTACTGTCGCTTACAAGAGAAATGAATTAACTATAATTTTTGTTGCTCACCCGCTCACGGCCTGCGTTCAAAAGGGAACTAGTAACCTAGTAGTTAGTAGTAGTAGCGAACTTACACTTTTTAGAGAGTAACATAATTGTGACTCGTCGAACGTGATTTTTTTTTCAAAAGTTAGTTTTGACTTTTGGTAAAAAAAGATATTTTTATCTTACAAAGGCCTCCACCAAGGATCTACAGCAGGGGTGCTGTAACCATTCTTTTCCGAATATCCTTCCGTGTCATGTCTTGGTTGAACAATACATCTGTTATTAGTATCAATGCTAATATTTTTTTTAATTACCATTTCATACAATTATAAAAAATACATTTGTCAGGCACCAAAACAACTCTGAGGGTTTAACCTTGCGCCAGCCAATACATTGTATAAACAGAATTAAATCTAATTTAAATAAACAATAATATTTACTAAAAAACAGTAAAAACTATATAAATCTTATTAATAATTATAAACCTTGTCATTCTTGTAAACCCCGAAATAGGTCTAAAACACAAATCCGAATAATAGTTTTCGCGAGCCGCGATCACTTTTTTGCTTCGGACAATTCGTGATGATATGATGATAGCCGAGATCCTGAACAGCATCCGAAAGCATAAACACCGCATTAATCCGTTACAACGTATTTCTTGAAAAAAAAAAAAAGTTGACGCGAAAAATGTAATCTCACCTTCGATATTCTCGAGTTCGACGAAGGCCACGTCGCTCTCCGGATCGGCCAAGCAGGCGACTGCGCCCGCGTTGCCGTAGTACCTGTTGCTGGAGTCGTACGAACAGATCTCCGATCCTGAAATTTCAGGACACCTTAGCACAACCTAAATATAACAACTGAGCCCCGAAAAAAAAGTTATGTTTAAAGAAAAACACTTTGTTACATAAGAAATTTTGAAGTTTTTTTTTTAAACTCACCCTCTGGGGCTACGCTCATATTAGCTGGTTTGCACAAGGAGCATAGAGGCTTGACGTCATAGTTCTGTAAAATATGTTATAGATAAAAAAAAATTAAACTTATAAACACCATACACACACTAAAATAGACTCTTTTTATATACACATACTAGCTGATCCGGCAAACGTTGTTTTGCCATACATGTGATTTCAATTTTCAATGCGATGATAGCGCCGTCTTTCGGATCCAAAGTAAAACATTCCAATATCAACAACTACTAATAAATTAAAAATAAATTAAAAAAACATTGTCCAGCGGACAAAATTGTGAATCTGAACCATTCCCAGATCCCCTTGAACACACACAAAAAATTTCATCAAAATCGGTCCAGTTGTTTGAGAGAAGTTCAGTGACATACACACTCATAGGTTGGCTAAGGGTAGTCCAAAATATTTATTTTCTATTTTCCTATGATACAACATACAAAAATACATACAATCCTAAATTTTCACCCTTTTACGATCAACCCCTATTTTTTATTTATTAATTGAAATCACATGTATGGCAAAACAACGTTTGCCGGATCAGCTAGTATTCTATAACACTGAATGACCAATTGTCGAGAACCCACCGACGAGGTGATGATGTGCGAGGCGTTGAGCGCGCCGGGTGCGCACGCGCCGCCGAAGAAGTCGCCGATCGCCCGCGCGTAGTCGCACTCCGAGCGAGAGATCACGTCGCGGTCGTGTGCCGCTCGGATGAAGGCCACGTGCGCTGGAATTGTTTTACTTTAGAGGTATTTCCGAACAATTACGAATCAGGGACCTTCAAAAAAAGAGCGTATAAACATCTTAGAGGCCGGCAACGCACTGGTGAGCCCTCTAGCTTCGCGAGTGTCCATGGGCGGCGGTGTCACTTAGCATCAGGTGAGCCTCCTGCTCGTTTGCCCCCTGTTTTATAAAAAAAAACATCTACTTCGTCTAAGTTGGCCCTAGGCTGAGGCCAGCCAAGTTTAACTGACCGATTATAGTTAATCAACAAAGATTGAACATAAGTTGAATCAGTTTGTTCACACACTTCAGCGGAACATGTCTCAATTTTATTTTCAACAAAGTAAAATTAATGAAATTTAAAAGCCGCGGTCGACAAGATATCACGGTCAATACAATGGTATCGAAAGCAGTTGTATGTGAAATTGTAAATAAAATAAGTAAAAATGTAAAAGACGATTGAAAAGAAACTGATGTTTAAACTCGAATCAACTGTAGATAGGTTGTTCCCACTTCAAACTTCGTCAAATTTTTTTGATCAACTAATTAGTTGTTCAATTTTATTGAAACGAAGGTTCTCACTATAGATTTTATTCAATTTTCGTTGATCTGAACTTAACTCCGTGTTACGGCTGTGATATCTAGTTAAAATAATGAACGGCTCAACCTTTGGGGTGACGTCAGCCTGCACTGTGAGCGGCCAAGTCAGATATACCTGATAGTTGGCCTGTACATGCCGTAAATAGTGATTTATTCCCGATAGCCCATGAACGTTAGAAAGGCTAAACAGGTTTTTGGTCGTTCGGAGCCGGAATCATTTGAATTTAAAATTAAAAATCCATTTTAAATTTACATTGTCATATCGAAATGTAAGCAACACAATACAAAAATGTATTGAATTTTTTGCGCCATTAATTATGGTTATCACTAGAAACTTTAAATAAATGAAGCCTTTATTTCTCCTATACTTAAGCTAGTTGGTCGTTCGGGGCCGGAATCATTTGAATTTAAAATGGATTTGCGAGATATAAAAACGGTTATCACTGGAAACTACGAACAAATAGAGGCTTAATTTCTACTATACTCAAGTTAGATTACAATTTTAATATTTAAACCATAATAACACTAAGGTCAGCTAGTCAGGTGACCAGCAGGACGGGAAAGAATGAAGAGAAATGAATGTTGAGAATTGGTTACTTACAAATGCCTCCGAACTCCGGGAAGCAGGCCTTCTTTCCGCGGAGGTTCTCGAAGCGCGTGATGGAGCTCGAGTCGCGCAGCAGAGTCGCGATGCGGGAGAACGCACGCGGGTCGTTACGCGAGTTCTGCACCAGCTTCACCGACGAGAGGCCGTAGTGTCTGAAATGTATGCGGGTAAAGAACTTTGGTAACGGATTAAGTGCGTGGTCACGGTAGACGTGGTCAGATCTGCTGTGACCACGCACGCTGTAAAAGTCGTGAAAATTTAAAAATAATATAATATATTTAAATTTTGTAATTTCATAAGTTAATCCGTTAACTAAGTGTTTTTCTTTAAATGAGTTATGTTAATAAAAGACAATATTATTTGTTTGTTAGTTTCTCACGCGCAAACGGCGAGTCTATATTTTTGTACACAACTCATTCTTGTAATAACACAGCTCGCTTTTTATGATTCAAAGTTAGTTAAAGTTTGATCCAAATCGGTTTAGTAGTTTTGATATGCTAGGATATATTCAAAATGTACAGAGACAATGTTTTATTTACTAAATTTCATCCGTATCACCTCTAGCTGCCAAAAGAGCTATTTCCGAACACATACGACTTTCAAGAAAAGAGCAAACTTAAAGGCCGGCAACGCACTAGTAAAACAAACTCACTGTCTGGCCAAGAAGCCATAGTTAGCCGGCGCCGCGATGAAATCGGCAGTGTCGTCCTTGATGGCGTCGAAGCACTCGAAGACGGACCTCCTCAGTTGGCAGGATATCGCCGGTTCGATTCCCAGGTTGTGCGCGGCCAATTGCACCCACAAGCACTTGGAGTGCTCCGATTCGGAGATGGTGCACCAGCGACGGGCTGGAATGCACGTCGGCGACGCGTCGATCGCTGTTATGTTGCGTACTGGAATTCGAACAAATATTCATTGAGCTGAGTTTGTGCGAAAACTCGGGGTTTTCTGGTGCGAATCGTAATTGAGTTTAATTAGAGTAGGGCAGGCTGTCATCGCGCTGCTATCAATCAATGTGGAGCATACACGAAAAATATTGTGAAAATTGTTGATTCGAAAAAGAATAAGATAAAATCAAAAGAGTCCTTATTTATTCAATAAAATACATGAAATAATACATACAGTTACTGGAATAAGATAGATTCGGCAGCGATTCGTCGAACAGGACCCGCGCGTTGGAACCCCCAACGATGGCGCCGAAAAGTACCGCTTGCCAGGAATTTCCGCCGGGGCTGGCGCCATTTTGCCACCACTGCTGAAGATTGGTCTGGATCCCCTTTGCTTGGTTTCTATGTAACGTGACGTCATCGATTACTGACGTATACATTTCTTAAGAATTTATCTAATAGTTCGCAAGAGAAAATCGCCGAATTTGAACATTTTGTTGTGTAGTTGTGGAACTGTAATCCAAATTGGATTGGATTTAAACCAGTGGAATTTGTCATTACATGACTGACATGTTTCGTTTGAGATCGAAAAGAACGAAAGATTTTGTGACAAATGAATGAATGACGGTTGAGAGTTGATACGAATGAACGAAAGATCTTTTGTGACAAATGAATGAATGACGGTTGAGATGAATGAACGAAAGATCTATTGTGACAAATGAATGAATGACGGTTGAGATGAATGAACGAAAGATCTTTTGTGACAAATGAATGAATGACGGTTGAGACGAATGAGCGATTGACCTGATCGTGACAAATTATTGTGACCGCTGATGAGGAACGGAACGAAATGATCGACTTAATACTAACTCTAGGATGTTTTATGTTGTTTCTTACAAAAGTATAAACGAAAATTTGTGAGTGTCTGCATTTGTTAATATTAACAAACAATTATTTCTGATGAATGTTCTCGACGATACTCACGTGGGGGCAACTAGGGCGCTCCATGGCTGCTTGACGAAAGAGCAAGGAGAAGTAGCTTGAGCCAAGATTTCGCTGGTCAGCACGACCAGGGACTCGTCTGGGCACAGCAGGGAGTAAGAGGTCGCCTCTTGAGGGTTGCGGATCTGAAAGAGAGCGGACTTTTTAAGACCCACTAAAAGGTCATTTTTGTACCCAGACAAAATATACAGTTAATTTTAACACAAGCCAGGCCAACTAACCTTATTTGATCTTGCTATTTCCTATATATTATAGAAAGATGGCAATAAATTTAATTCCGATTGTTGTGTTGTGCTGTGTTGACGGTTATTTATCGCTAAATTTAATATTTTTTCATATCGGCCTAAATCGAGTACTATCCGGCCGCGAAGGACCAAAAGCGGTAATTGCCAACGTGTGGTACTCACAGTGAAGAACTCGCGGACGTGTTGCCAGGCTGCATACGCCACGCCCGTGGTGTTGCCACGCCGCAGACACTCTAACGCCTGTATATGTCTGTTGTCGTTGCGCACGCCGGCAATCGTCACTCCCATGTCTATGGTGTATCGCGAGCAGCCTGACCCCTCGCCGCACAGCGAGCACAGCGATTCGTAGCGGTTTTCTGAACGAAACAGACAACGTGTGAGTCGGACAAACGCACGAATGGTTCCGTATTATTTTACAGGTAAAGTACGCGAAACGTCGGGAAAATTTAAAATAATAATAAAATAAAATATTAATAAATATTTCGAACGTTTTGTATATTTAAACATGTTTACGTAAATCTTTTCATATTATTATCTTTATCGTATGTTTCTAACGATATTTAAAAAAATACTCGAAAAGTGGTTAGCTACACAATGCAAATGTCAAAGGCCACTGAACGTACTCAAGTCCATGTCGACGGAGGTGTTTGCGCTCCAGGGTCCAGGTCTGCAGGCGCTGCTGAAGAACTGGCTGAGGGTCTCCACCTCCATTTCCTCGGCGGTCTTTCCGCTGGTGCTGGCATCCGGGCAGCGGTCGGTCTTGGCTGCCTGAACAAGGTAAAGCAGAATGTCTATTATATTGTATGCATTTTTTTCTCTTAAGTTTCTTTAAGGTTTTTCAAAAATATTGCCAAAAATGATTAATGAAATGTTATATTTCTTCAAATTTCCATTTTTTTAATATTTCTATTTCTTAAAATTTCTATTTTTTAATATTTCTATTTCTTCAAATTTCTATTTTTTAATATTTCTATTTGTTCAAATTTCTATTTTTTTTAATATTTCTAAATTTCGGTTTTATCCACGTTCATTTGACCAATTCAACCTGTACATTTCAAAGTCAATCGTTACTGCGTACCGTCTTTTCCAAAGTCTTCAAGACCCTGGGTGACCAGCGTAGGTCCGGTTCATCCAGCCCAGGGTGGCAGTAGCGACCTCCGCGTAGACCTTCAAATCCACCGGTGTGGCTTGATGCTACTACTGCCACGGACTCGAAGGCGAAGGGTTCTGAAATACATGTAATGTAATAACAATATAAGACAATAATATTTTAAACGGTAGACCGGTAGAACGGTACCGTGACCACGCACGCTGTAAAGCACGCGAAACGTCGGAAAAATTTTAAATAATGTAAATATATTTGAATTTTGCAAAAATACATAACTTAAATCGGTTAGTTAATAAAGTGTTTCTCTTTAAATTATTCATTTAATTTTATAACCGACATCCAAATGACCGTTTTTATCTGATAGTTAAATAAGAAAAAACATGTTCGGATTGATTCATTATCGCTGATTAATAAAATCATAAAGAAAAAGTAGTGTCTAGTGTGACTATCACACACACGTGACACACACAATAACGTGTGTTTAAAACACTGTGATATTTTACAATTTCCCAATTATTTTATTTTTGTATATAAAAATTATGATATAACGGAGTATTCAAAAACCACGCCCTGAGAAGAATTTCACCGGTATTTTTTGTTTTTAACAATTAGAGGAGTCATAGAGGACATTCCAAGGTCATTTTAGCTCAAAGATGAGCGATGTATTGTCTTTTTTAACTTACCGTTCCTTGTCACATCCCTGATCGATCCCACGATCCTGAAGTTGTTGCCGGAAGGATGCTGCGGCAGCAGAACCACCTCCTCCTCAGAGAAGACGCCGAGATCGGCCTCTCCACGGGCCAGTTTTAGGGCGCAGTCGATTCTAAAAACAATATTTTGCTTCTCTAATAATTTCGTTTTTTTATAAACAAAAATTAAAGTTATTTTTTTTCGAATCGAAAACAGAGAATAACTTGAAGCCATATGGCTTATTAAGGACTTAAACCGCGGAGGCTATTTCTACTACAAAGGGTGCTAATTCGATTTTGTATTGACTATACCTTAATAAGGAAGGCTATATAACAATATAAAGACGCATATACGACATAGCTGCGGTAAAACACATTGAAATCGCGTTTTTATTTGAAATAGGTCTAAGTATAAGCCGATTTTTTAATAAAAAGTGTTTTACGATTATTGAGAATTTCATGTTCACAATTAATACAGGTCCAAATTATCTTTATCAACGACCGATAAATTACAGAAATACCGAAATTCCTCAAATAGGATATAGTGAATGAGTAGTAAAAAAAATGCTCGTATTACCAATGGGAGAGCCTTTAAATATTTTTTTTTAATTTCGTTTTACGATGTGTTATAGCGCTCACAGAAATACTTGTAAGTCAAATTTCCAACTAACTCGGTTCAAGAGATACATTTACAGATTTTAGCTATTTATAAAATATAATAATAAAACACAATGAAATTTAAAACTTCTGTGTTTCCTCTCGATGTGTGTATTAGTTCAACTTACTTGGACTCCACTGGCTCACATTTCACCTGACTTCCATCCTTGTCCAAGCTCTGACATAATACTGGCTGAGAATTGGGGATACATACACGATCTACAAACATATTTTATTAAATTAACAAAATTTTGTTGCTTGTTTTCTTGCATTGAAGTGAGATTAATGTATAAACGCTGAAGGTTATAGAAAATAATAAGGTTAATAGACGCGTTATTTTATTTATGCTCCGCTATTTTGGTAGCAAACTGCAACTTGCTCTATAGTATATACCCAAAACGAAAATCACACCGGTAGTACGGGAGTTACGAGCTTCACTTTGCTAAAATCATTATAAAACACTAATCACATTAAAATAATAATTCACATGCAATATAAAGTCACAAACAACAAACTTTGAATATTAATCAGGCTACAATCCCGCCAAATTCTATTCCGCTCAAATGTCAAACTTCAAATGACAGCGCGCTAACTTCAAATTAAGTTAATTGTTTGTTATATCTTTTTTTATTGTTTGTCGTTTTTTTTCTTCATTAATTTTATGATGTCTTTAAAATTTATGTTTCCTTGATGATGGCGTGTACGCCTACAATGGTTTTCACAACGAAATTTGTTGTTAATGTTTATGTTAATGGGTTGTCTGTGGGTTAACTGCTGGCGTTCCTTATTTAAATAAATATATTAATTCAGAATTATTATTATGATTAAAGGCGACAGAATAGGGCATCTCTGAAATACTAACTAACTTTTCCTATTATAATCTTCACTAATTCAACTTAACCACCCACAGAGTATATATAGATACAGATATGGAACAGTTAATAAGCAACAACACAGGAACGGTGTTTGTTGAAAAAATAAATTTACTACTCTACGCTGTGCTAAAAAATTGGGTCGTTGCTAAATGAATCTAAGAAAATGCTAGTTTCAATATTGAGGCTGAAGAAAGAAGGAAGAAAATATTGTCTTTAATATATACACAGTTATATTCATATATGAATAAAATAATTGTTACTTGGATACGATACTTGCAATAGATTTGTAATAAGCATTTTGGTTTATATTTAAAGATACATATAAAACGATAATTTTTTGTTTTATAAAAAAAAACATATAGGATATTAAGTGATACCCGCCGCTCATGGACGCTCACATTGGGCTCGTAATTACGTTCGCGGCCTTAAAGGTGACGATGAATTCAATATATAATCGAAACAGTATTTTAAGGATTTTTGACTTTTTCTTTCTTCTACATAATATTATTTTTTATCACTAGAACATTTTATAAAATAAAATTTCCAACTGAATATTTAACATAATTTGCTATAAGAATATCTAATATTTAAAATTCTCGTGTCACGGGGTGTCGAGCTTGAACTCCTCCGAAACGGCTTAACCGATTCTCTTGAAACTTTGTGAGCGTATTGAGTAGGTCTGAGAATAGGCCAACATCTATTTTTCATTCCCCTAATTTTTTAGACAAAATTTTTAGTTTCTATTTTTTTTATGATACAACAAAAATACATACAATCCTAAATTTTCACCCTTCTACGATGAACCCTTATTTTTTATTTATAAATTCAAAATTTAAATCACATGTATGGCAAAACAACGTTTGCCGGATCAGCTAGTATAATATAAAAAGAGGTCCAATAACACTTTTTATAGTCTATATAGTCTATAAGAGGCATAGAGAATCAGGTAGCAATACAAAACCGAATATATGCATAACTATATAGACGTATAGAGGTTATATTTCATTCAAGGAGGTCTTGTTAAATACTTGTACATGTACATAACTTTTTACAAGTACACATTATCGAGAGTTATCTATCGATAACAGTTCTCCGTATTGGGAAGGGCAAGCTAAGGAATTCGATTGTGCATTCTGAAAATTATATAAAAATTAAAGAACATTTTGTCGACCGAGAGTATACCACAGATTATATACATTGATCAACGGAAACCCTATCTGAAACTTCACCGTCCAGATATATATATAGAAATATATAATCAAAATATCTATCATACTTTTCATAAGAACATAATTTAGTTGAATTTCATTATTTACGCGGTTAATAATGAAACTATTTTCCGTCTATATATCCTATGTTATATAATATGAATGAGTCTGAATGAGCTGAAAATAGGTTTTATGAGGTATTAATATAGGTCCTATATTATATGATGAGAGAGAGAATATAGAGAACTTCGGTCGTTTGTTGGAGTATTTGAGTTCTATTTTAAAGACAATTAAATCGTATTAAATAATTGAATGTCAAAGTTTAGCAGCCATAGTCACATACCTCTAATAATCTAATTGTAAATATGTACATATCAGGTTATTTTACAAAAACTAATTTTATTTTATTGTATATAATGAAGCTAAAACTAATAATTTGTCCAAAAATATATATAATTTGATTATAGATGAATCATTTCCCCTGTTTATTCGACATTTTCCACTGAAACAAAGCCTGCCTCGATGAATGGACTACCAAAAAGGTTTTCTCAATTTGCACCAGCAGGATCGGACATAAGCGCGTACAAACGTCAGCTTTAAAACTTCAAAATATTAGCAACTTTTATTCTTGTTTCTAAGGTGTTTTTAATAAATTAAATACTCATATCTAAATATAGTATATCCAAATCGCAAGATATAAAGTAAAATGAATTATTGTAAATAAGTTTTATCTTATCGTAAAGTAAATCGATGGTGCGCCATTTTGTGAGGTTTTTTTTAATATTTTTACGGCTGATAAAGCCATTAGTAATGCGCTATCTGTTTAATGTATACCTTGTAACAATATAAAAAATGGAAAAGTACGAGTTTTCTAAAAATAAGGTTTTAGTACGGGACAATGTAATTCTGAGTTGAGAATCCTATCATGCTTTGCTGGCGGATGGGCAGCAAAGTCATAATGTAACGAATGTTACAATATCCGTTGTAATTAACATTTTCTTAACGATAACAAAAAATAATAATAGAATCAGGCGTTACTTTGCGGAAGTTCATAGTATAAAACCCTAATAGACCAATATTGCGTCCGGAGCATCATCAGGATAATATCCTATATACGCAATAGCGTTTAATGAGTCAAAATGAGCTGAAACTGTTTTTTAATGACAAATCAACAATTTTTCGCGGAGTACTGCTTGTATATTGGTCTATTGGGATTTTGTACTATGGACTTCCGCAAAGTAACGCCTGATTCGATTAATTATACTAGTATAAAAGGCTCGCTAACAAGCGATCTCTTTCAGGTAAGCTAAAATGGCGGTGTTACAAAAATAAAGTCAATTTACACAGGTAAAAACTGAGAAAGGAGTATATAAATTACAGTTCACACAACAAATAAATTAGGATACAATGTGGTAGAAACCACTTAAAGATTGGAAGCCGTTGGACTTGACTGGTACGAGGCCACGAGTGCAGCCGAAGGTAGGCGGAAGTGGCGGCCCTTTAATGGAGACCCTCTGCACCTCTGGGGTGTCATAGGACGACGACACACTTAAAGATTGGGCATTTCTGATTACATGAATTTACCTTTCTTTCGAGTCTATTAGCGAGGCGTAGAAAAAAAACTAATATTATGAAACTAAAATTATCTAATTATAAAATCTATCGAAGAGAGAGAGGTATGCAAGGATCGTAGCTAGTGGAGGTCTGTGGTCTCTGCCTACCCCAATGGGAAACAGGCGTGAATTATATAAATAAATAAATAAAATAATCTAATGAATCATTTTTGGGGCGCATTTGAAATAAATAACAGTAAAAGGAAGATATATCTATAAATACGGTAAACGATGAAAATCTATTTTTATTTTCTATAACTTAATGTGCATTTGAAATTTGATTTTTATTGCAGTTACGGTTCATTATCAAACATTTGGCTTTTTGTTATCCATCCATTCTATTTAAGAACATTCCCTTACAATACATATGTGTAACTCGATCTTAGGCACTCGATATTAAGCATATGTGTAAGCTACATTTATGTAAACTTCCATTAAAATTTTACGCGAAAGAGTATCAAATATTTTGTTCTTTTATAATATTAGTAGGATATCTAATGAATAACAAAGAGGAAAACACTCGAAACATCTACCGAATCACGAAAAATGCTTAAAACATAATTTTATATAGCCCAACATTTGAACTCAACCCAGTCTCCCACACTTTGAGTCCGTCGAATATCGTTCTTTGGTGCTGTAATACTCACAAGCAGTCTGTGCCGATGCAGCAGCAATAGCAGCGAACAAAAATAAGAATTTAACAACCATTATTCACAACACTATATTAAAATCAGTCTTTTCGCGTTGAGCAAGCGTTTGGTACACTTGCGAATACATATATAATAAGAGTGTGCTCGTAATATTGTTATCAACGTTTCGAAATTCACTGTAAGTGATAAATAAACTGATAGTGATAAGGGGAATGATAAGATTGGCCGGGCGTCCTACAAGGTCCGGTATTGGGCACGGTTTATTTAAAATATATATCGATCGCGACATTGTTAATACTAAGATTTGTGTTCCAATATGTAGAGTCTTTATTCAGAGATATTTTTACATAATATTGTCTTTTATTAACATAACTGTTACCCATTTAAAGAAAAACACTTTTTAAATAATGTTATTATATTTAAATTTTGCAAAGTTTTCTTTATATTTTAACATTACATCTTACACTAAGACTTATTTACTAATTCACATTTAAAACTCGTCTATTTAAACATCTGCATTCAGTTTCGTGTCCTGGTGGGTAATTCGAAACAGTCATAATTAACCTATATCTTTAATTTGTATTTTTTAAAACTTTATTATCATTATTATTATTATTTTTGCATATGTATTACTGTAACTCTATTTCTTTTGCCATTTGTGCACGTGCATTACAACCATTTTTAATATCTCCCTCACTGTTGGGTTGCCTGGAAGAGAGCGCTTAGAAGCGATAAGGCCGCCCGTTGCACATTATGTATATTTCTTGATATTGTAGCTTAAAACTATGTTAGTGATAAAGTATTAAATAAATAAATATTTTAAGACTCTGGCAAGGACCTCCACCATTCCTTACCAATGTAATGTTTTTTTCGCTTCCTTTGTCCACGTTTTCCCACCTTAAAGCCTAATTTCGTCTACCCACTCAATATCTAGCATCGTAAATCCAAATTTGGGAAGAATTATCACAGCCACGTGACAATTATTACTTGTGTTAAGAATATTGTAGTTAAATCAAATATTTATTTATATATGATACTAGCTGACCCAGCAAACGTTGTTTTGCCATACATTTTCAATTTTCAAATTAAAAAATTTAAAAAATTCAATTTTCAATTTAAAAAGTAATAGGGGTTGATCGTAGAGCGATAAAAATTCAGGGTTGTATTTTTTTATCCTGTATCATACAAAAATAAAAGATGAAAATATAAAAAAAAATGTAGGGGTGGACCACCCTTAACATTTAGGGGCATGAAAAATAGATGTTACATTCTCAGACCTGCAAAATACGCTCACAATGTTTCATGAGAATCGGTCGAGCCGTTTCGAAGGAGTATGGGAACGAAAATTGTGACACGAGAATTTTATATATAAGATTATAGTGTTAAAATCTTTTCAACACCCATCATTATTCACAATCATCCTATGCAAAGGCAAGTACAAATGCCAGACAATATTTAAAACGATAATAATAATTTAGTAACGGATAGATATCACTCAACATAGGGTCGATAGCATATCACCTTATCAATATTTTACGGGCGAATCGACTCTATCTATGAACTAATTCTGATAATTCAATTTTAGACGCGGTTTAATAACTATTAAAATATTAAGTTTCGACCATGGCTTATCTTACGCAGCGTTATATCCGCTCCAAATCCTTTCGGCTTCGGATTATCTGGTCTTCATTGAATTTTTTAGTAAATAATAATAAAAATACTTTATTGCACACATAAAACATAGAAACTTATAGTAGACTTAAATAACTTATTATGAAATTATAATTAATGTCTGTACAGAGGGCGGTCTTATAGCTACAATAGCTATTTCTTCCAAACTTCCCGGGTTGGAGGAAATACGAAATAACATACAAAGGACGTACACGAGATTATTACATTTAAACATGAACAATTAATGTCTATACAGGTATAATACAAAGAAATAAAATGAGTTAAAGTGACAGGTAATGATGGCGATTCTGATGTACACACTCTAAACTAAAAGTATCTAAATTTAGCTTTATACGCGTCAAACAGTTTTAGAGAGCGTAACCTATTCTGTGCATCTCTAAATTGAAAGCAATAAGGTTTTAATTGTCAATGTAGATATAGAATAGGTTACGTTTGACAGGTCTAAACCTGAATTTAGAGATTTTTAGTTTTAGAGGTGTACATCGGAATCGCCACCAATATACGTTCACCAGTGAATCAAAGCATGAAATAGTTTGAGCTCTTCTAATTTTTACAGGCAGAGAATTCCCTAAACGAATAGCTTA
This sequence comes from Pontia daplidice, assembly GCA_963693355.1. Classification (NCBI taxonomy): domain Eukaryota; kingdom Metazoa; phylum Arthropoda; class Insecta; order Lepidoptera; family Pieridae; genus Pontia; species Pontia daplidice. Next base: position 1,840,717 of record CAVNZL010000016.1, on the reverse strand, counting down.
AATACTTATAACACCCATACAGCTAAAGTATACGTCCATCAAACAAATTGTTTTGTTCTTAATGTATATGTTAGTGAAAATTTTATATATTTGTAGAAATATTTAAATACATTTGTTGTACGGCTTGCGACGGATGTCTCATCATTATATTTCCAATCTTCCCGTACAGAAAATATGATTCATTTTTAACCGAAATGCTCTTCGAATGTGATATGAATCAGCAATTTTATCATGAATCCGCTGTTTTTGGATCACGTCACTCACATTTCCGGAAACAAGCACTTTTCTTGAGGAAATTTGCAAATGGCTGATTAGGATAATCAGCTCTTAATGTTGTCTTTTATTAACACAACTGTTACACATTTAAACACTGTAAAGCAAACGGAAATTTTTTAAATAATGTAATTATATTTAAATTTTGCAAATATACATAACATAAATCCGTTAAAAAGTATTTTTCTATTAATAAGCAGCTCTCCCAAGCTCTGTTACGGAGTGTCAGACGATCGATGGCGGTTTTATTTCAACATGCTTAAAAAACTGGGCAAATAAGAGTCGGACAAATTAATATATTATTTTTTTAATTAATTAATTTATACAATGATTTATAAATATACAATAAAATAATTTATTTGGCAATTTGCCAAACCGTCAAAGCATTATCTGTGGCAAGTACTAAAGTTGAGTCACTTTCCCTTCTCTGTGGTTGCCAATGGCATTCTATAAATAATATATAAGATTTTATTGGTATTTATTTAATAATTTGTAAGAGTTTGGCGTACAAATTTACGCCATGCTTGTTCTAGAACCTCCTTCATAGTGATTTTATTCTGTTTTAGCAACAGAAATAGAGCATCAGTGATAATGCCCATTTCCTGTTGTACTTAAAAGATGCTTACATCTTAGAGGCCGGCAACGCACTGGTGAGACCCCCGGGCTTCGCGAGTGTCCATGGGCGGCGGTATCACTTAACATCAGGTGAGCCTCCTGCTCGTTTGCCCCCTGTTTTATAAAAAATGGCAGAACGGCGACATACGTACGTCTTTTTCCGGATCGCCCAACAACAGTATTTACAAAATTGGGGATAGAATGATTCGAAGAGTTGACAAAGTCAAAGACCTAGGGGTAGTTTTCGTACCTAGCCTTACATTTCGTGAGCATATAACTGCATTGGCTAATACAGCTTACAAGCGTCTAGGATTTATTATGCGCATTTCTCATGAATTATCATACAAGGCAACGAAGACACTTTACGCAGCTCTAGTTAGAAGTGTGTTAGAGTCCAATGTGGTCGTGTGGATGCCTTATGAGCAAAAATACACGCTTATGTTAGAGAAAATACAAAAAAAGTATTTAAGAAGGCTGTACAAACAGGAATTTCATTATTACCCACTGTTGTATCCATCAAAATACTTATTGGGGACTTTGGGGTATGAGTCACTAGAGTTGCGGAGGGAGCTATATCTGTTTAAATTTGCCATTAAGGTTATTAGGGGCCAAGTAGATTGTCCGGAGTTGCTACAAGCTTTACTCCGGCTGTATGTACCGGACAACTACTGTAGGTCGCGAGGGCATTCAATATTGGCGCAATGGAATTCGCGAACTGTGCTCCGCCAGAAATTAGCGATACCACGAATGGTGTCGCTGATTAATAAATTTATTGAATCTGCACCAGAGCAGGATATATTTGTGACAGGCTTGTTAAGAATGAGTGAAGCCTGCAAGGAGATTTTATTTGTAAGTTTAGGTTAAGGTAGTTTTTAAGTTTGTTTTTCTTTTTTGGCTATAAGCTGTAATGAAATAAATAAATAAATAAATAAATAATACGTAGAGAACGAAGCGACAACCACACGGGCCTGGAACACTGAAAGGAATACTATTGACAGAGGCGAATGCATTTTTTTAAATTAAATTATCTTATATCTTTTTTTTTTTGTTATATATATATATATATATATATATATATATATATATATATATATATATATATATATTGTAACCCTATTTTGGCTTTAAATTCTATTCTATATGTTTCATAACGCTGTTTGGGTTAGTAAATAAATAAATAAATAAATAAATTATGTTTTAAATTATTATTATTGTTAAAAAAATGTCTTACAAATGTTATTCATGAGTTTAATACATGTAATACTTGATACAAATATGAGTCATAGATAATCTGTACGGTTTTTTCCGGAAATAATCGTCATGTAAAGGAAGTGAATCAAACTATGTTATGATTGTATGTTAGTACGCACCACCTAGGTGATACCGCCGCCCATGGACACTCGCGATGCCAGGCGTCACCAGTGCGTTGCCGGCCTCTAAGATATACGCTCTTTTTTTGAAGGTCTCTAAGTCGTATTTGTTCGGAAATACCTCTGGCCAGCTGGTTCCACATAACGGTGCGCGGCAGGAAGTGCCTTGTCAAGAGCTCATTTGTGGAACGGCGGTCTCTGCCTCGAGGTCCGATGGAGTTCAGCTGCTGGTATCAATCCGAACAGCTCCTCCGAACACTCCGTGATACACACACACACACACACACTACCATTTGTTTGTTCAAGTTAACGTCTGATTTTATATAGCGGCGCGCAAGGAATTTAATAAAACATTATTTTAATATTATATTTGGCCTCCAAGTATATGACAAGTAACGACAAATTACGATACAGTTGTTGCAATTAATAATAATGGGATAAGTACATGGCTGGAGACAGCCTGGCAGGAAGACAGGAATTACATCCGCCGAGGAGCTCTTCCGTTTAGCGCAAGATTCCCGACGATTTCAATTGTTAATATCCAACCTTAAGTCATAAAGTGGCACCACAAGATGATCATCTGAAAAAACAAATCGGTAAGTGTTTAATTAAAAAACACGTTTGTATTATAGAGTATCGTTAAATATTATATTCAGAGCTACCCTGTGGGTACAAAATCCATAATTTTATAAACATACTAGCTGACCCAGCAAACGTTGTTTTGCCATACATTTGATTTCAATTTTCAATTAATAAATAAAAAATAGGGGTTGATCGCAGAGAGGTAAAAATTTTGGGTTATATGTATTTTTGTATGTTGTATCATAAAAAATAGACACAAAAAATTATGTCTAAAAAATAAAAAATAAAGATTAGGGGTGGACTACCACTATCATTTAATGAAAAATAGATGTTGTCCGATTCTCAGACCTCCCAAATATGCACACAAAGTTTCATAAGAATCGGTCAAGCCGTTTCGGAGGAGTATGGGAACGAAAACTGTGACACGAGAATGTATATATAACATATAGTAGTATATATAGTACAGTATATATATAGTAAGTAGTATATAATAGTAGTATAGTAGTTTTTATAATAGACTATTATAAAAAGTGTCGGAACTTGTCTTTTCTAGTTTTGAACGTAATTCAATATATGGAAGCCTCGAAATATATTTATAATAAACATGCTACCTATCGACATGAAATTTAATCACGAATCGTAAATTATAAAACATGAAATACATTAGGAAGCGAGCCACGTAACGCACGAAACGAGGTGGTAATTAATGTATTATAAAATTCAAATTTGTTGTAATTCCTACAATAAATCAGCTTATAGTAAAGTACGTATTTTTGGTATAACGTAAAAAAATTCGCGAATATTTATTACAATAAATTTCTTTTTGGCATTTTCGACTCGTCTAAAAAAATCCTAAAAATATAGACTAGAAGTAATTAATTGTTTAATCTTCCTTTCGTTGATATTTTGTTTGAAGCCTTCAGAATATGTTTCATATGAAGTGTTATTTAAATAGCGTTGTCTGTTTTTTAATCACTGTGTTGTTTGAAAAAACACTTTATTAACGGATTTAAGTTCTTTATTTTTGCAAAATTTAAATAGATTTACATTATTTTAAATTTTTCCGACGTTTCGCGTGTTTTACAGCGTGCGTGGTTACGGTAGACTGAATACAAAAGGTGTTAATTGTCAAAATAAGTGTCACAGCTGCAGAGAGGTTGTATTATCTGTATTTATTGCCCGGAGTTGGTATCGACTGAAACCGTACGAATTTTTGCAAAACTGGCTCACGGTGGCCTCCATTTTCCCGGATTGATGGAAAATTGAAAATAATATATTTAAGTTTTGCAAAAATACATAACTTAAATCCTATATAACTTAATCATAACTTTATTAATATAAAGTGTTTTTTCTTTAAATGAGTACCAGTTATCACATTTGGTATGCTGGAACAATAGAATGCATCTCACACCTGTCGGGACACATCAAATGTCTATAATTTTTTTGTTGAAATTAATATTTTTCCGAAGCAGCACAAACCTGGTGCAAAGAGACATAAACATGATGTATAATCAGAAAACATTGATTGAGAAGCTGCTCAAATTCGGAAGCCAGTTTTGTCTTCGCACGAGCGTCCATGGACTCAATCACGTCGCCATGCCGAGACGCCATTTTTGTGAACGGTGAATATTGTTTTTTTTTATTACAGAACCAGAATTACAGACGAGAAATAAATGCAAATTTTTATGATCATTTCAGATTACATCAGTTTCACATTTTTCACCCACACATATACAACAAAGACACACACAATACACAATTGCATTGATATAATATATATTAAATATTAATTATTACTAGTATTCTAAATTGTTATCTAATGTTTGGGAGAGGGCGCTCTCCAGTTTATAACTTTTGCAGCTGAGAACAACACAATTTGTAACCTAGATATTAAGTTTAAGATAAATAAAGAAATTTGTACAATAATTTGCAATTTGTAGAAATTTGCCACAGGTAAATAATATCTACCTTCATAATTTCTGTTAACGTCTATTTTTTTCAGTTTACTTTGGATCCTCATTACCATGGGCGCTGTGTGGGCAGCCATAAGCGTCTCTCTAGGGCAATTACAACGCTACAATGATAACCCTACTGTGGTGACCCTCGAAAAGGATTACCGAGGATGGGAGTTCAGTCTACCTGCTGTCACCATGTGCTCCGAGGTACTTGATGAAGCATAGAGAGTATTCAATGTAAATATTGTTTATGATCACTCGTATCTCTTTTTGGGATGAACTTTAAACCTGCTTAGGACATGTTCATCGTGAGTAATCCATGCTGAGACCTAAAAATCGAAGCATTATAAAATAGAAATCTAGTAGTCTTTGTGAATCGTGTTATAATGTTCTTAGACTTGGTAAATGTAAGCAACACTTATCAAAGTAAAAAACTTAATTTACTTTCTTGTCAGTTCACAAGTCAAGAGAAGGAATGTGAATCAAGAAAATATCCCGCACTCCTAAATCGATATACTAACGTTGATGTTTTGTCTTAATAAAAATAGTTTCTTTCAAATTAAGATATAGCTCAGCCTCAAATATCAGTAGGATTCAAAGCAAATAGGAGTACACGCTTAAAATAATTTTCCGAGCTCAATTAAATTGACATTAGGTCCTCCTATCACTACGGCAATAAAAAGGCAAATATTTATATTATATCTGGCTATCTTGGGTTTATTTTTAATAATATGGACACGTCATCTTAATATATCTCCTGTCACGATGTTTGTTCGCGATGAACTCCAAAACTACTTAATCGATTTTAAATTAAATTGGCACACCGTGAGCAGTCTGGTCCAAGTTAGGAGATAGGATAGCTTAAATGTTTACTTTTTCTTATTTTATTGCAAATTATTTGTATATAATTAATTGACAGTCACAATTATCTGTTAACACCAAAAGATTCTAACAGATGTCGATACTTTTCGACTGGATTGAGTAAGTAATCAATAGATGGCACTGCTATGGTTAACCGACAAACGTGTCAAATAAAGATTAATTGATTAACAATTAAAAAATGATTGCTAGAAATCACATTTAAGGCAAAACGTTTGCCGGTCACTACTATTAGCTATAGATAGGTGCTAATACAATTGAAAAACACATTCATTCCATTGACTTTAATCAAAAAATGTAGGCTGTACCGCGGATCAAAACCGGGCTATCTACATGGCGACATTGGCATGGCGGCATTAACATATTGCGCCAAATCCTTTCGACTCAAGAGTTCAGTCCATGTGGAACTCAAGAAATCTTAACAAGTTTTTGACTCGTCCAAATTTTCAGAACCGGACCGATCCAATTAAGATGGCGAAAGCGATCAGAAAACGATGGAACCTTAGCCCAGAGGACAAGAGGTACTCATATTACGCAGACTTCGTGGAAACGGTCGCCAATTCGGATCTGTTCCACCTCCAGAAGTACGAGGCTTTCAAAGAGGACGACAGTCTGGATGTTGACCTATTTTCGCTGGCCGTTGAGGTAGACCTATTAGCTTGACAAAACAACTTAATAGACAAATCCTTTATTTACACTTATCTGTTCCCTGTTTTCGCTTTTATTCACATTCTTCCATCTATAAATTAACTGTTCAAATCAATTCACACCAGTAGTACCAGAGATGGGTGCAAACAAACTCTACAACTCTGAAATATTGGTTTAGATCATATAGCTTTGTGTATTTATCATTATTATATTAATGGTTAAAATTATCTTAAAATGTTCCGAAACGGCGCGATCGAATTTTATTAAATTTTTAAATGTGGGTCTGAGAATTGGCTAACATATATTTTTCATCCGCCTAAATATCGTCGTCCACCCCTAAATTGTTTTTTATTTTTTTTTTTGGAGCAAATTTCTTACTTTTTATTTTTCTATGACACAACAAACAAAAATACATACAACCCTAAATTTTTACCCCTCTACGATCAACACATATTTTTTAAGTTTTTACTATTTTTATTGAACAAAAAAATCATAGAAATCACATGTATGGCAAAACAACGTTTGCCAGGCCAGCTACTGCTAGTACTTAATATAATCAATTGTTTAAAAGGTTAGCATTTTTTTAAATATGTTTATTGAAGATACATTTAAAAAAAATCTGGCGCAATGGTGATCATGCCGGTCGCGGTCTCCTGAACATTTCTGATTCCCGGTACGGTTGTATTAGGCTACGAACGTCTGTGACGTGTTTGGATGTTGTCACAGGTGATGCCGGAGCTGCTGGTAAAGACGTCATCATCACAACCCGTAGCCTTCCAATGGACACCGGTGATGACTGAGAGTGGAACGTGCTTTGCCACCAATTCCTTAGCAATAGGAGATATAGCTCTTGTGTTAGTGTTTTTTATATCATCTGGACAAACTCGAGTTCGTCTGGCCCTTGAAGGGCACCGTTGTACCAACCAACGTTTTTTGTTTGGGAGTCCCATTAAAGTTTGTTTGTTTTAAGTAAGGAGGTTTATAAAACCCTTTGAGTAAAAGTCCTTAAAAAATTCGTTATATTCATTTTTTTCGATAATTAAGTAATAATCTTCATTTCGGACCGAAATTATTATAAAAAATGCTTATCATAAAAATACAATAAATTAATATCAATATAAAATTTTGGTATCCTCAAAATTGAGAGTATTATTTGGGTTTTCATCCCAATTATACTGTTTGTATAGGTTAAATCTCGAAACTAAAAAAAACTTTAAATAGACGTGTGTGTTTTTTTAAACTAATACTGGTTTTTTTTTTTTCAGAAAATTACAACCAAATTCAACGTTGAATTATCCAATTACCTGCCACTATTCAGCCGCTGTTTGCTATGTTATATTCGAAATTACAACAACGTCATACGTGAGTGACAACCATTTACCAAAACGTCAAAGCATTATCTGTGGCACTTACTAAAGTTGAGTCACTTTCCCTTCTCTGTGGTTGCCAATGGCATTCTATAGTCTATACTAGCACTTTCAATTTTGGCGCCAACGTAGGGTTAACACCTGACAATTTAAAATTTAATTAAAAAATATTTAACTTATTGAAAGAAAAACACTTTTTAACGGATTTATGGTATGTATTTTTGCAAAATTTAAATATAATTACATTATTTAACTACATTGTCTACCGTTACCACGCACGCTGTAAAGCACGCAAAAAATCGTTTTTTTTAAATAATGTAATTTTATTTATATTTTGCAAAAATACATAACATAAATCCGTTAAAAGGTGTTTTTCTTTAAATGAGTAACAGTTATGTTAATAAAAGATAATATTAAATATACAATAACTGCTAGTATTATCCTATATTTATACAATGAAAACCCCACAGAAGCTACAATTGTTTAATTTAAAAAAAAACATCATCCAAATTAACAAAATATACTCGTGAGCAAATATTGTAATTAATCACAAAGGGAAATTGTAAAATAAACTTATACATTATAGTATTATATTCACTCTCCATACGACGTTGCGAAAACGTCAGACCGGCCCAGCACTGTGTATTCGGCATTAAATCGTTTTACGGAGCTGACTGTCATTGAAACACGAACTGGCAACGGTGTCAGACAAATATCACCGAGACGTAGAGCCTGTCTCTACCATGACGAGAGCGAGGAAGGGAGACAGGTATAGTTTGAATTACAATTGCAAATTCTATAGTTTATATTAATAAGAAAAACAAAATACGTTTTTGAATGATACTACTATAATATAGCTGAACATAGACTTATAATTTATGAACATAATCTGTGGTATGGAATACGTTTTAATACTGTTACAAAAACAGGCCACCACAGTATATATTTTAACTGATCCAGCAAACACTGTTTTGCCATAAATGTGATTTCTAGCATTATTTTTTTTAGTTGAATAAAAATAATTACAATTTTTTTATAAATTATTATTAATTGGAGTTACACAGATAATTGTGGCTGTCAATTGATTATAGACAATATAATTTGCAATAAATGTAATGAGTAAATTGATTCCTAAAGGAACAGACATATCTATTTATATAATTATTAGCTGATCCGGCAAACGTTGTTTTGCCATACATGTGATTTCAATTTTCAATGCGATGGTAGCGCCGTCTGTCGGATCCAATGTAAAACATTCCAAAATCAACAACTACTAATAAATTAAAAATTAATTAAAAAAACATTGTCCAGCGGACAAAATTGTGAATCAAAACCATTCCCAGATCCCCTTGAACACACACAAAAAAATTCATCAAAATCGGTCCAGTCGTTTGAGAGAAATACACACTCACAGAAGAATTATATATATCACATAATTTGTCTATAAGTCACTAAATATTTGTTTTATACTGTTTTAAGTGTAGCGATATACACACATAAAAATTTAACCACACAAATGATTATAGCAGTGTTAAACATAGGTGTACAGTACACAAATGTGTCGGTTGTCGTGCCGCAGCCGCCTCGCGCTGGAGCTGTGCGGTTGCCGGCCTTTTTACTATTTCTACGAAGGTTAGTCAAACCCGAAAGGCCTGCAATTAATTTGTACGCAATGTGAAGCCGGTGTTTAGTATAAATTATTATAAATAAAATTATATTCGCTCTGATTATACAAGATGACGTAAAATAAGGTTTTGGGACATGAGTAGTATTGAAATATTTCTTGATTTTTTTTTTCACAAAATGAGGGGCAAACAGGCAGGCTCACCTGAACGTAATACCGCCGTCTATGGACACACAATGTGGGAAGCCTCACATGTGCGTTGCCGGCCTTAAAGATACCATAACGTCTTTTCTTGAAGAACGTTAGAATTATAATGAAAAAAAAACGATTTAATAAGATGAGTGTAGATAGATTCTTTCGTTAGTTTTAATATGGTTGTACGGAAATTAATAAAAATACAAATTCAGCTTGTCTGAGTCAAATATTGTAAAAATATTTGAGGAAAACACTTTGAGTTTAAGTTGTGTATTTTTGCAAAATTTAAATATAATTACATTATTTAAAATTGTTTACCGTGACCACGCACGCTGTAAAGCAAGCTCGGATAAATTTTAAATAATGTAATTGTATTTAAATTTTGCAAAAATACATAACTTAAACCCGTTAAAAAGTGTTTGTCTTTAAATTCTTAATTGACTTAAATATTTCTCAAACATTTTCATCATCAGCGGGTACCCCTTGCAACCACTCCGGTATGTGGTGCTTGGCGAAATACAGCAAAGTGTTGGCCAACTTCGGAGGCATCAAATGCAACTGCCATGCCTCCTGCCTTCATGCTGAGTTCAAGGAAAAGTTCGTGGAAGACCAGATATGGTACACCCTCCCGTTCTAACGCCCGCAATATACTTTATAAGCTTTAAATACTACAATTTTGATGACAAAATGGCGATGCATATGGTTAACATGTCAATTGTCAAATGATAAAACATTTATCGTTCCTGGACGAATCTAAAAATATCGTTGAGTTTAGTGTTGTCGTAACAATGATAGGTAATTTTATTTTCGCTTTAGCGGCTTATTATGTATATAGTACAATTGATTAATATAAATTATAAAATTCATATATTATTTAAATGCGACATTTCGGCAGTCTGTCGACAGAACTCTCAAGGCGTCACTCGCTCTTGGCACAAAAGTCCTGTCAATTGCTTTCCCGCCATTTGCTAGTTTAGAATTTTTATGATAATAAACAAACTGTATGAAATTAGAATAATATAATATTGTCGCTGAATTAAATGAAAAAATCATTCTATGGCCTCACAAATTAAAGTTGGAAATCCAAACGCAAATTATCAATTACCCGGCTCTAAGTGTTTTCATAGTGCTAAAATAATGGAAAACTATTTTTTTTATTACTTAATTAATACACATTTGAAGCTGCCGGATTATTAAGAAGTTTTTCGAATTGTAAAATTTAGTGAGTATGTAATTGTTGGAGGAAATAAATTTAAATATATAATGAATTCTTCAGGGGCAAGGGACCATTTCAAGATAGGGGAGCGTTGAGGCTGTCTGTGGAGGCTCCGCGGACGCGATACACTCGCGAAATCGTCTTTCATTTTGAAGATTTAATTGGTATATCCACTCTTATTCACTCCACTCTTATTAAAAAACTAAACCATAGAGCTTTCGTTATTCTTTAAATTAAAAAAAAAAACTTTTTCATTAGATGATAACCAAAATAATCGTAAAGACTGAGAAACCTTTGCGATTATTTTGGTCGAATAAAATATACGTATGTATTTTGATTAGATACTAAATATAAACCAAATGCAGTGTCGTTCGGAGGCGCGGCTGGTCTTTTCCTCGGAGCCAGTTTAATCAGTTATGTGGAGATCATATACTTTACATTGGAGAAGTTATTCAGCATTCACACAAATAGAGAGCAGATAGAAGAGGAAATGGACTAACAACAATGCGATATTTTGTACAGTATTAAAGTTTAAACCAAGATAGCATGAAATAAATAGCTTACAAACTGTTTGAATTGTCCCGAATTTATTCATCACCTTGAACCTCTGATCCTACCTGTAGGGGAGAGTTGGATAATACCGCGCGGTTGATAACTCCGTGCGTCAGCGTAATTAAAAAACTATCCACTAGTTTACGCTGTAGTGCCTATTCATCGAAGCCGGACATGCCCATACCGCGTCCATGCCATGCCCATGCTCGTCAGCGCGACGAGGTAGATAGCACGCGCTCTAGAAGTTATTTTCGTCATTCTTTATAATTTTTCATATATTTTCGTTAAGAGGTAAGTAATACAGTATTTATAATTATAATAATTATTTTAATAAATTGATACTATACTTTTTGAATGGTTGTGTACTGTAGAATTAATGTCAGAATAAGTTTTTACATGCTATAATATTTTCCACATAATTTTAAGGAAACAAAATGAAATGATCAAGTTCGATAATACCGCGCCCCCGGCGCAGAACGTGGCCAGAACCTCACAGTTGTATGTGCACTTAGCGACACAGGAGTATATATTTCTCCGATGTTTACTGAAAATTGGTGGTCCACCAGGCGCAATCTATGAATGCTCTAAATTTACGAAATTTTAAAATTTTTTTACGAAAGGGTTGCATCATTTTGCCACAAATTTGGGTCATTAAAATCAGCATATTCTCGAGAGTGTGATTTATTTATGAAAAAATGGACGCACCATTTGAAAAAATTACGCATGACTTTTTAGCTTCAATATTTAATAAAGCTCATACTCGAGTGACTACGATGGAAAAGGCTGTCAAGGGATTTAAGGTGACTGGGATATATCCACTGAACCCTCATATTTTCGGTACGACGAAGATATTTTAACTGCTTATCCTATCATTGAAGAATCATCCACGGAAGTTAGGCAATCAGTTGTCGAAAAGGAGTTTATAGAACCAGCAATTAGACATGACGAATCCACTCGAAGTCTGCCATCGTCACCCACAATTTTAGACATGGAAATTAGATCTCATACTCCCCAAAGACAAACCGACCAGAAGCCTATTGACATTTTTGCTAAAGAGACAGCATCGGGCATACCATTTAACTGCAATAGAAATAAAGACACGCCCTCCGCTGCTTTTTGTGTGCAATTAATGGGGGCACGATTTTATCAACCCAGGGCACGATATTATCCAGTTTGACAATACCGCGCTTTTGGTTATTTTTCTAAATTGACGATAATTATTTTTTGTTTAAATTTTGGAAGTTCTTGTTATACTGTATGCGTACCTGAATAAATGTCCTAATAATTACAAAAATATGTTTCTTTTCAAATTAAACAGTTTCCTAATTATGGGTGAAATTTCTTAGGGGCTTGGTATTATCCATCTCTCCCCTAGAGCTCCGTCTGTTGCCTTAGGTCGCACGGTGCAAACTTCCCGTACTTATGATATTCACTATTTATATGTTATAAATAGTGAATATCTATATAAATAGGCGTTATAAAACGCCTGTATAGCTCAGGGATCCCTCTCACATACTTAGTCCTTTTAATGCAGTTTGCCAAATTATAGGACATCACTACACATAGACATATAAATTTAAACATACTAATTATTGCATTGTGTTAATGTTATAATTAACAATATTATTACATTAAGACATTATTATTATACAATTCTAATAGACAAAAGCGCTATAGACACTGAGCCCCCCGCGTCGACCACACCCGGCGCGGCGGCCTGTATGAAAAGAATCATGTCGGCAACATGCGCCCGCGCGTTTCCCGCCGACATGTTGGCTAATGGCGGCTTGGGTACGCCCGCGCTCAGTTGCCCGGCGACGCTCGACCTGTCGAGACGTACCTGTATCTTTTTACGACATGCAGTGGAACGACGAAAAATGTCTTACGTTATATATAGGTATTGTGGAATCCAAAATACCCAGATCATAAGTCGACCACAGCGTTTCGACTCATTGAATGAAATAGCAAGTATATAACACAATCACACTCACACACACACGCGGCGATCACCGACTGGCAAATAAATGACTCATCTCAAAAAAAAGTTGGCGACATATGTCACTTAATAGCAACACGGCCGGACACCAGAGCATCCTCAGGATTTTCTACAGCCTTCACTAAGTCCTAACTCCTAAGTGAGTAATCTCCTAAGTGAGTAACCTAACTTTCGTCTTATATTTGGGAGTGTTTTCAAAGATTAACATTTTTGTATCTCTGACAGCAAATTCAAAGAGAATGTGGTCCTTGAACTCGTTACTACGTCAAATAAAGGAACTCAGTCAAAAACAAATTTATTACAATATTTATAAAACACTAAACACTAAATTAAAACGTCCCGATAAAATGGCCTAACAAATGCAGAACATTAAACAATTTTCGTTTCGCATTTTTATATCAACGAACAAAGTTTTAAGACGTACCGTTGGTAATAAATGATTCATTCGCACTAATAATTTAAATATTCATTATAAATAATAATCTACAAAATATTTACAAACTTTAACATGTAACATTCAATTCATATCTGTTTCGGTTGAGTTGACAATGTCTGCCTGATTGCAGAGGGTTTCGGAAACCCAGTCTTCTAGTTTACATTCTCATAATAAATACCATTATTATATCCTGCATCTGAGATAGCTAGTGCTAAAATCCCCCCCACCCCCTTGACAAGGTGAACTTAGGCGGTCTTTATTTTATATGAATAACGTTATGTGCTTTTATTTTTAAATTTACACACCTGTACTGAAAATTTGATAAATACCATTTATTTTCCAAACTAACGCGTATATCATACAAAAAGACATTATTACAGATTAGTAGATAAACTATGTACAACGTTCGTTCCACGTATGACGTCATCGGCGGAACCGCGCTCCTCTGACGTCATTCACTTTTAACCGTCACTCCTTCTAGTGACGTCATCCACTTGACACCATGTTACGATCTAACCAGGGCGACGTGGACTGCATTCCAATGACGTGACCCGCCCTAGTGACGCCATCACTGGTGTAGGGCGTGGTGGGGCGTGAGGACGGCGCCCCCAGCCGGAAGAACTGACGTGATCACCGGAGCGGCCCCGCCCACGCTGTTCACCCCGCCGCCGCAGAATATCACCTGCAACCATTAACCAGAAGTCGGTGCCTGTGCATCATCATGTGAGCCGACGTTGCCGGAGAGATGTTCACCTGCGAGACCGGAGTCGCCGCTTGGCCGGGCGTGGCGAGCACGTACTGCTGCTGCCTCACTCCGCCCACCTGTCTCAGAGAACATTTGCTTATTACGTTAATCGCCGGGATAATGAACCCCCTACCATTCATTGCACATTGCTCACCGGATGGATTTGTTGGTGCTGCGTCGTCCGCGTCGAATCGCTCTCGACGACCACTTGCTCCATGTAAGTGCCGCTCGCTGGAAAATACCAAAATATAATTTAATAGAGATTCATTTGCGCTGGACCGTCAAAACTTTCGCCATACCAGACAAACTTCAATATGATACGCATAGACGAAAAACTCTTTGTTAACAAAATTTTACGTTATTTCAAATTTACCGACGTTTCGACTCGATAACTTCGGAGCAATAAATACAGATAACACACAACCTCTCTGCAGCTGTGACACTTATTTTGACAGTTACCACCTTTTGCCTTCAGTCTACCGTGAACACGCACGCTGTAAAGTACGCGGAACGTCGTAAAAATTTAAAATAATATAATTAAACTTTGTAAAAATACATAACTTAATCCGTTAATTAAGCATAGACGACCTAATAGGCTCCATTGTTCCAATAGTCTAGAAATAGAGGAGAAAGATGTACCTGTGGTGGTAGCGGGTGGGTTGTTTGCGCTGTCGCACCCGAACAGACAATGCTGGACCGTCCATCGCGGTTCGAACGGTATGTGGGTTTTCACCTGGAAATTGCATTATTTTCACATTTAGCGCGTAATGATTGATTCTGTTTTATTTTTAGTAAAAACTTTTTTTGCAAAGAGAAAAGACTTCAAGTTAAAATTTAAAAAAAGAAAAACATCGGAATGCACAAAAAGTATATATAAAAAAATACTTATTCCGTTCTATTCCTCGATATCAAATATTTTTTCTTTTTTTAAAAAAGGTTTTATACATATAGCTTATTCCATTTAATTTTTAGATTTGAAAAAGTTCTCTTTTCAAAAAGATTTCGTAAAAAGTCGAAATATGCAATACCTTAAGCTCCGTGGTCAGCATTAGGATGTGCCTGCAGGGAAGCCTGAAGACCTTGCTGAAGAGGCACGAGCACTCCTGGGTCGAGGTGCCATACTTGCAAATCGCCGCGTTGCTGTGCCGCCTAGGGATCAATCAACGGTCATTAACATTTGTTTACAATACCCTAATATAAAGTTATAATTCTTTAACAATGGCAATTTTCAAATTAAGAATTCCAAATCTTTAAAAAGATGCGTCCACGGGCCAGTGTTGTTTTCATATCGACCTCATTCATGATTAATTCTAAAATCATTCCACATTCAAATCTCTGTTTTAACAGACAACTAACACGTGACGTAATTACCTCTTTGGCAATTGACCACGTTCCAAATTCAAATCGATCAATCAGCAAAGAGGTCGTATGCGAAATAAATAGCTCACCTGCCGCCTCTTTCATCGAGACACTTTTGGGCGAGCTTCGTCTGATGGCTCATCAAGTTATACGCGTACTGGGTTATCGTGTCAGTCGGTGATTGCTTCAGCGTTTCGGTATCCTGAAACATACGATCATGTCAGATGGTGTTGACAGTTTTCTTGTAATCAATCTAGCAAATTTTTATGTTACTTTTGTCTTTATCAATAAATATTGTCGAAATTTTACAGTGACCACAATGAGAATTTGATCCTTAACGTTTTTGTTGATGCCATGTTGAAAATAGTGAAACTTTATAATGTTATGAAACTAAATATATTAAAATTGCATTAAAACGTCAGATAAAAAGCCTTGCTTACATCGATACACCTTGTATATCAAACAAATGAAGTGATTGTATATTACACATTGTAGATACAATTTAATATGATTAGATAGTTTATTACTATTTAATACATTTATAAAAAATAAACAAATACATATGTCAGGCACCAAAAAACCACTAGGGGGTTTAACCTTGTACCTGCAGAGCCATACAGTGATCGATTGTATGAGCAAAATTAAAAATAAGTTAATAAACAATAATATTGAATATAAACATTAACAAAAAGGTTTAAATATGTACGAATAATATAAACATAGATAAAAAAAACACTTAAATACAATAAACACATTGAGAGATTAATAAATAACAAATAATAGTTGATTTAAAGAGTTACACAGTCACAAGACTATATTTATATATATATATATATATATATATATATTACTATATATATTTTCTAACTTTTAATATGACACACCCACATGTATTACGAATATTGCTGACTCCGGGTTGAAGTTTTAAGCAAATCGCCATTATAACCGGTACCAATAAATATAAATTTGAACTAAATATATCATTTTTAAAACGTAGTATTTTTTTTAAATATAACACACTAAAAATATGTTTATCGGTTCGAATCCAAAACGCAAGAGCCCTCACCCGCAACCGATTGACCGCAAAGGTCCTCCTCTCTTCCTCGAGTTGGTTAGCGACGTTGAAGAAGAGAGATACGAAGTCATCCGGCTGCATGAAGTTCCGTATGAGGCTGCTGAACTTGCCCACGAGTCGCTCCAAGCCCTGAAATATTAATATTACAATTACAAGATAGTGCCAATACTTGCCAGAGTCATCTGAAAGGCCGGCACTTGCGAGCCCTCGTAAGTGAGAGATCTCCTAGTGACAAAAACTTCGTCTCGCAACTCTACTCTCCATTGTTGGATAGATATTATAAGCTTACTACTATTGGAATGCTACAATATTTTCGATTTGGTTTCAAAGAGAAGAAAGCTCTAACATAGGATCGTTGCTTTTAATCGGCGTACGTAACTTCGAACGTGTATATGGGTGCAAATAAAGTGTGTATTTCTCTCAAACGACTGGACCGATTTTGATGAAATTTTTTGTGTGTGTTCAAGGGGATCTGGAATGGTTTAGATTCACAATTTTGTCCGCTGGACAATGTTTTTATAATTAATTTTTAATTTATTAGTCGTTGTTGATTTTGGAATGTTTTACATTGTTTTACAATGTAAAAAACATTGTACAATGTTGTAAAAAACATTTTACAATGTTTTAAATTACAATAACGTTAATACTATGGTAATATTATTTAACGATACGTTACATTCAATTATCAACAAATTTGTACCTAAACGGAGCAGAAAGATGTCAAAGTTTCCTCCTTGGTTCACTAAAAGATTAATTCGGGTTCTCACTGAACAAAACAAGATTCGTATCAGATATTATAAATATAAAAACCCTAGAGATAAACTGGATTATGATATCCTGCGTAATAGATGTCACAAACTAATGAATAAATGCTATAGAGATTACAAAAATAGACTTGAATCTGAAATCAAATCTCAGCCAAAAGCCTTTTGGAGATTTATCAAAGACAAACGTAAAGGCTCCTCAGCAATACCAGCTGAGATGCATCTATATAATGAAACTGCATCAAATGCACATGATATAACTAATCTTTTCGCAACCTATTTTTCAAATATTTATAACAAAAGTAGTGTCAAAGTGTCTTCTTCACACGTCAAAAGTAATATCCACACTTTTATCATCGAAAAAGAAGTCAGTAAATATATACAAAAGTTAAATATTTACCAAAGCGCTGGTTCAGACGGCATCCACCCTCTCTTTGTTAACCGTTGTTCAAAATATCTTTCTTACCCTCTCTGTACTATTTTTAATCGATCGCTACAAGATGGACAGTTTCCAAATCTATGGAAGAGAGCTAGAATTACACCTATTCATAAAAAGGGTGATTTATCTGTTGTAACAAACTACAGACCAATCTCTATTCTTCCATGTTTCTCCAAATTATTTGAATCCATAATTTGTCCTATTGTTACAAGAAAATTAGATCACATATTAAGTTCATCTCAGCATGGTTTCAGAAAAGGGCGCTCAGTCGAGTCTAACTTAGTCAGCTATATTAATGAACTGTCCCATGAAGTCGATGCTGGCCGCCAAATCGATGCAATTTACATAGACTTTGCTAGTGCATTCGATAAAGTAAACCATTCTTTGTTAATTAAGAAGCTGGAGGCAGTAGGCATTGGCGATTGGCTCCTTCAATGGTTTACTTCTTACTTAGAAAATCGAGAACAATTTGTTTCTATCAATGGCCACGAATCTAGAATTTTTTATGCAGAATCAGGTGTTCCCCAGGGTTCACACTTAGGTCCAATTCTTTTTTTGGTTTATATTGATGACCTTACTCTTCATATTAAAAATAGTAACTACTATTTTTTTGCTGATGATCTTAAAATCTATAGAACAATTACATCTTCTCATGATAGCATTCTTCTTCAAAATGACCTCAACAATATTTTAAATTGGTGTCATTCCAATGACATGTCTATTAATGCTCAAAAATGCTATCATATAAAATTTACTAGAAAACGAAATCCTCTCATTAACAATTATAGCCTTGGGATTGATTTACTCACTGAAGTATCTGAAATTCGCGATCTTGGTGTAATTGTGGACTCCAAACTAACATTTTCACGCCACATCGATCTAATTACCAAGAAAGCTGCACAAATGCTAGGATTTGTGAAGCGCAATAGCAAAGAATTTAGTCCCGATACTAAAATAATACTATTTAATTCCCTTGTGCGCAGTCACCTGGAATTTTCGTCTTCTGCGTGGAGTCCAACTTATTCAATACACTCTCAACGAATTGAAAGTATACAAAGATCTTTCACTCGCCATATAGCCTTTATTTCCCGTAATATTTCCCACAGATCTTCTTATGAGCACCGACTTAATTTCTTTAATATGACTTCTTTACGTAATAGGCGCGAAACGCATGACTTGATATTTCTTTATAAAACTTTAAATAATTTACTTGATTGTCCAGACATTCTTGAATCCATCTCTTTCCCAATACCATACCTCCTTCCAAGATATCCCATAAAAAAACTGCTCAGTGGACCTCAAGCTCGCACGAATCTTGGAGCCCACTCTCCAATCAATAGGTTATGTGACCTTTATAACACGTACAATCATAAACTAAACATTGACATCTTTCATGACTCCTTTAATAAGTTTAAGAATAAAATATGCCAGAAATAATTATATTTTTTTTTTGTCACGCAACTTGTATTGCTTCAGATATTTTTTTTTTTTTTTTTTTTTTTTTGTAATGTCAAAATTCCTTCCTTAATGTTGTGATGTCTTTGAGATGGGTTTCTTTGATAATGGCGTGTACGCCTATAATGGTTTTCACAACGAAATTTATATGTTAATAAGTTATCTGTGTATGTTGTGTAAGCTGCTGGCGTTCCTTATTTGAATAAATAAATAAATACATTGGATCCGACAGACGGCGCTACCATCGCAGTGTCAAATTTTAAATAATATTCGAATAATTGAAAATTTAAATCACATGTACGGCAAAACAACGTTTGCCGGATCAGCTAGTTAATGTATAAGAATTATATTTTTACTATTATATTAATATATGTAATATTATTATTTAAATAATCATTGGTGATCACCAGGTTTAAAACTTTTATATTCTAAACAATATAAGACACTGTATTGACTCCTTAGCTGTTTGTAAAACATATCTTCACTTTATCATCTTATTGTTGGCGCCATCTGTTGACGAACTTCGTAAAGTGGCGTTAAGCTATTGAAGTTATTATAAATCTGTACAATTTGTTTAAACGAAATTATTTGGTGTTGTATAATATAAAATCCACAATAACAATATTGTTGATTATTTAACTTTATAATTAATTGTAAAATTGCCTGTAAAGGAAGTTGCCGTCCTTAAACGCCACTTTGGATAGCGGTCGGTCTATATAAAACGAATCGAAAGCGTGAATTTAGACGCGGTACCTTGTGCAGTATGTTGGTGTAGTTGTCGTGCTCGAGCCAGGAGTCCAGCTTGGCGACGGGCTCGCCGGGCCGGCTCAGCAGCTCCCACAGGCGCAGGGTGCCGGCGCCGGTGCCCACGATGCCGCGCTTCAGCACCTGCAGTCAGCGTTGGGGTCATTGGGGTCAGACGCGAGCGCGTCTCCGCGAGTGCCTACCTGAAGCTGCGCGGGCGTGTGCTCCCCCCGCAGCAGAGCCAGCGCGTAGATCTTGCACCGGGCCGCCACGTCTTCGGCCGACTGCTGCACCTCGTCGGCGACGGAGACCAGCTTCCCCACAGCTCGGGACGCTTGCCACACCGAGCACGACACGTGCGCCGAGGGGAACGCAGCGCGGACCGACTGGAACATATATTCATGCAGATACATTATACTACATTTTATTTAATATTTAATTTAATTTTAATAATAAATATGCTCAACATAGGTCGAACCCGGGACGCTCGGCTCAGTATGGTGAGCATTGCACCAAATAAATGTAAAATTAATTTATACACTGTTAATTAAACTATAGATGTTTGCATCATAGCAAGTCAATAATTAATTGGTAAAATAATGGTGAAACAATTAGTTTGTGTTATTTTAAAATATTTTTAATTTCAAATTTAATTTAAAAAACAGCGATGGAATAATGATTTAAAGAACAACACTTTGTTAACGGATTCAATTTAATTTCATAACTTAATCCGTTTACAAAGTGTTTTTCTTTAAATGTTATGTTAATAAAAGACAATATTATGATGGAATACTGTCTGAGTGTCTCAATGAACACTGTTCATAGACTGGTGTAATACAATTTTATACTGAGTATAGGTTTTGAAGTTGTTTTTTAGCAAATGCATTCTATATATGCCTGAGCTTTAATATATATAAATGAATATGAGATAATGTAAATAAGGCAAAATTCTGTCGATAAATAATATGATGATACCTGTTGATTCTTAGTGGGATCACAGACCACACATCTCACTTGTCTCCAGGCAGGATTGCAGGACTTGAAGGTTTCTAACAGCCATGTCAGGTCTTCACCTATCAACGTTGATATACCTGAAATTACAGTTTTGGTATTCTGTATATTTGAGACAAATTTAAAAAATCCAGCCTATTAATTTTAATTAGCTAAAGAATATATAATATATGAAAGAGTCCGTTAACATTTCTTAGTTACTTTTATTGGTCGAAAGAGTTTTTCTGTTTCATTCTTCCTTTTAGAAGCTTGATATTCTCAACATTAACAAAGTGTTGCAGTGTTCAGTCATGAATTCCAGCGAGTGTTTTGTTTAAACAAATACTTTTTGAAGCCACATTTCTGTACGCTGTTGATCCTTTCCGACTTTTTTTTTATTTTCTGCCACAAAGCCCAAGAAATTTGGCTCTTGGTATCTTTTTTATTCACTATTTTTACGCTCAACTGATGTGTTGATAACTATTTTGAATTTCACTTACCACCACTGACTATAACAGACTTGCCATTTCCATCTTCGGCCAAAAACAATGTGACATTGTGTCGAATGCTGGGACTCCCCGTCCCACCGACCATTGGTATAGATGTGTTGAATTCAATGCCTGGAAATATTATTCATATATTGAAGTCAAAAGATTAAATATTCAAAAAATTGTAATACTTTCAATGCAATTCACAAGAAAACAGCTGTTTATTACAATCAAGTAATTTGCATAGATCTCATTTTAAGATCATTTTATAATTAATATTTTTATTCGATTATAAGCTATGCTGCTAAGATTTTTAAAATGAACGAAGACCGAATGAATGTTTGAGGAACAAAGGAACAGATGAACGATTTACCTGTCTCGATACAAAGAAATTGGGGCACCGCGTTGAATGCAAGTTGCATATTGGGTGTTGTAAAGTATACACATTGAATACAACCCGACTGTGAATGGAGGAGCTTCACACCGGCATCTGAAATTAACAATAATTATATCTAAGTATTCATATTATTTTTTGTTATATATGTTTATAATATACATTTATTGTGAATTTGGCATGACATTTGACATTTAGAGCTAAACAAGACTTGGCAGGAACGAAGCGCGATTGACAGAAAGTACCTTTTTTTTGTTATTGAGCCATATCTTCATGAAATGACAAATTAAAATTAAAACCATTGTAAATAATATAAAATGTGGTATCTCTATTCATAGTATTTCAGTTTTAAGGTCAATAAACAACATTTAATATTCTGTGCAAGACTCCACTAGTCTGTGGCTGTTTTTTTGAAACTAATTAAGGCGGGAAAATATGCCATCCATATTGTTAGTTATTTCCGCTTCCACATACGTTTAGTATAATTAAAATCTATACCATAATTGAGTTGAAGTTTCCTAACAACAAAATCATATTTCTGATTCAACCAGCGAACTGCACCGCTGCCTGTTGATATTAGTTGAGCCTCTGTTGTTATAACTTGTGAATCTGATCTGAAATTATACATATATGTATATATAAAAATATATTTAATTTTAAAAGTGTGTAAGATGAGAAAAAGATATTCATATAACTTATTTTTTTATTTTATGACTAGCTGAGCCAGCAAACGTTGTTTTGACATACATGTGATTTCAATTTTCAATAAATAAAAAATAGGGGTTGATTGTAGAGGGGTAAAAATTTAGGGTTGTATGTATTTTTATATATTGTATCATAAAAAATACACACTAAATATTTTGTCTAAAAAATAAAATTTAGGGGTGGACTACCCCTAACATTTAGGGAGATGAATAATAGATGTTAGCCGATTCTCAGACCTACTCAATACGCTCACAAAGTTTCATGAGAATCGGTGAAGCCGTTTCGGAGGAGTATGGGAACGAAAACTGTGACACAAGAATTTTATATATAAGATATGTACTAGGTTTTAAATTCCAACATTCACAAAATTGACAAATTGGTATTGATATGAAGCAAAAATTGTACATTAGATAAAGTTACAACTTGTTACTAAAAATATGAAAGATACCATAGACTTCAAAAAAGTGGGTTTTAAAATTTTACCCAGTGGAATAAGAAAGCTATGATGGCATCATAGAAAAATACACACATATTCTAGTGAAAACTGCTCATACATTTCCTGATCTTTACTAAGAAACACTTATGTTTATTTCTTATGAATGTTGCTGATTTGACTGTCTGGTTCTGAGTCTTGAACATTAGATACTAAGTTAGTCTTAAGCAATTGTAGCGGTACTAAATAAAAATTTGAATGAAATATATTCTTTTAATAAACGCTCCAGCGCGACCTATACTATGACTATATGGTATATGTTGTTACAAACATCAGCCTGATATAAAGAAAGTACCTCTCCACTTCTGGGTTTTCAATAATGGCGACTTCATACTCGTGATTGTCCACTTGGTTGTTGCTATTCAGTTCAAATTGTTGGAATGTATTGCTCGATTCTTCAACATGTGTCTGAAACGTTTTTTAAAATTAAATTCAACAGGGTTCACTATGCAAATGATCTGAATTATTAAAAAATACTCAGTGACCAAAAATTTATTATTCACACTAATGCAATTACAGTTTGAAGACCATCAAATTCTTAAGGAAATAAGAAAAATATTATATATTACATATCATTTATATATACTGAACATTTCTGAATATGTGCCAATGTAACATATTACTGCTTTAAAATTAAAATAGTAAAACATCATAAAATTTAAAACTCACATTATTAACTTCAGCGGTATTTTGAACAAATGAGGTACCTCCTTCCTCTTCAGGCTCACCCTTTACATCATATATTGTCTCCGCCATGACAATACGACCAGAGGAATCTACTGTCCACATTCCGCCAAATGAGAAATTTGATGGATTTCCATTCTGCTCATACAATATCACTGTATTCGGACCTGAAGTATATTTTAAATTAATTAGTATATATACACATTGTAGTTTACCATGAGCAAAGAATTGTTTTGACTTGATACTTATGATGCCTAACTCAATAATTAATTATTGTATAAAAATTAAAGCAACAAAATAATATAAGATACCTAGTTGTACTGGCTCTCCTTTCATATTGACAAAGACCGGCTGCTCAAAGTTGCCTTCTACCAACTGCCCGGTATGTACTATTTGCTGTCCCTGCTCAACAGGTACCTCCACAACCTGATTGACCACTTCTACCTTCTTATCATCTTCAGCCTTAATCAACACTTTATTCTTCTTTTCACTCTCCGCCGGTTCATCGCTTTTCCGCTTGATTACAGTTTTCTTCTTGTTCTTCTTGTCCATTTTAAATTGTTTACAATTCCACAAACACAAACACGTTTATTTATGAATTTATATACTTAAATTAGTATTAAAGATTACGCCTCGCCCCATTTCCGTCATTGTACATTTTACTTGAGAAAAATACGAGCCAACTTATTTTAACTATTATTTATAGTATAAAACGTAAAAATATTCGATTTTGTTGTGGCCGTTAATGACTATTTACTGTTTTGATAACGATAAAATGAGAAAATCCTGTGCGAAAAGGACAACTCACAAAGACGCCATTTGTAATTTACCGAACAGCTTCGTGAAAGCGGAGAAGGGGTGCCGAATGCGGTGGCCGCGATATTGTATTTATTTGACAACGGGATTAAGTTTTTAAGCCGTACAAGTTATTAACTTCCATCTTATTTCACAATACAAAAATTAATTTACTATTAACTGTAAGATTATTTTTGGATTAATTTGTACTTCAAAGTCGCAGTCGTTTAAAAATATTTATCTCTCTTTCATTATAGTGTAAACACAATTTGATAGAAAGAGACGAGCTTCTTATACTTAAAATCATTTCATTTTTTATCTACAGAGTTTTAACTGCTGTTGAATCTACATCAACTTAGTAATAACGTTGATTGAATGTAACTTAATAATATATTCCGAATTAATAATATATTGAACCAAAATGACTAATAACCATTAACTGGCTGAGTTTTTATTCGCCCGATATATTTCTGCCATCAGCCAACCACATGTCGATAGTCACAGACTATTATAATTTGTCACTTTTCATCAAAACAAATTATATCAGCCAGCTGATGTAATAAAAATTAAAAACTTTAAAAACTCTTGTTTAGAAAATCCTAAAGAATTACAACTTTAGTTTAATATTCAGACAAATTATAATAAGAAAAGAAAAATGTTTTAAAGGCAAAGTTAATGATTCAACAAGAACCAAGGCCGACTCGTGACTATTAATTATGAAATAAGCCATTTGAAATGAACAAATGCTTATACTTAACACGCTCACAATTCTTATCCAAGTGGTGTTTATCGTGTTTATGTCAATAATATCTATGAATATTATCCGACATTTCACGGGCGTTAAAAAAATGGTTTTAATAGCTCCTGCGCTGTTTGTGAATCATGGTGGTGGTCCAATGCCATTATTGGGAGACAAGGACCATATGGGACTGACAACCTTTCTGCGCGACGAAGTGAAAAAGCATGTGAACTTTAAGGATATAAAAGCAATCATATTAGTAACTGCACATTGGCAGGAGAACCAAGTTACTATATCATCCAATAGTCATCACAATCTTTATTTTGACTACTATGGCTTTCCCCCAGAATCTTATGAATATAAGTATGACGCACCTGGGCATCCGGACTTAGCAAAGCAGGTGCAATCAGCCCTCTCGGATGCTGGTATTGGGGCAAAACTAGACTCCTCCCGAGGTTGGGATCATGGAGTGTTTGTGCCAATGATGTTAATGAATCCGGAAGCAAACATTCCAATAGTACAAATCTCTGTTGTAAGAAACCAAGATGCAAAACAGCATTATCAAATTGGTGAGGCATTGCACAAATTTAGAAAAGATGGCATTGCTATAATAGGTTCGGGCATGTCATACCACAATATGCGAGAATTTATGTATGGAAGAGGTGGACGTGAGGTTGTGAATGAGAACTTTGATTCATTCTTGAATGAAGCATGTACATCTAGTAATGATAAGAGAAAAGAAAAACTTTTAGCTTGGGACAAACAAGCTGGTGCAAGGGAGGCTCACCCGCATCGTGCAGCAGAGCACTTCATGCCACTCATAGTGGTTGCAGGTGCAGGTGGAAAGGCACCGGGAGAGAGGATTTTTAACTGGGATTTAAGTGATAGTTTTAGATTAAGTGGATTTATATGGAAAGAGGAATAAATATTTTCAATGCAATAAACATTCATCGAGGGATCAAAATGTAATATAATATTTGATATATTTATTATTAAAACATGTTCAATAAAATATTTTATTTATTATTAAAATTCATTTCTGATTGGATTATGATATCACCTGAAAATGCATATGATATAACTGTTTTCTCTAAAAATTAAACCAGTACTTGCTGTTTGAGACATGGAGATATTAACCTCTGAATATTAATTGTTGATTATTTATAACAACATATGTGTATAACAGAAATTAAGGCAGATTAGCATGTCAATCATATTTGACGAACATTAAACCGTTTAAGAATTCCATTATCAATTGGAATTATATTAACAGTTATAATTTGCACAGGTAATACAGATATATCAGTTGTTATTATAAACAAATATGAAAAATTTATTACAATAAATATTCTATGGGGCTCCCATATAATAATTATGACACGCAATATAGTGTTATAAGCTTAATCTATGGGAACTTTGGATGCCTACAGTATAATGTAGAATGAGACCTATGTATTCAAAAATATATAGCTTTTTAGAGAACTTAACTCGATTGTAGAATTTATATGGGTACTGTTACAACCCTAGCTAGTATGGGCATAGAGCAAACTCAGCTTTTCTGGTTATAATTTTAATATTTAAATTCAGTGAGTTATCCTGGAAACCGTCGCGGATAGTGCCTTTTCCTAGCACTCTTTGTGTAACGTATGGGTAATATAAAATAGAATAATATAACATAGAAACCGTTCAATCTTTAAGTAGAGTGAAACTTGTAATTTTTGTTTAAAAACTAAAATTCAAAACAGCACGTAGAGTTCGTATGGCCGGTGTTAAGCGTGTTTTAACTAAACAAAACTATATATTTATTATGTCTAGTAATAATTGAAACGCTGTACATTTTTTAATAGGGCCCAAATGGACAAGGCCTTCTTGATCATAATGGTAAAAACCTCGCCCTAAGTCGTAATACCTTTATTATATATTGCACCCTTGCTCAACAAAGCAGTGATGCACAGCAGAAAGTGTGTTCTGAAATCCTCAGTTGTGGATCGATGAACGATGATGGAATTCAGCTGCAGGTCTAAATACTTTTCATGATGTAATTTTTAATTATAATATATTTAATTTCTCGAAATGAAGTGTAGACCAGGGATCTAAAATACCTTAAGTTTAATCAGTCCAACAGTTTTGTAGATAAACAACGTACGAACAAACGCAAAAGGAAAGAATTTGCTCTCTTCTTTATATCGCAGACTCGGTTTTATAATTGATTAGAAATTCGACCACCATAGTTTTTCTATGTGTAAGTAGTTATATAGATGTAGAAATCTATCAAATGCAAGAACTTTAAAGTCTTTTTAATTTCAAATTTGAATTTATTTGTTCACATTATTTTATCACGAGAGTTAACTATTATAATTATGTACATAATAAACAAGTAAACATTAAAATATTGCTATCAACGAGTATTATTCATAGCGCCCGCCCTCATTAACATTTACTAATTACTAACACTAACAGTCTCATTCATATAACTGAAGCATTTAGACGCATCGTGATTTAAATATTATCAATGTTATGGAAGAATTTGCGCCATCTTTGTTTATAAACCACGGCGGGGGGCCTTTGCCAGTACTGGGTGAGAAATATAATTTAGAAATTGCTAATTCACTACGCAATGTATCATCCATTGTAGATTTGAAAAAGTTAAAAGCAATAATTCTAGTAACAGCACATCGCGAAGAGGACATTGTTACGATATCATCTGGGAAAAACCACGATCTAATTTATGACTATTCCAATTTCCCGCCACAGAGCTACGAATTAAAGTACGCAGCGGTCGGTGACCCCGTTTTGGCGGGAAGACTGCACAAAGCATTCAAAAACGCGAATATACCATCGAGGTTGGATGAGAAAAGAGGCTGGGACCATGGAGTTTTTATACCAATGATGTTAATCAACCCAAAAGCCGATATACCTATTGTGCAAGTGTCAATTTTAAAAAATCAGGATGCCCGCGCTCATTTCAACATCGGAAGAGTGTTGTATGAAGTCAGAAAGGAGGGTGTCGCTGTATTTGGGTCGGGTTTGTCATACCACAATATGAAAGAATTTAAAAGAGCTAAACAGTACAACGATGGAGTTGTGGTTAATGAAGAGTTTGACAAGTTCCTTAACGATGTTTGTTTAGGTGTCACATGCCCGGAAGCCATTTTTGATTGGGATAAGACGCCACAAGGGTACGATTGTCATCCTATGGGGGAAGCAGATCATTTAATGCCTTTGATTGTTAATTTGGGAGCGGCTGGAAATAGTATTGGAAAAAATATTTTTTCGTCCGTCTACTTCATGAAATTTAAGCTAAGTGGATTTATATGGGAATGATTAAAAATTTTGTGAAACTAAGTTTGTATGTTAGCAAAATTAGGTAAATAACTATTTTTTGTGTTCGTTTAAAATGTTTGTTTATAATATAGCTCAAAAATTAACATCGTCAAAGTTATAATAACATCTAAGAAAGCTAAAATGTACCTTAAGCCCACTCTCACGGCCTTAAATACAGCCAAAAAATTCAAATTTTAAAGATCAAGATAATTTTAAAGATCTTCAAGTACATAAAATTCTCAAATAGACTGAGTTAAAAAATTTCTTAATTTAAATTATACAAATATAAAAAAAAAAAAAAACTTTAATTTATAAAAAATAAATAACAATGGACAACAATACAAGCGATCTATAAAAACATTTCTAAACATTATTGACTCTCAATTTTGTAAATCACAAATCGTAGTGAGAATATGTGACGACGGTTGGTCTAACAGAACACGGATCGTGCGCCTGTCATTGGACTAGAGCTGTCACGTCGCTGCTACCTGAAATACCAACAAACCAACGTTTATAATTTCTATCCTGCTCCAAACATACTGAGGCAGTCACTCAAATTCGTACAATTGCACGTTCAGAAATTTAGCTTACATTTCTGTGGCAAACACATGTACATAGATAATATTCACGGGTACATGACGTTTGACAAATTTACAGTCGTACTATCTGACCCAACAAACGTTGTTTTGCCATACTATTGATTTCAATTTTAAATTAATAAATAAAACATAGGGGTTGATCCTAGAGGGGTAAAAGTTTAGGGTTGTGTATATTTTTGTATGCTGTGTCATAAAAAATTGAAACTAAAAATTTTGTCTAAAAAATAAAAATACAAAATTAGGGGGATAAATAATAGATGTCAGCCGATTCTCAGAGCTACTCAAAACGCTCACAAAGTTTCATATGAATTGGTCAAGCCGTTTCGGAGGAGTATGGGAACAAAAACTGTGACACGAGAATTTTTTTATTGAAACGGCTTGACCGATTCTCATGAAACTTTGTATGCATATTGGGGAGGTCTGAGAATCGGACAGCATCTATTTTTCATCCCCCTAAATTTTTATTTTTTAGACAATTTTTTTATGATACAACATATAAAAATACATACAATCCTAAATACCCTTCTACGATCAACCCCTATTTTTTATTTATTAATTGAAATCACATGTATGGCAAAACAACGTTGGCTGGATCAGCTAGTATTATATATATCCTTGTTTTTCAACCTGTGGGTCGCGACCCCCTGGGGGTCGCCAGAGGTCGAAAAAAATGGGTACTTTAGTAAAAAAAACAAAATTAAAGACAATTAATATTGTTAATGGTGATACTGTAACATACACCTACATACATGATAAAAAACCGAAGGTCAAGGGGGGTCGCGAAATATTTTTTTTATACCAGGGGGGTCGCATCATGAAAAAGGTTGAAAAACACTGATATATATGTATCGCAAATAATGAAACCGGACAATATATTTTCAATAAAAAGTTATTTGAATATGGTAAAGACTACAGAACTGAATCTTTCGCCCCAAATCAAAAACTTAACGAAACTTTTTGGTGGAATACTTAGAATTATATTTTTGACGCATATTTTCCGAGAATCATGATTATTTTATATATTATGATTGTGGACGTATATAAATTTTTTGAAATTGACGTTCATAGTTCAAATAAATTATAAAACCTTTTTCTTACTAAAGTTACGAAGTTGATCTCTTCCTGAGGCGGTATCTTCTATCGCAACGTTTGCATCTTTTAAATCTGCCCGATCGGGATCTACATCTCCAGTTGTAACTGAAAAAAAAACATTAACTTTTTTCAGATCTCTCTTTTGGCAAAACAATTTTATTGTAACCGTTTGCGGTGTTAGACAATTCTCGGTACATCTTACCGTCCTCGGCGACGGCACGAACGCGATCTCCTACACGAGCGCGATCGTCGTCGGCGACATCGACTTCTTGGTCTTATGGAATACCGGCGATCGCCGCATCGACAGCGTTTAAAACGACCTGACTTTGACCGGCAGCGTCTAAAAATTACAAGAATATATACAAATACATTGACAGAGAATGAATATATCTATTTATTATCTATGGTATCACCAGTGTTAGTTGCCGCGTATATCAGAAAAAATGGCAACCAACATACAACAATAGCCAAATAATCAGTACTTGGCCAAACGACGTCGTCGACTAAAGTGTCAAAACGTGCAACTATTGTTACAATATAAAATTTACATTAACATAGAATAAGATTACATACTGTACTATATATGGTATATAATAACAATAAACACCAAAAAGTACTTTAGAAAAATGCATAAACTTTGACATGATTCGATCAGTAATAAAAATTATTAAAAATAAAGTTTCTGCGTCGGTAATTCATAATATTGATTATGATACCGATATCTGTGTATGCAGTTTTGATGAATTTTAATATCCTAGTGGTAATAAAATGTACTACAAAACATTTTTAGTTAAATAAGTAACAATCGAATTGGTTTTACCTGTTATATGTATATGCGCCTCCTATTTGCTCTCAAAACATTACAATTTGACACTTAACAAGCAACATATGTACCTACAAAAAATAACTTACGTTTTGCGCATCCTGTAAGAGAAAATTTCATTAAAATATTTCTAATTATTATGTATAACAATAATTTAGATAAACGGAAAACATACTTTCGCCTGGTACACTTCCCCATTTTTGACTTCAATAGAACCCGAACGCGCTTTGACAATTAATAAATCTGAAAACGAACAATTTTATAACCCACTGCAAATGTTAGACTGCAATGAAACCTGATTCAAGATATGAAAAACCATATTGACATAAGCGGGACATCAATAATTCTCCACTATTTTGTTAGTTCTTCATTGTGTTATAAATCTATTATTAACAGTTTGTATGGTCTTATATGCATAAGATTTAAGTCTGGTAAATGCTCCTTATAGTGACAAGATCTGTTACCTATTTGATGATAAAATGTAAAATACCGAATTAGAGACGCATATCGATATTTTAGCAAACAATGTCGGTTTTAGATTCCAGCGCGAAATGTAGGAAGGTCACGGTGGATGGTTCATGTCCCCTATTAAATACCTAATGATGTCAAATGCAATACGACAAAGGTCTTACTAATTAGTGGGACTTTAGTTAGTAATAAGGACAGCCAAAAGTGCTTACTTTGCTCTCGAAAATCTTTTGAAATCACAAACCGGGAATTTGAAATATTAAACATAAAAAAATATCAGATTATACGTTCATCGAAAACATTTTATATAATTCTCATTTCAAATTTTTTGGCACATTATCGTCTGTCATAAATATTTTTCTACAAAATAGGTTGTACAGCTGATTTTGGGTTTTATAAAAAAATAAATTAGTATGATTACATTTTAACCTGTGGTTCATTGTTCCTCTGTCTCTTACCAAAATTTGATAGACTGAGACAAAATCTCGAAAAACTTTGTATGAAAATTACGTTACTGATAGACAGAATTTATATATTAATACTAGCTGACCGGGCAAACGTTGTTTTGCCATACATGTGATTTCAATTTTCAATAAATTAAAAAAATTAGGGGTTGATCGTAGAGGGGTAAAAATTTAGGGTTGTATGTATTTTTGTATGTTCCATCAAAAAAAATAGAAAATATTTTTTTTTGTCTAAAAACAAAATCAAAAAAATTTAGGGGTGGACTACCCATAACATTTAGGGGATGAATAATAGATGTTAGCCGATTCTCAGACCTACTCAATACGCTCACAAAGTTTCATGAGAATCGGTCAAGCCGTTTCGGAGGAGTATGGAAACGAAAACTGTGACACGAGAATTTTATAATATATAAGATTACACCATAATTTAAGGTATATAACAATGTGCTTTCACAATACATAAATATATAACTACTGCTTTATTTACACAATTAAAAAACATCCAACGAATATGTTCATCACACAAATGTTTAACTAATTGAATACTCCTAAAATAATTTTGAAAAACTCCGCTTAGGCTTTTATATGATAATTACTAAGACTTCGCTGTTCATATTTCTGTCACCAGAATACCTATATCCGCATCTCGTGAACCGACATATAGGTATTAATATTGCCGCAATACATACAAAAATATATTAGTATGAATATTAAGAAAGACATTTTTTGTTCGAATATAGTACGGAACCTTCGTGCGTGAGCCCGACTCTCACATGCCCGGTTTCTGTTTTAAGTACCTCGTTTTTCCTTACCATCTGTCATCTCGATAGATTCGAGTATTTTTTATACTGTACTAGCGACCCGCCCCGGCTTCGCACGGGTGCCTGCTGATACTAAATACACTACAGAAAAATTAACGCGTCCGATCGCTACTAAATTCAAAGTGTGTGTAAAATCTGTATTATCTTCGAAAATATTCACTTAAATCATACGGTGTAAAGGGCCATATAGATCTTTATTAAATGAACAATGTATTCAAGGTATTTAATTGGTTAAGGATTAATGCTGTTGTGGGTGTGTCTTCTTTGTTGATAATCAAAGGCTGTCCACTGTATACAAGTGTTTTTATTGTCTTCTTATAATAAGTACATATATTTACAATTTATCTATTACATTGAATAGTCGTGTCTAGGGAATGAATGGCCTCGTTCTATGCTATAGGCGCCAAATATTAAAACCCACGCTTGTTAATTGGCGCGAACGTCTGCTATTGGACGAAGGGAGTGTGGCCATAGATAATAATACAAATTCATACAGATAAATATGGCCACACCGTATTGATTAAAATCGCTTCGAAAATTAGCCATTATTTGTCGTAAAAAGTAAATGACAAAAAAAGTTATTGTGGGTTATCCATAAGAGATAGACCTATACCATCATGGACTTTTCTGTAGACCTTTTCAATGTGTACAATACTTAGTACATTATTTTGATAAAACCCGTAGGGTTCAGCCTGCGTTTGCAATGTAAGCGGAAAAACTGTAATTATTTACGACATCATAATAGAAAGCGACTTTGTTTTATACTATGTAGTGATAAATAAAACAACATCAATATTAGCATTTATTGTACAACATAATTTATTGCTTAAAATTAATTTTATATCCTTTAGATTCGGGGTCCTGCTCTAGCTTGAAGTTTTCCGTGGACAAACCAAATGGCCGCAGTATCATATTACCTGAAAAACAGAATATACAGTTTACTAATCTATAAATAATATAGAGACGAGATGAAACCTGTAACATCCACTAATAGAGACAATGGCGTAAACATAAGATGTAAATATCTTAATATATATAAATCTCCCGTCACGATGTTTGTCCACGATGGACTCCTAAACTACTTAACCGATTTTAAATTAAATTGGCACACCGTGAGCAGTCTGGTCCATCTTAAGAGATAGGATAGCTTAGATCTTTAATTATAGTCGCAATTTGATTGCAAATTATTTGTCTATAATTAATTGACAGTCACAATTATCTGTAACTAAAAGATTCTAACAGATGTCAACTTTCGACTGGATTGAGTAAGTAATCAATAGATGGCACTGCTATGGTAAACCGACAAACGTGTCATATAAAGATTAATTTATTAAGCCAAATACTTTTATTGTTTAAAACGCTTTCGATTATAAACATATCCCCGTACACTTAAAGCTGATAATTATTTTTATTGAACTAAAAAAATATTTCTAGAAATCACACTTATGGCAAAACAACGTTTGCCGGTTCGGCTATTATTTTTATAGGAATATTGAGATAAGCATTTACATCGTATATTTTATTTATTTATTTATATAGGTCACGCCTGTTTCCCAGGTAGGCACAGATCCACCACCTGCTAAAATCCTTGCTATACTTCTCTCGCTTCCACCACTCTCATTATATTTATTCTTCTGTCCAACTCTTTTGGGTTTTTCCAGACCATTCTGAATCTGATCCAAAAAAGTTCACCCACCCTCCACACTTGCCTAATATATATATATATATATATATATATATATATATATATATATATATATATATATATATGACAACCCTTCTGTGCAACATATTCAAGCTATTTAATTTCAAGTTCAAGTATATTCAAGCTGTCTCAGCAGTGCTCGCCAGAACAGCTCGAAGATTTCAGAATTTGTTTGGTGTTATAGATAAGTCACAAACATTGCAGAGTTATTATTAAATCATTATATTTTCAGTAGAAACAAACGAACTCAGGTACTACTGGTTCCAATTCAGTCATATACCCTATCAATAACATGAAGTGAAAGATGTGAAAATATTTCATTTTCTTTCTACGTAATCGGTTACGATTTACATTCGCTTCGTTTTTCGGCAATCATGGACTACTCACTAGAAATATTATCATTTTAATATGTGATTTTAAATTCAAAGTCGATAATATCAATACGAAAAAAAATGTGTTACAACCCTATATATTGTTTCTTTTATATTATGGCAAATAATATCCATTGTTAATGGCAACACTGCCTGCGGCAATTCTACTGACAGCTTGGCATCACTTCTCAAATTTAAGTCTATCTTAGCTCACCTAAATCCTTAAGCTTCCCCAACACCTCAGTTTTAAGTTCCTCATTCCGCTTTTCTATCATGGGGGGCAATCTGTCCAAAGCGCCTTTCGCGTGCGCATTCGAGGGATCCAATTCCAACACCTTCTTAAAATCCGCTAGACTTTCGTCTAATTTATCTGTGGCTTCATATGACTGTGCGCGTCTGAAAAATAATTCCATCAAAATACTTTGCAATTGATGATTTTATTAAAAATATGAGTCCAAATTTGCAAAAATTCATTTACATTTTAAGGCAGAATAGTCTGGAAAGAAACAGACTTTTGGGACCAAATGATTATTATGTAAACTTAATATAGAACTGGGTAATTCAAATGGGAAAAACTGTATCGTGAAGTTGACTTGTCAACCAAGTAATAATTTCAAAACCATTTCAAGCACTATTATCCACTGAATAATTATAAAATAGGTCAAACTTAATCCTTTATAGCCAGATTTAAGTATGAGCGCTTCCTAAAATACAGGATTGTAATGAAAATATAAATAAAAGAATTGAATTATTCATAAAGTTATAAAATGGCTTTGAAGTGAATTTCCAACAAAATACTCTCTATTTACTCAATATTTAAATAATGTATATAAAAATATGTACTCATTATTTAAATAATTGAA
The DNA here is from genome assembly GCA_963693355.1 of Pontia daplidice. Classification (NCBI taxonomy): domain Eukaryota; kingdom Metazoa; phylum Arthropoda; class Insecta; order Lepidoptera; family Pieridae; genus Pontia; species Pontia daplidice. The sequence continues at coordinate 1,804,610 of CAVNZL010000016.1, read as the reverse complement.
TTTGACATGTAAATTAACTGTCAATTGATTGACATTGACATTGCAAAAGCAGTAAGCAACTCTCAAGGGTTCAATAGTATGATTTTGACCGATTCCTATATTATATGTATTAAATAAATGTTAAATTTATCATTTAATAGTTCAAATTCCAGCGATGCAATAGTTACCTTAAATATGCCTTCAAGTAATCTTCTTGTAACTCAATAGCTTTCGTACAATCTTGAACTGCCTTCTTGTAATTTTCCAATTTCATTTTTGCCGCACTCCTATTACAGTATAATATTGCACGGAGTTCTGGGAATTTCAATGGACAAATCCGTAGTCCTGTATAAATCAAAATCAAATCCTAGAATGTTTAATATAAACCTAGATCCTAACCTCCATCATCTAATATTACCCATAATACAACTTCGGAAACATGGTATACATGGTACATATGAATTACTAAATATTTTTAAAATAAACATCAACACTGCACTCAATCAAACTCAGTAATCACGGTGTAGTTAATTATTAGTTAGTTTTATAATAGAAGACACAGATCAAAATTTATAATCTTACACTGGTGCATCAGTCCGAGAATTTTTTTTAAATTTGACTAACTTATTAGGCAAAGATTGATTTCCAAATCACTACATTGACTGGGATAGTCCCAGAATACCAACAATATATTGTGTTAAAACTTACCTTCTGTATATTTCTCTATACTCCTTTCATAGTCTCCATCTTTAAATGCTGCATTGCCAGCAGTCTTCAACTCTTCAGCAATAACTCGCCTCTCTGCCTTTTGGTCATCTGTGAGATCCACTTCAGCATCTTTTAATGAAACTTCATCAACATCTGTATCGCTGTCTTCATTCTCACTTTCACTGTTTTTTGAGTTATGGGGCTCATCTAACGGAATATCTTTGAAGTCGTCTAAAAAAAAACATAATACAGACAAAATAAGTGTCCTCTTAGGATTTAATAGGGTTCAATGGAAATTAATATGTATTATTGGTGTTGATTCTTACATGCATTAGCAGTCTAAAAGTTTGGTCCAGTAATACAGACTATTTTAATACAGAGAAAATCCAATTCAACAACACAAAACAATATTTAATTTGTTACGAGTATATTTTACATTTATGATGCAAGTCAGGCTTTTTATATATATTTTGTTTAAAACTTTATAAAACTTTAGTTTAGTTCAAGTGTTGGGGTTTGTGGATTAGAATCGCCCTAATAAATCATACTAATAATTGAATTTGGTAACAACTTAATCAATGAAAACATTTTGGGCTATTTTTATTGCTATATAGACTTACCTATATTACTTTCTTTTCTGTCGCCTTTCGCATTTAGATCATCTGCACATTCAGGGTTTATGACATCTTCTACATTATTTGATTGTAGCGAAAATTCCAAATTCTTTGTTAAATCTTCGATCACTGCTTCATTTGATAAATCATCATTTTTTAACCTTTCAGACATTGCGGCTAATTTTTCTTGTTTATTTGATTAATGATTTTACATTAATTAAAATATATGTACAACAACAATAATTTAAGTAGGTTCTGTTTTTTTTATTTTGATTAGTATTGGACACTAAACACAGAATGAAGAATTCTGTTTTCTGACTAATGGCTAATGATTTTAATTTATGAACAAATCAATTGTCATATGTCATACTATTATTTACTTGACAATCACGGAACAAGTTTTTGATCATTTAGATCTGTCAGAAATACTGACATTATCTTTGACGGTTGACTGGCCAAAAATGTTTCAAAACGGGAAGCTTAACCTTAAAACCCCGTTTCCCTTTAGAATTTAGATAAACCGCTTTTAGACATTTTACCGTACGACAGCACCGCACCTGAAGGAGGATTCATCATTTATGATATTTAACATCACATACATAAAATATGAAATTTGGAATATTTATAAATGCCCTCTTGATTTTGCAAATAATTATTTATGAAAAACTTCATTAATTTAATAGAGACTCTCTGATTCGAAAACCAGTTCGGATCAAGCCTATTCAGAATTACACATACAATTATAATTTATAAAAAAAATACATAACAAAAATTTTGCCTATAGCTGTTACTAAATTACCTATATAATAAATAAATGTTTTGAAATGAAAAACGTTATTCACAATTTACTTTTTATTTGTTCTTTTTAGTTGTTCTACTAAGTTTATTAGGTGATTCTATTAAAATATTTCGCAAGTGCTGTTGGAATCAAATTCCGATTTTGGTGGGTTATCTTATATTTATTTGTGTGTTGATTTTGTACATACTTTACCACTTTTATTAGTTTTGGTAACTAGATAGATGTATGTTCAAATGTTTATTGAGTTTCATGTGAAATAAAATATTATTTATAATAAAAATAAGGCTATAGGCATTAAATATAAAGTAATTTGTTTATTTACAGCACCTTTGACAAAAAGTTATTATTATTAAAATTAAGTTTAAAGAAGAAACAAACCTTGTGTCATTCAAAAATTATTGCGGAATTATGAAAGCCGTACAGACTACAGAAAATAGATTCATGTCTGACATCACTGCTATGAGCTGTCAATAATCACTATATGTATCATTTGATTTGCAATTTCGAAGTTTCAAGTTATTTGAGCATTGTATTAAAAAAATAAAACCTGGTGATTAAATTCTTATAAGTTAAAAAATATATATAGCCTTATCAACTGGAACTAAATAGTAGTAGTAGTTAATTTGAAGGTGCCGAATACGATTATTTCTTTTTGTTAAACTTTACAAGTAAATTAAATTTTTCCGCACTCAAATAACTTCAAACTTCAGTGTTAGTTTTGAAACAAACGCTATGAAACTGTTGGAAAAAGAATGGTTTATTGAAGCTCCTTGGGGACGAATATGTAGTAAGTACAAATTATTCTGCAGCTGGTAAATTAATATTTCATTTTCCTGGTGCAAAGTCCATAAAACTACATTTATTTAAATATTTTATCGTATACGCAATCCATACAATCTCTTATCTCTCATTTCTTTTTATCTTTGTTTTTTGTTTGCATGTTCCTGCGTACATAGTCTCATTGAAAAGACAAAAAAACATTTTGATAAAAGATGGGTCCAATAATTAATATCTATAAGATAAGATTTCAAAATCCATACATGCCATTGAAACTTTTGAATTCACAATAATGAAATCTTTCACCAGGAATTGGATAATTCTTAGTGAAACAAATGAAATAAATCTTTAACTGCTATTGGTAACAGATTTCCAATACAACTGTAATTGCCCTAGATTTATCTACAGAAGAAAAAGATATTTAGCATCCACAAAATTGATAGTTAACATATACAAAGTTTAACTATTTCGAATGGAAAGGACCAGATGATTGTTTTAATGAGTATCAATTTTTTGGTTTTTATTTATGAATTCGGAGAGTACTTACTTTAATATTCTATACTTAATTTTCAGTTATTGCATGGGGAAATTGCTATGATACACCGGTACTGGTCTGCCATGGGAGAATGGATTCGGCTGCTTGTTTTAGACCACTTATGAAAGAACTACCACAGAAATTTTATTATATAGGTATATATTTTTATTAAGTTGTGACATCACCAAGGTTAACAAGTCAAATGAGAGATTTATATTACTATTTCTTTGATAGCTATTGCGATTTGCGTTGGGTCCAATTTTTTTTTATTTTATACCGACTATCAGTTTTATTTATTTATTATGTCATGCTCTTTTTATTTTCACCAGTTAATACAGCCTGTGTTGACAATTATTTTCAAAAGTGTAAAAACTATAACGGTTTCCTTTTATTTTTACATTTTAATAGAAATAAATACATAAATAAATAAACATTACACATTATTTGATTACATGTAATTTCAACTTGCAGTCATAGCAGAGTGATTTGTGTACATTAAGGAAGTTTTTAGAGACAATTGACATAATTTTACATTTACCAGGTATAGAGTTGCCAGGTCATGGCAAATCTGACCCATTCCCACGGGGTACGGCACTCACGCTGTATGACTTTGTCTATGCTCTTCATGTAGTGGTGAACCACTTCAGATGGGATAAATTTATCAGTATAGCTCATTCATTTGGTGCAACTGTGGGTAAGTTGCAGATATAAAGGCATTCATAGATTTAAAAGCCCTTGCCCAAGCTTTGTGTGTGATTTTTTTAGGCTTTTTTTAAATTACTTTAATATTCATGACAAAAATAATTTCTGCTCTGCTAATTTATTAACTCTGCTCTAAATTGTGCCAAGTGTCATGGTGGGTCAGAGTTTAGAGTAGTTGAAAATAAGGCAAACAATTGTCAACAAAAAAGGATATAATTATGCGCTGTAGTACTCATGGTCACTTCTGCTTGACAAATAATTTGTTGCCATAAATTTATTTCAGTGAAAATATACAACTTATGCTATCCGGGGAAAATTACAAAGATTATAGAATTTGATCCCGTTTATACAAAGGTAGTGGCGCAGGGGGATTATTACAGCTGGTAACTGGTTTAGTCTTAGAATTTTTATTGCATTTTCGTAACAATCTTTAATAATAAAAATAATCACGGTTTTAACTTTTTAGTTCATGTTAACAACATAAACACATTTAGAGTTGGAATGTGGAATAACTAGCTTCATGTTCTGCATTAAACACAATTTATGTTCAAATAAGGCCGATACGTTCATATAGTGATTTGTACTTGCAAATTCTTAAGTGGCCAAATCTATAATACCCATTTAATATTACTGTTTACAACAAAAACTCACCTTAATAGAAGTTTGAAATTATTTTATGGTTTATAGTAATTGGACATTATTAAAAACTCCAATTAAAGTCATGGCATATTAAATATAAAAACTACATCGTCAACAATCACATCTGTGAAGCACAATCGCATTTTCCCGCCTAAATCGTCTCTTTTTTTTTTTTGATTTTATGGCCTGGTAACGAGACCTTTAAGCCACAATCGTCTCTTTACAAAACAACCACAGACTATGTTAGTGTTGAAGCTAGATACAGATGCCACAGAATTTGATTTATGAAACATTTTAACAGACAAAAATTTGTTTTAAACTGACTAGTTATATATAAATACATTTTTTTAGGTACCAAGACACTCTGAGAGATTTCTTCGACCACTACGACGAATACAACATTGATATTGAAAAATCAAAGAAAATCCCTAAAGATGAGGTATTTATTATTTCTAAATACATATTACACTTTATATATTTAATTTCTATTTTCTTGTATATAGTATACTTTAAGAATTAAATTTTGATTTAAGTTTGTTTGAACGAATTGTAAGAACTATGGATGCAAATTAATTATTTTTGTGTAGGATTCAGCGCGAGTTCATCTGCAGGGCACAGCTATAGTAATATAATTAACAAGCCATGCAGTATTGGTTTATGTACCAACTTTATAAAATGTTGAACTGCTGAAGGAAAGGAAATTGATAAAAATATTTTATTATAGAGTCTATTTATCAACGAAGTCCATATAGCAACTCGAGATGACCAACATAGAGATGTAAATATTGGTATTGATACTGGACGTAGTATTATTATTTTTGTAAATTTCAGGCTCTCAGGAAACTGATACAACGTAGATACTTGTCGGTACAATGTGCGCAAGAGACGCTAGACAGGATCTCGATACCAGCAGGCGAGGGCTACATCAGGTATGTTAAAATACACATAAAATATTTGCAAAGAAACCCAAATACAACAAGAATATTTATTGATATTTTCTGTATTATATGTACTGTGAATAATTCGCAAAAATAGAATGTAGATTAGAGATATATCCAAACCAAAACACTTGGGGACTTTCAAGAAAAGACCGTATCTGAAAGGCCGGTTACTTATTATTGTGAGTATCTAAGGGCCGGGCGGTAGTATCATTTAAGGTTTGCCTCCGGCCCATTTTACCTCTATTTAAAACAGAAAAAATGCAAATGCAAAATGCACACAATCATTAAAATTACTGCTACTACTAAAAAAATTACAATAATAATTACAACAAATTAATTATTATAATATAACAATAATCATATTGAGCCCCTCATTATAGGTACTAACAAATAGTGACATGAATATTTGGATAATACGTCTGTATACATAAAAAATTATTGATGTTTATACAAAGTTCGAGTGTTATGAAAATAATAAAAAGTATTTTTTGGAATGAAAAAAAAGACAAAATCGGAATTGGCCCATGAGGGGATCGAACCCGCGACCTTCGCGTTATTAGCACGACGCTCTAACCAACTGAGCTAATGGGCCGTTGCTCTGTGCGTCGAAATTATAAATCGTACTAAGTATAGACGTTACTCTTTTAACTAAAATTTTGAATTAATTTAAATGAAACTTTACAATAATATAGATGACATCTCAATAACAATGGCTACAATTTATAAATATAATAAGTAGGAACACACCAACCATCTTCCAAACTGGAGATACACATATTATTTAATGAATTCTTTGCTTGATAATTTAATTCAAATGCACATATGGTAAAAGTAAATTGATTCCTAAATGAAAATAGATACTTTTATCGTTTCGATTTATATTAGATATATCGATAATTCATATATGTGTATACAATTGCGTGAACTGGTGTCTTTATTGATGTCTGTGATCATCTAGAAAATATACTTAAGAACTCCAAAATGAAGTGTTGGTATGGACAATCCACAGTGTGGATTGTCCATTATATTGTATTAAGTGTGGATTCCACACTTAATACTATGTTATGTTTTTTGACAAATTAATAGCCATTGCTAGGGTTCCGCACAATATATAAAGCTGTAACTGAAAGAAGTAATTATATAAGGCCAGTCGATTCTCAAACATTAAATTTTTATTATTGTTTCAGATACACTTACGATCGTCGTTTGAAAAGTATTCAAACGCCGCCATACACGTGCGACCACATCCAATCGGTTTTGACTAATGTCAAAACTCCAACGTTGTCGATTATAGCGCAAGACACCATAGACAACGGGTTCTATGATCTGACGCCATTTTTGCTCGACGAAAAAGCGTATCCGAATGGCAATTGTCAGATTAGAATTGTTAAGGGATCACACGATGTACATTATAATCAACCACAGACTGTCGCAAATTATGTGACAGAGTTTTTATTGGGCGGTTTTAAAGCGAAATTATAGATAAATGTTGATACGTTAAAATATTTTTTTCATTGGGCGCGGGTGGCTATTTCAAATGAAATCTAATCATTGGAGTTTCGAACTCATCATTCTTTACTAGAAATACCCAGAGTACAATGTTCAAACAATTTGATGTACACAAAGGGTAAATCTATCAGTCATGAATAGTGATACAGTTTGCTATAAAATACACATCTGTGGAAGATGATGTATTTTATAGCAATTGAAAAAAGAGTAAAATAACTATCGCTCATATATAAAACGTAATTATTTAGGTTACGGAACTCTTAGTACAGGAGTCCGACTCGCATTTACAGAGCTTTTTGTAATAAAAAAAATAAATGACTATAGGCTTTCAGTGAATTTTGATACTAATATAAATCATATTTAAGTGTGATTTATGTGTTATGAGACATGATGAAATCAGCATCAATGATCAAATCAATTTTTTTTAAGTCAATTTAAATATATCTATAGTTATTAATTTATATTAAAAATTAAACCTTATGTGGGCCTTTCAATACTTAATTACCATTGTTACCAAGGGTCACATTTATTTTATACTATTAGGTTAAGTTTGGTGAAAGTAAATATATTTTATTATTATCGTGTTTTCTTATTACCTAGGACCGGAGACAAAAAGGCTTCATAAGAGGCTCATCTAATGTAATTCGCATATTCGTGTTGCAGAACAAACCTGATCAGTTTTGTCTGGTCTCATTTCTATCATTTTCCACATGAGAAAACTAGTTAGATGCATAATACAAGATGTTTTAACAGTCTTATCCATTCATTAGTAAGCACTTATTTATTTATAATTTAAAGTGTAGTCCTATACAATATCTTGTAAATAACTAAAGAAATAAGTTTTATATACACACTTAACAAACTTAATATTTGTCTCCGTCCACAAAGATACTTTTAAAAGTAAAATAATATTTAGATATAATCCTATAAATCACATTCTTTTCTTGTTGCCAGAGATGGTATCATTTGTGCCCAACCACACATTATCATCAACTCGCTAACCATGCTGTGACCTGAAAGAAAATTAACCACCAATTGTTCTTCTATGGTGGTTACATAGGTCATTTGTGGTGTGCCACTCACAAGGGATTTAAAACCACTTATACAAGATTCATTCCAATTGTGTCCATTTGGCGCTTTACACCCATCTAATCGACATGAATATGCAAAGGGAGGAAAATTTATGTCACAGGCCCATATTTTTTCAGAATTAATAACACAGTCTGTGGTTCCAACATCTATAGCTTTAATCATATATTTTGTGTCTCTGTCTATTTGAACTGGTGCTATAATTTTTCCACGCATTAGTTTTCCATTGTGTTTAACAGATTCATATAGAACCAGAGTACCCAAATCTAATGAATTTGGGGCTAAAAGTTTATGTCTGGGAATATTGTCGAGTTCATTAACAAACCTTGTATTTTCTTCTAATCTTATGAAAAAATTACTAGGTGACTCTATTTGACAAACATGGACAAAGCATTTTGTCATTTCATTCCTATTAAACATTGGTACAACTGCTTGTCTCAAAGCATCCGGCAAATAAATCATAGCTTGTTCCATATTGAGCGTAATAATATCTGTAATATCAATATTTTATTAATTTTACAATTATTTTCAAGCAAATAATAAATTATAATAATGTAAAAACCAATTACCTTTAGATTTATTAACTAACAAATACTATTTCAAGAACAAGCCGGCTTACAGTCAGCGCCAGCTACTTATTTTCTTGTATATACTAAAGATACCGGATTCGTACCTTTGTTGGTTTTGACCATTGGTCATTGTATTAAGTTTATTTACAAAATAATCGGTAATTACCGTTTTTTATAAATCTATCAGATATGATGACAGATACACTTCACATTCACAGATTCCCATACTGCAGTTTGTTATTATTCTTAGTCTTGAAAAGTCAGTAAACTTTTCTTATTGTCTAGTTAAGTATGGAATGTCAGTTGTCAATATCAATCAGCTGTTATTGATGAATAATCATCCAGTTCTATTGTTGCATTTACTGTCCAACCGGAATTCTTTCTTATATCATAATATTTTGTAAACATGTAAAAACTTTATTAGGAAAAACGCTAAATATCGCTGTTTAACGCAGCTAAAATAAGAACTTCAAGGTGTATATTTGTTAAACAACAATGAACCATTTATAAGGTTATAATTAGTAAATCATTTAAAATTCTCATGTAAAATAGTAGTTTAATTCATCTGCATATAGAGTAACACAAACAAAAAATAGAATACAGTGGAAGGAAGTTTGCTAATACACTCTATTCAAATAATTTTTTAATCAGTCTCAAATCTGCAGTTTTATATATAAAACATTTTTATGTTTCAGATGGCTTTATTTATGAAGCAGGATTTCTCGCCTCCCATTTTATCCAGGAAATGGATAGCTATTAAGTTTAGGCCAAATATGGTATAACTATTGTTTTATATGTTCTTTAAAAATTGCTTATACATGTAAATAATATGTAATCTATACTTTTCAACATTTATGTAACAGGGATAATCCTTAACCCTCAGATATTTTTCACAAAGCAAAATAATAACAGCTGCACTTTCTAGTGGAATAATAAATTATTCAAATAATAATAATAATAATTAACTTGGTTGAATAATGTTGATTTATGTCAATAAATTTATTGTTAAAATAAATCACCAAATGTTTGATCAATAGAGCTTTAGATGTAGAAAATATTTTTAGATATAATCATGTAGAATACTATAAGAGACTAACATTAATTTCAGCTCATATACAGTCATGAAAATATAATAACTATATTGGAAAGTGGTTTGCTATTCCGAGAGGATAGTATAGAGGTGGAGCAAGATTCCCCTTGTTCAGAGGCAGCATGGGTCCACGCAGGTGGTGTTGCAGGGGGCTGGCTTACTAAAGGGGAGCGAAATAGTGCTTTGATAGCTATGGTTGCAAGTGTGTTGCTGGCACCACCTAGAAAGTAAGTTTTTATCTTTACCAATCCATACTGCTTATGATTATGATTATAATTATTTTATCAAACACTTACCCTATGTTAATAAAATGCATAAATATGTCTGTGCAAGGATAAACTGCTCCTTCTCTTAGCAGTAGGTTTTAAATGTGACTAATATTATATTAAAAATACTGAATACCGAATGAAAGAAAATATCAAAATTACTTTTGACTATAAGGTGTTTCCTACGGCTCTATTGAGTTTGTCTTCCATTTTTGAAAGTTGCAATCTTATTTGCAGTAATGCACGTTTTTCCGTGGCCAATTAGAAGTAACAAAATATCAAACAACTGGTTTCTTACGGCGTGAACATAATTTGATAGAAAGGGATAGAACACTTTTACTTCAAAAAGTTGCAATACTTTTGCAACTAATAAATTTGTTGTATTAATTATCTTTCATCATATTAAATTATTGTTTTCATAGTTTGAACAGAATGACGCTCGCAAGGATGGCGATGCTAGCGGTAATACCCGTAGCAATCCGTGCAACGCATCGGTCGCGTTGTCGCGGCACGCTGCGGCAACTAGTCGCAGCGATGCGTGACTATATGTCGCTCGTGCGCCGCGCGACTGCGTGCTGCCGGGAGTACGCGGCGTTGCATGCGCAGTTGTATGTATTACGGGAATTTGCTTGATGACGGTGCATGACGTCATAGAACATTGCATTTTATTAAAAATAAACGTTCTTAAAATAAGTGCTTGTTATTGCAGGGGCTCGGTGGCTTCAGCGATCGAAGCTACGCACGCAATGCTCTACCAACAGCAGAGGGATCTCTTGTTGCTCATGTCACGCGCAACATCCTCGTTGCTAGGCAACGTGCCGTGGTTACGCGGTGATGTCGCCGTGGAGGTTGACACAGATAATCTAATGGTGAGAATAAGCGGAGATTTTTTAAATAAAAGCTGTGACATTTGAATAATAATCGAAATATTAACAATGACTACGTTGACAAAATATTAATATTTGATCGCGTGTTTATCCCGTACAATTTTATTTGAATACATAAAATATGATATTACGTTTTTGAAAAGTTTTTCGCCTGAGTGTTTGTTAAATGAACTATAGTTGAGGATAAAATACTTAGTCAATTCTTTGTATGTATTCTGTTGACAAAACATGTTAAAAATAAATAAATAAAATAAAAATACATTGTTTAATCTCATAAGGTAATATTCAAAGAGTCTTGCTGGAGTGTCCTGTGGACACTTTATTGACGTTTGACACTGACATAATGGTAATGACACTATAAATTGACTTTGGCTGAAGTTTTTATTGTCCTCTCACAATCGTAAATTTTTGTGACTCCTTGATAAGACACATCGACCGTTTGATCAATCCACTCTCTTAATTTGTAAATATTGATTAAAGGCGTAAGTCAAGAGTTAACCAGTTGACATCTGGCATTGACGTCGATATCACAAACGTCAATATTGTTGAAGTGAAAACTTTTTGGTCATTTTTATGTTTTTATTTTTAATCAATGTTAGAACGTTGAGTTTCTTTTGTCGTTACTTCTTGTCATGTAGCTATAAAAAAATAGGTAGACAAATATAATATTAAAATAAATATAATATATATATATATATATATAAATAAATATGTTTTATTAAATTCCTTGCGCGCTAGTATTACTATATAAAATATAACAAATGTCAAGTATCAGCGATTGTCTCGTTTTATAATAAATGTTTCATAATAACCCTAAAAGATCAATCTACAAGCAGTACTCCATGTAAACATCCCATCATCAGACTCCAGACATCGATCACTGTATGTAGGGGGTCAGGACTTTCACCAAATAAACACAAATTAACGTTACATTTCCGCAAAGTAACGTCCGATTCCATTAATTCTATAAAAGCTTCATGTTTATTGATGTTCACCTCTGGTTTCAGAAACTCCACCACGCATTTCTAGTCGTCCAATCTACGTTGCTCAAGTACATTGCTCTTGCGCATCACATTCCGTCGCAAGCCCAAAGGCTATACAAGAACCACAACGAAAGAATATACTGGATCCACAATGTGCTCATAGACAATCTAGCGCGTGAATTCAAAGAGAACTTCGAATCCCTCGACCGGATGTACCGCCTGTTGAAAAACTACGGAACCAAAGACAATGTGATAAAAAAGCCAGGCCCGGCTATAAAAGAGACTTGGTTCTACTCTGAAATACACACGGGCGTTGCTAGGACTTGTTTGGAATTAAAGTTGGCCCTCAATAAATGCAGTGACCTGGATATGTTCCTGGACTCGTGTGCGGCGAACCAACAAGAGCTAGATTTAGACGTTTTGAACAAAGATATTGACGCAATCATAGACGATATAACAAAGTGTTTGAAGACAGTTCAAAGCTCACAGATTAGGTTGCACAAACTGCAAAATAAATTCCAGGAGGAGCGTAACGTTGAGAAGGATGAAGAACACGTAGAAGGGACAATTTTGAAAATAGAAGACAGAGAACCAGAGATTAGAGATGAAGTGTTCTATTTTGTCAGAACTGATGACGATGACGCCGCACCGTCAGTTGCGGACGTTGTGACCGGTCCCGGTAAGAAAGAGAAAGAAACAACGAAAATTGTTTTGAATGAGTTAAGAAGAAAACTAGTCAGAAGAGAAGATTTAATGCGAGAAAGGGAAAGACAGGCTCTAGCTAAAACTATGCCACAGCTTCAAAATGTACCAGAGTTTCCCAGACAGATTGATATGTTACAGTTTGTTGATCGTAAAGGTTTTTTATCCAAAATAAAGCGCGGGGAACGAAGAAAAAGAAAATGGAGAAGAACGAAACACAAAAAGATAAAACAAAAGTACAGATTAGAAATCTCCAGGTACACGAATGAAAGTGAAATACCGAATGTGTATGAGGCAAATGCGAAGCTAAATATCAAAAGCAGGTTGTTGACAGTTGACAAAGATAAAAAAGGTTTTAGACTTACTAAATGGTTAAAAAAGGGATTCGCCATAGATGACAACTCTAGTGCCCTTTCCGAGCTGAGTGATGTGGAATCTGAGGTTACAAATAGGAATTTCAACGTCGCGAATTACAAATTCAACAGACAGGACTTGGAGTTTTCGTCATCTGACAGTGATTTTGATTTAGGAAACAATCAACTCCTAAATGACATAAGGAGATACAGAGCTGTCAGAAAAAAGAACTTTCCCGCGAAAAGGGCGTCCATAGATATGGACGAGAGTATGAAACCCATAGAGTATAGATTCGGAACGGGGATGGCAATGGCGTCCGTTCTACAGGTAAGAAATGCGAGAGCTGCGAATATGGCGGAAGAGGTTTTTGTTGGTAATGGTGAAGTTTCAGAGGACAGTGGCAATGATGATGATGTATGATAGTGTTATATGATGATATATTAATTAAATACTCACAATCTAATTTAGAAAAGTGCTACAAAATTTTAGATTAAAAAAAAACTGTGATTAAGCGAAATGATTACAAAAACATAACTTTAATATTTTTCAGTACTACTAAGGTAAAATGAAACTCAGTATTTAAATAATACTTTTTATTAATTACATCGATCATGATTTCTGTGTTATAATGAATGTTCTCAATAACATTTTAATTACATTTGATTTTAATCAGAATATTTTGATTTTTCATACAAGTATTATCATCAGATATTTATTTATATTCAAGTTATGCTTAAAAAAATTAATTTGTATATGTTAATAGTTTTATAGTGTAATAAAGAAATCTTGGCAAACTAGTCACAATACAATAATTAACATTCATTGTATTCCATCTTAAATAACGTTTATAGGAAAAAAATTAGGAGTACATCTTCAAAAAACTTTGTTTAGACGTATATTTAAAAAAATTGAGCAACTTTGTAAAATTAAATAACCTAGAATACAGTATATTCTCTGTCCATAATCTTTACAACAGGTTAAACAGGAAAGTGGAAACTTAGTTGTTAATATATATATATTTATCCATAGAGAGTAGACTGCATTCTACATTTAACTAATTGTCATAGACTTCATAGTGCTTGTTATCTATGGTGTTGATTTTTCAAGAGAAAGCTTTGTTTTTGATATTATATGCCTTCTAGTATAATCTACAGAATATTGTGTCTACAAAAACAGAATAAATTATTTATTTCTCATGATTTTACTTAATGTTATAAATATCGGTAATACTCATAACATTATTATTAATGTTCCTATGTTGTTTTAATATTCCAATTATTATTAATTATGTCAACAAATTATACATTAATGATGAATCATCAGTAAATTATTCAATTAATCATGAATTACTCATTACTTACTATGGTGGTAAATTCAAATTCATTAATATAAAGACGGACATATAAATTAACATTTAAGGTACAATGTTAATTAATCAAATCATTAAATTATATCAAAATTTAGTTTTAAAAAAGGATAGATTTCCTGAACTAAACAAAATCCAATACATAAAACTTATTTACAAATTGTAAAAGTGAAGAGCAGATATGGCAAAGTTCCTCTAATGATTAATTAATTAGATTTAAGTCTTCGAAAAGTTGACAGTAATTGTTTTAAGCAACTAAATTTGCTTCATTCAAAATCGGTACAATCACCGGTTTTATATAAATTCTTTGTAATACTTTGTCATCTATTCTATAATCGCACAAGATCGTTATAAAATCATTACTTAATGATTTATTAATATTATATTATCTTCAGTTCGGTGATAAGCGTTGGGTTGTTCAGTTATGGACGCGAGGATTTGGTAAGTACCTATTTAGTTTTAGAAAGCGAAAATTTCTGTGTTCTGTGTAGTGAAAAACAATTATAGTTTTATTAGAATTAACTTACCTATATGGGTTCTATCTGTGACAGTCTAGGATAGGAGCGAAAAATCATCGAAAATGGCGGCATATGATGCGCTAAGCTCAGGTTGTCATTTTCACAAGCGGTGTAAAATGAAGCGAATTTCGATTTAAAGACCCGAAAAATAGGATACCCTTTCTGTATATGTTTCCTCTAGCAGATATGACGAAACGAAAAAACGAACAGTGGTTGATTATTATAGTCTGCATGAGCCTTGACCGCTCCGTCTATGTTCACAGTTCACTGAAGAAGTTTTATTTAAAATAGTCGCGTAGACAGGATATTGTTTTGAAATGTAGTAATTATTTCAGTACTACTAAAGATTCTTTCGATGTTATGAATTCCATCATTTTAAATTTAAATATCTTACCAATATTATGAAACTAATTGAGAACTTATGTTTGGGTTCAATCAAAAATTTCGCTAATTTGACGTATTTCAAATGAAAGTTAATACGTATTTGTATTTTTAAATAAAACAGCTTTTGTTTATAACTCTGTACTAAAAACCTTAAGCATAGTTATTGCGAGACGTACCAGAGGTTACCGAAATATAAACGATAAGTTTTATTTTTAAAGTAATTCTTACAAATGAATGCTTATTATTTTTTTATGAAAAGTAAAAATAAAACAACTTAACAACTAATATATAAGGCGGCCTTATCGCTAACAAGCGATCTCTTCCAGGCAAATTATTTACCTTATTGAGAGATTATTTAAGAGAAATATTATAATATATTGTGCTAATAAAGTAAGCATGTAAACATGTGCGATCGATAATTGTTCCTTGAATTGTACATTTCACAGATTTCAATCTATTAAAAAAATCTTTGCGTCTCGTTCACAATTAGATCCGTAACAATAATTGAGGACAAAATGGAATACATCTTAAGGCCGGAGTCATTTTAAAGGGTTTTCTCAAATAAATAAATCAATTATTTAAATGATCCAGCTAAACAAAGATAACCGGGTCATCTAGTAATAGATCATAATATCTTTATTACCGACCTTTACACAATACCTACAAAAAGTTATTTTATAGTTATCAAATCATTTTACTTTATATTAATTATAAGCTAAAATGATTTGATATATATAATTTAATATCCAGTTAACAATGTCTCGATATTTCTCTTTACTTTAGTAAGAGTCCGTCTTACTTATTTTACAAAAAGTACTGAATGCATTCTTTTATTATTTCAAAAGTCAACCCGATTATTATTATCTTTTTTTTTTCAGTATGTTCCTGCTAATCTGTGGCCACGTGTCAACAATGCCACAAATGCAAGCGACACCACAGACGAACTTAACGAATACAAAAAATTGTACGTCTATCAAAATACGGTTTATTATAAATTTATTATAATTATTATTAGGATGGATAGCGTCTCGCTTTGATAACTTTATATATTAAAACATATAAGTAACGAGATAATATATATCAAAATCTAAAATTTATCTTATAATTTAATTTATTTATAAATAAAGGAATTATTCTTCTAAATCATAAAACCAAATCCGTAAGTGCCTCGGAGAGTTTGTTTGGTTGAACGTAATATAAGTTAATTATATAACATCATAGTAAAGAAAAGTAGTTCCTTATTGTTATAAAATACAGCATGCTTTATAAAAAAAATCACTGATATTTTAAAAACTTTTTAGCTATAGAACTGTCCTGCGTAACCGGTAAAGAAGACAAGGGCTTTTGTGTAAAACGAAGCTTCTGTGACTATGGCACACCTGCCATAGACCTCACTCTATATTCTAAACATGGATATAAAAGGTATGTATTCTCGAAGGGAATTAATTGACAAACACTTCATTATACGCGGACGTCTTACAAAACGTTTTGTTAAATAAATACACTAGCTGATCAGGCAAAAGTTGTTTTGCCATAGATGTGATTTCTAGCAATAATTTTTCAATAGTTAATAAATTAATCTTTATATGGCACGTCTGTCGGTTTAGCATAGCAGTGCCATCTATTGATTACTTACCCAATCCAGTCGAAAAGTATCGACATCTGTTAGAATCTTTTGGAGTTAACAGATTATTATGACTGTCAATTAATTATAGACAATTTTCAATAAAATAAAATTACGACTATAATTAAAGATCTAAGCTATCCTATCTCTTACGTTGAACCAGACTGCTCTCGGTGTGCCAATTTAATTTAAAATCGGTTAAGTAGTTCTGGAGTCCATCGCGGACAAACATCGTGACAGGAGATTATATACTGGGTGGGGCAAAAGTAGGGAACGAAATATCTCTCGTTTTGGCGATTTGCATCAACTCTAGAAGTCATCATTTAAAAGACATCATCTTTAAATCCTAATGATACGAAATTTAATGGCACAAATATACATTTTAAAGAACCTAAATCTAGTTTTCTAATTTAGAAAAAATGTTATAGCTGAACCAAATAGGGTCTTTACTTTTGCGCCATCCAGTATTACGATGTCGTCGATATATATATGTAAAGAAAAAGGTTTTTCTTTAATTTGTATACTCCATCAAGTTCAAGTTTGACAATATATTCTTTGTACGGGTAAATAATTTCTATTGTTGTTAAAAATTCATTTTAATTAAAATTATAAAATATGTAAATAGGGAATTGATTAATGTAAGAGTGAACATTAAATGTCGTTTCTTTATTTACAGCAACACATTTTGGTTTCATTAAACATCGATCAATTCCGAATTAAAAGATGATAATTAATCTTATATATATATACTAGCTGACCCGGCGAACTATGTTCCGTCTTAAAGACAATATCACATCGTCACATTTTTGACAATTTCCCTTTGCCACTAAGGCGTCACAATCCTGGCGGTTCTCCGGAAAACTTTAATGTGCCAATACTCGCAAACAACGTCCATTGGCCCAATGTGCTGCAATCGTATTGCAACACTGCCCGACAGTATTTGATGAATTTCTTTTTTTGCTTCGTAAAATATGCTGTTGATCTCTGAGGTTTGCTCGACGATTCGCCAACCGTTTCACGGGCTCCCTTTGTCTAGTGAGTGCCTCTCGCACGAAGTCGAGCGGCTACTAAGACACGTGTCTTACTCTTCTTCAGCGTTTTTATTCGCAATCTTTCCATTTACTCTTGAATTCTGAGAAATATTTGATCGTCTTGGTCGCGGCATGGATTTTTTATTGATGATAAATCGCACAATACAATAAAAGAAATTATGATGTTGAAGTTCGCTTTGTGGCTTATTATTAGAAACTTTAAACCGGCAGAGAGTATTTATATTCCTTGTTTTAAACGAATGCATCAACCGATAAGACTTTTCTTAATATTCCCAGCTGCCAGATACGTACTGTTATAACAATTTTACCAAATGAACCGCTGAATTATATTTTGACAGATTTTTTTGTTATTCCATGTTACAGTTCTTAGCTACGTCTCTACCAATTTTCAGTCGAATCGGCTCAGCCGTTCTCGAGTGTAATTAACACGACTTTCTTTTTATATCGAAATATAGATTAAATCAAAACTGCGTAACTACGTAATAAGTACTTACAATACACGTATCTATGTACTATATTCCATTCCATTTTGTATGGATAGTTTAAACACACATCTCGGTCAGTATAGCCGGACGCTATTTATATTAAATAATTTCACGGTTATTATTGATTTTTTTAAAGTATTTTTTAATATAAAAACTCAACTTGCTAGTCTGATTACGTCATAATATTATTTTGAAAGATTGAAGTGACATTCGTATTTGTATGTCAAAGGAACTAGACAAAATCATTTTGCTGCAGGCGGGAGTTGCTCACTGCCGCAAACATTGGCAAAATCAATTTTTTATATTTGGGAAGCTCAATAAAGATTTAATGGGGAAACAAATTTTTATGTATATATCACTTCATAGTATAAAACGCTTTCTCTGTCCTTTTGTATGCTTAAATCTTTGAAACTACGTAACGGATTTTGATGCGGTTTTTTAAAGATAGAGTGATTGAAGAGCAAGGTTTGTATATATAATAACATAGTGGAGAAGTACTTTTATTTTAGAGGTTTCTAATCTGATGTCATAAATAATTACATTTTTCCGCTTACATTGCAAACGCAGGCTGAACCCTACGAGTTTTATCAAAATAATGTACTAAGTATTGTACACATTGAAAAGGTCTACAGAAAAGTCCGTGATGGTATAGGTATGGATAACCCACACTAACTTTTTTTGTCATTTACTTTTTACGACAAATGAAGGCTAATTTTCGAAGCGATTTTAACCAATACAGCATTAATCCTTAACCAATTAAATACCTTGAATACATTGCTCATTTAATATAGATCTATATGCCCCGTATGATTTAAGTGAATAATAATATGATACTAAAATAGTGTCATTATGCTCGATGACAATTGACATATGACAGAGATTAGAGTTCTGTAGCCACAGGTTAAAACGGCCGGTTTTCATTCTTTTGTGTCAAAATTAAAATGTATTAGGAACAATTGAAGTGGAAGAAAAGTCGAAAAAAGTAGCAAAAAAAAGAAAATATTATCTTCTATTTAAGTTTTATAAAGTTAAACACTTCTATAAGTTTCTTTCTTCCTCTATGTAAACTATCTGCATTTTTCTTCGGTACGACAATTATGGCCCCACCACTGACTTGCCAACTCCAGCATTGGAAATGTCATATTACAATTTGTGCACACCCAGTCTGGTTCAGCGCAATGCTCTTCGAAATGTTCCCTCAATTCAGTTATCAGATTGACACTGGAAAATGTCACTTTGCACATTCCACATTCGACCACAGTGGAAATATTGTATAGCTTTACAGGTCTTTTCACAAAATCACCTGAAAGCAACAGATACATTCGTTAACATTCGCGAAATTTAAATTATTATTTCTCACACTGTGATTTTAAATTTAGCATTAATAAAAGTACCCTTGCTCACTGCGAACCGGGAAAACCTCATTTCCACAACATTTATTTAAAGCCATGAAAAAAATAGCAATATATAAGGTTAATAAAATGGAGTCGCAAATTGAAACATTGTTATTGTTTACAACAATAATAATATTTAAATTAGCGACTATAATTCCTCAGATAAACTTCATAAATTTAGAAATTTAAGAAAACATGTTTCTGTGCTTTTAAAGTAAGTACATAAATTAATAAAAAAATTCAAGGTCATTGAAAAATACATACCAATAGACACTTTATACATTGGAAATAGTTTCTCTTCCAACTGTAAATTCATTTTGGGATCACTCGCAGCATCCTCTTGATCCTTATATAGATATCTTATGTATGCACACCCATTCATATATCTTTTATATGATGCATCACAATACAGCTTTTCTGGCAACAACTGAATATCTTTTTTAATGAATCTTAACATTTCACTCTCAATTCCTCTATCTGATTGATTTTCCCCAATTAAATTCATCATGTTAAATAATACATTTCTTTCTATTAATTTGCTTTTTTTTGAGTTTTTCACATATAGCTCTTGGTTAAGGAGAATTTTCTCAACTTTATTATTACAAGGCAATGCTTTATTGATCAGCTGGTGCCTCAATTCATGGCATATCTGAAATTAAATAACTATTATATAGTATCAGCCTCAGTGGCTGACCTTAGTTGAGTTTGAATAAACCGTGTGCATCTATGGGTCTGGTTTAATTTCCAAAGGTTTGCTATAATGATGAAAAATCATGAGAAAACTGGCATACCTGGCCTGGGAAATTTGAACTTATTCCTGTCTATATATATTTATACTATAAAAATTTTCAAAAACATAAGTTTGTTGGCAACATTCTCTTAACAAATTTGTTAAATGTATGCAGGTATTCGACAGCCTATATATATGTTTCTGTGTTATATATATATATATATATGTTGTATGCATTCTATGTAATGTACTACGACTATTAATTACAAAAATCAGCACTCACCTCACGCCTATATATTAAACGAGTTAAATTTGCATGTTTATGTGAAATTTCAATATTAATATTCCACCAATTGAGTATAGATTCTATTTTCCTTGTACCTGGGATAACTATAGTTGACTTCTGACGGTTCACATTAAATACCATTTGTAACGTTGGGTTCCTCAGAAACAAACTGTTCAATTGGCATCTATTTGCATCTATTTCCATAACAACAGGCGGGGCTGGTTCTTTTGTTTCACTTTTACCTTTCTGACAACTCTTTAATTTTAACACTGCTTCTTTTGCTAATGGTTCAGCAATCTCAATAGCATCATGCAAATATGCCTTTAGATGTTTGTATTTCGACTGTAACATGCCCTCTAAACTTGGCAAATTATTTGCCTTCTTTGCTTCATTTACCATAATGTCAAATTCTTCCCACAGCGGCCAGTCTTTCAAGTACTTCTTCAACAATGTTATGAAGATGTCAATTTCTATGTTATGTAATTTATACACATTGATATCAAACTCAACTTTGAGAAGATTTAAAATTTGGTTGTTTGTTAAAATTGTGTGTTGCTTGCAGTCATTATTCATAAGCCTTTTAAATAACTTTTTTATCGGTTTATCTGTAATAAAACATTATTTTTTATTCGCTGAAACTTGTATTGGCAATTATATTTCCAAAATCAATTACTATTATTTATGTATCATGGAAGAGTATCTAGTAACAGACAACACAGGGATGACCCTAGTATAGGGACTAACCTCCAATTACATAATTATTTTTACTACTACACTATGTTATATAAGACTATGTTAGAAACATTAAAATATGAAACATAGGAAAGTAAATCATTCTTTATACAAATGAATAATAACACTTGTATAAACCCTACAGTATTTGAAAAGATCTATATGTGCTTGGAAATCATACCATCATCTTCATCTGATGTAATAGCAACAATTGAAGCATCATTGGACGAATCTTCAGCCATTGTTCTTTCTGGAATTATAAATAATTTTTACATAATAAACAGATTCAGAAATCCAAACACAAATTAACGAGGATATTCTATACATTAGTTTTGTCATGTATTGTAGATCTTGAAACTGATAGTATTTTTATTTCAAAATATAACTAGAACTTATGATTAATAGTTGTATTAAAAAACTAGCTGTCCCTGGCAAACTTTGTTCAACCTTACAGTACTCTTATGATCACATTATTTACTTTTAAAATTAGGATAATTGTAAATAAAAAAAAATTATAAATATTCAATGATTCTTTATTCACCATTCATTGTAACGCATTGTGATAAACTACATTTTTTGTTTTTTTTATTAAGACCACGAATTTACAATGATTGATTGGATTCAATGATTGGAAGACAGATGGGAAATTTAAGTAATTTAAACTCAAATGGCATGTCGGTTAGGATCATTGGATTCCTCGGAATGAGAACTTCCTCACCTTTTACAATGTCCAATGGCCCAATGTGAACGCTTGTATGCAAGCAGTGATCAGTGCTGCAATCGTATTGAAAAGCAGCCTGATTCAAATCAGTATATGATGAATTTCTTCTTGTGCTTCGTAAATTACCTAGCTGTTGATCTCTGAGGGACGTTGCATGGGCTGCCTCCCTTTGCTCTTGTGAGTGAGAAGCACTACGTCGAGCCATACCAAGGCGGCGTTCTTTACGTACAATGTCTTGCTCTTCTTCAGTGCTTTCATTCGCAATCTTTCGTTTTACTCTTGCAACACGGCTTTGTCGAGAAGGATTTGATCGTGTTTGTCGGGGCATGGTACTTTTATTGATGATAAATAGCAAAACAATATTAGAAATTTTGATGTTTTGTTGGCTTTTTATTAGCAACTTACTTTAAACTGGTAGAGAATATTCATATTCCTTGCGTTAAATGACTTTTTTTTAATATTCTCAGCTGTCAGTTGCGTTGCTTATACCACGGTTTATATCACTTCACACAGGAACGACGGGAACGGGATAGAAAGTATCCTATACACCATTGTTTTTCAATCTGTGGGTCGCGACCCCCTGGGGGATCGCGAAGCTCCCTTAGGAGGGTCGCCAGAGGTCGAAAAAATGGGTACTTTAGTAAAAGAACCAATTAAGACAATATTGCTAATAGTAATAATGTAACATACATATACATACATCATAAAAAACCGAAGGGTCAAATGTGGTCGCGAAATATTTTTTTATTCCAGGGGGGTCGCATCATGAAAAAGGTTGAAAAGCACTGCTATACACTAAACAGTATACACGACTTTCTTTTATATATATATAGATGGAAAATTACATACAGTTGAACATCCTTTCTGCAAGTTCTATTCAATTCAGAAAATATCTAATTCAACATCATTTTATAAACATTTATCTTTTAACAGTTTATTTTCAATTATCAATTTAGTCAGACAAAAGTATGATTCTAGTAGCCACCAGTCAATTTAGGAATTGTTTGTACACTTACCACTGTTCAGAAAATAAATAAATGAATTAAAATGTTTTTGTAGTATGGACAAAACTATTCCAAATTAAACCTAATTAAACAAAACTTAAATCTTCGATGCATTACAACTAATAATAAATAAAATGGTAAGAGCTGAATTATAAACTTACAAATTAGCCACAGTAGTAATTTTGCAACTATACCGATTTATGAGAGATCGAGATAATTTAAAAAAATATACCTAGTAAAATTATATTTTTTTGTGATTTGCACGTTGATAATATTTTTTTAAAAGGTTTTTAGTTTGGATACAAGACCTTTAGGCCATAATAATAATTATTTGTTTAGTTTACAATACAGTGAGATATTTTGAACGTAGCGGACATGATCAAAGACAATATCACAGATGTTACTAGAGTTTATTTTATATTAACTTAATTACGCTGTGCACAAAGATAAAATCGAGAAAATTCAAAATAAGTTTATAAAATTCCTTTCTTTTAAGACACATAATAAATTTGATGAATGTGTTAATGCGTGTAAATATTTCAAACTGAGCCCATTAGAATCTCGTCGGAAGCAGTATGATATGAATTATGATGTTCCTGCATGATATTATCTCAGGAAGAATAAATTCTAGCATTCTACTGGAACATCTCCAATTTGAACTACCTGCTTATCAGACTCGTAGTATTGCCCTATTCCATGTTCCTAGTGCAAGGACAACTTACGCTTGGAACTCAGTTCTATTTCGTGCAGCCCGGACGTATAACCAAGATTTTTTGGACCTCGATTTATTTAATTTAACAAGAATTTCGTTTAAGACCAAAGTAAAAAAACTACTAATGCTTAATTTGGGCACACTACCACCCCACTTTCACATTCACACCACACACACTCACATGACACTTCGCTTCCATGTTTTTGTTCTTCTTCTCTTCTCTCTTTTTATTCCTGTTTAGTCTTTATATATATATAATAGGGTTAGAATCTATTTTGGCTTTAGTTACAGTATTAAAATTTTATACTATATGCTTAACAACGCTGTTTGGGTTAGAAAATTAATAAACAAATAAATTAACGAGTTAATACATCAAAACGTAGATTTGTGATGCAATTGTGACATTTGTATTAACTTTGATTTTGGAGTTATAATAGTTTGTGCTGGACGTTTTTAAATCTTGTATATATTTAACAAAAATATTTAAATGTTAAAATATACAATACTCAATACATATGTCTTTCTTTGTTACAGTGTGTGCTCAAAAGACGAAGTTTGCTGTCCTCAGCTCTCAATACTTCAGCATTCCGAAACGAATTCAGCAGCTGATTTAGACGACTCAAATTTTAGCAATGAAGATGATGATGACATCTTTTAATATCTTCCAATAAAATATTAGTTCTATGATATCCAAAGTTCTGTTCGTATTTCTGTAGTTTTATTTTGACGTTGGAAACTATTAAAAACTTTAGATTTTTTTTATTTTGTACATTATTTCAAAGCAACTTTAATTAAATAATGAGGCATTTTTTGATATCCAGATATCTAGTGTATTGAGAAAATAAAAAAGCTAAAGTTTTAGGTTTATGTTAAAATAGGTTTATTGTTAAAGATCTGAATTTGATTTAATTTTTGTGTCAAAAAATTTAATTCAAAGTATAGTCATTATTTGGTACTCAATAAATAGGATTTTAATGGAATTCATGAATCAAATTTTTTTCGTTTCTATATTCCTCTTACGCTCCTTCCTCCTCAGGAAAAGACGTATACTTTTCCTGAGGTTTCTTTTGAGTCTTACTATGTTGACGTGGAGACACTAGTCGTTTCCAATATATATTTATTTAATAACAGCCTAAAGCCAAAACATACTTAAAAATACCTTACCAACCTAATTCCTTGCAGGCTTCACTCGTTCTTAACAATATATATTATTCCGTTATGAGTCGTTTCCAGTTCAACAAACTCCATATTTTATACTTACGACTGTAAGTCTGTTATGAAGTATGCCGTCTGTGGTTATCTATGGTAATGTCGATGACTAAATTCTACGTCAATCACTTGGTTTGGTTTCTGTAAAATATTTATCATTTGCTTTTGGTTTTTTTAAATATTTGTCATTATTTGTGTATATTCAACATTTTTTTGAATGTCTGAAAGTAAGTAATCAAACACTCATGTCATAATTTTTGCGCTTAAGCGATTATATGATGACCCTGCCGGGATTTCCGTCGCTGTTAAATGGTTGCATTCACACTTCTATTTGTTACAAGAAGAATATAGGACTGGTCCAGCAATCATCAAGCTGAAACTGCTGGTAAGCCATATTTTTTCTACATGAAAGTTGGGACCATGTATGTTGAATATTCAAAGTTATAAATATGTACAAGTGTTATTGATGATAGAAACTTAAAAAACATGATGATATTTTAAAAATTTAAAATGATTCATTTGTCATATTGTCACAATGAAATATTGAAGTAGAAGCATTTAGGCCTATTTTGAAGTGATAATTATATTTTGTACCAATGGTCTATAGTTGCTAGGTTTCCATTGTATATATAGCACCCTTACAGCAAAAATGTTAATTTTACAGTATGGCCGTTTTAAGATTTTTTAAGAATTGAGTGGGTTATAACGACAAAAATATAAAAAAGCTTTGTGATCGGATTAAAATAACAGTGTAACTAACGCTGTTTCAGTATTCAGTGGCATACAATAAAATTGTTTTTATTGTTTTTTATTAAAGTTTAGCATTGTGTTGCTTAGAGTTTTGAAGTTATTCAAAACTTTTTGCTTACTTTCCCTACATTGTTATGATACAAAAGAGAGAAATAAAACAATACAACTACTAAATTAATTATATTTATTTGGCACATGCTCACAGTTTTAGTTCCAAATTACCACACATATTCATAATTTAGAACTCTGTTTAAATGTAAATTAAAGTATTAAGTATCAAAATAACAGAGACTTTGTCATTTCACATAAATCACACTAAAATTAAAATCTTGTTCTTACTACTTACTAATTAGTACAATTATTAGAGGTATTTCAACTTATCTGCCAAGGTTAAAAGTGTTTCCAAGTAGGAACTGTAAAAGTTACATAAAAATCAGCGTATTAACCCTTCTTTGCATGATTTTTTGTATTAAAAAAAATCAGGGTGATGTAATTAATGCAAAAATATGTATTATGTAAAAAACAATATGATGGAAATTTTACATCATCATGCATTGTGACAAATTTAGCCCCATACAAAATAAATAAATATAGTTTACTCTATCTTCTTTATTCTTTAGACAAAACAATTATTTCTCTTATTTAAGCACAAATTGACGCCATATTTATAACATGAAATTGTGGAATAGCCTTTACATTTGGGAAAAATGCACTTGGTGGAGCTGGAGAACCTTTTCTTTTTTTTATTGTAATTCTTCTTCAAGTACACTGGTACTAGGGCACCCTCTTATAGCTTCTTTGGTGGTTCCTCTGTTGCATAGCACCAAGGCAGATTCATTACTGAATTGGCTTATTCTAAGCAGACTCAGCTTCACCTCTGTCTTGAGTATTAGTGTTTTGTACTATGGACTCCCGCAAGGGAACGCCAAATTCTATTAATTAAACCTGAGAGTTTAAAATAATAAAGCTTTATTTATTCCGAATAAATTTACATTTTGTTTTTTTTTATTAGTTAATGTGTGGGCCTGGGTATCCGGAAGCTATATCCAGGATGCTCCCTTCCCTCGGTAAAATAATCTGCGCTGGTTCGGCTGTCGCGTGTCGATATGATAAAAAAAGGAATCCAATAATCGATAAGACTATGACTTGCACTTACCATCAACGGCGGCGTGTCTCGCTCCAAACCCTGGATCCTTAAAAATTATAAATTGTGTGGTACGGTATGCGGGTTATAATGTTAGTGCGCACGCGACGGTGGAAAAAACTTCACTAACTTGTGCCATTACACCGGAACGTCTCCGGTTCGTGTGTCAAATTCAAATCGACAACTGTCATCCTTCTTGACTGACACCGATTTAGCGCGAACAGTTAAGTAATGTTATTAATTATTTTTATAGGTATGTTAGTTGTTAGTTATATTTATTTATTTTTTAATCTAATGGTTGAATTTTATACCGGACCCCGTTTGGGTAAAAGCCTCCTCCATTTTCTTCAATTTTTCCCTGTCTTGGCTTACTTTCATCCAGTCTTTTCCTGCAATTTCCGCTACATCGTCTTCCCACCTTTTTTTTGGACTGCCTCTTTCCTGGGGAGCCATTCCATTTCGTTACTTTTAGCGTCCATCTCTCGTCTGTTAGCCTGGATATGTGCCCTGCCCATTGCCATTTTTGTTTCAGAGCATATTTTAAAGCATCCGTTAATTTAGTTTTTTTTCTGATATTTTCACTTCTTATTTTTTTTAATTTTTTTGACTCCTAATATGATTCTTTCCATAGCTCTCTGAGTCGTTGTTATCTTTCTCTTTCTTTTATTATTAATCTTTTTCTGCTGTAGAATATACTTTCCTATCAAGATTTCCTTTTGGGCCCAGAATTTTCTCCATGTTAATGAGCATCTTCTTTCCACTTCTTCTTCATTTCTCTTTTTGCTGAATGAGACCTGTTTGCCGAGATATACATATTTGTCGACATCCTCTATGTTTCTCCCTTCCATTCTTATAGGAAGTCTGTGGCTGTTTGTCATGGCTTTTGTTTTGCTTTGATTCATGCTCAAACCGACTTTTTTTAAATAGGGATTTTAGTTTACTCTTAATTTTCTTTGTTTTTCTCTTTTTAATTAATGGTTTAGTTCGTTCGTTTATTAAATTGATAGTATATGGAGACAGAACTTTGTTATTTTTCTTTTTCCTATCCCTTTCTTCTGTTAATAAACAGTTTTTTTTAAGATTTCTTCATGGTCGAATGTTTTAAGTTGATCTAAACTAGTTCCCAACTTATCAATATAAGATTTAAATTCATCATTACCTTTCAGTGTAGTGAATGCAGGATTGAAAGTCCTCCTAATTTTGGCCCGTGCGTCCAAGTCGAAACTGCCTCTTATAAGTATGTGGTCGGATGGAAATTTAAGTTGATTTAATACTTCCACATTTGTTATTCTCCTCGGTGTGTTGGTCATGATAAAATATATCTCATTTTTTGTTTTATCATCTGGGGATATTCATAATCGATAGTTTATTTTCGTAAGCGTATTTGATCTTTCATCTTTCATTTTCATCATTGATCTTTCATCGTATTTCATCAACACTGATGATCGTATTTCAACAACAATGATGATGGGAAAATATGGATATGGTAATATACCATATCCAAATTTTCCCATCATCATTGTATCTATATCTCCCGGTTTTCCAACTTTAGCGTTGAAATCTCCTATCACAAGTACAGATTTTCTATTTTTCATTCAGATTTTTTATTTGATTCTTCTATTTGACATCGCATTCTTCTTACTTCTGCCAGCCCAATTATATCATAATCGATATCTTCTAGAGCGTGGATCAGTTCCAGATGTCGTTCAGTCAATGCTAAGGATCTCACGTTGTAGGTACATATCTTTAATGGTTGTGATTTTCTGATTGCAGTTTTATTTAGAGGGTGATGGTCACTATCCCCCACGATGGCCAGTCGGCTTGGGGGCGCTTCTAGTATTGCAATTCTTTGTGTTTTGGTTCAAGTTCTCCAGAGGTAGAATGTTTTGTTATATTTAATTTGGGTTTTTGAATAACATATTTTTTTAAATTAGTGGTTTTCTTTTTCTTTGTGTGCTTATCTTCTTCACATCTAGGGGGAATTATCTCTGGGGATTCAGACGAGTTTCTCTTTTGGATATGGTTGTGTGGAGAACGGGGGAAATGTTTGCGCTGATTTCCTCTTAATATAACGAGTTTTTCATAGCGTATAAAAGTAGTATTGCCTTGTTCCTTTTCCTTTTGTACTTGTACTAAGAGCTCTTTGCGCCTATTAAGGACATAAATTTGGTAATTTTCCTTTATGTAGTTTTTTGTATTTTTTAGACAATACTTGTTTTTCAGCAGCCGCAACTTTATACTCTTATATTAAATGTTATTATAAGTGGTCAAATTTTTTTCACATTTATTTCTCAATAATAATAATAATAATAATATTTATTTCGCAATCTTTTAGCGACATCCACTCTTTTAGTGACTCTGAGTCTGATAAAGTACGCGACGCACAAGGTACGGGCTTATTAGATCCTACTCTACCCTGAGATACACAGCGCCTAGAGCAAAGTCAGATGCGTCAGTTGTCAATATGAATGGTTGGTCAAAACCAGGTTACTGCAATATCGCATCGTAAGTAATAGTTTGTTTACACTTGTCAAATGATTCTAAAAATTCCGCCGTATGTACAATTTTTCTGCCTTTTTAAGCAAACTGTCACAGGTTTTGTTAGTTTTGTGAAGTCTTTAATTAACTTGCGGTAGTAACCCTAGTCTTGGAAATGATTTGATTTTTTTTTTGGTTTTTAGGCAAGGGGAAGTAAAGCTTCGATCTTGTCCTTATTCGGTTTCAGTCCTTCGTCAGTAAGTTCATGTCCTAAAAAATTTACTTGTTTTTGAAGGAATTCCGACTTATCCAACTGAACCTGAAGGTGTTGGGTTTGAAATCTTTCAAAAACTTCACGCAGCCTTTCTATATGTTCTTATAATGATGTTCTTATTGTAATAACATTGTTGGATTTTAACATTTTTGTGAAATAAAGTTGAGGCTTCCATAAGGATCCTTCTCTCTTTACATCACAGGCTGATCATTAATTGTCACTAATAAATGATAACTGATAAAGTGACTATGATGGCAGTGTCGCGCCGACCCCCGGCAGCACATGTGTGCAGAACGGCCCTTTTTTAAAAGAATATTTTGAATTGTTAATTTTGAAAACAGGTAAGAGGCAGCTTCAATTTTGGCAGCGTAGGAGTTCGTCTCATTTATAATTAGGCCTAAAACGTCATCGTCCCAAAAGCATCATATTCCGAATTGTAAGATTGAACCGAACCAGTTCGCTCACTAACATTCTGCAGGATATGCAGCCTGGTATTTTAAATATGTTTTCTTTGAACCATTTTTCGTTAAGTAGGCATATATAAATGTTTTTTTATGTCAAGAATTGAATGAGAAGGGTTTTTTACTATTGGCACTTTGAATATTTTACTGAGCAATACGTAAATTAGTGTACATATATGACCTAGATCCATTATTTTAGATTTTTAATCAATATATGTATCTCTCATTACCCTTATTGCCTAGCTCCACCAATGTCTGTAAGTACATCATTGTTAGAAACAATTTTATTTTTAATATGTATCTTGTTTATTTACATTATCTACATCTGTATTAAAAGAATTATTTACGTTTGAAATATACATTAAAAAAAATTGCAATATTGGCGTATTATAAAAGCGGAAAATCCTCTGAAATATGTGTTTTCAGTAATTTTTTGAAATTTTTTTGAAAAATAAAATTTACAGAATTATATAATACTTTCAACTCAGCTGTGCGCGCGACCCTATGTGTGGGTAAATCTTGTACATATACAGTGACTTTGTGTGCGTGACAAGAGGTACAGTCAAGCACAAATATAAATACAGTTATTTACGGTTTATATCCGGTTTAAAAAAAAAAACAGTTATTTCGTAATTTTATGTTTATTTATTGAACATTATTCTGAATCGCTACTTGAAAAATCAAATGATGAATTTTCGGTTTCGCTGCTCTCACCAAGGTTAATTATAAATTCTGACTCCATGTCAAAATGTCTATAGTATTCTTCTTCTTTCTTTTGTACATGTCGACAAGTATTACCCCATATCCCTTCATCAATTTGACTCAAACGTTCATTTATGAGTTTCATTATTTCCGTCACATTTTGGTCGACATTATGCGAGGCAATATAATTTTTTAAAATTCCCCACACATTTTCTATGGGGTTTAGTTCAGGATGGTATGGTGGCAGTCGAAGAACTTTTATGCCATATGGGTGAAGTATATCGTCAATCTTGTAACAGATATGTTTTTCTTTATTTTTTTTAATCAAATCATACAGTTCAATTTTTTTCATATCTTGATTAAAAGCTATATTTTTTTCTGTCAGCCATCTCTGCATTTCTATTTTTTTGGAATTAGAATTTGGGGCTCTGTCATTTTGAACGTTATGGTATGAGGCATTATCAAGCACAACCACAGAGTTAGGTGGAAGATTCGGTACTAGACGTTCTTTTAGCCACTTTTCATAGTTTTCTGCGTTCATGTTAGAGTGATAATCACCAGAAACACTATTTGCTTTGTATGTCAATAGTGCGTTAGGTACGAAACCTTATTCTGAACCAGCATGCACAATGATAATTCTTTGTCCTTTCGACAGGTTTCTCTTTAAGGGTGGTCCATCTTTATTACCCCATCCTTTGTTTTGCACATGATTAGTTAAGATGTAGCTCTCATCTGTATATACGATACACCGATTTTCTTGACGGTATCTGAGTAAATTTTTTAGATAGGAAAATCGTAGTTTTTGGATGTCATGGCGCTCTATAATAACACGTCTGTTATCCACAGTTTTTCGCCATTTGTATCCCAACTTTAACAAAGCTGTACGCAGAGTCGAAGTACTTCCATCATAGTTAAGTTTATCTTGAAATATTCTTTTCAACTTTAGCAAGGTAGGTAACTCGCGATGTTCTAAATGGTAATTTTGAATAGTGGAACGTATAACATCAACGTTAAAGTTGTCTAATTCTAACTTCTTTAAACGTTTTTTACGGTCTTTATGCGGAGATTTAAATTTAGAGTCAGGTTCTTTTCCTTCAGCCAATATATTAGTAATTGTTCTCTCTGATACCCCCACAGCCATTGCTGTTCTTTTCCGTACGCTATTTAAATGTTCACTTAATTTCGATATTAAAATTGGACTTGCACTGCAAACTGGATCACTTACTAGTTCCAATATATCTCTCGCGTCTATTTTCAGAAATTCGTATACCTTAGCAATGGTTTCTCGAGTCTAAAACAATAATACGTAAACGTCAACAAGGATGTATTTTTTCGTATATAGAATTATAATAAATATTAATTACATATAAATTTAAAATTAAACAATATTTACCTGACTCCTTAAACATTTTCTCCGTGAAGAACTAGACATTTTCGTAAACGACTGTACCCGTAAAAAAAAGCGTTAGGAACAAGTCTTGCTCGGACGACGACTGCCGCGTCACTGCCACACGAATGAAAGTTGTATATTTACAAGCCCACGCATACATAGGGCCGCGCGCACGACTGAGCTGAACTATCTATATACAGGTGTATTTAGAGTTGTTAGTGGGGGAAAGTCATTGTTATTCACTAGTTTAGTTTAGCCACGGCAATTTACATTACAGATTTCAGATGGCTTATCACATTCCTTATATAAGTGCTCGCCTCCACAAATTGAACATTTTTGTTTACCCTTACAGATTTCAGCTGAATGGTTAAACTTGAAACATTTAAAAACATTTTTGCAGTGGTGGTAACTCGAATGTCAAGGGAAACCAAAAAAAAATCGAGATAGCAAGTTTTCGACTTCTTCGACAAATTACATTAGGTAACATGAGAGTCAAGTACATAATTATAATGAATGAACTTACACTTTATGTTTTAAATAATTGATAAAAAATCTGTTATCTTCGTTTGATTCAAGCCATTTACAGATTTTTTATCAATTATTTTTTCTAGTTCTTATAGTGAACCGAATATATGATCCTCGATATCATTACATCTTTCAATGTAAGTTCGTAGTGTATCACTTGCTGCTCTTGCTTTTTAATTTGACACCGATGGTTTTAAATCTGCCGGATCAGTTTGATCATCGTCATTTTGATTATTGTTATTGGCGTCTCCATTCTGTTTAACGAGATCAATGATTTCAGCATCAGTTAATGTACCAGTTGTAGCCTAGCCCTCCATCGTATTCCACATAATCTTCAAATTGACCTTCTATGTTCTGAAGTCTATTCCAGTCAACTTCTAAGCTCGATTCTGGCTGAAGAGGTTCTTCCGAAGGTTCTTCTTGTGTCATCGAAAATCCACAACTTCTAAAACAGTTCGATATTGTTGTCGCAGACACACTTCTCCAAGCTTTGTCTGCCATCCTTATTGCATCCAATACGTTAATACGAGAAGGTGAAGCGGAGTGTTGTTCCATGTCAATTGTCAGTTTTCTGACCACTTCCTTTCGTTAAAAAGATTTAAAGTTCTTTATTATCCCTTGATCTAAAGGCTGTAACTTAGGTGTTGTGTTGGGTGGAAGAAATTTAACTTTTATTGCTTTCAATTGCCGGATTATGTTGTGAGCAGTACAGTTGTCAATGAAAATTATATTTTTCGTTTCTCTTTCGTCATTTTCTTATCGACTTTAATGAGCCATTCTTTAAATATTTCGGCTGTCATCCAAGCTTTCTTGTTTGCATCATACTCCAATGGAAGAGTTTGAAGACCAAAAAAACAACGAGGCTTTTCAGCCTTTCCTATAACCAACGGTTTAATTTTTTCAGTGCCTGCCAAATTAGTTGCTAGCAATATTGTTAATCGCTCTTTACTGTGCTTCCCACCATGGCATTTCTCGTTTTTAAAAATTAACGTTTTGTCAGGTAAACACTTGAAAAAAAAGGCCAGTCTCATCGGCATTAAATACGTCTTTTGGTTCATAATCTTTCAATAAACTCTGCAACTCAATATTCCACTCATCACATATCTCATTATTGACACTTGCACTTTCGCCGCAAACTTTTTTAAACACAAGTTCGTCACGTTTTTTAAAATTCATCAACCAGCCATTGCTGGCCCGAAAAGAATTGTGTCCCAATGATTTTGAAAATTCTTCGGCCTTTTCGCGTAATAAAGGCCCACATACACTTAAGTTTTAGTTATCACGACGAATGATGATCGAGGATAAAGGATAATTAAACTACGAGGGAGCGTTTTTATATTCGCGGAATGGGGGGGCAAAGGGTCCAAATAAAAAAACCAAATTATTTTTCCTTTGCAATATATTCACCTGCAAGACGGATAACTTTCGTTTCACGTGAAGATCCAGTTCTTTCTCTACCGCGTTTGCGAGTCTGCTACCTAATAGAGCTGCTTGTAACTCTAGTCTGGGCATCAAGGTAGGTTTCAGAGGTGTGACTCGTGCTTAGGCCGTGACGAGATGTACCGTATGACCTTCTTCGTTTGTCGTTCGCCAGTATACGGCGGCTGCATACGCGGATTCACTCGGTGGTAGGTATTTACTTAAGGTATGCAGCTCCCCCTCGGTGCAGAATGGTGACATGCAGCGTGGTAATCGCACATCCTGTATTTTTTGAATGTGTTCAAGATAGTCTTTCCACGTTTCGACGTCGCCCTCGAAGATTTCTTCATCCCAACCGATGCCGCTTCGCCATATCTTCTGGATTAGCCTTTTCCCTTGAATGAGAACGGGTGGATAAGAGACCGAGAGGGTCGAACTTGGACATTGCGGCGCCGATGACTTCGCGCTTCCTCGGCGTCTTCATTAGATTCCAGATCGCGACTATGATTTACTTCCATCAGGGTATGACCGCTCGGGAGATAAGTCCCCGAATTAGAGCTCCTTTTTCTAGATTAACGAATGACGCAACATTTTTCTGCATTTAAAGTCTTGCCATTTGGGTGACACCACCTAACAAGATCGTCCATGTCGCTTTGAAGGAGAAATACATCTCTGGTGGAGCTAACCTTCCTAAAGAATTTCAAGTCGTCCGCAAATAGGTAGAAATTAGAGTTTTTGAAGCAGGTCTTGATATCGTTTATAAATAAATTGAACATCAAAGGTCCGAGATGCGAGCCTTCAGGAACTCCTGATGGAGTCTCAAACGATCTAGATGTATAACCTCATACTATGACTCTGCTGCTACGATTTGATAAATAGGACTTGCACCACTCTAATAGGGGTCCATCTATACCTGAGATTAGTAGTTTGTGAACTAGAATAGTGTGATTCACCTTATCAAAAGCTTTACTGAAGTCAGTGTATATTGCATCTACAGAAAGTCCATCTTCCATGTTTTCCGCAAGGTCTTCGACGAAGGATACTAAGTTAGTGGCAGTGGATCTACCTTTAATAAAGCCGTGTTGTTCAGGCAAAATAAACTGGTTAATATGACGTGATAGAGCCGGATATATTAGAGTTTCGAATACTTTCGCGAAAAATCTGATTAAGGATATGTGTCTATAATTAACGATCTTGCTCTTGTCGCCACTCTTGAACAAAGGTAAAACCAAGGAGCTCTTCCACTTTAGATCAGTATGTGCCACGAGGTGTATCATTTTTATCTAGAAAATCTTAATTACTAAATATTCAAATCAGTTTATCGACTAAAGATTAAGAATTTGGCATCTTGATTTTTAACCTTCTTCACCGGATAACGGGCAAATACGTTCAAGTGGTCTGCGTAAATATCCCTTTTGTGTTTTAACATCAGCCGCGCGACTTATTCCGTCTGGGCCTGGAAATAGTCTCACTACGCGTCCCAAACGCCAGCTTAAGACAGGAACGTTCTCTTCTTGTAATAAAACTAAATCTCCGACATTTAGACTGCCTTTATTTAGCTTCCATTTTTTTCGCATTTGCAATTCATTAATATATTCCCTCTGCCATCTTGACCAAAAATGTTGATGGATTTTCTCTATTCTAGAATATCGTAATAAGTTATTCTCCTTGGTATCCTTATAATCTGGAGCCGGGAGTGCATTTAGAGATCTTCCAATAAGAAAGTGTCCAGGAGAAAGGAAAAGGAGATCATCTGGACTGGAGGATAGAGGGCACAATGGTCTACTATTTAAAATTGACTCCACTTGCTCAAACAGGGTCCCTAGTTCTTCAAAAGTAAAGTGGCTATTGCCGATAGCTCAGAATTTTTCATTATTGTGGTAACAAGACCATATATCTGACGTAATAGAAACTGCAGCGTTTAAATTTTTTTCCATTATTTCCTTGGTAGTTCGATCGTATATGTCCGGTATTATTTTTTCAGTCATATAAGGACGACTGGGCAACTTGTACCTCGGTACCGCTTTTTGCTTGAGCCTATTTAATCCAACTTGGTCAACAATTCAGGTCAGAAATTCCTGTGATTTTTAATCTTGTTTTCGCTCAACAGTTTCAGATAAAGTCAATTGCTTTTGCAAGGATGGTTGAGAAGCCCTAGTATAAGTACTTGAGGACGGACCATCATAAATTTCGCTAAACTCATCAGGATGATTGGCTTTCAAGTAGTTTTTCATGCACGTGGTTCCAGCTTTTTCTCCCTCTCCTCTCTTATAACACCTTGGTAAGTTGAAGGTGGTTTATTTACAGGTACAGTAGTTACAGTCAGAAGCAAGTTGTATCTTCTAGTTATGTAGGTATAGTGCAGCTAGGTTGTAGCGGTGAGCGACTCGCTCGTCTTGGGAAAGAGCGGGGGCCTTGTAAAGTCACTCTTTTCTTTGACTCCTGTCCTGTCTTCTCCAGAAGCGCCTGGTACTTTTATAGTTTCAGACTCTTATTCAATGTAATATCTGATATAGCAAATTCAAAATCAGACAGAGAATTTGGATTGACTGGATAGATTTCGCTGCCGCTAAAACCACTTGTTGCATTGGCAGGTGTAGTTGTTCGAATCCACGCCCTTTTGTTGACTAGAAATGTAGCGGTTCAGTTTTTTGTGGATTAGTGCGGATAAAATTGTTTGTCGCCGCATAATAGTATTTTTAAATGGTCCGAATACAGATACGTCTAAAGGTCGTTCAGCAGAAGTAGTATGACTAGGTAAACAAAACGGTATCACATTATTGTCTCGAGAACTCTCTAGCGAGCCTTGCGGGGTATAATGGTACGTTTACACGCTTGCCAAGCCGTGGCAAACGGCAAACGATCCCAAGCCTCCACAAATTTCGTTTGGCGTTTGTAAGGAGTTTAAGAGCTTGTGAATGTGTCAGTCTGCAACATACAGCCAAGCATGGCGGACACCGAACTTGTGACGGCTATTGAATTCGGTTTAATGTACTTTTATCTAAAATGTAAGCAAAGTGATGCCCCAGAACGCATAGATTCCCGTTTTTTTTTCAAGTGCTTGCGAAAAGTAGTCATCAAAATCAAGATCGGCTATTTTACCGCGGTATTCCTCATTTTGAGCGGTTAAAATTGAGTTGGATTCGGTTATTGCCTGCAATTTATTATTTATTGCCTCTAATTCCCTATTTCCTTAAGTAGCAGCTTGTTGGTTCTTATGTTCTCCTGGTATATTGATTTTATGTGATCGATTTAAATTTGAATAAATAATTTTAAAAATTTGTTTGAAATCTTGAATTTCACTTGAATTATTGTCCACTTGTTCTTCATATTTTGTGTTGGTATCATCATCCCAACTACGACTTAGTTAACGACATAACATCAGATTCCATAATGTCGTTTCATTTCCGTATTGTTTCAACAATTCCAAGCACTCGTTAATGGTGTCATGCAATTCTTGCAACCTTTTAGTGTCCGACTTTTTAATTTTAGGTAAATCTAATAATTTATCAAGTAGTTCACTGCTTGTTCTTCGTTTATCGTCATACCGCTCAGTCAGTAATTTCCATGCGGTGACATAGTTTTGTTCGCTGATTGGCAAATATTGAATAATTTTTGCAGCGTCGCCTTGCACCTGCGTTTTTAAATACTGCATTTTTTCGCAACATGATATTGAATTATCTTCGTGAATAAATCTTTAAATATGCCCCATGAATCATATTTTCCTGTAAATATGGGTATCTTTATTTGTGGTAGCTTTCCAGATCTTGAAGATGTAGACATCGGTGTGATAGAGGTGGAATGTATTTTTTCCTGAATTAATTCGATGATGGTCTCGTACTCACATTGAATAGTTTCAAATATGGTGTTGGAAAAATATTCATTGTCGGGCGTGTTTACCTACACTTATTAACAGCTCTTCGTGCATGGCCTCAATTTGTTGCCATTGGTGTTGTAAGCTTTGTAGGTTTTTCTGTAAATGCCAATATGGTTTGTCTTCACGAATCGCAGCTTGCGCTTGGTTGATCTTGATTTTCATTTGATTAATTCTGAATTGTTGAATTTTGTATTTGCTATCGTCGTTGGTCTTGAATGATGTTGAGGGGTTGAAAATTTCATGAACTTCTTGCAGTTTAATTTCATCAGCGTCTAATTCTTCCATTGCCGCGTCATAATCTTGTTGCAATTTTTTTTGTTAAAATAATTAGTTTTTATGTAGTCATGTGACGAGAGTAGGTCTTCTTGTGCCAAAATTTTATGATTTTTATTTGCTCGTAAGTAAATGTCGTTTAGCAACCGTCTTCTGTCTTGTATGTAGCTCCCAGTCTTCCGTGAACTTGAGTCCTTTTTTATATTTGTAAACAGTCTTTTTAATTCCAGGCTGTCGGTCTCCTGACTTTGTATTAAAACGTTAATTTATTGAATATCCATTGTTTGTAAGTCTTTAAATGTCTTCCTCCCAATCCCAAACCTAGCCAATTAAGTTATGTACCTAGCGCATCTGCGCCATCAATACGGTATATGCGACTTCTCAATGCACTGGTGAGATCCGCTTGTGGAAGGTCAGCCACCGATCCGCTACCGCAAGAATGCTCCAACAGAATACGACTAAGTACAAGTAAATACTTAAGATCACTAAAAAACTGATGCAATTGGGGTACACCAGCTCGTAGATCACTCAAGTGTCAGCCTCTATGGGGAAAAGAAGAAGTCGCTGTCTTCAAATGTCTTCTTTGTCTTGAAAATGTCTTCAAATGTCCTTATACCGGTACAACCTTAGCCAATGAAGTTATGTACCTAGCGTATCTGCGCCCTCAATACGGTATATGCGACTTCTCAATGCACTGGTGAGATCCGCTTGTGGAATTTCAGCCACCGATCCGCTACCGTAAGAGTGCTCCAACAGAATACGACTAAGTAACTACGTAACTGATGCGATTGGCGTACACCAGCCCGAAGATCACTCAAGTGTCAGTCAGTTTAGTCTAAGGGGGAAGGGTTTTATTTTTCTCGAAGGACCAAGGAGCAAGTGGGACCGTACAGGATCAGAGGTTCAGGATGACGGGAGTCTCTCAAAGTAATCGGCCAGCGTCACCACGATATAATACTTTGAGCGGACGTGAGAAATGAATGAGCGAAAGCCGTATTCAAATCTGATTTATTAAAATAAAATATTGTCTTAAATATAAGTTACACAGATACACACAAACATACAATTATTTATTGAGCTATCTGTGTATCGCGCAGCTTCAGCAGTAAAATTTAGATTATTGGATCTAGCTCAATCGCGTCAGCATAGTCTGGCGCCTCCACGAAGTCAGGACTGCAGTTGGTACAGGCCTTCTGTCATTGCTTGTGTAGTGGAGGGTGAATCGCTGGCTTTTGTTACTCTGGTCCTCTGTCGCATTGGAATGCTGTAGATTGCTGCTGTAGAAGGCTGTCAATTTGAATTTCCCGTCGCTGTGCTATGCGCCTCACTCGCACCCATTCCCTCACCTGTCTTCCTATCAAAAATAATAATATGTTTATAATTATACTTACCGTAATTACACTAAAAGTGACCAAATGTGTATGCAACTCTATTTTTTCCCAAATGGTATTATTTAGTTGTGACTGCAAACTCGTTTCTGAGTTGACCATGTCATGAAACATGTCGTCTAACTTCTTGTAACGACTTTGTTTCTGTATCTGAACACGTCCGATGCGCTCGGCGCGGGCGCGATACTGAATAGAAAATTCCGTACGTGTGCGCCGGCACGAACAAAATGTATGCAAGCGCTGCATTCCGCATGACGTCATTGGGTTTTTTCCAGTAGGTTTCTCCGAACGCGCCGGCTTGTATTCGAAACGTACTGTTATACGGAAACTTAAAATAATCTTTTTAAAAAATGATTTATTTAGATTAAGAACATAAGTGCAACCTTAATGAGTACTGACAATCGACTGACCCTGCTCCCGCTTGGAATGCTTATATGCTTTCCCTTTGATTACTTTGCACATTAGATAATCAAGACGTTAGCCATATCCCTTACATACTAAGGGTATAACAACCCCCCGCATAAGACCGAAATTCAGGGGTATAACTGAATTTTCGGAAGGTAATCAAACTAAGATAAGTGTCTAAGTGGAGCAGGGCTTACATTCATTTCCACATCTTCTGGTTCAGTGGATTTTTGGAGTTTAACATTTTTCCTTAATTTAATACAATAAACTAACTTATAGGCTAGTACTATAATAGCAATAATAAAAATAATCGTAATAGAAACTGAGTAATAAGTTTGGAATTTTACAATAAAAGGTTCCTTATTAATTAAACTGTCTAATTCCTTAATTTCACTTTCACTATTAAGTTTTAGTTTATTTAAGTTTATAACCTTCGGCGTCTTATAGTCAGAACTGAGTTCACTTTTAATTTCGGGAATCATATTACAGCAAGAATCGTTTGTCAACGTGAAATCCAGTATAGGTGTAGTAATATTAACCTTGAAGTTTTGAGTAGCCGTTATTTTCATTGTTCTGGTGAATACAGTGCAATGTTTAGGTATTTTTAATATGCCTGTACCAAATACTGTGGTTTCGGATAGGCCATTTACACCACAATCTATAGAGATCTTATTTCGATGTGATTGAATAAACACCCATCTATTATTCGTTAGGGGTTCCCATGCATCAAGTGTTCAAACATGAGTTTTCGTTGTGCATTGCTGTGGAAGTGAACTATGAGGGTTTTTTAACAATTCTGTTTCACACGTAGGGTTGCCACTGGTTGAAAGGATTGCCCGAGTTTCGCAGATATAGAGCTCAGAGTTTACAAGACTACATTTTCTTAAATTATCAAAAATACAATAATCATTCTTATTATTAGAAATAGCAATATATTGATTATTCGGTAGAATAAAACTAAAAGAAATCGGGTCGTTCATATTATGTGGGATTGGAATAGCTAAGGTTTTGTATTCACTTCTGGTTCATAGTTCAACTCTGCTTGCGTACTTCACACTCGCGTAACTGTACACTCGCGGCCAAAAATGGCAGGGTCGCCATGTAGGGAAAATGGATAGGTGTTCGGAGAGATGAGTAAAACGTATTGAGTTCGGTGTAAGACTGAATATATTTGAGGACTATGCATTCTTATATATTAGATACATACAAATCTATCATACACCACTACACCTACTTGGCCTACCTTCCCTGGCTACATTTTCACCAGGGTCGTTGATTTTTTTTTTATTGAGTAAGGCTGGTTTTAGAGTCACGCTGACCATCGGCACTGACAGCTCAGCGCGTAGCTTGTCAGCGCTGAGGTTCAGCGCGAGACGTTTCAGTTTCGTGCTGATCGCTTTGGTACAGTACAGTACAGACGCACAAAAATGCAAAAGGCATTAAAAATTGATGCTTTATATTACCTAATAAAAAAAATAAAGATAAAACTACGACGGAGATTTCATATTCATCCAATGATTGAGCAGAGAGCCTTCGCAGGAGAATTTGTTATGTTATACAACACTTTGAGGGCTGACGAAACAAAGTTCTTTAATTACTTTCGAATGTCGACTAGAACTTTTGACGAATTACTGGCAAAAACACAGGATATACTGGTCCATTACAGCTTACGACGTGTGCCTATACCACCGATTGAACGATTGATGGTGACTTTAAGGTAAGAAAAAAACATTTACTTGGCATCATAGTGTTTAATAAACATAAAAAAGATAAACTTTTCACATTATTCATCATTACGGTTTGCTGTTTGATACCCAGAGTAACCTGGAGTCGTATCATTGGTTTCATACTCTGAGTAACCTAGAGTAGTATAATTATATGATGACGATGCATACGAGTCATGTTGCGCTGGAGATCTAATGTCATGGGAGTGGGAGGATGCCGAGCTACTCGATCTGTGATTTTTAATTTCGATGGCATCCCGCAAAACTCTCGACCTAAACTCTAGCTTTTGTTCTAAATCAAAAGATCTTAAAAGTGGACCCAAAGAAGAGAAAAAAGACAGGTCGTCAGCAGCAATATCTGGTGTTTGATTACTGAGTGAAGTCAATAACTCTCTTTCAAACACAGAACTTTCTACGTTTGTTTCGCGCGGCCTGTTCTTTTTTCTGTTT
Organism: Pontia daplidice; assembly: GCA_963693355.1. Taxonomy (NCBI): domain Eukaryota; kingdom Metazoa; phylum Arthropoda; class Insecta; order Lepidoptera; family Pieridae; genus Pontia; species Pontia daplidice. The sequence continues at coordinate 1,761,990 of CAVNZL010000016.1, read as the reverse complement.
TGGACCCAAGGTCTTTGTGATGAGCTGGAATTATCAGCATGGGCATTCTGCTCTCCTTGAAGAGTGTTTGAAGAAGCTTGATGCGATGACATATCAGAATCTTGCGTATTTTCTGAAGGTATCGTATTATCCAGTGATGTCGTATTATCCATATTTTCTGAGGGTGGGAGGAACATAGTTTCGTACACAGTTATACAGATTTGCATTATTCATTTAGGATTGGAATTGCAACAATCAGTTTGATTGTGGACGAAGTGTGTAACACAATATGGGAAGCACTACATGATGAATGCATTCCAACAAACACCTCTGATATGTGGACAGAAATTGCTAACGGGTTTCTACAAAAGACCAATTTTCCAAATTGCATCGGAGCTATCGATGGCAAACACATTCGAATCGTAAATCCAGAAGGTGGAGGATCTACGATTACAAGAATTTTTACTCCTTAGTTCTACTGGCTATGTGCGATGCAGATTATTGTTTTACATATGTAAACATTGGATCATATGGAAAAAACTCGGACTCATCAATTTTCCAAGACAGTGTACTGCATAGGAGCCTAGAAAATAAAACCTTTAAATATACCAGGGCCTAAGCCACTGCCTGGAACAAATAGTTCAGTTGAATATGTTATTGTGGGTGATGGGGCTTTTCGTATATCTAGAAAAATTATAAAATAAGAAAAAAAATTTAACTATAGATTGAGCCGCAGTAGACGATATATAGAATCGACATTTGGTATAATGTCAAACAAATTCAGAGTGTTTCATACACCGATTAATGTGGGTTTTAAAGTTGCAAAGAATATAGTTAAAGCATGCTGCGTATTGCATAATTTTATAAGAATTCGCGATGGTTATCGTATAGAAAATACATTTACGATTGAGGGTATAGTAGACATACCAACTGTGCCTACAAACAGGTCTGGCAACGCTCTACGAGAACATTTTGCTGAATACTTTTTGAGCCCTATTGGTAGGGTGCCTTGGCAAGACTCATGTATATTTTAAATTTAAATACTTTATTCGTCCCGTAGTACCTACACCTATTCCAAGATAATAAAATAATCACCTACCAAGATGTTGTTTTTCTTCTTCCGACACATTTTCGTATAGTGCGAAAACAATATCGTCCCAGGATTTGTTTTTAGCATCTTTATTTTTATACAGTGGATGGGATGCATCCCATAATTGCTTTCTTGAGCGTACTTCGTCGATCACTCGACTTGTGTCCACATCGCAATTCATCATGACGGCCTGGCCACGGGGATCGGCAGTGCGAAGCGCGACGCGGGAGGCGGGGCGACCATTCACGTGGCGCCATTTGCAGGCCACGCGCCAGTCGCGTTCGTCGCCGCGACCAGTAAGGAAGTTCGACAGCGAAATGTCTTTATCGAAATTATCTCGGTATTGCTTAGAAAGTAATAATTTTTTGGTTCAAGATTTAATATTTGGAAGAGATTGTGGAGTATATCATTTAAATAAGAATTTACTTATTAGACTTTAAGGTATGTATTATACTCACGTATGTATACATATCATTCTATTTTAATCTATAAGGGCCGGCGCCCACTGCCGGCACGGGGTGGCATGACACGGCAGAGCATCCCGCGGCATGCAATGGCATCCTGCGGCGTGTAGTGGCATCCCGCGGCGTGCAATGGCATCCCGCGGTGTTCCGCATCCTGCTGAAAGCCCAGCCACTCTGGTTAGTTTTGCTCCGCGCGTATTCGAAGTTGGTTGTGTCGCAAAAGAACATTTTGTTGTGTCGTTATGGTTGACTGGGATTTAGTATTAATAGCACTTCTAGCTGAAGTTGAAGAGAGACAAATAAGAACTGCTAATTTGACGAACAGACAACTCTGGGTGCATAATTTATGGAGAACAAGATCTACAAATGGTGAATTCAGCAACTTATTTAATGATTTGAGATACGACATCCGAAAATTCTATGATTATTACAGAATGGACTATGAAAAATTTGAAAAGTTAAGTGATTTGCTAAAATCGCATATAAAGAAAATCAAAACTAATTTTCGATCGCCTATACCTGTTACAGAGAGATTGTCTGTATGTCTAAGGTTAGTGCATATTACATATTGCATGCGATGGGGCATAGAATTAGGCAAGATAAACTTTAACCACTTCGGTTGAAACAGTTTAGCAGAATAACCTAACAAATTTTTGAGCAGTGTGTGACACCACGGAGCGTTTACTAATATTAAAATAAAAGTCTTGATTTATTTAGTAATTGTTTATTTTTATAATCAGCTATCTATGATCACAAATGTACCTACAGTACAGTATGATAAAAAGCGAAAGTATCATAAAAAATTTAGTTTTCATAATCCGGCAATTGAATATTGGAGTTATTGTCATATATATCACTATTATTTTGATGTCTTTATATAGGAGTAGGTATGTATTCTATATGAGTAGTACCATAGTTTTGTTCGGTGTTATATTGTTGTTCGGGCTTATTAAATGAAGAAAAATTGTGTAAAGGATTTCTTCTTTCGATAGTTGTATTATGGGTTCTGGCAACAGAAGTTGGTGCGTATTGCTGAGATGAATGAAATTCATTTGAAATATCGAATCCTGAACTTGATGTCGAAGGACGACTTCGCTGCACAACTGAACTTAACTCCACATTTTCCAAATGCTTTATTTCTGCATCAGTAACAATACGTAAAACATCGCGTTTTATTTCAGCTTGTAATTTTGGTGACAAAGTCTTCGCTGTTGCCGCCATTGCTTGAAAAAATATCTCCATAGGATGTTGTTCCTTCTTTTGGTTTTCAATGTATTTTTTTTAATATTTCTGCTGTTGTTTCTGTATACTGTGTTTGCGATGACATGTATGATCGCTGACGAACATGTCTAGCTGGTCTAGAATCTGATGCATGGGATGAACACGACATTTGAGATACAGGCGATTGTGCTTCAGGAAAATTAACAGTTGATGCTGTTTTGGGAGGTGGTGTATTTTCGATATTCTGCGTATCTTCGGAAAGCTGTGTATCGTCGGAAGAAGAGTCTAAATTTGAGAGCTGAGGTCTATCTTGAAAAAACTTTTGCAGAAATTCAAGTTCCTTTTTAAATTTAATTGGTCGCCTCTTTTTGGCAGCGTCACCGCTTTTGGACACCCTGTTTTTTAAGGCTTTTCTATAATTGTTACGAAGGCAGCTCCATGCCTTCTGACATTCTTCATCTGTAACAAGAATGAAGTATTTTAAATAACACACGCTTTTAAGTCGTCTACTAATGTTTTTTTTTTGTTTTGTTACAGGTATCTAATAACAGGAGCTTCTTTTAAGTCTTTAGCTTTTAGCTATCGTATGGGATTCACTACTGTGCGTAAAATAGTCCACGAAACCTGTCAAGCAATATTTACTGTATTAAGATCTACTGCATTGCCGAAACCCACGAGCCAACAATGGCAGTCAATTGCAACCGACTTTGATAAATTTTGGAATTTTCCTAACTGCATTGGGGCCATAGATGGTAAGCATTTCAAGATTAGAGCTCCTAATAACAGTGGAAGTATGTATATCAACTACAAGAAGTTCTTTAGCATCGTTTTATTAGCTGTCGTGGATGCAAAATACAAATTTGTGATTATAGATGTCGGAGCATATGGTCGAAATAGCGATGGCGGTATACTTCAAAGCTCCAAATTTGGTTCGAAACTACGTAATGGTTTTTTAAGCATACCACCGGAAAAAGCTTTACCACATTCAACTCAAAAATTACCCCACGTATTTGTTGCTGATGAAGCCTTTCCACTAACAAAAAATATTATGAGACCATACCCCTCACATCTTTTAAATGATGAAAAAAAAGGATATTCAATTATCGCTTAAGTCGAGCACGGCGTATTGTAGAAAATGCTTTTGGAATGTTACAAGAAAGATTTGAACTATTTCAAAAAGGTATAAAAGTTCAACCAAAGTACGTTAACAACATTATACTAGCAAGCACGTGTTTGCATAACTTTATCATTGATGATCATTCTATGGAGGCACTTGGCTCTAATACTAATATTGCAATCGATAGAACCAATGATACAGTTTTCAATAATCTGGAAGGGATGGTTGTAAGAGATTGTTTCACGGAATATTTTTCTAATGTTGGTAACGTGTACTGGCAAAATGAAATTGTTAATAGATGTTAGTTTCTATTTCTGACAATAAATAAGTAAAAAAATAACTTACGGGTTTTATTCATTTCTTCTGCAATTTTCTGCCATGCGTTCCTTTTGATATGTTGATCCATGTAGAAACGAGAGGAGACATCGTATATACACTCATGCGAACGAACCAGATTAATCAATTTCTCTTCATCCATTTTCCCGTATTTTACGTGAAGTAATTTACTGTATCGCGTACGCACGTGCTAATTACTTGCCACGCTCAGTCAGTGTGAGAGAAAAAATCGCGCGCGCCAGTGCGTTTTCTCCCTCCCTTGCCCCCGCGCACCGACCGGAATGCGCCCCATCGAAATGCTGCACAAGTTTCAACCTTATTTCAACTAGCTAGCAATCATAATTCCTCGATCCAAAAATGACCCATATGTCTCACGGCATGCAATGGCGTGCCGCGGAATCCCGTGGAATGAAAAGGCAAGTCACGTCATACCGCCGCATCCTGCGGCGTGTCGCGTCATGCCGCGGCATCCTGCGGCACGTCGCGGCATCGTGGTATCAAAATAAGGTAACGTAAATTCTAAACTTATTGAAATAAGATTCAAAATAATTTAATTAGTATTGAAATCCTTTGCCATGACATGCCGTGCCGTGCCGGCAGTGGGCGCCGGCCCTATACCTATGTATAAAGGTAATATTTAGTTAGCTGATCATATTTTTAAAACGATTTTTTTAAAACTATCTTAGCCCAAAATATAAGCAGCTAATTAAATGTTACCCTTTAAATTATATTTCATGGAATAAAAACAGTTTCAGATAATTATGTTATTTATTGAAAAAAATCTAAATTATTTGTCATTCTTCCGACAAAGTAAAACAAAAAAACACTTCTACGTGTAATTGACTATAGAATGAATAATATGAATCTGGAACTTTTTAATCAGTCTTATTTATTCTTTTCAATCATTTTAAATTATAATAATCAGTTTTTGCGATGTTACTCATATGAAGGTACACTATTCGTTATTAAAGTTATTGTGGTTTGGCCCAGTAGAATAACCATAGCGCTCATAAGCTTCACCGTACATCGTGACATTTATTTCGTCTAAAAGTGCCTGGTTTATTTTATTTCTCAACCTAATTTTTTGTATAGTTGGTAGTTTTTCCATTTCCGGCAAAATACTCATTAAAAAATGGTAGTCATCCGATTTTTTTTTCATCTGGTGTACTTTTAGACATATCGTTTTCTAAAAGTTTTAATTTTTAAGAATAAATTTATTCTGAATCATAATCAGTATTATCATTTCCTTCCTCTTCAACTCTATAACCTAAATTATCTAAAATATTAAAATACATAAACAGTTTTGGTAACATTAAAGGATATAACTTCTTCTTACATTGTTTTAAACTTTCACATGGTCGCCACGTATATGTATGCATACGAGTTCTGAACGCATTATCTTTAGGAAAAATATCATTATTAGATAAAACAATACAGGGTGTTCTGTTAACTATTGCATCATCTTGAAATTTAACTTTAACGTTTAAAGTATCTCCACTAAATAACATTTTTATGGTTTCAAATGCACTCGTTTCACAATGTGGTTCATTCCATAAAATTATTCGTCTATTAACACATTCCATTAATGGAAAGTTATTGTATTTGTTAAAGTTACCTATTTGCCCGAAATTTAAAAAAAAATGAATTACTGCATCAAAAAAATAATTCTTTCCGGCATTGGGCTGACTTAAAATAAACATACAATTTTTTTTTGGAACTACACGATCAAAGATATTATATAAATTTAATAAAAATTCTTTCACTCTATCGACATTATTACAAAATTGAAACATTAATAACTCCACTGCAATTGTTAAAGATTGATCAGTTGTATAGTAATAATCGTTAACGTCTCGAACTCCACAATTATAAAATAGCGATTCACTATTCTTAAACTTATTTATATAATCTATTAAATTCATGTCGCACAACTGTCTTTGGAATATTCTCTGTACAGCCTTAATATGTGTATGATTTAACGGTAAGTATTTCCATTTGGAATTGAACCAAACGGCATTATTATACAAATTATTTATGGGCGATGTGGGAAACCTCCAAAAGAATTCCAATAATTGATCTCCTTTAATTCCTTTTGGATTCCTTTTATTTTGGTCAGTTCTTTCATTACTGCATTCTGTATTTTGTTCAGTTGCATTTGTATTGGATCTACATTCGAATTCGTCAAAAATACCATTTTCGTTTCCACGTGTTTCCACCAGTTTTTCTTGTCCAAACCGCAAATTTTTCCGAATGGATAAGTCTCTAGTTTTACTACAGTGAGTCGACATTCGCCCGGCGATTTCAAAATGTATTGCTTCCCGTTCGCCTGTTTCAAAATAGACTGCGAGATTGAGCCAGTGTTGACTAGTACATTCTGAAGCCCGAAGAAGTCTTCTATTAAGTCGGGGGTTTCCGCATTCACTTCTGATTTCTTTGATTCGTTGACACCTACAGCTGTTTCCATTATAGGCGCAGTCGTGGACAACGTGGAGGTGGTCGTTGGCGTGGTTACACACGAAGAAAATGGAACCTTTAAAGGAACGTCCAGAACTTCCTCCTTGTTCACATATTCGTGAAATGTTGCTATTGCAGAATCGCTCATTTTGTATTGTAAAAACGTCATGTATAACGCGGAATCGCAAAGGATGGTTTTGAAGGCATTCCATGATAAATCTTCGCAATCGCTCTGTCTCAGTTTGTGGACTATTAATTTCAATGCGGTCTTCCACAATGATATCAGTCCCATGAATTCCCGTTTCAGATTCAGATCTTTCACTATCATTGCTCGTTGTTCTCCGAATTTTAATTTTTCCATCACTGTTTTGAACATATCCACTGCCCATATTAATTCCAATAGCCCCAGAAAACTGTCCGCTGGAGGATCCGGCCAAACTTTTGTAGTCGCTTTTTTTGCTGGTGGAGTTGTTTTTTTCCCTGCATTTTTTTTTTCGTTTCCGACGTACTTTCGCTATTTTGGCTTGAGCTTGATTCTCCATCGTCTCCACTATCCCTTGAGTCTCCGCGCCAAAGTCTTGACCACACTGTTTCCGCTATCTGAATTACCGTGTCCAAGTTGTTCTGTTTCATTTTCAGAAACTCCCCTAACTCGTTGTTCCGCTGTTGTTCCTCGTTTTCGGAATCGTCGGCACTTGACGTCGCCGGTGAAATCTCTTGAAAATGAACCGATAAATTCTTCCCAATCGACTTGCCCGCTCCCGACGTCGATGCAACCGGAGAACTCACTGGAGTCTTCATCTTCCGAACTGATGTTTGCGTGAGCACTGAAGTATGACATAATGAAAATAAAATATTGTGACCTCTCTTATATTCACAAGTGAAACAGTGAAACGACTGTGCGGGGTAACGGGCGCGGTAAAAATAAAACAAAACTGGCAGCGCCGGTTACCCCACACCTCGAACGACCGCAACGAGGAAGCGGGGATCGGTAAATGGTGGGCACTTTGTTTAATGAACTAGACGACGAAAATTTCAAGATGTACTATCGTGTATCTAGACAACAGTTTGATGAGTTACTTACAATTATTGCCAAGGATATTGCTAAGATTGATACTAATTTTCGAAAAGCTATATCGCCAGAAGAAAGATTGGCTATTTGTTTGAGGTAAGTGTATCAACATTAAAATTAAACAAATTCAGTTACTTTGGTATATTTATTGAAAATTAGGTTGTTTAAAGATATCAATTTAAAGTAGTATCGGTGAACGGAGTGTCTTCGTTGTTTTGAGTATCTTGGAAGTATGAATTATCTTGAGAGACTGAAGTGTCTTGGGAGCGTGGAGTAGATTGAGCAGAAGATGTTGACTATCCATATGAGAACTGACTTCCGTATAAGTAATTGTCATATTTATCTTCCGCTTCAGACATTATGGCAAAGATTTTCCTTTTAATGTCCCTTTGCAACCACTCTGGAAACTTTATGGCTGTTTCGCTCATACTATCAAAAAACTGTTTTAAAGAATGTCTTCTTGATTCCCTTTCAGCTGTCTCTTTCTCCTTTATCTCACGGCGACGCTTTTCATAATCTGCGTCAATGTCTCTTTGTAAAACATCTAGATTCATCGTTCTTTCTCTTTCTTTGCCTTTGTTCAGACGATAAGCTGTGAGATGTAGATGGTATAGATTCAGTGTTAGAAACATGATCAGTATTTTCCTGTGTCTCAGTATGTGAAACTGTAATATCCTGGCTTTCATTTGCATTACCAGCTTCCATTGTACTGTTTGTAGAAATGTTGGTTAAATCCGTTGAATAGGCACCGGTATAATACCCATACTGACCAGGTAATTGGCCCATATCAGCTTGAAACATAACATTATTGATAGCATGTTTTACTAGTGTAAATGTTCGCGAGTCGTATTTTTTCAATTCATACGCAATGTGGGTCCCAAAAGAAGTGTAACAGTCCTCTTCCTTGGATAGATATTGTACACTGTGCTTGAGTAATCCCACTGCTTCTGTTAATGTGGCAGTGTCATCGTTATTACAGCGCCTTTTATTTCTGAATGATGTGTTGTGCTGTTGTTGTGTGGATGAGGCAGAATTCCGGGGTTTTTGTTGTATGGACGATGAAGAATTACTAGGTGCTTGTTGTGTGGATGAAGTCAAATCACTAGGTACTTGTTGCGTGGTTGAGGCAGAATCACTGGCTAATTGTTCATCATTTGATATAGATTCATGCACATTCTGTGTGTTGTTGCTGGTAGTTATCTGAAAAATAAAATAAGAAAAACTTTAACTTAGATGAAATAATTTGTTACAGCTACCCGAGACTGAAAGTCAATGGATGGCCGTTGCAAAAGAATTTGAAGAAAAGTGGAACTTTCCTCATGCAATAGGCGCAATGGACGGCAAACATGTTTGCCTTCAAGCACCATTAAATAGTGGAACGGAATTTTACAATTATAAACAATATTCTAGCATTGTATTGTTAGCATTAGTTGACGCTGATTACAATTTTATGTACGTAAATGTTGGATGTCAAGGGCGTTTTTAAAAACACTTCCTTGTACCGGAACCTTGAAAACAAAAGCCTAAATTTACCGAATCCTGAAATACTACAAACTCCTTACAATGTGAAGGTACCATATATAATTCTGTGTGATAAAGCATTTGCCCTCAGTGAATATACCATGAAACCCTTTTCGGGTAATCCAGAAAGAGGATCTATTGAAAAAATATTCAATTATCGTCTATCAAGAGCAAGGAGGGTAGTTGAGAATGCATTTGGGATACTGAGATCGGTGTTTCGAGTACTACGAAAACCAATGCTTTTGGAACCGGAAAAAGCTACAAAAATTGTATTGGAAACTGTTTATTTACACAATTTTTTACGAAAAAGCAGACTATCAAATATTTACGCACATACGAATGCATTTGACTCTGAACAGCGAGGAGAGCTTGTTCCAGGTGCATGGCGACAAGACCAACAGCAATTAACTTCTTTTTTTCCTTTAGACAGTGTACCTAGGAGATAGCTCATATACGAGTACATCTGGCGGAACACTTTGTTAATAATGCCCCCCTCGAGTGGCAAAATAATCACTAAGTATTAATGAATAATAACTAATCGTAATTACTTACAGTAGTCTCCGTTGTTGGCATTGGTTTGTCCTTATCATTTAGAAAAGTAAAATATTCAGATGCAAACCACTTCGATATATATACATCATTAGCTCCTGAAAAAAAAAAGATATAAAAGTATATAGGCTATTTATTATAAATATGTCAATTTACAATGCGAAAATACAATGTATACAATGCGTAAATAAACAATTTAAAAACTTACCTGATCCTGTTACAAATTTTTTTTTGATTTTGCTCCTTTCTTTTCTATTAGTTGCTAATAAAGTTGTCATCTTTGTTTTTAATTCACCTATTGGAATATTCAGTTCATTTGGTAGCCACTCTGAAAAGTGCTATAGTATCTCTGAGTTGAATATCCTTGATTATAGCCCTGATGTTCATAATCTTGAGCATAGCCGTGAGGTGTATATTGATGAATTGAAGGCCGAACGATATCCGTTAGTATTTGAAGCACCCGACTTTGAAATACCAATGTTTGATGCTCATTCAAAGATTGAAGAGTTGGTAAAATCCCCTTGAAAAAATGCAAATGTCTACTTTCCGGTGTTTTTAATATTTTCAATATATTTTCTTCAAAGTCATCCTTCTCCTCTGCCTTTCGTTTTCGTGATCGACTTTCATAACGAGGCAATGCTCTTTTTCAATATGGTTTTCACTATCTCCTTCCACTATATTTATACTGGAATCAGTTGCATTTTGTGAAACCTTTTTCAAAAATTGTAATTGTTTATACAAGTGATATTCTTTAATTTTTGCAGATCCAGCTCCAGACCGATTGGCATCTTTTATTTTTTTTTCATATTTAGCAAAATTATTTTTTTGGCCTTCCACTTCTTAACCAGTTCATTACCTGAAACAGAAATTCTCATTCAAAATTCAAATAATACTTTAGATTATTTTTATCTGTGCTTTAGATTTGATTTAGTCTATTTTACACGTTGTAAACTGCGAATAAACAATTTAAATAGCAATTTAGGATTTTATTTAAAGTACTAGTGTCCGCCCGCGGCTTCGCTCGCGTAGAAATCGGTTACAACTGGTTTCCCGATTCTATCCCCCAGGATCATTAATTAAATCGGGATAAAAAGTAGCGTTTGTGTTAATCCAGGACATAAGCTATCTGTATGCTAAATTTCATTTAAATCCGTTCAATAGTATTGGCGTGATTGAGGAACAAACATCCAAACATCTAAACATCCAAACACACAAACATTCACATTTATAATATTAGTGGTATTTATTTACCTTTTGGAATTTACATTAGTACACTCAGCAACTATAGTTTGGCTCATAAAAGTTTAAAGCCTTTTTTGATAAACAAATACAGACAACCTACCCCACGAGAAATGTAATCTAACTCTTTTCTAAGGAAAAAACGACTAAAAAACGGTAAACGACTAACACCCGGTATACAATATGCTACACCCTGTATACAATTTCTTACACTCGGTTTGATTGTCGGTATGCAATATGTTACATTTATCAAGTATCCTTTTTCGTTAAATTTTACTGTCGATAATAAATAATAATAATAAAAATAGCTAAAGAAAAGAAACTTTAAATTTACTTATATTTAATAGTACGATAGACATATCGATACTTTTTCCTATGCTTGTTCTTCGCGTCACTAAGTAGTGACAGGAAAAGGGAGAAATCACAGAACATTAGTCATTGTTCTGTGAAGAAATAAGTTTATCTCATTTCTTAGTATAGCGCTATCCCATTTACTCGGCCATCATATGCCATTTTGTACAAGCGCCTTTACATTACAAGTCTCGGGGGGTAAGTTGTCTGTGTAAACAAAGTACTAGTCTGTGTTTGTTAAATACCTAATTCGGATCTTTAAAGAAAGTGACTTAAAAATCTTAAAATGGTGGCACTGTTATTTGTTTCTCGCTCACACAAGCATAGGTGTGAGCGTAAGGCAAATAATAGCGCACACGCTTGTGTGAGCGAGAGAAAATCAGCGCTGTTATTATTATTACTTAAAATGGCGGCGCTGTAAACTAATAATTTTAAGTCCCTTTCTTTAATAACTTATTTCAAAAGAAAAGACTACACCACTTACCCAGTTTTGATTTTTCCGTAGCGTCTTTTTCGTTGTAATTTTCATAAATTATTTCACAGATGCTTTTCCATGCTTCTTGTTTTATAAATTTGTCTTTATAAGTTTCGTCACTAGAATCCCACAAACAAGGGCGTTCTTCAACCAAAGATATAAAAAAATCAACGTCAACGTCAGACATTTTAATTATAAAATTGCTTCCGGGTTACGCGTGTTGTTTGCGAGAGTAATAGTCATACTTGTTGAACACTGAATCATGGTCAACAAGTATGACGTCATAACGCTGGAATTTGAGCCGCGTTGCGGCACCGCGCCGCTGAAATTTGCAGTGCCGCCACTGCCAATTTTAGCGTCGCGGCGCCGCAACGCGGTTATGTGTTTCGGCCCTAAACGGCAACGCGTTGTCGCATCGCAGATTTGTACGTTGCGCAGCGCATCGGAAATTTCCACGATGCGTTGTGCGGCGTCGTTGATTTTTGCGATGCGACGCCGCAACGCACAGTTGTGGCCTGGCCCTTTGACGCGCGACTAAAAACCGACTGACGGTGGCTCGCGCTGCGAGTTGGCTCGCGCGGTACGCGTACCCCAAGAGTGACAGCCAGTCCACACGGCGCGTTGCGTTGCGTTGCGTCGTCGCAACGCAAATATTTTGACGCATAGCCGGCCACACGGGCGCTGCAGCGTTACTATGACGCAGTCTTAAACGTTCCGTCGGCGCAGCGGCGACGCACAGTTGCGGCAAGTATTTTGAAAAAAATTCGCAGTCAGTCTATAGCAAATCATGGATCGGAAAAGACGTCTAGCATTGCTCCTATTACTACGTCACCGCCGAAATCGACGCAAGATCACAAGACGGTACTGGATCAGTCCTTTCATTTCATTAAGAAATCGTGATGGACAGTTTTTTTTTTAGAATATCGGGAGTTGCTATTAGACGAAAAGAAGTTTTATATTTTTTTTAGAATGAGTGTATCCAGCTTCGAATGTTTATTGAAGTCCTTAGAACCACACATACGAAAAAACTATACTAATATGAGGAATCCAGTGGAACCAGTAGAAATGCTGGGAATCACTTTAAGGTAACTATATAAATATATTTAAGTAATAAAAATATAACAGTTTTTTTGGTTTGTTTAATTAGTAATCAACTCACAAATAATCAGCAATTGTCATAATTTTAAATTTAGACATTATTTAAGAGAGATATCATCCAGTAATTACAAATTAGAAAAATCGTATTCAGTTTCTTCACTTGCTTGAGATGTTTCTGGAGATGTACTTGAATTATTATAATCAGAAATGTATGTACTTTGAAAATTTGCTGTTTGATACCCATATGGTGGTTGGTGAGACGTTGATGGGCCACTCACATATGATGATGTTTGTCCATACCGCATTTCATCTATAATTTGTATAACTTTACTTTGGAAACGGAGAGTTTCTCGGTCGGAAAATTCTTGAATAGATGGCAATATAGCTCTGAAAAAGGACATATGGCGATTTTCCGGCTCCTTGAGAAGTTTTAGTCCTTCTCTTTCAAACTCATCCATTTGCATTGCCCTTTTGCGCGCGACTGGAACATAGCGCGGAGTGTTGTCTGTGGTAATGTCATCATTTGTAGACGTAGATTCATTGTTGATTTCTCTAGGCGAGTCTAAGCTAGATTCGGTGGCATTTTGTTCTACTTTTCTCAAAAAAAGGAGTTGATTGTATAAATGATACTTCTTCAGTTTCGTAGCGCCCGAGCCCGATTTTGATGCTTCTTTTAATTTTTTTGAATATCTGAAGTAATTATCTTTTACACTTCTCCATTTTTTTATTAAATCATTACCTGCAAAACCAATAGTAAACATGATTTAATAATTTATACATAGTGAATTTCTCGATAAAATTTAATGACATATTCAGATATCGTTAACAAACACTATGTGACCGACTCTGGAATCGCAATACAAAAAGCAATACCTACTGAATCAAAATGTATGCAACAGCTGCTATTTTTTTCGCGATTCCAGAATTAGGGTCCGTTCACACAGACCGGCTCGGAGAGCATCGGCGCGCATTTTTCTTTTCACACAGACCGGATCGTATGCGCTTGGAGTTGGTCGGAGCGGAGCCGCCAACTATTTCACATAGACCGGCTGGAAGCGACCTGAAAGCGGATGCGCTCGCAGCCGGTCGGAATCGCTCGCAGCCGGTCGGAATCGCTCGCAGCCGGTCGGATGCGCTCGGTCTTCCACGCAGTTCAAGTTTTGTTTTCGGTGTTAACGTGTGCTTTTCGGAACATGGATTTAGATAGCTCCGATGAAGAAATATATTTGTTAGCAAGATTGTTTGAAGCAGAACAAAACAAACGAAAGCGCAAGCGGAGACAAATATGGGCAAAAAATATTTGGAAGAATCGATTAATCCATGGGGAGTTTCACACCATTTTCGAAGAATTGAAGAATGATAGCCTTAAATTTTATGAGTATTATCGTATGGAATATTGGCAATTTTTGAAATTAACAGATTTGTTAAGAGTACATATAACAAAAAAGACTACAAATTATCGTTGCGCCATACCAGTCGAAGAAAGATTAACGGTAACTTTAAGGTAAATAAAAACAATCATTTTATAATAATCATCTTATTCAGATCACAATATCACAGCCGTCCATTTATTAAGTTTTGTATGTTGCCGTTATTGTCGTGATTGATTGAAATGTCAAATATTAGACAATAAAAGAAACAGTTATTAAACTAAACATTGCTTAAAATTAAATGTTTAAAGTTAAAGATTACACCTAATTGAATAATTGAATGTAATTAAATAGTGCAGATTTGTGTTTCATTATTTTTATTGTTTGTGTTTATTAATTATTTTGTATTTTGTGTGTTAGTATTGTACCCGTAAGTAGTCTGATAGTTTTGAGAAATATAGGTTTCGTTTGACAACTGATGGTAAGTAGATTGATTAGAGGATGACGGAGAATTTATTGGCAAAGAATAATTCAAATCTGCACTATTTTCATACAGACTTAATTCAGCTTCATTAACAATGTCAAACACGCGCTTTTTAATTCGTGCTTGGACTTCTTTTGGAAATGTTTCCACTGTATCTGACATAGACAAAAAAAATTGCGTAATGCCTTTTCATAGGGTTTAGTATTTTCTTTTTTTTCAAGATATTCTTCGAAAACCGTAGCAACATCTTTGTTTATGCGTGGTCTCTTTTTCGAGTCGGAAGTACTTGCAAGCGATTCAACTTCGGAATGGTCAGAACGTTTAGATGATGTCGATGCTGGTGGTAGTGGTGTGCCAGGTTCCGATTCATCCGATGATAATGTAATATTTGATATTTGGTTCCGATTGCGAAAAAACGGTATTATAAAAGAAAGTTCTTTCTCAAATTTTATTAATTTGGACGTTTTCGCTCCATCGCCACTCTTGCCTTTTCGGTTATGATAGGCTTTTCTGAAGTTATCTCGCAGTTTCTTCCAACGATCCATGCACTGCCTAACTGGAAAGTATAGAAATAAATTAATTAAAAACATCACCCTGCTTTGATTCATTGGGTAAATGAGCATGCAGTCAGCGGACTGTTTTCTTTAAGTTATACTTCGTTTTTGTACGACAAACTTATATTTAGATTTTTTGATTGTTTTTACAGATTCCTCATTACTGGTTGCAGTTTCAAAAACTTGTTATTTAATTTCCGAATGGGAATTTCTACAGTTCATTCAATAATTCATGAGACAATCAGAGCAATTTGTGATGTTTTGATGCCCTTAGTTATGCAGATACCAGATGAAGAAATGTGGGAAAGGGTCTCTCGTGATTTCTTTAATATTTGGAATTTTCCTAACTGTTTGGGCGCTATAGACGGAAAGCTCGTCAGTATACAGGCACCAGATAATAGTGGAAGCTTATACTATAATTATAAAAACTTTTTCAGTACAGTGTTACTAGCTGTGGTAGACGCGAAATACAGTTTTTTAATTGTTGATGTCGGATCGTATGGTAAAAATAGCGACGGTGGAATTTTACAGAATTCAACATTTGGAAAAAAATTGAACACTAATAAGTTAAAGCTGCCCCCAAATAAACCTCTACCGAATACCACTGAAAGCTTACCACATGTTTTCATAGGAGATGAGGCATTTCCTTTGAACAATAACATATTGCGGCCATATCCGAGAGAACAAACAAGAACAGAATTATCAAAAAAAGTATTTAATCTGCGTTTAAGCAGGGCAAGAAAAGTCGTAGAATGTGCATTTGGAATGCTAACTCAAAGATTTGAGATTTATCAAAAAAGAATGAAAATTCAACCGAAGTACTGTGACTTAATTATATTAGCAACTACATGTTTACATAACTTTTTAATAGAAAATCGGACGCCATCACCAGGACAAGAGAATGTTCTTCACAGCACTATGAATTTATTAACAGCGATGACAGACAACAATTATGAAAATAGTTCTATCGACGCAGGTATAACCATAAGGAATAAATTTAAAGATTATTTTTCAGCAAGTGGTGCTTTAGATTGGCAAGATCAAGTGGCCACTCGAGTTTCTTAAGTTATATTTAATAAAAATTGTACGCTACTTTTTGAGTTTGTTTTCTTTTTTGTTATTCCTGTTTTGACTTTGAATTTAACAAGTCACAGCACGTCAAGAAGCCCTTACTTTAGAATTCGTTCGTGTAAAACAATAAAATCTTAGTAGGTACTTACCACTTAATCCCATACATTTGCTTATTTCCTCCCATGCATTGTCTTTCATTACCCGATCGCTATACGATGGCTTGGTTATGTCAAATAAACACTCGTATTTTGACACGAGTATTATTAATTTTTCGTCAGTCATGTTTTCCTGCAAGTGCACACAACTGTTCCGTTTTAAACCTTCGAATGCAAGTTATTCGAGACACTATAGAAAGACAATAGCAACGCGACAGCCGGCTTTCGGCCGGCTTTCTAAATTTTACAATTATTTTCGGATGAAGAAAGAAACCTTTCAACTATTGTTAACAGCCATATATGATAAAATAAGACACGAGGATACTGACATGCGTAAATCTATTTCCCCGGCAGAGAGATTAGCCGTTACGCTAAGGTATGTTGAAGAGATGTTCAATTTCAAATTATAGAAAAATACAGGTCGTATTAATTAAAACAAAATTTAGTAGGTAGTAATAGTTTTATTATACTCAAAAAAGAAATTAAGGAGTTTTAGAAAAATCGAAATCGTAATCAGGCGATGCGATTGAACTTAATTCAGTAATTGAAGTTTGGGAATCATCTTGCTGCATGAGTTCTTGAGGCATCCTGGATGTGGTTGGAATGAGTTGTGTTGGCTGATATTCATAGGGCATCCTGTAGTCGGGTGTAGCCGTAGTGTAGCCTCGATTAATATTGTAATTGTAATTTTGCTGCTGCATGGATGCTTGATTTCTCCGAGTTGAGAAACATTACTTTCACGACTTCATATTGGAATTCAACATAATCGTCGTCATTATACTTGTCTACAATTGGAGCAATACCTTTGAAAAAACACATACTCTTACTCTTGTCTTCATCTTCAACCGATTTAATTAAAGTAAGCATTTGTCGATCAACTTCGCTACAGTCTGTCTTTCTCTTCTTGCTTGTTTTTGTTCTATCGGTAGTATTGGCTGGTGTGGTAGGGTCATTATTGGTTTCTTTGTTGTGAGTTTCTTCTGATGCAATGCTTGCTTCATTGGTTTCTTTGTTGTGAGTTTTTTCTGATGCAATGCTTGCTTCTGTGGTTCGGCGAGTCATAATCTTACATAAAAAGAGCATTTGATCATAGAATTTGTATTTTCGTAGACTTTTTGCACCAGAGCCGGATTTACATTCCTTAACTTTTTTATGATATTTCATCCAGTTATCTCTTGCATTGTTCCATTTTTTTATGACATCTTTGCCTAAAAAAGAAAAAATTGTTACAGATATTTAGCTGCAGGGAACACATTTAGTGATCTACATTACAGTTTCAGAATGGGTATAAAAACTATCAGCTGTATTGTACAAGAAGTATTTGAAGCATTGTGGGAAACCCTTTCTCCAATTTATATGAAACTACCATCGGAAGACGAATGGTTAACAATAGCAAAAAATTTCGAGACGAATGCAAATTTTCCTCAATGCTTGGGAGCCATTGACGGCAAACATATTCGAATCATCAAGCCAGAAGAGAGTGGATCAATGTTTTTCAACTACAAGCACTATTTCTCAATAGTATTAATGGCTGTGGTAGACACAAACTATAATTTTGTTTTTATTGATGTTGGAGCCTACGGCAAAGAATGCGATTCAGCAGTATTAAGGCCTCGGTCTCGAATTTTGCGGGAAGCGGGGCGGCGGCGGCGGCGGCGCGGGAGAGGGGCGGGCAACGCATACCTGTTCTCGAAACCAGCGGGCAGATCGCGCGGCACTGTAGCGGTGTAGTGTTGTGTTTGTGGTTGTGTTGTCGACATTCGCTAACGAAATGTCTGAAAATCGGCGACAACATCTTTTTGATTCAAATGTATTCCTAATGCTCGATTTATTGTGGGCAAAAGAAGTGGATCCCTACTATAGGGCAAGAAAAATAAATGGCGAGTTTTATCGAAATTATGAAGAACAGAGACAAAATCCCGATAAATTCTACGACTACACCAGAATGAGTGTAGAAACTTTTGACTATATTCTAGAAACTATCAAGAGTGATTTAGAGTCTGGAATTAATCCAAAAAGTTTTAGAGGTATATCTCCAGCAGAAAAATTATACATAACGCTTGGGTAAGTAAAACAACGAAATTGTAATTTTTTAATTGTATTTATTGATAGTTTCAAAAAGGAAGTGTTGTACCTACTAATTTAGTAAATAGTTTGGCATCGGTATTAAGTTCCCAGATACAATAATTTTAATTAAATACCTACTACACACTAATCAGCCTTAATTATTTATCTTTGACGAAAAATATAATATAAAAACGTTTCGTATGAAATAAGTAACATAACAGTTTGTCATTTATTTTTAAAATCACAGTTTTCGTTTGTACGACGATTAATTATTTCTACAATCACAGTTTTCTCACTCATTTACAGTATTTTTATTACAAGGTCGATATACTTAGTGGTCAGTATAATAATTCCACGCTTATTCTAATCTTAAAACTAAATCTCCTTTCTAAAATTAAAGTTCTCATTTGTACGACGATTAGTTAACTATTTAAATCACAGTTTTGTTATTTATTGACAGTATTTTCATTATAAGATTGATATAACTCTATTGTTGAGTACTATACCCATACATATATGATTCATTAGAAGGGTACGTGCTTTCATTTACACTTAACTCATCTAGAAGAGCTTGATTAATTTTTTGTCTTACTCTAAACTTTTGAACGGGCGTGAATTTTTCCATTTGTGGAAGTAAACTCATAAAAAAGTAGTAGTCATCAGACTTATTCTCATTTCTGGAAGCCTCGTTTCTACTTTGATTTGATAAATCATTTTCCAGCAGTCTTATCCTTTTCCTTTCCAATTCTAAAAATTCAGTTCTTATGTCATTCGCTGTTCTCTTTTTTCTTGATCGTTGTGACGCAGAAGCTTCTCTTGGAGGCGTAGAAATTTCTTGCGATGATGTAGAAGCTTCTTGAGAAGAAACAGGAGCCTCTTGTGAGGATGTAGAAGGTTGTTGTGGATAAATAGAAGATTCTTCATTATGACCGGTTGTATCTTCTTGAGAGTTTTCTCCAGATATGTCTTCTATCTCAAAAGAATCATTACTCATCTGATTACTTACTTCAGTACTGTTTAAATTACCCTCAGTAACATTTGGTACAACTTCATCTTGCAAAAACCTCAATTGAGAAAAATATTGCCAATTTGAGGGTTGATTAACATTTCCGGCATCTCCTGATCTAGGGGCAGGATTTTTTTTTAATTCCTTTCTATAGTGATCTTTTAAATTTTTCCATTTCTTCTTTATATCGGTCACTGAAACAAAGAACGAACAGACTATTACATACATAACTTTAACATATACATGCTTTAATTTTCAGGTTTTTGGCGAGTGGGCAGCCTTTCAAAAGACTGTCGTTGTCATTCAGAATGGGAAAAACAACGGTGGCCAACATAGTTTATGGCACTTGTAAAGCTATATGGAAAAATTTGGTACATTTACATATGCCAAAACCGACAGAAGAATTATTGAAAAATATAACGGAAAAATACTATGAAAAATGGCAATTTCCTAATTGCGTTGGTGCTATTGATGGCAAGCACTGTCGAATAAAAAATCCTAAGTTCGCTGGATCATCGCATTATAATTATAAACATTTCTTTTCGATGCACTTGCAAGCGGTCGCGGATGCTGACAAAAGATTCATTTGTATAGAAGTTGGAGGAAGAGGGAAACAAAGCGATGCAGGGACATTCCATTACTCTAATTTGAACCGTTTACTTCAGAGTAATAACTACAATATACCAGGACCACAATATCTACCCTCATCAGATATCGTTCTACCAATGGTTTTTATTGGAGATGAAGGATATCCACTCAAAACATATTTGATGCGACCTTATCCACAAAGCGTACTTAATGCACAAAATGAGTTATTTAATAAGCGATTATCGCGGGCTCGAAAGACTATTGAGTGTGCTTTCGGAATTTTAAGATCCAAGTGGCATATTTTCAGATCGCCCATAGAGACAAACAAATGTCATGCAAGATTAGAGCTAGTTCAGACACGGCGGATTCCGCGCGGATGCAAATCGCGCGGTTCTAAACGCAAGTGTTCAGACAGGCGCGGATGTACATGCGGAGTGCCGTTATTCGCATAGGGTGACAGTCCAATCATGGAAGTCGAAGAAGCAATATGTGTGTACTTGTTGCTCCGTAAAAAAGAAAGAAAGAAGAAACGGCAGTATTGGGTGCATCCAATATTACGCGATCGGTTTACTCATGGTCAGTTTCAGACTTTATATCCAAAATTAAGAAGTTTTGAACCAAAATTCTTCAATTATTTGAGAATGTCGATAAATTCATTTGATGAATTATTAGAAATGATGAGTAAACAAATTGAATCTAATGATACCCATATGAGGTCAAGCGGGCGACACGCTTGACCTCATATGGGTATCATTAGACCTCAAAAGAAAAACTCGTGATCACATTAAGGTAAGATATTTATTTTATACGTCAGAATATATATTTTGTACTATAGAAGACTGTGAATCGTCAGTGCTATTGCATGATAAAGGCGATGGAGACTCTCCTGGTACTATTGTAGAATATCCAGTGAAATATCCTTGTGGGTTTGAATATTGTTGGTTTTGCCAAAATACTGCATTAGGCGTGTTTTGCTGGCTCGTGATATGAATAGGCGATGGTAATTTCTGCCCTTTCTGTATTACCTGGAGCAATTCAATTTTAGTAGCCAATCGTTTATTTTCTGGAACTTTCTTTAACTCTTTATACAATGACATGCAAAAAAGTTTATCATCATCATCTTGCTTTGACATACTTTCTTGTATTTGTCTTTGTATTTTATCTCTTGATTCAATACTATTTTCTAATATGTCAGCCAATCGCTCTTCTGAAGTAATTTTAGTTTTCTTCCTTTTATTGGGTACCGGTTGTATTTCCCGTGCATTTACAAAATTATCTAGCTTTTGGTCAATGTTCCGAATTTCTTCATTTTTGGCTTCATCTATGTTTGTGATAGTTTCTTTGTTTTCTATCGTCTTCTGAAGAAAAGAAAGCCGGTCGAAATACATGTATTTTGAACCTTTACATGCACCAGAACCAGAAGGAATTGATTTGCCTTTCTTGAATTCCTTATTATAAGCATCACGGATGTTCTTCCATTTTTTTTGTAATGATACACCTGGAACAGAAATCACTATCTTTAACAAATATAAATACAGTAGCGGTTAGGTAATTCAAGACACTCATTATGCTTTAACTAGCGGACCCGGCAGACTTTCAAAACGATACAGATTAATATTTTATTTTTCAGATATCTGGGTACTGGTTGTTCCTTTGGAGAACTACATTACAACTTTCGTCTTGGCAAATCTACAATCACAGGAATTGTCCGTGAAGTATGTGAAGCTCTGTGGGAAAAAGTCACAAAAAACGTCATGCCTGAACCCAGCGAAGATATATGGAAGAAAATAGCTAAAGATTTTGAAAAATATGCAAATTTTCCCAATTGCATGGGCGCCATAGATGGCAAGCATATAAGTATTACAAAACCCAAAGATTCGGGTTCTTTGTATTATAATTACAAAACTTTTTTTTCCATAGTACTGTTGGCACTTTGTGATAGTAACTATTGTTTTACTTTCATAGATATCGGATCTTACGGAAAAAGTAGTGATTCTGCAATTTTTAAAAATTCAGCATTTTATAAAAGGTTAATAGAAAAGTCATTACACATACCAAAACCTAAACCAATATCTGAAACAGATCCTAAACCATTGCCATACGTCATAGTTGGCGATGAAGCGTTTGGTTTATCCGAAAATGTAATGCGACCCTATGCAGGTAAAGGGCTATCATACGAAAAAAAAAGATTTAATTACAGGTTACCAAGAGCTCGACGTTTTATTGAATGCACTTTTGGAATTCTGGCAAACAAGTGGCGCATTTTTCATAGGCCTATAAACGTGAATATAGACTTTGCCGAAGACATAATAAAGGCCTGTTGCGTGCTACACAATTTTGTTAGAACTAGAGATGGTATACAGTATGAAGATACTTTACATACTGCGCCAATGAGTAATTTTATTACATTACATGCAGGAAGGGGTACACCATTATCATTAAACATTAGAGACAAATATGCTAATTACTTTGTGAATGAGGGTCGTGTAGAATGGCAAGACACGAAAATATGAAATTAAAATTGTTACAGTTCGCGCCAAATAACTAAACTCAAGATGGCGCGTCGCGTTGGTGGGTTGTACATATTACAGTTAATAGCTATACGTTACTGTGGTAACGTGATAGTTTTCCCGCGCTCGTTACGTACCGCCAAACAACGTTATACACATTTCAGTTATTTGGGGTGGGCTGTCTATTACAAAACATGTAAACTACCCTGGTAAAATGTATAATTAAATGTCTACTGACCAAAAAGAACCTTCTTTTCCAAAGAATCCTCATTTTCTCCAAAAATCTCCACCAGCTCCTGCCAAGCTCCGTTTTTAATCGTTTTGTTAGAATATTCTGCACATTGGATGTTCCACAAAGCAGGTCTTTTTTCCACCTCATCGATGAATAGCTCGGTGTCGAAGCGATCCATTGTCACCGTCCGATACGCGCGGCTTCCGCGGAGCAACTGAACGCCCTCTAGGTACGTCAAGTAAATAAAACCGAGCGGCGACCGCGCGAATTCTTTTCTAGCGGTTGAGTGGCGGGAGCCGCGCGGATTGTCAATCCGTGCGGACAGGTATGAACGATTTGTAAGGCGCTAATGTAATTAGGATCCGCGCGGTTCAACCGCGCTGTTTGAAACCGCGCGGAATCCGCCGTGTCTGAACTAGCTCTTAATGTCTACTGACCAAAAAGAACCTTCTTTTCCAAAGAATCCTCATTTTCTCCCAAAAATCTCCACCAGCTCCTGCCAAGCTCCGTTTTTAATCGTTTTGTTAGAATATTCTGCACATTGGATGTTCCACAAAGCAGGTCTTTTTTCCACCTCATCGACGAATAGCTCGGTGTCGAAGCGATCCATTGTCACCGTCCGATACGCGCGGCTTCCGCGGAGCAACTGAACGCCCTCTAGGTACGTCAAGTAAATAAAACCGAGCGGCGACCGCGCGAATTCTTTTCTAGCGGTTGAGTGGCGGGAGCCGCGCGGATTGTCAATCCGTGCGGACAGGTATGAACGATTTGTAAGGCGCTAATGTAATTAGGATCCGCGCGGTTCAACCGCGCTGTTTGAAACCGCGCGGAATCCGCCGTGTCTGAACTAGCTCTAACTCATCAAAACTTGCTGTTTGTTGCATAATATTATCCGAGATAAGGATGGTGATAATGACATTGCCTATATTACTGTCAATACGAATCAACAAACATTACAAACACGATTACAAACCAACGCCCGGACGTCTTATCAAGCACAATATATACGTGAAAAATTCAAAGAATATTTTGTAAATAATCCCATTAGCTACTAATTAATTTGTAAACCATAATAAACATTGTATATAACATAATAAATATTTTTTATATTCACCTACGCCGAGAGAGCAACCAGTGGTCATTTCTCTACAGTGCGTATCTGAAAGTACACGTTTTTTATTTATTTAATATGAATAACGAAAAATCATTTGAATTATCATTGTTATCTAGTTCAGACGACGATGATGATGAATTATATGATAGGATTTGTGTAGTGGCTGCCGCAATTCTGAATAAACGTAAGGAAAAAATGAAGAAAAAAAGAAGAATATGGATGGAAAATATTAATTATTTCAGAAAAGAATGCAGTGAATTCAAACTATTCTATGAATTAACAAATGATGCCTTTCGCACATATTTTAGAATGACAAGAGACGAGTTTGAATATTTGCATAGTTTAATAGAAGATGACATTAAAAAAGAAAATACAAATTATAGAGAAGCTATTGGTACAAGAGAGCGTCTCGTCATTACATTAAGGTAAGGCTCCATCGCTTGGAGTGATTTCAGCGGCAGACATTGAATCTTGGATCTCTTCGTTTTGGCTACGAGTACTTGTACGAGTAGTATGTTCTCCAATTCCAATTTGCTGCACACCAGAACCGCTGGGTTCAGGTGAGGCAGAACCGTGTCCAGTAGAAAAATTAGTCTGACTCGTAGAAGGGCGAGAGTTGTAAGAATAATCGTTTGAGTAGTAACCGGTATATGAATAGTTTGTATTAGCAATATTGTCTTCAGCATCCATTACCAATTGAAACAACTTTCTTTTTATTGTTCTTTGATAATACTCCGGCATCTGCTTTGTACTATGATACATTGAATCAAAAAAAACTTTTAAAGGATCACTTGATGTTAGTACTTCTTTACGTAACTCATCCCTCTGTGCAGTTCGTTTTGCTCGATTATCATCCATATCTTTTAAAAAATTTAACAAATCCTCGTCATTATGAATTATTTCATCCGTCTTCCTTTTTTTTGGAGCTGTTATCATATCTGCTGAATCTCTACTAACATCTGTATTAGCTGTTTCCTCGAAACTTGTCGAAATATCAGGATGTGGTGTAACATTTGTATCTCGTTCCGCATTTGTCATATATGGAAGCAAAAACTCCATGTGACTCATGTACTTCCAGGGTTTTATTTGTTTTTGTGACTGTCCACTTGTTGTCTTCTTGATTTTTTTCAATTTTTCACGGTGCGTGTCTCGCAAATTTTTCCATTTCAATTTTGCCTGTGTAACTGCAAATAAAACAAATGATTATAACACACCACATTAAAATTAATTTTATGTTATTAACTAATATTATTTGATATTTTTATTTATTTTCAGATATCTTATAACCGGAACTACATATACAGCATTGTCAAAAAGCTATAGAATAGGCCGTTCTACGCTCTCCGAAATAATACCAGTAGTATGTGAATCTTTATGGATCAAGTTGCAGCCAAAAGTAATGAAGCTCCCTACTGAACCCGAATGGAAAGTTATAGCTAAAGACTTTTATGATTTGTGGAATTTCAATAATTGCCTTGGTGCAATTGATGGCAAGCACGTGGTAATTTTTTCGCCCCGTAAATCGGGATCTCAGTACTTTAACTACAAAAAAACATTTTCGATTGTACTGTTAGCAATTGCTGATGCTCATGGAAGATTTATAATGATCGATGTTGGATCAATGGGCAGATACAGTGACAGCGGAATATTCACCGATAGTAATTTCTACAATGTGTTGCAAAACAATGGATTGAGATTACCCGCAGATGAACCCCTATATGAAGGAGGTTTGCCTCAGCCTTATGTTTTTATTGGTGACTGTGCATTTCCGTTGATGACACATTTATTAAAACCATATCCTGATCATGAAAGGTTGAATAAAGACCAGTTAATATTTAATTATAGACTGAGCAGAGCACGCCGAATGGTAGAAAGTGCGTTTGGTATGTTGGTGCACAAATGGCGTATCTTTTTTAGGCCATTAGATGTTAAAATAAGTACCGCCAAAAAAATTGTAAAGGCTGCCTGCGTTCTACATAACTATGTATTACGCAATGAAATCGAAAAGGCGCCTTCACAGTCAGTTTTTTCTGATAATATGTCAAGAAATTACTACGAGGTATCTGAACAAATCTCAGCAGATTTTGAAGACGGCTTTTTTGTGAGGGAATATTTCATGGAATATTTTAATTCCATTGGAACAGTTTCGTGGCAAAATAACCGTGTGCAAAATGTATTAGATTCTGATAGGACAACACATAACTTACATTAGACTCTGCAAAATAAATATTGATTTAACTATAGGTAGGTATATGTTGTGTTAGATAAGGCTGCCTACGCACTGGCGACCATAGACGCGGCCAGGCCGCCGCGGCCATGGTCGCCGGTGCGTAGGCAAGCGCGACATGTACTGGCGACCATAGACGCGGCCAGGCCGCCGCGGCCATTTTTTGCAGTCGACTTCCAAGGGTGTGTCAAGATGGACGTGCAGAAGATAATCACGCTAACTGTGCTTGTGTATTTACTACGAAAACGAAAACGGAAGATTTCACGTAAAAGACAGTTTTGGGTGCATCCATTACTTTGCGAGAGAAAGACTAAAGGATTATATTATACTTATTTTTTGGATTTAAAAATGTATGAGAAGAGATTCTTTAATTACATGAGAATGTCAAGGAATACTTTTAACCTGTTACTGGATACAATAAAACCAAAAATTACTGGAACTGATAACAACTATCGGAAATGCATTCCAGCAGAAGAAAAATTACTAATAACAATAAGGTAAGCTTTTTCTTTTTACCCGACTACGGCGAAGCAAAAGGAGGGTTATGATTTTGACAGGCTATGTATGTATGTATGTATGTATATATGTATGTATGTATGTTCATCTGTTCCCTCGTAACTTCTAAACTACTTATCAGAATTCGACAAATGATATATCGTTAGAAGCGTCTTAACAGTCCGCTGGTTATAGACTATACGGCGTTTCACAAAATCTAATGTGGCGCCCTCTAACGGGCAAAACATACAGAGTAAAAAAATAAAGTTAAGATAAATATGCCGTGTTTGATATCGTTTGAAAGCGCTTTACTTGTACATTATGAATATATTAAGCTTGTCACCAAATTTAGTATGGCGCCCTCTAGCGGACAAAAAGTTTTGTCGTAGTTGGGTTTTAGGTTTTTTACTTTATCTTGTTTAAATACAGAATGTTTAAAAAATACGAGATATATTTTAAAGGGTGTTTCGGAATGGAGTATTGTGTACAGGAAAAATAAAAATAATGTGATAGGGCCTTTTTTTACTTAAACCGCTAAATGGATTTTTTTGTAAATTTGAATTATACAAGACTCGATTCTGAATCACCCTAAACCACCATTGTTGTGTTTTTCACAACAACCTGTATAATTCATTGTTCAAGGTTTTGCCACTTTAAAAAATTTATGAATTATTGTTCAGTAGTATTCTACTTTACGACTTTGAAAAGGAGAGGAAAAGGGCTTGCTTATAACATGTTTTTAAATATTAAAAAACTGAAGTAGATAATCAAATTATTTGTATTTTCATAACTTAAAAAATGGCAATTGTGAACAATTAATCATTCAAATTGGGAAATAGGTCTATCATTTCTGAGAAATATCAGAATAATGAGTATGAGTATCGCTGTAATTTGAATCATCTGATATCCTGTTGGTAGTAGAATAACCTGAATAACTCGGTCGATGCGGGTCATATTCTTGGTCGTTAAGAGTATTGAAATTACTTGAATAGTTTATGCGCGCTGTTGTAGGTGTACAGTTCGGTTGGTATTTTTCTATAATTTCCATGATTTCCATTTTCGCTTTGGTCTTCATTGCAGCAGGGATTGTTTGAAATCTTTCGAGGAGGGATAAAAGAAACAGTCTGTCACAATTTGAATCATTCTGTGTAGTCGCTATGGTCTTATGCAGAACTGAAATTAGAGGGTCTGTATCGGATTCTTCGTTTGGTATTTTTTTCTTCCTTTTTGTTCTAAGCGACTTTGATGCAGACTGTTGAGTCTCAAGATCAGAAGATCTTGCACTTTCATTTTCTTGACTTGCCTCTTCGAGACTATTTTCTGTTGCGTTTGTGTCCAGCACTGATTTCAAAAACATTAATTGGTTGAAATAGGTGTATTGTGATTTACGTTTTGCAGCAGAACCACTTTTGACATCTTTAAGACGGCGCAGCTCTCTTGTGAAACAGTCTCTAAGGTTTTTCCATCTTTTTTGGAGAGTAATGCCTGTAAATCAATAAATAAATGTAGTACATATTACAAAACTAATATTATGTTTATTAATGTGAATTTTATTTTCAGGTATTTGGCTACTGGGTGTTCTTTATCTCATATAAGTCATGAATACCGTATAGGGCTCCCTACAGTATCGGAAATAGTATTTGATGTTTGTGAAGCAATATGGGAGATATTAAAACCAATTGTGATGCCACAATTGACCAGATATAAGTGGATTCAAACGGCTGAAGGTTTTCAAAAATACGCCCATTTTCCTAATTGCATCGGAGCCATCGACGGCAAGCACATTAGAGTTATCAAACCACAACATTCGGGATCTCTTTATTACAATTACAAGAATTATTTTTCAATCGTGTTACTTGCGATATGTGATGTAAATTATAAATTTCTTTACGTAGATATTGGAGCATACGGCAAATGCAGTGATTCGTCAATTTACAAAGACTCTGTATTTTATCATAGGCTTTTAAATAATGATCTCGATATTCCGAGCAATAGCCCCATCAAAGAAAATGGCCAATCAATGCCGTTCGTTTTAGTGGGTGATGAGGCGTTTTCACTATCGGAACATATGATGCGACCGTATGCTGGGAGAAACTTGAATAATGTAAAGACTAATTTTAATTATCGACTATCCCGTGCCCGCCGCTATATTGAATGTACATTTGGAATATTAGCCAATAAATGGCAGATTCTTCACCGGCCCCTAAACGTCAAGAAAGAATTTGCAGTTGTGATTATAAAAGCTCTATGTGTGCTTCATAATTTTGTGCGAGAAAGAGACGGATATGATTTCAAGGACACGTTAACTGTACCAGAGGCTTTATTAGAAATACCTGCATGTTTACCTAATAGAGCAAATAGAACATCAACCGAATATCGAGATATATTCGCAAACTACTTCAGTACCGATGGTCGCTTGCCCTGGCACAATTTGTAAATATATGGGTGCGTACCTACGACGGCTGCTCAGTTTGTGCGTTGAGGCACTTGCTCGCCGCGAGCCGCCATTGCGCGCCGTAAACAAAATGGCGTCGAACGCACATGCGGTATGCTAGTTGCACACTGTACACTAGTTTAAAACACGCAAGTGGGTCCAATGGACCCACGACTACAGTTAAGGGTTAATTTACTTAGGCATAATAAAATAAAATACTAACCAAGTTCTGCCTTTTCTTTATCTTCCATGGATTCACCGCCAAATATATCGACCACTTCAAGCCACAACTGCCGCTTAACATCTTTATTGGAGTAATCATTTGATGCTAAATCCCATAAACCTCTTCTATTTTCAACTTCAATTATGAACCTTTCCGTGTCGAAATTGGCCATTGTAAAATAATCACTCTGTAGCTAGCTACACGTCTGGTCACCGCGGCCGATGCGGTAGCACTGATGATGTTCTCGACGGCCACGATTGGTCGCTGGTCGCGTGGCATCACGCCGCGGCCAACGGTGGCCGCTGGTCGCTGGCCGCTAAGTGCGTAGGGGCTATAGCGATTGCCATATAAAGTCCAGAATTCACTGGCCGCCGCGGCCAGGTCGCGGCGACCATGGTCGCCAGTGCGTAGGAGCTCTAAATGTTAAATAAAAAACTTACCACTTTCTATGTTTGTTTTCTTTAAAATCTCTTTCCAAGCTGCGTCCTTCACGTCTAATTGTTTATATGAAATCAGTTTTGTGTCCCAAAGACACGGATATTGTCGGACACATTCAATAAAAAACTCATCCATTTTTATTGGAAAATTGCGAACACGTGTATCGCGTATGAGGCCGCAAGACTGACTGACTGTACGCTTGACTGCCGCGAGCGAGTGATGCGAGTAATCGCCCGCCTCACTCGCACACTCGCTTATAGCCGAGCTACACAAATATCGGAACTACGCACTCGCTCCCCGCGTCTCGCTAAGGCATCTTTTCCATTACACGGTTGTTCAAACGTACGGTGTGTAAGCCGTACGGTTGAAAAAACGTGCTAGCTTGTACATGATACGGCAAAATCACCGCGCGAGACATTGGTAAGTACTGGCTAGTAGCGCTTTTTACTCGGGCTGTGTAGGACGTGCTGCGTCATGAATTTTCTTACGAAAAAAAAGATTATAGTTGCTTATTACATATATAGGAAAAAGAAAATAGAAAAAAAAAGGGAAGTAAGGTTTTGGATACATCCGATTTTAGAAAAAAGGGAGGAATATGGCGCGTTTCATACACTTGTCAAGAATCAATTGAGAGAAGATGAAGACAAGTTTTACAATTATTTTAGAATGCAGAAAACTACATTTGACAACTTGCTCCAAAAATTATCCCAGGAACTAAAACATCAAGATACTTTTATGCGAGAGAGTATATCGCCCGCAGAAAGATTGGCTGTAACTCTGAGGTAAGTAGGTACAAAATTAAATGACATATTTTAGTTTAAAATTGTTTATTGCAAACAAACAAAATTATTACATGTAATTGAATTTTAATAATTATTAATTTAAGAACAAGTAAATCAAAAAATATACTACGCTGAAAATGCTACTCAAGTGCGGTACTAAAATCGAATTCGTCTTCAATAGAAACTTGAGAATCTGCCGAGATACTTTCCGCATTTACACTATGTACACCTTGATCCCATTGGTTTCTTGATGTAGGTATATACTGAGTACACTGTCGTTGTTGAATATTTTTAATTATTGAAATTACTTGAAACTGAAAGTCTATCATATTTTCATCACTGAACTTGTCAACTGTATCAGCGATTCCCAAAAAAAAGTTCATACTACGGCTTTTCTTTTTCTCATCTCGTTCTGCTGAATCCATAAACTTCATAAACCTAATGTCAACTTCACTTAGTTCATTTTTTCTTTTTTTTTTAGCCCTTTGCGTCTCACTCCGTTCAGTGTATCCCGAGCTTGATTGATTCGGGACTGCACTATCAAAATTTTCATTACTGAGGCTAGAATCATGAACATGTTCAGTCATGTTAGAATCGGTCTTGCGATGCTCAACATTTTTTTTTAGGAACATCATTTCATCATAGAACATATATTTTCTTATTTTTTTTGCTGAAGAACCAGACTTACATTCATTAATTTTTTTGTCATATTTTATCCAGCTATCTTTCATATTGGTCCACTTCTTCATCACCATTTGCCCTGAAAATAAATAAATAATAATTATTAAATTCAAAATTTATGAAAACCCCCGACCTAAACTGAATCGACCCCGACCTAAAATGGGGTTTTAGTATTTGAACCTGAACCGTTTTGTTTTATATTTCAGGTATCTAGCAACAGGAGATACCTTTACTGACCTATACTTCAGCTATAGAATTGGAATAAAAACCATAAGTTGCATCGTACGTGAAGTATGCCACTACATTTGGTTAGAACTGTATAAAGAATATATGAAAATGCCATCTAAAGAAGACTGGCTACACATTGCAAGCAAATTTCAAGAATCTTCCAACTTCCCGCTGTGCTTAGGAGCGGTCGATGGAAAACACATCAGACTTATTAAGCCAATTGATAGTGGCTCGATGTTTTTAAATTACAAACTTTTTTTTTCTATAGTTTTGATGGCAGTAGTAGATAGCGATTACAACTTTATATTTGTTGACGTTGGCGCCTACGGAAAGGAGTGTGATTCCAGTGTGTTTAAAGAGACCCCATTTTGGAAAAATTTAACAAACAACGGATTAAATCTACCCGATGCAACACGTTTGCCTGGAATTGACTACGATTTGCCATATGTGTTCGTTGCGGACGAAGCCTTTGCTTTGCATTATCACTTGCTTCGTCCATTTGGTGGTCATCAGCTTGATCAATTAAAACGTACATTTAACTACAGACTCACAAGAGCGCGAAGATTTGTTGAATGTGCGTTTGGCATTTTATCCAATAAATGGCGAATTTTTCACCGGCCAATGAATGTGTCCATCGATTTGGCAGTTGATATTGTGAAAACATGTTTTGTTTTGCAAAATTTTATACATAAGCAGGAAAACTTTCAGTTTCACTTTCAGTCCTCTTCCCTTCGGATCTCGATACTGAGTAG
Source organism: Pontia daplidice (assembly GCA_963693355.1). Classification (NCBI taxonomy): domain Eukaryota; kingdom Metazoa; phylum Arthropoda; class Insecta; order Lepidoptera; family Pieridae; genus Pontia; species Pontia daplidice. Next base: position 1,729,613 of record CAVNZL010000016.1, on the reverse strand, counting down.
TCGTGTCTAAATTATTGTCCATTTATTTCTTGGTTTTAAATAGATAAATATTAAATTTTGGTTAAATAAATGAAATTGAAAAATAGGAGTGCATAAGACAGAAGGAGTTCACTCTCAACCGCGACGTGTGAGTGAGAAGACAGATAGTGATGGTGAGACTATTTATACATTCATTGATACTTTGAGGTCAAGTTACACTGGACGGAAAGCATTTCTGTTGGAAAGTCTCGATTGCCACCATTTTAAACAGATCCACGGTCAACTTATGCTGGACGGAAAGCATTTTTATATGAAAGTCTCGATTACCACCATATAAGCTAGACCCCTTACGGCATAATGAGAGGAATTATTGCTGTCTCTTACTGACATTTGCGACTGCGGCGAAATTTGCATCAACTTTATACTCGCCTAGTACCTGAGGTCCGTCCTGCTACGTATGCGCACCGCGAATTTTGAATTTTGAATGTGACTCGCTGAGATTCAATAAACTCTCTTAACCTTCTGATACCCTACTATTACAACGTTCTTTGATGTGAAGACGTTTCGGTGGATGAGCTGTCTTTGAATTGCGAGAGTCAACTTGTCCATACATCTTTACTAGTCATTACTCCCTGGTACCATGTCGAACGAACACTTGAATAAAACACTGTCAGAATCAGACTTAAGCCAAGTCAAACCCTCGCCTGATTTTGTTTTTTCCCGCCAAAAGAGAAGAAGGGAGACAGATGAGGACTCTGATATATGCAGTATAAGCTTCAAGGAAGAAGTTAAAGAGCTCATCACCTCTCTCATGGAAAAGCAGCAAATAGAAATAAATAATTTAAAACCGGTATTAACTGACATTCAACAATCAAATTCCAAGATAGAGAGCTCCATTTCTTTCCTGGCAGAGCAGAATGAAGAACTTAAGAAAAAGATAACTCAGCTGGAATTACAATCAAAAAAAGACAAGGACTATATAACAATTTTAGAAAACAAGATCGAAGATTTTCAAGTGACCCAAAGAAAGACAAATTTTGAAATAAAAAATGTGCCAAAAGTGCCTGGAGAAACTAAGAGCGACTTAGTGCAGATGGTCCTGTCATTGGCTGAAACTGTGGACTGCAAGATTGAGAAGAGAGACATTAGTGATATATATAGGGTGAAAACCAAGAATGAAGCTAGTAACTCACCGGTAGTTGTCGAAACAACTTCTACACTCCTAAAACTAGATTTTATGAAAACGTGTAAAACCTTTAATATCAAAAATAAGACAAAATTGTGTGCCAAACACCTTGGAATGCGGAAAAAGGAAGACACACCCATCTTTTTATCCGAAAATCTGACACCCAAAGGTTCTAGACTACATTTCCTGGCAAGAGATTTGGTTAAGACGAAGAACTACAAGTATTGCTGGACGGCATACGGTAAAATTTACGTAAGAAAGGATGATAATTCTCCTATCGTATTAATATCATCAGAAGACCAGGTCCAACATTTGCTTCAGGGATCCTGACTAGTTTCGTCATTCTATTCTTTTTTGAAAATAATCATATTTCTTATGTCACTAATGTCTTTTATAATTGATTTCTTTGTTTATTTACTAAATTATGTAGTATATACAACACTAAAACTGCATCATACACATAGTCCAAATTTCTTCATTGATATTCATATTCACTGTATCTTTACTGTAAACATATATTCACTGTTCACTTGGATATCGTACGCCCAATACACATGTCACTTAAAATCTACACATAATAACCTTATTAAAACTGCCACCAAACTTCACTTATCTCAAGTTGTCTTCACATATACATATATAGTTTTGGTTATACTGACAAGCACTAATTTAACACTAAAGTATGGATAGTTCTCTGAATAATTTGAATGAAATAGATGACATTAAAATAGCACAATCTTATAACTGCAATTCTGAAGATTTGTCAAAAAACATACATGTAAATAAAAATGACTTAAAAATTTTCTCACAAAATATAAGGAGTGTCTATAACAACTTGGATGACTTGCAGGTGACTCTGTCTAGCTTAAATTTTTCTACAGATGTACTAATATTAACTGAATGTCAACTAAACCCGAAAAAACCTTTACCAGCAATTCCAAATTACAGAGCGTACCAAACGACTAATCATTTAAATAAAAACGATGGTGTAGTCGCTTATGTGACTAATAACATTCACACCAGCGTAAGAGAAATTAAACTTTCCCAAGCATCATGTTTGGAAGTCAGAGTAAATCACAATACTATTATACTAGGCATATATAGATCTCCTTCTAATACAAATGCGGACCTTTTCCTGAATTCTTTAAATACTCACTTAAACTCTATAAAATCCAGCAAGTGTATTATTCTGACTGGTGATACAAACATTAATATTATACCCAAACAAGACGAACGACCACAGGAAATGAATAATAGGCTAAATTATTTATCTATGTTGGCTACACACGGACTCATGACAGGACATACTTTTCCTACGAGATTAGGTTCCTGTCTAGATCACGTAATGATAAAACTTAATAAAACTAAAACTAGAGCACATATTGCGGTCCTTAACACTTCAGTAACAGATCATTCTCTAATATTTCTTAATCTTTCTAAAACTAAAATCATTAGTCCATGTGTAAAAACGAAAACAGTAACTGACTACAAACAAGCATTGCAATCATTGTTGGATAAAAACTTAAACCACTTACTTCTTCTAGATGATCCTAACGTCCTTGTTCAACAATTGGTTCAAAAAATACAAGAGGCCCTGAAAGAGAATACTACCACCCAAAATATACCTAAAAGAAATAGAAATATAAAACCCTGGGTCACTCCTGGAATACTAAAATGCATAAGACATCGAAATAAATTACAAATTAAACTCAAAAATGATCCATATAACGAAATTTTAATTATTACTTATAAAAGATATCGTAATCATTGTACAAAATTACTTAGAAACTTAAAACGTAAATATGAAAGAGAACTCTTGGCAAATTCATATAAAGATAAAAAATCTCTTTGGAATAACATAAAGAATATAACTCATACTAAAGAAATTAAAACAGATAATCTTAAATTATTAGAAGTAAAGACTACTACGGCAGAATCTATAAATTATGTAAATAACTACTTTGTCAAAATTGGTCAATCACTTGCGGAGGACATTATGTCCAAGAATAATGCAGATTCTAGTGGGGTCTTAAAGCTCCCAATACTCAACTTAATTCATTTGTTCTATTGGAAACCGACCCAGAGGAGGTTCATGATATTCTTGTGAATTTAAAATCTAACAGTGCCCCTGGCTGGGACGGAATTTCAACTCGTTTTCTTAAACTAGCTAAGAATGAAATCATACCAATTATTGTTTATTTAGTGAATTTATGCTTTATTAATTGTATATTTCCTAACTTCTTAAAAAAGTCTATCGTAACCCCAGTACATAAGAGTGGAGACAGAGACTGTGTCAGCAATTACAGGCCAATTTCAGTTCTTTCTGCTATATCAAAAATATTAGAAAAAATAATAAATAAACGCTTAATTGATTATTTAAATAAATTTAACATACTTTCTGATTCTCAGTATGGTTTCAGAGTAGGTATATCCACAGAAAATGCTGTAACTGACATAACAACCTTAATAACTGAGAAGGTAGATAAGGGCAACAAGTGTTTAACTGTCTATCTCAACCTGAGAAAGGCTTTTGACACTGTCTCTGTCCCCATTCTTATCCGGAAACTGGAACGTATTGGAATAAGAGGGACACCGCTTGAACTGTTCAGAAGCTACCTTTCCAACCGTACCCAAAAAGTTAAAATCGATCAAGAAATTAGTCAAGAATATGATATAACATTTGGTGTACCGCAAGGTAGTGTGCTTGGACCCACCTTGTTTCTAATTTACATAAATGATCTGTGTAAATTGGAAACGGGTGGCAGGATTTTCTGTTATGCGGATGACACGGCAGTTGTTTTTTCTGGAACTGACTGGGCCGATGTTTTCAAGTGTACTGAAATGGGAATGCGTAAGATTGGAAAGTGGTTAAATGAGAACTTGTTGACCCTTAATACCCAAAAAACTAACTATACCTGTTTCTCCTTTAGTAACAGGGCACAACCCAATAGTTCCTTTACTATAAAAATACATTACTGTGATAACAAAAACACCACTACTTGCAGTTGTCCCGTTATTGAAAAAGTTAGTAAATCTAAGTATCTAGGAGTAGTACTGGATCAGCGTCTGTCGTGGCACGATCATATAGAAGTTGTCAATAATCGCATTAGAAAATTGATATGGATCTTTAAAACCCTCAGATTTGTGGCTGACAAAGTCTTGTTGAAACAAATATATATCGCACTAGCTCAGTCGGTTATAACATATTGCATTCCCGTGTGGGGCGGTGCAACTAAAACTAAGCTCTTGCAACTTGAAAGAACGCAGCGTGCTCTGCTAAAGACTGCATTTTTTAAAGAATTCCGTCTCTCCACGAATGTATTATACCAAGAATGCGAGCTTTTATCGATTAGAAAATTGTATATACTACTCACAATATTAAAATTACATAAATCCCTAGTGATTGACTCTCATACCGTCGTAACTACTAGAAGAAAAAAACCTAATTTACCTACAAGTATAAATAAAACAGCTACAGCAAGAAGACAATATAACTCACAAAGTGCTTATCTTTATAATATTATAAATAAAAAAATATCAATATACCTTAAATCAAAACAAGATTGTAAAATCATGGTGACAGACTGGCTCAAGAAACTTACATATGACGAGGTTGAGAACCTCTTTATTCGTTTAAATTAAAAGCAGTTCATTAATGTCTACTAAACATAAACATAAACATCTATAGACACGTACAAATACACACACAAATTACATACACAGATTCTTTTTTCCTTTTAATTTTGTTTAGATATATGTATATTCCTGTATTATATCAGTAAGACACATTATCCTTTTCTATGTTATGGAAGAGCGAGGTGTTCTGACACGGGTATTGCTATACCTACTAGAAGGCCTCAACGACATGCATTGTAAACGTGTATTTACTGAATAAACGATTTTTGATTTTTTTTTTTTGATTTTTTTCACAATGCGAGTGAAAATGAGTCCACCCTTGATTCAGAATCGGAACTAATCCAGGTACCTATCACGAATGCAGTTCGCGGAAGTTTGGCGGCTAATGAAGTTCGCAACAGATTTGCACAATATTTTGTATCTAACGAAGGTCGCCTCTCCTATCAAAACAACTATGCATAAGTAAAAAGTTACGCTGGTTTCACAGCTATCCGGGATATCCGTACGGGCAGTCCGTGCGCGGAAGGCCCGTACAGGTCACGCCCGCACCGCTCTGAAACGGGGTTTCATTTCATTCAGTTCAGTGCGATACGGTTGCTAGCGGGAGACAGTCGCTTACAAATATGAATACAAACGTTTTAAAAATTATGTGTGTATATTTAATTTGTAAAAGACGACGACGACAGATAAAAAGACTATGGGCCCATCCCATCCTCGAAGCAAGATATTTCGAAAGTGCATTTGTCAATTTAAACCATAAACTCAGGGACGATCCGCGCAAATTTTTCAATTATTTTCGTATGTCGGTTAGTAGTTTTGATGAATTACTATCAAGGTTGGAGAATAGAATAAAACATCAAGACATTTATCGTGCTGCTATACCTCCGATTGAAAGACTGGCGCTTACTTTGAGGTAAATATATTTTGTTCAATTGTTACATTATTTGTTTTAAGTATTTATTTTAGAAAAAAAGAAAGAACATTCACTTGGCCGCAAACAATAAAGTACACTTAAAAAATAATCGCTTATTACAAGTTTTAATTAAACATTTAGAGGTATCCGGGTTGCATTTCGGTCGAATTGTTGATGGACACGCTTAATGGAGATGTAGTTGGTTGTACAGTGTAAGTAGCTGCCGTAGACTGGTATCCGGGTTGCATTTCGGTCGAATTATTGAAGGACAGGCTTGATGGAGATGCAGTTGGTTGTACAGTGTAAGTAGCTGCCGTAGACTGGTATCCGGGTTGCATTTCGGTCGAATTGTTGGTGGACACGCTTAATGGAGATGCGCTAGAATTTGACATCAACTGAATACTCATGGCAGAATTTAATACCTCCGATCGAAACAAAAGCTTTTGATATGTCGTAAATTTCTTTATAATTGGTCCCAAAGACTGAAAAAAAGACAAATCATCACTGTCAATGTTGGTTACACTTTGATTCAATAGGGCGAGTATTTGATTGTCGAAGTCACTATTTTGCTGTGGTTGTCCTCTTTTACGTTTATTTTGTGAAAGCCATGGAGCACTGCTGTTCTGAGATACACTTGTAGGAGTCTGAGTTACTGTTTGAGTGATGGGTGCCTGAGACGTCGACGACGAGGTTTGAAATGTTTCTTGATCGAAGTTTTGTTGAGTAGCTAAGTTTTGAGAAGTTGAATTGGTAGATGATGGACTGGATAAAGATTCGTCTGCTTGGTTTTGTATAACTTTATCTAAGAATACCATTTTTGGTGCCAACACAAATTTTTTCTTTGGCTTTGCTCCGCTGCCCGAAGGAGTATTTTTTTGTGAGGCCTTAAATTTTATGTATCCGTCTCGTACTGTCCTCCACCGTAGTTGGATGTCCTTGACTGAAACAATGAAGTTAAAAAATTTAAATAAGTTGTAGAAAATAAAATATCAGAAAGAGATTCTAAAGGAATACATTTCCGTGCTTCTTTATAAGCCGCGCGCGTCCGAATAATCGCAAGGAAAGGAAATCAGCACCTTTTGTCGCTCGATTTAAAGTACAAGTTGAATTAGTTAAGATGCCTAAGACCGCGCGCTGCCTACGACTGACACAAGGCACGGGAGCCTACATTTAATCAAAGTGATGTAACTAATATAAACAGTGATGATTTGTCATTTTTCAGTCTTTAGGACCGATTATAAATAAAAAAAAGACATATCAAAAGCTTTTGTTTCGATCGCAATTATTAAATTCTGCCATGAGTACCTATTCAGTAGAAGTTGATGTCAAAAAGTTGACCTGGATACCAATTAACGGTAGCTACAACCAAAGCACTTTTACATTAAGCATTTACAACGATCAATACGGTATTTCACCGGTATTGAATTTGATGTATTTTGTGGAATAATATAAAAAAACGCTTTATATGAAATAAAAAATGAAATAAAAATTTAAATCGATCAAAAAACAAAAGAGATATAAGCGTTTGAAATTTTAAATTAGACAGAGATGACGATATACGATTGTGACGTCATTAGCCTGGACCGCCATAAGAACTTGTAGTAAATTTCGTTTTTCAAGAAAGAGATAGAAAATGATCTTTAATAGCTTATATCTCTTTTATTTTTATAGAAATTCAAAAAGTGGTTTCTACTTATTTTTAGGACTGGGAGAAGTTTTATTAACTTATTTAAAGTTTTAAAAACTTATTTAAAGGTATAAGAGGCACTGCCACTATTGACTCGCAAGTTAAATTAAAAGCGGCAGATATTAATATCCCACTCTATATCTACAATGTATCAAAAGAGACAACAGAAAGCGATGTGGCAGATTATATTAAAGAAAAAACACAAATAGATATAGTACCTGAGAAAATAAACATGAAATCCAGTAAAGAGTACACTTCTTTCAAGTTCTGGGTACCGAGAAGTAAGTTAGCATTGTTTAATAATAATGATCTATGGCCTGAAGGCATATATTTTAGAAGATTTATAGTCTTCAGAAAAGATTTTAAAAATAAAAATAATATTAATGGATCAGCAACGCAAAGCAAGAAGCAATAAGTTAAAGCTAGTCAGCTTTAACTGTAAATCTCTGAAGCGGTCGATTGACAGTGTTAGAGAGCTGTGCGGCAGCGCGGACGTAGTGGCCTTGCAGGAGACCTGGCTGCTCCCGCATGACGTGTCCTACCTCGGCGCCGTTCATGACGAGTTTGCTGCCACAGGAACGTCAGCGGTGGATACAGGTGCGGGAGTGCTACGCGGCCGTCCATACGGTGGCGTGGCTTTGTTGTGGCGTAAAAGTGCTTTCTCTTCAGTGTCTATAGTGAAGTGTAGAAGTGTCAGGCTGTGCGCGATCAATTGTCGGATACGTGAGATTAATATATTATTTTTTTCCGTGTACATGCCCACAGACTATGTCGATAATCTTATGGAGTTCACAGATTGCTTAAGCGAAATGAACGCAATTAGTGAGGATAGTGGAATTGCTAATGTAATTATGGTAGGCGATTATAATGGACACCCGGGAGAACTTTTCTTTAATGAAATGATAAAATTTTGTGCGGAACAAGAATGGTCTTGTGTTGATTACGACATATTATCGGGTAATAAAAATGTTTATACGTATACCAGTGATAGTCACGGTTGCACACGTTGGCTCGATCACTGTCTTGTAACAAGTATAACCAGAAAGTATGTTGAAAATGTAACAATAATAAATGATGTTTTGTGGTCTGATCACTATCCTATGGTAATTGATTTTAATCTTAGCCTGTATTACAGTAAAGTTGAGCCAATTAACTGTATAACAAACAAAGTTATTTGGGGATCCGGAGATTGTGATCAGGTTACGTATTATACGGAGATTTGTAACGCTAAGCTAAGTGCCGTGGAGTTACCGTGTGTCCTAAGTAAATGTTGCGATAACCACTGTAATAATTTCGATCATAGAGTTATAATAGACGAATTATACTCGGATATTATTAACACACTTCAAGAGGCGGCGATATTGAGTTGCAAAATAATAAGACCTAAGAGAAAACGCTATATCACGGGTTGGAACAAGCATGTGAAATTTGCTCATGCTGAGGCTCGTCTCTATTTTCACATGTGGGTTTTAGCGGGAAGGCCAACATGTGGTGCCTCTTACAATAATATGAGAGATTCGCGTAGTTTCTTTAAACAAAAGTTAAAATGGTGTCAAGACAACGAAGAACAAATAAAGATGGACATTTTGGCTACTTCACACGAAGCAAAACATTTTAGTAAGTTCTGGCAGCATACAAGTAGATTGACTGCTCGGTCGAGCCTCCCTGTCCTTGTCGGAGGAGTCAGTGGTTGTCGGAACATAGCAAATTTGTTTAGGTCTCAGTTTAGAGTAGAACCTCTTAGAACTAACGATGATGTGGTGAACGACGCTCAGAACATTGGGATTATTGTAAAGAACCCGGTGCGTTTCACACTTGACGAAGTTAAACGGGCAATTAATAACATGAAGCACGGGAAATCACCAGGTCATGATGGACTGAGCGTCGAACATCTGCGTTATGGTGGTGTGCATCTTGCCAGAGTCCTTAAACTGCTCTATAATCTTTGTATAAGCCATGCCTATCTGCCAGATGCAATGATGAAGACTATTGTTGTACCCATAATTAAGTCTAGAACGTGTGATGCAGCAGACAGATCCAATTATCGGCCTATATCGTTAGCAACAATAACAGCTAAGGTGCTAGACAGTTTGCTCGATGCCCAGTTAAATAACACCGTCAAGTTACATGACGCTCAGTTCGGTTTCAGACCGAATCTTTCAACTGAGAGCGCAATACTGTGCCTCAAGCAAACTGTACGGTACTACACGGATAGAAAAACACAGGTATATGCATGCTTTTTGGATCTGTCTAAAGTATTTGATCTGGTATCTTATGATATCCTTTGGCAGAAGCTGAAAACGGAAACTAGCTTAAGTCCCGAACTTGTCTCTGTTTTTCAATATTGGTATGACAATCAGTTGAACGTAGTGAGATGGGGAAACGAGCTGAGTGACCCGTACAAGCTCAAATGTGGAGTAAGACAGGGAGGGCTGACGTCACCGAGGTTGTTTAATTTGTTCGTGAACCAGCTGATTGAGAGGCTTAGCAAGGCCGGTGTCGGTTGCTCTATAGACGGTACTCCCATGAACAACATTAGCTACGCAGACGACATGGTTTTGCTGAGCCCCTCGGTCAGTGGTCTTAGAAAGCTGCTCTATATATGTGAGGAGTATGCAAAGATAAATGGACTCAGCTACAACTCCAAAAAAAGTGAATTTCTGGTCTTCAGGGGCAAAAATAAGCAGACAACATTTAAGCCCAACATATTGTTGAACGGATTCCCCCTGAGGCAGGTGGCTGAGTTCAGGTATCTCGGCCATATAGTAACAGAACACCTGGGTGATGACAGTGACATGGAACGGGAGCGCCGGGCGCTGTCGGTGCGTGCCAATATGTTGGCCCGAAGATTTGCACGTTGCACTGTGCAAGTAAAACTAACTCTATTTAGAGCATACTGCCAGTCGTTTTACGCGTGCAGTCTTTGGACTGACTATGGGCAGCGTACTTACGGCGCCCTCCGGGTTCAATACAACAATGTGATGAGAGCAGTATTGGGAAAACCACGAAATTGCAGTGCCTCAGCCATGTTTGCGGATGTTCGCGTGGATGACTTCTACGCGGTCATGCGCAAGCGGGCTGCATCAATGATAGGCAGACTTGTGAACAGTACCAATGCCCTTCTCAGCACATTGGCTTGTAAGCTAGACAGCCCTCTCTGGAGGACCTGGAACGAGGTGCACACCACGTTTAAAAGATAGACTTTTTAGATTTTAGCCTTTTTGTTATTTTATTTTAAAGATACTAACATAAATTAGGTTTTGTTTTTCTGTTTTACTAACACAAAAAATATGGACCTTGTCTGAAATAAAGAAAGAAAGAATTAACGATATTAAAAAAATGTAGTCAAATACCCCATAAACCCCATTATATGTCAATGCAAGATATACGGGAGCTACTACAGTGTACAATCTATCCCTATGGGGGAAACAACGATAAAACCTATATAATCTCATCTCATAAAAGTAAACTAATTGTATATTTTCAGGTTTTTGGCGACCGGAAGCGATTATGCGGACTTGTATTACACATACAGAATGGGAGTTTCTACGATCAGCGGCATAATAAAAGAAGTCTGCACAGCAATATGGGAAGAATTACAAGATGAATGTTTGCCGCAACCTACTACAGAGAAATGGTTACAAATTGCGGCAAGGTTTCAACAAGTAACTAACTTTCCAAATTGCATAGCAGCTATTGACGGTAAACATATTAGAATAATTAATCCCCGCGGGGGGGGATCAATGTTTTATAATTATAAATCTTTTTTCTCAATTGTATTGCTGGCGATGTCTGACGCTAATTATTGTTTTACTTATATAAATGTTGGATCATGCGGTAAAAATTCTGATTCTAGCATATTTAAAGAAAGTGCTTTATTAAGAAATCTAGAAAATGAAAATATGCATATTCCGGCAGCTAGATCACTGCCTGGGACTGATATTGCTGTTCAACATGTGATAGTCGGCGACGGTGCGTTTGGAATATCAAAACATGTATTAAAACCCTATTCACGGATCAACATGACTTACAAAAAGAAGATTTTTAACTATAGGTTGAGTCGGGCTCGACGATATATTGAGTCAACATTTGGGATCATGTCAAATAAATTTAGAATATTCCACAAGCCAATGAATGTAAGTTTTAACTTGGCTAAAGATATCGTCAAAGCGTGTTGTATTTTACACAACTTTATTAGAATTAGAGATGGTTACAACGAAGAAGACACCCTTACAATTGTGGGCTTAGAAGACTTAGTCAGAAATGAACGAGCTAGGAGAGGAAATGATCTTCGTGATTTATATGCTAATTACTTTATATCTGATGCAGGGCGACTTCCCTGGCAGGATAATTATATATTTTAAGTATATGTCAACCAACGCGATGCAGACAATACATAAATTATATAATTTCCCTGGCCGATTTCGGCTACGGTGACTGACAATTGACTGACATAAAACCATTGTTCGCGAAAGCCGGATTTCCACGTGTTGTTTGACAGGTTAATCTGGGTTATTTAATAGTTTAACATTTTTAAATAGAATTAAACTTCTACTTACCAAGTTTTGGTTTTTCTTCTTGTGACAAACCTTCAAACATCTCATCACAAATATCTTCCCACGCCTGAGCCCGGGCATCTTTGTTTTTATAATTTGTATTCGACGCATCCCATAAACAGGGTTTACATTGCACTAAGTCCACGAGCAACCCCGTGTCAATAAATCGTTTCATATCGACTGTACAGAGTACTCCCGGAGCACGTGAGTTCCGTGTCGCTGTGAAACGATGAATGAGCAGCGACGAGATCGCGGCAGCATACGGGCGGGTCCGGGAGCGGGACGCGGGTGGCTTTGTACGGGCTCTCCCCGGAGCGGGTCGCGTCCGCACCAATCCGCGTCGCTGTGAAACGATGTTCTAGTTCCTCATGTGTGCTCCCGCTCCGGGCGCCCGTACTGACAGCCCGTACGGATATCCCGGATAGCTGTGAAACCAGCCTAAGCGGTCACGAATCCGTGCGTACGTCCGGCACCGTCGACACACCCCGATAGACTGCCATACAACACTGGTGAAAATCACGCCGTGCGTAGACGCGGCGCGCCGAGGGGCAGTCACGGCGCACGCGGCCGCGGCGCCGTGCCTTGGCGCCACCGTGCATGTCGACAAGCTCATATAGACCTTGTCCAGAAGGGGCGAATTCGCCGCGAATCGTTTCGCGCGAATTCATACGCGCGTAGTTGAGATACTAGACATCAATACATTGCGTCCACAAGCATCGCGCGAATTCAAAATACGCGCGTAAATCGCGTGCACTACGCCAGACTCTCGACTCGCGCTTCATTCGCGCATATTGCGCGCGAGTCGAGATACTAGGGACGCCTTGTTGCGTCCAGTTGACGCGCGAACTCTAGAGCGAGTGGACGTATCTTGGGAAATGGAGCGCCAAAATTTTGACACGGAATTGTTTATCGACGAAATAGAAAAAAGACCGGCGATATGGGATTTGGAATCACCTGATTATGCCAACAGGATTTTAAAACGTAGGTCTTGGGAAGAATTGGTGTTAATATTTTCTGATAAAGATGACTCCGAGGAAAAAAAGAAAGATTTAGGTAAGTAATTATTATTATTTTATTGATAAGTAAATTAGATCATTTTGTCTTGCCACGGTAGTCGACCTTCCTTCATGAAATAATCAGCAAATATATCCCTCGTGTTGCGAGACCTTACACCAGGTCGAATTGTAGTCGTACTCAGACCATCTAGAGCTGTTTCGAACAATGTGTCTTCGTATCTGTATCCATCTCTTAACCTAACGTAATTGTGAAGAACACAACAAGCTTTAATTATGTTTTGCGCAAATTCAATATGTACATTGAGTGGTTTGTGAAATATTCGCCATTTGTTTACCAGGATTCCAAAACAACACTCAATGTAACGTCTTGCTCTAGAGAGGCGGTAATTAAATATTCGTTTTTCTTTGGTTAAATTCTTGCCGCAATATGGTCGCATAATATGTTCTGATAAGCTAAATGCCTCATCTCCAACTATAACATGAGGTAAACGTGTTGTACGAATTACTGATATGGGTTTTGGTCCCGGAATGTTCAAAGATTTTTCTGTGAGCTTTTTGAAGAATGTGGAGTTTTTAAAAATCGTTGAATCATTGCTCTTCCCACATGCTCCAACATCTATACAGATAAAACAATAATTTGCATCACACACTGCAAGCAGCACAGTTGAAAAAAAATGTTTATAATTATAGAACATAGAGCCGGAATCTAAAGGTTTTATAATTCTAATATGTTTGCCGTCAACTGCTCCAATGCAATTAGGAAAATTTGTATATTTTTCGAATCCTTTTGCAATTTCCATCCATTCTTCTGTCGAAGGTTCTTTCATTACTCTGTCTTTTAACTTATTCCAAATAACATATACGGTTTTTTGAACGATATCAATTACAGTTGATTTTCCTAATCTATAGGCATAATGTAAGTCAGCAAAATAACAGCCAGTTGCTAAATACCTGAAACAAAATTGAAAAATTATTGTTAATTTCAGGTAATACTCTTCAAAAAAAGTGGAAAGGCCTTCGCGACACATTTGTTCGTGTAATGAAAAAAACAAAGAATGCACCATCAGGCTCTGGAGCTACGAAGATTCAATATATATATTTTCAACGTCTTATGTTTCTCGAAAGGTCAGTACGTAATAAAAAAACTGAAAGCAATATTCAAGATACCTCTGAAAACTCAGAGACAGGTAACGAAGAATCTACAGTAGATGCAGCAGATGAAGACATAATGAGGCCGCCGAATCAAAATATTAAAAGAAAGAAAATGACTGCCGCTGATGCTGAATTCCTGAACATAATTAAAAAGAATATAAGCTCTATGAATCAACAACAACCACCGGTTTCAAGCGTAACGGAAGGTGACGACGACAAACTGTTCTGCTTATCATTACACAAAGAATTACTTAAGGTACCTGAGGCCAATCGCATAGCAGTAAAAATTGAATTAATGAAAATTTTGCAAGCGGCTCAACAATCTTCGCAATCAACTGTGTATTCAAACAATTCGTACAGTTCTAACAGTTCGGCTTCATTTTCAACCTCAATTCCGGTTCGATACCATGCACAACCTTCAAGACCAAATGAATGTACTTATCAAGAATATGACCCAGAAACGCCATCCATAACAGCATGGCAAGAACGCAATTATATTTCAGTGCCGAGATCTTCACAGGCATCATTATACGTAAATTCTCCGTCAACATCATCAAGAGATTCTCAGGATAGTGAATGTCTTGAACTCTTCCAAAACCATGGCGTTGATTAAACCTGATTTTTAATCTTAAATGACTGATTAGTATTTTATGACATTATTAATAAAACAATACTTACCTTAAAGTTATCACGAGTTTTTGTTCTGCTGAAACAACATCCTCGCGCGGAACATAATTTGCACGTGGCGATAAATCTTCTTCAATTAATAAAAGTAAATCATCAAATGATTTCACGGACATACGAAAGTAGTTAAAAAATTTCTTCTCATGTTGTCTTAATTTTGGATACAAAGTTTCAAACATACTATGTGTCATCCTGTCATTAAGAATTGGATGTACTAAATACATTCTATTTTCCCTTCGTTTCTGTCTTTTCCAGCGACGGTAAGCTAACCACAACGAGACCGCTTCGTTCAACTCCATGTTTCGTACTGACTGAATTCCTCCCCAAATGCTCGCGCGTTGGTACGCACCTTGTGGACGCAACGGTCGCGCGTAATACGTGCGAGAGAATCGCGGCGAATTCGCCCCTTCTGGACAAGGTCTAAGCTAACCACAACGAGACCGCTTCGTTCAACTCCATGTTTCGTACTGACTGAATTCCTCCCCAAATGCTCGCGCGTTGGTACGCACCTTGTGGACGCAACGGTCGCGCGTAATACGTGCGAGAGAATCGCGGCGAATTCGCCCCTTCTGGACAAGGTCTTCGAGACCCGGTCCATTTGACGATACGCATAAGGTCCTGCCGCTCCCGCGCCGCCGCCGCCGCCGCCCCGCTGCCCGCAAAATTCGAGACCGAGGCCTCACAACTCATAAAATTACGCCCGTTTGGCCTCACCCTTATTAGTGATGTGGAATCTATGTAAGTAATCTTTAGCAAACGAGTGGGCGGTTAGAAATTGTGTCATGTGAAAAGATGTGGGGATGGCGAGGAAAAATGCGTGTATACTGTTGAGCTGTGGAAGGCGTTTTTTAGTGAATGCCCCAGTTGTTGCTTCTGTGTATCGTGTTTGTGTCTTATTTAATTAAATGTTTGATGTGTGAGATGGGGCATGAGATGAGGTCGGGGGATTTGTGCAGTGATGCTGCTTTATTAGCTACCATTCCTCTTTTCTCTCATCCTTCGCCTTAATAAAACAACTCAAGTCTCAATTTTTATTAGAAAGTTAAGGTTGGGTGGGGTTCATGTGTACATTTCGTATATATAATTCGTTCAATACATGTCATTCGTAATATAATTTAGCTGTTTACATTTCATTAGCAAACGTGTTCCACGGCCCGCGAAGCAGACAGCCGGCACTTAACTGTAAATATACTTATTATATTAATTGGAGAGTGGGTGGCTGCTGGCTGCTCGCGGCCCGAGCCCCACATTTACTCTTATTAAATATTCTGTTTTGTTGTCTTTTAACTATCACTCATCAGTATATCGGTCTCTAGTTTGACCAACCTGCAACTTTTTGTTCTAGGTCGCATCTGTCGGATCCGAAGATTGGACAGTGCAATATAAGGTGTGGTAGTGTTTGTTGTATATTTGGATCGCATTCGCACTCCGGAATCTGCTTTAGCGCGAAGCGATGCAGGTACTCCGCAAAAGGTCCATGGCCTGTGAGTACCTACAACGTCTCGGGCGTCAGTCTCGTCTTTTTTAAAATGGCGTGAGCGTTAATAAACATTTTGGTAACTTTCCCCGTTTCCACATTTCGGTATCTTTTGCCCCATTTCTCAACGGTTCCTTCTCTTACCTTTCGTTTAATGTATGAGAGTGGGAAGTCAACGTGTGCGGCTTTTGTTTTTGACTTCTCTATTGCCTCTCTCGCCAGTGCGTCTGCCCTCTCATTTCCTTCCGTTCCGATGTGCGCCTTGACCCAGAAGAGTCTTACGCTCTGTCCGTTTCTCTGACATTTTTCTAGGCTTTGGCGGATCTTGAAGAAGGATTGAAAGAGCGTCCTCCTGTGATCGCTTCTAGGGCTGATAGGGAGTCACTGTACACGTTAATTTCATTCTGTGACCTTTGCTTCCTCACCTCTTGTATTGCACTGCTGATGGCCGTTAGTTGGGCTTGGAAGACGGTGCAGTATGGCGCTAATTTAATCTTTTTATTCTTGCTCTCTTTGCCTTTACTCCATCTTACCCACGCAGCTCCTACTCCTTTATCTGTTTTGCTGCCGTCCGTAAAAAGGTTTCCGGGCATGTGGGGTTTATTACAATGTCGTATTTAATCTCAGAAATTTCCGCTGGGTGAGGTAGTTCTTCATACATGACGGCTCGCTCTATCCGGTCTCCCTCGCATATGAACGGGGATGACCCCCTTTTCCTTGCCTCGTACATTGCGGCTTCTTCGTTAACACGTAGGTCAAGTTTCCCCGCCAGTAGCGTCGCGGAGTCGAGCGAAACCGTTTTATATGTTCTAGCAATTTTCTGTGCGAAACTTCTTTGTATTCGTTCCAGTTTTTTGCGCACACAGATTTTCTTCGCTTCGCTCGCCCATGTTGCAGCAGCATACGTTATTATTGGTTCTGCTACAGCCGTGTAAATTTCAGTGATAAGCGTAGTTGTCACTATCCGTGTTTGTGCTAAAGTCTCGTCAGTACGAATAATATAAGCCCAAACACTAAGAGTTTACATATTCAGTTGTCGAGTTGCCTCGACTTTCTCTGATCTCCATCATCAGGTCAGCTCCAAACCTTCACTGTTGCAAAGGTCTCATCAATTCAAATAATATAAGCCCAAACACGAGGTAGTATGTACCGTTGCCGAGTTGTCTTTGATTGATCGCTGAATGTATATCGCTGTATATGACAAAAACATTTAAAAAAGTCTGTTAAAAATAATTATAAATGTATCATAGGAACATACCTGCCCCAGAACGCATAGATTCCCGTTTTTTTCAAGTACTTGCGAAAAATAGTCATCAAAATCACTTCTTTATATCTTTTACTAGCCTTCCAGTAAGTTAGTAGTTCAGATTCCAGATGTAGGATTCATCTGGTAATGTTCCAGAAACGAAAGTATGAAGAAAACTGCAGAATACAGGTGTTCAGTGTTTAATATTTCATTCTTAAACTGGTAGAATGAATTTGCTAGCGCCATCAATTTTTTCTGTTGTTCTGTTGTGCTGGGTGAAGTTGAGTGCGAAGGCACCTATCGACTGTGAGGGTTTAGATCTTTTGTGATCGACTTATGGCTACATATTATATTTAGGGAAATAAATTATTATAACACACTTTTTCTTGTTTCAAGATTTGTGACAGAAGATTAACTTTATTTTAAAAGAAGAAAATGTAGGTACAAATAGACCATGGAGGAAAAATAAAAAGGAGATTGTATATAATAATAAAATGTGTAAGATGCCACGTATTATCTACGTTCTCTGCAGTCTTAGCCACGTTGGCTGAGATTATTATCGTCTGGTGCCGTGCATTGACGAATCCTGGCCTGAAGGAGGAACAGTTGAGGTAGGTGGTGCTCAAATTAATTCTTTTTTATAAAATTAAAATACAGTCCACTATAATATCGAACTTTTTTTTGATCCAATTCGAGCGGATATTTATTTTATATTCAAATTATTGTAATTAATTAGCATTCATTTCTTTTAATTTTGTTTTTTTTTCTTGAGCCGTGCTTATTAAATCAACAAAATGAACGATAAAGTATAAAGTCCAAATTTCGGAGGTATTTGGGAAGTGGGCATAAAATCGGTGAAGACACACCTATTAAAAACAATTGGAGAAGCAACACTTACATTTGAAGAAATGTCTACAGTTCTTTGCCAAATTGAGGCGTGCCTCAATTCTAGACCGATTTGTCTACTAAGCGAACATCCGGATGATTTGGCTCCCCTGACACCGGCACACTTCCTTGTTGGGGAACCGTTAATTCTTGTATCGGACCGGAAATAGCATACAACCGAAGTGATCAGCCCCTTACAAAGATGGAAACTCTTACAGAAAATGACAAATCACTTCTGGAATAGATGGTCAAGGGATTACCTTCACGGTTTGCAACAAAGGCAAAAATGGCAGACAAAAACTGAGGCACCTAAAGTAGGAGATTTGGTCATAATCAGAGAGGATGATTTACCACCGGCGAAATGGATGTTGGGCCGAGTTGTAACAATACACCCAGGGCTTGATGGCGAGTCTGCGTCGAGCGCCCCTCCGGTACGGATCGTTTTTGTTGCTGCTCCTTTCCGAGAAAAGTCGGAAAACCTTAGTGCGAAAGGACGCGAAGTGTTTTGTGCGTGTGGCGCGCGATTAGTCGCTATGACCCATATCTTTTTTGGTGGCAAAAGATGCGCATCGGTGCCTACAGTGTGGTGTAACAATTTTGAAAATCCGCTCAAAATTGAGGGTGCAGGAATTTTTCAACATGAGCCTAGTTAAGGGCAAGAATGGAAGGAGGGACGTTAGTCTTCAGACCTATTCATCAGTTGCTGACGAGGGGATGACTGGACTTGGTACTCGTAAGAGGAAGTCCAAGTCAATGAAGAGCAGCGCAGGTTAGCTGAGACTGCCACAGAAATGAGAATCACTCGCTCAAAGAAGAAGGCGGCAGCGGAAGAGGAAGGGCGTGCTTTTAAGCAGGCCCTTCTGCGCCAGCTTAAAGCGGGGGCTCGACGCAATGAAGCGGAGGTCCTATCCACGGACGGACCATAAGAGGCATCAGGTTGTGAGGACGCAGCAGCCTCAGGGACCAGGAATGCCTTGGTGAAGGAAGGTCGCAGAGACCAGACTGGCGAAAGAGCGTCTGCATCCGCATCCGCAGCAACACCTGCATCCGAAACGGTGGATGGTAGGTTATGGGCTGCCAAAGGCGGGTGTGAACTCGGATACGAATCCGAATCCTAATTCGGAAGATGTCATATTGCGGTGCGGAGCGGTACACAAGTCGCATCACCGAAATCGCGACCAAGAGTGGCAACCTTAAGGGGACCCTGCAGAGGGACCTTAAGGTTGCCGCCAGAGAACTACGTGAGCTGGTGTTGGATGTGTTGGAGCGCCCAGCCTCACGTGAGTTGAATACTTTAAGAAGGGAGAATGAGAGAATGAGAGCCCATATTGAGGAGCTAAGGGCTTCGTTGAAGGCCCTCAGGCGTGACTTCTCGGAGCGAGATCCTCCAGCTGTCCCGGCGGAGAAGGAAAGTAGGGGACGGTAGCAGAATGAGGTGCCATCGACTCAGGCGCTCATCCTGGCTGGAGAACCAGGCGGCCATCATGAGATCTGTCGGCTTCCTTGTGGATGCGAGATTCGAAACAATCTCGGAGAGGCTAGCTCCAGCACCTATTCTGAGGCCCCCCCCCCTGACAACCTCAGGAGCGAAGGGCACCCCAGCAAGGGCGGAGCCTTCTCGATTGGTCGTGGCTGATGCCGCCACAGTTCGCTCGCTCGAACAGCGATCGAGCCCCCGGGTCAGTGGTCGAAGACTCAGGCGTAGGGGCCGTTCTTGGAGAACGGTCGATGCCTCAGGAGGAACCGCACGCGCCGTCCCTCCACCAACCGCACCCCGCGCTGACGTCACAATCAACGTCAACGCTCTCGTCGCGGTATACTGGCGACGTAGGACACCCCGAGTCGGCCCCTCACCTACCGCGCCCCTCCGAGTGGCCAATCGGCGAGGAGCCGATAACCTCCACCCCTCACCGCCGGATGGCGCCACCTGTTGCGCAAAATGACGACGAGAGTCATAACAATAACGATCCGGAAGACCTTATGTCCTTCCCCGAGGGCGACCTGCGTGCCCAGGAACCCGTCTCACCACGGGCCGGCTATGAATCGGATGCGCTATTTGTAACGCAAACGATCATGGGCCGCTTCGACTCGTACGGGTTGGCGCAAGCGATGTGCGCCTACCTGGCGGCTACGCGACGGCGCCTGAACGAGGAGGGATTTTTGGAGTCTCCTCTTTCGGAGGAGGAACGTGCGGCCGTGCTACGTGCAAAGCGGTCGCACGACTTAATGAGGAGACCCGACGCAAGCGACGCTGAGGACGACACAGCGTCGGCACCGAAGAAGGTCTGCACGCAAACGACGCCGCCGCATGTAATACGTCTCACGTGTAATACGTAATACGTGTAATACGTCTATGTAACACGTCTCGCAGTCGCCGCTGTCCTCGCAGCAGTGGCCGTCGCTTTCGCAGCGCGACCCACGCATCCGGCGCCTTACAGAGGCACACTCTCAACGCGCGCCAGCGGCGACTTCAACAGCCGCGCCTGCACCTGCGCCGGCCTCAATCGCTCAGCCGCCGCTCCCCGCGCCCCGCACCCTTGCGGCAATTGATAGCGGAGCGGCGCACTCTTCATACGCCGCGATGACGGCGGCACCAACCGTCGCAAACAGACCGCCACTCGCGCGGACACCGAGCCTGAGACATTCTAGCAGAGCTGCGCGAATTGGGCTTTAAGCCCGAACAAGCGCAGCCCATCCGCGCCAGGAAGGGTCGGCCGGGATGCATATATCCTGCGCCGCATGCCCGACCTCACCCCCGCTATTTATAACGTCAAAGACTTGATGTGTATACCGGGGGTGACAATCGAATCCTGGCGGGGCAAAAGGGGCCCCGCACAATGTCATCGGTGCAAGGGATTCCGGAACTCGTCCCATCAGTGTCATCGACGCATGGCATGCGTGCGGTGCAGCGGGGAGCACCGCGTAGCCGACTGCCCTTTGCCGAAGGGGGCCACACTAAAATGCGCCAACTGCGGGGGCCCCCATTCAGCAAACCACATCACATGCCCGGTGCTAAAGGAGGAGGCGCGGAATAAGCGCGTAGGCACCGTGGCAAGCACCAGGCAGGGCGCAGAAGCGGCACAGGAAGCCCGCAACGCCATGCAACAACGCCCCGCCCTCGCCCTCACCCCCCGTTGGCAGATTAGCACCAGCAATACCGCGACCACAGCACCTAGCGGAGTAGCGTCGCAGAAAGGCGGCAACGATATGTCCGGACGTGGTTGATGTGGCGCACATATCGGAGACCCTCTTACGCCCGAGCGACCGATTATCGGCGCCCGGGTATTTCACGTACCGGCAGGAGCACCAGTGCCCAACGGGTCGAAGCTTCCGCCTGGCGATCTTGGTGCGACGTAGCATTCCGCACCGACTCATCCCGGCCGTCTCTGGCACCACGCAGCTGACGCTAGTAGTCGAGCTGAACATAGGCGGCATACCAACGCAAGTTAAGGCCGTCTACGCTCCTCCTGGCCCTGCGAAATTCGTGCCGGAGGAACTGGAATGCCAAACATACCAACTGGCATTCCAACCGTACCAACCAGCGAGGACGATGGCTGCAGCATTATGCCAAGTTGCGAGGCTACGCGGTGGCGGGACCGGATTCTGCCACGAATTACCCGCATCCTGCCGGCCACAGCCCTAATATCATCGACCTCGTCGTGCACAATCGGCACGATATACATGGCGCAGGAGGGCCTGTTGGACGAATTCCTCTCGGACCACCAACCTGTGGTGTGCCTCATAGCGGGGACAGCACCTTCCCCGCCCGCACCCGCAATCAAGGTAACCGATTGGAAACATTTCGAGTCCATCATGGAAAACACCCCTGCGCCCGGACTAGCCGACTCGACGAGTGCCGTTGACGCCGTAGCCGAATCCATCGCGGAAACGATGAGGACGGCCCTACAGGCGGCGACGACTACGCGACCGCCGGACATATCCTACCCAGACCTAGCCCCTCACGTTAAGAGGCTGATTCAAAGAAAGCGCGCCCTCAGGAGGCGGTGTCAGCAAACTCGTTGCCCCACCGTCAAGGCGCAGCTGAATCGCCTCGCCAAACGCGTCAGGTGCGAGCTGACTGCGCACAAGAGGCGAACGTGGGAGGCAACAATCGGGGAAGCTACGACCGACCCGTGCGCCTACACAAACTCTGTCGCCGCCTGTACAGGACTCCGGAGCCGACCCGTCCTCTTCGTGATGGTAACGGCGTAGGATCAAGCCGAAATCTTCGCCGAGCATCTGGAGCGGCAGTTCTCGCCCAACCCCGCGACCACCCCACATTTGATATTGCTTGTTTGTAATAAATGCTGTGTTCCTTCTTGAAGTTTTTCATTAAGTTTTCTGTAGTCAATTAACAACTCTCCATTTTTTATTTCCACTACTATCACTCTTTTTAGGTACTAGTAAGACGGGACTAGACCACTCACTAGTGCTTTCTTCTATATCACTATCTAACATATCGGATATTTGTTTTTTAATTTCATTGTTTTGACTTTTTGGCAGTCTGTACGGCTTTGTATATACGGGCGTAATATTCTCTTTAAACTGTATAGATTGTTTGTACACGTTCGTAACGCCTAGCCTATCACCGGGTACTAAAAATACGTCTGAATATTTCGCACAGATGGTTTCTATCGAAAGCTGTTCTACTTCATTAAGATGTTTCAGGTTTAAAATTGAAAACAACTTTTTGACTCGATCGGAATTTATGTCAACACCTTCAACAGAACACAGAAGAAAGTCATCAAAATTCGCAATTTCGGGAGTAAAATAACTTAATTTGACTTCTTCTCTAGTATTAAGAATTCTAAAGCTCGGTTTCAGAATAGAGTATTCAAGAAAATCTCAGTTGAGATTTTCTCAATGGCTGAGTAGATACTTAAGTTTTAGATGTTTCACAAGACGAACGTAGATTTTCTCAAACCGTACTTAGTAAAGTATTTAATCAAGCTGTCTGTGAGCACGACCGTACGTTTCGTTATATGTACAAAAAACCGGTTTTAATCGATGAAAATATATGATGTAGTTTTGTTAAAATTTATAGACAAATTTAATTTCAAACAAGTGAAATTATTAAAATAATTATCTGTTTTATAATAATATTTGGCTATAATGTTATAAATTCAACAAATTAATCAAAGGAAATAGATTTCGAATCACCACAATTGACAACGGAACGCATTTCAAATACCAATCTGTCAAATTAGCAATGTCATATGTCAATGTCATTGTCATGTCATTGTCATGTCATTGTCAATTAATCATTGTTATTTTCATTTTCAAAACAAAATAAGGTATTGTGTGTTTATCCATTAAACTAAAGCCCAATTATAAACATGGAAAAGAAGAAAGGGTCTCGTAACTTTACGAATGAGGAGAAAGAAAATCTTCTATCGATCGTTGCAGCGTAACTTACCTAACCTGCTTGCCTGATCTTACAGTAACTTTCATTGGCCAAGATAAAGCACTATAGTAACTAGTAGTAGCTATAAAACTCATATAGAACTGTATATTTTTCTTATAATACCGAACAAAGACCATAAATAAAAACCAACTCAGAATATTTTATTCATTTCTTGCTTTTTCTTCACACTTCTGTACTAATATGATTAAACTGTTCTCTTCATAGATTCAAAAACGTGATAGAATGTAAGAAAACAGGAGCATGCTATCTATCTGCAGAAGAAGAAAGACGCATGGTTGGCGGTAACCCAGCGATACAATAGCCTATGTACTTCGGGGCCAAGAGATGTGGAGATGCTAAGGCTTTTATAATAATATAAAACATCGTGCAAGGAAAGTGTGAGCGAGTGGAAATAAGCAAAGATACATGAAAGAATTGGATATAAATTCTACATCAGTTTCCCAGGACAATGAAAATATACAAAGTGAAGAGTTAGAGTTACCAAGTGAAAATAAAATAATTGTCACAACCGAAGAGCCAATCTTTGATGAAAATTATCTCAAAGAGATAAAAAGAAAGTGGGCAGATTGCTCTGGCAAAGGCTGCACAATATCTGGTTCCTCTTCTATTTCGTTGTCCAGCACCACATAATCATCTAGTTCTAGAGCCTTGATGTGTAGAACTACACATGCTACCTGTAAACCTTCCGCAATTTGAGTTGCATTCCAGAATGTAAACATGAGAATCTTCTTTTTAGCACCCCAAAGCATCGTTCAATGGTGTTTCTTGTTGAGATCTGGGCTCTAGTAAATGCTTCCTGTGCCGGTGTTGCTGTATTTATGAATGGTGTTATGAGATACAATAATAGATTTTCGCAATAAAAGTTCTCATGCTCGAAAAAAACAAATTATCACTAATTTCACTATTTTGTGAAAAAGCATTTTCGTTGTTATCACTAATTTCGGTAAAGTTTATTTGATTTTGTGGCTTCCGCCCGTGAAAACCGCCATTACTACGAATATTGTTTTGACCGCGGGAATTAAAATAACGCGTATTGTTTGGAATACGATTACCACGATTTTGTAGAGCAGGGGCAGTCCTAGAGAGACCTCTAAAACCTCCTCGCCTGTAGCGATTACCTGTTGAATTATGGTAATTAGACCTACCTCTATTTTGGTGGAAATTCATAATTCTTTCTTCACTACCGTTTGAGAGTTTTTCATCCAAAGCTCCCTGGATAGCTTCTTTCAATGTCGTATAATCCCTCGCTGCAATAATCGTACTAAGGCGACTATGTCGTAGGCCATCGAAAAATCGCTTTTATCTGATTTTTTTGGGCAATAATGTACATCACATGTCCTTGATAAACTCTGAAACAGATGAGTAGGAAGAGCGCATACGTAACTTAGCGCTCTCTGATAATCTAGATTTCAAAACAAACTTTATTAGTTGTTTTTTACCGTCCTCATCAATCGTGTCACTAAAATTCTATGTTGGAAATTAATTGTTTGGTTACATTCTCATCACCAGTCATTACCGGCAATAAAGAAATAGCAGTTTTCAGATCAAACTTCGCCATGGTGCTTAACGTACTGAGAGAGCTCTGAATATAAAGAAATTATTTTCGAATATAGTGAATTGATACTGATAACATTTGTTTGAAAATTTTTAATTACTGTGGGGTCTTTTAATTCCTTGTTTACAATTTGTTTTTGTATCAAGTCACTTAAAGTAGAAAACTTATTAAATACACTTCTAGCTTCAGCTGATTCAATTTCTCGTATTCGCTGTCTTTCTACTGGGACCTAACTCAGTGAGATAATCTTTTATTTTTTGTAACTCCGAAGCTAATTGCTGAATTTCATCTGCCATACCCACCACAGAGCTCATTGCCCAATACAATGATATAAAAAAAATACACCGCAGCAATGCGACAAGCATTGCTGCGGTGTTTTAGGGAATTTTGCAAGACACAGGGTAAAGAAGACGTTTGGTCTTTAAATATAAAACTGAATGTTGTGACTTATTTTTAAGTAAAGTCAATTTGGCAGTTGAACTTATTAATAAAATTGAAGCTGAAACCAGGGACCATTTCAAAAATAACCTTTGGTACAAACTCAGGTATGGCAGAGTAACAGCTTCTAAAGCTTATGATGGGACCCTGATTTCTATTATCATGCCATGAAACGGGGTAGATATTTAGAAAATGAGGTAAGAGAAATTGTTAGCAAGAAACTAGGGAAAAATATCAAGAATTGTGGTCTCTTCATTTCTCAAAAATACCCAATGCTAGCAGATTCATTTGATGGGTTATCTCAAGATAGCATTCTGGAGATAAAATGCCCTATAAGCAATAAAACTTATGTAAATTATATAAAAAATAGAAAACCCAGCAAGAAATGTTTTGCCCTAATACAAAATATGCAAATGTACCTAAGTGGACTAAAAAAATGTTACTTTTGCAGATCCCAATTTTTCGATTATTAAAAATGTAGAAATTATATGCATAAAATTAGATGATGAATATTTGTCAAGTTTACTTGAAAGTATTATAAAATTTTGGAAATCCCATGTATATCCATTGTTATATAAGTGTAGAATAGGAAATAAAAATGCAGAAATTTAATAATTGTTTTATTTAATAAGAGAATCTTGTATATTAATTAAACCGCAGGCTGTAGTTATTACATAATCCAGAACTTTACCTGCTCAACATGAATACGTAAGCTAGCTATTTGTTTAGTTTCTTTCGCTTCCGCTTTTTTTGACTTGGCTCCAGATACAACACTTGGAGGCCGTACTAATATCCCACCCATTTTACGTAAATACACTTCCACATGTTTAAATTCTCTATCTGCCAGAACGCACATATTAGGTTGCAAACCTTTTGAGAAATCTGAAGTTTCCACAACGCATGTGTCTGTTATTCGCCTCCATAACCATATGAAATATAATTTATTAAACCATTAGGGGTACAAGATATGAGGTACTTAATAATCAGACCAGGAAAGGGCTTGATTTATGGCCTTCGAAGGCTTTTGTACTTCGATTTCCAAACAATCTATTATACAACTCACCTTATGATATGTATGCCTAAAAGCCATAGGTAACATCTTTTTTATCAACTCCTTATCTAGTGATACAATAAAAGGACGCATTACACTTGCTATAAGAGGTATATTTTTAAAGAAAATTTTTCTCTTTCTTTCTCCGCGCGTCCCTTCTTTCCTACCTTGACCCATGCACTCTCTTCTGCCTCTGGATTTGGTGGGCGAGAGGGACGGTTTTCGTTGGAGGAGGCCGCTGAGAAAGGCGGGCATGTGGTGGTAGAGGTGGTGGGAACTGCCCCTGTCATCCCCTTGCTTTCCTCAGCAGTCTTCCTCTTTTTCCTTTTTTTATTATTTTTTCCCTTTCCGGGATCATCGTCTCAGCCACCGGTACCGCAACAGCGACCTCCGGGGACGGGGGACGGACCGCATTAGTTGAAACTACAGATGGTATGTGACCTTCTTGTCTGCTGCCAGTGGGGGACAAAGTCGCGGCGCAGGATTGAGTCGCGGATCTAGCCCCTCCATCTGGGCGTTTAGTCTTGCACCGATGTTGCGATATATTCCCGCCTCCATCTCCTCGAAATCGGTTGTCTGCGCCTGTGCGTGGGGCCCCTTCAGCATCTGGAGTTGGAACTCCTTCATTTGCTTCTGGAGCTCACACACTTCACGTCTGAGACGCTCATTGTCCTCCCGGAGTGCCCGCGTTTCCTCAGATAGAGTTTGTTGCGCGAGCACTGCGGAGTCTTCTTTGATTGCTTTAGCAGCCTCTTTGAGGGCGTGCACAAAAAGCCTTTGGCAATCCTGGTAACCACTTCTAAACTGGCTTCTATGCACTTCAGCACAATAGCTGTAGTGTCAATTCCGGTAGGAGCAGAATTTCCGCTCGGAGCCGCCTCAGACCCAACCGTCAGCGACAGCGCCGATCGGGTTCTATCAATGCCGAAGTCAGCAGCAAGTTCACGGAATGAATTGTTTAACCTAATTTTTTTTAGTCAGAGTAAAATATGGTTAAACGGTATGCCTATGTGTTCTTGAATAAAGTAAATAATAACAATTTAAAGGAATGCCAATATAGGAACGGGCTCTTTTTAATTTTCTTCAAAGTGCACTCAGTAGCGTTTAAATCTTCTGTCCTTTTATCATCCTCTAGCATCTCACTACAGTCAGTTGTAAACTCCATTTGAAGAGATTTTATGGATGATGACGGCTCATCAGAGGGAGTGTAAGAAGTATCACTGTCTGATCGTTCTATTTGTTTGACTATTTTACTCAAAACATTTATACTTGGTCTTGATGGGTTACTATTAATAGTAACATCATGCTTGGTTTTAAATGGTGATGTAGAAACAATGTAGATACGGCTTCAATGGTGACGTCATCTGATTTACCAAATTAACTTTTGTTAGCTTTACTTCTATTACATATTATGTGTACTTGAATTGCTTTATGCAACATTCTTGGTGGTAATTGGGGAACTTCTTCAACAATCTGCTGAACTGTAAAACAAATGTTTTGTTATTGAAGTGCAATGTTATAATTATGAGCACAAATAGAAAATTACAAGGTTACAAAAAAATCTATGTAGTTTTATAGCCAGTATCACAGAATGAATCTCAAACATAGATTATTTCTTAAGATTTGTACAAAGGGATGCCGCTTGTTTAAGTATTAAAAATCTCTTTATTACTGATCTACAAGAAAAAACAATAGCATCTGTATGTCAGAAAATATGTATGTCTTTTTGATCTCAATTAATGGAGAAGTAAAAATTATATTTTATTTATGTTGTTTTGCGATGAGTCCTAAGTGCAGTAAAAAACCCATAGTCTATATATACTAAAACACCGCTATATAAGATAATCTGTAATACGGTCCTAAGTACACCAACAATGTATGCAATACTACTGAATTAACATTCTAATAAATAAGTTAGTAAACGATACCTGAACTACAAGATGCAATTTCTTTTGAACTTGATGGCTCTTCAACTACTAACTTTACCGACCCCATCACATGGTATTCCATAAAATTTTCCATGTCATTTGGCAACTGAAAAATGCAAAGTTAACAATTAAAATTGATAATAAGAATGATAACCAAGTCAACCAATTTATAATTTTTAATAGGTAGGTAATTAATAGATTTAAGCTGGAGGACTATTAGTGTTAGTTGAGTCTTTAAGAATATTTTCTACCTGTTGTATGCTAGATAATGATTGTATATAGTACTGCACTGTTTTCCATTCGGCATTTATTTTTTCAGCTATAAATTCTCTCTCCGTACAGGCCACTTTTGCAAAAGATTGCCATTAGAAACAAGGGGAAGCAAACCAAAAAAAATAAAGGGAAAGGTAAAGGAAAGGAAAAAGCTAAACGATGAGTATTAAATGAAAATGAGAGTGATAGTAATGATGAGGATTTGGAATGGTACTGCATAATTTGTTGTGATTCATATTCAAATTCTCTTCCAAGAGAACAGTGAATAGAATGTTGCATGTGTAAAAATTGGGCACTATAAAGGAAACTGATAATATTACTTTTATGTGTCCCAACTGTGAATTAGATGTAGAATTTAGCGATGAATAAGAAAAGGTTGCTAAAGTTGATTACGACTGATTGATAAGACTGATGATTTGTCTTCATTGTAATTATATTTCACATAAAAATAATTTGATAACGTCAAGATGACAAATAATATTGGCGTTAGCCGTTTCTTTTTGTTATTTGATTATAATTGTAAGTTTTGATCTCATTTTTGATTAAATTTATTAATGAAATTTTTACATGAAGGGTACCGGTTGTGTTATTTAGTTAAAACAAGTGCAGTTAGTTATGTTTGTAAAGTATTTAAGATACATCTCTATTACTGTTAAACTTTTAAAAGTTTCTAAAGATTTTCAGTTTCATTTTGTTTTGTTTTTTATGTCCTGTTATGGAAATGCCAGTGTTTATTAGTTATAATAAAGTTAAGTTTAAGATATTTTGTATCCTTAAGTATGCAACCAATATAGATTTCTTAATTATACCAAATAATACTGTTTTTTCGTTGTTTTTTTAAGTTTAGAGCATTGCATAGCATCTAAATAAATGTAACTAAAGAAAATATTGTTTTATTTAAAAGTAATCTCTTATACTTTATTTATATTATCCAAGTTGAACAATTTGCCCCACACATGGAACAACTCGCCCCAAAGCGGGGTTAAATGGTCCCTTCCGAAATTTTGGTAAAATATGCCCGTACAATAAAATACATTAAGGATCTAGCAGAACTTACTTTATTATTATAGAGACTGATTAAGGGTCTTTAATAAAATCAAATATCCTAAGTAAAATCTTATCATTTTCATCATAAAATTTCATGTTTCTTGAAAATCGGAACTTTCAGCCCCCCTACTCAGATTACTATATATATATATATATCCCTCCTAAGGACATCAAAGCCCAAATTGCCTCCAACAATGACGTGCTCTGGCCTTCAGCTCAACCAAGCAACGTACCAGACATTGCTGGTTGAGCTTGGAAATAAAGGTGATTCTACTCCAGTCACCACTAAATCAATAAAAGAAATTATTAAACATTCAACTTAATTATGGACTTAGTCTCTTCTCGAACATCTGAGATACGTATTTTAAATTTAAAGCCATTAAATTACCTGCTTTCATCTAAGATTGAGGAAGTAAGGTTGCAACTCCTTTCTCGGTACCACTTATTGGACAAATTAATTCAATCATAGTGGAAAAGATGGAGTAACGAATAATTACATACGTGGCAAACCTGTGAGAAATGGAATCCTGCAAGTCATCTTATAAAAGAGGGTGTTATTGTACTTATAATGGCAAACGCACGTATAGTGGGAAAAACATTGACGCAATAAATACTACGCCAACAAATGTGGTGATGGCACTATGTGAAAATATATTTGACAAAGGACACACGCTAGCAACTGATAATTAATTGGTACACTAGCTTGCAACTGACTTATCGGTTATTGGAGATGCAAACCCATTTAATTGGCACATTGCGAAAAATGACGAAACTGCAAAAAGGTGAAACAATGGCTATGGACAATGAAGATGGAGTAACAGTGCTTAAATGGAAAGATAAGAGGGACGTGCTTATGCTGTCGACAAAGCATTCCGACAAAATTGCTGTGGTGGTGAAAAAAGTCAAACAGATTCGTAAACCAAAAGTTATTTTGGATTATAAGAAATCGAAAGGGTCTGTAGACATGAGTGACCAGATGGGTGCCTATTCTTCGCCATTGCGGAAAACCGTAAAATGGTATAGAAAATTGGCAATAGAACTACTTCTAAATACGGCAGTTGTAAATGCTTGGGTCATGTACAATGAAAATAAGCAGAGCAAATCTTCAATTGTCGACTTTAGGAGGGCTCTCATAAATTATTTGACTCGGCCAGCAGATTCCCAAGAAATAATTATCAATGAAAGACCTAAAAGACTCAAGCATGTTCTAAAATTAAAGGAAGGAAAAGTAAGAGACACGCGTCGTTTTTGCGTGCAATGTTATAAAGATTCAGTACAGGAATTTGGTCGTAAAGTAGCTAAGAATAAAGCTAAGAAGGTGAGTACGTACTGTGTGCAATGTAAGGGGGAGCCTCACTTACTTTTGTCTAAAATGTTTCAATTATGTCCATCGCTAATATGTTGATGCTATTAAAGGTTTCTTATCTCATCTTTTACAGCATGTTTTGTCAAATATTATGGCTAATTATTTATATTTCTAATGGTTGTTTGTAATTATGCTTACTAATGAGAACTTTATTTTATTTTTCAGTAAAACTGATTTTTATGTTTGTATTTCATTAAAAAATAAAGACTGCTAATTTTCGTTTAAATAATAAAGACTAATTTGAATTATATATCCTGAATTTTTATTTTGGTTACTTTTTTCGCTATCTTTCATTTTTTCAATTCCTTACAAGGTATGTTTGTCCCACTGCGCAGTATAGTTCTACAGCGCCGTGCCGGTCACGAAGTACGAATAAAGTAACAGTCAGTATGGCCGGCGGCGAGAAAAAGTAGTTTGAATATGACTATACGTTGAGGTCACCGGTGGAGGACCCCCATGGCGCTATGATAGAGGAAGGGTGAGGTCACCGGTGACCCCCATGGCGTTTAGCGTGTTAACTTTTAATGTTAAAGCATAGTTTACACGGAGCCAACACTGGCTGCCAATAAGACTGGCAGCCAGTGCTGGCTTGGTATTGGCCTTGTGTAAACATTTTTTCAAGCCAAGCCAGCGCTGGCTGCCAACGCTGGCGAGAATAGAGCGACCGTCTATTTTTCTAGCCAGTGACCTCCGCCCGCATACGCTTCGACCCCCGCGCCAGCGTTGCGGACACGTGTAGACGAGTCTCGCCAGTCACTGGCGAACGTCCGTACGGTGTGTGTTCTTTGTTGTTTTATTTGGAATTTCTGCGACAAAATGCCGAGAAAATTCAACGAAGAGGATACTTTGAAATTCGTACAACTTTATAGAGAGCACGAATGCTTGTGGGATAAGCGTTGCGATGCATACAAAAATAAAGAAATGCGCGCTTCGGCACTAGAACAACTTCGTGTAGGAATGAATATAGAAGAACTGACTCTCGATGAAGTTAAATCAAAAATCAAAGTATTCGAAATACGTACTACTTGGAACTCGACAAAATCGAAAAATCTACAAGATCTGGGGCTGGGGGGAGCGTTTATAAGCCAAAGGCAAAATGGTTTGATGAATATGATTCGTTTGTAAAGCCGGTTTCTATGAGGAGAAAAACCATAGTAAAATCACATTATTATTTATTTTAAACGAAAATTACATTTAAGCAAAATTATAAAGCCACTTAAAGACACACGCATACTACAACAAAAGAAGCTCGTGTCCGTTTCAATGTTGATTTTCGAAGTCGATTGTTAATGTATGCTATTTAATTGCCAAGGAACTCTTCCTTCGTTATTAAACATATTTTTTAAAACTTCTCTTTTCTCTCTTGCTATTTCTGCTGAATGATTGCTGCCTTGATTGCCAATACTCTGTAGGTACTCTGTATTTGGCTCCTCCATGAACCAGGCTGAATATTTCCCTGTTCATCTTCCCTATCAACACAAGTAGCGGTGATGTATGAATTTGATTTCTTTCGTAGCCAATTATGAAGGGCACAACAAGCACAAACGATTGCATCTACTGTTTCCAAGTTAGTTAGTATTGGCTTTTCTAATAACCGGAATCTACTAACTAAGATTCCAAATACATTTTCGATTATCCGTCTTGCCCGAGATAACCTGTAGTTAAAAACTTTTTCTTCTGTACTGAGGTTTACACCTGGATACGGCTTCATTAAATAAGTCTTTAGTGGAAATGCCGCATCTCCTACGATGACTCCGTTGTCAGGTAATAAGTTATTTTCCAGGTCTTGGTATATAGAACAATTCTTAAAAACTCCTCCATCAGATGCGCTACCACACGCGCCGATATCTATGTACGAAAAACAGTAGTCGTGATCGGCAATAGCTAACAATACGACGCTGCTTGTTTTTTTATAATTGAAGTATAAACTTCCACTTTTAGGAGGAGCTTTAATTGTCACATGTTTTCCGTCTATAGAACCATAACATAAGGGGAAATTCCATCGTGTTTTAAATCCCCTTTCGATGTTTTTCCATTCTTCTGCGTTTGGTACCTGTAAAAAAGGGTAGTAATTAAAGCGGCCTATTTAATACCATTTTTAGTCACACCAAAAAAAACTATAACATTACAATTACATTAATTAATTTTGTTTAATTACAGGATAACATGGATACCCCAAATAGCAATGAATCAGGATTATCGAATAGCAATGAACCAGGACCATCGTTGGTTCCACGCTCTGAAAATGGGTTAGAAAATGAGTCTACAGAAGAGACACCTCGATTTACCCCACCCACATAACCTAAGCGGAGCAAGTTATCACAGATATCTAACATGATAAATAACTTAAGGGAAATTAACGACAACACACGCTACGAAGAAACAGATCTTGACCTATTTGGAAAAAGCGTCTCGGCACAATTAAAAAAATTGACAGAGGAACAGGCAGTCATTGCTAAGGAAAAAATACAGAGTATATTGACTCAATGCATGCTCACAGATATACGAGCCAAGAATGCGTATCAAGTGCAACAATCGGTTCAGCAATCGCAAAATACGCCACCTACTAATTGGAATTCTACACAAGTTCTTCCGTCCTACATAGTACCTCAATACTCTCTGACAACACCTACAATCTGCCCTCGTCCAGAGTCCAGTCCATCGACATGTTCTTCTTCGTATTCCCAGTTTACTACTAATGTAATATCCCCAGAAACTCCATATAATTATGACAGTTACGGCGAAAGCGTAGACAACAGTGATGCCATTCAACAAGCCTTCAATACCGCTTAAAATTAATATATATGTTTGTTGTATTTTGTAATATATGTGCCTTATTATTTCTATTTTAAGTAAATAAATAAACACTTACCTTAATAAACTGTTTTAATACTTCATAAATTGTTCGACAAACTTCTGGTATGAATTGTGATATAGATTGTTTAGAAACACGGTAAAAATGACTCAAGCTTCGATAACTCATTCCAGATGCTAAGAACGATAACGTTACTTCTAATTTTATTTTTGCTGGTAATGCATCTCTTATCAGAGTGTCTTGGCGCTGAATCGAGCTCTGTATAAGCGAAAGCAACTCATCAAAGTTTTCAGCAGTAACCCGCAACGCCAACCTGTACTCAGAAGGATCTTCTAATCTTAGTTGTTTCAGCAACAAGGCAGAAGCTCCAGTTACAGGTCTATCGCTTAACCATTTTTTTTATCCAAACTCGTTTCGCTCCCTTTTTTTGTAATATATCAATCAACTCTTCTCTTAATAGTGCAGAGATATTCCTTAAACATTTCTTTTTCAACAGCCTTTGCCGCGTATTCATAATTTTTTCCAAACGTGTGCACACCCGAAGAAAAAATCCGTGAATGATTGGCCGCGTCTAAACAACAAGGGCCACGCTGGCTTGTCTATAGACTGGCGCCAGCATTACTGGCTTCGTGTAAACTCTGCTTTAACCTGCACTAATATTACCAAGTTCAGGGCCAACTGTTTGCGGTATACACTTGTCCTGAATTTCCACCTTTGGTGGATTTCCAATATTAAATTAATAAATATTACTATTAATTACTAGTTACAAATAAATACATTATTTAAGTATCAGTATTATCACCAAGTTACTTTATTAATAAAATTATTTATTTTTTTATTATATTTAATTAATTATTTGTTTTTTATAAAAAGTTAATGTTGTTAAAATAATAAAAAGCTTTAATTACCACTGCGTCTTTATTTAGATTCTATTTATAAAATCTAGCAAGTTTAATCTATCCGGTATTCGGATATCGGTATTTTATCCGGTATCCGGCTTGATGGAACATTACCATCCGTTATCCGGCCGGATAGGTCCACATACCGGATAGGCCGGGTTCCCACTACGCCGGACCGGCAGATCTGCCGCGCCGGTAAATCTGCCGGAAGAGCTAGTGGCTGTACAATTTATATGAAGCTATTCACATTATCCCGGGTCCGGCATTTTTGCCGAGCCCGGCATTTCTACCGAACGTTTTGTCACTACGAATTGCCGGTAGAACGACCGGGCCCGGAGTAATGTGAACGAGTTTGTGCCGGTATCTGTCCCCCGCTCGTGCTCCCCTCGCCCCGCCCGTGTTCCACTCACGTCATTCGGCTCGCATGTTCTGGTAAAAGTAGACGTTTAGCATGGATATTCAAGCAGAAACTTTAATTACGCTTGTCCAAGAGAGACCTGTTCTGTGGGATAAGACCGAAGACGTTTATAAAGACAAAAACTTAAAGTTAGCAGCGTGGCGTGAAGTATGTTTAATACTGAAACCAAACTTCGATGAACTGGATGAAAAAGAAAGAAAACAGTACGGTGAGTTTTTAATGTTTTATTTATAAAATGTAAATGCATTGATAAATTTTATTTTATAGCTGCTGCCTGCCACGGAACGGAACCAATATCTGAAACAAAATAATTAGTAAATGATGTCCGTATAGCGTTGGCATTAGGGCCACCTCGACTCGACACATTTCGATTCATGGGTGTAGTTTCTTGTTCTTGTTTATGTTCTATATTTTGGTAACTTTCAAAATTTATACCATCTTTTTCTCTTACAAAATTTTGTAAGACTGCACAAGCTTTAATTACTTGAATTGCTGTGTCTACGTTGAGATCTATAGCTCGATGGATTATTCGCCACTTATTTGCAAGAATACCAAAAGCGCACTCAACATATCTTCTTGCTCGACTTAGTCTATAGTTAAAAATCTTTTTATCAGTATTCAAATGTGTACCTCCATATGGACGTAGGAGATTAGGTGTTAAAGCAAAGCCTTCATCGCCAACAAGTATAAACGGTAATTCTTCGTGCAAGTTTTCATGAAGCGGTCTAGGCTTTGGTACATTTAAAGTACCATCATTGATCTTTTGCCAAAATGTACTATCCTTTAATATACTAGAATCGCATTCCTTGCCAAATGAGCCCACACTAATAAAAATAAATCGGTACTCTGAATCGACAACTGCCATTAATACAAAAGAATAATACTCCTTGTAATTAAAGAACATAGAACCACTCTTGGCTGGTTTCAAAATTCTGATATGTTTGCCATCTACTGCTCCAAGACAGTGAGGAAAGTTGGCTTTTCTTTCGAATCCTGAAGCGATGTCCTCCCATTCTCTCTCAGTATCAGGCAGCTTAAGGAAATCTGTCTTTAGGTTTTCCCAAATGACGTGGGTCATTTCTTTTATTAGTTTACTTATTGTCGAAACGCCTACTCTGTATGAGTAATGTATTTCTTTGAATGAACATCCTGAAGCTAAATATCTGAAAAAAAAAGTATTTTTTGTTAATACATTATTACTTTATACGTCACCAAGAAACAAATTGTATTGTTTTATGATATTTTTTTATTGATTTCAGGAAAACAGGTTTTAACTAAATGGAATAATATACGAGATTCGTGGCTTAAGACAGTAAAGAAACAAAAAGATGAGTCTAAATCTGGATCTTCGGCCAAAAAGACACGAAATTATTTATATCACGAGCAATTAATGTTTTTGAAAAAAGTCTCCGAACCTCGACCACCACATGAGTCAGTTTCAAAAAAAGCAAGAACCGAGACTGAAGTAGGCATGGAATCAGATTTTCGTTCACCTTAAATCAAGATAAAAAAAAAATTGATAATAAAGAGGTAAATGACAGGATGGTAAAGTTTTTGGACTCCAGAATAAACCCAGAAAAGGAAAACCATCATCTATCTTTCTTCAAAGGCATTATACCAATCTTGAACACTTTAACTATCGAAGAGACTTTAGAATTTCAAGCTAGCGTCATGACAATGTTGCAAAAAATTAAAAGTAGGAATTATGAGAGACCAAATTACGGACATTGGCGTGATTCATATAATCAGATAACCGGACCAGATCAGTATTCTGGATACTACACACATAATAGCGTCAATCAACAGCCAATACCTACGCAAGATCAACACTACCCTGGATACTCTACGCAATATAATAGTAGCAATCAACAGGCAACAACATCTATACCATCAACTTCATCTCAGACATCGAATCCGATTCCAGCTTCGCCATCAGCATCTAGTAATCGTTCCATACATTCCCAAGACTCAGATTACTTAGATTTTGAAGGGATTTAAGTTTGAGTACAAATAAATACTTAAATAATTGTTTGCATTTTTAATTCATAATGATTATCAAATACATACACCCTCCCACACACACACATTATATATATTCACATTCATGAAACAAACATACATAGCAAACATTCATTCATTGATACAGTCTTAAGTAGATACCTACGTCAAAACTATTATTACGCAATCTAGTGCATAAAATAATCTTACCTTAGACATATGGCTAATCTTTGTTCTGGGCAAATACATTCTCTGAAACTTGTATCTCGTACTCTTATGTCTAGTCGTCCCAGTAAATCGTCAAAAGTGGTTGCTGTCATTCGAAAATAATTGAAGAACTTTGATTCGTCTCTTCTAAGTTCACCCATTAATGTTTCAAATGTTCCAAGTGAAAATCTTTCCCGTAAAATAGGGTGTACCCAATGTTTTCTTTTATTTTGCCTTCTATTAAGATACCACCACAACACAACAATTTCGTCGTCCATTGTGCGCGCAGGTCCAAATTCAACTGAGGACTGTCTGAATTTCTTCCGGGATCCGATGTAATGTGAACACTCTGTCCGGTGTCCGGTTTTCGGCAGATCTGCCGGTCCGGCGTAGTGGGAACCCGGCCTAAGGAACCGAATATTCGGTGCATCTCTAATATTTAGTCGTTAATAGTTTTCGTCAAAATCAACTTTATTTCCATTCTTCAATAGTTGACTTACAGATAAAAGGTTTGTAGTCAATTCAGGAACGCAAATTATTTCTTTAATCGGCACATCATACTCACCATATTGGCGTCGCTTTGTCATATTGTTATTTGCAAGTACAATCTCGTTTGTTTAATCATAACACGGTTTGATAACCCAACATTCGAGTGCGCCTTTGACTGCTAAAGTCAATATATCTGTTTTATTTTGCGTTAACGAACACAGCACAAAATGCATTTGTTTGTTTCCTAATAGTATCTGGTTCGTTTAATAATTTTGAGTTGTTATTAGTACTGATTTTAATAATGACCCGGTTGTTTACATTTATAACACTTGACGTTTGTTTTCCTTGAGCCGCCATCTTTGGTATCTGAAGTTTTGGTTCTTATGTTGGCGCTTCTGGTAACTGGCGAACGCCGCGCCCTCTTCCGTTTTTTCACCACAGACTTCTGTCATTCCCGCCATATCTAGTAATTTTGCTTTTATAGCGTCTGATGAAATTTCTATCCCGGAATGTTCCACACATAGGCATGTATTTTTTTAATTAAGAACAGCCAACAACAATCCCACCCAATCCAATCGTCATTTATCTGAAAGCCCGTTCCTCTTAACTTCTGTCCGGTTTCAATCATTTTGACCTATGTATTCCGCCATCGAGTTGCTGTTTTCGACACAAATCGACGTTAAGGTCCGATGTAGGCTAATCTTTCTTTGAAAACCTGAATCATTAAATAGGCTCTTCAGTTTACCCCATGCCATTTTTTATGACTCCACATCCCTGATGTGTACATATAGCGTGGAGTGTCATCCTCAGGTTCGATTGTTTTGCCGGTTTTACACAATGAAGCATTCCCTCGAGCACTAGGAAGTTTTCGGCGGCATAAGTCCACTCGTTGTAGTCTTGGAAGACTGTTTCTTCCAAGCGGCATCAAAATCTGTTGCATGATCTCTTCTCTTATCTAACACCTCTCTAGGAAAATCGTCGGTAACGTAACCGTCCTTGAAGCCTTTTTTAGATTTTAATATCTCGCTTTTCTTTCAATTATTAGTATAACTAATGAGAACTGCTCTTACTTTTTTCTTTTTCTTAAGACCGATGCGGTGGATTTTTGATACATCACTAGTTTCCACAGTAATTTTTAGATCTGCTCTAAAAATTTCTAGGATTCTTTGGAGCAACTCAA
The DNA here is from genome assembly GCA_963693355.1 of Pontia daplidice. Lineage (NCBI taxonomy): Eukaryota > Metazoa > Arthropoda > Insecta > Lepidoptera > Pieridae > Pontia > Pontia daplidice. Next base: position 1,690,107 of record CAVNZL010000016.1, on the reverse strand, counting down.
AAGGAGAGCCCTCTTTTTCATCTAAGCCAAAATATAGAATGTTATTTTTTTTGTTTTCTTTTTCAAAGTACTCAATCTTCTATTCTAATATTTCTATTTATTTTTCAATATTTTATTTTCATTTGTTAGTGGTTAGAGTTTTTCATCCATTTTTTCGAATATAATATTTGTTTGTTTATCCATTTCTATTTTAATTTGGTCGAAAAGTAGCTTAAATTGTCCCTGCATGTTTTAATATTTCCCAATTGCAACACTGAGTTATAATCGATATTCGATTTTATAGTTTAGAGTTAATCTTATTGTTAATCAACTATTTTTTTATTTAACAATTATTATGATTAATTTCCCAGAATATCATATGATATTCATACTAATGAGTAGTTTTGAACTTTGGAGCCAATACTCCAAGAGTTTTTCGTTTTGCGTTTTTTCGTTGTCAAAGGCCTTTTTTAGTTGGTTGTCCTTGGATGAGGTTTTTCTCAAATATAACAAAAGATAGAACAGAAGACCATAAAATGGACATGAAAGAAGGAGACCGGAATATGCTACCTAGTTGTTCATAATACATTCACGGTTCTCTCTTTTAATGTATTATCACAAAACTTGCTGGAGTCTTACTCACACTTGTACCAAGGCTGCAATCCAGACAATTTAAAATGGGAGAATATATTTATAAGGATTATTAACGCAATAATATATTCAAAGGCAGATATAATATGCTTACAAGAAATAGAGCAACATTTTCCATATTTTAAGCTAAAATTTTCTGGTTTAGGGTTCAGAGCGCTGTATAAGAAAAAAATTACGAAAACAGATGGTTGTGCCATTTTGTATAGGGTGGCAAAGTTCAAACTTTTAGAGGAATTAACTGTAGAGTTCAAACGACCACTCATACCCGTACTAGATAGGGATAATGTTGCCGTTTTAGTTAAACTAGTATTTCATGACAGTCACAGAAGTTGACTGACGTGTCAAATTCAAAAAAGTCAACGAAAAATCAATTGAATTCGAAATTAAATAATTAATATGCAGGGTTTGTTAATAATGAAGTAAATGTATTGTTTAAGTTTAAAAGCTGTAAATTTTATGAAAATGAAAATAGAAATGGATAAACAAACAAATATTATATTCGAAAAAAGGGATGAAAAACTGGAACCACTAACAAATGAAAATAAAATATTGAAAAAAAAAAAATATAAATATTAGAATAGAAGATTGAGTACTTTGAAAAAGAAAACAAAAAAAAAATAACATTCTATATTTTGGCTTAGATGAAAAAGAGGACTCTCCTTTTGAGTTGCTCCAAAGAATCCTAGAAAGTTTTAGAGCGGATCTAAAAATTACTGTGGAAACTAGTGATATATTACAAATCCACCGCATCGGTCATAAGAGAAAAAAGTAAGAGCAGTTCTCATTAGTTTTACTAATAATTGGAAGAAAAGCGAGATATTAAAATCTAAAAAAGGCTTCAAGGACGGTTACGTCACCGACGATTTTCCTAGAGAGGTGTTAGATAAGAGAAGAGATCACACAACAGATTTTGATGCGGCTTGGAAGAAACAGTCAACTCCTGGAACTGTTATGAAATACTAGTTTAAAATGGCAACATTACCCCTATCTAGTACGGGTATGAGTGGTCGTCAGAACTCCACCGTTAATTCCTCTAAAAGTTTGAACTTTGCCACCCTTTACAAAATGGCACAACCATCTGTTTTCGTAATTTTTTTCTTATACAGCGCTCTGAACCCTAAACCAGAAAATTTTAGCTTAAAATATGGAAAATGTTGCTCTATTTCTTGTAAGCATATTATATCTGCCTTTGAATATATTATTGCGTTAATAATCCTTATAAATATATTCTCCCATTTTAAATTGTCTGGATTGCAGCCTTGGTACAAGTGTGAGTAAGACTCCAGCAAGTTTTGTGATAATACATTAAAAGAGAGAACCGTGAATGTATTATGAACAACTAGGTAGCATATTCCGGTCTCCTTCTTTCATGTCCATTTTATGGTCTTCTATTCTATCTTTTGTTATATTTGAGAAAAACCTCATCCAAGGACAACCAACTAAAAAAGGCCTTTGACAACGAAAAAACGCAAAACGAAAAACTCTTGGAGTATTGGCTCCAAAATTCAAAACTACTCATTAGCATGAATATCATATGATACTCTGGGAAATTAATCATAACAATTGTTAAATAAAAAATACTTGATTAACAATAAGTTTCGCAACTTTCAAATGAATTAATTTAACTTAATAAATCAAAATGTAAATCACATATTTCCGATTCTAATATTTATTTGTTATAGAATCAATAAACATGATGATTGATTTTTTATCCTTATTCAACTTAAACTTGTCATAACAGTCGTCTTAATTTATTTAAATTATGTATCAGAATACGGGTATGTTATACTTAAACTAATTTTAAATATTATTTAGCTACTTTATACAGTCGATGACTGCTAAAACATCATAATATTTAGAATGGAGTCTCGGAAAAGAATAAATAAAAAGCAACAGGAGTTACTAGTGGAGCGTCTTCACAGTAACTTGGAACGAGGTAAATAAATTATTTCAGTCTCTATATGGAGTGTAGGCAATCGGGTAGATCAAGGGTGTTATTAGACCAATCGATCAATCGTCGACCGACGGCATCGATCGATGGCAGAATGGATTAGTAGACGTCGATCGATTTTTTCTATCACACCAATCGATCGATCGTCGATCGACGACATCGATCGATGGCAGAATGGATTAGTGCACGTCGATCGATTTTTTCTTTCACACCAATCGATAGATCGTCGATCGATATAAATCGACGATCGATCGATGGATTAGTAGGTAGACGCCGCCGTCACGTCACCCGCTGCCGCCCGCGCCCCGCGCGCTTACTACCTGGCCTGCCCTGCTTGTGTGTGTTTAGTTGTGTGAATCTCGCGTTCGTGAATGCTCGTTTTTGTCTGTGACGCGCAAAATGGCGGCAAACGCGTGGACGAATGAACGAACTTTAGAATTTATCGAGCAATACAAAAATAAACCTTTACTATGGGACATTGTTCACAATGATTACCGAAATAAAATAAAACGTCATGATGCACTTCTCGAATTAGCCAATTCATTTGAAATTACTAAGGAGGAGGCAGAAAAAAAGATAAAAAATTTACAAACAACATTTTCCAAAGAAAATAAAAAAGTGAAAGATAGTAAAAGAAGTGGTGCCGGTCGAGACGAAATATATTGTTCTAAATGGTATGCATTTGAAGCTATGATGTTCATACAAGAAAGGAATCGCCCACGATGTACCGTGTCTACAGAGGATCGGGCTTATTCGAGCATGTCAACTGATGTAAGTACCTACGTACATATTTATTTATTTATTTTGGGTCAATATGTCAATATGGTGGTAGTGTTGTCATAAAAATAATAATACAATTACATACTCAAAACCTTTATTAATACAACTTACACAGTAGATAGTTAGTGTGCAGGGTTTTATTCCAATACAAAACTCGACATGACTGGCTAAATACCTACTCTCCCAATATTTTGAAAGTCAATTATTTAACAATACTTGTATTGCCACCTAACCATACCTTCTTTAGAACAAAAATATTCAGCGAACTCTTCTCTCACTAGTTCAGCTGGACTTAGTAAACTGTGGAATTGTATAGATGACTGAATTTGCGCCGGTTGTATTATTTCGGAATCCACACTCTCATTTATGTTATTTGAATAGCGTAGTTCTAAAGACTTATAACTTACGCAATTCCTTCTTAAATAGTTGTGAAGATAAGTCGTAGCTAACACTATATTTTCCACATTTTTCGGTTGAAGATGAAACGGCCTTCGAAGACAGCGAAATACTGCACTTAAAATGCCGAACGTACTTTCTACCATTCGGCGAGCCCTGCTCAACCTATAGTTAAAAATTCGCACCTTTGATCCTTTTCTCCCCAATTCGAGAAATGGCTTCATTAAATTTTCTGACATAGGAAAGGCATTGTCACCTATAAAAACATATGGTGTGAGACAACTTCTGCCAGGTAACGCATTTTCTCTTGGGATTCCTCGTACATTCATGGAATTCAAAATAGTATTTCCAAACACACCACCGTCAGAAATACGACCTTGGCAGCCAACATCGCAGTACATAAAATTGTAATTCGCATCCACTACAGCCATCAGGACAATACTGTGAACTCCCTTATAGTTAAAGTATGTGCTCCCACTGTTATTTGGAGCTCTAATATTTATATGTTTCCCATCAATTGCACCCAGACAGTGGGGAAAATTCCACATCAGTTCAAAATCTTTTACAATGTTCAGCCATTCTTCTTCCGTGTTTGGCATCTGAAAAATAAAAATATGTAATTGTAATTTAAGTTATCCAGTCAGTCATATAATATTCTTTTCACTATATTATCAGTTACTTTTATAATTTTAAAGTTAATTATAAAAAAAACTTTTATTTAGATGTGAAAATGTATTTAATACTTATAAAAACTTTGTTACAGATGAATTCACAAACATCTGAGTCGGGGATGGACAGTTCCGTTGAAAGTGAAGGTAGTCGTAAAAGGCGCCTCAATCCAAATGATGTCGCAATAGAAAAAACGTTGGAGATGGTTGATTCATTGATTCGCAATAGACAAGGCGTTGATGAGTATACATTGTTTGGAGAACAAATTGCAATTAAATTGAGATCACTGAAAACTGACTACGCGCGGATTACAGTACAGCATCATATAAATAACCTAATTTACGAAGCTCAAATGGGTAAATACGACTATCCAGAAACACAAAATCAAGGCTACTTCACCACGCTGTATTCTACAAATCAATCTTTACAATCACAATCTTCTAAACAATCGAACCTTCCATCTACTTCTCAATACGCCATTTCGCCTGATAATACAACACTCCAGTCATTGGATGATTATGATATCCCATCTAACTTGAAATAAGTATAAATCAGAATATATAAAGAATAAGTTTAAACAATGTTTTTGTATGGTAACTGATTCTCCGTTTTTTTTAATAAACCATAAATACTATGTACAGTTTTTATTTCATCTAACTTATGTCAGAGATACATGACGGAAGTTTGTAACAATGTGTTTCAGTTTCGACTATCGATAATTTAGGGGGTTAAATTGATTTAAAAAAAAAGAGTACTAGCAATGTGGGTCGCACATTACTAGTGTTCTTGTTAACCCCTCGTGCTAAGCTAAATGCTTGTGTTACGAGTGGGTCCACGTCGGTAGTGCAATGGGTAGGTTTCGAACCTGCAACCATATGATCACACGTCCGACGCCCTAGCCATAAGGCTACCGCCGCTTATAATTATATTATTATTATTATTAAATATATCTAATTTTATCGATATAAACATCCCAAGGTACATCTCCACATCCATAAAAAAATTTTTTGAGTTCCGTACCTCAAAAGGACAAAACGGAACCCTTATAGGATCACTTTGTTGTCCGTCTGTCCGTTATGAATAGGTGTTAGGAAAAAATCTCACACTAGAAAGGCACAAAAACTTGAAAAGACTTTTTTTTGTTAGTTCTACCTACATACACAATAGAAGCAAAATTATATCTAACTTAAATCTCTAACTTACGATTAAAAGTCCAAGAGTACTTACTTTTATGTGATCCTTGAGAGAATATATAAGTGCACTGCATACTTCTGGAATTATACAGGAAATACTTGGTTGCGAAACTTTAAACGTTAGCACAAGACTCTGATATGAATCACCGCTGGCTAGAAATCGGAGTGTTATAAGTAACCGATTTTTAGGTGAAATTGATTGTCTATAATTGGTATCCAATTTCGCGATTGAAGGAGCCACCATATTTAATAGATTTTCAAGATCATTATTGCTCATTCGAAAAGCATCCAAAAAACCGCTATTTAAAATGTCATTTGGATAAGCTAAGCGATCTTTGGCTTTAAAAAACGGTCGCATCCAGAGTCTTTTGCGTTTGCGCCTCCTTAATAATAGTACGAGCAACATCGTACTGGCCAACAACAACGCGTCCTCTTGTGAATCCATTTGGAAAAACACTGACGGAACATAGCTTAAAACGATCAACGTCGACTGATGCCATCGACCCGTAATCGATCGATTGGTTAGTCGAACGGTATCCGTCGATCAATTAAAGCTATTAGACCAGTCGATCGACATCGATCGACGTTGATCGATGCCGTCGATCGACGATTGATCGATTGGTCTAATAACACCCTAACGGAAGGTGACGACGACAAACTGTTCTGCTTATCATTACACAAAGAATTACTTAAGGTACTTGAGGCCAATCGCATAGCAGTAAAAATTGAATTAATGAAAATTTTGCAAGCGGCTCAACAATCTTCGCAATCAACTGTGTATTCAAACAATTCGTACAGTTCTAACAGTTCGGCTTCATTTTCAACCTCAATTCCGGTTCGATACCATGCACAACCTTCAAGACCAAATGAATGTACTTATCAAGAATATGACCCAGAAACGCCATCCATAACAGCATGGCAAGAACGCAATTATATTTCAGTGCCGAGATCTTCACAGGCATCATTATACGTAAATTCTCCGTCAACATCATCAAGAGATTCTCAGGATAGTGAATGTCTTGAACTCTTCCAAAACCATGGCGTTGATTAAACCTGATTTTTAATCTTAAATGACTGATTAGTATTTTATGACATTATTAATAAAACAATACTTACCTTAAAGTTATCACGAGTTTTTGTTCTGCTGAAACAACATCCTCGCGCGGAACATAATTTGCACGTGGCGATAAATCTTCTTCAATTAATAAAAGTAAATCATCAAATGATTTCACGGACATACGAAAGTAGTTAAAAAATTTCTTCTCATGTTGTCTTAATTTTGGATACAAAGTTTCAAACATACTATGTGTCATCCTGTCATTAAGAATTGGATGTACTAAATACATTCTATTTTCCCTTCGTTTCTGTCTTTTCCAGCGACGGTAAGCTAACCACAACGAGACCGCTTCGTTCAACTCCATGTTTCGTACTGACTGAATTCCTCCCCAAATGCTCGCGCGTTGGTACGCACCTTGTGGACGCAACGGTCGCGCGTAATACGTGCGAGAGAATCGCGGCGAATTCGCCCCTTCTGGACAAGGTCTAAGCTAACCACAACGAGACCGCTTCGTTCAACTCCATGTTTCGTACTGACTGAATTCCTCCCCAAATGCTCGCGCGTTGGTACGCACCTTGTGGACGCAACGGTCGCGCGTAATACGTGCGAGAGAATCGCGGCGAATTCGCCCCTTCTGGACAAGGTCTTCGAGACCCGGTCCATTTGACGATACGCATAAGGTCCTGCCGCTCCCGCGCCGCCGCCGCCGCCGCCCCGCTGCCCGCAAAATTCGAGACCGAGGCCTCACAACTCATAAAATTACGCCCGTTTGGCCTCACCCTTATTAGTGATGTGGAATCTATGTAAGTAATCTTTAGCAAACGAGTGGGCGGTTAGAAATTGTGTCATGTGAAAAGATGTGGGGATGGCGAGGAAAAATGCGTGTATACTGTTGAGCTGTGGAAGGCGTTTTTTAGTGAATGCCCCAGTTGTTGCTTCTGTGTATCGTGTTTGTGTCTTATTTAATTAAATGTTTGATGTGTGAGATGGGGCATGAGATGAGGTCGGGGGATTTGTGCAGTGATGCTGCTTTATTAGCTACCATTCCTCTTTTCTCTCATCCTTCGCCTTAATAAAACAACTCAAGTCTCAATTTTTATTAGAAAGTTAAGGTTGGGTGGGGTTCATGTGTACATTTCGTATATATAATTCGTTCAATACATGTCATTCGTAATATAATTTAGCTGTTTACATTTCATTAGCAAACGTGTTCCACGGCCCGCGAAGCAGACAGCCGGCACTTAACTGTAAATATACTTATTATATTAATTGGAGAGTGGGTGGCTGCTGGCTGCTCGCGGCCCGAGCCCCACATTTACTCTTATTAAATATTCTGTTTTGTTGTCTTTTAACTATCACTCATCAGTATATCGGTCTCTAGTTTGACCAACCTGCAACTTTTTGTTCTAGGTCGCATCTGTCGGATCCGAAGATTGGACAGTGCAATATAAGGTGTGGTAGTGTTTGTTGTATATTTGGATCGCATTCGCACTCCGGAATCTGCTTTAGCGCGAAGCGATGCAGGTACTCCGCAAAAGGTCCATGGCCTGTGAGTACCTACAACGTCTCGGGCGTCAGTCTCGTCTTTTTTAAAATGGCGTGAGCGTTAATAAACATTTTGGTAACTTTCCCCGTTTCCACATTTCGGTATCTTTTGCCCCATTTCTCAACGGTTCCTTCTCTTACCTTTCGTTTAATGTATGAGAGTGGGAAGTCAACGTGTGCGGCTTTTGTTTTTGACTTCTCTATTGCCTCTCTCGCCAGTGCGTCTGCCCTCTCATTTCCTTCCGTTCCGATGTGCGCCTTGACCCAGAAGAGTCTTACGCTCTGTCCGTTTCTCTGACATTTTTCTAGGCTTTGGCGGATCTTGAAGAAGGATTGAAAGAGCGTCCTCCTGTGATCGCTTCTAGGGCTGATAGGGAGTCACTGTACACGTTAATTTCATTCTGTGACCTTTGCTTCCTCACCTCTTGTATTGCACTGCTGATGGCCGTTAGTTGGGCTTGGAAGACGGTGCAATATGGCGCTAATTTAATCTTTTTATTCTTGCTCTCTTTGCCTTTACTCCATCTTACCCACGCAGCTCCTACTCCTTTATCTGTTTTGCTGCCGTCCGTAAAAAGGTTTCCGGGCATGTGGGGTTTATTACAATGTCGTATTTAATCTCAGAAATTTCCGCTGGGTGAGGTAGTTCTTCATACATGACGGCTCGCTCTATCCGGTCTCCCTCGCATATGAACGGGGATGACCCCCTTTTCCTTGCCTCGTACATTGCGGCTTCTTCGTTAACACGTAGGTCAAGTTTCCCCGCCAGTAGCGTCGCGGAGTCGAGCGAAACCGTTTTATATGTTCTAGCAATTTTCTGTGCGAAACTTCTTTGTATTCGTTCCAGTTTTTTGCGCACACAGATTTTCTTCGCTTCGCTCGCCCATGTTGCAGCAGCATACGTTATTATTGGTTCTGCTACAGCCGTGTAAATTTCAGTGATAAGCGTAGTTGTCACTATCCGTGTTTGTGCTAAAGTCTCGTCAGTACGAATAATATAAGCCCAAACACTAAGAGTTTACATATTCAGTTGTCGAGTTGCCTCGACTTTCTCTGATCTCCATCATCAGGTCAGCTCCAAACCTTCACTGTTGCAAAGGTCTCATCAATTCAAATAATATAAGCCCAAACACGAGGTAGTATGTACCGTTGCCGAGTTGTCTTTGATTGATCGCTGAATGTATATCGCTGTATATGACAAAAACATTTAAAAAAAGTCTGTTAAAAATAATTATAAATGTATCATAGGAACATACCTGCCCCAGAACGCATAGATTCCCGTTTTTTTCAAGTACTTGCGAAAAATAGTCATCAAAATCACTTCTTTATATCTTTTACTAGCCTTCCAGTAAGTTAGTAGTTCAGATTCCAGATGTAGGATTCATCTGGTAATGTTCCAGAAACGAAAGTATGAAGAAAACTGCAGAATACAGGTGTTCAGTGTTTAATATTTCATTCTTAAACTGGTAGAATGAATTTGCTAGCGCCATCAATTTTTTCTGTTGTTCTGTTGTGCTGGGTGAAGTTGAGTGCGAAGGCACCTATCGACTGTGAGGGTTTAGATCTTTTGTGATCGACTTATGGCTACATATTATATTTAGGGAAATAAATTATTATAACACACTTTTTCTTGTTTCAAGATTTGTGACAGAAGATTAACTTTATTTTAAAAGAAGAAAATGTAGGTACAAATAGACCATGGAGGAAAAATAAAAAGGAGATTGTATATAATAATAAAATGTGTAAGATGCCACGTATTATCTACGTTCTCTGCAGTCTTCTTAGCCACGTTGGCTGAGATTATTATCATCTGGTGCCGTGCATTGACGAATCCTGGCCTGAAGGAGGAACAGTTGAGATAGGTGGTACTCAAATTAATTCTTTTTTATAAAATTTATAATACAGTCCACTATAATATCGAACATGTTTTTTGATCCAATTCGAGCGGATATTTATTTTATATTCAAATTATTGTAATTAATTTTGTTTTTTTTTTCTTGAGCCGTGCTTATTAAATCAACAAAATGAACGATAAAGTATAATGTCCATATTTCGGAGGTATTTGGGAAGTGGGGATAAAATCGGTGAAGACACACCTATTAAAAACAATTGGAGAAGCAACACTTACATTTGAAGAAATGTCTACAGTTCTTTGCCAAATTGAGGCGTGCCTCAATTCTAGACCGATTTGTCTACTAAGCGAACATCCGGATGATTTGGCTCCCCTGACACCGGCACACTTCCTTGTTGGGGAACCGTTATTTCTTGTATCGGACCGGAAATAGCATACAACCGAAGTGATCAGCCCCTTACAAAGATGGAAACTCTTACAGAAAATGACAAATCACTTCTGGAATAGATGGTCAAGGGATTACCTTCACGGTTTGCAACAAAGGCAAAAATGGCAGACAAAAACTGAGGCACCTAAAGTAGGAGATTTGGTCATAATCAGAGAGGATGATTTACCACCGGCGAAATGGATGTTGGGCCGAGTTGTAACAATACACCCAGGGCTTGATGGCGAGTCTGCGTCGAGCGCCCCTCCGGTACGGATCGTTTTTGTTGCTGCTCCTTTCCGAGAAAAGTCGGAAAACCTTAGTGCGAAAGGACGCGAAGTGTTTTGTGCGTGTGGCGCGCGATTAGTCGCTATGACCCATATCTTTTTTGGTGGCAAAAGATGCGCATCGGTGCCTACAGTGTGGTGTAACAATTTTGAAAATCCGCTCAAAATTGAGGGTGCAGGAATTTTTCAACATGAGCCTAGTTAAGGGCAAGAATGGAAGGAGGGACGTTAGTCTTCAGACCTATTCATCAGTTGCTGACGAGGGGATGACTGGACTTGGTACTCGTAAGAGGAAGTCCAAGTCAATGAAGAGCAGCGCAGGTCAGCTGAGACTGCCACAGAAATGAGAATCACTCGCTCAAAGAAGAAGGCGGCAGCGGAAGAGGAAGGGCGTGCTTTTAAGCAGGCCCTTCTGCGCCAGCTTAAAGCGGGGGCTCGACGCAATGGAGCGGAGGTCCTATCCACGGACGGACCATAAGAGGCATCAGGTTGTGAGGACGCAGCAGCCTCAGGGACCAGGAATGCCTTGGTGAAGGAAGGTCGCAGAGACCAGACTGGCGAAAGAGCGTCTGCATCCGCATCCGCAGCAACACCTGCATCCGAAACGGTGGATGGTAGGTTATGGGCTGCCAAAGGCGGGTGTGAACTCGGATACGAATCCGAATCCTAATTCGGAAGATGTCATATTGCGGTGCGGAGCGGTACACAAGTCGCATCACCGAAATCGCGACCAAGAGTGGCAACCTTAAGGGGACCCTGCAGAGGGACCTTAAGGTTGCCACCAGAGAACTACGTGAGCTGGTGTTGGATGTGTTGGAGCGCCCAGCCTCACGTGAGTTGAATAAGGGCTTCGTTGAAGGCCCTCAGGCGTGACTTCTCGGAGCGAGATCCTCCAGCTGTCCCGGCGGAGAAGGAAAGTAGGGGACGGTAGCAGAATGAGGTGCCATCGACTCAGGCGCTCATCCTGGCTGATTTCCAGCATTTGCTGGAGGAGAACCAGGCGGCCATCATGAGATCGGTCGGCTTCCTTGTGGATGCGAGATTCGAAACAATCTCGGAGAGGCTAGCTCCAGCACCTATTCTGAGGCCCCCCCCCCTGACAACCTCAGGAGCGAAGGGCACCCCAGCAAGGGCGGAGCCTTCTCGATTGGTCGTGGCTGATGCCGCCACAGTTCGCTCGCTCGAACAGCGATCGAGCCCCCGGGTCAGTTGTCGAAGACTCAGGCGTAGGGGCCGTTCTTGGAGAACGGTCGATGCCTCAGGAGGAACCGCACGCGCCGTCCCTCCACCAACCGCACCCCGCGCTGACGTCACAATCAACGTCAACGCTCTCGTCGCGGTATACTGGCGACGTAGGACACCCCGAGTCGGCCCCTCACCTACCGCGCCCCTCCGAGTGGCCAATCGGCGAGGAGCCGATAACCTCCACCCCTCACCGCCGGATGGCGCCACCTGTTGCGCAAAATGACGACGAGAGTCATAACAATAACGATCCGGAAGACCTTATGTCCTTCCCCGAGGGCGACCTGCGTGCCCAGGAACCCGTCTCACCACGGGCCGGCTATGAATCGGATGCGCTATTTGTAACGCAAACGATCATGGGCCGCTTCGACTCGTACGGGTTGGCGCAAGCGATGTGCGCCTACCTGGCGGCTACGCGACGGCGCCTGAACGAGGAGGGATTTTTGGAGTCTCCTCTTTCGGAGGAGGAACGTGCGGCCGTGCTACGTGCAAAGCGGTCGCACGACTTAATGAGGAGACCCGACGCAAGCGACGCTGAGGACGACACAGCGTCGGCACCGAAGAAGGTCTGCGCGCAAACGACGCCGCCGCATGTAATACGTCTCATGTGTAATACGTCTATGTAACACGTCTCGCAGTCGCCGCTGTCCTCGCAGCAGTGGCCGTCGCTTTCGCAGCGCGACCCACGCATCCGGCGCCTTACAGAGGCACACTCTCAACGCGCGCCAGCGGCGACTTCAACAGCCGCGCCTGCACCTGCGCCGGCCTCAATCGCTCAGCCGCCGCTCCCCGCGCCCCGCACCCTTGCGGCAATTGATAGCGGAGCGGCGCACTCTTCATACGCCGCGATGACGGCGGCACCAACCGTCGCAAACAGACCGCCACTCGCGCGGACACCGAGCCTGAGACATTCTAGCAGAGCTGCGCGAATTGGGCTTTAAGCCCGAACACGCGCAGCCCATCCGCGCCAGGAAGGGTCGGCCGGGATGCATATATCCTGCGCCGCATGACCGACCTCACCCCCGCTATTTATAACGTCAAAGACTTGATGTGTATACCGGGGGTGACAATCGAATCCTGGAGGGGCAAAAGGGGCCCCGCACAATGTCATCGGTGCAAGGGATTCCGGAACTCGTCCCATCAGTGTCATCGACGCATGGCATGCGTGCGGTGCAGCGGGGAGCACCGCGTAGCCGACTGCCCTTTGCCGAAGGGGGCCACACTAAAATGCGCCAACTGCGGGGGCCCCCATTCAGCAAACCACATCACATGCCCGGTGCTAAAGGAGGAGGCGCGGAATAAGCGCGTAGGCACCGTGGCAAGCACCAGGCAGGGCGCAGAAGCGGCACAGGAAGCCCGCAACGCCATGCAACAACGCCCCGCCCTCGCCCTCACCCCCCGTGGGCAGATTAGCACCAGCAATACCGCGACCACAGCACCTAGCGGAGTAGCGTCGCAGAAAGGCGGCAACGATATGTCCGGACGTGGTTGATGTGGCGCACATATCGGAGACCCTCTTACGCCCGAGCGACCGATTATCGGCGCCCGGGTATTTCACGTACCGGCAGGAGCACCAGTGCCCAACGGGTCGAAGCTTCCGCCTGGCGATCTTGGTGCGACGTAGCATTCCGCACCGACTCATCCCGGCCGTCTCTGGCACCACGCAGCTGACGCTAGTAGTCGAGCTGAACATAGGCGGCATACCAACGCAAGTTAAGGCCGTCTACGCTCCTCCTGGCCCTGCGAAATTCGTGCCGGAGGAACTGGAATGCCAAACATACCAACTGGCATTCCAACCGTACCAACCAGCGAGGACGATGGCTGCAGCATTATGCCAAGTTGCGAGGCTACGCGGTGGCGGGACCGAATTCTGCCACGAATTAATTACCCGCATCCTGCCGGCCACAGCCCTAATATCATCGACCTCGTCGTGCACAATCGGCACGATATACATGGCGCAGGAGGGCCTGTTGGACGAATTCCTCTCGGACCACCAACCTGTGGTGTGCCTCATAGCGGGGACAGCACCTTCCCCGCCCGCACCCGCAATCAAGGTAACCGATTGGAAACATTTCGAGTCCATCATGGAAAACACCCCTGCGCCCGGACTAGCCGACTCGACGAGTGCCGTTGACGCCGTAGCCGAATCCATCGAGGAAACGATGAGGACGGCCCTACAGGCGGCGACGACTACGCGACCGCCGGACATATCCTACCCAGACCTAGCCCCTCACGTTAAGAGGCTGATTCAAAGAAAGCGCGCCCTCAGGAGGCGGTGTCAGCAAACTCGTTGCCCCACCGTCAAGGCGCAGCTGAATCGCCTCGCCAAACGCGTCAGGTGCGAGCTGACTGCGCACAAGAGGCGAACGTGGGAGGCAACAATCGGGGAAGCTACGACCGACCCGTGCGCCTACACCAACTCTGTCGCCGCCTGTACAGGACTCCGGAGCCGACCCGTCCTCTTCGTGATGGTAACGGCGTAGGATCGAGCCGAAATCTTCGCCGAGCATCTGGAGCGGCAGTTCTCGCCCAACCCCGCGACCACCCCCACATTTGATATTGCTTGTTTGTAATAAATGCTGTGTTCCTTCTTGAAGTTTTTCATTAAGTTTTCTGTAGTCAATTAACAACTCTCCATTTTTTATTTCCACTACTATCACTCTTTTTAGGCACTAGTAAGACGGGACTAGACCACTCACTAGTGCTTTCTTCTATATCACTATCTAACATATCGGATATTTGTTTTTTAATTTCATTGTTTTGACTTTTTGGCAGTCTGTACGGCTTTGTATATACGGGCGTAATATTCTCTTTAAACTGTATAGATTGTTTGTACACGTTCGTAACGCCTAGCCTATCACCGGGTACTAAAAATACGTCTGAATATTTCGCACAGATGGTTTCTATCGAAAGCTGTTCTACTTCATTAAGATGTTTCAGGTTTAAAATTGAAAACAACTTTTTGACTCGATCGGAATTTATGTCAACACCTTCAACAGAACACAGAAGAAAGTCATCAAAATTCGCAATTTCGGGAGTAAAATAACTTAATTTGACTTCTTCTTCTCTAGTATTAAGAATTCTAAAGCTCGGTTTCAGAATAGAGTATTCAAGAAAATCTCAGTTGAGATTTTCTCAATGGCTGAGTAGATACTTAAGTTTTAGATGTTTCACAAGACGAACGTAGATTTTCTCAAACCGTACTTAGTAAAGTATTTAATCAAGCTGTCTGTGAGCACGACCGTACGTTTCGTTATATGTACAAAAAACCGGTTTTAATCGATGAAAATATATGATGTAGTTTTGTTAAAATTTATAGACAAATTTAATTTCAAACAAGTGAAATTATTAAAATAATTATCTGTTTTATAATAATATTTGGCTATAATGTTATAAATTCAACAAATTAATCAAAGGAAATAGATTTCGAATCACCACAATTGACAACGGAACGCATTTCAAATACCAATCTGTCAAATTAGCAATGTCATATGTCAATGTCATTGTCATGTCATTGTCATGTCATTGTCAATTAATCATTGTTATTTTCATTTTCAAAACAAAATAAGGTATTGTGTGTTTATCCATTAAACTAAAGCCCAATTATAAACATGGAAAAGAAGAAAGGGTCTCGTAACTTTACGAATGAGGAGAAAGAAAATCTTCTATCGATCGTTGCAGCGTAACTTACCTAACCTGCTTGCCTGATCTTACAGTAACTTTCATTGGCCAAGATAAAGCACTATAGTAACTAGTAGTAGCTATAAAACTCATATAGAACTGTATATTTTTCTTATAATACCGAACAAAGACCATAAATAAAAACCAACTCAGAATATTTTATTCATTTCTTGCTTTTTCTTCACACTTCTGTACTAATATGATTAAACTGTTCTCTTCATAGATTCAAAAACGTGATAGAATGTAAGAAAACAGGAGCATGCTATCTATCTGCAGAAGAAGAAAGACGCATGGTTGGCGGTAACCCAGCGATACAATAGCCTATGTACTTCGGGGCCAAGAGATGTGGAGATGCTAAGGCTTTTATAATAATATAAAACATCGTGCAAGGAAAGTGTGAGCGAGTGGAAATAAGCAAAGATACATGAAAGAATTGGATATAAATTCTACATCAGTTTCCCAGGACAATGAAAATATACAAAGTGAAGAGTTAGAGTTACCAAGTGAAAATAAAATAATTGTCACAACCGAAGAGCCAATCTTTGATGAAAATTATCTCAAAGAGATAAAAAGAAAGTGGGCAGATTGCTCTGGCAAAGGCTGCACAATATCTGGTTCCTCTTCTATTTCGTTGTCCAGCACCACATAATCATCTAGTTCTAGAGCCTTGATGTGTAGAACTACACATGCTACCTGTAAACCTTCCGCAATTTGAGTTGCATTCCAGAATGTAAACATGAGAATCTTCTTTTTAGCACCCCAAAGCATCGTTCAATGGTGTTTCTTGTTGAGATCTGGGCTCTAGTAAATGCTTCCTGTGCCGGTGTTGCTGTATTTATGAATGGTGTTATGAGATACAATAATAGATTTTCGCAATAAAAGTTCTCATGCTCGAAAAAAACAAATTATCACTAATTTCACTATTTTTTGAAAAAGCATTTTCGTTGTTATCACTAATTTCGGTAAAGTTTATTTGATTTTGTGGCTTCCGCCCGTGAAAACCGCCATTACTACGAATATTGTTTTGACCGCGGGAATTAAAATAACGCGTATTGTTTGGAATACGATTACCACGATTTTGTAGAGCAGGGGCAGTCCTAGAGAGACCTCTAAAACCTCCTCGCCTGTAGCGATTACCTGTTGAATTATGGTAATTAGACCTACCTCTATTTTGGTGGAAATTCATAATTCTTTCTTCACTACCGTTTGAGAGTTTTTCATCCAAAGCTCCCTGGATCGCTTCTTTCAATGTCGTATAATCCCTCGCTGCAATAATCGTACTAAGGCGACTATTTCGTAGGCCATCGAAAAATCGCTTTTATCTGATTTTTTTGGGCAATAATGTACATCACATGTCCTTGATAAACTCTGAAATAGATGAGTAGGAAGAGCGCATACGTAACTTAGCGCTCTCTGATAATCTAGATTTCAAAACAAACTTTATTAGTTGTTTTTTACCGTCCTCATCAGTCGTGTCACTGTAAAATTCTATGTTGGAAATTAATTGTTTGGTTACATTCTCATCACCAGTCATTACCGGCAATAAAGAAATAGCAGTTTTCAGATCAAACTTCGCCATGGTGCTTAACGTACTGAGAGAGCTCTGAACATAAAGAAATTATTTTCGAATATAGTGAATTGATACTGATAACATTTGTTTGGAAATTTTTAATTACTGTGGGGTCTTTTAATTCCTTGTTTACAATTTGTTTTTGTATCAAGTCACTTAAAGTAGAAAACTTATTAAATACACTTCTAGCTTCAGCTGATTCAATTTCTCGTACATTCGCTGTCCTTCTACTGGGACCTAACTCAGTGAGATAATCTTTTATTTTTTGTAACTCCGAAGCTAATTGCTGAATTTCATCTGCCATACCCACCACAGAGCTCATTGCCCAATACGATGATGTAAAAAAAATACACCGCAGCAATGCGACAAGCATTGCTGCGGTGTTTTAGGGAATTTT
The DNA here is from genome assembly GCA_963693355.1 of Pontia daplidice. Lineage (NCBI taxonomy): Eukaryota > Metazoa > Arthropoda > Insecta > Lepidoptera > Pieridae > Pontia > Pontia daplidice. The sequence goes on along the minus strand of CAVNZL010000016.1, from coordinate 1,672,433 downwards.
GCAAGACACAGGGTAAAGAAGACGTTTGGTCTTTAAATATAAAACAGAATGTTGTGACTTATTTTTAAGTAAAGTCAATTTGGCAGTTGAACTTATTAATAAAATTGAAGCTGAAACCAGGGACCATTTCAAAAATAACCTTTGGTACAAACTCAGGTATGGCAGAGTAACAGCTTCTAAAGCTTATGATGGGACCCTGATTTCTATTATCATGCCATGAAACGGGGTAGATATTTAGAAAATGAGGTAAGAGAAATTGTTAGCAAGAAACTAGGGAAAAATATCAAGAATTGTGGTCTCTTCATTTCTCAAAAATACCCAATGCTAGCAGATTCATTTGATGGGTTATCTCAAGATAGCATTCTGGAGATAAAATGCCCTATAAGCAATAAAACTTATGTAAATTATATAAAAAATAGAAAACCCAGCAAGAAATGTTTTGCCCTAATACAAAATATGCAAATGTACCTAAGTGGACTAAAAAAATGTTACTTTTGCAGATCCCAATTTTTCGATTATTAAAAATGTAGAAATTATATGCATAAAATTAGATGATGAATATTTGTCAAGTTTACTTAAAGTATTATAAAATTTTGGAAATCCCATGTATATTCATTGTTATATAAGTGTAGAATAGGAAATAAAAATGCAGAAATTTAATCATTGTTTTATTTAATAAGAGAATCTTGTATATTAATTAAACCGCAGGCTGTAGTTATTACATAATCCAGAACTTTACCCGCTCAACATGAATACGTAAGCTAGCTATTTGTTTAGTTTCTTTCGCTTCCGCTTTTTTTGACTTGGCTCCAGATACAACACTTGGAGGCCGTACTAATAGCCCACCCATTTTACGTAAATACACTTCCACATGTTTAAATTCTCTATCTGCCAGAACGCACATATTAGGTTGCAAACCTTTTGAGAAATCTGAAGTTTCCACAACGCATGTGTCTGTTATTCGCCTCCATAACGAAGGCTTTTGTACTTCGATTTCCAAACAATCTATTATACAACTCACCTTATGATATGTATGCCTAAAAGCCATAGGTAACATCTTTTTTATCAACTTCTTATCTAGTGATACAATAAAAGGACGCATTACACTTGCTATAAGAGGTATATTTTTAAAGAAAATTTTTCTCTTTCTATCTTCGCGCGTCCCTTCTTTCCTACCTTGACCCATGCACTCTCTTCTGCCTCTGGATTTGGTGGGCGAGAGGGTCGGTTTTCGTTGGAGGAGGCCGCTCAGAAAGGCGGGCATGTGGTGGTAGAGGTGGTGGGAACTGCCCCTGTCATCCCCTTGCTTTCCTCGGCAGTCTTCCTCTTTTTCCTTTTTTTATTATTTTTTCCCTTTCCGCGATCATCGCCTCAGCCACCGGTGCCGCAACAGCGACCTCCAGGGACGGGGGACGGACCGCATTAGTTGATACTACAGATGGTATGTGACCTTCTTGTCTGCTGCCAGTGGGGGACGAAGTCGCGGCGCAGGATTGAGTCGCGGATCTAGCCCCTCCATCTGGGCGTTTAGTCTTGCACCGATGTTGCGATATATTCGCGCCTCCATCTCCTCGAAATCGGTTGTCTGCGTCTGTGCGTGGGGCCCCTTCAGCATCTGGAGTTGGAACTCCTTCATTTGCTTCTGGAGCTCACACACTTCACGTCTGAGACGCTCATTGTCCTCCCGGAGTGCCCGCGTTTCCTCAGATAGAGTTTGTTGCGCGAGCACTGCGGAGTCTTCTTTGATTGCTTTAGCAGCCTCTTTGAGGGCGTGCACAAAGAGCCTTTGGCAATCCTGGTAACCACTTCTAAACTGGCTTCTATGCACTTCAGCACAATAGCTGTAGTGTCAATTCCGGTAGGAGCAGAATTTCCGCTCGGAGCCGCCTCAGACCCAACCGTCAGCGACAGCGCCGACCGGGTTCTATCAATGCCGAAGTCATCAGCAAGTTCACGGAATGAATTGTTTAACCTAATTTTTTTTAGTCAGAGTAAAATATGGTTAAACGGTATGCCTATGTGTTCTTGAATAAAGTAAATAATAACAATTTAAAGGAATGCCAATATAGGAACGGGCTCTTTTTAATTTTCTTCAAAGTGCACTCAGTAGCGTTTAAATCTTCTGTCCTTTTGTCATCCTCTAGCATCTCACTACAGTCAGTTGTAAACTCCATTTGAAGAGATTTTATGGATGATGACGGCTCATCAGAGGGAGTGTAAGAAGTATCACTGTCTGATCGTTCTATTTGTTTGACTATTTTACTCAAAACATTTATACTTGGTCTTGATGGGTTACTATTAACATCATGCTTGATTTTAAATGGTGATGTAGAAACAGAATGTAGATATGGCTTCAATGGTGATGTCATCTGATTTACCAAGTTAACTTTTTAGCTTTACTTCTAAATGTTTTACATATTATGTGTACTTGAATAGCTCTATGCAACATTCTTGGTGGTAATTGGGGAACTTCTTCAACAATCTGCTGAACTGTAAAACAATTGTTTTGTGTTTGAAGTGCAATGTTATAATTATGAACACAAATAGAAAATTACAAGGTTACAAAAAAATCTATGTAGTTTTATAGCCAGTATCACAGAATGAATCTCAAACATAGATTATTTCTTAAGATTTGAACAAAGGGATGCCGCTTGTTTAAGTATTAAAAACCTCTTTATTACTGAACTAGAAGAAAAAACAATAGCATCTGTATGTCAGAAAATATGTATGTCTTTTTGATCTCAATTAATGGAGAAGTAAAATTATATTTTCTTTGTTGTTTTGCGATGAGCCCTAAGTGCAGTAAAAAACCCGTACAGTCTATACTAAAACACCGCTACATAAGATAATCTGTAATACGGTCCTAAGTACATCAACAATGTATGCAATACTACTGAATTAACATTCTAATAAATAAGTTAGTAAACGATACCTGAACTACAAGATGCAATTTCTTTTGAACTTGATGGCTCTTCAACTACTAACTTTCTTCAAATAGCTTTTCACACTCTCCAAGAATCTCTTCAAAAATCATCATCCTTCGTTTTTTAACTATATAGGGTCGCTCCGTTGTGTCAGATGTGTGTTTTACTGCCTGGTTGGCAAGTAAATTTTGTGGGCATACATCCTGGTTTCATACGTACTTGCGATACCGACCCCATCACATGGTATTCCATAAAATTTTCCATGTCATTTGGCAACTGAAAAATGCAGTTAACAATTAAAATTGATAATAAGAATGATAATCATGTCAACCAATTTATAATTTTTAATAGGTAGGTAATTAATAGATTTAAGCTGGAGGAGAACTATTAGTGTTAGTTGAGTCTTTAAGAATATTTTCTACCTGTTGTATGCTAGATAATGATTGTATATAGTATATTTTGCTTTAGTTATTTTTTTTCTTACCCTTATTTTGCCATCTTTACACCAAATAAATAAGTACTTTTGTCTACTCTATTAACGAACATAGGAACAGTTATATAGAACATTATAGAACATTTATGTCGGCAGCTTTAAATTTTCATGCTTGGACTACTAATGCCTTACCACGTTGACCAATGTATTTATATTTCTTCCTCCTATGCACTGTTTTCCATTCGGCATTTATTTTTTCAGCTATAAATTCCCTCTCCGTACAGGCCACTTTTGCAAAAGATCGGCCTTTTTCACGTAACTCCAAATTCTCACACCGCCTATCATTATTTACGCTGTTAGTGGGCCTCATATCTCGAGGAGAAACCGCATAACCTCAACGTGCATCACTAGTGGCATGTGCGTAGTTCGTACACTTATGTGCAAGTGAGATAGTTTCAGTCTCGCACTTCCCCGAGCTAGAGTGAGATGGAAAACGAGACCGGTCGCTATTCTCATTTAACCTTGATCGATGCGCTTAAGGTGAATCGGCGTAATCCTCTTGTTATATATACTCGCCTCGCTTATAATTTATATTTTGATGGCTCCAGCCTTGTAGCAGTTGCTATTGAAATCGATGATCGACCAGGACCATCAAATATTCAGATATTAACTCAGATTAATTTTCAGCAAGAATCCTTAACTACATTTACTCCAACATCAGGCCAGATTGGTGAACAACCTCAACAATCTGCAACAGATCAGGGTGATGCTTCTCAGGCTTCCTCTGTGACCTTTACAAATGCCAAAGAACTTCAATTAACACCAGTAAAGACAAATGCCAATGCGAAGCCATTAGAAACAAGGGGAAAAAAAATAAAGGGAAAGGTAAAGGAAAGGAAAAAGCTAAACGATGAGTATTAAATGAAAATGAGAGTGATAGTAATGATGAGGATTTGGAATGGTACTGCATAATTTGTTGTGATTCATATTCAAATTCTCTTCCAAGAGAACATTGAATAGAATGTTGCGTGTGTAAAAATTGGGCACATGTTAAATGTATAAAGGAAACTGATAATATTACTTTGATGTGTCCCAACTGTGAATCAGATGTAGAATTTAGCGATGAATAAGAAAAGGTTGCTAAAGTTGATTACGACTGATTGATTGATAAGACTGATGATTTGTCTTCATTGTAATTATATTTCACATAAAAATAATTTGATAACGTCAAGATGACAAATAATATTGGCGTTAGCCGTTTCTTTTTGTTATTTGATTATAATTGTAAGTTTTGATCTCATTTTTCATTAAATTTATTAATGAAATTTTTACATGAAGGGTACCGGTTGTGTTATTTAGTTAAAACAAGTGCAGTTAGTTATGTTTGTAAAGTATTTAAGATACATCTCTATTACTGTTAAACTTTTAAAAGTTTCTAAAGATTTTCAGTTTCATTTTGTTTTGTTTTTTATGTCCTGTTATGGAAATGCCAGTGTTTATTAGTTATAATAAAGTTAAGTTTAAGATATTTTGTATCCTTAAGTATGCAACCAATATAGATTTCTTAATTATACCAAATAATACTGTTTTTTCGTTGTTTTTTTAAGTTTAGAGCATTGCATAGCATCTAAATAAATGTAACTAAAGAAAATATTGTTTTATTTAAAAGTAATCTCTTATACTTTATTTATATTATCCAAGGGGAACAATTTGCCCCACACATGGAACAACTCGCCCCAAAGCGGGGTTAAATGTTCCCTTCCGAAATTTCGGTAAAATATGCCCGTACAATAAAATACATTAAGGATCTAGCAGAACTGACTTTATTATTATAGAGACTGATTAAGGGTCTTTAATAAAATCAAATATCCTAAGTAAAATCTTATCATTTTTATCATAAAATTTCATGTTTCTTGAAAATCGGAACTTTCAGCCCCGGCCTCCCCTACTCAGATTACTATATATATATATATCCCTCCTAAGGACATCAAAGCCCAAATTGCCTCCAACAATGACGTGCTCTGGCCTTCAGCTCAACCAAGCAACGTACCAGACATTGCTGGTTGAGCTTGGAAATAAAGGTGATTCTACTCCAGTCACCACTAAATCAATAAAAGAAATTATTAAACATTCAACTTAATTATGGACTTAGTCTCTTCTCGAACATCTGAGATACGTATTTTAAATTTAAAGCCATTAAATTACCTGCTTTCATCTAAGATTGAGGAAGTAAGGTTGCAACTCCTTTCTCGGTACCACTTATTGGACAAATTAATTCAATCATAGTGGAAAAGATGGAGTAACGAATAATTACATACGTGGCAAACCTGTGAGAAATGGAATCCTGCAAGTCATCTTATAAAAGAGGGTGTTATTGTACTTATAATGGCAAACGCACGTATAGTGGGAAAAACATTGACGCAATAAATACTACGCCAACAAATGTGGTGATGGCACTATGTGAAAATATATTTGACAAAGGACACACGCTAGCAACTGATAATTAATTGGTACACTAGCTTGCAACTGACTTATCGGTTATTGGAGATGCAAACCCATTTAATTGGCACATTGCGAAAAATGACGATTCGAAACTGCAAAAAGGTGAAACAATGGCTATGGACAATGAAGATGGAGTAACAGTGCTTAAATGGAAAGATAAGAGGGACGTGCTTATGCTGTCGACAAAGCATTCCGACAAAATTGCTGTGGTGGTGAAAAAAGGCAAACAGATTCGTAAACCAAAAGTTATTTTGGATTATAAGAAATCGAAAGGGTCTGTAGACATGAGTGACCAGATGGGTGCCTATTCTTCGCCATTGCGGAAAACCGTAAAATGGTATAGAAAATTGGCAATAGAACTACTTCTAAATACGGCAGTTGTAAATGCTTGGGTCATGTACAATGAAAATAAGCAGAGCAAATCTTCAATTGTCGACTTTAGGAGGGCTCTCATAAATTATTTGACTCCGCCAGCAGATTCCCAAGAAATAATTATCAATGAAAGACCTAAAAGACTCAAGCATGTTCTAAAATTAAAGGAAGGAAAAGTAAGAGACACGCGTCGTTTTTGCGTGCAATGTTATAAAGATTCAGTACAGGAATTTGGTCGTAAAGTAGCTAAGAATAAAGCTAAGAAGGTGAGTACGTACTGTGTGCAATGTAAGGGGGAGCCTCACTTACTTTTGTCTAAAATGTTTCAATTATGTCCATCGCTAATATGTTGATGCTATAAAAGGTTTCTTATCTCATCTTTTACAGCATGTTTTGTCAAATATTATGGCTAAATATTATTTATAATGGTTGTTTGTAATTATGCTTACTAATGAGAACTTTATTTTATTTTTCAGTAAAACTGATTTTTATGTTTGTATTTCATTAAAAAAATAAAGACTGCTAATTTTCGTTTAAATAATAAAGACTAATTTGAATTATATATCCTGAATTTTTATTTTGGTTACTTTTTTCGCTATCTTTCATTTTTTCAATTCCTTACAAGGTATGTTTGTCCCACTGCGCAGTATAGTTCTACAGCGCCGTGCCGGTCACGAAGTACGAATAAAGTAACAGTCAGTATGGCCGGCGGCGAGAAAAAGTAGTTTGAATATGACTATACGTTGAGGTCACCGGTGGAGGACCCCCATGGCGCTATGATAGAGGAAGGGTGAGGTCACCGGTGACCTCACCCTTCCCGGTGAACACTGGCTGCCAATAAGACTGGCAGCCAGTGCTGGCTTGGTATTGGCCTTGTGTAAACATTTTTTCAAGCCAAGCCAGCGCTGGCTGCCAACGCTGGCGAGAATAGAGCGACCGTCTATTTTTCTAGCCAGTGGCCTCCGCCCGCATACCCTTCGACCCCCGCGCCAGCGTTGCGGACACGTGTAGACGAGTCTCCGAACGGACGAACGTCCGTACGGTGTGTGTTATTTGTTGTTTTATTTGGAATTTCTGCGACAAAATGCCGAAAATATTCAACGAAGAGGATACTTTGAAATTCGTACAACTTTATAGAGAGCACGAATGCTTGTGGGATAAGCGTTGCGATGCATACAAAAATAAAGAAGTGCGCGCTTCGGCACTAGAACAACTTCGTGTAGGAATGAATATAGAAGAACTGACTCTCGATGAAGTTAAATCAAAAATCAAAAGTATTCGAAATACGTACTACTTGGAAGTCGACAAAATCGAAAAATCTACAAGATCTGGGGCTGGGGGGAGCGTTTATAAGCCAAAGGCAAAATGGTTTGATGAATATGATTCGTTTGTAAAGCCGGTTTCTATGAGGAGAAAAACCATAGTAAGTAAAATCACATTATTATTTTTTTTAAACGAAAATTACATTTAAGCAAAATTATAAAGCCACTTAAAGACACACGCATACTACAACAAAAGAAGCTCGTATCCGTTTCAATGTTGATTTTCGAAGTCGATTGTTATTGTATGCTATTTAATTGCCAAGGAACTCTTCCTTCGTTATTAAACATATTTTTTAAAACTTCTCTTTTCTCTCTTGCTATTTCTGCTGAATGATTGCTGCCTTGATTGCCAATACTCTGTAGGGCATGTATTTGGCTCCTCCATGAACCAGGCTGAATATTTCCCTGTTCATCTTCCCTATCAACACAAGTAGCGGTGATGTATGAATTTGATTTCTTTCGTAGCCAATTATGAAGGGCACAACAAGCACAAACGATTGCATCTACTGTTTCCAAGTTAGTTAGTATTGGCTTTTCTAATACCCGGAATCTACTAACTAAGATTCCAAATACATTTTCGATTATCCGTCTTGCCCGAGATAACCTGTAGTTAAAACCTTTTTCTTCTGTACTGAGGTTTACACCTGGTTACGGCTTCATTAAATAAGTCTTTAGTGGAAATGCCGCATCTCCTACGATGACTCCGTTGTCAGGTAATAAGTTATTTTCCAGGTCTTGGTATATAGAACAATTCTTAAAAACTCCTCCATCAGATGCGCTACCACACGCGCCGATATCTATGTACGAAAAACAGTAGTCGTGATCGGCAATAGCTAACAATACGACGCTGCTTGTTTTTTTATAATTGAAGTATAAACTTCCACTTTTAGGAGGAGCTTTAATTGTCACATGCTTTCCGTCTATAGAACCATAACATAAGGGGAAATTCCATCGTGTTTTAAATCCCCTTTCGATGTTTTTCCATTCTTCTGCGTTTGGTACCTGTAAAAAAAGGGTAGTAATTAAAGCGGCCTATTTAATACCATTTTTAGTCACACCAAAAAAAACTATAACATTACAATTACATTAATTAATTTTGTTTAATTACAGGATAACATGGATACCCCAAATAGCAATGAATCAGGATTATCGAATAGCAATGAACCAGGACCATCGTTGGTTCCACGCTCTGAAAATGGGTTAGAAAATGAGTCTACAGAAGAGACACCTCGATTTACCCCACCCACAAAACCTAAGCGGAGCAAGTTATCACAGATATCTAACATGATAAATAACTTAAGGGAAATTAACGACAACACACGCTACGAAGAAACAGATCTTGACCTATTTGGAAAAAGCGTCTCGGCACAATTAAAAAAATTGACAGAGGAACAGGCAGTCATTGCTAAGGAAAAAATACAGAGTATATTGACTCAATGCATGCTCACAGATATACGAGCCAAGAATGCGTATCAAGTGCAACAATCGGTTCAGCAATCGCAAAATACGCCACCTACTAATTGGAATTCTACACAAGTTCTTCCGTCCTACATAGTACCCCAATACTCTCTGACAACACCTACAATCTGCCCTCGTCCAGAGTCCAGTCCATCGACATGTTCTTCTTCGAATTCCCAGTTTACTACTAATGTAATATCCCCAGAAACTCCATATAATTATGACAGTTACGGCGAAAGCGTAGACAACAGTGATGCCATTCAACAAGCCTTCAATACCGCTTAAAATTAATATATATGTTTGTTGTATTTTGTAATAATATGTGCCTTATTATTTCTATTTTAAGTAAATAAATAAACACTTACCTTAATAAACTGTTTTAATACTTCATAAATTGTTCGACAAACTTCTGGTATGAATTGTGATATAGATGGTTTAGAAACACGGTAAAAATGAGCAGTACTCATTATTTTGCTTACATATTCCTCTACATTTTGACATCCGCTGAGCGATGTATTGCATAAATCTCGCAGCAGGCCAACTCGGCGTGTCAGCCCAGAGTCGTCGAATGCTGACGACAGCTTATCCCATACTTCTTTTGCAGTGTGAGCCTCTTGAATATGCACATAATTAGCCGGATCTATCGAAAGTATTATTTTGGTTTTCGCTTTTGTGTCTCTTTTAGGATCTACTTGTTGCGAATTGCTTTCTACGCAGTCCCATAACTCTTCGTGTTGTAGATAAGTTTGCATAGCAAAACGCCATGTTGCGTAATTTTCACGACCGGATAGTTTTTCGATCAGTACAAGTTGATTATTTGATGACATTTTCTACGAGTTTACTCAATTCAGATACACGATAATAATTTGCAAACGTCCGACACGTTTTTGCTTTTGAGGTTATGTTCACACTTCACATCAATGTCTTTTATCACTGTATTTCCGATTAGATTTTACACTGACTTTATTTCTGAGCTTTACTGGGCCCATAACCTATTGGTTTTAAATAAAGATAACTAATATTATTTATGAATTTAATTGTAATAATGAAAAAAATACAGAGTACAATATGCGGTCGCTTGATGTCACAGAATAGAGAGAGACAGCGATGTTTTAGAGTGAGAAAGAGGAACACTCAAGAGCGTCTAAGCACTAAAGGCGCGAAATTCAAAATAATACATTCAACAAAAGGTTTGTAATCAATTCAGGAACGCAAATTATTTCTTTAATCGGCACATCATACTCACCATATTGGCGTCGCTTTGTCATATTGTTATTTGCAAGTACAATCTCGTTTGTTTAATCATAACACGGTTTGATAACCCAACATTCGAGTGCGCCTTTGACTGCTAAAGTCAATATATCTGTTTTATTTTGCGTTAACGAACACAGCACAAAATGCATTTGTTTGTTTCCTAATAGTATCTGGTTCGTTTAATAATTTTGAGTTGTTATTAGTACTGATTTTAATAATGACCCGGTTGTTTACATTTATAACACTTGTCGTTTGTTTTCCTTGAGCCGCCATCTTTGGTTTCTGAAGTTTTGGTTCTTATGTTGGCGCTTCTGGTAACTGGCGAACGCCGCGCCCTCTTCCGTTTTTTCACCACAGACTTCTGTCATTCCCGCCATATCTAGTAATTTTGCTTTTATAGCGTCTGATGAAATTTCTATCCCGGAATGTTCCACACATAGGCATGTATTTTTTTAATTAAGAACAGCCAACAACAATCCCACCCAATCCAATCGTCATTTATCTGAAAGCCCGTTCCTCTTAACTTCTGTCCGGTTTCAATCATTTTGATCTATGTATGCCGCCATCGAGTTACTGTTTTCGACACAAATCGACGTTAAGGTCCGAAGTAGGCTAATCTTTCTTTGAAAACCTGAATCATTAAATAGGCTCTTCAGTTTATCCCATGGCATTTTTGATGACTCCACATCCCTGATGTGTACATATAGCGTGGAGTGTCAACCTCAGGTTCGATTGTTTTGCCGGTTTTACACAATGAAGCATTCCCTCGAGCACTAGGAAGTTTTCGGCGGCATAAGTCCACTCGTTGTAGTCTTGGAAGACTGTTTCTTCCAAGCCGCATCAAAATCTGTTGCGTGATTTCTCTTATCTAACACCTCTCTAGGAAAATCGTCGGTGACGTAACCGTCCTTGAAGCCTTTTTTAGATTTTAATATCTCGCTTTTCTTTCAATTATTAGTAAAACTAATGAGAACTGCTCTTACTTTTTTCTGTTTCTTAAGACCGATGCGGTGGATTTTTGATACATCACTAGTTTCCACAGTAATTTTTAGATCTGCTCTAAAAATTTCTAGGATTCTTTGGAGCAACTCAAAAGGAGAGCCCTCTTTTTCATCTAAGCCAAAATATAGAATGTTATTTTTTTTGTTTTCTTTTTCAAAGTACTCAATCTTCTATTCTAATATTTCTATTTATTTTTCAATATTTTATTTTCATTTCTTAGTGGTTCCAGTTTTTCATCCATTTTTTCGAATATAATATTTGTTTGTTTATCCATTTCTATTTTCATTTGGTCGAAAAGTAGCTTAAATTGTCTCTCCATGTTTTAATATTTCCCAATTGCAACACTGAGTATAATCGATATTCGATTTTATAGTTTAGAGTTAATCTTATTGTTAGTCAACTATTTTTTTATTTAACAATTATTATGATTAATTTCCCAGAATATCATATGATATTCATACTAATGAGTAGTTTTGAACTTTGGAGCCAATACTCCAAGAGTTTTTCGTTTTGCGTTTTTTCGTTGTCAAAGGCCTTTTTTAGTTGGTTCTCCTTGGATGAGGTTTTTCTCAAATATAACAAAAGATAGAATAGAAGACCATAAAATGGACATGAAAGAAGGAGACCGGAATGTGCTACCTAGTTCTTCAGAATACATTCACGGTTCTCTCTTTTAATGTATTATCACAAAAGTTGCTGGAGTCTTACTCACACTTGTACCAAGGCTGCAATCCAGACAATTTAAAATGGGAGAATATATTTATAAGGATTATTAACCCAATAATATATTCAAAGGCAGATATAATATGCTTACAAGAAATAGAGCAACAACATTTTCCATATTTTAAGCTAAAATTTTCTGGTTTAGGGTTCAGAGCGCTGTATAAGAAAAAATTTACGAAAACAGATGGTTGTGCCATTTTGTATAGGGTGGCAAAGTTCAAACTTTTAGAGGAATTAACTGTGGAGTTCAAACGACCACTCATACCCGTACTAGATAGGGATAATGTTGCCGTTTTAGTTAAACTAGTATTTCATGACAGTCACAGAAGTTGACTGACATGTCTAATTCAAAAAATTCAACGAAAAATCAATTGAATTCGAAATTAAATAATTAATATGCAGGGTTTGTTAATAATGAAGTAAATGTAATGTTTAAGTTTAAAAGCTGTAAATTTTATGAAAATGAAAATAGAAATGGATAAACAAACAAATATTATATTCGAAAAAAGGGATGTAAAACTGGAACCACTAAGAAATGAAAATAAAATATTGAAAAAAAAAAATAGAAATATTAGAATAGAAGATTGAGTACTTTGAAAAAGAAAACAAAAAAAAATAACATTCTATATTTTGGCTTAGATGAAAAACAGGACTCTCCTTTTGAGTTGCTCCAAAGAATCCTAGAAATTTTTAGAGCGGATCTAAAAATTACTGTGGAAACTAGTGATGTATTAAAAATCCACCGCATCGGTCATAAGAGAAAAAAGTAAGAGCAGTTCTCATTAGTTTTACTAATATTTGAAAGAAAAGAGAGATATTAAAATCTAAAAAAGGCTTCAAGGACGGTTACGTCACCGACGATTTTCCTAGAGAGGTGTTAGATAAGAGAAGAGATCACACAACAGATTTTGATGCGGCTTGGAAGAAACAGTCAACTCCTGGGACTGTTATGAAATACTAGTTTAAAATGGCAACATTACCCCTATCTAGTACGGGTATGAGTGGTCGTCAGAACTCCACAGTTAATTCCTCTAAAAGTTTGAACTTTGCCACCCTATACAAAATGGCACAACCATCTGTTTTCGTAAATTTTTTCTTATACAGCGCTCTGAACCCTAAACCAGAAAATTTTAGCTTAAAATATGGAAAATGTTGTTGCTCTATTTCTTGTAAGCATATTATATCTGCCTTTGAATATATTATTGGGTTAATAATCCTTATAAATATATTCTCCCATTTTAAATTGTCTAGATTGCAGCCTTGGTACAAGTGTGAGTAAAGACTCCAGCAACTTTTGTGATAATACATTAAAAGAGAGAACCGTGAATGTATTCTGAAGAACTAGGTAGCACATTCCGGTCTCCTTCTTTCATGTCCATTTTATGGTCTTCTATTCTATCTTTTGTTATATTTGAGAAAAACCTCATCCAAGGAGAACCAACTAAAAAAGGCCTTTGACAACGAAAAAACGCAAAACGAAAAACTCTTGGAGTATTGGCTCCAAAATTCAAAACTACTCATTAGCATGAATATCATATGATACTCTGGGAAATTAATCATAACAATTGTTAAATAAAAAATACTTGATTAACAATAAGTTTCGCAACTTTCAAATGAATTAATTTAACTTAATAAATCAAAATGTAAATCACATATTTCCGATTCTAATATTTATTTGTCATAGAATCAATAAACATAATGATTGATTTTTTTTCCTTATTCAACTTAAACTTGTCATAACAGTAGTCTTAATTTATTTAAATTATGTATCAGAATACGGGTATGTTATACTTAAACTAATTTTAAATATTATTTAGCTACTTTATACAGTCGATGACTGCTAAAACATCATAATATTTAGAATGGAGTCTCGGAAAAGAATAAATAAAAAGCAACAGGAGTTACTAGTGGAGCGTCTTCACAGTAACTTGGAACGAGGTAAATAAATTATTTCAGTCTCTATATGGAGTGTAGGCAATCGGGTAGATCAACACTTTTGGGACTTTTAGGCTGCATTGGTAACAGACTGAATCGTATAGGGTGCTCTAGAACTGTACGAGAGTGGCAGCATGTAAGTATTGTGATTGATTACAATTTTTTAATAAAAATATTTTAGATTTGGACAATATGAGTGACCAAAGTCAAAACGAAAGCCCGCAAGATTAATATTTCTACTCACTCTACTGGTGGGGGACCAGCAGCTACAGAGTTAAAAAGTAAAAAGTTTAGAAATTGTAGGTTCCGCCTGTGTTTATTGTTTTACACAAATGGAAGTGGTAATTATAATTTTTACATATATTAATTTAATAAGAGTTATGGAAATAAATTGATTATAAATAATGACTTTTTGTAGGGTATCCCACACAATGTTCCAAAGCCATCCAATTATTTAATTGGAGAATTGCCACTAGAATTAGACCACAGTTGTCTGGAGTTACAAGAGGAAACTGAAAGACAGGCAGAACAACAGCCAACAGATGGCATTTCACGTCGACAAACAAATAGAGACAGAGCAATGCCAAGACGCCGTCCTCATTTAAGAAATGAGATGGTGGATGACATACTTTACTTGAATCTAATAAGCAACTCGTGCAATGAATAAGCAGTAGTGCTGATGTTATTGCAGATGGTTTGAGATCAACTAGTGATGCAATTGGCAAGCTGCTGACATTTTAGCAGTTGTAATAACATCAGCAAATAGTAGTACCTAATATTAGTAGTTAAGAGTTAAATATTTGATAGATTGGATCAACACTTCTTCAAGATACGTACTTATTTAAAAAATAACTTAATGATATACGTTTCTTTTCTAATTTCTGTATTTTTGTATGTGATTATAAAGTTAAAGTTGAGTGATTTGATATTTAATATACACTACAAAAATTTGTGATTTTAGAAGAAATTAACACAAATCAAAGTATTTTGTTAGTGTTTTATCATTCATTTTTATTTTTATCAAATATCTTTTAATTAAAATAGTCATTTATTAATTCTTCTCTTATACTTCTAGCCTCTGCTAAAAAGTCATGGGTAGGGTTGAGTACATCAGAAACTTCTTGTTCTTCAAAATATATAATTTCATCCTCTGTATCAGCTAAAACAGCAAAAAATAAATAAGATATTGAAGTATTTTTTAAAAATTTCACAATATATTCAATTTAGTCGGTCACCTAAAATGTATCAAAAAACATATTGTATAAGGTACAACCAGCAACTATAATTTTAGCAGCCTTTTCAGGTTTACGAATATTTTAATAACGAAATTTATTCTTTAAACGTCCAATAGTCATCTCTATTTCATTTCTGGCTTTGTCATGAGCTTTATTGTATGATTCTTCTGGCACATTATTGGGTGCAACTACCGGTTTCATAAGCCAAGGCTGCAAGGGCCTTATCACCTACAATATTATAAGCATTATTATGTGTATTCATCAATGTCTACAGATAATCATATCAACTTGCATACCAAGCAACAATTCCCTGGCTTCAGTACGAACGAAATTGTTCTCCAAATATTTATATATTCTGGAGGCTCTCCAAATAGCCGCATCATTGGTAGATCCAGGAAAATTTGGATTAAGTCTCATCCTCATCAAAATCTGTTGCGTGATATAAAAGAACGATGCGATCATACACAAAGACCAAAAGCGACTTAAATTCATAATATGTATCGTTTATCTACTTAATTTACTTATTCGATTTATTTCAGTTGTGAATTATGGGCAAAATATTGCTGTCCGGACAAACTATGGAACAGTAAGGACTTTCAGTTGAAACTGCACACTGAACACAGAATGCTATGTCATCGGCATTTTCAGGAAACAGGAAACTTTCCATCCAAGAAATTTGAGACGTTTTGCTTCTCCAGATGTGAGGGTAAGCTTCTTTCTCTCTTCTTCTAACATACGAGGGAGCGTTTTTATATTGGCGGAATGAGAGGATGGAGGGGGTGATTATGCTCATAGGACCGTAACGTGTTCAGTGACTCCTAATTAGTACATATACGAGCTTTCATTGTTATTAGATAACTAGTCTGAAACTAATCCGGAGTGAAAAGTGAAAAATGGAAAAATTGAATTTCGTGCCGTTATAAAGTTCCTTACCAAGCATGGAAAGTCAGTTCCAACTATACTAAATGAGATTTCATCGGTTTACGGTGACTGGAAAAACAATGGTTTACAAGTGGCACAGTTTATTCAAACAAGGAAGAGAATCACTTGAAGACGACCCGAGGCCGGGCAGGAGCGTCGAGGTGACCACGCCAGAGCTTATCCAAGTCGAAAAAATTGTACTCGACGATGCTCGGTTAAAGAAGAAACAGATCACAGAAATAATTGGAGTGTCGGATACAACCATTTTTAAAATTCTGCACGACCACTTTGGCATGACTAAGGTTAGTGCAAGATGGGTGCCGAGAATGCTCACGCCGTCGCAAAAACAACAGCGCGTAGAGTGTTCACGCGCATTTTTGGACCTCTGCAATGAAGACAAGGATGGTGTTTTGAGTCGACTTGTTACTGGAGATGAAACTTGGGTTCATCATTATGAACCTGAGTCGAAACAAGACTCCATGCAGTGGCACAAAAAGGGCACAGCACCCCCCAAGAAATTTAAAGTGTCGCAGTCAGCTGGAAAACTCATGGCTACGGTCTTTTGGGACTCAGAGGGAATATTGCTGATCGATTACAAAGATAAAGGTGTTTCTATAACCGGAGAATATAGAATACCGGAGAATGAGAATTTCGGCGTATTTTGATAACAAAGATGAAACATTTTTTTTATGAGGGTATAAATAAATTCATAGAAAGATCTGAAAAATGTATCCGTCTTGCAGGTGAATATATTGAAAAGTAAAAATAATTTGGTTTTTTTATTTGGACCCTTTGCCCCCCCCTCCGCGAATATAAAAACGCTCCCTCGAATGTCGACAATTATGTATATCTCGGCAAACAGGTCTCATTCAGCAACAAGAGAAATGAAGAAGTGGAAAGAAGATGCTCATTAACATGGAGAAAATTCTGGGCCCAAAAGGAAATCTTGAAAGAAAAATATATTCTACAGCAGAAAAAGATTAATAATAAAAGAAAGAGAAAGATAACAACGACCCAGAGAGCTATGGAAAGAAGCATATTCAAAAAAATTAAAAAAATAAGAAGTGAAAATATCAGAAAAAAATTAAATTAACGGATGCTTTAAAATATGATCTGAAACAAAAATGACAATGGGCAGGGCACATCTCCAGGCTTACAGACGAGAGATAGACGCTACAAGTAACGAAATGGAATGGCTCCCCAGGAAAGAGGCAGACCAAAAAAAAGGTGGGAAGACGATGTAGCGGAAATTGCAGGAAAAGACTGGATGAAAGTAAGCCAAGACAGGGAAAAATGGAAGAAAATGGAGGAGGCTTTTACCCAAACGGGGTCCGATATAAAATTCAACCATTAAATTAAAAAATAAATAAATATAACTAACAACTAACATACCTATAAAAATAATTAATAACATTACTTAACCAATATAAAAAAAAATCAAATGTAAATTTATTCGGAATAAATAAAGCTTTATTATTATTATTATTCGAGGTAAAGAATAATTCGAACGGTGAAGAATAATTACGGATTGGAATCACCATTCCATCTGTCAGCAATAAGAAATGCTGTAAGTAACATTGATAACGCCAAGTTTTGGAATATATATATAATACGGATTATATCGAAATACGACTCTAAAACCAGCCTAAATGACAGGACCAAATAGTCAAAAATAAGTGAACAGGGAGACAATTTAAATCAGCTTTGATAACCATAGAAGTACGAGGGGTGATCCAAAAGTAATGATAAACGGGTAATTCTAATAAAGATAAAAATAAAAATAATACATTTCGCTTCTTCAGTCCTTCGCCACTTCTCAGCAAAAAAATTGTATATAAAGGACGTCATTTGGAGGAGCTACATTCATTTGAATACCAGCAGTCGGAGCGACAACACGAAAATGGAGAAACACGAAGTGAGATGCGTCATCAAGTACCTCTGTTTGAAAAAAATGTCTACCAAAGAGGTACACGCGGATTTAGTGGAGACACTGGGGGACTGCAAAGAGTTTAAGCTGGGTAGAACATCCACAGAAGATGAACATCGCGAGGGACGCCCAACCTCGTCCCTCACTGAGGAAAACGTGAAAAAAATCGAAGATATCGTATTAGCAGACCGAAGAGTAACCATCAGACATTTAGCTGAGGTCACAAGGATCTCATATGGCAGCATTCAAAGCATTTTGACCAGCAAAATGAATATGAAGAAGGTCTCCGCGCGTTGGGTCCCGAGAATGTTAACGGACGAACAAAAGAAAAAGCGAGTTGACATTTCAAGAGCCAATCTTGCAAAGTTCCAGGCTGACCAAGAATTATTTTTATCAGGATTTGTGACCATGGACGAAACATGGATCCATCATTTTGATCCTGAGACCAAACAATAATATAATCGATGACTTGGAAAAGGATATCCTCACCGACTCCTAAGAACTTCAAAGTCTCGAGCTCGGCGGGCAAGGTTATGACGTCTGTTTTCTGGGATGCTCAGGGAATCATAATGGTTGATTACCTGGAAAAGGGAGCTACTATTACGGGCTCCTACTGCGCTGATCAAATAAGACGACTGCGAGACGCCATGAAGGAAAAAAGACGGGGCAAACTCCGAGCCTGTTTCATCAGGACAACGCTCTTGCGCACAGAGCCGAAGTTACGATCGCTGCCATTCGAAAAGCAGGCTTCGAACTGGTCGAATACCCGCCATATTCTCCAGATTTAGCCCCTAGCGATTTTCATTTGTTTCCTAGGCTCAAGGAACACCTCAGAGGCAAGATACAAAAGGGTATTTTAGGTTTGGAGAAACGTTGGACTAAATGTATCGACTTGTTAGGAGACTATGTAGAAAAATAAATTAAATTTAAATTACAATCGTAGTTTTATTATACACATTATCATTACTTTTTGATCGCCCCTCGTAAGAACTTGTTGAATATGTTCTAGCTTGCAAAATGAATTATGGCTTAACTAGACAGGCAGATATGAAGTTTGCGTATGAATATGCAATCATTAATTCCAAAAAGGTTCCAGACTCATGGACTTCTAATAACTGCGCAGGAAAAGAAGGGGTTTTGTGAAAAGAAACCCTGAACTGAGTTTAAGAACTCCAGAAGCAACCAGTTTATCAAGATCGACGAGCTTCAACAGAAAAAACGTTTCTTATTTCTTCGAAAACCTGATGGCAGTTAGAGAAAAAGCTCATAACATGTATAATTGCGATGAAACTCGTATTTCAACGATTCAAGCTCCCAGAAAAATTTTGGCTACAAAAGAACAGAAGAGAGTAGGATCCATAACCAGGTACATTCCACCTATGTTTATCTATCTTTACAATTGGTCAGACAACGGTCGGATCAAGGAGCATCTGTTTGAATGGTTGGTGCTTTTCAAACAGCACGCTAAGTCCTCTGCCAACGAACCCATACTTTGAAGTTCGAATACTCGAAAATCATGCTAGTCACATTTCTCTTTTCGCCTATGAATACTGCAAGTCCAATCACATTCATATTCTCTTTTAAAATGGCGTACGAAAGAGTGACGCATTTTCAAAAGCCATCGTGTGGAAAAAATAAAACCTTTTGACGTAGGTCAGTACTTTTCAAACGTTTTTATATCCGACAATTTACTTTACAAGGAATATAGTTAAGTTACGGAGGTACTTACTGTTAGACAACTGTTTATACTTAATATTTAATTAAAGCAACATAGCGAATTGCCTATTGACCCTTGCAAAAATATAATTCGCAGAAGAACTAGAGTTTGTAACGCAAGAAAACCGTTGCGTTGAATGTGAACCACACCTAAACGTCAAGTTTTTTTCTGCATTTACTTTGACATTTTTCTATTTCAAACTAACTCAATTTGAACCATGGAAAGATACACAACTGAGCAACGCGTTCGCAACAATGGATGATCAATTTTAGAAGGAAATCATCTTCAGTGATGAGGCACATTTTCACCTCAGTGGATTTGTGAATAAACAGAATTGCCGCATTTGGGCGAATGATAATCCAAGAGTGATTGTCGAAAAACAAATGCACCCACAAAGAGTGACCGTTTGGTGCGGTTTATGGGCTGGCAGCATCATCGGGCCGTATTTTTTCCAAAACGAGGCTGGTCAGGCGGTTACTGTGAATGGTGTTCGCTATCGTGACATGATACCGCTATCATTTTACACTTTTTATGGCCCGAATTGGAAGATATGGATGTGGACGATATGTGGTTTCAACAAGACGGCGCCACTTGCCACACAGCTAACGACACAATGACTCTTTTGCGCGACAAATTCAATGGCCGTGTTATCTCACGTTGATCTCAATTGTTGATCGAAGGTGTTTTCTTGCCGTGAATGGTACATGAAATGGAAGCTGGAACTTCAGCAGATAACCATTATCCAAATGACGCGTATGACCCAGGAAGACCTCAATTCAGGCCTGAATTCGATGGGTTTCTTTCTCCCTGACAGGAGAAACCCATCGGGGTTTCAAGGTAAAATTTGGACCCTCATTTCCTTTTTAATGTTATGTGGACAGACGGGAGTACTTTTACGAAGAACGGTCTGTGGAATAGACAAAATTTGAGATATTGGAGCGTGACCGTGAGAATCCTCACTTAACGCGGGAGACTTCGCACCAGTATCGTTTTGCCGTAAACGTGAGGGCTGGCATACATAGAAATACTATAGTTGGACCGGTTTTTATTGACGGAAACTTGAATACACAATAGTTTCTGGAACTGTTTGACGGACCCGTCGCAGAATACATCGACGACTTGCCGCTGGACGCGTATCGCCGGATGTGGTACCAGTTAGACGGAGCACCAGCTCATTCAGTGGTGATTGCTAGAGAGCGTCTATCACAATTGTTCGGCCAGCAATGGATTGGCCGTTATGGACCATCGCGGTGGCCAGCGAGATGTGACTACAGTGGAAGATTTAAAAAACCGAATTATTAGATCTTTTAGTAAATTGAAAGATATGGCGGCAAACGGCGATCTCTTAACTAGAGTGCGAAATAATATTATAAGGCGATGCGAACTATGTGCCCGTGTGAATGGGGGGCACATTGAAAATTTAATTAATGTGATTGACTGAACAGCGATTGTGATTAATATTTTGACAATAACTACTCCAGGTGAATGACGATCGTATTCAGTGTAGGTTTAGGTATCTAATTGTGTTTATTCGTCGGGCGATTGTAACATCGCACCGTGCTGTTGCCGCTCTTCTTACCACACGTTAGTGAACCAATATTTCCAAATGGTGTTACATTTTGTTTCGATTTATATTGTATTTAGTTTGTTAGAAAATTATTATTTTTTTATTTTGTTGTTAGGTTTAATTTCATAGTTTCAAAATTATACTAGGGACTATTACTTTTTGTGTTTTCATTTATTGTCGCATTGTCCGCTCCACATTGTATAACATTGGCGACGAGGATATTTATTTTTTGTGAAAATGCCTATCGGTCAAGTAGGACTGTATAATATTAATAGTAGAGGGAAGTAACTAAATGTGGGCTAGTGGTTTATTATGGTCTAGTATCATTTCTCACGTTGACTCTCGGCTGCTGCCGCAAAATTTTGTAAGGTACGTAAATAATAGGTCTTTACCTATGAAATTGCCGTATTGCAGTACAGACTTATTCAAACAAAAAAAAAGTTTTGATTGGCTATGAATTCTAAATTCAAATTAATTTTGTTTTAAAAATATGACATTCTATTTACAAAATCAGTCTTTTGTTTACACTGATCAACAAAATTTTGTAACAAGAAAAGTAAGCAGTAATTTGGAAATATCTACCTAACCTCTCTACAAAATCATATGTATATAAATTTGATTAGGACTAGTTTTCGTGTTCCGGCACTTATCAGTAAAATTTAATATTAATTGTTTTTTCGTTATTATTTTTTAATTCAGTGTTTTATTTTTCAAAAAAGTGGCTGTTTGTTGTGTTTGCTGAGTGAAGTGATTCTTAAAGAATGTCAAGAAAGTGTAAAAATGATCCTGACAAGTTCTGTTACATTTGTGGTGAAATTACTTTTGTATCTCAACGAAGAAATTTAACACCTTTAATAAAAAAATTGTATGAAAGTTATTTCGGTTTTCCTGTTGGACAGCAAGATTAAATGTGGGTTCCTCACATCTGTTGTGTTACATGTGTAGGACTTCTTTCGGAATTCCGATGATTTGGATGGAACCGACAGATCATTCAACTAATTGTTATTTTTGTCTGACTAATACAAAAGGCATTACAATTAAAACTAAAAAACAAGTTAAGTATCCTGATGTGTCATCTGCTAAAAAACCGATTCTTCACTGTGAAGAACTACCTATACCAGAACCACCACAGCACTCTGATCTTTCAACTGAATCAGAGGAAACAGATAATATAAGTACAGATCCTGATTTTCAAATTGCTTCTTCATCTGTCTGTCTCAAGGAAGAAACACCACACCTACTATCTCAAGGAGAACTTAATGACTTAGTTTGTGATTTACACTTGTCTAAACAACAAGGAGAACTTTTAGGATCTCGATTAAAAGGTTGGAACTTATTGCAACCAAACACAAAAATAACTTAAAAGAAAAACGATATCAGGTAAAATGGAGTCCAAGTATGCTGGCCGATTATTGCTGGGGATTACAGAGGGACGTTCCTGACGCAAAATACAGGAGAAAATCATAAAAAAGTACTTATATTAATATTATAACATTGATAATAATTTAATTTTTGTTAAAATAATTTGTAATTAAAGAAAATTAAAAAAATTCATATTACAATAAAACTATTCGTATCTAAAATTTTAGACTACTAATTCTACTCTACTTGACCTTATTCCGAACAGAATCAGCCAAAGTTTTTCTTGTTACACAGAAAAAAAGTTTTTTTGTTGATCAGTGTTATTGATTAGCGTTGTATTTTCATTACATTTCAACATTTTTCCTCATAATGAATACTTATATTTGGCAAATTATTAATGAAGCGACTAACAACTTATTAGGCGATTAACTACATGGTTCCAAAAAAAATCATTTGGTAGTGGTTAAATATTTAAGCAACAATTATATTATAATGAGCTACAAAACATAAGATCTATAATAACTAAATAACGGCTGCCACTATAAGATAGTAAATATATTAAACAGGAAAAATGAAATAATATGTGAGGTATTAAAAATAATGACTTGGCAGCTAATATTAATAGTGGGATATCAAATATTGTATTTTAGCAACTATTAGATTCCATATAAAAATACACTTTCGGGTAGTAATTTCAAGCAGCTATAAAAATTAAAACGGGTCCCAATTTTAAGTATTAGGATATGAGAATTTTTGTTGTAGAATCGTAAAGTATTGAAAAAATCGACTAATGCGTTGGTTGCATAGAAGTAAAGCGGAGACCGCGGCGCGGGAGGTAGAGCGCGCTATCAGCCAATAGGAAGCGACGACGGCCGATCGTCACAGGACTCGCTACTACTTGTTATTGTTAGTATTATTCAAGCGCATAGGCACTCGTAAACTTTTTCTAAAATAGTTTTTTTACGTATTTTGGGGATCAAAACTACGTTTAAATGCAGAAATGAATCAGTTGAAGTTAGCAGGCCCTAGTTGTGTGATGAATTGTGATGATGGAGTACCGGATTACTGCTCAAGTGAATCAGAACAAGAGGGTCAAGAAGAACCAAAACAGAAGCGTGTACGAGGACATAACAAACTTTGGGTATTTTATTATAAATTTTGTAACTTAAAAGAGGCAGAAGATTTTGTGAATTCAGAAAAAACTTGGTCTCGGACATTCACACGAATGACAGAAGAGGGACAAAAGCGATTTTACAGATGTAACAAAGTGCGGAAGAAGGGACCACAGTGCGCGGCAGCGCTGTATTTGCTGTTTGAATGTGGATCCGACTGTGTTTTTGTTTATCGTACGGAAGCTGATCATAATCATAATGACATTGGGGCACGAGACGACTACGGTATTAATGATCAAACTAAAATTGAAATTAACAAACTATTTGACCTGCACTTAAAGCCAAAAGCTATATTAGCTGCTCTTCAAAAGATCGATGGAATTAAATTGCCTACAAAAATACAACTCAATAATTATTTAAGTGACAGACGGCGAATTAAATTTGGGCAACCTACTATTTACTTAGGCGAATTAGAAAAGTGGATACATGACCACGAAAACATTCCCGAAGACGAAGATGAACCATTTATTATGAAGTACTGGATATTGGAGAGTGACCAACCTATTTTCAGGTTCGTTTTGACAACAAAAAAGTTATTGAAATATACAAGTTCTATTGATGTTTTGCACGCGGATGCTACCTACAAGTTAATTTGGCAAGGTTTCCCTGTTTTGATAGTAGGAACCACAAACAAAAACCGGAAATTCTACCCACTTTGCTTAGCAGTTTCAACAAATGAGAAGCAAGAAGACTTTGAAATGGTTTTTAGGGGTTTAAAGGAGAAGATTGACTATTTGTTTGACCTCGATTTCAAACCAAAAGTACTAGTGAGTGATGCAGCTCCAGCAATTAAAAATGCTTTCTTGGAAGTATTTGGTTTTGATACCACGGTACGCATGTGTTGGGCGCACGCCATAAAAAATATTAAGAAAAAAGTTGAGCAAACCGTGGATAAAAAAAACAGACAAGACATTATGCAGGATATATATGCTTTACATGACGCATCGTCACAGCAAATTTTCAATGCTGCATCACAAGCTTTTATTGTGAAACATGCTTCAAAGACTTTATTTATAAAATATTTCGAACAAGAATGGCTGATCAAAAATCCTAACTGGTTCTTAGGAGCAGCAGCAACTCCTTCACCGACTACTAACAATGCTTTGGAAGCTTTCAACAAGTCAATTAAAGACCATAATACGATGCGGGAACGCTTTCCCTTATCACGATTCCTTATTGTGGCAAGCGGGATGGTTACACAGTGGTCAAATGATATCAATGAAAATTCATACCCAGAAACTCATAATATTGAATTAAAAGAGTGGACAGAAGGATATTGTTGGGCAAAACAGAATGTTAAAGTAAAGACTTTAATATCTGATTGTAATAAAAAAGTATATTTAGTACCTAATGAAGAAGTTAAGGCTACGGGTATGACATATGATGAATCATGGCATACATTTGATGAGTTCAAAGAAAAAAACTTCGCATTTTGGAAAACAGAATTACCTAATGCAGGATGGAAGCAAGGCACATGCACTTGTCCTCAATTCTTTAAAATATACATATGTAAACACATATTGGGTCTAGCCATACGGCTAAAACTAACCACTCCACCTTTAGAGGCAAAATTGATTCCGATTGGACTCAAAAGAAAACGTGGGCGCCCTACTAAATCAAAGCCTGCACTAATATTGCAATAGCTTTTTTTGTTAGTTTTAGTACTTTTCATCTAAATAAAGATAATTGTTCTACTTTTGTGCCTTATACTGTTTCACCATTAAAAAAAAATAATAGTATAGACCAATAATATTTTTGCATGCCGCAATTTGCATTATTTAGACCTTATGAAATGTCGCAAACAGTATGTTTTTTATAACCATGTGCATACTTTATTCTCATCTTATTTAATTTTATAAAAAACCTAATTGTATAATTTATAAAGGCCTATTCTCTACTTTATATTCGCCGCCAAGTTGTCGCCTAACAATAAATTCAGTTGCTTCACCAAAAAATCACTGCCAATTTAAATTTAAATAAAGCGAATATAGCTAATAGAATACAATATAAAGTTGCTACTTTATACTTAAAATGCTATTTTACTGTAGCTGCCAACCCATTATTTTTGCTACCCGTTTTAATTATTTTTAAAATCCTAAACGAGATTAGTTTGTCGCCGCGTTAAATACATGCCCTTATATTTGTTGGCAAAACGTAACAATTTGCCCAATCCATTTCAAGAATCTGGATTAGCTGGTAAAACATGGTTAAGACTATTCCTAAAACGACACAAAGACAAACTTTCTGTTAGAAAGCCTACAGGAACGTCATTTGCTCGAACATTTGGGTTTAATAAAGACAATGTCAATAATTTTTTTCAACTTTTGGACGAGATTTACGAAAAAAACAAATATCTAATAATAATTGGGACGCTTATGTTCGCCGTGTTAATCAGTTTATTAACTTAAATAATATTAGTAACACGTAAAGTAAAAGTAGCCACGTTTAGTCACGGTGGTCGGTGCCGAGTGTTACGAACTGATGTGCGACTTATGTTCCCGGGACACACCCGAGTCTAAATCATTTGACGATTTAGTGAAGCTGGTAAAAGATCATCTTGAACCCGATAGATCCGAAATAGCAGAGCGACACGTCTTCAGACAAAGCGTCAAGGGGAGAGTGTCAAAGAATATTTAAAACATCTCGCCAAAACGAGACCAGTTTGTGTCGGGACTGTGCCATGAAAACATGAGATTAAGAATATTCGCGGAATTAAGTATCGACTATAAGAGAGCGATGGAGTTGGCGTCGGAACGATCGCAGCAACGGCGTGCGCTCCGGGCGCGTCGGCCGGCCGCTCCGGTTCGCTAGCGGACGACGGCCTCCATAGGATCGCAGGAGACGCGCGTCCACCGCTTGCATCTGGCCGGCCAGCCGGGGCCGCACGCCCGTTTTCATTGTGTTCGCGAGTGTATGCGCGGTGTGGCCATTCAAGAGTGAGTCGGGGCAAGTTTTTGCAAATAATCCTGATGAAAGCGGTGATGATTATTAGCAATTATGTGATTTGGCCTGGCAATGTGATTTCGCATTTTTAGCACATTTTACTGAAAAACTCATATTTAAGAAGAATAAAACATTAACACAAAGGATGAGTTCTATTGCAGCGTTTCATTGTCAAACAGCGTCTATGATAGTAGACATAGACACGAAAAAATTTGAACGCATTTGAACATATTTCTTAAAGCAAGGTCATCCTCAGGTCAAGATTTTTGGTTTCCAACAAAAATACCCAAATTTGAACTTCATTTGTGTTTTGGTTAAACATATTTATTTGAGAAATTGTCCTATTTAGGGTCAATTCACACGTACCACGACCACACCACAGCCACAACCACAACCACGCCATGTGGTCGGGCGTATATTTGTATTGAAAATGAATATACAATTTACACGTACCAGTTTTGCCGTTGTTATCGACCACATCGCAACCACATCGCGACGGCAACTCCGCCACGCGGCGGCGGCTGTTTATTGAGGAGATTCGCAATTTGCCATGCATTTGGGATCGAAGGACCGAGGAGTATTCCAATCGCATATTAAAAAACAAAGCATGGGAAAACCTTTGCATGAAGTTTTATGAAGATTTTGATAATAAGAAAACAAAAGAAAAACACCAGTGTGGTAAGTTTATTAATTATCTACTATTTATTTATTAAACCGAGTATAATACCTAACAACACCATTCACGCTTTATTGTACTGCCACGATAATTCACCTTCAGGGCTCACAAAATAGTCGGCAAATTCATTCGTAGCAATCAAAGGAATGCATTCGTAACAAATTTGAAGTTATCGATAAAGTGTCATTGAATTTATAGTTTGCATAGTATATTATGTATTACGACACATGCTTTCACTATGTGTGTTGCAAATTCAACTGAGACGTTAATTGGCCTATGCAACATTCGCCATTTGTTAGTCAAAATTCCAAAGGAACATTCCACATATCTTCGTGCTCGTGATAATCTATAGTTAAAAACACATTTTTAATTGTTAATTGCTTGCCACTGCCGTCTTTCTTCAAATTCCATTGCGATTTTCCTCCTTCTTCTTCAGTATCTAGCATCTGTGACAAAAACATTTTTTTTTTTTTCAGATGAGCGATGATGAAACTGAAAGCAATGTATCAATGAATGTGCCATCTCCACTTTCACAAAGTAGTGTGGTTTCATCGTCACGGACTCAAACAAGAAATACCAAAGCCCAAGTTGACAATGTTCTAACAAAGAGAGCAAAGAAATTGGAAGAACCTCCAGAAATGAAATAGCAATATGACTCATTTGGTGATCATATTGCAGAAAAATTAAGAAATTTGCCGGCAATGATGGCTACATACTGCCAAAAAAAAATTTATGATGCGATATTCATTGCTGAGACTAATAATAATTTAACTATTCATTCGCACATAGTTGACACTCATTTAAACAATGCAAATAATTCGCAAATATATATGAAAAGAGCACAAGGACCCTATTAAATATGAAGCTGAAGTGTTGCTAGAAAAACTTGATCATAAAATTGTAAGGATTTCCACCTTATTATTGCGACCTTAATTATATCGAATTAATATGGTATGTACTAAACCGACGTGTCGCTGAAAAAATGTAGGACGAAGAATATTTCAAGTACAACTTCTAAGTCTGGCCAACTCAGGCCGAATTCCCTACGTCACTTTTCATAGATGTTTTTCAAGTTCTCTATTAGTTGTTTGAAACCAAAGACTGTTAGGCCTCGAATTTTCTATTCTATTCACGACTTTTCCAGAATCAATTCTAAAATAGTTAAATAATAATTCTCTGGTCCTACTACCCGTAGGACCAGAGAATTATTATTTAACAACACCCACCTTACGCCCAATGTAGCAAATCTTAACCTTACGTTCGCCGGATTAATAAGTGCAAGAGGAAGTTGGAGTTTTGTAAAAAACCTAAAGAAAAGTCTTTTGATTTTCTGGATCTGGATGCAAATCCAACAAGCCCAAAACAAAACAAAAAAGGGCAGGTTTACTGAAGAAGATAAATCAATTTGTCTATCAATTATGAAGAAAGTCTTAAATGCTATCGATTTTTGCAAAAAATATTTATTTAACATCTAAACCTCATCAAAATTTTACTCCTAGGTCCAATAATAATAAACAGCAGTATAATAATGCATTAAAGTCAAGTAATATTAATAAAGTTCAAAACATACAAAATAGCGAATCAAGCTATTTAAACTAGAAATGTTTCCCACATGTCATATTCGTTTATATTATACTGTTACTGAATATAACAATAATAACATGAACGATTGCTTAACTACTATAATCGACACATGCATTTTTGTTCTTATGTATTTCTACAATTTTTGACAACTCTGCGTAAACTATACTACGGACGCGGAGCACGAAGAATTTCATATAATGACCCCTCATCTTATGTCATTGTCGCTCGCGCATAAACATATTGCCGTTGCGCTCACACAGATGCATTGACCGCCGTATTCAGAGATTGTTAATCTTTTAGTCATAGCCATAAAGACTTGTGGTGGTGCACATGTACTATGGTTTGTTTGAAGTAGTAATTTTTTTTAACGGTGAAATAAAAGAACATTCGTTGCTGGGATTCGCTCATGTGTAGTTTCGTTTTTGAGGTTAAGTTTGTTGTGAGTGGTGTTTGTGTGTTTGGTCGTTGAGTTTATTTGATGTTATTATTTATTATAACGGTAAAGTAAAATGGAACCAACCCCGTCAACGTCCCGTACTTTCAGTTCCCGTACTTTGTTTCCGCGTAAGAAACGCAAAATGTCTCATTTTAGTGAGAATGAAAAAGTTATGATAATTAACGTATTTAAGTACGTAAAGGAAACGTGGCCTTCTGATAAATATGCTTCAAAAGAAGAAATGAAGGATAAAACTTCCGATATTTTAGGTATATCGAAATCGGCAGTATACAGAGTATTAAAATAATATACTAAAACCGACACGGTCAAGCCGGCGGCGACACCGAAGAAGCGATTATCAATCGTAGATAAGATAGACGATTTTGACGTGTCCTGTATAAGACGAATTGTGCATAGTTTTTACTTAAAAGATGAACTACCAACAGTAAAAAAAGTGTTACATGTTGTGAATGCCGACGAATCTTTACCTAATATGGGCTTGACGTCATTAAAAAATGTATTGAAACATTTGAAGTTTAGTACGTGAAGAGAAGGAAAAACAACGCTTTGATTGATAGAAATGACATAGCGGTTTGGCGTATAAAATACTTAAAAACTATGAAAACTTACCGAGAGCAAAAACGACCAATATACTATTTGAATGAAACTTGGGTGAATGCAGGTACAGTCATAGCACATACTCGATTAATATGCTAAAAGACACGCTTCCCTTACAGTTTTTTAATGATTTATATTTCTTTTCAGGACACACTGTGGGTAAATTGTGGGTCGACACGACCGTAAAGTCACGAAAACGTGCATTTTTAGAGGGCTTATCAACAGGTGCCAACTTCCAAAGGGAACCGGCTAATTGTACTGCACATTAGAAGTGATAGAGGATTCGTGTCGGATTCTGCACTAGTCTTCGAATGTAAAGGTACTGGAGATTATCACGAGTCAATGAATGCGAATACTTTTGAAAAGTGGTTTCAAGAAACGCTACCTAAACTTGAGCCAAATTCTATAGTAGTTATGGATAATGCCAGCTACCACTCAAGACGTCAGGAGAAAACCCCGGTAACAAGCTGGAAAAAGTATGACATTCATCTTCAAAGGACATTTATTTTGAGGACAATGACACAAAAGCTCAATTATTAGAAAAAATTAAAAATGTTAAAACTCAATATCAGTCCTACGTGATTGACGAAATGGCGAAGGCAGCTGGCGTGGAGGTATTAAGATTACCTCCTTACCACTGCGAGTTAAATCCTATAGAGTTGGTTTGGGCAGATGTCAAAGGGTATTTAGCAAGAAACAATACTACTTTTAAGATGGTCGACGTGAAAAAATTACTTCAAGAAGGATTAAATAGTATCACTATTGAAAAATGGCAAAACTGCATAAGCCACGTCATAAAAGAAGAATTTAAGTTTGGAGGACTGGATAGTCAAATAGATAAAACGGTTGACTCTTTCATAATCAACGTATCTAGCGAAACATCAGATAGTTCATCAGAAACAGATTACTCTGACTAAAATTAAATGTTTTTTTACCAAATCTTAGTCGCAAACATAACTTTTCCTTTTTATAAATCCATCAAGCCGTTTAGTCTAAATAGCGAGCTAAACATTTAAATTTGACGCCAAAAATTCGCTATTTTATTTAGTTATACATACATACACTCGAAAAACATAACCCTCCTTTTGGCGCAGTCGGGTAAAAAGCTATCCTTGGGTACTTACCTTTATTAAGGCGATGATCTTATTTACAAAGCTAACTCAAATTCTAAACTACCGTTATTAATATTCGTACTTATTAAAAAATGTTTTTAACCACTGGCAGTAGGCCCAAAGGTCATTGTACGAAATTCTTCGTGCTCCGCGTCCGTACTATACACAATTAATTGTTTCAGTCAACGCGCTCTCGAATCTTAATTCCATTCTTACGTAGTGTAAGAATGGAATGATGAACGAAGAACGAACGAGAATCCAATGAACATTAGAGTTAGACGACAAGTCAGGTGTTAAATCAAAAGCTATTCCCCAAAATTTGGGGGTAATCAATTTTTGCAGAGAAAATCATATTCACTTGATGAGTTCACCACCACACACTACGCACAAGCTCCAGCCTCTGGACAGGACATTTATGAAGCCATTTAAAGATGCATACAGCCAACAATTCGACTTGTGGATGAGAAGAAATGCTGGATGTCGGATAACGGATTACGACAATGCTGGTTTGGTCAAAGAAGCATTTATAAAAGTAGCTCGATTAGAAAGCATATATTTGACAGACATTTATTTTATCGCTTTATGAAAATTTTGGCATTTAGCTTTTTATACACGGTCGTTATGTTTATTTCGACCTTTATTTTTTTTTAATTTATTTAACGATTTCTTTATTTTTTATAGAAGTCCTCGGGCCGCTGGCCGCCGTTTCGGACGAGGTCGTGTCGCTATTACTACATCCGTGCCACCCGTCGGCATCCCGATGTATCTGAGTTCGGATGACTCTGATGACGCCACCACGCAAGATTTACTTTCGGGGCAAGAGCCGCGCGATTAACTGCCACCGAATAGTTCTATGTAAGTGGTGGCACTGTATCACATGTATTATTGCGTATATTTAATTTTTTGGGATTTCAATAAAATTTGGGATTTTGGGATTCAACTCCGTCGCCGACGAACAGCAACCAGGACCAAGTCGGGGAAGCGGAGTATATGACACGGCAATCCTCGAACAACTCAAAAGGCAAAACATCGGGCGAAAAGGGGAAATCGACAGACGACGAGGAGGAAAGAGTCGAAGAAAGCGACGACTTGTTCGACACTTCCGAAGAAGATATACCGGAAATCGAACGAGCGGAACGAGGCGCCGGTGACGGCGGGGCCATAATTCGAAACTTGGAAAAGCTATACGATCAAAAGAATACAAATGTACTTCAGTTGCATGTATTGAGCGTCTTGTTAAGTACATTACTACCGGCAATAATCGTACGACATATCGAAACATTCTCGAACAAGACGATATCAGCCTATTTAAATGCGTCGCTCATAACTTGGAGTTAAAATTAACGCCGAAAACGTCTATTCCACAATTGATGCCCAAAGGGGAATTGGTATACCTGAGGAACAAGGCGCAACACGAGGAGCAGTTCTCGCAAGAATGGACGGAAACGCTATTGGACCCAATCAAGAATTATTTGACAATCCCGAACTCGTCCTCGATCCTTTCGACGAACGAGCCATGGAATTGGAAATCAACAGAACACCGTTCAAGGGAGGAAATCGAGAAATAGCAGTGCAACTACAGCATATGCACGTCAAAATCAAAGCATTGTGCTGCTCCTATGTGAGAACAAAGCTTTTGACGAAGGAGAAGCTCAGAAACTATTGTGCGCAACACCTGCAGGGATTACCATGCAATTTACTAAAGGGTTTGACGATAGACTTAAGACAGCAGTACAAATTGCAAAAACACTGGTATTTCAAGAGACCATCGAACAAAGACTCGAGCGATCCAAAGCGCTCACCATCAGAAGAGATCCCAAAGCAAACGACCTCGGAACCATATTCGACGGAGTGATGGAACTAGAATTACATTTGGCGTCCAATCGACATCAATCTGTACACCTTCGCGAGGGACACGAGACGACACTTTTACGCATTAACAGGTAAAAAGAACAATCTTTTCTTCTACGGCCCGCCGAGAACGGGAAAAACGCTGGTCATGAAATCACTACAATTATTGTATACTGACGGGACTACAACCGACATCACCATTCAACTTTAATTGCACATACATGAGAAACGCTTGCTTCATTCAACTAACAGACAACCAATATGTGGAAACAGTGGAAATTACGAGCGGGACGACAAGCGATGAACACGGATATGAAATATAAGGGACAACACATAGTCACAAATTGTATACTGTAGACGGCGAGCAACTACGAAATCGGAACGTACCTACATATCAATTGTAACGAAGAAATACAGGACGATACAGTATAATTTTGTCAAAAGAACTTATTCATATAAATTGAACGCGTTCATATGGGAGGCGTTCTGGGAGAAATACGCAAATACAATGATCGATACGGACAACGGTCTACGAATCGACAATATTCTATATCTTAATTCTACCATCTACTGCGAACAACTGGACCGCTTGGAGCAGGCGATCGACCAGAAGCGTCCAGAATTGGCCAACTGGGTGTAGTGTTCCACCAGGACAACGCCAGACCAAACACTTCGTTGATGACTCGTCAGAAGCTACGGGAGCTCGGATGGGAGGTTTTATCACATCCACCATATAGCCCGGACATAGCGCCAAGTGATTACCGCTGTCCGAGTTCTTCGCAAATAAGGAGGGGGGCTTCTACGAGGGAGGTATTATGAAGTTGCCGTCTAGATGGAAACAGATTATCGAACAAAACGGCGCATATTTGAACTAAATCCGATCACTGTAACACTTTTTATAAAGCATTGAATAAAGAGCAAAAAAGCGGAAGGGAGATATTTGACAACCTTATATATTGTATAATAGCATTTAGTATGTAAGAGTGTAAATATTTAAGAGCACGGACGTCATACCCACCTCAAAACTGTATACAGGCAGTCGTCGACTTACGTCGATTACTCCGCACATGCTGCTGATTTTGTTTAGTTACTTCAGGGACAACGGACAATCAAGACGTAATACATTAGTTTTTTTGCATCTTTTACAGTTTTTTTTTTTTACATACATATTTAAGTGAATTTTAAACTATGCCACCTAAACAAGACAGTAATAGTTAAGTGAAGAAGAGAGTACGAAAGATAATTACAATGGAGGTTAAATCGAAGATTTTAAAACTCAAAGATCGCGGTTGTTCGACTTCATCTATTGGACGAGAACTTAATATAGATGATCCTGATGGTTTGCTTGCCGACCCTGTTTTTAATATAGACCCTGAAGATCTGTTTCCGAAAAATGAAATAAGGATGAAAAGGAAAAGAAAGTCAAATGACAAACTGTTCAAAGCTTAATAGTAATCTATTAACTGAACCTGTTTTTAAATTATTATACTCTAAAGAAATAAAAATACAAATATTTAAGCTGAAAATTGGTCAACCAACCCCGGTCTCACCTACATTTTCCAGTGCGGCTTGCTTTTGCTATGACCATAAACAAGTCCCAGGGGCAATTAAGTGTTTGTGGTATTAATCGGGAAAACCCATGTTTCTCACATGGTCAATTGTATGTTGCCTGTTCCCATGTTGGGAAACCATCAGATTTGTTTGTCTATGCGCCAGGTAATCAAACAAAAAACATCGTAATATCATAAAGCACTACAACAATAAAACTATTTTTTGTTAATAATTATGATTCACATGATTAACAATAAAGCGATTACTTTTAAATCCTTATATAATATGTTTTATTTAATTATTTTTGATTCACAACGCCCTATCACCAGGGTGACGGTTCTGTTCAAGAGAATTTTTTGCCCCGACTTATAAGACATAGAAACAAAAAACTGCCACATTACAAATCTTTTTGACAGAATAAAGTCTGTCGGATCCACTAGTATATAAAATAAAATTCAATTTGTATTTATTTGATAATATTGGGATTAGATTAGAAATATTATTACACGCGATCGGTAAAGCTTTTTATAGCTGGCTATATACTTTTTATAAATACATATAACACTGGAGCCAACAGTAATGCTCATCTCAAAACATATGTTGAACACACCAGTGACCGAACCCGGGACCCCCTATAGCGGCAATAAGACATGGTGACCATTGCCAGCTGAGTCGAGAATTTCACTAATCCCTAGCCACTATTAGTAATGATAATTTCCATGAAACACAAACTTAATCACTTAACTCAGCATTTTTACAAACCTGGCTCAGAAGCTCCAACAAATAGCTTAAAAGCGAGGCTGTGATGTACGTTGAAATATTTTACTATTGTTTTCTTGTGTAGGGCCTATATTAACAACTATTTCCTCTTCTAAGCGCCAGCTCCATGATGCCACGCACCAAGCCTTCTTCAGGCAAGTTTTTCTATCAGGAAGCAGGAAAGTGTGTCAAATGTCCTTATTTTCTCCTGAAAATTTAAAATAAGCTGTTTAGTAAAATGCCTTGACATGTTTTTAAACCAGGTATATAAAGATCCTAAGAGGAACTGAAAAATAAAGTTTAGGTCTTTGCGTAATAGACAATAAGCAATGATCAACTAAAAGGGTCCCATTCTTAAAAAGTAAAGCATGGCATCAAGGTTATAAAAGATATGCCATGTTTAGTCAAAACCAACAGTTATTACATGATCTATATATATATATTTATATCAATTACTAAAATTACCTATTAAACATTTAACTAACATTAGAAATTATAACAAAGGAAGATGCAATTAAATTATTCAAGTTAAATTAGAAATCAAAATAATATACAGAATGTCTGTAATCTTTTATCCCAATATCACATGTCACCAATTATCCTTCAATTATACATCTAATAATATAGCTGCAATACAATTTCCTTTCCTGTGTTCTCAACATATAAATACTTATATACTTATAATCCTAACATCACATCGAGTCTCAGCAAAGGACTAGTAGTAGAATAAATAAGTTGCGGCAACAAAGTCTTGCATGCTTTCCCCCTTCTCCTGGTTACTAAAATCAAAGCAATAAGCACATATGTATGCTTACTGCCTTGTGATAAAAACAAAGAACACTATTTCGACAACCTACTATAACTTTGTTTCACCCCATGTCAAACACACAGAATAAGTATTGATGGCAATATCACTTTTTGGGTTAATTTATTATAATTAATACAATATTTGCAATATTTAAACACATTTTATCATACACTTAATATTCTCCAGTAAGTAAAATATGCCATGTTAAGTTAAAAGGAGCCTATATTATAAATCAGGTACAAAATATCCATTGACCTCAAAAGAAACCAATACTAAAAGGTTGTTTTGAGATGAAGACTAATGAAGAAATGTGCTGCTTTGCCCTAATTAATAACAAAAATGCTTATGTTTTGAAACTGTAATTAAGCATTAGTAGATATATACACTGAATAATTTTCAATACAGTTACATACGTAAATGTAACCAGCATCAATACATGGCAGCTAAGTATTAATTACCAGTTAACACTGTTACACTAATAACTAAGAATGAAGCTAAAATATTACGAAGATAAGTTAAATTAAGTAGCAATTTATCTTGATTTAGAAGCCAAATCCACCACAGGTGGACACACATTAAAGTTTGGAAAGCAATAAGTTAATTTTATACACCTAACAAAATATCTAGCTTAGATCCGAATGAGAACTGATATGTAATAACAATCAACTTTGAATAGTTTATCCAGACTGTACTTTGTTTAACATATTTACAAGAAAGTTTTTAAAGAACTTGAAATAAATGGAACACTAAATTTATAAAGGTTAGTTTTAAAGACTTTTTCTCCAAATAAACACATGTCGCTGAAAGAGATTAAGAGCTAGAAAAAATACATTTGTTTATATATTAGGTGTAGGCAAATAAAAAGATAATAATAACAAAAATTAGGTTCCAACAATTGTTAACAAAACAGAAAAAAGTTACTAGATTATTGACAGTATATGTTCATTTACAATTAAAACAAATCATAATATTTCACTTTTCTACAATTTATAGATTGCTTTGTAGAATATTGCTAATAAATTGATCTAATAGAATTCTATACTATGTACTTTGCAAAGTAACTAATTATTTTCTTAGATCTATTTATATACTCAGCACTTTTACTTACCTAAAATATAAGCATTGCAAAACAGAAAATAAGCAATGATCAATATAATAAGAATAAAATTATTTGTTCAAGTTTCATAATTGTAAATACCAGCAAAAGTTTAAATGTGTTACGTTACCAAAAGAACTAGTTTTTTTATGATTGTGCTGGTCAGCCATATTGAATGCATTTTAATTAATAATTAAAATTTTAAAACTTTGAAGAAATACCACGCTAGCTACAGGTCACACAATTTGTATTTGTTTTCCAAGAGAAATGCGTCAGTACTTCTTTTGACATATTAATAGCGAAATTAATGAAAGTAAAGGTGGTAACTAGATAATGGACATAATTTCGTATTTGAGTAGAAAAGAATTTGCAAAATTTAAAAATATACTTACATATTTTAGAACTGGTTCCCAACACAACGCGTATCCGGTGACATTGTAATGTAATGAAAAAAATTCAGAA
Organism: Pontia daplidice; assembly: GCA_963693355.1. Taxonomy (NCBI): domain Eukaryota; kingdom Metazoa; phylum Arthropoda; class Insecta; order Lepidoptera; family Pieridae; genus Pontia; species Pontia daplidice. Next base: position 1,634,711 of record CAVNZL010000016.1, on the reverse strand, counting down.
TAAAAGCCTTCAATCACCACCCACAAATTAAGTAATATCAGAATTCAGAAGCGTATTAACAAAGTCAAGAGTATAAATGCGAAATGAACGTTAAAAGTTCAACGGACGACGGAGAGTGCTTGTCAGTTGTCAGTTGTCATGAAAGAGTGATTTTTGGAACTAAATTTGACAACTCGAAGATATCGATATCGATAAATTTAGTTCGTTTCTTGTCGTAGATTTTTGTGAAATTTTGACTAGTTTATTGCATTGTTAAAAATTCTCCTCAAGAAATGATATTGAAGGTAAGAGTTCTGTGAAGCAGAAAAAAAAGAAGGTATTTTATTACAACTAAACAATATTCGAAATAAATCTGCCGCCATAACAGGTACGTTTAAGAGTTGCTATATAATATATTTTTTGCCGTACCGGTGGGAGTCTTATGACATATATTCATTTTTGTGACAAAATGTAAATGATGAAACTAGGTAACTGAAATTTAAACATATTACATAGTGCTTATGCATTATATTAGAAATTGACCTATTGATCAATTTAAACTCAGAAATGTGGCACCCTAAGTTTCTCATTACATTATTAAATGATGAAACTAGGTAACTGAAATTTAAACATATTACATAGTGCTTATGCATTACATTACAAATTGACCTATTGATCAATTTAAACTCAGAAATGTGGCACCCTAAGTTTCTCATTACATTATTAAATGATGAAACTAGGTAACTGAAATTTAAACATATTACATAGTGCTTATGCATTACATTACAAATTGACCTATTGATCAATTTAAACTCAGAAATGTGGCACCCTAAGTTTCTCATTACAGTCATACTATCGTTAGTTATTTTAAAACTATTGTATGGGTCATCCCATGAGTAGATATTTTACTTATATATGGTAACATCATGTCTCGCGAATCAGCGCTGCGTTTTCGGGATTTCTTTCATGAAGAGGACTATTTTTGAAATTACATCAGATATCTACAACATTTGCATGTAATTTATTCATTGACATAAGGTTTGGGTTACATTTTATAATTTATGATTTTTTTTTATTGTATTGACTGTGGTGACAGTGACATAGCCTACACAGACTATATAAAGTTTTATTAGCTTAGTGTTCTCAATACACTGTGGTGTTTCTACAGATACTGAAACACATTACACAGATCTACTATAAATAATCGCGACAAATCTTTTTTCATTCAAGAACTAACTGTAATGTTTCTGATTGCATTTTCAAATAAAATATCAAATAAAAATCCCTCTCTATAAATTTATTAAATCAAATATCGGTGTTTATGTTGCACTGGCTGCAATGCTGACATCGTCGCGTTGGACGGCGGCCGCGTCGGGTATTCGAGTCGCGCAAAGGATAAGCACGGGCTTTGGAGCGGGAACGAGATCTGAAATTTTGTATTAAATGATAAATCTTTAGCACATAGAAAATGTTAGGAGATTAGGAGAGTTAGGAGAGATTGTTCGTTATACACTTTAGCTTCCTGTAATGTTTTAATCTGTTATAATCACTGTTTCTCTAGTCATTGCATGGTTATGAGATCTGAATATTCAGAGGTACAGTGTGCATGCAGCACACTGTACCTCTGAATATTTGGGTTATTTTGATCAAAAACTGCTAACTCCCCTTCCCAAAAAAATTAATTGCAGCTAAATTACGATGACGTTAATCGTGCCAGGTGTCCGATAGGTAAACTATATTATACTCTTTTCGAGATACGTCTTTCGAGGAAGTCAATGTCCCTTGATCCCAGTTATGTTGAAGGAAACACATACCCTCCATCCTTCATAAAACAAGTGGAAATAAATGATTTTAACTAACGTCATAATTCTCTTTGATCACAGAGTACAGATAACTTACCAATAGACAAAAATATGCAATTATACGGTAATACGGTTACAGTTTATTACCCTATGGGTTACACCGCTACAAGCTCATGGCCACGTAATGAAAGATAAAAAATATATTAATTCAACGTGATAATTCGTTATACGGTATAGAATATACACTGATTATCTCAAAATTCAAGGATAACTTCGACGCAACCGATCAACTACGTTATATTATTTAAAGAAAAACATATTGTTAACGGATTAAGTTATGTATTTTACAAAATGTAAGTATATTATATTATTTTTAAATTTTCCCGACGTTTCGCGTGCTTTACAGCGTGCGTGGTCACGGTAGACTGAAGACAAAAGGTGTTAATTGTCAAAATATGTGTCACAGCTGCAGAAAGGTGTATGTGTTATCTGTATTGTAACTTAATCCGTTAACAAAGTGTTTTTCTTTAAATTAGTAATAGCTATGTTAATAAAAGACAATATTGCGCTATATTATTTTAAACTACGTTATATTACCTTGAGCGAGATCGAGATAGGCGTGATCTTGACCTTCTGGAGGAATTCTGCCACGCTGGCTCATCTCTCATCTTAAACAGCACATCTTTGTACTGATACACAAGGTAGATGATGGTCAGCACCGCGGCCAGCTGGAACCCAATCATATTAATAAATGTTCAGGACTATTTGATATAAACCACAGCACTGTGAAATTTAGAATGATTATCTGTACATCCAGACTTAAAAGTTTAAAACCCAACGTTGGCGCGAGGGCTTAATGGACGCGATTGCGTTGTACAAAGTATGAGTTTATTCCAGAATAGTTGAAAACCCTAATAGACTAATATGCAAACAATTCTCAGCGAGAAAACCCACAACCACTCGACGTACGTTTCGCTCCAACACCGGAGAATCTTCGGGACGTTCGAACTTCGTAGCGCTTCGAGCGCACGTCGAGTGTTTGTGGGTTTTCTCGCTGAGAATTGTTTGCATATTGCTCTATTAGGGGTTTGTAATAATGACTTCCGCAAGGTACCGCCTGATAACATTAATTATATCAGAATAGTTGCATATTGGGAATAAAAGTTGGAATTTTAATGTGCTAAATTAGGTAAAGTGTTCTCAACAGGTATATTTAAATCAAACGCGTTGTCTTTATGTAAAATCTATGGTAAAACAAACTAATATCTGGCGCGATAAATCTTTATTCTTTTAAGGATATAGGATATATATCGTCTGGCTGACTATTTTAGATAAAAATTTCCATCACACATTATTTAAATAGCTATTTTTCCAGCCATGCCAGAACATCTCGGACATTGGTTCTAAAAAAGGGGGGCAACCGAGTATTATAACTTTATTTTGTATCCATCTGTGTCCATGCTACATTCGCGTTTATAACATTAGTAGGATTTCGGTTGTGGTTGAAAAAAGCTAGAATAATTGTTACGATTATTATGACATGTCAGCAAAATGACAATTACAACTGTCATTGATAAAAAAAGGCGATCCGCTTCAATACAATAGGTATGCTTTGGCAAAATGCTTTTAAACACTCACACTTCATTTCTTCATGATAGTCCATATTATTTTTCTTCGATTGTAAAATAAGTAAACTTCATACAAAACCTTTATCACTACCTATATTTAATTTAATTACTTAAATCTTCTGTTCAGCTATCGTAAATTTAATATTTTTATTTATAAAAAAAATATTTAAAAAATGTAATCTGGACTAACTCGATTCAACCACATCACTATATTTGGGACTAAGTACTGCAACACTGGAAATGTCATTTCACCGATTGGAATTGATAATCGTAATATATTTTTGATTTAAATGTTTGTCTTTATCAAATACTAGCGACCCGCCCAGCGTCGCACGGGTGCAACGATACTAAATACACTACAGAAAAATAAACGTTGTCGTAAAAAGTAAATGACAAAAAAAGTTATTGTGGGTTATCCATAAGAGATAGACATTTACCATCACGGACTTTTCTGTAGACCTTTTCAATGTGTACAATACTTAGTACATTATTTTGATAAAACTCGTAGGGTTCAGCCTGCGTTTGCAGTGTCAGTGGAAAAAAAATTAATTATTTACGACATCACATTAGAAACCTCAAAAATACAACAGTACTTCTCTACTATTTAATGGATGTTATTAGACATATAAACCTTCCTCTTGAATCACTCTATCTTTTAAAAAAGCACATTAATCCGTTGCGTAGTTTCAAAGATTTAAGCATACAAAGAGACAGAGAAAGCGACTTTGTTTTATACTATGTAGTGATAATTAGCACTATCTACACCAAAATTTAGTTTTCTTTCACGTGCTTAGGAATCACATTTGAAACAAAACGTATGCACAAGGGAGTAATGTGTAAAGGAGAAAATTATTTTACATTCAGCTAACAGCTCGTCAATAAAAGCTGAGAGACGACACTCACCGCAATGTTGAGCTGTCGAACCCTGACGAAATCAATCAAACCATTAATCAAGTATTCCATGTTTGTATTAATTACGCGAAATTTCGCACACACTGCATACTGCCACAAATAATTTTAACTTTATAGAAGGGTTTTATCAATCATCTTACTAACGGCTACATAACGAAAATTATTGACAGTTATTGCCAAACGGTCAATTTGTTTTTTGCTATTAACGGCCAGTTCCGTTGTCAATATGCTATGATGGTCAGCTAGTATATAGTATATTTATATATAACGTTGTTTTGCCATACATGTGATTTCTAGCAATCATTTTTTTAGTTTAATAAAAAAAAATAGGGGTTGGTCGTAGAAGGGTAAAAATTTAGGGTAATATGTATTTTTGTATGCTGTATCATAGAAAAATAAAAAATAAGAAATTTTGTACAAAAAAATTTACCACCCTTAATATTTGGTATGAAAAATAGAAAAAAAACAGATTAAAAGGACTGTGAGTCCTAGTTTAAGTCTATTGTAATAAAAAATGAATTCATAATTAATAGAATCAGGCGTTACTTTGCGGAAGTCCATAGTACAAAATCCCAATAGATCAATAAACAAGCAATACTCCGCGAAAAACCCACAACCACTCGACGCACGTCTCGCTCCGACACAGGAGCATCATCAGGATATTGCCTCTACGAACAGCGTTCGATGAGTCTCATCGAAACGTGCGTCGGAATATTGCTTGTATATTGGTCTATTGGGATTTTTTACAAAATGAATTCACCAAAAAGTAGGGAGGATAACAAGATTGGTATCAAATAGCCGCTTACACAACCATTAGTTAATTTCTATTTCCCAAAAAGAAACTAAAATTTTCCCTCTTCCACATTATCTACACTCTAGAAATGCTATAGTCCTCCAATACAATTTCGTATTCAAACAAATCACTTGTATTTGATTGTTGTATTAACATTTGTAATTACATATTTACCTGATACATCGTGGCTTGATCCTTACGTACCAATGCTGCACTGACAATTTAAGCATCGCTGGTTATTACGGCGTGCAGGAATTTTTTTATCACTATAACGCTTAGAGCGCGAACAAGACCTGAAATTAAAAAAAAAAACAACGTGGTCTTTCTAGTAAACTACCCTAAATCGCCTAACTATAAAACCCTGGTTGTTGGCCATAGTGATGTGTACAAATCATTATTTTTAGTTCAATAAAAATAATTATCAGCTTTAAGTGTGCGGGGATATGTAATCGAAAGCGTTAAACAATAAAAGTATGCTTTATTTAGGTTAAGAAATTAATCTTTATATAACACGTTTGTCGGTTTACCATAGCAGTGCCATCTATTGATTACTTACTCAATCCAGTCGCAAAGTATCGACATCTGTTAGAAACTTTTGGAGTTAACAGATAATTGTGACTGTCAATATATAGGCAAATAATTTGCAATAAAATAATTGCGACTATAAAATAAAATATAAAGAACATCGTGACAGGAGATTTATATACATTAAGATAAGACTTCCTCGCAGACAATATACCTTGACCGTGACCTGGCTCCGCGCGACCTGGCCCTTCGTGGACAATGCTCACACATCGGCTTGTCCATAATTTTAATCAGCATATCTTGATATTGGTATAGCAGATAGAGAAAAGTCAACAGAAGCGCCACCTGATATAAAAAAGATTTTGAACTGTATGGTCTGGGTCTCGGAGAACTGTCTTGTGTCTAAGGTTATACGAAGTTTTTTTACGCACGAGGGCGAAAGAAGATCCTATTGGTGCAGGCGAGATTCGAACGCACGTCTTCAGGGTTGATAGTCGCTTCGACCACTAAGCCAACCGTTCTATACATGTACGACACCCAGCGACACATATATTATATGTTGTTTGTAATATATGTATTATAAATAGAAGCGATGAAAGTCTACTACAAAATAGGCAAATTTTTTGTTCAATATTTATATATGTCTTAATATATCATTAAGAAATCAATTATTTCTATATGTAAATGTATTTTAAGCATTTATTATTTCATTTGTATCGTCATTTTGCGATTCTCTTTTATGTACTAACAGTACAAACAAAATTAAATGATCGACATTAATATTATAATGAATTTTATGAGACATTAATATTCCCATTAATTAATTTTCGTATGTATGTATGCCCCGACACCGGAGCATCCTCAGGACGTTGCCTCCACGGACAGTGTTCATTGAGTACATATAATAATATAATTATAGAATCGGGCGTTACCTTGTGGAAGTTCATAGTATAATAATCTAATCGTAATGGACCGTTAAAATTGTTAAAAACTGAATAATATAAAATTATATTCATACTAGCTGATCCGGCAAACGTTGTTTTGCCATACATGTGATTTCAATTTTCAATTAATAAATAAAAAATAGGGGTTGATCGTAGAGGGGTAAAAGTTTAGTGTGGTATGTATTTTTGTATGTTGTATCATAAAAAATAGAAACTAAAAATGTTGTCTAAAAAATAAAAAGTGTAGGGGTTGACTACCCTTAACATTTAGGGGGATGAAAAATAGATGTTGGCCGATTCTCAGACCTACTCAATACGCTCACAAAGTTTCATGAGAATCGGCCAAGCCGTTTCGGAGGAGTATGGGAACGAAAACTGTGACACGAGAATTTTATATATAAGATTATGATATATATTGATATATTCGTCTGAATAGCTCGAATCGAGGTTGAGGTTCATAGAAAACATTTACATTTAACAATTAAATGATAACATCTTTCGGTTAAAGTTGTAATTGATCGCCATTAGCCGCCGAACTAATGGAGTATAAGGGACGTTTGATTTTACTACAAAATTGTAATACGTAAATTTACGGACTATTTGGCACATACCGGACAATATAATAGCAAAAAAATAAAAAAAAATTAATTGTATAATTAGTATTTGTGTATCAGTTGGGAAGCAAACACTGATAGTAATTTCAATTCCCGTACGCTAAAATTTGTCTAATGTAGAGGTATTGAAATTTGTGTTTCAAATTCAAATTAAAAAAAAAACAGGGGGCAAACGGGCTGGAGGCTTACCTAATGTTAAGCGACACCGCCCCCCATGGACACTCGCAGTACCAGAGGCCTCACCAGTGCGTTGCCGGCCTCTAAGATTTACGGTCTTTTCTTGAAGGCCCCTAAGTCGTATCTGTTCGGAAATACCTCTTTTGGCAGCTTCCACATAGCGGTGGTGCGCGGCAGAATGTGCCTTCTGAAGAGCTCAGTTGTGGAACGGCGGACATCGACCTTTATTCTATATAAACTACTATAATACTTCATTTTAAATATTATTTTATTACGTTGAGTATATTTTTTAATCATCAGTCATCGGATGTGACGTACCACTAATATAGAAATGGACGATGAAGGCAGCTCATTTTTCTGAATGTTCTTTTTAAATTTAATAATCTATATCATTGTAAAAATGAACAGCCCATATACGCACAGATAATAGACAAATCATTCGGGTCGAAGTATTCTGTACTTAATCTATGGTTTGATTAAATAATTCTTATTATCTAGAATTACATTAAATCCTGTATGCGTCATTACTTCTGTATCTTTTCATCACAGCGTATAAAAAACTGGTAATTTGTATAAATTCTAAAGGTTAGTAAATATTTCTGCCTGTTCATGCTAGCTTTAGAAGCGATTAAATATTTTCTTGTATTTTGTTAACGCTGACTTGTTAATCTGTGCCATAGATTAAAGATTTAATAGTTTTTCATTATTTTTAGGCTTATATTATCTATTCTCGTTACAGTAAACGCGCTAAAATTTTGAAATTATTTAAAAATTACAATTAAAAATCAAATGTTGTCAAGAGCAACGTAACAAACTTGACGACAAAATGTATTAGTATAATATTTTTAATTTATAGTTTTAATATGTATAGGTGGAAGAATTAAAAGTATATGTATTTGAATTGTGTTAGAATCCATATAACAAGCTATTTATTCGATGATTTGAGTTTAACATTTGGTAACTCGAGTACAAAGATCATTCTTGAAAATAAATATTTAAAATATATATAAATACAATAGAAGGCAAACATTCAAATATTCAGAAGTGCGTTGTCAGCCTTTAAGATAACGATACACTCCTTTCTTGAAGGTTAAATTGAATTGTAAGAGGAATTTCACAGACATACCGCAATGTTGATTTGGCGGACTTTAATGAAATCCACGATGGCGCCGATTAAGGAATCCATTTTGTTCGTCGCCAATTTATACACGAAATTTTGCGAAGAGACAACGCTGCACGGACTAAAGCATACTGTCACAAAGAATTTTAATTTTGTGGAAAGGTAAACGATTTAAACGACCATCGAAACGAGAATTATAATAATTGACTCGAACTGTCAAACACTTGTCATAGCTTAATGTAGACTATATATTTTATGTCAGAATTAAGACTTGAGAATTTGGTGGAATAAGTCAATGTGATTAACATATCTATATTTAAGTAAATCAACATATTATTATGTAGAATCATAATTGATCCTAATAATCATTATCCGTGAAGCTATCTAATTTTCCCGCCTAAATTATATAGAAAACAACCACAGACTACTGTAGTGTTGAACGGATCCGCCAAATCTATAATAACAGTTTAATTTTATTCCCTAGTAAAGTTTTGGGGTATGCGATTCACAGAACACTTGACATAAGTTCTATATATAAATTAAACCGCTGTAGTTGTGTTTTTTACACAATGGTGGCGATTCTGATGTCAAACGTGTGTAACCTATTCTATATGTTTCTACATTGACAATTTAAACCTTATTGCTATCAATTTAGAGATGCACAGAATAGGTTACGCTCTCTAAAACTGTTTGACAGGTCTAAAGCTAAATTTAGAGATTTTTAGTTTAGAGTGTGTACATCAGAATCGCCACCCTTATGTATATTTTGACTATATTGCTTTTATTTCTAAGTGTATTGTTACTAAAGCAGTTCGCACGTTAATCAATCTAAAGCCTTTTAAAGTTTAGCTATTTTTAGTGAAAAAAAAAAACACTTTTAGAATTTATTACAGTGAATAAAATTTAATGTACAGATAGAATTAAGATTACATTTTAAGTTTATCAAGAACATTATAACCAGTTTCATATATAAAATCCATAAAAAAATAGAAACAATACAAATCCTTTCATTGTTTCGCCTATATACCAAATAGCCATCTTAAATTAAACCTAAAATTTTCAGGTTGCTGTGGTTCTTATTAATTTGTCTAGCGTTCACTGGCGCCTTCTATTGTGCGATCAGCCAACTCACGAGGTACAACTCCGAACCCGTGGTGGTGTCGCTTCAGAGAGACTACCGGAGCTGGAGTTTCACCTTCCCAGCTGTTACAGCTTGCTTCATGGAGCGACAGGACCAGGAGAAAGTAACAGCAGTGATACAACGGTATTAATGAAATATATATGTGTGTTACGGAACCCAGAGGTGCGGAGGGTCTCCACTAACGTCTGCCACTTCAGCTGAACTTTTGGCGTCGCTTTAGCGGCTCGTATAGTAATATTAATCACAAGAGAAAATCAACAGTTTAATTACGGCATAATATGATTTAAATATTGATAATGTTATCTGACGACCCAGCTGGTCTAGTGGTCACAATGCCGGGCTGCCGAACAGAGGATCCAAGGTCAATACCGTACCGGGGTTACGAAATAAATCATTATTTTTAACGACGAGCATAAATATTGATTGTCTGGCTGTAAACTGTTAGAAAATGTTGTTTCCAGATTATGGAACGTGACACAAGATGATGACCCAGAGAAATTCCAATATTACCAGGAATTCCTGGAACTGATAGCGCACGTGTCCTTCCGTGAGAATCTTCAGAACTTCTGGAAGTACCAGAACGACGCCAGCTTGAAGGGTATAGACCTTCTGGAGCTGGCGATCGAAGTGCTACCAAGGTTTTCGGTGAACGTCACGCTGTCACATAATGTGGAGGTTGGGACAAAACATTGAAACTACACATCTTTATATATATAACTCTTCTGTGAGTGTGTATGTCATTGAACTTCTCTCAAACGACTGGACCGATTTTGATGAAATTTTTTGTGTGTGTTCAAGGGTATCTGGGAAGGGAAATTAACAATATTATATAAAATTCTCGTGTCACGGGGTTCGAACTTGAACTCCTCCGAAACGGCTTGACCGATTCTCATGAAACTTTCTGAGCGTATTGAGTAGGTCTGAGAATCGGCCAACATCTATTTTTCATCCCCCTAAATATTAAGGGTAGTCCGCCCCAAAATTTTATTCTTTAGACAAATCTTTTAGTTTCTATTTTTTTATGATACAACATACAAAAATACATACAATCCTAAATTTTCACCCTTCTACGATGAACCCTTATTTTTTATTTATTAATTGAAAATTGAAATCACATGTATGGCAAAACAACGTTTGCCGGATCAGCTAGTCTTATAAGTAAAATTCTCGAGTCACTTCAAAGAAATAATTGCTTCATTTAATTCATTAGACGAGTGCGAAGACAAATCTCCATTGTCGTGATAATCCAATGAGTTCTCAAGATTCAGAACTCAATATTGCTCCTTGCAAGGCCTGACTGGAGCATTGAATGGTCACAGTAGAAGTCCACCATTTCCTGCAATCACTCATTGATAACGGACATTCCAGGTGCAATGGATTCCGGTGATGACAGAAGAGGGCATCTGCATGACTTTCAATTCCGAATACGCCGAGTTCCAGCAAATATCTGACCTAAGGAGGAGCAATCGACTGATGATGTGCCACTATCACAGTGAGGAGTGCTTCGTTCGGATCGATGCCCTGAACCAGGGTGTTAGGGTAATATACATATACCTCTATATATGATAGCTGATCCGGCTGATCCATAAATGTGATTTCTAGCAATCATTTTTAAAAGTATAGACAAATAATTTGAAATAAAATTGCGACTGTAATTAAAGATCTATCCTTTAGTTGGACCAGAATGCTCACGGTGTGCCAATTTAATTTAAAATCGGTTAGGAGTCCATCGCGAACAAACATCGTGAAAGGAGATTTATATATAGACAGCCGAACAGAGGGTCTCAGGTTCGGTTTGACGGTTCAATATTTGTGTTTAACGACATAGATGTTGTCTATAATAATATAATATAATATAATATAATATAATATAATATAATATAATATAATATAATATAATATAATATAATATAATATAATATAATATAATATAATATAATATAATATAATATAATATAATATAATATAATAGATCGTCTAATACCAAGTTGTTTACGTATCTAATATTGAATAAACTTTTTGATACCTACGACATTTGAAATAGAGTTAATTTTCAATACTAAATTTAATTAAAAAAAAGTATTAACTTTTATCACATGTTTTCTACCTAAACGGAAGCTGTAAACAGATTACACCTACCGATTCGCTAATCGATCGTGTGTGAATCACGCGGAATTACATTTATAATGTCTACCATACACGCTACGGTCTACCGGAGAGGTAATCTGTGCAGGTCTACCGAACAATGGTAGGGTCAAAAATCAGGTTTTTCCCACACACATTCCTACCTGCGCAGGCATGACACAGAACAGCACCGACAGCATATGAACTGGATACTGGAGGCACAGGTGGAACTCCCCGGTAGACCTACATTATATCGCGAAATTTTCGTATTGTTTTTAAAAAAAAATTGTTGATGACAAAAAAGCTTACCATAACACAACAACTTTATCGACAAGAAGTGTTTCTACAACGAAATAAATTATTATTTTCAACGTTACGGGAATAAGGGAATAAATAACACTAAGGAAGTAAATATTCAGAATGTTATTTCAGTACTTCATCCATTCTTCGTATGACATCGCGACTGCTATCTCGAACCCAACAGGGGAAATTTATCCAGGAGACGAGCTGAACATAGATTTTAAGGTATTTTGTAACTCCTATCTAGACTGTGCATATTTTAAGGCTAATTTACGTACCGATCATTTACTTGACGCCATGTTTTCTATATTTTTACTTTTTCCGCTAGCCAGCATAGAGCTTTATATTAAGGCAAAACAATCCGGGAAAATGGAGGACACCGTGAGCTAAAGTTAAAATCCTTCCGGTTTTAGATACCAACTCCGGGGCAATAAATACAGATAACACACAACCTCTCTGCAGCTGTGACACTTTATTTTGACAATTAACACCTTTTGTCTTCAGTCTACCACGCACACTGTATAGTACGCGAAACGTCGGAAAATTTTTAAATAATGTAAATTATATTTAAATTTAGTAAAAATACATAACTTGAAACCGTTAATAAAGTGTTTTTCTTTAAAACAACGTAATTAAATCTCGAACTGAATTTTCTATTTTTTTTTATTCTCTGGTTGATGAGAACGCTTCAGGTGTTTATAGTTTAGGTGAAGGCATCTCTCTATTATAATGCAGGTGGTGGAGATTGAAGCCGCTGACCGAATAAAGAGTTTACGACCAGAACAGAGGCGCTGCAAATATCCAGACGAATGGCTCGCAGAATCCATTAGGGTAACATATATTTAAAATAAATTGTCCATAATGAGCTCAAATTGCGAATGGTATCCGATATATAGAAAAAGGTATAGGTCAGGTTGCCTGGAAGAGATCGCTTGTTAGCGAGAAGGCCGCCTTTTTATATACTAGTTTTTAAGTTATTTTATTGTTACTTTTCATCCTTATAATAAAGTATTAAAATAAAAAAGGAATATCAGACGGATTTTTTCCTATGATCTTTGCAAAAACTTTTTTCGTATTAGTCCCGTCAAATATTATCTATTTACAGGCTTACAGTTTCGGTCTGTGTCAAATGCACTGCAGGACCAAGATGGCGTTAATGTTCTGTGGCTGCCGACCCTTCTTTCATGTTAGAGGAGGTATGATTAATAATTTTAATAGTAAATATGATAATGATATAGCCTTTATTCAGACAACAAAATATTTCAACCAAATAACAGCTTATTATGACTCCTGCCACTTCTTTAATATCGTCTTCTCATCTTTTCAGCGGTCTCCCTCTTTTCCTTTTACCGTCCCTGGGATATCATCTTGTCACTTTCTTACTCCACTTGTCATATAGTAAATATAACAATTTAGAAATGCCACGTTTGTTAAATGCGCTACAAATTAATACGGTGTTGTACAAAAACACAGATGTCAAACTTTGACAGTTTAAAAAAGTATATTTAAAAAGAAACACTCCTGTATCTGTGCTTGTATCGATGTATCTAAAAGTAAATTAACTGATTCCTGGGCCTTTGTCAAAATGAAATAACGTTTTTTAATATTGTGTTTTATAGGTTTTTATAATTTTAACACATTTTTCTCAATTGTTAGTCTCTGAAGTGTGTATAACACAATATAAAATATAAAAATAATATAAAATAAAATAAAATAAATAAAATAAAATATAAAATTCAATATAATATGCAACTTTAATAGTTAAAAATATAAACTCGATCGTATGAAGAATAATATAACGTATAACGTTATTAAATGTAAATTACAAAAGAAAAAAAGACGATTAAAACATACATTGACAATTAAAACTCTACGGCTCACATAGTTTTATTTTTCATAGCTGTCATCTTTAACAGTATTTCATGGTAACTGTCAAAGCGCGAATTCAAAATGAACAGTGATAATAATGCTTTTAAATTGACTATGCGTTGAAAATATAAAAAGATGGCGACGTCTGCGATGCGGAGGGCATGGCGTGTATCGGGCGAAACGTGGAAATACTCGTCAATCTGCCGAAGAACCTTGCCAAATGCACCTGTATACCTCAGTGTGCCGAGCTCAACTACTACTCTCACACAAAGAAGATCGTTATTCGGTAAGTTTTAAATGTGAAAATATCGAATCAAATTGATCACTAAATAGCACATTGAAAACAATCAATAATTTTTTTCCATAATTATGGAAACCTCACATGGACGGGATATCACCATAGATTGATTGATATTGTTATAACTATACCAAAGATAAAAATTTAAATTTACTGGCCGTTACATTTTTACGAACACATAAATCTCCACGTGAATTATACTGAAAAAAGTATTTTTTATTTTGATCATGAAGTATTTATGTAGTCTATGAAAATACTACGATTTTTTAATTGTTGTTCCAAACAGTTTTACTAAATTATGTGTGGTTAATGGTCCTTTTGATTTCCTTTTTATTTAATTATTGTCAATTACGTTGCGGCTATAAATGTTCTTGCGATGGATATTAATTGACATTTATTGATTTTTATTGTATTTTGAGTTATAAGTTGAAGAATCATCTGTTATTACACTTACATAAAAATTAGTCTGTGATCAAGTTTTGCTTTGTCTGTTTTTGCCGTAATGTTGCCATTACTAATTATTAATAGAACTTCCGTTGTGTTGATTGTTGATAAGATTTTTTTAATTAAACATGAACGAGACGGACCCAGGTGCGGTTGTAAAGTTAACGTTGATGCCGCCCAAATTTCGTCTTCATAGAGATGTCATCTTTAGCCTGGACGATCTCTTTGGTGCGTTTTCATGCCTTGTTGATTAAAATAACGGCTTTATTTGCGTGGGATAAGCTTCATATTGTATACACACAAAATATCATATAATAATCTGATATATATCGATAAAAAAATAATAATACAGATGTGATTATTGTGTGTATGATAACTTTGTGTTTTATATACAACGTGATTGAATGCTTGCCTGTTGCATGTTTGTTTTGTTAGTCGCTGTTATCCGTTAATATTTATTATAACTATTAATCAAATATTAAGTTCGACTATCAATTCGAGTTAGTAAAATGACGTTTCCCGTGTTGCAAGTTTTCTGCTATAGTTAGTGCAGATTTATTTTTATTCAATATTAATTTGCCTTTATACAAATAAAAATATGTAAAGTTTTTGTAGAAGCTGGTTTACTTATTTTTTAAGTGAAGAAAAATAGTATGAACTATCATGAAAAAGTAAACTCGGAGTGTTAAAAGCAATTAGCCGAATTTAAAGCCAAAACATCACTATTGTATTGTAGCGGATCACCCTTTTTTGTATCAATGTCACTTGTTATTTTACTAACTTATTAATAATCGTACTATAGAAGTATTATTCTTTTTTACCTAGCATCCCTTGGAGGAACTACAGCACTCTTCGTCGGCGCCAGTGTTTTGACAGTTGTTGAAAGCATTCTTTTTATCATAAGATATACAATATCGTATATAATTGATAAACAAAATAAAAAAATTGTTTTTAAACATTAGCGATATGAGAAATTAAATATTTTTTTCTATTCTTTAATTTAATGGCAACACAAATGGCAATTACAATAAAACTTTAATGATTAATCATGATTTACATATTGTTATAGACAAATTAGTTGATAATCATAGCTTTTTCTATATGTAGTAATAATTCTTAAGAGCTTAAGACACTTAGACTTGTAAACTTTATTTAGAAATCTACTAGTTTCGCGATGTTAATACGAGGTGAGTAGAACTTTTTAAGGTTATATTATAAAAGCAAACTGTAGATGTTTTTGCATTACAATTATTTTCAGACAATTGACAATGACAGTCGTTGGCAATGACAATTGCTTGCCCTTGTAGTATGTCATCTGTCAATAGTCCCCGCCTATTATTCGATTTATTTATTTTCGATTTGCGACACTTGCGAATACATTACCTAAATGTGAAATTAATTTATTTTATAACTTAATTAACGAACGAATTATGATTTTGACGACGCTGACAATTTTTTATAACAGCATATATTATGCAATTACATTTTTATTAACATTTTTTGTTTATTTACATTCAGTTTTACCATTTGGTTTGGATGTTGGAATAATAGGCATTGCGGCGTATTTTTACACTAAATTACCGAAGCCTGAATCAAGTAATGTAAGTAATATATTTGGGCCCGAGCCTGGCTCGAAGGAGAGTGAAATTCACCCTGACCGAGTTATAAAATGTATAGCCCACAGAGGAGCTGGATTAGATGCTCCAGAAAATACTATGCAAGCTTTTAAATATGTAAGTATTTTAATAGTTTATTTAATAAAGTTTTATTTTAAATAATGTCTTAAAAAATACAAGCATTCATATTATTATTTATGAAGGGTATAATAGTGTGCTTTACTATTCAGGCTACAAATCTTAACAAATTCTAATTTACAATAATCTAAATCATTCTTATGAAATCTTATCACCTAATCTAAAAAATATAATATAATAACACCATGGTCAGCACTATTCTCCTGCTGGTTATTCATCATATTTATAAAGAAACTAATGGTTTTTAACTTACTTGTGATGTTAGGTAAATCAATAATGGAAGGTTTTTTATATGGATGAGATGAATTGCCTTCACTGACACAATTCACTTATAATAGGATCTAGGCTAGAGACTAATGAGTAATACATGTACATCTTACTTAATTTGCTAAAGGAAATATATATTATAAGAATAGTTTCCAATAACACCTCTTACAGTGTCTAATTTGTTAATGGGTACTGTCTGTTTGGTCATTCTTCGTTGCCTTTACAAGGTATTTAAACATTATTTTGTATTTCAGTGTGTTGCAATGGAATGCAATTTTGTAGAGATGGATGTTAGATCATCTCGTGACGGCCAGTTGGTGCTCCTTCATGATCAAGGCCTAGAACGGCTTACTGGAACAGATATAGCCGATGTGAGGGTCATGGATTGGGATACCATTAAGAATATTGACATTGGTGCAAATCACCCTAATAGGTATTTCTCTTTATATTAAACATGTGGAAACAGGAAAAATTTGACAATGCCATTTTGATATTTTAAATATTTAGAAATAATTATACCATTATCTTTCCCTAAATATTATATGGCGGGCTTATTGCTATGAAGCAGTCTCTTCCAGGCAACCCTCAAAAGAAAAACACATTAACTTATTGGCAAAAAGCAAAAGGTTAACTAGAATGAGTAATCATAAATAAATAAGAAAATAAATGTTAATGTTGAAAATAACCAAAACATACAGATAAATATATATTGAAAACACAGTAAAAATAAAGTTATTAGGGTTGTTATTGCTTGTACATTTGAGATTTCAAGGAATTTAGAGTGGGGGATAACGGATAGAGATCAGTGATTGTTCATGCCATCCAATTTTGTAGGCCTTTGTTTTTGTCCAACTGCCGAGATCTAATTTAATGTCATAGAGCACAGAGCTGTGCCCACCAGATTACAACGGGCCTTCATCTCCTGAGATATAGTTCAAATAATATTAATTAGGGATACAACAACCTCTTCTAATTGCCACACTGTAATTAGAAAATCTTTTTATTACAGGCAACAATACAAAGATGTCACTCTCTGTTTGCTCGATGATGCCATAGATTATCTCTTAGCCAATAAGGTTAAGATGATAATTGATGTCAAGGGTGAAGACAAACAGGTGAATATTAGTATTATTATAGGACGGACTGTTCCAATAAATAAAACAGATTTACAAGGTTATAAATTTATAATTGCATTAATAATTAAATGTAATTCTTAGTTGTAGTTTTATGTATATGATTTAAGCATTTTTGGTCATATTAAGAGCATTAATATTATTATTTATAGGTAACGTTAAATGTATTCTCGGTATAGGGTTGTTAATGGAAAAACTTGGTTGTTTAAAAAAAATGACTCCAAACAATTGCTGGCTGGCTGGAATTGTTTTCAGGCATATTTTTAATTTGTCCTATCGTTAACTACAATCCTTCCGGTTTTAGTCGATACCAACTCCGGGTCAATAAATACAGATAACACAACCTCTCTGTAGCTGTGACACTTTATTTTGACAATTAACACCTTTTGTCTTCAGTCTACCGTGAGCACGCACTCTGTAAAGCACGCGAAATGTCGGGAAAATTTAAAATAATGTAATTGTACTTAATTTTGCAAAAATACATAACTTAAATCCGTTAAAAATAAAAAAAACTCCGAATAGCCAACAAATACATTTTAATTAAAAATAAACACATTTAAATCCTTAAAATATACCGCCGGACGTTCTTCCAAAATGGCTGTCGTCGTGAGGGGGCAAATTTTGACATTTATTTTTAACAGGATAGTAGTTAATATTGTCTTTTATTAACATAACTATTACTCATTTAAAGAAAAACACTTTGTTAAGTACTGTAAAGCACGCGAAACGTCGGAAATTTTTGTATTTAAATAAATTAATTTAAAAATAAATCTAACATTTTATTTTATTACCATACTCATACCGAGAATACCAACGCTTGACATAATTTATAGGACAGTGTCGAGTACCACCTATATAATAATGGTTTTAAACCGGTTTTTAGGTAATAAACGGTATATTGCGTGCGTTCTCGTCAAATCCAATTTTGTATGAGTATGCTGTGGTGACCACATTCAACCCATTCGTATTATATCAGGTGAGGCATTGGAAACTTTAATATATATATATATATTTACAGATGTTTTCATTACATATACTATCTAATATAAAATTCTCTTGTCACGGGGTTCGAACTTGAACTCCTCCGAAACGGCTTGACCGATCCTCATGAAACTTTGTGAGCGTATTGAGTAGGTCTGAGAATATATACTAATATATTAAGACTAGCTGTCCCGGTTGTTTTGCCATACATGTGCTTTCAATTTTCAATTAATAAATAAAAAATTAGAGTTGATCGTAGAAGGGTGAAAATTTAGGATTGTATGTAGTTTTGTATGTATCATAAAGAAATAGCAACTAAAAATTTTGTCTAAAAAATAAAAAATAAAATTTAGGGGTGGACTACGCTTAACATTTAGGGGGATGAAAAGTAGATGTTGGCCGTTTCTCAGACCTACTCAATACGCTCACAGTTTCATGAGAATCGGTCAAGCCGTTTCCGAGCAGTTCAAGTTCGAACATCGTGAATTTTTTATATGATATTGTGTTTAATATTTTTAGATTCGTAAGAAAGATCCGAACATAGTCGGTGCTATAAGCTATCGGCCATATTGTTTTAGCGCTATCAATTATGATGCTGAGAATGGACCCACCAACCCCAGGTAAGTTCCTCTTTGTTGCCTCTACGAACAAACTTAACTCATCGAACCCTGTTCGTAGAGGCAACATCCTGATGATGCTCCGGTGTCGGAGTCGTTGAGTGGTTGAGGGTTTTTCGCGGAGTACTGCTTCCATACTGGTCTATTGGGTTTTTGAACAATGGACTTCCGCAAAGTAACGCCTGATTCAATTAAAACATTATTTATTTATTACTATTATATTCTCTAACATATGCTTATCTTACAAATGAAGGTAGTAAGAGTACATACAAATGTAACAATTACAAGATGTATAATTAAAAGGAGATTATACAAAAAAAGAAGAGAGAAAAAAGAAAATAATAATCACTGCATAGTATAAAACAAAGTCGCTTTCTCTGTCTCTTTGTAGGCTTAAATCTTTGAAACTACGCAACGGATTAATGCGTTTTTTTAAATAGATAGTGATTCAAGAGGAAGGTTTATATGTATAATAACATACATTAAATAGTAGAGAAGTACTGTTGTAGTTTTGAGGTTTCTAATGTGATGTCGTAAATAATTAGATTTTTTCCGCTTACATTGCAAACGCAGGCTGAACCCTACGAGTTTTATCAAAATAATGTACTAAGTATTGTACACATTGAGAAGGTCTACAGAAAAGTCCGTGATGGTATATGTCTATCTCTTATGGATAACCCACAATAACTTTTTTTGTCATTTACTTTTTACGACAACGTTTATTTTTCTGTAGTGTATTTAGTATCAGCATTGCACAATCGTAATATATTCTTGATTTAACTATAATAAGCGGTATAAATCGACACCATCTTAGATTATTTATTTATTATTTTACTGGCGACCCGCCCCGGCTTCGCACGGGTGCAATGCGTAGTTTCAAAGATTTAAGCATACAATGGACAGAGAAAGCGACTTAGTTTTATACTATGTAGTGTTTTATACTATATTTATAACTCGGTTTTCGCAACGAAATTTGTCTATCTATTAATAAGATATCTCTTCTACCTTTAAAACTCGTCTATTTCAACATCTGCATTCAATTTCGCGTCCTGGTGGGTAATTCGAAACAGTCATAATTAACCTATATCTTTAATTTTTAAAATTTTATCATTGTCTCCTGTCTATACAATAACTCTTTCTTTTGTCATTTGTGCACATGTTTCCTTTACAACCATTTTTAATATCTCCCTCACTGTTGGGTTGCCTGGAAGAGATCGTTTAGTAGCGATGAGGCCGCCCTTTGCACATTATAAAAATAAATAAATAACTGTTTATTTCAGACCATTTGTCCATATTTGGTTAGTAGCATTTGTTCTTAACAACTATGTTAGTAAAATTAAAAGCTAAAATTAAATTAAATTAGGTACATAATAAACAATAATTTTGTCCACTATGCACCACCAGCAAATAGCCACCCAATGAGCCTGAATATATATTATGTATATGTCTTAATATTGTATCTTAAACCTATGTTAATGTGTAATAAGGTAAATAAATAAAGGCTCAGTTAAGCGAACTATTAAAGAGTTCCATCCATCATGATGAGATCTTACAGATGAATCTCTTAACTACTCATCTAAATAAAAACACTTAAGAACGGAATTGTATAAACGGAAACGTTTAAAAATGATAGCATATATTTAAATTTCCCAAATACATAGGTTAAATTCGTTCGTAAAGTGTTTTTCCTTAGATGAATCTCTGTAGGGATCCATATCACAGCATGTCCTTTAGATTCGCCGGTCGGCTAACCATGCAAGCGTTTGTCCGGCTGCTGGACGTGATCCACTCGGCTTTGTGGCGATGGACCGCGCGCTGGTGCTCGGTCAGCGCTGTTCTGCTCCACAAGGACATCGTTAGCCCGTGAGTTTTTCTTTAAATGAGTAACAGTTATGTTAATAAAAGACAATATTAGAGATAATTGGATGTGGTCTGCTCTGGGATAGAAGAATACACCTCTCTGCAGCTGTGACACTTATTTTGACAATTAACACCTTTTGTCTTGAGTCTACCGTGACCACGCACGCTGTAAAGCACGCGAAACCTCGAAAAATAATGTAATATACATAAATTTTGGCAAAATACATAACTTAAATCCGTTAAAAGTGTTTTGAAGAGTGCGACATCATTAATGAGTAGCAGATGTTGCTGTATAACGAAATAGCCTTCCTCAGCCGCGAGGTGGAATTCTGGCGCGGTCTGGGCATCCGGGTGGCTGGTTGGTGCGTCAACAGGCCCGTGGAGAAGTTGTACTGGCGGGCGGTTTTACGCGCGCCCTATCTGGCCAACACTCTGATCGGGGAGCCGGAGGTAAATATTGCCTATATTTTGTTATATAGTGACAAACACACTAACAAACTTTCAGATCCGAATCAATTGTGGTGTTTTTTTTTTTTTGTAAAGCGATTTTAAATTGAGAAATGTGAAAAAAATGTGTGTAAACGTTTTTTTTTTTTGGGTTTATTCGTTTTTTTGCGAAACATGTTTTTGGCTGTTTCATGTATTGTAAACATTTTTGGACACCGTCGTGGTATTCTTTTTTGTCTTCTGTCTATGCTGTAACTCTCTTTTGCCAATTGTCACTGTTGGCTTGCCTGGAAGAGATTTGTAGCGATAAGGCCGCCCTTTGCACATTGTATATTTCTTAGTTTTGTATCTTAAAACTATGTAATGTGCGATAAAGTATTAAATAAATTAAATATTTCACAGATTGAAAAGAAAGTAATGCACCAAGACGATGAGTATTCGGAGCCAGAACGCCCGGTCCGATATCAGGAGCCAGAAAAAAAATTGTCGTCCGGTCAGAATTAGCTTTGTGTAGAAATTGTTTCTGGTATCGTAATTATGGCAATGCTTTCTGGCGAATTTGGCAAAATCGATTCGACTGTGACGTCATAGCTTTTAAATCATTTTTTTTTAACTTTTAGATTGCGTTGAAAATTAATATTGAAAAAAATTACTAAGTGAGTAAAAATATTTAAAGCGCGTCATATGGTATTCTGACATACCATCTGACATTTGTCATTTAAGACGCCCATGACACATGTCATTTTCAGTGGAAATTGACAGTTGTGTTTATAAATTTTATAGGAGCGACAAAAGTTTGCTGTTTTGAGCTGATAAGAGCTACAAAGTCTGAAAGTTTTAGTTAAATTCCTATTTTTTAATTATCCTATAACAGTATTATGTACCAAATATTTTTTTTCTACAGAGTAACAAAAGAAAATTTGATGAAATTGATTTGGGAGGTTAGCATGTTCATATAGTTAATTAGAAGTAACCGTTACCAGTAGATACATTATATATATTATAGACATGACATTGAATTATACTTTTGACATTTTAAACCCTTTGTCACGTCACATGTCAGATTGACAGTTGGAATAGGTCGGTCGGTATATATTGAATAGAGATTTGTATCAAAATTTATTTTTTTCCGACCTTTTTGCGATTAAACAACTTAATAAAAGAAGTCAAAATATGTATACGGCATATCCCAAAATGACTGAGCTTTTTTCTATGAGCTTTCAGTTAAGCAAAAAAGTTCATTTTGTATACTTAATAACTGCATAATTACATTTGAACTAGTACTATATTAAAAGATTACATGGAAACAAGCAATAAATGTTAATATATGCCTTTTAAAAATAACTTTAAAAGAGTACTATTGTAATTTTAAAATGTTTGGGTTCAATAAATATTGAGACATCTGTCGACAAAACTATTGTAGATTTGTAGTAATTTATATAATTTAGTTATTTATCTCGTAGTATACACCAGTATTTTATTAAAAATATTTATTTTTCCTTTCAGTCTGCGTCGTGTTGTTATAAGTGTTATTTGATTTGTTGTAATTTATTTGAAATATATGGATTTCCAAAATGATTTTGTGTTTTATTTTATTTAAATAGTTTCGGCGGTTTCGATTTTTTTTATAATATAGCCTTCATCGATAAAAATTTAATAGGCTATGATATTTAGAAATGGATTATTCTTAAGGAAGGAATATGCTCTTTTTAAAGAATTGGAGGCGGGAAGACCTCTGGAAGTCATTGTTCGCAAAAAAAATTGCCTTCTAAAGCGAACTTTGGAAGATTTATTATACAAATATCTCTGGAAAAATACTTGTCTCAATGTAATTATCTGTCACTACAATTTTCATATAATAAATTATTTATTACAAGCAATACCAAATTAATATATATACTATATTTAACAGTAAGCATATACTAGAAATTGCTTATATATTTATCCACAAGGATACCTAAACTTGACACAAATATGTCGCATTCTAGTCCAGAATTAAGGAAATGATGTCTGATAATACGATGAAATGAGCTTTGACGAAGGTTCATTTGAGAGCGAACTTATGCCGTTAAAGAATGCTTCTTGATGAGCATTGAATGCACACTTAATAGTTTTAACTAATATTTTTACATAATACATTTTCATAATGTCAAATGTCAAAACCGCTTAACCGTTTCTGATGAGGTTTCGAATTTTATTTTCACAGAAACTAATTTTTTTTAGGTCAGTAACAATCGGAATTAAACAATCAATCCTTATAAAAACTTTATTAAACAAAATTAAAGCTTCACTGAGTCGAAAGATTTTCCATTCTTCAAGCATAATTTCCTTTTACGGTCGCTTCGAAACTGAAAATATGTTATAATGATAATATTGGGAGGTATTCCAAACAGACGGTCAGCCCTGGGGTGCTTATAAAAATTTATTAATTAATAATTCTAATAGACCAATCTACAAGCAATCCACGAAAAAACCCACAACCACTCGACGCACGCTTCGCCCGGACACCGGAGCATCCTCAGGATGTTGCCTCTACGAACAGCGTTTGTAGATTGGTCTATTAGGGTTTTGTACTATGGACTTCCGCAAAGTAACGCCTGATTCTCTTAATTATACCAACACCCAGATCAGCTTAGCTGATGATACAAATTGAGCATACCGGGGATCGAACCCGGGACCACTTGTAACCATTGCGCCAACTGGGTCCTCGATGAGTACACAATTTAATAGCAAACCAAGGTTTTCAAATTGTCATGTTTATTTGGGGAGACATCTATCGAAAGCCAAAATATTGATTGATTTACAGCCACAACAAATAATCTCAATGAAATAAATAAACAAAAAATTATCGTACACCAAAAACATTAGGTAAAAAGGTTTTTTATATATGACGCCCAGCTGCCTTCAAAATAAGCTATTTATTTAATATAAATAAATATAAAAAATAAAAATACTTATATAGATAATTTGTTATTCAAATGTACATTGAGGCCCGTTGAGGAGGACACGTGATGTTAAGGGCCACTCACTGCCACTGCTCGCAAGTGCGTTGCCGACCTTTCAAATAACTTCCACTAGCACCCATAGTTTTGAGCTATCCGAGTTTGAATTTTTAACTTCCAAATGAAAATAAATAAATTAAATAATAAAAATAATTAAATAATAAAATAAATAAATTATCCGAACTCACTCGGTATGTTTGTTGATTTCTTCGCGAAGGTTGGCAGTTTTTTACCTGTGAGAAAAAATAGGTTAGGGGAAAATATGGAGGGTCAAAGAAACGCCCAATTGCTGACAATTGACACGTTGATGCTGAACACGCTGATGGAGAACAGAGCATACTCCTGCCTCAAGGGCCGGCAACGCAATCACTAAAGTGGATATTCCAAAAAAAAAAAAGGAAATTTTTTTCAATGTCTGTCTCTCTCATCTGTATTAATTTTATTTAAAAAAAACCTTCATTAGGTTTTTAAATGAAATAAAGCCGAGTCATCCATCAAGCTTGTCATAATCTATACATATAAAAAAAGTGTTAGTTACACTATTTATAACTCAAGAACGGCTGAACCGATTTGGCTGAAAATTGGTAGAGAAGTAGCTAAGAACTGGAACATGGAATAACAAAGCAAATCAGTTATATCAGTCAGTCAGCGGTTCATTTGTTAAAAATGGTATAACAAAACGCAAAAAACAGCTGAGAATATTAAAAAAGAAGTCTTACCGGTTAATATATTTGTTTAATGCACGGAATATATTCTTAAAAGTCTCTAATAAAAAGCCACAAAGCAAACTTCAATATCAACATTTCTAATATTGTTTTTGTTTACCATTATCCTACTTTAAAAATAAGAAATGTGGTCATGTGATATTGCTTTTAAGGCGGGTATTCTAGTAAACAATAAAATATAAATTATTATAGTAACATTTTGTAGTCACCTGTTTGTAGAAATTGATTCTTCGAATCTGGTTTCTTTATCGGTATCTTGGTTTTACCTCCACTGCCTAAAGATTTTCGCTTTTGTCCGGTTGTTGGAGTATTTCCACCAGTGTTGCTATTTACTTTCCTTGTGTTCGGGTTACCAGAAATAATTTCATTATTTCTGTGAGTGTCAATGTTCCGTTGATTCTCAGTTTTGTTATTTACTTGTGTCGAGCCATTATGTTCCTTTCCGATGTTAAAATTTGTTTTCTGTGAAGGCTTTTCGTCTTTTCGTTTGTCGGTTATTTTCTGTGCATTGTCAGTTTTATTATTTTGCGTGTTTAGTGTGTTTTGCTTGGCAGTCGATTGTACTTTTGAAACTTTGTTAATTTTTGGTTCACTTCGAGTTGCATGTCTTTCGTTTTCTGCATTTTTCTTAGCGTCATTATTTTTTATTATTTCATTATTGTTTGGCTTTGCATTACTTCCTCCAACTGGTTTTATGT
The DNA here is from genome assembly GCA_963693355.1 of Pontia daplidice. Lineage (NCBI taxonomy): Eukaryota > Metazoa > Arthropoda > Insecta > Lepidoptera > Pieridae > Pontia > Pontia daplidice. Next base: position 1,608,557 of record CAVNZL010000016.1, on the reverse strand, counting down.
TAGATTGCTTTTCCATAGATTTTAATTCTTTAGTAGTTCTGATATTATTACTGGTAACTTTATCTTTTACTGTATTGGATTTTTCATTTGTATTCACATTTTGTTTCTTATTATCTACAGTCTTCATTTTCTTATGAGATAGCTTTTCTGTCACATCGATTTTCCTTTTCTTTTTCTCTATATTATTATTTCCTGTTTTAATAATTCTATTCTCTATGATTTCAACATTAGCAGTCTTAGTTTTATCTGAATTCTGTTTAACTTTTTCACTGCCAGTATTTACTTTTTGCTTTGACCCTTGAAGGCTATTTTTATCTACATTTTCACTGTTCAACAATTCAACAGTATCTGTATTATCATGTGTCTGTTTATTTTTATTACTTTCTGAATTTTTCTTTTGTGGTGCATTTGTTTCGTCAGTTTTTCCTGTTTTATGATTAGTGTCGACCAAAGTCGGCTTTGGTGCATCTTTTTTTGTCTTTTTTGGTATAGTTTTTGGTGGAGCCATGATATGATCTTCGTTTTGAGACGTCTGGTGAACTCTTTCATTCTCACTTCCAGATTGGTTTTCCAAAGCAGCCTTTGCTTCAAGACAGGCATCTATAATAGAAGCGAGCAACTGTGTCCTTTCATCCGTCTGTATTGATTGATTTTCAAGTTTCTTGTTCGCTTTTCTAATTATTTTTATGTACGATTCGTCTGCAAAAGGAGGGACTTTAACAGTATGGCGAATTTAATAAAATTTTCTAAAAGAAGTATTCAAAGGAAAACCGCAATTATGTTTTCATTTGTAGACTAGCGCCATTAAAACTCAACTATTTTCAAATTGAGATATGTCCTTTCGATTAAGTTCTCAGACATTATGGACAATAGCACTATAAATTGCGATTTCCCAATTGAGGACAGCTTCTACCGTATAATTTTTTTGGGTATAAATAAATAAAATTGGCAATATTTTTCAGGTTGAGGTAACAGTTAAGACAATGGTGGCGATTCTGATGTACAAACAGTTTTAGAGAGCGTCACCTATTCTATGCATCTCTAAACTGTTAGCAATAAGGTTTAAATTGTCAATGTAGAAATATATAGAATAGGTTACACACGTTTGACAGGTCTAAACCTAAATTTAGAGATTTTTAGTTTTAGAGGTGTACATCAGAATCGCCACCAGTTTCATGAAATACAGTGGCCCTATTGTAATTAAAATTAAAATTTTTAATAATTAAAATTTCTCTGTCAAATTTTGTTTATGCTTGAAAGAGGGTATTATAGAATTTTATTGCTATGGGGTGAATTGCCTTGAATTAAGAGAAATCATTGAAAAGATGCAGGTACTCACCAATATACTCCAAATCAAAACTCATCTTGTGGTGAAAACGCGACAGATGGGAATTCTTGTTCTGCAATAACCAGCTCATGTTTAGGATTCCATCACACTTGATGACATATCCTCCATCCGCCTGAAATTATAGTATCTCTGTTATTTATAGCTATCATCATTATTTAGGAGTTCACATTTCCGGAGTTTCTTATTTATTTTTTTCAAATAATAGATTGACAGACAGTGAAGACTTAGTAATACTATTTGGGTACTTTATTGGTACCAGACCAGAAACCACAACTATGCTCATAACACAAATGTTGGAGGATGGCTGCCTTTCTGCTGAAGGGCATATTCACACATATAACAATAAACTTTGAAATTGTTTATATTACCTTGGCTTGCAAGCCTACCACGTCGCCATATCTGTCCGATAAACTTGCTAACGTAGCCCGTCGCGAGCGATAGGCGCTCTCATAGCTTCGGAGTAACTGAAAAGTATATTCAAATAACTGCCTCTTATGGAGAAACTCAATCTCATCTAATACATATATAAAATTCTAGTGTCACGGGGTTCGAACTTGAACTCCTCCGAAACGGCTTCACCGATTCTCATGAAACTTTGTGAGTGTATTGAGTATTTTACCCTAATTTTTTTTAGTTTTTATTATTTTATGATACAACATACAAAAATACCATCATAGCATATGAAGAGGAAATGTAAGGACTTCTGTCAGATTTTTCTCTTAACTTAACACAATATTCCTTGTGCTCCAAGTCACTAATAACATTAACTTTGAATTATTATAAAAACATTATTTTTATGAATAAAATATTTTTATACCCTGTTGTACTAAATATATTTACCTAACATACACAAAATAAATAAATAAAATAAAACAGTACCTGTATAGCATCAGATGGTCTCGTCAAACGTGGCAATACTGATTTATTAAGTTCAATTTCTTGAGGCTTCTTAATTGGCAGCACCTGGAGATTTCTAAATGATATTGGAGCAAATAGGCGACTCTGAAATTACACATGATGAGAAGTCAGGTGGATTGTTATATTTTAATTGATACAATCAAATAAGGAATGAAACCTAATATTTTTGACAACAACATATTTTCAGCACTCAACTTGTAATTATATTTAGTCTCCATTAAATATTACTATTAGTACAAATCAAACAAATTAATGACAGAAAAAAAATCAAAAGTAATTATTTGTAATATGGTTGCTGTCAAACTATATTATTATATATGGGTACAAGCCATAGTTATTACTTTAGTACTTGATTAAATTTGGTCATGAAGATAAATTATAATAAACTGTACATAATTCATATTTCCATCTGAAGGCCTTTGGCACTCGTGGTACCATAGTTGTAAACTTCATCAGCTCTCTGATATTTAAGACTTCCTGATGACATTTCATCAGCAAAATTACACCCAGTGATGGAAAGCCATTCTAACTCTACATAAAAGGGTTGTGCAAGCATGGCTTGCACAACCAAATACTCACAGCTTGATGTGAGACAAAGCTGATCGAAAATGGTACCATTCCTATTCTGCATTCAGCAATTACTTCTTTCCACACGCCCGGCTCTGACATTGGCTCACTGAAATTTCACAAAATTCATATAGCTCATATACAGTTCATATGATTTTTATTATATATATTAGCTTGAGTTTAATATTCTGCACAATTATCTGCATATATGAATAAGTTATCAAGTCTATACACTTATAATACATTCTGAGAGCCTTTTCCGGCCACTCTAAAAAAACTAATTTAACAGGTTGATTTATGAGACATAAAAGTCACCATACATAAGTATATTAAAAACAGTTTTATACATTTTATTTAAGTCATTAAATTGGGTTTGTTTAGCTAATATATCAAATAAAGAATTACAATATAAAATTATACCCATCATATTCAGGATCATCAGGAAGAATATTCATCTCTGACTGGACAATGGTTACATCTGTTAGTTCACTTGTTGCTAAATAACATGTTTTTAGTTGCTTCTTTTCCAGCTTCAAGTCCAGTAAAGAGGATTCATTGTTAATATTCAATTCAAATTCCAAATCAGAGCTGTAAAAATTATCGAGAGTATTGTTTTTACATAATGAATGAACAGGATTGGTGGAATAATAATAATAAATAAAGCTGATGTTCAGTGCGCAAATATCATAGTATGTAAACCAAGCCCGTAATCTGTTTTTACCGAAGTACAAATAATGCTGTATCCATTTTTCATTTTTAATAATTATTGAATAGTTTACACATAACAACAGTGAGATGAAACATTTACCAATCACTTTCGTTGTAAATTGTTTTAGATGTTTCATTTTTCAACTCTTCTACTAAACGCTTTTCGTAATGCTCTATTTCTTTCAATAGATAATTTTCATAATCTAATAATTGTTGCTTTTTATCCATTTTTTAAATCACAATTAAATGAATTGATGGATTTTATGTACTAAATATGTAATTATAGTTCCATTTCACACAATACAAAAACTTCCGTTAGAATTTAAAGCTTCAAAAATTTGAATTTGACTAGTGACTACTATAGATAAAAAAAACAAATTCAGCTTTCACAGTGGTTATACATAGACTCAATTACAAAGAGTATAATAACATTGAAGGTGCATTATAGCTGTTGAGTGAGGTTAGTTGTTCACTTAACTCCATTTAAAAGTTCTATTATGCCACTAATTATACACAAATATACAAGAAAATTTAAATGAATTTTATAAAAGTAGAATACTGATAAAGAAAATTATTTGTTATAGAATATATTATTAGTTATAGTTTTTACTAATTAATCTAAAGTGGTCGATTTAATTAAAATAGTGTTATTTGTTATTACATAGAACACAACGATAAAGCCGTCAATGTAAAAAACAAAAAAAATATACTATTCATCAATAATTTATTCTAGTCAATTGTCAAATAAAGATGAAACTTTTAACTCGCAAAACATTCTGATTTGTTTTATAAATACATTTTTAAATATAAAATTTCTACATATTATTATAATACTAGTATAATTAACTAATAATAGAAGTAGCAAAGTGTTTTTCAATATGAATTGTGGTGGTAAAAACAAACGGAAACTAACCAGATTCAAATAAGATTTTCCTAATCCTCGTGTGTGATTTTAATTCATTGATAAAAGTAAAGTAAACATTGTTACAGCAATAATTAGAATATTAAGTTAGTGATAAAGGTTCAGACTCGACGTGGAGTATCGTTTTTTAAATGAACATGTGCTAACGAGAAGTTTGTGAACCTTCTAATTGTGTGAGTTTTCTTAAAATGGGGCAGTCCGGAAGCTCTTTACCGGGTAAGTGCTAAGTTTATTTTCAGAAAGTGTAAATATTATCTAATTATGTAATAATTACGATAGAATTACGCTTCCCGTTTAGCGTAACCTAAATCCAATCATATTTTATGTTTGTTGTGTTTGTTTGTGATCTTTCGTCATTATACAACTTGATATTGGAGTTTGATCCCTCTGAATGCTTATCAGAAAGTCACAATACATCAGTAGTATAGTCCACTAGTAATAGATATATTTGTATACACTTGAGTTATAATTTTGAGTTTTTTTAATTGTCCACTGATTCGACTGAATCAATAAATGATAAATATGAGTTCACTCTAAGTATTTATTAGAGATGATTTGCTTTTCGATAGTACAATGTTTTCTCTTGTAGATATTACTGTTCTTGGAGTTAGTTATCTCAATTTTATAAACTATTAATATATATGCATAAACTAACTGTCCTGGGATGGGATGATTGTATTGCTTTCTTTTGGAGTAGTTTTTTTTCTGTGAAGAAATTAATTTACTTCTTATGACATTAATTCCCTAATCGAAGTATACATTTCTGTATGCTGATAATTTAGAATACTCCCAGTATTATATTAGGAAATTTTTCTGAGAAATATTTTATAGATATTTTTGTTGAAAAATATCATTTTATATATTTCAGTTTCCAGAATGAAAAGCACTTCACATATGCTATACCATCTTACTTTATATACATAATGATTATAAATCTAAAAGCCAAGTAGAACAGGTAGTCTCATTGTTTATAAGCTATCAATGCAGCCACCTCATCTTTTAGGAAATTTTACAATAATTTGTAGAATTAGAAACGTAAGACTTGTTGATTATATTTTATAGTACCAGAAGAAGAAGAGACATTAAATTCTATTTGTATAACAATGTTTATAAATACATTTCTGTCGTTTAAATTGTGTAACAGATTTATGTCATTCAACTAGTGAAGTCAAGTTATTAAAGTTTATTTGTTATCAAAATTCCCCATTAAAATTTAGTATAGGAGATTTATAGTATAAACAAAGAAACAGAATTATTAGTATGGTGTCAGTTAAGGGTTGACAACCTTGAGGTGTACCGTTCAAATCCTGGTCAAGCCAATAGATATGAATTTCTGTGTGTAATTTTACACTCGCTTGTACTGTGAATGAAAATGTCCTGACGATACCGACATGCCTTGCTTGTGTCAGATTGACAGCACTTGTCCGTTAATAATCATCATATAGAAATCTGAGGTCTAACCACTCGACTATCGCGTAAGGGTAAAAATTGAGAGTTCTATGTATTTTTGTATGCTGTATCATAGAAAAATAAAAAATAAGAAATTTTGACTAAACATTTAGGTGGATGAAAAATAGATGTTAGCCGATTCTCAGACCAACTGAATACGCATATAAAATTTCAATATCGGTCGAGCCGTTACGGAGGAGTACAATTACGCACCGCGTGACACAAGATTTTTATTATTTAAATATAATACATTGGTTTATATATTAATTTAACAAATATCTTAATGTGTAATATGTGTATGTATACTACAGTGAATTTAACGAAAATTTCAATGATGCAATGTAAAAAAAAGAGTATTTCTTGAGGTGATATTCTATCTTTACCGACCTTCTCACGGTTCCTGCTGAACAAAAAAATTACGCAATTTCAAAGGTCTCTGAATATGTACTGAGAAATAATTCTTTTGAATTCTCGAAAGGTAATTTGCTCAAGGATATAAGAGCCGTTTTGCCTTGTATGCCGAATGGTTTATATATGTTCATTGTATTTGATGTATATGTATAAAAGTTATAACTCCACTCTAGAGGTAGGCAAATTTATTATTTACGTGCGACTGATACGGCATATATTCGTTTGTAATGCGTTTAAGTTTTGTTCTAAAAAAAAGTCGATTGCATATTTTCGAACAGCTGACGATCAGCTGTATGGCAACTACCTGTAGTTCTTTTATTTTTTCATTTGTTTTTTTTTTCAACGCACGTGTGCTTCGTTGTGCATTCAAAATACGCGCTTAACGTAACACGATACGGTGTATATTCGCATGGTTTTGATTGTTTGCACAATTCGTCGTGTATAAAGAAAGTTTTGCATCAGCTGATTTGTACTTCTCAGATCATATGGTCGGTTGCTATGCAGGTTAACGTCTTTTGTTTTCTTTTACGCTAGGCTAAATTCAAATTCACGTATCTATGGTACAAGGAAATTGGTAATTGTGAGCTACGACTGTTTATGTTTGTACGAGTGTTTGTCTCTATCTGGCGGATTGTTTTATGATATGATGAAAAGAGATAGATGTGTGCGACGTAATGTACTCGTCTGCAATTAGATTTGTTTATGTTAAAGGTTAATTTAATGCAACAAATCTATTTGATACATTTTACTTATAAAAATCGGGCAGTGTGAGTTTGGCTCGCGCTTGGGTTCCGTAATTTATTTCATGATGTTGAGACTCCGCTGTCTGTCTATTATTTATTACTTTATTATAATACACCATATAAGGAAGAAAAATAACAATAAAACAACTTAAACTAACTTATCACTAACAAGCGATCTCTTCCAGGCAACCTGATATATTATATTACAGTACATTGAGCAAATTAATTAAAATATGGTGTAGAATTTAGATAGTTGAAACTTCAAACTGCGTAGAGATAATTAGTTAGAGAGATAGTTGTTACAGTTGCCACTGTAACAACAAATACGAAAAATAAAACAAATATTTAGGGGTAAACAGATTTTTTTTGTTGCTCGAATGATACGGAACACTTAATGAGCGAGACCGCTCGCTCTTATCCGGCTTCACGTTTGTTACCAATGTATGTAATGTGTGAATAAAATATGAGAAGTAACAAAAACTTTAGCAGGAACTTTCACAATTATAATATATTACAATTAAAAATCGTTAATTGAATATTTAGTATACGCGTAAATATAAATTAGCCGGTACCATTGCTCCATTAGCAAGGCGACGGTCCAGGAGATCTCTGATCTCATGATGAGATCGAAGAGACAGAGACGAAAATCTATACAATTATTAAGAAAATTAATTGAAAAATCTTGTTTAATATATAAACTGTTATAGTCAGACTATAAGCGATTAAAATTTTAACTATACAAACAAATATTATTATTTCAAAGTTAAATTTTGTTTTGCCATACACGTGATTTCTAGCAAGCGTTTTAAACAATAAAGGTATGCTTTATTTAGGTTAATAAATTAATCTTTATATGACACGTTTGTCGGTTTACCATAGCAGTGCCATCTATTGATTACATACTCAATCCAGTCGAAAAGAATCGACATCTGTTAGAAATTTGAAGCTAACAATTAATTGTGACTGTCCATTAATTATATACAAATAATTTGCAATAAAATAAAATTGCGACTATAATTAAAGATCTAAGCTATCCTATCTCTTAAGTTGGACCAGACTGCTCACGGTGTGCCAATTCAATTTAAAATTGGTTTAATAGTTTAAGAGTCCATCGTGGACAAACATCGTGACAGGAGATTCATATATATACCCCCGTACCCCGTGCCTATTTATATATTTAGCCTAATTTTTTTCATTCAAATTATACAAATAATCATTTATAAAATAGTGTTCGATTGTATGGTCATATGTTTAGTACTGTACCAGTTGGTACTGAATATAAAAAGTTTATACGTAAACTTTACATGGTAACAAGAGTTCAATCGTCTTGCTTAATTGAGGCCGAACAAGGACGCACTAAGAAAAAATTTGAAAAAAGAACCACCCGTCGAACATCTGTCAGAGCGGCGCGCGTGCTCTGTGCGCGTTCCATTTTTGAATTTTGCACTTTGCAAGATGGCGCGGGCGATTGGTTTTCGTGAAATATTTATGCAAGAAATTAATGATTGCTACGGATTTAGTCGGTTTCTATATAATTGAAAGAAATATAATTTAACGTTCACATTTAGCTTTTAATAATAGTAATAAAAATTATAATATATAATTTGAATAATTGATAATATAAACTATTTAGTATTTATGGAAATGATGTAACTTTGACTTTGAAGTTCATGTTAAATTAGGTCAGTTTATATTTATATATTTTACTTGAATGTTTGAATTAATTTTAGTTAGCAAATTAGTTTTTTAAGTTATCGGTTGGTAGGTTATACATTTCCTAGTAAAACACCTCGCTTTAATGATAATGTAATTACATTTTCTTTAATCCATTTAATACTAACAATCACACACATCATTTGTTCGCTTTCCCCTTAAGGGAGATATTTTCAATTTAATTCTTTGTTTCATTCTGTATATAGATCGAACCAGACACAGAAATATGTATCAATACACCCATGAGAACATCTTGCTAAGGTGCACTATCAGCTTTACAAACAATTCTAACGGATATTAGAAATCGGCGCGTGCGCATCTGTGCAGCAAAAAAAATATATAACATGTGCTCAAATGAATTGAAGAAGTCTAATCTCAATGTATTTGGTGTAACGTTTAAATTATCTATAGTTATACAAATAGTCGAAGATTTCTATATAATTGTGTTAGGATAATGTAATTTCATATTAAAAAATATATGTTGTCATACCATAAGACTATGACACATCAAATAACGCAAAATAATGTATAAAAATAAAAGATCTACTCAAAAATATGTAGTTATTAACTAATTAAAAACAAATTTAAGTATCTCTAAAAAATAGAGGCTGATCATAGGTAAGTGTAGGGTTGTATGTATTTTTAATGCTGTATCATAGATGAATATAAAATAACAAATTTTGACGTAAAAAAATTAGGGGGAACAACTTAGTATTTAGGGGGATGTAAATTAGATGTTAGCCGATTCTCAGATCTACTCAATACGCATATAAAATTTCATAAAAATCGGTCGAGCCGTTTCGGAGGAGTTCAATTACGCACCCCGTGACACCTAAATTTTATATATTAGATATATATATATATTAATAATCATGTAATATATTTTCTTCTGTACTTCAGACGTGTGGTCATAATTCTCGGTTTTTTTTCATAAAATGTAATTCATTTTTGGCTGTTTCTTTTGGGATGTTATAATCAGTTAGTCGATAAATAAACGATGTAGGATTTAGAACCCTAAATGAACAATTCTGAGTAACTAATGATTGTATACTGTATAAAACTATTGTCTAGCGAAATTGTCGATCCATTTGCACACCTTTTCTAATTGGCCATTTATTTTTGATCTTTAGCAAAATGTATTTTTAGAATTCATTTTGATGTCAATAAGTGTTTTTTTTTGTAAAACAGGGGGCAAACGGGCTGGAGGCTCAACTGATGTTAAGTGACCGCCGCCCATGGACACTCGCGAAGCCAGGCCTCACCAGTGCGTTGCCGGCCTCTAAGATATACGCTCTTTTTTTGAAGGTCCCTAAGTTGTATCTGTATTTGTGATGACTTCATTATACATGATGGATCCTGATGCTGCCGCGGTGAATACCAAAGTTAGCGTACTGTTACCTCGTCGCGTTTGTGTTTTTAAAAAAAAAAAACACCTTTTTGACGAAAGTATTTTATTATATTTTATAATTATAATAACAATTACTAAAAATAACTAATTTTACCACTGATTACTCTTTATATTCACTAACAGAAATTCCGCGTCGCTAGTTTGATAGGGACTGACCCCAAAATATAAAGTAATTGATGGAATATATAGGAATATTTTGCTGATCGGCAATAATTTCAAGGTTCAGCAATGTATGCATAAAAATCGTATGTAACAGTTCGATTCCCGGAACGGGAAGTATCAAGTAGGTTGGTTAACGCCTAGTGCATTGTTTGTGTTGGCAATAATTCCGATGTAATTTATTTATTCAATCAAAAACACCGGCTTCAATGGACCTACCATTATCGAAGGCTCTTCGATTTCTCTGATGCCATGATCACAGTCTACCGTTGGGTAAAGGCGTCGCCCGATGGACCAGAGGGTTGATGATTATACAATTCTCGTGTCACGGGGCTCGAACTTGAACTCCTCCGAAACGGCTTCACCGATTCTCACGAAACTTTGTGAGCGTATTGAGTAGGTCTGACAATCGGCCAACATCTATTTTTCATCCCCCTAAATGTTAAGGGTTTTTAGACAAAAATTTTAGTTTCTATTCTATGATGCAACATACGAAACTACATACAATTCTAAATTTTCACCCTTCTACGATCAACCCTTATTTTCTATTTATTAATTGAAAATTGAAATCACATGTATGGCAAAACAACGTTTGCCGGATCAGCTAGTATTCATATATATTCTGTGACAGTGTCCAATGTGAAAAGCTACATGACTTTGGACTTTTTAGAATCTCGAGGGGGCCAGCTGCCCCCTCCCCCCCTTGACGACGCCCTTGCCGTTGGGTCTCCGTTCCAACAAAATGTACATAAAAACGCTCCACTGACCCCTCAGCACCGAGATCCAAAATGCGTTTGTAGACCCTGGACGTGCGACTGTGCAAAGGCTGCACATGTCGACATTCCGACACGAAATGTCGAATCGTCATAATACGCCCAGCTGGATAGCACCTTGCGCGCTTTTTACGGCGTCAGCTGTCTTAGATTCGGTGCAATGACCTAATGGGCGTTTTGGCGAAATGTCGTGCAAATTTTTGTATAATAAAGGTATATATATACTAGCTGATCTGGCAAACGTTGTTTTGCCATACATGTGGTTTCAATTTTCAATTAATTATTCGAATATTATTTAAAATTTGACACTGCGATGGTAGCGCCCTCTGTCGGATCCAATGTAAAGCATTCCAAAATCAACTACTGATAAATTAAAAATTAATTAAAAAAAACATTGTCCAGCGGACAAAATTGTGAATCTTAACCATTCCCAGATCCCCTTGAACACACACAAATTTCATCGAAATCGGTCCAGTCGTTTGAGAGAAGTTCAGTGACATACACACTCACAGAAGAATTATATATATAAATATATACTAGCTGACACCGCAAACGTTGTTTTGCCATACATGTCATTTCTAGCGATCATTTTTTTAGTTCAATAAAAATATTTAAAAAAAATAGGGGTTGATCGTAGAGCGCTAAAAATTTATGGTTTTTATCCTGTATCATAGGAAAATAAAAGATAAGAAAATTTGTCCAAAAAAAAATTTAGGGGTGGACCACCTTTAACATTTAGGGGGATGAATAATAGATGTTAGCCGATTCTCAGACCTACTCAATACGCTCACAAAGTTTCATGAGAATCGGTCAAGCCGATTCGGAGGAGTAAGGGAACGAAAACTGAATGGACTAAAGAAATGATTGCTATAAGTCACATGTATGGCAAAACAACGTTCGCCGGATCAGCTAGTAAAATATATAAATTCACTTTTAAGTAGTTATAACGTTGTTCAAAATCCCAATAGACCAGTATGAAAGCAGTACTCCGCGAAAAACCCACAACCACTCGACGCACGTTTCGCTCCGACACCGGAGCATCATCAGGAGATGTTGCCTCTACGAACAGCGTTCATACTCTATTGGGATTTTGAACTATGGACTTCCGCAAAGTAACGCCTGATTCAATTAATTATATAACGTCGTTATCAAGGATTGCTTGATACAAGGAATTCCTGGTGATTCCAAGTGCTTAAGGATATTTTTATATATAATAATTGATTTTATACTAAAAAAATTGTTCTCTTTTCATGAAGATTCCATTGTAATGAATCATCCTGGCTCAGTGATCGTTAAGGCTAATCCAGTCAATTAGACAATTGTAATTAGTTAACGAGCTCCGGTAGGAGAGAGCGGTTTTTGGTTCCGTACCTCGAAAGTTAAAATCGTGTCGTTAGTAAAATGGGTACGAACAAATCGGTCGGATCCGTCCAAATCTTTTATTTATGTATAAATAAGTTTGTTTGATATCTATAAAGGTTTTATTTATTTTAATATATATAAATCTCCTGTCACGATGTTTGTCCGCGATGGACTCCTAAACTATTTAACCGATTTTAAATAAAATTGGCACACCGTGAGCAGTCTGGTCCAACTTAAGAGATAGGATAGCTTAGATCTTTAATTATAGTCGCAATTTTATTTTATTGCAAATTATTTGTCTACAATTAATTGACAGTCACAATTGTCTGTTAACTCCAAAAGCTTCTAACAGATGTCGATACTTTTAAAAAATGACTGCTAGAAATCACATTTATGGCAAAACAACGTTTGCCGGATCAGCTAGTATTTTATATATGTATAATATTATTTATAAACAATATATTTATAATTTTACCTATAAGCATTGAATTTGCGTTGAAGTGTTTTCGGTGACTCATGAACGCAGATTAGTCTAATTTGAGCTTCCCTTTGTTAACACTGACCTCAATGTGTTATCTAAATATCTCGATTATCTGAACATTTATGACTATACATCACACATGAAAGTTTTGTGGATATAACAGTCGAATATTATAAGAAAATGCATTTTTTACATACATAAAATATGCTACTCTATACTAAGTAGTTTTAATGTAAAAAGTATTTCCTCGCTTAAAGGTAATAAATACATTTAAAAAAAATTGATGTAATAAATTTTGCCGCCAATCACACTTATACCAATAGTCACCACAGAGCCTAAAAACACGAAAAGTTTGTATTCATACAGCGTCTTCTAGAAATGTTTAAAAAAAGAATATTACATTTTTTTGAAATTCGAATTAAATCAATAATCAAATAATTATTCGCGTTTGAAGAATGAATTGTAGAAATTGTTTGATTAATCAAATACATATTGTACTACTAAACGAAAACAGATTAAAAATACAATAGGTTTGAAATTGGAGTTCCAAGTTTTATTTTTTATTAACTCGGTTCAAACTGAGGTATAAAAAAGTTTCATGGCTTATATGGCTAACATAATCTTTCTTCTATTAATATAACAAAAATGTGAAGAAGAAACAGCTAACCTTTAAATTTAACCCTCGCAAACACCTTTTGCATTAAATGAAAAAATAAATTTAATTTGCTTCGCGAAATTTACGCACCTTTCCCTATCAAGACAATGCTCCTGAAATTCACCCTATGTTAAGAATTCTCTCTCTTTCATTACTGAAATAAAAGGGACAGATGTCATTGCTTAGGGGCTGTTGTGCGCAGCTGCTGACATTTAAAAACATTCGATCCTCCGGTTAGAAAACTTTTTATCTTAAATACATACAATAAGGTTGAATTTCAATTGACCAAGCGTTTTCAGTTGTCTTCGCTGCTTTGATGCGCGTCGCGTTCTCCGGTCACGTCACTCCGCCGGTAGGGCTCGTCGCGTGCGGACGTCACACGCGTTATTCGTTCAAGTGGCTTCGTGACAGTGAAAAGTATCGTGACTGTGAAAGTGTTTTGATATGAAAATTAGTTTTTGATAACAAAAAAGCCGCATAAATGATGGGCGTAAGCAGTTGTATGAGTGTGCGGCAGGCGAGGGGTGCCTGCCACTGTCCCGCGTGCCCCAGGGCTACGGCTCATGGAGCGATGCCGCCGCAGACCCTGGTGCTGCCACCGATGGCCTTAGAACCCGAACAGACCCCGGTTAAAGACAAGAAGGGATCGAAAATGAAAGTTTTGAAGAAGATAAAGAAGAAAATTGGACTCGGTAAGTCTTGTACGTTCCTTTATGTTGTAATACTTTGAATTATACATTTCAATATAGTTTCGATGATTCCGTGCGGTTACTAAACGTAAAAATGTAGTTTTTAATGTTTAAAATTAGGAAGGACGCGTAATAACCGTTACGGCTGTCTAATCTTACATTGAGCGTTTGTAATATTTTAAAATGTAATGTGAAATTTGTGTTTATTACACTAAATAGTGAATTTTGCTTTATATTTAGTTATAAGCATACGGAATACAATTTATAACCTATTATAGATGTTTAAAAAATGTCTTTTTGCTACAGTTTAATTTCAATGTTCATATTCGTATAATTAGTACAATTTAAGGTACTTATTACAATGGCTTGACTTTAATACAATGTAGACCCTGTGTGAGCGGTTTAAGTACTCATTATTTGAAGTAGGTAGAACCCGAAGTTGTATTGAATTTGTCTGTCAGTGTTTTACGGGTAACAAAAACTCTTTCTGATTTTATATTGCTAGTCACCGAGTTTGAGGAATTTTTAGGTTCGTTCGATTTTCAGTATGTCATTTAATTATGTATGTAATTTTCAATGCAACAAATAAAGGTTTATAAATATGAATATATACATATCATCATTATTTTAAGGTGGTATTTTAAGGAAGCCTTTTAAAATATAAAAAAACAAAGTTACGAAATTTAGTTTAGTCTCTCACAATTTTCACAATTTTCAAAACAACTAGTTAACTCACAGCTGCAATAAACAGACACATAAATGTGTCTCGTTTCGTTAGGAATTATCCTAATACATCGCAAGGTGCGCATACAGCTGTTGATGCGCAGATGCGGACTATTTCTATTAAATACCGGTCAATAAGATCTAGGAAAGAGAGAATGTATATAGTATATTTAACAATTACAAACGGCTCTTTCTTTAAATAAATTGGTAATTATGAAAAGTATATGAATAAGATAATACAAATTCACAAATTAATTGAGGAAATCCAGGCTTTGTCTTGATTCTATTTCCTATGTCTTATATATAAAATTCTCGTGTCAAGGGTTGCGTATTCAGTAGGTCTGAGAATCGGCTAACATCTATTTTTCATCCCCCTAAATGTCAAGGGTGGTCCACCCCTAATTTTTTTGTGGAGAAAATTTCTTATTTTTCATTCTATGATACAGCATACAAAAATACATACAACCTTAAATTTTTACCCCTCTACGAGCAACCCCTATGTTTTATTATATTAATTAATTTATTTTTTTAGTTTTGACATCAAAAAATATATTTGTTACTTTTATGTATATTGATTTATTAACCTAAAAGATATTTATATTGTTTAAAACGCTTTCGATTATAAACATATCCCCGCACACGTAAAGCTGATAATTATTTTTATTAAACTAAAAAAGTGATTGCTAGAAATCACATCTATGGCAAAACAACGTTTGCCGGATCAGCTAGTATTTTATATTAGAGACAAATAATTATTTGTAACAATAGAAAAATCTATTAACTCTTATTGTTACTTGTAATAATGTTTGTATGTAAATCATGTAGATTTTTGTTAAATAAATAAATTTGAACTACCGTAGTAGTTAGATCATTTGTCGATATAACAACTCGTTTTTCAAAGAAATTAATCAAGTGAGAATAGGAGAAAATTATATATTTTAATTAATAATAGTCAAACATACGGAGGGTGCAAAGTACCTTCAAAAAGGTAGAATGAAAAAAATTGTACATCTCTATGAGTGAATTTTGTAATATTAAGACGATGTTAAATATATTCTAAGCATTGTTCTTAATGAGCCACATGGCCCAGTGGTGCTTTGTTCTTAAAACAAAGGGCGGCTTTGTGTTTTTTTTTTCTGTGGCGAACATTTGGCGGAGACAAAGCGCTTACGAATTAGCCAGATGGATGTGAAACCGGAAATTAGGTAAACCGGAACATGCCAGATGTCGCGTTCGAAATTTGAATCCTTAGGATTGTAGGATATTTGTAGTATATATTATCTGTGTGTTGTGTAGTCAATTGTCATTGAGCATAGAAGTTAAATACATAATTTATTATCTTTATTGTGCCGATAAAAAGAAGATTTCGTGTAAACAGTTGGAAATGTTAATTAATAAATAATTTATATACTGTATGTATGTATATGATAAAAAATAATGTGTTTAGAATTCGTTGTTTTTGCTATCTCTTATACATTATAGGAAACAAAAAGTGATGGACAACGAAAACAACACACGTATTGATTTTGTAATTTTGATGAGATTTTATTACATTTGTTGTTAAATTAGTTTTTGAAGTTAGTGAGATAGTGTTAAATATTAATAATATTTAATAACAATAGTAGGGCTTCAAGGTACTAGGAGCGCATAAGATTGAGAAAGTATAGAATAAGTTTTTTTTGCTGAAAACCGGAATCAATAAAGGCCTCGGAAGGTCGTAGAAAAACGAAACAGCTGTTTGGATACAATGCACCTAGCAGCTGACTGTAGGGTTGCCAGTATATAATTCTTTTTTTGCATTTAAACAAAAGATTAATGTTTATTAAGCTAAACTCAAGTAAATTACAAAAACCTGTATTAGTTCCAACAAAATATCTACGTAAACTAGATATTAAAGGTATTATCAGATTTTAGACATTAAATACAAAAAAAATACTATCTATATTTAAGTACACAGCCGATTGTAAGATTTTCATTAAACACTTCGTGTGTATTTTTAATAATGTTAGAAATGTTTGTCAGCCCTAGCATGCGTACGCGCAAGGATCGCTTACGGTTTTCGAACTGTGAAGAAAAACTGCGTATCAATGTGCCCGTATGACATGTATCGATTTATTATTATTGGTAAAGATATAAATTGCTTAGTTCAAATTCATTTATCCTTTGTTTTGCACTTTCTGTCCTTATTCATCAATACCTAAAAGAAAGAGACAGCACAATGCAAATATCTTTTTAGTTTTTATGCTTCCTTGGTGCATTCATTTCAAAAGGTTGAAATAGTCAAGGTGTGCTTTTCAAATGTATATGAAAAAGTACAGTCAGCTGTTTCTTAATGTCCCTTTCTTATGTACAGAGATGGATATCTCGCATCCCTTCCACACATTAAGAAGCAATTATAGTTTTCGCGTTCATATTATAGGCTCTATTGCGTCGGTAGAACGTATAAAGCAATGAAATGTTTAATGGCTAGCCTGCAGATGGCCTAAACATTACATCTTGATATCGCCGACTTTGTTTGACGTAAGATATTTTGTATCTTGCATCTCGCTCGCTTTCAGTATTGTTCGAGCAGATGTAGGATACGTGTGGAAATGACAATTGACAGTTAGAATTGGTGTAAGAGAATGGCTTTGTTCCCAATGTGATATTTTTGCGTGTATTGATATTTATGGTCAGCTGTTTTGCCCGAAAGGAACCGAGTATTTTTTCCTTAAAATGCTTGTACTAAGTTTATTTTTATTATATAACTTTTAAAATATATATATATTAAAAAGAGAAAAACGTTTTCAAACGAACGACAGCAAATCTGTAGATCACGCATTCGGAATTTGAAACGTTCGGGAACTAATGATCGTGAGAACCGACGGGGAATGCGACCGCTTCCATTCGAATTTCGAACGCACTCCGAATCTTCAGTGTTGCCAATTTAAATTAACAATGTCACCGAATTTCGTAATGTCCGCAATCAGAAATTTTGAAATTGTTGTAGTTTTGTAAATAAATGTTATTTCATTCAATATTCATACAAGTTAACTTACACCAAAAATCCTCACGTGAATATCAAAGGAGTATTATATTATAGTAAGCTTCTTTTAATGTTTGCAAACCTATTTTATATGAACATTCCAACTGTTTGATGTTATAGTACTAGAGACTTCCTCGAAACCTTTGATACCAATTTCAGAGTGCATTACGTAAGCTAGTCGAGGCTTCTTAGCCCATCCCACGACCCCTTGACCTTCTGATATACGAACGTTATACCGGTGAATACATTGCGTAGAATGTATGCTGGATTAACAAACAACCTTTAGAATATTTTTAGAACATTCTTCATGTTAAAATAAATAATAGAATTCTATATATTAGATATCATTTTGTACTAACCGTATTTTCGAAAATTGTTATTCCACGCAATGTATTACAAGCAATGTCTCTCACTCGTCCTTTCACCTATTGCGTTAAATTGTAGATGTCTTAGATTATAATCTCTGCGTAATAACAGGTACCACGCTTATGGCTATTTTTCATAATGATCTATATGGATGATTTCTTTTTTATGACCTAGTTTGTCCGTAATACCGCAAAATGCAATGTATGGACTGTAAAAATAAATCTCAGGAAAGATGATTTGTAAAGTTCACACAATAGATGTTTGTACCGAAAATAAATTGTAAATACAATTCAAATGCATCTGTTTACCAGATGGCAACCCTTTCCATTTTTCAAATTTCGAACTTCCTTGAAATTGCTCGTGGGAATCAGTTTCTCATAAAATGTTATCTTCTTGTAATTGTACTTTATTTTGCAAGTGATAAAGTTGAAGTTACACTGACATGCCAAATATTCCTGCAACAAGCTGTGAATTGCTAATTGTCTATTACAATTGCAAGATGGTCACTTCCGCCGTATTGACTTTTTCACCTGTCTCGACAAGTGCTTTTTGGCTTATAGGTTTTTAGCTCCACCGTTTTGCTATCACCCTGGTACTTTTTAAGAGAAGTGATCTACTTTAATAAATATTTTATATTCATAAACTAATTATGTTCTTCTAACTGTGCTTAGGTTTTAGTTTATGTACGTCCACATGAGAAAAGATTTTAATACGAGTGCGTGAGAATAACGGCTTTCACTGATAGCCAGAAACGCGTGTATGGGAAAAATGAAAGGGAACATTCCTAGTGCCTATACTTTCCTGGTACTTGTGTGAAAATATCTACCTCTGCTTAGCCTTTCCCTAGAAAGAAAATCCAATCAACTTTGAGAGTTTTTCTAAGAACATAAAAATAAATTTCGATTTATAAAAAATATTCTCAGACCAAAAAAAGAATTTTAAACTCGGCCAATAAGATGTAGTATTTTTTTATAAATGGCTCATTATTTTATTTATAATAAATAAGTTTATTTAAAACGTTGTTTTTATGATAAAATAATAAAATGGCAGACAGAGACAGAGAGGACTTGATGCGTAAACGGAGCTTTGTTTATCACGATGTACTACCAGAAGCACATAACGCTCTAGGAGTTCATTACCTCCCGAATTGTACTATCGAATGACAAATCGATATATCGTTCACTGAAAGGTGGCGTTCCCACGGCCCGTGGGATTACTACACAGAGAGAGATAGTCACGACCACCTACGTGCGAGCGAGATGACACGCGTTTCGCTATTACGTATTTGATATTCGATCTTATATCGTCGTGTTAAGATTTAATTGAATGTCCCAAAATTGTAGGAATTATTTAAATGTAATAGAACTAGCGGTTATTCAAGTAATGTTTATAATATTTTCCTTATTTATATTTCGGCTTAGGACTCTTTAAAAACATTACAAACAATTTAAATATAGAATATATGCAAATATTAGTGTTTTAAAGTGGTGGATTTTGTTAAAATTTGCTGTATTTTTTAATATATTTATGCTAATTATTTTGACATCGAATGAAAGCGAAACCTTCCCACGATATGCAGTACAAAAACCTTGACTTGTGTTGAACATAATTGTAACGAGAAACAGGTAATGTGTCGCGAATATTAATTGACGTCTGAATGAGAGACTGACCATTGACAAGTGGGTTCTATGTTCTTACAAAATGGCGGTCTATAATAGCGACAGCCCCGTAATCATGTTAATTTTATCTGTGGCCCCGAGTAACTTATGATTACCGAACATCAAATTCTTTTTTTTAAATGCTCGAATTTTTTAAATAAGTAATTCTTGCTTTTCAAAATTATATTGTATCTACAGCATTGGCTATAGCCATATAGGTCACATAGTATGCTCAAAGAACACAGATGTAGGCGTTTATTTAGCTTCGTGATTATTTTGCCTTGCTCGAAAACAAACAGAAATATTTTTTCAACCAACACTTATAGGCTTTCATTAGTGCAATTAGCCGAATAAAAATCTTCAGCTATATAATACATTAAACTGTTGTGCCGAGTTATGTAATGTATTCTAAGTAACATTAATTCCCACGCAATTAAAAAGTAACCTTGCTCCCATTATTATTCTGTGCCCACACAAAATCGAAAAAATAAAAACACAAAATGGCGGAGCCCGCGCAAAGTGACAATTGCGTGAGAACGGGATGTTGTACCGTTAACTTGACGTTTATTTCGCTATTTTTACTCTGTGATGCTATGAATTGTCTATTTTTTGTGTGTAATGAACGGTTGTTGTGTTTATTGATGTTATCCTTAGTACTCTGTTATACCTTTATGTTCCTTAATTGACCGCTACGAATTTTAATCAAATGTCATTTAATATTGTCTTTTATTAACTATTATTCATTTAAAGAAAAACACTTTGTTAACCGATTAAGTTATGTATTTTTACATAATTTAAATATACTTTACATTATTTATACATAACTTAATCCGTTAACAAAGTGTTTTTCTTCAAATGTAATATTTTTATAAGTATTGAAGGAAGCCTTGTGAACCAGTAATGACGAAATTGGACCGACTTAAAAGCCAGTAATTTCTCAGCTACAAAAGAACACAGCTGACGAGATTATTACATAGTCATTGAATGCATTTCAAACTGAGAAGCTAATTTAAATAATGACTTTGAAATGTCGCCTACGCACTTCACATTCCCACGGTGTTACGATAACCATAGATTACCGAAAACCCATAGAATGTAATTAAAACTTTATGGATTTATATGAGAAAATCTCTTGGTATTCCAATCGTAAATATTGTTTGGCTTTGTATACATTTTCGAATATGCTTACCGCTACCGATATGCTTATGTCCTAGTACTTTTTATTTATGAGGAGATATTTATTTAGTCTTTTATTAAAAAGATATAAATTATGTATTTTCTTTTATCGGAAACCTCAATATCCGCTTTGTTCCAGTTCTACGTCCCGTGTCTGTGGTTTTCTCAATGCCTTTCTGGGATTATCTGTCGCACGTCCGTTAAAAAACTAAATTAATTTAATCGCATACAGAGAAATTTCAAATAACAAAAAATATCTTGTCTTCAATAGAAGCTATAGTGGAACTATGTAGGATTTGCTTTTAATAGAATCACCCCGACTTTTAATATAATCTCAAAAGAGGGTTGTTTATAGACTCCCGCCGAAATTACGCACTCCATTTTGAGTGCGGGGGTGTTGCCATACTAATTCCGTAACAACTGTCGCTAACAGATGTGGGCCCACGGGGATAAAGCGCCTCTGTTGTCTATTGTAGTTTATTTTTATGACATCTTGGGGGTGAAAGAATTATCGTGTACATTGTACATACGAGATGCCTACGATGAAATAGGATCTAGACTATCGACAGCATAGAGTTAGTAGTTAGTAATCTTCTACTTTATTTACATAATTGAATGAAACTTAATCTTTCAAAGTAGGAGAGTCTATAACTAACGTCACTGAGATTTTATTTAATATAAAAGGAAATCGTAATTTAAATTTCGGATATTACAAATAGGTAACGCAATTCTCTGACGCGTTACCGTAACTAGTTCTATCCTCGTCTAACGTTAGATGCGATGCCCCGTCTCGCTCGTGCACTCACGCGAGCGTGCAACATTATCACGCGCGGTGGTTTTTTAGATCGTCACGCTTCGGTTGTTTTATCACTGGCAACACTTCATGCACACGTGGAAACTCCTTTGCGTTCATAGTTTATTATGATCATAGTGATTAAATAAACTAAAGGAAGCAAACACTTTTCTCCAGTCTCCAGCTCTTGAAAGAGGAGTATTATTTGTTCGTCTCAAATATAATCAAAGTAAATTGCCCTAATCGTTCTAGGGTGAATCACCGCCTTTGTGATATATATACCCTGAAAAACAAAAGCTTTGTACTTGACGGTGAGTCACGGCTACACCCTGTTGTTTCAGTTATACATACATTTCATACAAAACAGTACTGTATTATTGTGAACAAAAGTGACATACATACAAATTTCACGTTTATAACATTCGTATTAAACTAAAATACATTGTATAATGTTTTAGGGTATTCACAATTTGCGTTGGCGCTCTAAGACAATCTTCGTCTGTGTGTTGATAGTTAAAACGAATTTTTTTTGTGAAAAAAACACATTAAAAAATTATTAGTGCGGTTTAAATTATACAATTATTACAGCAAATAAGATTTCATAAACGAAAAGCAATGCATAAAAGATTAAAATTGGTCACAATCCATTTTTAAGCGAATCTAAATTATAATTGAATGGTCAATGTAAAAAGTAATTCCTCGTTCTATTATTTATGGTTTGTCGGTCACGGTTTTCAATCGCGGGTCTATGACCGTTAGTGTTGCCAGGCAAATGCTAGAAGCGTCTTTAAGGGAAACAATTTAATCAATGTATTCGCTAATTAAACTGTTTTTGATCGATCTGTCACACGCAAGAAGGATGTCAATTGTCAATGATGCAGTGGTGTATCTGCTGTTCACCACAGATTCGTATACTTTGTTACAAATAGTTTTCTCATTTTAGATGTTACATTAACAATAGCATATTATTTTTATATACGAATGATTTGACTTAAAATTTAATTATTATAATTATTTTCGTTATTGCAATAAAAGCATTGATCTCCAGAATTAGACTGCGATCCCATGGGAGGCTTCTGAGAGACCAGATGGCGAGATTATGGTATTTGACGCTAGAATCTTTAGTACAACATTTAAATAGATCTACAATGAACGAAATAAAAATGGTCGAAGCAGTTGGCACGATGGTTACCATGTTGGACTGAGAAATTTTCGTTTTTTGGAACCATATGTGGTAATTTATTTATTATCTCCAACGACACATAACATATACATAAGACTACATATTTATCCTTCTGCGTGTATCTTCAATTACAGGAGAGTACAGGTTGCACAGAATTAGTTAACAAAATAAATATTACAACAATAATAACAATTCAAATTTGAATAAGGATGTTCAGTCAGATACTGAATTACTTATGGGCTCCTTAATAAAAAAAATACATAAGAAAAAAGCAATAATTTTAAGAGAATTAAAGTGTCTAAGGCTTCCTAAGACCTCGCGTATAATGACTCCTTTTAAGCGATAATAACTATTTAAACTCTGTCCAAACTCATGTTATATATAAAATAAATATTATATATTTTTATAAGTTGCATGTAATTAATAATACCCAAACATTATGTAATGCTTAACAGATGTTAAGATGCTCTGTTTTTATTGTAACGGTTCAACGTATTAAGATATTTTGGTAAGAATGGAAATAGATTTTAACTAGTCGCGTGGATCAAGAGTATTTATAACCAGCCGTTCGGTTTGCGAGTAATTTTGAACGTCCCTAGCGTCTCTATTTATTTATTTACAAATATACATCCATCCTTACATTATCCTTACTTAACTGATATCCTAATTTATAATTTACTTAATCAAAAAACTTAGTATTCCAGTAATTTATACTTACTTTCTATCCTTATCGGTAACAAACATTCTAAACACTTTGTGAGTTCACTCCACGTAGCGTCAAAAATGTCAACCCATTGTAATATATTTACAAGGCTTATACACCTAATGGAGAGAGCTTTTGCCAGAAGATTTGGTTCTCGCCATTGGAAGAGCAAGCAGGTCTAGTGATATACAAAATAAGCTCATCAAGATATAAATCAAATTTCAAATATTTAAATATGAATAATGTTTCTGGTGTTGTTAATGGTGATTTAAAAGTGATTTTAAAGTTATCTTGTCTGAGTCTCGTACGTAGCACAGTGTCCAATCACCATCTATTTTTAGGGGTCGACCCCTAATTATCTCACAGATTACGTCGCAAGTGTTTTGCCTCCCAAAGCGATCGATAGGCCGCTAGTGGAGGAATGTAATCGTTATTTGTATCTATATTTTCTATGTTTGGTATTTATGGTGTTGTCGATTGCGTCACGAGTGCAGTCACGGCTCGGCGCGTGCGCATCCTGACAAAAAGGAAATCTTATTGAAGGGTGTTCATTGGACTGTTGTGCGTTTTTATAAGCTTCCGTGTTGGATGTTATTTAATGGAAATATTATGTAACCATTAATATATATTTTGGTTTTGGAATGGAATGGATAAAGTACAGGGCAGGAGATGAGGTGGGAGAAGGAATATGTCGTGGTTGCTTATAAGTTGGGTTGCTAGCCGTCCATTTGTCCTAGTTTAGAGGGAATCCGGGAAGCGGGAATTGTGGGGGGGGGGGGGGTGCCTTCAGCTGTTTTTTTATTACATTGAATATGTTTAAAAGATCTTGTTGATATGTCCGGCTTTCGGACTCTAAAATCCGTGTTTTTTACGTGTCTTGTTTTCCAATAGACTAGCACCTGAAGAAGACCAGGTGTACCAATAGCATAAAGATTTGTTGCATTTCGGCGAATCGAACGCGGTGCCTTTTGAGAGAATGCACCACTAGACGCTCAATGCATCGCTATTGACAGATGCATCTATTATCAGATCTAGTGCACCGGTGACGTCAACAACCGAGTATAGACCAGGAAGACGGTGACGCAAAACGCGACATTTGATTCTGTGATGCTGTGGTTTATTTTCATGTTTCGCGGACGTGGAAACGAGCCTAGAGCCGAGGAACTGGTGAACCATGATAGGGAGTTGAAGATATTTATATTTTGTTTTGCTTAATCTCAGTTGCCGTTATGTGAATGAAATTTTAAGACAGATACAAGAAACAGTTTACCGTGTAACGGAACGTTGCCTTTTTTAAAGTAAAAATATTTACTTCATAATATTGTCTTTTATTGACGTAACTATTACTTATTTAAAGAAAAACACTTTGTTAACGGATTAAGTTTTGTATTTTACAAAATTTAAGTATTACATTACATTATTGTTAAAATTTTCCCGACGTTTCGCGTGTTTTACAGCGTGCGTGGTCACGTTAGACTGAAGACAAAAGGTGTTAATTGTCAAAATAAGTGTCGCAGCTGCAGAGAGGTTGTGTGTTATCTGTGTCCTTATTATCACGGAGTTGGTATCGACTAAAACCGGAAGGATTTTTGCAAAACTGGCTCACGGTGTCCTCCATTTTCCCGGATTGTTTTTCATGAGATTTTAGTTTATTAATATATAATTATATTAAATAATGTAATATATATCAATTTTGTAAAATACATAACCTATTCCGTTAACAAAGTGTTCTTTAAATATTTACTTCAGTCAAAATACAGTCTGTGGGCGATATGAGTGGGCTTGTTCAGTGACGTCAAGGGTTGAAATGTCAATTGCTTTTTAAATATACACGAATAGCCAGGAGTGTTGCAATGTTTATATTAGGCGCAGGCGCGTGGCCAAATTAATTGTTGTTATTAATAGCAACACAGCAATTAATTTGACGCGTTTTGGGGTGAGGGTTCTATGCGAACGGTCAGCGCTTAGTCGCGTTGTTTGAAGGTATTACGGCTGTTTGAAAAACGAGTTCGTTAACAGTTTAGATCGCTAATGAGTCAGACAAAAAATCACGAAGTTACCAATGATTGCAAATTCAGTAAAAAAAAGTATTATTTTACTATGGTATAACTATTATATATGATATGAGGATAACGAAAAAATCTATTGTTACAATATCCTTATCCAATTACATCCAACTTTGGGGTCGAAATTTTAAATCTACGGATCTGCTTCCGCCGGAAGTGAAACCACCCTCTCACCAGGTGAGATTTTCCCCTTAGTGTTTTTTTTTTTTCATCTAAAATTATATTATGGGAATATATAAGATGACTAGCTGATCCGGCAAACGTTGTTTTGCCATACATGTGATTTCAATTTTCAATTAATAAATAAAAAATAAGGGTTGGTCGTGGAAGGGTGAAAATTTAGGATTGTATGTGTTTTTGTATGTTGTATCATAAAGAAATAGAAACTTGTCCAAAAAATAAAAATTTAGGGGTGGACTGCCCTTAACATTTTGGGGGATGAAAAATAGATGTTGGCCGATTCTCAGACCTACTCAATACGCTCACAAAGTTTCATGAGAATCGGTCAAGTTTCGGAGGAGTTCAAGTTCGAACACCGTGACACGAGAAATTTATATACTAGATGGGCTGCAGTTATATTTAAATAATAGTTCGTTAGGTTAGGTTCTAAAAAGGATATAAAAAGCAGGGGCAGTGTAATAATTTATAATTAGTATTCTCACTCGCGAATCAAAAGCTCAAGTAGGCTCTACGCTAAAATCGGCAATTAATTATTTGAGTGGCAACATTAATAAGCGGGAAGTACTTATGATTTTACCCCACAGCTGGGTATTGTCGTCGCACGTGTCATTTCCTCCCCTATTTGTGGAGGACAAACGTTCAGGAAGTTATTTAAGCATAATGAACGTCCATCTTGACGACGCCATCTTGTTGTGTAGCGCGGGCTTTTTGACGTTTTAATTGTAGATGTTAAAGCACATTTTAAATTAAAAACGTTTATCTGGTCATTTAGACTGGTTTGGCAAAGGAAACGCTTACGGCGTATTAGAATCAATACTAATAACTGATCCGGCAAACGTTGTTTTGCCATAAATGTGATTTCTAGCAATCATTTTTTTAATTCAATACAAATAATTATCAGCTTTAAGTGTACGGGGATATGTTTATAATCGAAAGCGTTTCAAACAATAAAAGTATGCTTTATTTAGGTTTATAAATTAATCTTTATATGACACGTTTGTCGGTTTACCATAACAGTGCCATCTATTGATTACTTACTCAATCCAGTCGAAAAGTATCGACATCTGTCAATTAATTATAGACAAATAATTTGCAATAAAATATAATTAAAGATCTAAGCTATCCTATCTCTTAAGTTGGACCACACTCACGGTGTGCCAATTTAATTTAAAATCTGTTTAATTGTTAAGGAGTCCATCGCGGACAAACATCGTGACAGGAGATTTATATATAATAAGATATGGCTATGTTAAATGTCTTTCAAATTGGATATAAAATTTATAAGTGTACTTAAAATAGATGTTCAGATATATAAAGTTCAGATTCAACCAACTTTCAGTTTAATAATAAAATCAACAGGAAGTTACGATATTTTAGTATAGTATAAATTGCATTAAAGTTGCCTAATGTATAATAAGAACGATTAATTCCTTATAAAAATCATACGTGATAGAAAATGGCGGCCAGTGCAAGCTGGCTGCGCATCTGCCGCGCAGGTGGCAGACATCTTGAGTTTGACTTAGGGGAAGTCTGCTTTATCTATGACATTTGGGTAAATGTGGGCTCCGCGATAAGAAATTGTAGGCATAAGTACAAAAGTATTATTTAACATACACCAATATCTGGCTGTTTAAAAGCGACGTGGCTTTATAACCTGAGAGAGATTTTCACATACATGTTTCATTGACATCATTTAATTTTAATTTTTTTAAAGAATTGAGAAACCCCCAATTTTTATAAGAATTTTTATTATATTGCCTATTATGTTTTTTTTTTTAATTTCTCTACATAAAAAATCATTTTTTTATATTTGGAAAGCCAATAAATAAAAAATGCTTTAAATGTTGACATTAAGCCGAGCCGAAGTGTAACCAACTCAAACACGCATACATCGTAAATGTTTTTGCTTTTAATCTTATTAACCTACCCTCAATGTAACTGTTTATGAAATTTAAGTTTTCTCTAAATGATGTTACTTATCTTGAGAAATAAAGAATTATAAACCTTCATTTGGACACCGATTTGACTACAGTGCGGTGTTATCTGTATTAATAAAATAGGTTTTTTGAGGTTTGATTTTTGTTAATGTCGATTGTTTAGCCATAACGAGGCGAGCGGTTACTTGAGCTAATAAAACATTATTAACTGAAGCTCTTTGGTTACAGCGCCACGCACGTCCTGTACTGGTGGGACACCGAACAACCTACCACCACTCACCTTCCACTCCGTTCATGGGGAGAACATCCGGATCTCCAGGGATGGCAGCATCGCACGACGCGTGGAGTCATTCTGCAAAGGCGTCGCGTTTAGTGCTAGGCCAGTACGAGTCAATGAAAAGGTGAATATCTGTTTAGACTATATCTAATATATAATTCTCGTGTCACGGGGCTCGAACTTGAACTCCTCCGAAACGGCTTCACCCATTCTCATGAAACTTTGTGAGCGTATTGAGTAGGTCTGAGAATCAGCCAACAGCTATTTTTCATCAAATGTTACGGGTAGTCCACCTCTAAATTTTTTCCTATTTAATAGGTACAATTTTTTAGTTTCTATTTTTTTTATGATACAACATACAAAAATACATACAACCCTAAATTTTCAACCTTCTACGATCAAGCCTTATTTTTTATTTATTAATTGTAAATTGAAATCACATGTATGGCAAAACAACGTTTGCCGGATCAGCTATTATATACATAAGTATATCAGATCTTTGTCACGGTCGGTTCCTCAGTTTCATAGTATAAATGTGGACTGTACCTGGGATCGATCCCGGGAGGCTGTTCTGCAGGCTAACATGTTGAGCGATTTTTATTTTATACTATATTAAATTTAGTTGTTCCTGCATAAATTTAATTGATTGTGTTTAATAGAATAAGTGAAAAATATGACACCAGAGAGTTGTTAATTATTATTGATAGATTATCCAATCCCTGATTATCCAACGCGAAAAATAAATTTACTGCATTATAAGTACCTTCAGGATTCTGTTGAGGTTAATTTGGAAGGATATTATTGCTACGAAGCAATTAGGACGTAGCCGATTCGAAAGGGTCATAGGGAAAAATTAAGTATTTAACTATGTCAAATTTATGTTTCTAATAAACATATCTAAAATTTCAGATTTGCATCCGATTCATAGAAGTGTCGGACAGCTGGAGCGGCGTCATCAGATTTGGCTTCACCTCGCACAATCCGGAGACTCTCCCTCATCCGATACCAAAATACGCCTGTCCGGACCTGACCAACAAACCCGGCAGCTGGGCTAAAGCTCTAGGCGAGAGGTTCTACGATAAGGACAACCTTCTGCACTATTACGTCACATCGAACGGTGACGTCCACTTCGGGATCAACGGTGAAGACAAAGGATGCTTCTTCTCAAACGTGGACACCCGGAGCCCGCTATGGGCCCTGGTCGATGTCTACGGGAACTGCACCGCTGTTCAATTCGTAGACCCGAGGATGCCGCAAGCGACGCACGTGTCGCCCGTCGTAGAAGACAGATTGATTGGCAGCATGCGATCGCTATCCGTAGAAGAACCGCTGCCGGCCCCAAGATATAAGAACCCGTTAGCGCCCCTCAACCTTCACCGGATGATGGGCAGGAACGTGCAGTTCGTGAACGAGAGGGGAATCGCCGCTCGCGTCCCGTCCGAGTTCTGCCAAGGGTACGTCTTCACCGCTCGCCCCATGCGCCCCGGCCAAACGATCATCGTGCAGATTCTGTCCACCGATGCGGAGTACTCGGGGAGTTTAGCCATCGGCCTGACGTCATGCGATCCAGGTACCCTCAGGCCCTGTGATCTACCAGATGACGCTGAGCAGCTCTTGGATCGGCCAGAGTACTGGGTTGTTCGGAGGGATGCGGCAAACGATTTGAGAAGGGGAGACGAGCTGGCTGTCACGCTCACCTTTGATGGGGAAGTGAGGATTGGGGTTAATGGGTCAGCACCCATGACCGTGATGCACGTCGACCACACGCTCAAGTTGTGGGCGTTTGTCGATATTTACGGCGCAACCCAAAAGGTCAGGATGCTGACGTCACAAGTGATGCCAGCTCAGACGCCGCCGCAGCAGCTGCGGGTTCTCACGCGTTCCGCAGCCCCAATAGCAGCTACCAACGGGGGCACGGTGCTGGTCGTCAGTCTGCCGCCTCAAAATGGAGCGCAGAACGCGGTCAACTCCCACCAGGGCTTCACGCTGGCCAGCGCTCATTATATCGAGGTAAGATCGAGTTATCAAAAGTTGAAATTATTTATTGTTGAGAGTAGAGGTTATCAAAACTCACTTTTCTAAATAGTATCACTAACAAGCTAATCTTCCTTTACAGCCGATCCAATCGTCATCTCAAGTCTGTGCCACAAGTCTGCCGATAGCATCTCAATCGCAGACATGCTCGTCCTACCAACGCCCGAGAGAAGTCTGCTCCACGAGCCAAAACAACTCGAACGAGCAAGTCCGACTGCCCAACGGCCACTCGGAAATGAGATTAGACCGGTTTCAGAACGGTCCATCAACCAGCCGACCTTCCACATCCCACCAGCCATACTCGGTCATCGGCGAAGGCCTGACTGGGACAGAGTGCACCATCTGCTACGAAAACCCAATAGATAGTGTTCTATATATGTGCGGACACATGTGTATGTGCTACAGGTGCGCGGTGCAGCAATGGAGGGGCAAAGGGGGCGGCCAGTGCCCCCTCTGCAGGGCACAGATCAAGGATGTCATACGCACTTACAAATCGTGAGTCTGTGGTCGCTTGACAGGTGCCACTGTCAGTCTCGCATGCCAAAAACGAGGTTCTGTATATAAACCATGACAGAGTGTAATATATTTGAGTAATCTACATGTAGCGTACATAAAAAATGGAGTATTAATATAGTATTTTAACCTTTGACAGCTTGACACGATAAAGCACACGGAAATGACATAATACGATTTCGGTGAAATGTTTAATGCACTAGGTTTTAAGGTGTACTCGAGGTTAAAAACTTCTATGAGTGTTAGCAATGCTAGGCAAATAGGGTTCCTAGGATGTACTAAATAGGGCATATAGGCTGCAACATCGACGTCCTCATTCGTGATATTGCATTTATTATACGATTTTCTACTATAAACAAAGCTAACATTCAGACGCAAGGCTTAGTGTGAATAGTCAGACTTTGACAGTTGAGTGACAGTTCGCGCCTAGACTTGTTTTTGAATCTTTAGCTAGGGGTTCCTCAAGAAGTCACTGCAACTGATTTAGATTTTAAATAAACCACTTATTTAAAATGATTTATATGTTTTTGTATTAGCTACAAATTATGTGTGCAGTGATCGATGCTGATAATTCTTAAAACAATCTTTAGCTCAGTTCCATAGATTATCTATGGTCAAACGCTGCCATAGCTATATACTGCCGAATTGTTTGGAAATTATCAACATTTGTTTTTTATGAGTACGTCAAGTCTACGGTGAATTCAGGAATTGATATTAACCATTCCTTTTTGCTCAAATTTTTAGGCATATCATACTATGCACATATCTTTAACTGCTTATTGTGTTCAGCAATATCACAACACTATACAGATACAGATTATTTAAAAAATACATTAAATTTAATTATTTGTCTGGTGTTTTTATCTGTGTTTTAAAACTGGTCTTTTCAATTTTGTTTTTCCTTCTATCATTCCTTTCTTCTACATATTATTTCTGATTTGACTGTTAATTATTTATTTGTTAGTGTAAGTTTTATATAAGTATTTGGGTACGGCCATTTTGACAGAAGCTCAAGATGTCTGTACTCAACGTGCTACCAAAACCGTGTGACCAGTAACAATTATGAACCAAATTATTTGTTAATATTACAATATGACATTAAATATTAATATATGTGATTCTAAGGGAAGGATATCGGCAGGATAACTTCAGAGAAAAGATTTATATATAGCCACGTTTAGAAGACCAAGAGTAAAATTTTTTTAGCCCAAGTATTATCCATTTATTTTTCAC
The DNA here is from genome assembly GCA_963693355.1 of Pontia daplidice. NCBI lineage: Eukaryota > Metazoa > Arthropoda > Insecta > Lepidoptera > Pieridae > Pontia > Pontia daplidice. The sequence goes on along the minus strand of CAVNZL010000016.1, from coordinate 1,576,384 downwards.
AGCGGACACACTGAAAGAAATATGTCAGTGATTTAAAATAAATGATATTTCTTTCCATTAGCTTAATGAATCAAATATCCTGCCCTTAGAAGACTCTTAATTTTAATATCAGTTATTTTATAAGGTACAAGATCTTATGGGTTAATACTAAGACCGTGGAGGTACCAAATATGTGATAAGTTTAATTTTTTATTGAGGTCACTGTATAGCGTTGTCATCTAGTCGTTAGTAATTTATTTTCTTTCAAAATTTTCATTTGATTTCTATGTTGGCATTTAGATTAAGTTTACAAATAAAATGGTTATCAAAATTATTTATTCTTTTAATACATTTTTAATAAAATGATGGAACATGAAAATGGAGGCTTTAGATTTATATTACTTTTCTATACATTATAAAGATATGATAAAAATAAGCTGTTGCCACCCGCGAGCTCGTTTGCCCCCCCCTTTATAAAAAGAAAAAAATCTTGAATATTACTGCATTAGGATGCTATGCAATGTATCAGCGAGTACCATTGCTATAATATAACACCACAATCAATTTGAATGTTGACAAATTTTCAAATTTATTTTTAAATTTAAAAATCAATAGGTAAAAACAATAATAATATAAAAATATCTTCGATGAGATAATTATTAAAGAAGAGACAAATTTTCCCGCTCAAATACTCACAGCTGTCATGTGACTCCTTACGCATTGGAGTTTTGGAATCAAGTGTCGTTTAGTTGCCTAAAAATGACCATGAATAAAGTTTCTGAAAACTTTATATTATAAATCAACTTCGTACTGGTAATAATTATTTATAATAGTTATATGGCTGACAGGACTCAATGTAGTTCAGTTTGTGTTCATAGAATCGACTTCATTATTCACGATTCGACAAGTCGCATTGCGCTGTTAGTAGTGCAGTCATCTTAGTTCATAAAAGTTAAAAGTACGCACACACATGGTCTCAAATAATACCATCGTAGTCAAAATATATTCTTGTGACAGTGATAAGGCAGAAAGTCTCAGTGCCGTTAATAATACCGATTGGATGCGGAACCCTAAAAAATCCTTTTCCATTTCATAATTTGTGTTCGCGCCATCTGCACTTTCATAAATAAACTGAGACTATTTCTTCATGCATAATCTTATGAAGATATAGCGACTAAAGAAATATTTAAATGCGTAAATGTTTTTATGATTATAATAAATTAAATCTAATTAAAAACAAGAGATACATGACCTTGCAAACGAGCATCTACTCATGTTTAATGCGGTTGTAAGTTTCTGAACGTAACGGTACATACAACATAACGTAAATCTTACGAAGCGTCATGGCCCACAGCAGTGTGACCATTTCTCGCAGTCGTTGGAAATTATGGTAAATTTGTGTGCGGAACAAATTTCTTTTTTGTCTTGTAACCATATATTTAAAATTTTATTGATACAAGTACCCTTTTTTAAAGTTATAAAGTACGCTAAGTAATGGATTATTAAAATGTGTGATTAAATATATTTATCATTTATTTTGTTTGTTGCAGTTTATAGGAGGACTAGCAAAAACACTGCTAAGCGTCAGAACAGATCACAGATGAATAATGGGGTACTTTTGTTATTATTAAGCGTATAACCTTTATTTTTCGCCTTTATTCCGAACAAAAAATATTAATAATCGAATGAGATAGTGCAAAATATTGTTAAGTTGGGAATTATATTCCAACAACCATCGAATTTTATGATTCAAGGTAAGTTTTTCATTCATAAATCTTACAGAATTAATTTACTTCATACTCTAAGTACCTAAGTTTTATTAGCATGTGTTGTATTTCACGAGTTAATTATAGGTATCTGTTTTAATATAAACGCCATTTTGATACGGTTTTATAATTAATCAGCATTATTGATCTTAATCCAAAAGGTACGCAGACAATTTTAACTGTATTCTTATGTAAATGTCCTAGTTAATATCTATTGTTAATAAAAGTTGTTGGTCGCCTTATTGCTCGTGTGACGGAAACTTTGACTCATTATTTACAGTTATTTTTGTGTACTTTCATAATAAAATGTCGGTTTCTGATTGATAGTGATAAAAATACACGATGAAAATTTTTTAACGCCGCTTATTTAAATTATTAAAGGTAATCGCAAATAAATTGATGTGAACTATTTGAAAATGTTCCACTTTCATGTGCCTTTACTTTAAATATTAGTTTGCAAGTCCTTGTTTGTAAAACTAACTAGTTTAATTTATATGTAACTAACTAGATGTATTTTGTTTGTAAAAGTGAATGTCCATTAACAATTGGACATTAGTAAAAATGTCACCTTTTTGTTATTTATATTGATTAATAATATGAACATACATTAGTGATGGCAAATTTGAATAGTGCTTTATCTAAACATGATGAAATTATGAAAACTTACACAATGAGACTGATTTATTTTAACTGTTTCAAAGTAACTTTTGGTTTATAGTAATACTAACAGGGAATTAAACTTTTATGGTTCCTTATTGTAAACATAAGTAGATTAACTCCACTTTCTAATTAAGTATTAATGTTGGAATCAAATATTATATTACAATAAGTGTCAGTACATGGTGTTTCTTATTAATTACCTTTACATTTTAAACTAAGCATACATGGCAATTCACCATATTATGCACACAAACATGAAATTGCCAATGCAAAATTTTGTCTTTTTCCTTGAGTGTTTTTGTAAACTGAATAATATTTATTAATTAATTGAATCTCATTCCAGATGTTTTGCTTACAAGAGAAGGAGTTGCATGCTGATCCTTTTAATGAAAAGGATCCACTTGAAAGTCACACACTTACAGACTCAAGTGACGATGAGCCATCTGCAAAAAGACTTAAATTTGACTCAGAAGTTAACCTCAAAGTTTACCAGATACCCACCTACAATACACCAAAATCCCTATCAATTTATCCTGTACCATCAAATACTATATCAAATACACTACCTAAATTTGTAAACAACCCTTTAAATTTAGCAAATCCCTTAGATATAGCAGCTAATGTTAATAATGTTGTGAAGTCATTGCAAAGTAGATATTCTTTGCCAGCAAAGTTGATGATCACTCCAGTGCCTAAGACTGATGGAGAGGTAGTGAGATATAAGAAAAACGGAGAGATAGCAAAGAAAAGAGGACCTCCTAAAGGATATAAACGTAAACCAAAGGAGCTCTCCCAGAGTTTTACTAATGGAACTGTGTTACAGGTATGTTGAATGTTTACATAACCAAATATTATCTGTATGTGGAATAAATACAGAAATTTTAACATAAATCAATCTTATCTGCCATTGGACAAAGCTTATTAAACTTTCAAATTATCTTTACTTTACTTTACGGCATGTGTATTTTCTACTTTTGTTATATACCTGGCAAGTTCCCGCATCCTCATTCTAACTAAATATACCATAGTTTGATTAAATTGACTATAACATGTACATCATAACTACCAATAGAAATTCATGTAATTCTTACAATGTCTGTAGGATATTTTGCAAATTGGTGATGTGATAAAAAGTATTGTGACTACTAAAGCCTAAGTGGCCGCCATTTATTTAAAAAGTTGTACAAAACTTTTTCAATATACTAAAAATTACTTATGAAACAGCATTTACATATTGATTTAAGTGGTGAGTTTTCACACTTATTGATTGGATATATGTATTCCATTATATGCATAATAGGTTAGTTATAGATATATTGTTTGATAGAAGTTGTAGTTCAATAAAGCCTATATTGCTTAACACTATTGTACATTATATATCAATAATATTAATTAATTATTAAATATCAAAAAAGGAGTACCTTTTTCTGTATTAATTAAATCTATTATATTATTTATATTTAAATCGGGCCCATTTCCCCTTGGGGTAGACAGACCATAGACTTCAACTTGCCATCCTTGCATACATCTCTTGTCTTTCCACTCCAATTATATTTATCATACACACTTCACAAGCCTTTTTTTTAGAAATTAATTATTATTTTTTAATTATTTCATTATTAACGTTATATACAATAGATTACATTTCAGGAAGATTACATTACAAGAAGTCATCATATAATAAAATTATTATAATTTCAGCATACAAAAAACAAAATATTGACAAGTCTCTTAGCGACAAACAATACAACCGTGACAACAGTTGAACAAACTCCAGAAGTGGCCCCACCAGTTATAAATGAACCGATTAAATTACCACCAGGTAATTAAATTATTTATTTAGACTTGCTTCGTATTTTATTCCAAAAAAATATTAATATTAACACAACCTTAACTTTGTATAATTTTTTTTATAAATTCAACGGCAGTGTAAAAAAATAAAAAATAAAATATTATTTATTTATTTATAAATACATAATTAATAAAAAAAGTGTGTAGTTTGTCAAATGTTAATTTATTTACAAACTACCAATCTGCTTTCACATCTCTACTAAATGGAACTCGAAAAGTTTGTTAAAAGCTAAGCCTGAAGCTTTAGCCTCAGAAACATGGAAATTAAAAATTGCTTCTGACAATACATGCATTCTGTAAAAACTCTTAATGTAATTCAAAAGTGACAATTGTACGAGTCCACATTTTATAAGGTCGATAATATTTTCCAGGTGTTGAACTGGTTGAGCTCTACTTGGATCCCGAAGACTGGTTCCCATCTGAGCCTTACCGCATGTCGTTTAGTCGGAAAAAGAATCCCAAATGGAAGAACTTTCCCTACCGCTGCGAACACTGTTTCAAGGTAACTCATACCAGTATTCCAAACTGCATAAATGATAGAGGTAATACGTCGGGTGTGGCATACCCTTGCAGGGCTACCGAGTGGCGTCGACGCTGGTGAGCCACGCGGCCGAGCGCCACGGCTCCGTGCCGAAGGACCTGGCCATCCCGTGCCCCTGCTGCCCCCACGTCTCCCTGCGCCGCAAGCAGCACAAGAAGCACCTGGAGACGCACTCCAGCAGGAAGCACAGGATATTCTGCCTCTATTGCTTACCGCCGTGTAAGTGCTTTTTTATATTGTTACTGGTTAACCCAAACAGTGTTATTAAACATATAGTATATATAAATATTCGGTCACGATGTTTGTCCGCGATGGACTCCTAAACTACTTAACTGATTTTAAATTAAATTGGCACACCGTGAGCAGTCTGTTCCAACTTAAGAGATAGGATAGCTTAGATCTTTAATTATAGTCGCAATTTTTTTTTATTGCAAATTATTTGTCTATAATTAATGGACAGTCACAATTATTTGTTAGCTTCAAATTTCTAACAGATGTCGATTCTTTTCGACTGGATTGAGTAAGTAATCAATAGATGGCACTGCTATGGTAAACCGACAAACGTGCCATATAAAGATTAATTTATTAACAATTAAAAAATGATTGCTAAAAATCACATTTATGGCAAAACAACGTTTGCCGGATCAGCTAGTATAGTATAAAATTTAATTGCTATTAATCAAGCTAAAATAAGGTTACAATATTAAAAAACACTAAACAGAACAAGAAAAAAGAACCAAAACTTGGAAGCGAAGTGTCCTATGTCCTATATAAATGGTGGTAGTGTGCCCGAATTAAACACTAGTGCTGTTTTTTGCTTTGGTCTTAAATGAAATTCTTGTTAAGTTTAATAAATTGGTTGCTTAGGTCGGCTTAATTGAGAGAAAAACACTTTGTTAACGGATTAAGTTATGTATTTTGTAAATTAAAGTATATTACATCACGTAAAGTTTATTATGGTAGACTGAAGACAAAAGGTGTCAATTGTCAAAATAGTGTCACAGCTGCAGAGAGGTTGTGTGTTATCTGTGTCCTCCGTGAAAATGGAGGACACCGTATAAATACATAACTTAATCCGTTAATAAAGCGTTTTTCTTTATGAGTAATAGTTATGTTAATATAAGACAATATAAGGTCGGCTTAGGTTTGCTGCTAGCCCTGACGGACATGTTTATATATGACATATAAATATATCCATCTAAGATCTCCTCGCAGCTCACTTTTTAGTAAGCTAACAAAATTAGAATAAAACAAATGTTTTTTGCACTGATTTCAGATGACGCATCGGAGCCCTTCGTGAAGGAGTCGGAGAAATATCCATTTGACAAGTTCCCGCAGTACTGGTACGCGTCTGAAGAGTCGTTGAGGCTTCACAAGAAGAGGAAACACCCCTACGCGGCCATGTATAATTATAACTGGTTCGCCACGTGGGCGGACTATCAGCCGAACAGCTAAGTGTATAACTTTCTCATATAGGTGTATAAGTTGGATCTTACCGAGTAATCTTCTGAGATTTTTCATCAAATTTAAAAAAAAAAATTGTATCATTCAAATGGAATTTTTAATTATTATTATCATTTATTTATGATTTTCACTAACTAAGATTATACAAAAGTGAGTGTAGCAATACATTTTATTTTTTAAGTTATGTCAATGGAAAGTAATTAATTGCGTTTTTTGATGGAGGTTTTTTTTATCGATTTAATTATTTTGAAGAATCATTGTTTCGTTTTGACGATAATTTAATTGTGAACGGATGTAAATACAAATTCCAATTAGAACTCAACGTGGGCCCAATAATTAAACCCCTTTTAGAATTAATCACCAAAAATATATATTTCCACTGGCAACATTTTGTTATACAACATAAATATATTTCCACCACACTTGACAAAAGTTCTAGACGTTTGAAGAAATCGGCTTGCTCTGCCATTTTAAGAGATTTTAAAACGCAATAACTTCCTACGTTGGAATAAATAGTTTCTAATATTTACATAAAAATCCATACCGCGGCTGATTCCTAGGCTATCCTATCTTATTGCGAAAATACTCATTTTTCCCGCGGAAATCGCCTATCTAGAGATCAAGTACAGAGTAGTTTAAAGTTTGACAGAACACCTCAACACTGAATGATGTTGCCAATTGTCACAAGCTTTTAATTTATTAATCGTCTATTTATCATAGAATATTTCATATATAACATTGGTGTATCAATGAGAAAATATACTTAATTACTGTCAAATTTTGTTTACTGTCAAAGCTGTCAGTATAGGTTTTGTTCGCGATTCATGTGTATAAAACTAATACCATGGTTTATCGGAAAATAAATTTAGTCAAAGCTGAGAGCCGTTCAGAGTAAAGCCTATTAAAAGCTGGTTCAATTGTGTTGAGAAAAAATTGACAACACAAAATAAGAACTGTCTCTAGGCTGTATGGGCTAAATTCCTTTGCCTTTCCCATTAGGGATAAATTTAAAAAAAAAAAAAAACTATCAAATGTTATAAAGCATAAAACCTAGTATTTATTATCTGTTGTGTATATATGGAATGTTTGGAGATCGATTTTTAATGCTCTATTTCAGTAATTGGAAACTATTTATTTAATCAGTTAAACCGCAGCGTGAACATAATCTATTTTTTTTTTATATAAAAAAGGTTCGAATTTTTTTCCCATGAACGAAGGTCGATGAAATTAAAATCATTTTCGTCTCAAGTATACATAGAAATGAATTTTATATAACTCCTCGTTAATTTCTTGGCAAAATAAAAAACTAAAAATATTTTTCCTTCAAACAATTCATGTTGACATCGATCAAAGGTGAAATTGATTTGTCGTGTGCTATGGGGTAATATTACTTCATATTAATAAATTAATGATTTTTTTGGTTTATAATTCTTTATTTCTCAAGATAAGTTAACATCGTTTAGAGAAAATTTAAATTTCATAAATAGTTACATTGAGGGTAGGTTAATAAGATTAAAAGCAAAAACATTTACGATGTATGCGTGTTTGAGTTGGTTCTCTTCGGCTCGGCTTACATGAATTTAACATTACTTTATTATTCAAAGTTTAGGATGCTTTTTTTCAGAAGATTTTTAAATTGATTATGATAATGATTTTTCGGATGTTAACATTAATATAGGCTTAATGTCAGTGTATAAAAAATCTCCCTATTTAAATGAATTTTCGTTAAAAATGTGGAATAGAAACAATACGCTTAAAATTGTAAACCTCTTGCTTTTTGGCAATCATAGGACATAAGTATTCACCGACAGGGTTGCCATATTGGCTTACGTGAAACCCTGATAGTCTGTGCGGAAAGAGAACTGCGAACAATGTATTCTTTAGTCGTTTCTCTTTCCGCACAGAGTATATTAGTACTTAGTTATCAGTGTTGCCAACGTTTGGTAGATTGTATATATTTTGGATGATTATTATGGAAGCGTGTGCCTTTACATTCCAAGAGATGGCAATATTTTTCAATGTCGCGTAGGGATAGGTGTATATTTTAAATACTCATTGCAACGTAATTTTGTAAATATAATATTATGGTACAAAATAAATCAGTATTTTTGTATGAATTTAATGCATTTAATAGATTAAATATAGATATAATTTGCACGTATTGCATTTCTGATAATTGGAAAATATGTTTTTATACGACTAAAACGTTTTGATCAAATGACACGTGTTTTAAGATTGACAGCTGACAAGTGACAGTATAAAATGTGACGTGACGTCGTAATGATAAAATCTATTTTCGATTATTAGAAACGCATTGTTCACGGTTGCCATATTTAACTAACGGATAACCGTAGTTTGTAAACGTTTAGTTTTAATGTTTATGATAATTTGTATTTTAACTTGCACTACATCACAGAACCAAATCGCTACAGTATTATGTATATAAGATTGATTCTTGCACTTTGACGAAATTGAGGGCCGACAATGTTTTTGAACATCTTTTTGTTACAATTTTTTTAACTTTACACATGTATTGTTTACTTTAAAAATTAAAACGCCTATAATTTGTTTGGTTTAAGGCACTCGCCTTTTTTCGGCAAAGCGTAAGCGGAATAATTTATTTGTATTTAACGATACCATCTCTAGGCCATTATAATCTTATGATTGAGACTATTATAAGTAATATACGACATTCTTCTACATCTTACTATAGCTATTACTTGATTGAAATATATAGCGAATTAACAATCGTAGACAGACGGAGCGACTCAATCCGACCATACAATTGATTCTTAGCATTTTTGAGCCCAAACGCTCGCTAGTATAGCAATCTGCCTTGGGCTAAAACTGACTGACAAATGTCAATTTTTGACATACATCAGTCACATTTAGCGGTAAGCCAAACTGTGAATCTTTTCTAACACCGCTTGGGTCAGAGATAGATATCTGTTCAGCTATTTACTATAAAAGAAAGCTTTTACCCCATTATCCGTTTGAAAAATCCAAAATGAAAGCGACAATTGATCGTAGTATAATTCTTTTTATTGTTTGTCAAGACTGATTATTTGCCCTCAAAGAATAATTGTAATATAAAAATTGGGAGGGTTTGTACGATCAAACTGCATTGTAAGGTTTATAAGCCATAGAGGGCGCAAAATAAATCTATTATCATATCATGTTTTATATTGAAATGATCGATACTTGATGTCCGGAGTTCGCTGCGAACGGATAGTATGCATATAGGTAGCTCTCGAGTGTTGCAGCTTTTAAAGGATTTCTCTAAGGTTTTTAAGAGCCACTCCCGTCCTTTTAACAAGTGTCTCTATATGACTGACAGATGTCAAAAATTGACATTTGTCAGTCATATTAACCGGACTCACAGATTTTAATCAGACAAAATCTGTCATTACCTTTTTCTACATTATCTGGTTTTACCGACTTCACATCACAATATTATTAAGAATCCACCAAAATGTTACATTTACTACTTAAGTATAGAAATTAAGTGTATAAATACTCCAGTATTTTTAGAGTGAATTGTACTGAGGATTTGTAAATACATTTCTTTTTTATATGTGTGTTTTATTATCCCATGCCTTTCCCAATTCGCTTCGAGGGCGACGGCCACAAAACTGCGGAGATTTCTAATATCGCGTGACAACATGCAGGTCTATATTGTAGGAGATATTAACTCGTTTTAAGCCATGAGGATGACGTACTTTAGACCCGCTCAGAAACCCAACAATGGACAATAACTTTACCATATAAGGCTCTGCAAATTCACAACTGAGCGCTTCAGAAGGCACTTTCTGCCGCGCACCACCGCTATGTGGAACCAGCTGCCAAAAGAGGTATTTCCGAACAATTACGACTTTGGGACCTTCAAAAAAAGAGCGTATAAACATCTTACAGGCCGGAAACGCACTGGTGATCCCTCTGGCTTCGCGAGTGTCCATGGGCGGCGGTGTCGCTTAGCATCAAGTGAGCCTCCTGCTCGTTTTATAAAAAAGCCCTTTTTTCCAAAATAAAATACAACTGCCGAAAATTGAACCGTTTCTTTAACATATAGTGTAGCCTATGTCCTACGTAGGTAATTTCATTTTTAATTAGGTGTGCAGGCCGGTCTGCAATGACAGTCCGTTGCCATGACACACTGTCAATAAATGGAAAAAAATATGGTTGTTTTTGCTCATGTAGACTAAATTATTTAATTTTCTTTTCACTCCTTCTATTTGTTTGTGTAGTGTATATATCTTTTATTCAATAAACTGTTTTCGGTAAATTATCAATTATCTATCACATTTGACAAAAGTTATAGACGTTTGAAGAAATCAGCTTGTTCTGCCATTTTGAGAGATTTTAAAATGCAATAACCTCCTACGTTGGAATAAATAGTTTCTAATATTTACATAAGAATCCAAATCCGCGGCTGATTCGTAGGCTACCCTGTCATATTGCGAAAATACTCATTTTTCCCGCGGAAATCACCTGTCTAGAGATCAACCACAGAGTAGTCTAAAGTTTGACAGAACACCTCACGCTACAAACACAATAAAACAAGATAATTTATTTTACATTTTATTAAACTTTGGTAATCTAACAGACATTGTGAATATTATAACAATCAATTTTACACAACCATATACAGTCTGTTCGTTAATTTTTATTGTATTTTACTTTTTCAAAGACAAATAATTATAGGTCAATCATTTTTAATCTATATTGCAAACGTCACTCGGACTTGAAATCATTCCAAGATTTGTTATCATTGACAATACAATAAGACTGAGCGAGACATAACGGACGGAACTGAAGGTAACATGAAAGTTACCTTATTGTAAACAAACATGTCTTGACACTAAACAGAATAGACATATATGGAAAACGCGGCCATAAGTGGTAACGTTCAACGAAAACTATGTTTTTAGTTAAGATACTTAAAACTTAACTTTAAATCGGCTGTTAACACAAGCGGCCCCAGATTAAGTGCCATCTGGCGGTACCTAGTGGTACCGCATCGTAGTTCCAATAAATCGATGTATTGCTAGGCGATGAGTTGTGTCGGTGTGCCGCTAGAGGTCGCTTGTGTATTGACGAGACGGCAGACGCCATTACTCACTTTTACTTTGAACATTATAAAGATTGGACGAGGAAGATTTTCGGTTTTTATTTAAGTATTTTATTCACAGTTTTTGACGAAACGGGCTACCAAAATTTTAAATAGTTAAAATAGTAAATTTGCAGTAATTGATAGATGTGAAAAATCGTATTTGATTGAAAATTACCAACATGTCTGCAGTATGTACGATTATCGCATCTATGTAGTTATTTAATACTCATCGTGGAATGGGTAGTCCGGGTGGTGAGTGCTGAAAAAAAAAATTCATTAGACTTGCTGACACTTGTAACATGACATGACCATAGATTAAAGATGACTTCTTGTCAATGAAAAGAAAAACACTGTTATATAGATTAAGTTATGTATTTTACAAAATTTAAATATATTACATTAGTTTTTCACGGTAGACTCAGCCTAAGTAAGTTAACAAAGTGTTTTTCTTTAAATGAATAATAGTTATGTTAATTAAAGACAATATTATTCCTGTCAATGTCTTATGACACATTTCATTGAATGCGAATATATTAAATATATCCGAAAATTAAAAAAATTGAAATTGAAAATTAAAATTAAAATTAAAAAAAATCTTTTGTTATGTTACTTTCTTAATTGTCTGTATGGAAATCTAGTGCATCAAGAAAGAACTGGCTTCTCAAACACAGATGATACCTAGCTGAGAAGCCAGGGGTTATATTTTATGGTGTAATGGATTATTCTTAATAAAATTATTACTTATTTTGATACTAAGGCCTCAGAATGTAGAACAAAAGACGAAATGATACCGTTGTTATACTGGAGATGCGTCACGCGACGAAAAACATCTTTCACCAAAAATCTTTTTATATCCTCACATGTGAATACGATTTGGCAAGTAGAAAATATTTCAATATGATGTGGAAGGTATATTACATTTGTATATTTTTGCATAAACTTCGATCAAAATAAAGTCTCTATAAAGTCCTATATATATTATCTGTTGTTTCGTTTGTCAATCAGTCTTCTTTGTCTATGCACACTTTTCCAATCATATCTTTTTCTACCATTGTAAATGAAAAAAATGTTCATATTTGATATCATCAGAACCTTGCCTAAAGGGCATTAAACATTTAAAAAAATCTGATGAATTAGGTTACTTACTCTCCCATAGAGCACAGTCTGCCATTACATTCGAAGCTGGCGATCAGTTCCATGTCCTCAGGCGAAAGCTGGAAGTCGAAAACGTTGAAGTTCTGCTCAATGCGGCTCTTCGTCACCGACTTCGGGATTACTATCATTTGACGGTCGATTGCATATCTGTAAAACATTATTTATTTTTATTTTATTTTTATTCCAACAGAGACAACAACAGCCATTCTTAACACTAGTACAATTTTAACTTAAATTAATCACATATTTTTCCGGCCAACAAGTTGTCCACAGTATACAAAAATATGAGACGCCGAGTTCTTCTTTGAATTAAATAAATAATAATAGTTGCTTATATAAGTACAAGTACTACGTAAAAAAGAAAATACACAAAATATTATAAAAAAAATAATCACATAACATAAGTATACATACGTTCTTAAATCAAGTGTGAATAATTATTAATAAATAAATATATACAATAATATACAATATACATATACAAACACATACATATATATGCATATACATATACACATACATATACATATATATACACACACACACGCATACATACATAGATATATAACACATATTCTTAGTTTTGTAGCAATATATCTTTAACACTGCTCAAAAAGCTCCTTTTACTACCCACAAAGGGATCAATATCATTAAAACATTTATTATAATTATATGCTAAGCGCGACAAAACCGCGTTCTGCCCGTAATTGGTTCTGTGCGAAGGCACTACCAAGAGATATGTATGCCTTGTGCGGCGCGAAGGTACATCAAACCTAAGTTGCTGTAAGAGCTCCGGACAATCAATTCTGCCACGCAGCACGTCATACAGTAATCCCATTTCTAAAACTAATCGGCGCTTCTCAAGTGTTAACAATTTATGTTCTTGGCAATTTTCCTGATATGTTCTCTTGACATATTTAAATTTGTAATTTATATGGTTCAAAAACCTTTTTTGAATGTTTTCGATCCTGTTTTTATGTATAGCATATATTGGCGACCATATAGGTGCGGCATATTCTAGAATACTTCGAACATATGCATAATAAACAACCTTTAGACTAGTGACTGAAGTAAATGGTTTACATGTACGTATAACAAATCCTAAGTTACGAAAGGATTTATTTACAACTTCACTAACATGATGAGAAAATGTCATTTTTGAATCGAGACAGACGCCCAGATCTCGAACTGACTCAACTCTTTCCAATTCAGTGTCGTTCAATTTATATTTAAATTTTATTGGCTTACTTTTGCGCGTGAAGCTAATGCAATGGCATTTAGGAATGCTGACAGTAATATTATTAATAGCATAATATGACATAAGATTGTTCAAATCCTGTTGAATTAACAAACAGTCGGATGTAGAATTTACTCTCATAAATACTTTCTTATCATCAGCATACAAAATGTGCTTAGCGCTCTTAAAGCATATATCGATATCATATATATATGCGTTGTAGAATAAAGGCCCAAGGTGTGAGCCCTGGGGGACGCCCGATGGTATAGTGATAAAGTCAGATCTGTAACCACCCATGACTACAGCCTGTGAACGATTAGCAAGGTATGAGGTAATCCATCTCAAGAGGTCTCCATGTATACCCAGCGATTCAAGCTTTTGCAACAAGATGATGTGATCTACGCGGTCAAAGGCCTTTTCAAAGTCCGTGTAGATAACATCAACCTGTCCACCGTTCTCCATCTGCTCCAATACATAATTTGTGAAGAGCGTCAAATTAGATACAGTGGAGCGGTTTTTCATAAAACCGTGTTGCGAGTCAGGTATTCCTTTCGCAATAATTGGGTAAATATAATCACAAATTCCTTTTTCAAATACTTTTGCTATAGCACATAAAATTGAAACCTGACGATAGTTTGAAATAAGAGCCTTCGAACCTTTCTTATGTATTGGAACTATAAGTGCTGTTTTCCAAATGGTAGGAAATACACCCTGACGTAACGATTTAGAAAACAGAATAGATAACGGAAGAACCAACGTTTCAGCACAATTAGCTAAGAACACCGGCGGTATACCATCAGAACCTGCACCTTTAGACTTATCAAGACTTTCAAGACGTTTATGTATGTCCGTCGGAGAAATATGTACTTGAGAAATTATATCATTATCATTTGCTGGGATGCTATTCGATTGATTAGGCGAAGTTGAAGAAGTGACAAAAGCGTTTTCAAAAAATTTGTTAAAAGCGTTACATATTTCTTGGCCGTCTGTGTAAGTTTCATTATCAAGTGAAAATGTTTTAGGATAGTTTGACCCACCTCTTTTAGATTTTACATACTTCCAGAAGTGTTTGGGCGAGCGACGTATGTATAATTGAGTACTGTTAACATATTTAGTGAAACACTCAGTCTGAAGGTTTTTAAATCTGTCACGAAGTAACGAAAACTCATCGTAGTCACGAGGGTTACCGTAACGTTTCCATTTTTTATGTATAAGTACTTTCCTTTTGCTTAATATAATTAGGTGCTTACTATACCATACAGGATAATGAGATTTTATATTGGATTGTTTAGAGAGAGGTATGTGCAGTGTACAACATTCATGTAATTTTTCATAAAATGCCGTGACGTCGTCGTCTACGGAAACATGCGACAGAATCTCAACCCAATCACAGTCTCTTAAAAATTCATTAACTTTAACATAATTACCTTTGTGAAAATTAAATCGGGGCTCGTATTTTTCCTTAAAGCTAATACACTTTAAATCTAACATATTTATCAATAGACTTGGGTGACTAACATTTTCAGTAATTATTGGTTGCGATGAACGACTAACTTCAAGTGCGAGATTGCTAAAACATAAATCCAAAATATTGTTTTTTAAGTTCGGAATGTAATTATATTGTTTAAAGCCAAGAAAGTTAATATTGTCTAAGAGTAATATTGCGCTATCCTGTTTCACGGTGCTACCTCGTTGCACTATTGTACACTTGTCATTATTCCATTCAACACAGGGTAAATTAAAGTCTCCCAACAATAAGAAATTACAACTGGGATTACGCTCTGTCAAAGTGGCCATATTACTAATGATATTGTTCATACGATCCAAAAAGCATTCAGTTTCGGGCGGTGTGTACACAACAATAACAAACAAGTCGCACCGCGATGACAGTGCACGCGCCGGAACTCGTATGCAAAGGGACTCGGCAGTATCACTGCGCCAGTCCTGCCACAGTGTCGCCTCGAGTTCGCGGCGCGCACAGATCATGACGCCCCCTCCCGTTAGTTTACCACATAATACCAGATTCCTATCGCACCGAAAGACGTCGTATCGCGTATCACAAAACTCGGAATCCAATACATCACTTTGCAACCAAGTCTCCGTAAATATTAATAAATCGAAGTTATTACTTAATATGCCATTATATAGCTCCAAACACTTAGTCCTTATACCTTGTACATTTTGGTAATAGATTAAAAGTTTATCCATAATCATTTTTAAAAGAATATAATATACCCATATGTAAGATTTCCATATAAGTCGATAAAAGTAAAAAGAAAACATTTATGTTGCAAAAGTGCCGTATCAAATAATACCATGATTTAGTCCTATATAAAAGCCAATTTAATATTTTTCTAAAGTTATAACCAATACGGGCAGAGGCAGATAACAATATATAATAACAAATATTACATATAACTAAACAACTTACATAAAAATATTTAAGAATCAGGAGCAGCTGACTATGATTACAGTGTGTATTTAGTTCATACAAAATGCATTGTTCATATATACTAAAAAAATAACTGTATCCACTGAGCATTAGAACTAATATAAATAGGCAATGTATCGAACATTTTAAGCTGAAATAATAAGTTTTGTTCTTCTGACGTGGTGTAAAAATAGCAACGTTTGTATCCATATGTAGAAATATACATTCAAGTTTTAACAAAAGTAATAATAAATTAAAACTTACTGGTGTACATTTAGTTAGCAAAGATTCGGTGAAATAAAAATATGTGTGTATATATAGTCACTGCAAGGATTTTAAGAACTCTTCACTTTTCACTAAAATAGCATCACTTATATCACTTTTACGTAAGTAAATATTTCCAAATTTGACCCACGAGTAAGCGTAGTTATTTTCTCTTGCGAATCTTCTTACTGCCGCAAATAACTGTTTTGACTCCGGGGATAGATGTTCTGTTACATAGATTTGGTGACTTTCTCCAGTGATACCAAGGTGTGAAGTATTTAACCTTTTGTCCTTATGCTCCTTGTTAAAGCGGTGTGTCGCAGAAAGGATTTCATCACGCATCCGTGGAGAACTCAGTGTAATCACAATGTTGCGTGGGCGCTTCGATTTCGGGTCCATCTTGGCCACTCGACGGCATGCGTGGATATCCTTATCTACAATGGGGTAACTGATATTGCCACATAATGTCTTGAATAGTGACACAACATTTTCCGCCCTATCTTCAGGCACTCCCTGCAGTTCAATATTACGGTCACGCGACATCTTATCTAAGGTGGCCAGGCGGCCACGGCACACAGCTAATTCATTTTTGAGATGTGCTTGTTCAGAATGCAAAGATTCAATCTGATGCTCCTTCTCATCAAGCCTTTTCTTCAAGTCCTTAACCTCCTCCATCACGTAGTCGGTAGTTTTCGTTAACTCCTCTTTTAATTCATTAAATAATTTGTTCATTTCAGACGCAATCAGACTATTTACTTCTTGAGAAATTATATTGTGAAAATTAATCATAAGACTAGAATTAGGCGCCAACTTTTGGTCTAAAAGTGCGCTAATGCTCTCGATAGTCAGTTGAGTCTGGGATATAGGCTTGGCAGCTATGGGGGAGAGAATAGCACGCGACTCCTGTCCACGTCTCCGACGTGAAACATTTGTACAAGAAGGACATTTCAAAGCAGAAAGAACGGCCTGGTCGAGTTCACTACTTTTGTTATACGCACCAAAGTTCAGACATACCAGGCAGTAATGCGATTTACAAGTGTGACAACTTAATGAGTTGGTGTCATCCAACTGACCATTGCACCCCGCACAAAACATTATGTAGCTTCACAGAGACAGTTCCGCGAGTTCAATCAAGTGTGTCCTCTGTAGTACTTGATCTATGGCGAGTAGCTCAGCAATGGCGCGATGAATCATACAGTGAGCGCTGGACATGCGATTCTGACCCGAACACGCCGTCACACAACCGCGAAAGTCCCGTGCTCGTATCTACTGGTACCGCCACAAGCACGCTTGATAGATGACACACCAAAATTATAAAACGATTATTATGCTTTAGTTAAACAGTTATTAGGTATTGAGCACAATAATATTTATAAACTGTCACTTATGTTACACAGTACTGCAATTTTTAACCACTAAAATGTACTTTAACTAAATATTTCCAATATAATTTGAAGAGCACAACTAATAACACAGTATTGCACGGTGGCGCCGACTGACAATTTTTAAATAATATTGTAACATTGTAAAAATTGCTGAAACGCTGGTATAAATAATAGTAATAATAATTAATCAGAATTTTATGAATGACGATAGACTGACAAGGCGTATATATAAGGCGAGGGTGGGGCTGGGAGACTTGTCCGAACGTTTTTGGATCACATTCAGAACGTTCTGGAGAAAGGTAGGTCAAAAGCACCCATAACCGACAAAAATGTATGATGAATTTAATGAGTGTGGAAGAAGCGAGAGAGGTATGCAAGGATCGTAGCTAGTGGAGGTCTGTGGTCTCTGCCTACCCCGAAAGAGGCGTGACTTTTATTCAAACGAACCTTATCAGTATCTGTGGTACAGTCTTGTTGTATCTATCAGCGATGGACTTTAAGCGCTGATCCTCCATGAGGGAAGGATCGCCAGGCTTCGCCCAGGGTCTGTCCGGGGATCCTAAAGGAGAGTACGCCGTTATCGCAATGCCATGAGACTTGCAGAATTCAAACATCTTTTGCTGATTTAGGTATGGGTGGCATTCGATCTGAAAAAAAATTTTATTTCGACATTACTTAACCAATATTAAAAACCTTTAACAGCTAGAAAACTTGTAAGTAGCTGAATCTTTACTGAGTGAAAGGTTTATTAGATTTAAAAGCATTAAAAATATTTTAATTTTTATTGAAATTTAATTAACAGAATTGCATGTTTTAATGCTTTCGTCTTTCATTTCGACACGGTAAAAATGGCAGTGTTACGTCTCTGAAGAACAAACCTGTTGCACCGCCGGCTTTATTCTGGACGCTTCCAGAACCCTTTCCAGTTGTCTCTTATTGAAGTTGGAGACTCCGATGCTCCTCACCAGACCCTTGTCCACTAATTTCTCCATAGCTTTATAGGTGTCCACGTAGTCTACAGACGAGGGAATCACTTTGTCGTTCTCATCTGTTGGGAAGGGGTCGCCATCTTCCTGTAATGAAAAAATAATATTTAAAAGCTTGAAGATAGGATAGATGATAGATAATGGCCTGGTAACGAAACCTTTAAGCCACTTTTTTATTTGGTAATTTTTTTAGTTTGATGGCGTTTCATATTTCACAGCTGTTCACTGACTTTTAAATGTTATTTACAGTATTTCTAATGTATTTGTACAAAGGCTTGAAGTTATGTATATCATTTAACAATTTTTCAAGCGGCGGGCGGGAAGACAGATCAAAATCATTGACTTCACTCAATTCACTTACAAGTACCATGTTTTTCGTTTAGTACTTTATCCACAGACACAAATTATATACTTATTGTAATAAACTGTCACACAGATATTTTGACATGTGTATTATAAAGCAGAAAAGCGGATCGCTCGAATAACGAAATCTAAATACTATTGTATAATTGCCAGTGAATTTTAATGCTAATATAAAATATTGCTTTCACGATAATGTAATAATTTCGTGTATATATATTATAGAAGTTTTCTATTTTATATTTGTTGATATATTAGCAATATACTTGATAAGCTTGAAATGTACGTATTTAACTAACAACGATAAATTTTGAATTTATCAATATTTATTATAGTAACTAACTAACAACGATAAATTTTGAATTTAGTAGTAATAACTTATGTCACAATTAATGTGTTCATAAAAACTATAATTGTTTATCAACTGTGCGAAACAACCAGATAGCGATACATAAACCACACACCTTGAAGGCTTGCGGCCAGTGTATCAGGTAGAGGTCCAGGTACTCCAGCCCCAAGTTGGCTAGGGTCGTCTTCAGAGCCCCCTCCACCAGATCAGGTCGATGGAAGGTGCACCATAATTTCGAGGTGATGAAGATATCCTCTCTGAAATCATCAAATTAGAAATAAATCATTTAATTCTTGTAGTATCCAACAGAGTTAAAAATCATCTTTGAATAATTGGCAGCCGTATAAAAGCTATAATAAATTATCAGTGTATTAAAAAAATTATTGTAATTTTTTTGTTGTTTTTAGTGCCATGTGTAGTCTTGTACTTTTTAACGAATGAATAAAAAAGAAATATATAATATTGTCTTTTATTAACATAACTGTTACTAATTTAAAGAAAAACACTTTATTAACGGATTTACGTTTTTGCAAATTATTAAAAACATTATTAAAAAAAATCCGACGTTTCGCGTACTTTACAGCGTGCGTGGTCACGGTAGACAAAAGAAATATATATTTTTAAAGCAGAGCCGCAACAGCCATGTCCACTAATGACCTCTCCATTACTGGAGGTTCCCCACCGTAAAAAGAATGCTTAGTGAGGATAAGGTACCTTTTGTAGACCCGCGATGCCCTACAATGAAGTATTTTAGCAACGGTATAAAACTGAAACATTCTATTAATATACAGTTATGAAATTTTATAGGACGAAATCTAAAAATTACAGCGTTTTAAAACAAATTCAAATATTCATAAATACTTATTTTATAAATAGTTGTCAACTTAGTTTTAGGCGTCTAAAGGTCGCGTCTACCCTAAAAAAGCCAGCAAAAAAAATTTATTTTTCTCCGCACAAAAAAGACATATATTGTACACATGAAATTAATTACTTATAAAAGCTAGAAATATTTTAATTTGAGTAATTAAACATCCAAAAAGTGTTGGCAAGGAATTGAGAACTCATGCTCTTAGTAAGAAATTGTCCTCGCGCAATAAGAGCTGAGAAAAAATGTAAAAAATGCAGAATTATAAATAATAATAATTATAATAATTAATATTAATAGTTTAACAATTATGTATAATCGAATAAAAATGTATAAAACGGACCGTGATGTGAACAGCGGAAGGTTAAATGTGTTATCATATTATTATCGATCGTCGTCTCACAAGGCCAACGCCATGAAAGTCTGCCATAAATACTCATCATAAACCTTGATACCATAGATAAGGATTTTAAATTAGCATTTCCAATTTATGTAACAAAAATTGCACGATATAATTCTGTGTTCATAATAATTTACGTTATTCATACATAAAGTTATAAAAACTGCACTGAATTTAAATTATAGGTTATATTGCCTATATGGAATGTCGCAAGTTCTATTCCCAGCACGGTCAAAATGTGATTATAACAATTATATGTGTAATGTCTGTTAGCATAAAATTACTGTTTTTATTTTAATTGATTTTCTATTGTTACGAATAAACGACTGGATAATTGTCAATGACGCCGCAGCTGTGCCGACATAAGAGATGGGGCATCGAATTCTCGTAAATATTCGTGACACGTCCAAGTAATAAAAAGCGAGCAAAATTTGACTCACTACTGTATTCTGAATTAATTGTCGATGCAACGAACGACCACTGAACGATCGCGGAATTTACAATGACTTTTCAAAAATATTTAAGTACAGCTCTAGGCTGAGCCGCCATTATCCTGAGTAAAGATTTCTCTACGTAATGTTTACGTATTGTTTCTTCAATTCTTTCATTGTTCCGTATGGTTTTTACAAAAAAGATATGTTTAAATTGTAAAGACTACGAAAAGAAGCGAAGTTTAATAAACAGACTGTGACATGATTTAAATGAACATTTTAAATGATCAACCCCTGACAATCGATGCAGTTGTATAAACAAATATATCTTTTAAAGAAAAACACTTTTTAACGGATTAAAGTTATAATTATTTATAATTTAAATCCGTTAAAAAGTGTTTTTAAATAAATGAGTTACAGTTATGTTAATAAAAGACTATTAAATATATCTTTATTATCTGGAAGGTGAGTCATGCTGTACCAAGCCTTCGAATTCGGTTTACTAGTTTCCGCACGAAGTTTTTCATCGTACGAGCGGGTCACTACGCACATAGAAGGAAATGTACAGCGTTAAACAGGCAGGATTCGAACACACGAGCTCAGAGATTAAAGTCGCACTCTAAAGCCACGACATACATGCTTGTGAGAGTGTGTTGAAGAAATGTCTTCATTTTAATAATCGTAATTGAACAATGTCGAACGGGTGAACCTGCCCAAAAGCTTTGAGAAAATTCTCCTTAAACCTCTGATACTACCTGATTATCTTGAGTCTCTTGGTTACATTCCAAATGTATACTATACTTACTAGTCAAATGATTGTTAAAACAAGTTATTTTTTTTTAAATTCCAGTCAAATATTTGCACATACTCATTATACTGGTATTTATAATTTTTATTATTTAAAATACTCTATATTTTATATTATACTCTTAACTCACTAAAACATCTTAATATAAATAAATCTCTCACGGTGTTTGTCCGCGATGCACTCCTAAACTACTTAACCGATTCAAAATTAAATTGGCATACCGTGAGCAGTCTGGTCCAACTTAAGAGATAGCTTAGATCTTTAATTATAGTCGCAACTTTATTTTATTGAAAATTATTTGTCTATAATTAATTAATTGGCCGAGGACCGAGTGTTGTGGCGTTCCTTGGGAGAGGCCTATGTCCAGCAGTGGACGAAAGTAGGCTGATGATGATGATGATGATGATGATGAATTAATTGACAGCCACAATTGTCTCTTAACTCCAAGATTCTAACAGATATCGATACTTTTCGACTGAATTGAGTAAGTAATCAATAGATGGCACTGCTATGGTAAACCGATAAACGTGTCATATAAAGATTAATTTATTAACCTAAATAAAGCATACTTTTATTGTTTGAAACGCTTTCGATTATAAACATATCCCCGCACACTTAAAGCTGATAATTATTTTTATTGAACTAAAAAATGATTGCTAGAAATCAAATGTATGGCAAATAACAAATAAATAAATAGCAGAAACAAACAAATGTTTTGCCATACATTTGATTTCTAGCAATTTGTTTGTTTCAAATAAATGAAACACACACTTTGTTACGGTAGAGTGACAGCTGTCTTTAATGATCTAAAACAAGAGATTATATTGAAACTTAAAGTAATGGTAGTGGGGTTGCGATGGGTTCATAGAATAGTGCACAAAAGACAAATCTTTGTTATCAATGCTAATTGTTATCACATTTAGAATTGTAAGAATGGTGGCGATTCTGATGTACACACACTAAACTAAAAATCTCTAAATTTTGCTTAAGACCCGTCAAACAGTTTTAGAGAGCGTAACCTATTCTGTACATCTCTAAATTGATAGCAATAAGGTTTAAATTGTCAATGTAGAAACATATAGAATAGGTTACACACGTTTGACAGGTCTAAACCTAAATTTAGAGATTTTTAGTTTTAGAGGTGTACATCAGAATCGCCACCATTATGTATCTTCTAACTTACTGAACAAGAACTAAACATTGCGTTTAATAGAATGCATAAAGCGGGTTGGTGGTTGGTAATAAAACCCACTTTTAAATATGTACAATATATTACACAAAAAGAAAATAATGACACGAAAAAACTAATAATCTAGCATTCTGACACCTCTCTCTGACCAGACGCTGGCGATCCTTTTCTATTTACATGCCAGTATAACGTTTATAAAAAAGGTTTTATTTCTTATTTAAAAATTAAATTATTTACAAACGGCGATGCGCCGCTACATCACCCCCCTCCAGAGACCAGGTCATGGGCGATAATATCTGGAAATCTTACTCTTCGCCCGGAACGGGTCTGTCTGACAGGTGTCTCTCCAGCATCAGGTATATGAGTTGATGAGGAATGAGTGATGTCTGAAAGAGGCACAGCCTCTGGCCAACGCGTGAAGCGATCTACGATGGTAAGACAGTAGCGGAAACCTTGCGATAGAGGAAGAGGTCCAACAAGATCTATATGTATGACCTTAAACCTAGCTGAAGGTAATTTAAAAGTGCCTAAAGGCGCTGAAGTGTGGCGATGGATCTTAGACTTTTGGCAAGCAATACAAGTTCGTGCCCATTCACGACAGTCCTTGCGAATACCAGGCCAAATGTAGCGGTCCGTAACCAATTTAACAGACGCGTTAATTCCCGGGTGGCTGAGAGAGTGCAAGCTGTCGAAGACTTGCTTTCGCATCTCCCGAGACACGTAAGGACGCGGCGTATTTCCCTTAACATCACAATAAAGTTCAACTGATGAGTCGGGAAGTTTAATCTTACTTAGACAAAGCGATGTACCACCACTTAAAAGCAATTCAAGTTCAGGGTCGGCCGTCTGTGCGGTAACTAGCTTCAGTATGTCAACTGGTTGAGCAATAGTTTCAACGCGGGACAAAGCATCAGCCACCACATTATTTTTCCCTGAAATATGTCTAATATCGGTACAAAACTGCGCAATATAATCCAAGTGGCGAAATTGTCTAGGCGAACAATTCTCTTTCCTTGAATGGA
Source organism: Pontia daplidice (assembly GCA_963693355.1). NCBI lineage: Eukaryota > Metazoa > Arthropoda > Insecta > Lepidoptera > Pieridae > Pontia > Pontia daplidice. The sequence goes on along the minus strand of CAVNZL010000016.1, from coordinate 1,552,131 downwards.
AAGCAAATATGAGGGGTTTGTGATCAGTATAAATCACAAAATCGCGAGCTTCAACCATATGTCTAAAGTATTTAAGAGCCTCATAAATGGCTAACAATTCGCGATCATATGGAGAGTACTTCATTTGGGATGGACATAATTTACGAGAGAAATATCCTAAAGGCTGCCAAGCATTATTCTTAAATTGCTGCAGTACAGCACCGATCGAAGAATCTGAGGCATCAGTAACTAACGCAAGCTTCGCGTCGCAGTCTGGATGAGCAAGCATGGCTGCATCACATAGTCCTTGCTTGCAGGCCTCAAAAGCAACAGACTCAGCCTCGTTAAACTTGACAGGATGAGAGCCTTTAACTGATCCAGTCAGCAAAATATTTAAAGGGGCTTGATGCTTGGCGGCACCTGGGATGAATCTACGATAGAAATTCACCATTCCCAAGAACCTTCGCAGTTCCCTAACTGTTTTTGGGACTGGATAGTTTTTTATAGCCTCTACCTTTTCAGGCAGGGGTTTGGTACCATTGGCTGAGACTTCGTAGCCAAGAAAAGTTATGGAAGGAACTCCAAAAACACACTTTTTAGAATTTACAATGATCCCATATTCTTTTAATCGATTGAAAACCTGATGAAGATGATCAGTATGAGATTTGACATCCGGAGAAAAGATTAGGATATCGTCGATGTAGGAAAAGGTAAAATCTAAGCCTCTGAGCATTTCATCGACGAAACGCTGAAAAGTTTGCCCAGCATTACGTAAACCAAACGTCATATATGGAAATTCAAAGAGTCCGAAAGGCGTAGCGATGGCAGTTTTCTGAATATCGCTCTCGTTCACTGGAATTTGGTTATAGGCCTTCGTCAAATCTATTTTAGAGAAGATAGTACATCCAGAAAGGTTAAAATCAAAGTCGTGGATATGTCGGATACAGTACCTATCTGGAATTGTCCTCGCATTCAACATGCGATAATCGCCACAAGGCCTCCAGCTGTTGTCTTTCTTAGGGACAAGATGCAACGGGGATGCCCATGGTGATTCAGACGGTCGACAAACGCCAAGCTGTAGCATCGCCTCGAATTCGGCCTTCGCTATTTTAAGACGGTCTGGAGCTAAACGGCGTGGTTTGCATGCTACGGGTGGGCCAGGTGTGGTGCGGATGTAATGAACGGTACTATGTTTATGAGCATGATGGGTACCTGAAGGACGAGTGATTTCAGGGTACTGAGCAAGTATGTCATGATACACTGAATTTCCTGATATAACCTTCACAGAAGAAACACCGCCAGACAGACTCGCAGGAAAAACCGCGGTCTCACACGATGTCGTACCATCAATCAGCTTTTTCTTCCGAACATCTACAATTAAATTAAAATGTGATAAGAAATCCACACCTATTATCGCCCTGGTCACATCAGCGATAATAAATCGCCATGCGAAGTCGCGGCGCAAACCTATATTTAACACAATATGTACATAACCGTAAGTTTTTATTGTCGATCCGTTAGCTGCACAAAGTTCATATGTAGTCTGTACACAACGATTATTTATTAGGCTTCTGGGATAAACGCAGACGTCACTTCCAGTGTCTATTAAAAATTGGACTTTGGTTTTCTGATCCATGACAAAAATGCGACCAGTATTAGGGCAGGCGTCGGTCGCTTCAACCGACTGCCCTACGCTTTTTTTTGAAAAATCGCACGGCTTCACACACTTACTGGCCTTATCTCCATACTTTGCGTGATACCAACACAACGGATATCTTCTATAGTTGGTATCTGATCGTCTAGAATTGGAGCGATCACGACGCCTGTATGCCTGCCTGGAAGGTGTCCTAGAACGGCCTTGATGGTTTATTTGCTTAGATAACTCATTTACCATCTGAGTCAATTCAGCCACTTGACGTGTCATTGTATCTAAAACACTAGAACTCGAAGATGTTGCTGCGATCTGTTGACCAAAACCGAAAACGTCATACACGTCTGGTGATTCTTCTTTAGCCATGATGACAATGTATTGATCACGTCGGGGTCACCAGTAAAGCGGGTTGGTGGTTGGTAATAAAACCCACTTTTAAATATGTACAATATATTACACAAAAAGAAAATAATGACACGAAAAAACTAATAATCTAGCATTCTGACACCTCTCTCTGACCAGACGCTGGCGATCCTTTTCTATTTACATGCCAGTATAACGTTTATAAAAAAGGTTTTATTTCTTATTTAAAAATTAAATTATTTACAAACGGCGATGCGCCGCTACATGCATTTATGGCCTACGTATACTATTGTTGACATTTGTGCTTTATTTATTATCTGACCTCTTTAAACTATGTATACCTGTATAATACTAGATATTTGAAGGAAGTCGCCTCGTTAGAAACAATCGTAGAGGGAAATAGCGATTCCTCAAAACCATTACGCCGATAAAGTAAAATGATAAGAAATCTGAGTCATGTGTCAAATTGTGTTTACGCTGTAGACCGAGACGAAAAGGCTGTAAAAATTGTGATAAAAATTACGTCCATGAAGTCTTGTTAATCAATCATTATAGATTACATTATGAAGAGACAAGGATAGTTGTTGATACTAGTTTTTTTTTAATTATATATAAGTTCTCATGTAATTATTACGTATGTATCTACTTTATAAACTTCCTGTATGTGATTTATAAGATAAATGTCAAGCATAATGTTTGAGAATATAACAAAAATAAAATAAAACTAGTGTTTCTATGTAAACGACGTAAAACGGAAGGAGACTTTGTAAAAGAGGATTTTGCACCCTTTTTCTGTGAACAGCATATTCGTTTAATATTTCCAGACCCAATAAATTTTATCGTGTTATAAAATAAAAACTTTTTTCTACCGAGCCCGATTTTGTAATTCCAATTACCATACAAACCGAAAAATTATTTATAATAAAAGACTATAATTTAATGTTTTTATTTCAATTGTCGAAGATAGAAGAGGCAATGCATTTTGTATTTTTATTAACTTTCAAATGACTGTTACTACAGATTCTAGAAACAACGATTCGGGGTGACGCCATCGTACTTCAAAATCCCAATAGACTAGTATGAAAGCAGTACTCCGCGAAAAACTCCACAACCACTCGACGCACGTTTCGCTCCGACACCGGAGCATCATCAGGAGATGTTGCCTCTACGAACAGCGTTCATACTGGTCTATTGGGATTTTGAACTATGGACTTCCGCAAAGTAACGCCTGATTCAATTAATTATATGCCATCGTACTTTGTATATTTATACTTAGAAACTAAAGAAAACACTTTATTAATGGATTGAGCTATGTATTTACAAAAAGTAAAGTGTTTTCTTTAAATGATTGATAGTTATGTCAATAAAAGACTTCATACCTCTTAATTGTGCCATCTTCAATCTTGGCCTTCAACGCCTCACCAACCTCCTTTTCGTTGCCGTAAATATGCGCGCAGTCAATGTGCCTGTAGTTTGCGTTGATCGCGTCTTTCACTGCCTGGGTCACCTCGCCAGGCTTCGACTAAAACAATCGAATAATTATTATAGACAACACACGGTCGGGGGCTTGGGGCTAACCCCAAGGTAAGCGTAATGGGTGCTAAAACAATCATTTAACATACAAAACCCTATTAGACCAATATGTAAACAATATTCCGCGAGAAAACCCACAACCAGACGTACGTTTCGCTCCGACAGCGGAGTATCCTCGGGAAGTTGCCTCTTCGAACAGCGCTCGAAGGGCTACTGGGTTTTTTAGTATTGCTTACAATATTGGTCTACTTTTTGTACTATGGACTTCCGCCTGATTATATTAATTATAGTAAACATAAATTTTTCATGAAAAACAATCTGGGGAAAACATCGTGAGCCAGTTTTGCAAAAATCCTTCCGGTTTAAGTCGATACCAACTCCGTGATAATAAGGACACAATAACACACAACCTCTCTGCAGCTGTGACACTTATTTTGACAATTAACACCTTTTGTCCTCAGTCAAAGCACGTGGGGAAAATTTAAAAATAATGTAATATAGTTTAATTTGCATAGTTAAAGAATTACGTTTAGTTAAACAAAGTGGTTTTTTTTTAAACATACATTTATAATATCTAACATAAAGCAGTATTATAATAATTGAGAATAATATATACGAACACCATCAAACTACTTTATATTTTAGATAAATTCACAGTACAGAGGGCTTTTGGAACAGACAAATGTATTTTTTTTTTCGTATGATTTCGAAGAACTGAACGAAAACATAATAATATGGTAGATGTCTAAAAAATGTATGTTTTATCATGCAAACGAAACCAACAAAAGCGGATATAGGATTTTAATTAATTTTTCACTTATTAATGAAGTATAATATTTAAATTCGTAATATATTATTGCAACCGTAGTGAATAACATATACTTAACCCAATACAACGATTGGTTTCTGTACTATGTTGTCTATATTGGTTCACTATAGCGAAAGTATAAAATCGACATATCTTTATACATATATAATTCTTCTGTGAGTGTGTATGTCACTGAACTTCTCTCAAACGACTGGCCCGATTTTGATGAAATTTTTTGTGTGTGTTCAAGGGGATCTGGGAATGGTTTAGATTCACAATATTATATAAAATTCTCGTGTCACGGGGCTCGAACTTGAACTCCTCCGAAACGGCTTGACCGATTCTCATGAAACTTTGCGAGAGTATTGAGTAGGTCTGGGAATCGGCCAACATCTATTTTTCATCCCCCTAAATGTTAAGGGTAGTCCACCCCAACATTTTTATTTTTTAGTCAAAATTTTTAGTTTCTATTTTTTTTATGATACAACATACAAAAATACATACAATCTTAAATTGTCACCCTTCTACGATCAACGCTTATTTTTTATTTATTAAATGAAAATTGAAATCACATGTATGGCAAAACAACGTTTGCCGGATCAGCTAGTAACTAAATAAAATTAAGACCCAGAACTGCTGAGTCACAAAGTTAAAATAATTCCACGCATTCTAATTATTTTCCAATTGTCATAATTATCCGAAATTCGAGTATGTCAATGTCAAATTAATTTGTATATCGGAAACCTTGAAGAAATATTTATTTTTTATGCTATAGGGGGTCTCGCGGTACTATGACGATAATTTGCACATCTCTCAAACAGATCTACCGAATTTAATGTTACATTATTTAAATTCAAATATTAAAAAGTTGAAATTGCGAATAATAAATAAAGATACTTTTTAATTGTATATTAATAATAAAAGTGTTCAAATTTATGTACTAACATTACCAATTGGGATCTAAATTTATTATGATTATAATATAGATTTAAATATTTATTATTGTTATGAGGCAGTGACTAAAACTTGATTTTTAACTGACTTAATTTAAAATAATATTACATTTACAATAACTATCGTGCGTTGAAGTTGGAATAGGAGTGTTTTTAAATCGGAAATTCATATTTAATGGTGATCACTGCGTAAACAGACGGTTAAACAAAAAAATTAGGTAAATAACAATAGAAAGATTAATTACAAGAACCACATAGCAGTAGTAAGGACTGCAACCATTGATGCGAATCGTGGACTTCCAACACACATGGTTCATGAGTACATGAGTTCGCGTTTGCCCTCCCACCACATGGTAGACACCATTCAGGTACTCAAATATGAACAACCAACCTAGCAGATGACCACACTAGACATTATTTACTCTAGAATTTTCATTATCAAATTTCAACTCTACATATTAGATTTAATAAATGGATAATTATGTTAATAAACTCAGAGAAAAGCATTAGCATTGTCCAGGGTCTCGACTTGTCGGTACAAGACATTAAAACTTTAGTATTCACAGTAATCAATTCATAAATCATAGTTAAATATTTCATCGAAGAAGCAAAGACTCCGCTGGATTTGATTTGTAAGTCTGCCTTTATGAATTTAAAATTGGCTTATATATAGCTGATCCAGAATGTCATTTTGCCATACATGTGATTTCAATTTACAATTAATAAATAAAAAATAGGGGTTGATCGTAGAGGGATAATAATGTATGTATTTTTGTATGCTGCAAAGTAAAATAGAAACTAAAAATTTTGTCTAAGAAATAAAATTTAGGGGACTACCGTTAACATTTAGGGGGATGAATAATAGATGTTAGCCGATTCTCAGACCTACTCAATACGCTCAGAAAATCATGAGAATCGGTCAAGCCGAAGGAGTATGGGAACGAAATCTGTGACATAAGAATTTTATATATCAGATATATTTTACCTTCCAAGTGCCCAATCCGATTATTGGACAAGTGTGTCCGTTGTTAAAAACCACGAGGGGTACGTTCGCCATCACAATATTCCGGTGCTCACTCTATGAGCCTTCAATCGTTACTGAACTGAAAATGTCGGGCGGCTTATTTTTAACGCGACAGGAGCGTTAGGTCGCGGCCACAACGGTGCGATTATTTCCTCGCCCCAGTATTTTTGTTGGAAGTGTATTATTTATTTTGTAAAGCTAGGAATATACTTCTACTGGCTGATCCGGCAAACATTGTTTTGCCATAAATGTGATTTCTAGCAATCATTTTTCTTAGTTCAATAAAAATAATTATCAGCTTTAAGTGTACGGAGATATGTTTATAATCGAAAGCGTTTTAAACAATAAATGTATGCTTAATTTAGGTTAATCTTTATATGACACGTTTCTCGATTTACCATAGTAATGCCATCTATTGATTAATTACTCAATCCAGTCAAAAAGTATCGACATCTGTTAGAATCTTTTGGTGTTAACAGATAATTGTGACTGTCAATTAATTATAGGCAAATAATTTGCTATAAAATGAAATTGCGACTATAATTAAAAGATCTAAGCTATCCTATCTCTTAAGTTGGACCAAACTGCTCACGGTGTGCCAATAATTTAAAATTGGTTAAACAGTTAAAGAGTCCATCGCGGACAAATATCGTGACAGGAGATTTATATATATTAAGATTGCAACTTTTGAACATCGTTACCAAGTTCTTGACAAATAAATACATTTAGTTTCTACAATATTAAATAGACTTCATAAAGTGTTTTACACGTGATGAGTATTTTAAATAATTACATAGATTTAAATATAGTGAGATAAATGGTGAAAAATGTACGTAAAAGTACTGAATAATTAATAACATAATTATAAATATTTCATATTAAAGTAAAGTATGCTTGAACGATGTAAATAGAAGAGGGTAGTTCATAAAATGAAAATTACATTATAAATTGTTTAATAACAATATGACTGCGCCCCTAATAGAACTTGGCAACATTCAATGACTGATCATATTTAGGATTCCGTATCCAAAGGGTAAAAATCGAGGTGTTCTCAAATAACGTATGTTTGAGGCTACTAATTATTTCATTAATTTTCATTTTACGTTCTTGGGCATATTTAAATTCCAAATACCTGTATTATAATTTCACTATTGTTCCAAATTGGAAGATCACCTCGCAAGACAACTTTGTTTATTTATATACTTAATTATCTAATATATAAAATTCTCGTGTCACGTCGAATTTGAACTCCTCCGAAACGGCTTGACCGATTCTCATGAAACTTTGTGAGCGTATTGAGTAGGTCTGAGTATAGCCAACATCTATTGTTCATCCCCCTAAATGTTAAGGGTAGTACAAAATTTTTAGTTTCTATTTTTCTATGATACAAAAATACATACAATCCTAAATTTTCACCCATCTACGATCAACCCTTATTTTTTATTTATTAATTGAAAATTGAAATCACATGTACGGCAAAACAACGTTTGCCGGATCAGCTAGTATAGCTATATTAGTACTTTAGTCGAGATAGAAATTCAGAGGAGCAAGGCGAACAGAACTCGATGCGTAAGTGTAGATAACAAGTCAGAAAAAATCTCACAAAAACACAATTATCTAGTAGAAACTAAGTGGCTGACTCACATTTCGCTGATAGGAGTGTTTACGTCTATCCATTTACCAGATATAGAAATAAAATGATTATCCATGGATAATAGGAGAGCATATAGAAGAAAACAAAGAGGAGACGATAAATTATACATATAATTTATATGTAAATTACTAAACTTTAATTTGCATTTTAACTCTGTAATCGGTATTCAATATTACTACATATAACCTCGAAATTTTTTCGTTTTAATTTTTGTTTTTGTTTTTTTTTAATATTTCCCTAATATATATTATACTAGCTGATCCGGCAAACGTTGTTTTGCCATACATGTGACTTCAATTTTCAATGAATTATTCGAATATTATTTAAAATTTGACACTGCGATGGTAGCGCCGTCTGTCGGATCCAATGTAAAACATTCCAAAATCAACAACGACTAATAAATTAAAAATTAATTAAAAAACATTGTCCAGCGGACAAAATTGTGAATCTAAACCATTCCCAGATTGAACACACACAAAAAGTTTCATCAAAATCGGTCCAGTCGTTTGAGAGAAGTTCAGTGATATACACACTCACAGAAGAATTATATATATAAAGATATGGCAGTTTTAAAATTTTGGCTATTTCCAATTGTTTACATCGTTTTCCTGTTTATATTTGTATGTCAATATTAAATACAACTGTAAACCCGCTTTCGGTTGGAAAATTTAAGTCGCTGTGTGAACGCACCTTTACGATGAGCCTTGAGTTAGGGTGGAAAATTATGGCGACATTGAATCAATGTGTACGCATGTGGAAGCTGCCGTCGTTGCTCCAATGATTTCTTAATTGAAATTGTCATATGCTTGGATCGATGCGATGATATACGAAATAATCACCACCAGCTGAAGACGACAATCGCCATTTTAGTATTATCACTACATAGTATAAAACAAAGTCGCTTTCTCTGTCCCTTTGTATGCTAAAATCTTTGAAACTACGCAACGGATTTTGAAGCGGTTTTTTTTAATAGATAGAGTGATTCAAGAGGAAGGTATATATAAATAGTAGAGAAGTACTGTTGTATTTTTGAGGTTTCTAATGTGATGTCGTAAATAATTACATTTTTCCGCTTACATTGCAAACGCAGGCTGAACCCTACGAGTTTTATCAAAATAATGTACTAAGTATTGTACACATTGAAAAGGTCTACAGAAAAGTCCGTGATGGTATATGTCTATCTCTTATGGATAACCCACAATACCTTGTTTTTGTCATTTACTTTTTACGACAAATAATGGCTAATTTTCGAAGCGATTTTAACCAATACAGCATTAATCCTTAACCAATTAACCTTGAATACATTGTTCATTTAATATAGATCTATATGGCCCTTTACACCGTATGATTTAAGTGAATATTTCGAAGATATTACAGATTTTACACACACTTTGAATTTAGCAGCGATCGGACGCGTTTATTTTCCTGTAGTGTATTTAGTATCAGCATTGCACCCGTGCGAAGCCGGGGCAGGTAGCTAGTTTTTTTATAAAATAGGCGCTCACCTTAAGTCTCAGTGCCAGAGGCCTCAAAAGTACATTGCTGCCTTTTAAGATGACTATATTCTCTTTTCTTGAAGGACCCTGAGACGTATTGGTTCGGAAACAACTGTATTGGCTGCAGCTGGTTCCTTGGCTGTGGTGCGCAGCAGAAATTTTATTCTTAAACAAAAAAAATACAATTAGAAAACATATCTTTTGTGAACGGGGTCTCGGTTTTTTAATAACTGATTGAGACAATGCAAGGACTCGCGAGTGCATAGCCACACAATGTTATAAAATTTCTTGAAAGATTTCCAACTCATATTAACTCGGATAAAATTGAGTAAAGTAATTCCGGAATAGTTTTAGTTATTCTCTTTACTGTTTATTATGTAATTAAAACATCCTGTCAGATGTGTCAAGAAATATTCATTACTTCACAAAACGTCAAAAAAGCCTAATGGTTGCGGCTCCTTGTAGTTTAGGATGCATTCGATATTGTAATTATCTACTTTATACATTGTGTTCTTCTAATAATAAAAAATGGCGATTTAGAAGAGTAGCGGAGAGTTTCTTGAAAGTTTAAGAAAGAGTGAATTTAGAGTTGTTTTAGACGAGTTTAAACTAAAGTTAGGTTGAGCTGTGTCGCAAGGAACGTCTGCCAAAAATGTAACCAGCAACCAGCGTAATTAGGATAGTTATTTTAATAACTTAATAATATCGTATGCAACGGTAGTTATTAGAAGTTATTATAATAACTATTCTACTATAGTAATAAAAGGCAAAAGGAATAAAAGGCAGACATATAAATTTACTATATTAAAATCGGACATATCTCCCGCTTAAGAATATGTGTGGATTAATAGGAATCGCAGACATTTTTGTAGACAAATATCCAACGTTGATAATTTTTAAATTATTGTATTACAGAATAAATTATTTATCAAAACTATATAAATAGGTTTATAAGTATATATATGCAAATTCCAATGTACAAAATATCATCATCATCATCATCATCAGCCTATAGTCATCCACTGCTGGACATAGGCCTCCCCTAAGGAGCGCCACAACACTCGGTCCTCGGCCTTCCTCATCCAGCCACTACCGGCTACCTTCCTAAGGTCGTCGGTCCAGCAAAAAAAAAATATTAAAAAAAAGGTACAAAATATAGTGTGCCTTTAATATATTACTATTATATTTATAAATTATATAAATATTTAAATTGTTTGTTTAATTTTTATGCAATACTTAATACACAATCTGAAAAATATTACGATTTTTCTGATTTAGACGACTAAATGACTGACAAATTTGAATGAATATTATAAAGTGTGAATTAATTTATTTTTCGATACACTTTCACCCCACCATTATCATTTCATTTATATGAATTTTCCATTCTATGTTTATATTAGCGACCCGCCCCGGCTACGCACGGGTGCAATGCTGATCCTAAATACACTACAGAAAAATAAACGCGTCCGATCGCTGCTAAATTCAAAGTGTGTGTAAAATCTGTAATATCTTCGAAAATATTTACGTAAAGCCATATAGATCTATATTAAATGAACAATCTATTCAAGGTATTTAATTGGTTAAGGATTAATGCTGTATTGGTTAAAATCGCTTCGAAAATTAGCCATTATTTGTCGTAAAAAGTAAATGACAAAAAAAAGTTATTGTGGGTTATCCATAAGAGATATACCATCACGGACTTTTCTGTAGAACTTTTCAATGTGTATAATACTTAGTACATTATTTTGATAAAACTCGTAGGGTTCAGCCTGCGTTTGCAATGTAAGCGGAAAAAATGTAATTATTTACGACATCACATTAGAAACCTCAAAAATACAACAGTACTTCTCTACTATTTAATGGATGTTATTATACATATAAACCTTCCTCTTGAATCTATCTATTAAAAAAAACGCATCAAAATCCGTTGCGTAGTTTCAAAGATTAAGCATACAAAGGGACAGAGAAAGCGACTTTGTTTTATACTATGTAGTGATGATTATTGACGGGACAAAAAAGATAACTGGCGAAAATAGTACTTCATTTGCTGTCCCTTTCCTTCTAGGTGGTTAAATTTGCTCACTATTGCTCTCACGCTCTAGTCTATGGTTTTCTATTACACTTCTATTCTTCTGTCTATGCTTTATCAATCCGACATTTTTGGCACAATTTTTGTGAATATGTAAATATATAAATTTTGTGTAAAAATGCTACTTTTTAGGAATGGGTAATGCTTTAGTAAGTAAATCTGTGTTTAGCGAAGCGTAGATGAATAATTAAAACTTTGGTAACATTGAAATAACTTCAAATTTTCATTATCTCTCAATTTTTCATAACCGAATCAAACAAATAATCAAAAAAGTTTTTCTAACCATAGAAAACTAGTATAAAATACATTGTCTACGATTTTTCAGCCGGTTCTTTTTCGGTTCAGCGGTTCTTGATTATTATATAGTGATTTATATATAGATATTTATTTATTTGGGTCACCAACATAAGATACAAAATTGCTTGATGGTAACAGACATGCAAACAGTAATAAGTAAATTAATAAAAAAAATAAAGAATAAAATAGATCCATATAAATCCCTATACGTTTTATACAAAGTCTATGGAGAGTGTTCTTCTGAACTATTTGGGTGGATCTCCGCTGCCTCGTTGCATCATAGCAGCCGCACCAACTTGATGGATGATAATCTTCCTCCGTTCCCTTTCTTTTCCTTTTGTAAAAGAACTGTAGAGGAGGCCCTCCTAACAGGATACGACCAATTCTTCAAAAAGAGAGCATACTCGGGACGAGTACGCTTAAGGGCCAGCAACGCAAACACTAGAGTGGATTGTAGCGACTGTTGCCACTTTGGCCCTCGTATCTTATAAAAATATACTAATATTCAAGAATGTTTATTTATATATCTCAAATTTCCTCAAAGAATTATGTAATGAATATTATATAGGAGAATTACCTTGGTTAAATAATAATAAAATGCGTGATGGATAGCCAATTTAACGAGGATGGCGATAATAAATATTATCGTAGAATTAATTATGTATTATGATTGCAAAGGAAGACCTTTAGTTATTTATTTATATACTTTCGCTCTCTCAGTATAGCCTTATTCATTATTTCAATGTAATGTTTCGCTCGACATCACCTTATATAAACGAATATTTTACAGCCTGGACATGGCCACCGGCATTTTGGTGGACATGCCCATAGCCCATTAGGACAGAGTCCTTTCGGTCAAGGACAGACTCCATTCGGGCAAGGGCAGACTCCATTCGGGCAAGGACAGACTCCATTCGGGCCAGGGCAGACTCCATTCGGGCAAGGGGAGACTCCACTCGGGCAAGGACAGACTCCGTTCGGGACAGGGCAGGCTCCTTTCGGGCCAGGGCAGACACCATTCGGGCAAGGGCAGACGCCGTTTGGGCAGACACCATTTGGATCACCAGGTACAGCAATCGCCTTTTAAGTAACCTAATGAAATAGGAAGATTCAACTTAAATGAATTTTCGAAATACGCGAACGTGACGAACTTAGTTGAGCTGTTCACCCTTATAAACTTAGGGTGAACATCCTAATAATAGATATAATATAAGCCCTGTTCCCAGATATTTTATTTCCTTAGCAAGACATTTTATTTTATTTTTTAAAACTCGGTATACAAATGAAACCTTCCCCGGACGCACCCCGGATGCCCTCTTAACTACGACAAATCCGGGGAAACCCGGACGGATGGCAACCGTACGGGGAAACCCTATATATATTATATTGTTATAGCCCTCTTCCTCTTCAAAAACGTTTTTCAATTAAAATGTATTTACAGATTATTGAGAATTCTCTTCATCTTCATATTAGAATATATTTATTTATCATTTGGCATGTTTCTGATCTCCAAGGACAAACACCACCTTCACAAGGCAACCCCACAGCGGGTGTCACCCCACCACCGTACGGACAACAAGGAACGGTAAGGCCAACGCATACCTGGAACTATGCCAGTGAAATAAGACATTTCACTGGCATACCTAAAATACAAACACAAGGTTTTTCTTCTGCTTCGATTTATGTAAAAAAGTATAAAAAATGCCTAAGATTCGTATTCAAAAGCCTCACAAGTGGAAGTTTAGTCGCCGGTCAGACATCGTTGACTCCTGACGCTTGGAAGCGCCAAGGCAAGTCGCTTGTCTGTGTCGGACGAGAGAAGAGCCAATCACAACCGAATCATTTAGCATTATTAGCACACATATTATTTTTAGTATCTGTGCATTCGCTGAATGCCTTTAAGAAACTTCTTAAGCAATATGTACCTATATTATCAAAATTTTCAGGGTATTTGGCGAATGTACACCTGCAAGCGCGTAGCGAAATTGTAGAATAAAACTTGTATTATCTCTTATAGTTATTGTCTTTTTTGAGAAATAAAAGTATCTATAACCGTTAAAATAATGATAAGAGCCATTTATTTCAGATACTCGTTATTTACAATTTTAACCTAAATCAAATTGTATTTTATCTAATTATACATTTTTTGTTTCTCAGTATCTGTGGAGGCCTCCAAATCCCGCCATTTTGTTTAAAATTTGTTTCCTTAATTTCATCAATCCACCTTCTAAATTGTCTTCCTGTCTTCCTTTTATGGTACTAAGACACCAGTTTAATACTTTGTTGTTATCTGTTCCTCTTACCATGTGCCCGGCCCATTTTCACTTGTTAAAATTACAATTAAAAGGTAAATTAAAAATACACTAATCAAATATAAGCAGAAAGCACGGGGAAATAGGTTGGGGACATGATTCTGATAGGTTTATACCATACTTGGTATATTAATAGTTAATATATAATTACAAACGGTATACTTTTGTGGAGTGTTTTTTTTTCAAAATCTTGTTAACCATACCTTTCTTTTAGCAATACCCGCCGAACTACCCGCAAGCACCACCTGGTTACCAATTTACCGGACCCGGGCAACCCGGATACCCAGGTGGACCTGGATATCCTGCCCAAGGCTACCCCGGCTATCCTGGACATGGATCGGGGTATCCAGGTAAACTCCTGGCTCCCACTATATTTTATTCACCCTCATTGTGGTAACTTGGATAATAATTTCATTTTAGTTTATTACTTTTATTACTAATTTAGCATCGGACAAATGCAGTTTGTATTAAAAACTTGTAATTTTTATTAAATTAATTATAAGTTGTTTGTTTAGAATCATCCGGCAGCTGAACATACAATTTGCAAGACATTGTAAACGAATAAAATTAAATAAAGCATATTTTTAATTTACCTACAATCGTGGGTTCGAGCCAAGACATAAATGAAATTTTCTGTGTGTCTCTTCTGTGAAAAATACAGAAGGATATATACGTGAAGACAGACGTAAATTTGTTTGTATTATATATTGTACAAAATCCACAACCACTCGACGAACGCTGTTCGTAGAGGCAACATCCTGATGATGCTCCGGTGTCGGAGCGAAACCTGCGTCCATTGGTTGTGGGTTTTTCGCGGAGTATTGCTTGTATATTGGTCTATTGGGATTTTGTACTATGGACTACCGCAAAGTAACGTCTGATTCTATTAATTATATATTGTATTTTATACACTTCTTCGGTTAGAAATATCAAATACATTGTCCTGTAAATATACCAGATAACCTCTTGGAATTGTATAATCGTATTATGTATATTAGTTACAGAATTTGTATTGAGTACTTGCGCAAGATTCGCTATTTTTTAGATTCCTTAAAGCACCTTCCTCAAATGTAAACTCACAACACATGACTGTGTCGTTATGGTGATATTGAAACTGTAAATTAATAGATGTCGCTACAATCAATTCCGTAAAGACGAACTGGGTAAAGTATAAAAAAGATTTACTTAATAGATTTTTCATATTTTGCAGCATCACCACCGACCCCCGGACTAGCAGATATGGCATGCTGCGCCTCATGCATGGCATGCCTCAGCTGCCTGCTCTGTTCATGCTGTCAGGTATTACCTAGCTGGACCTGTCATTATAAAACTATAGTTGTTTGTTTAATGCTTATATTGTAGTCTTTATAGTGTAAAAAGTAATTAATAACCGTTATTAATTTGGCGACGCTATTAGCGAGAATGATATCCACTTTTGGTCTAGAATTGCTAAGACAAATGAAAATTTAGCAGCTCGCGCTTACGCGACGAATTTCTCGCGGCTTCTGGAAGGTTCAACAAAGCTTATAAAGATAAAAACCTAAACACTAGCACTACGTAACAGCTGCCAAAAGAGGTATTTCCGAATTACGACTTAGGGATCTTCAAGGAAAAAGCGTATAAGCATCTTAGAGGCCGACAACGCACTGGTGAGGCCTAGCATCGCGAGTGTCCATGGGCGGCGGTGTCGCTTAACATCAGGTGAGCCCCCTGCTCGTTTGGCCCCTGTTTTATAAAAAAAAAAACATTTGGTCTTGAATCAATTAATCACGGCGCAGGAATTTTTCTCTAACAAGGAGAAGAGTGCCTTGGTTTTACCTGTTAAGAGTGAAAAGGACAAAGATGTTTACTATATACCCTTATCATTATTCCCAGTTTTAAAAATATTCGAAATTCTAGTATATCTGGCCCTATCACTTCACAAGAGCCATTTTATTTTATCTTAACAACGAGGCTTTACTAAAGGTAGATCCACCGCCACTAATTTAGTGTCAAACATACACGATGGACTTTCCATAGATCCTAATACACTTCAGGACATCTATCTCTATCTATCTCATCTATCTCGGATCTTTGATGAATTTATTACTAAACTAAAACTAAAGAATATGAAGACCTGCTTTCAAACACTAATTCGTGGACATATTTCATGGACGGTCGTGGCCTGAAGGAAGCAAAAGTTATCTTGGATATATTTGATTTTTTTATTTGTACATTGATAGTATTATTAGGAGAAGATTAAGGAAGTAATTCTTTAAACGATGCAGAAAACACCATAATTCCCTCGTGAGGAGTGTCCTTGAATACTGTAGTGCTGTGTGGAATCTCTACAATGAGGTCAAAAGTAAAAGGTTTTTTGGACAGACAATCTCACAAAAAATAATCTATCGTATATCGCCTACAGCGTGCCTAAGCCCATTTCAATGTCGTAGGGATCTGCTGTCTAGGTGCATTTTTCAGTTTCTAGAAACTTGAGAAGCTGGAAAAAAATATTCGGCACGCACAACTTGGGGTTTTAGTATATTTTTTCTTACTTTATGTGTGTCCTTGTTGGCGTGGCTTCATAAATAAATTTATAAAATACAAGCTGTTTGTCGTTATCAACAGAATAATAAATTTCCAATTACAAAACCATTAAATACGCTATTGATATAACTTTAACCGTCATTGAAATTATTACTTGACGTAGGCAATGTAAAAACATGTAATGTACTTCTTAGTTATATTATTATTTTTAAACATATAATATACATATCTTTATGTTATTTAGTATTTCCTTCAACCCGGGAAGAACGTTGAAATCGCCCATCACAATGCAGTTTTTTGTAGGTGTGTTCTTTTAAAACTAGAGAAACTATTGAGAAATGGAATAAAAGCATACTATTCTGGTACCCAAGAAACAGGAAGAGAAAAAGAGGCAGACAGTTTCGAAGATGGGAAGACGAAATTAAGCTTGTAGCCGGGAAAACATGGACAAGGGAAGCACATAATAGATTAGGTTGGAAAAGAATGGAGGAGGCCTTTGCCAAACTGGGGCAAACAGACGAAATTGTCGGTGTCGAAGACTGCAGAGTCTTAGATTAAGATTAGCATAAGACAAAATTGTAAAATTATGTCTGAATAAAGGCTATTATTATTATTATCAACCCGGGAAGAAATAGCTATCGTAGCTAAAAGACCGCCCTCTGTACACAGACATTAATTATAAGTTCATAATAAGGTTTTTTTAAGTCTACTATAAGTTTCTTTGTATGTTTTATGTGTGCAATAAAGTATTTTTATTATTATTATATCTTATCACGTTGTAAAAAAGTAAAAAAAGAGTTTATATGTGATATAAACTATGCCACCGATTGAATTAAAATACGTTTTTTGCTCTATAATGTGCTATTCAATTTCGTCTTTTCCTATTCGTTCTGTGGATATATATGAACTCTTTTGTAGTAATGCTAATAATATCAAAAGTATCCCAATTTGAGAGTTCAAATTACGTTTCAGGGTCTGATGGGGTCTGGGCTAGGCCAAAATGGTGATCATCATGACGACGACAACACAGGTGATCCAGAGGAACAGCACGCCAATGTTCTGCCACCTCCTGTAGCTCATGAAAATGATGATGAAGAGCACAACGATTGAACAGAATTGTTTTAAACTTCTACTTGAGTGTCAAACTGTATTGTTATTGTATAATCGATATTCTTGACGTGAATGTTTGACGTTTAAATGTTTATAAATCCGTATTGTTGCTAGTCGAAAAAAAAAGAATAATATATAAATAAATGTTTGGCATAAGCATGGTAAGTTAATGGTGTACTAGGATTTCCTGTGTCGTAAGCTAGCCTCTTCCAATAACTACTTAATGGTGGCAATTCTGATGTACACTCTAAAAATCTCTTTAGACCAGCTTTAGACCTGTCAAAGCAGTTTTCGAGAGCGTAACCTATTCTGTACATCTCTAAATTGATAGCAATAAGGTTTAAATTGACAATGTAGAAATATATAGAATATGTAACACACGTTTGACAGGTCTAAAGCTAAATTTAGAGATTTTTAGTTTTAGAGGTGTACATCAGAATCGCCACCAGTGTCTTCTTATAAGAAAGCAATATAAAACTATATCAAAATACTACTGCGCTTACGCGTAAGAGAATTAAAAAAAAAACTTTAGGATCTACCGGGTAAATCTTATTTTTAACCATTTACTTTATTATATACAAAATAAAAAACAAAAATGAATAATTATTGTTTGGAAGTAGACCGCTTTGGGTCGCCAAAGCCTCGTCCTAGTTGTAAGCCTAGGATAGTGGTCGGATTATTTATGATCGATGCATTTTTCTTTCTATGTGCAAAAAATCCCATACCAGATGGACTTTTCTTGTCTAATTGCGGAAAACTGGCCCACAACCAATAGTGTAGATTCGCCTGCACTCAATAACTTGTCACCTTTTATAAAAATCCTCTGCTGCCTTTGTTAATTGTAGAGCCATTTTTCTATTCTTCAAAACAAACAAAAAAAAAATGTCGTATAAGACTGAGCAAACAAGAACTTTTCTGTAAACCATTCGCAATACTCCTACAGCGAACTCTTCGTCACAAATCCAGTAATTTAGACTTAGACTTAGTATTTTTAAGTATGTTTGAATGGATGTTTGTTACTCTTTCACGTTAAAACTACTGACAGAATTTTAATTAAACTGAATGCTGCTCGCCTGTTCGTTGTTGCATCCGGATGTAGACAACGAAGTCTTGAGGGTCACCTATATCACGAAGGAGATAACATCCTTTAGATAAAAATATCGAACGATTCTTAATATATGGCTTTTATAACAAATTTCTGGGAGCGGATTTTTGTTTCTGCTCGGTCGCCTGACGGCTAAAAAACAATCCATATTATTAATATATAATAGTTACGTATAGGCACAATTTAGATATTGTGTGAATGGTCCTACAAAAACTATAAAAATGTCCTACAAAAAGAACCGCAAAACTATATATATCTTATGTAGCCATTATAGCTTATATAGTACATCATAAAAACAATAGAAAATGCATTTCAAATGAACATTTGATAGTAATAAATTGATACCTAATTGAAAATCGATACTTGTAACGCTTCTTATAATTTGTTTTTTAGAATATGACATAGTCGTCATTAGTATGCAAATGCAAAACAATTTCGAATGAATTTACATAGATAGCGAATAATTTATAAGACTGATTAATTTTTACAGTTCTGTGTTTTATTTAACAAAATCCATCATTGGCGCGCTATCATTATGCAAAATAATGTTTGATTAAAAGCGTAAATGATGAAGAATGGTTTAGTAATTTCCGCTATTAGAAATATTATTTAAATGAAAAACATATTGTACCTGATAACGCACAAATGACGGGGAAAAGGTCGTGAAATGATAAACCCGTTCATTGCAAAATGTTCGAAAATTTCAAAATACAACCTCTAACAAAAATACTAAAATATGCGTAGATAGTGTAAACCGCGCGTAAATTAAATCAAATAGTAGAACCTCCTTTCAAATGGCCAATTCGAATTCGCGAAAAAGAAAATCAAAAAGAAGAATATGAAAAAAAATGGAATTCGATTTTTTCACAACTGCTTCTGTTCCGGCACGGCAAACTTGTCCCTCTACCATGGCCAAAATTTTCAAGTAATACAATAACAATATTTAATCTAAATTTACAAGTAATTAAGAATAATACAACCGGAAACAAAGAAAACAATGGCGTTAATGCTCAGGAAATCAGTTTTGCCCAAAAACATTTCTTTGTTGAAATGTATGAAGGGCCGGCCGATTGCCTCGGCCAGCTTCAGGAAGAACCCAGCTGTTTTATGTAAGTAAACTAAATACATTTTTGGGTTTAACATCCGTATATTAAATTAAAGATTTAGTACATATGTTATATTAAACTTATAATCACATTCATACTCTTATGTTAATTTTTTTAATTTAAATTTCTCTACCGATACAAAAATATTTCGAGGTTATAGGTATAGCTGTAATTTTACATTGCAATGGATGGTTTTTTACTGTATTGTCAGTTTGACAGAAGTGAAAAGAATGGAACGTCGTTCATTTTTTTCTGGGGCGCGTTGGTAGTTGCCGCTGGTGACTTTCGTGTTATTTCGGAGAACGGTGGCCACTGCCTAAGGACGTCCAGGCTATAATACTCGACTGAAGCCGTTCGTTCTTCGAATAGCACTGATCACCAGCAATAGTAGTCGATGAGTATTATATTCTGGATGTCCTTTCAGTGGCAGCTCGCGGCGCAAAAAAAAGCCGGTTGTGTGATGCGAAGCTGTGGCTATGTAACGGCGATCAGATCCCCATACGGCACTACGCTGATAAAAAGGAGAAGGATGCACCAGCTTGTGGCTGCCCGTGTCCGTGCGGGCCGTGTGGACCCTGCGGACCCTGCGGACCGTGTGGACCGTGCGGACCGTGCGGACCATGCGGGCCCTGTCGATGCCCTTGTCCCTGTGGACCTTGCGGACCCTGTGGACCTTGCGGGCCTTGTGGACCGTGCGGGCCGTGCGGGCCATGCGGGCCGTGTGGCCCTTGCGGACCATGTGGACCATGTCGCTGCCCAGGACCCTGTGGCCCTTGCGGGCCTTGTGGACCTTGCGGACCCTGCGGCCCATGCGGACCCTGTGGTCCATGCGGGCCCTGCGGACCATGCTGCCCCTGCCCCTGTCCAAAGCCTTGCCCAGTTAAGAAATGTGAAGGTGGAGTGTGCCCCATGTGTGGGTCTCAAGCCATAGCTGTTACAGCGTCGACACCACCAGTCCAGCCGGTCACTCCCAGTCAAACACCACAGGGCCAAGGCAAAGATGACAAAAAGATACCAAGAATACCCACATCTATAAAAGTGAACTGATTCGATTTATGTATTTATTTGTTACTCTTATTAAATGATCTATTCATAAAGCTTTGTTTCTTTAAACCACTTTGTATACTGCTTAGCATAATCGTAGTATTTTGAGCCCTAACAGTATTTCCGTTTCCGCGTTAAGCCAATAGGTACAACATGCAATACACTTTACAGCCGCAGCCCTCAGATTACCACGAAGATTACGTCACAAGACCTATGTCATGGGTCAAGCGAAGGTGAAGAGGTACACCAGGTTTCCTTCGCTGCAGAGCAACGCCGCTAGTAGGAAGACATCTCGGATTCGACATACCATATCCAGTCCCACCCTTGCCTTCAGCTCTAACAAAATATTCATCCCAATCAGGAGTTTTAGTACCTCTCATATCTGCTCTGTGAAGCCTAAAAGTCCGCTTAGTACGTTGTCTGTTTGTCGCAACCAAATCAATGGAACGTACGCATCGCTGCGATCGTATACATGCAACGTTGGTTGCCCCTGCCCATTCCCCTGCGGACCCTGCGGTTGTAAGGGCGGTTGCAGTTGCCTTCCACCGCCTTGCAACACACCGCCGCGCTGCATCCAGTACATGACTGGGTATTACTACTATCCCTATGGTACGTGGTTCTGTGGACCCTACCACGTCAGTGGAACTTGTGTACCGGTTCCAAAGCCTGGCTGCGTGCCTTGCGGCAAATGCTGCCCCTGTCCATGTATTTGCCCCGCGGGCACCGTCTTCAACCCCTCCGGTATGGGCCAGCAGTCCAACCAAAATGCGGGGCAGGCGAAAGAAGCACCGAAACGAAGTGGGGTCTCTAGGCTATTCCCCAGCTTCCAGAAACCTTCAGGCTACAATCCCAGAAACCCAATCCCGCCCATGGTTTCTTCGGTCGTTTATCCCTCTACGTCACCAGAGGCTAATATGAAAATAGCCCCCATCCCGCAAGAAGATATTTGCATTCCCGAGATTTATAACGATCTGCCTCAGAAATCGCAATGGAAAAACACATCGTTTGGCAATAAGCGGACTATACGAAGCCCCATTTTTCATAAAAGATTTCGGCAGAAATATCAGTGTCCTCAACTTGATAGGCCTCGATTAATTTCTACCAAGGAGGATAGAGACAGACCCGATATACGACCACACGCGTTTAATTATTCCTCAGTGCCACAATATAAGAATCCTTTCCCCCGTCCATATGAAGATATTGTCTAACACGCGAAAGCAATAATTTCTCACTCATAACAAAAATATTGTATAATACACACAAAACATACATAAACAAATTATCTTTTAAATACTCCAACCCCAATAGACTTACGTTGTAATATCTCCAATGTTTAATAAATAATATCTAACAGAAGTTCGTTTTATTTATTTCAATATCCTATAGGTATAAAACACTACATTTAAGGTCATCCTTTCAGCTAACAACGCTTGGAGGAAAGCCATCCGCGGATACTCACGGACACAACAATTCGAACGCCCTGAGCCAAGTGTTACGAAGACGAAGTTAAAACCATACCCCAAGAGCCAAACCCTTGTACCGCGCAGAAGTATATCAACTCCATGCATATCAACTAGAATACAACAACGTTTTATAACTCCTCTACAAATGTCACGATCAACGATTATCCACAAGACACCTCAAATTCATTACCGGTGCTACAATCGGGTCTGCGCCGCCCAGGCGTTAAGCGCGGCGGGAACCTGTAGCTGCCTCCCACCTTGCGATTGCCCGCCCAAATGCATCCAATACATGACGGGCTATTACTACTATCCATATGGTACGTGGTTCTGCGGGCCGTACCATGTGTCTGGGACGTGCACGCCATGTGGCGGACCGGTGACGGCTGGGGGGCCCTGTGGCCCGGGTGGACCCTGCCCCGGAACTCCTTGCGGCCTTCCGGGCATCGGGCCTTGCAAGTGTGGCCCCTGCTTACCGTGCTGTGGGTGCGTCTTAGAAAATGGCAACGCAAGCAATTACACTATGTCGCATCCCCACTGCATACCTTTCGCATCCGGTGTTCCAGTACCCAACAGTACGATTGATATGTATGGGCAATTTGGTGGGTTTGGATATAACGGTCCGGTTCATGATCCAATGAATGTGTTTGCGTCGCACGGTCTGCCTGGTGGATTTCACACCGGGCCCGTGGATTTCTCAGGACAGTGCGGATACCACTATACTCCGGACCAATTCTATACTAACATGCCTTTTTCGTCTGAAGAGATGAACGCGTATAACCAGGGTTTCGGGCCGTGCTTCAATGTTCCAGTCGAGCCGGTGGAAGTGGAACCGTTCATGATGCCCGAAAACTTTGCACCCAAGCCTGAATATTACACTCAACAGCAACCGGAACAGACGAAGCCAAAGTGTAATGTGTTTCCCTTATGCAAAGCGGAGCAGAAGGACTCCAAAGGCGCGTCGGCTGCGGCAGAATCTCTCACGTCCGCGGCCTACTCTCCGTTTAAGACAAAACCTTTTCCGAAATCGCCCAAGTTTCAAATACCCACACCCTATAGAAGTAGGTTAGAAAAGCCCACCCCGTAGTTGCCAAGTTATTCGGACTCAACCGACCAGTTGCAAACAAACTGAGTAACGGCAACATATATGGTGCACAACTAAGAAAAATCCCAGTAAATATAAACTTAGTTGTAAAATTTGCCATATTTGATAAGATTTAAATAAAACATTCAACGCTTATTGGTTTTAATGAGTTGGCTGAAACCTGAACAGATATTGGTACGCTGAGAAAAAGTGAGGAATCGTAATAGGTAAAATCGTAAAAGAAAACACTGAAGTCTACAGGGCATTAAAAATCACAAGCACTGGTAATATATAAAAATTGTTACATATGGGTAGACGGTTTATATAAAAATACTAGCTGATCCGGCAACCGTTGTTTTGCCATACATGTGATTTCAATTTTCAATTAATAAATAAAAAATAAGGCTTGATCGTAGAAGGGTAAAAATTTAGGATTGTTTGTCTTTTTGTATGTTGTATCATAGAAAAATAGAAACTAAGTTTTATCTAAAAAATAAAAATTTAGGGGTGGACTACCCTTAACATTTAGGGGGATGAAAAATAGATGTTGGCCGATTCTCAGACCTACTCAATACGCTCACAAAGTTTCTTGAGAATCGGTCAAGCCGTTTCGGAGGAGTTCTAGTTCGAACCCCGTGACACGAGAATTATATATATTAGATAAGGGAATAAAACTTTAATTACTATTTACTCTATTGCATTACATAACGATGTAGCACCGTAATCAAGCGAAATAGTTTTATAGTTCCTGATAACGTTTTGGCATGGAAAATAAATTTTCTAAAAGCTAGTCACATATACCTGACCTTTTAAATTAAAGAAAAAATATTTTTTATACAATCAGATGCAGTACCATCATCAGAGTGCCTTCAGAATTTTTGTCAAAATTATTAATATCAAAAATCTTACATTTTAAGCATCATCGTCATCTTTACGACGCTCGGACTTGGACCTCCGCGATCTCCGCGCGCTTTTATTTAAATAAGTTTTGATAAGAAATTATATATAATTTCACTAATATGTCTTGGAATTACGATTAAAACTAGACCGGATAGAAAATGGCAATTTCTACTAATAAAAATAAATCCTAAATCATTATTGTATTAATGATAAACTAACTATTGAGATATCAAAGACGTCGCGTCGGTCTGATATCTGAAACTCCACCTTCCAATTTTAGATTTAATTTTATAAAAAGGATTCAATGTCTCTTTTTTTGATCTCCGATTTTTTTTAATTAAGTAATAGTCAATTTTATATTGCCAAAATTTTGGTCTAGTTACATATTTGTCGCGTTAACCATTACGGTGTAAAATAAGCAAAGATTTTTAGTAAACATTTAAAATAAATAATCTTAAGTAACAAATTAACCGACAGACTAAAGAATTAATCTGTAGAAAAACTAAGCGAGGAAATAAAACGATATTTCTCCGTGGAACTAAAGAGAAAGAGCTATCTTCACGTATGGAGCAAAAAACATCAACTCAAAGACCTGCCAAAGGGATATGGAGAGGTCAATGTTCTGTCAAAAAAGGGCTCGGCTAAGATTTAATTTTCACAAAGTAAGGATTTTAGATTTACGCAGTGAAGATATGTCTATCTTAAGAAGATATTATTAGATAGCATTGAAAAGGGCCCTCGTCGTTACATTTTAATTAGATGGAGTTTAGTGGGTCACAGAAATATTCCCGATTGTACAAAACATATTTAAATGCTTAACTGCAGTTAAGTGTCATCGTACCGGATAGTCGGTCAGAGGGTCAGAGTTCGACTCCTGGTAAGGTCAACATTCGTGAGCGTGTGAATTATAAAAATAATAAATTATAATAAAAATTACATCATTCCTGTATTAATATTCCTTATAACTATGTTCCTTATAACTTAATAAAATAAAAGCTTTAAGCCCAAAGATAAAATTACATTCTATATCGATCAATTTCTTATAAAATTGGTCCGATAGAACAATTTTGTCGAGTAGACATATATATCGATTAATTTACTTTAAAAGGTCTTTAATGTTGTTTTAAAGGTCTGTAAGGTTTGTAATCGAGGTCAAATAAAAAACCAATTAAACCACAAAATTCATTTATTCAATACATTCACTAGCGACATCTATTCACAGCAACTAAACCTTCACCGCCGCGAGATGGCGCTGAAACAAATACATTAACAAAATTTGTAACATACTATATTAGCAGAATTTCTATTAAAATACAGCATTTTACGTGTAAATAAAATTTAAAAATCGATTTATATTGTATATACAGTTCAATATTAAAAAACTATTCAAAGCGGTATTTAATTTTAAAGAATGAAAAATAATGACAAAATTTGCAAATATTTGGTACTGGGGAGAAAAAAGTAATTTATTGCTTACAATGTTTGGAATCGTATGAGCCAACTTATATTTACCAGGTCAGGGCTTAGCTCTCCTCGTAGGCTCAGTGGCTGTAGGCGGTGGCGGCGGACCTTTCTTCTCGAGCTCTTCTAAATAACTCATAATTATTTGGTCTCGTTCTTCTGGTATGTGCTCTAAT
Organism: Pontia daplidice; assembly: GCA_963693355.1. Classification (NCBI taxonomy): domain Eukaryota; kingdom Metazoa; phylum Arthropoda; class Insecta; order Lepidoptera; family Pieridae; genus Pontia; species Pontia daplidice. The sequence goes on along the minus strand of CAVNZL010000016.1, from coordinate 1,525,997 downwards.
GCCGAATACCTGGATTTAAAGATACATTAACAGCTTATATCTGATTGAACACGGTAATAGGAGATACAACTGTTTTGGATTATTTAAGGCAACTTCTATCTCGCAACTTGTACACAAGAAGAAGAAAAAATTGCCAATATTATCGTTGAACCTCATTAAAATCTATTCAGTAGTTTCAGAGCTACACACATTCCACACATACATACATACATTTTCATTAAGAGGTACTTCCGAACAAACACGACTTAGGGACCTTCAAGAAAAGAGCGTATAGGCATCTTAAAGGCCGGCAACGCACTAGTGAGGTGTCAAAAGGTGAGTGAGGGTGAGCCGCCGTACCTGGCGTCAATCTTGAGCGCGTCGTGGATCTGCGTCATGGCCGCCTGGTTCTCTTTGGTGGCGGCCAGACTGCGGTGCGTGATCGACCTGGTCTCCTGCAGTAATTGGCGGAGGGCGGTTTTGGCGGCTATCTGCTTGTCGCGCTGGAAGTCGCGGAACTCGCGTTCCATCTGGAATTTTATATTTTCAGTCACTCATAGTCACCATACAGCGAAGGCCTGATAATGAAAAATCTTTTCGAGAGTTTTATAACTTTAGGAGCCCGATAAAAATGGTTACATAATACAAAATGGAATGAAGGTATTGGTGGCGATTCTGACGTACACACTCTAAACTAAAAATCTCTAAATTTAGCTTTAGACCTGTCAAACAGTTTTAGAGAGCGTAGCCTATTCCGTGCATCTCTAAACTGATAGCAATAAGGTTTAAATTGGCAATGTAGAAGCATATAGAATAGGTTACACACGTTTGACAGGTCTAAACCTAAATTTAGAGATTTTTAGTTTTAGAGGTGTTCATCAGATATATGTATTTAAGTTAACAAAAAACACACATAGCTCAAACATTAAATCGATAAATGTCAGATTTTTTTATATATATTAATTGAGAATACCAGAGTTTCTACCAGGTGTTAATGGGGTACAGATGACCACAGAAGTAAACCCTCGGATCCAGAATGGACCAAGGAATTCAAAACCATTATTATTCGCATTACTCAAAATATCTTATTAATGTACATATAGAACCTATATTTTTAAATTTAGAATCGACTGTCACATTTTGGCGCGAATTCGAACAACCGATGACAGCGCGGTTATTTGTTATCTTTTAAGAGCGGTCATTTGAAATTGGTATTCGAGCACAGACTACTTTACTGACATTCAAAATTCAAAAGATTGTACGAAAGAGGTTTTAGTTGTGCCACGTACCTGAGCTGCGTTCTTGTAGATGGGGGCGGCCGTCTGCTGAGCTATGAGCTTCCGCACGTCCCTCCAGTGGGCGGTGCAACCCACGCCAAGCTCTTCTAGGAGCGAGCGCAATTTGTCTCGCCGCTTCAGAGACACGGCCGTCGTGTGCTGGTTGAATAGGCGTTCCTGAAATCGTGAACGCGTGCCTTAGCCTCAACTTTCATTCAAACTTGTCGAGTGTTTTCTGATACGGGATATCAATTTGTAGGTTTAAATTTGCTCTTGTAATTTGTAAACATAATAAAATTCTCGTGTCACAGTGTTCGTTCAGATATAACAAACAAAACACACAATAAGAAGTTTTGGACAAAATTTCCCATTTTTTATTTTTCTATGATACAGCATACAAAAATACATACAACCCTAAATTTTTACCCCTCTACGATCAACACTTATTTTTTATTTATTAATTGTATATTGAAATCACATGTATGGCAAAAAACAACGTTAGCCGGGTCAGCTAGTTCATTATAAATTCACAAAACGAAATGTCAATAATAACCAACCTTATCCTCTTTGGAGAGATCGTCGGCTAAACTATATCTGTGGTCTTTCTTCAACTGTTTCTTCGCTTCCCGCCATGTCAGGTCCGCGTTTCGCACCAAATCCGCTAACAGGGCGTTGAAATGCTGAAACAAATTTGATATAACAATATCCTGAACACGCTTCGTGATTCTACTATTCCTTTTACCCGACTTATCCAATTTAAAAGAGAGTGTTATATAAGCGAAGTTCATTAAATAGTACCTCCAATGCAACATTACCTGCATTGCTTCATCCCTCTTGTGGTACTCTCTCTCCTTGTCCCTGTCGCGGAGACTGGTGGCCAACGCCTTTTGTACTTGCTTCTCTCTCTCCTTGATGGACGCCTGCGCACGCGCCTCTCTTTCCCTCTCCTTCGCCTCGTCGTCCTCTTTCTTCTCTTCTTCTGGCGGCTCGCTCTCCTGCTTCGGCTCTTCTTGACTGGAATCTTGCTGTAGTGGCAAAAAACTGTGTTTCATAACAGATCAAAACAAAGTTGCCAAATATTTTCGCAACAATAAAACACAAATTATTTTATTTAGGGCGACAATTATTCAATTTTCATTACGATTAATTGATGAATTTCGCGAAATACATATTTGAGTCTTACCAACCATTAGAATAATTAAAAAATTATGACGTTTATTTGTTTTAATAAGGAACGCCAGCAGTTAACACACACAGACAACCCATTAACATAAACATTAACAAATTTCGTTGTGACAACCATTGTAGGCGTACACGCCATTATCAAGGAAACCCATCTTAAAGACATCATAGAATTAATGAAGGAATTTAGACTTTAAAAAGAAGAAAAAAGACGTTTCAATTGTGAATTGAAATAAAGTTTTATTTAACGCTGTTATTATGAGTCTAATGACCTACTGTAGTTCTACAAATGATGTTGATAGTTCCCTAAAACCCGGCAACGCACTCGCGCACAAAGTAGGTGCCCACCCGGTCACATTTGTATAAGCTACTATCACACATACTACCTCACTATATAGCTATCTGATAAATAGCTGAGCGCATCGTCCATTAAAAAAAATAATAATACAAAAGCAAATAGAAACTATGCCATGTAAGCGCGTTATTACTTTGAAGCTGGACCTTAACCCCAAAACACGTGAACATAATTCTTGCTCCGGGTACAGCAGAGAAATGGGTAAAAAAAACAACATAGTACCATACACTTTATTACCACAAATACAAATAGACTTAAACACTAAAACAATATTGAAAAACTGCTCGTTTAGGCAGAGTTTCAATCGACAACATCAAAATACAGATGCGATCGTATAACTTGTATTGGTTTAGATTTGATCGTTTCCTATCGTCTTATTAATATATAATACAGCTACACCGTTTGAGAAAACACCTGTCTCCATAAGCACAATATGAAAAACGACAAAAGTGCTTTTTAATATCTTCTCTTTAAATATATTCGATACAACCAATTAAGCTCACAATTTATTTATAACTTTATTAATATATACCACATATAAACGGAGAAAAATGATAATATAACAATTAAAAACAAGTATATAAATAAGAGGCTGCCTTATCGCTAACAAGCGATCTCTTCCAGGCGAACTGAAATATATATATACTCCTATATATAAAAAAGGAAGGGCGGTTTAACAAAAAGAAAGAAGTCATGTTGATAAATGAGAAGAGTAGATTAGAAAAATGCATAAATATAGCAAGGATATTAGGATATAGAGCGGTAGAAATTCGTTCCACAGATTTATCGCTTTTATTGTAAAGGACATATTAATACCTCCTGTATTTAGTAACCTTACGAAATAATTTACAACTGAATTAAGTCATTTTCACACAGACAATCAATGAGGTATGATTATATTTATACTATTTGGAATACTTTTGAACATAATTAAAATCCTCATAGAACGAAAGAACCAAAAAGTCAGAGTCGCTTTGTTTATCCCCTCGGCGAGTTCGCTCTTTCTTTCTCACTCTAATACTGTATACTTCATGTATAATCGCTCTTTCTTTCTCTTTTTATATTTCATATAGGATACCGAGAAAGCGAGAAAGGCGTAAGTATACAAATAAATATTTACCCTGATAGCGTAAAATATTCTTAACTATTGCAAGAATACATTATTTGTACGTAGACTAGGACGTGACTAGACGATTTGTAGGCAAATAGTCTAGTCTGAAGGATAAGGTTAATGAGATCTTTCGTCTCTTTCTAATTACCTGAATGTAAAGAGTACAAATACTGACCAGTGTCCAATTTTTTTGAGGCAGGAAAATCGAGGACTGATTGTCACAATATATCCAAACGTTAAATAAAAAAAACAAGAAAAAATAAAACACCTCTCAAATATGACACCTATATTAGCAAATTAATAATAATAAATCATATTTTAAATATGTTTACCAAAGTAAGATTAATACAAAATATTGTGCAAACTTTAAAAGTCAAATAAAATAAATAATTCTTTAAAAAAAAACCAGTGTTTTACTGTTTTAAGACGAAAGATGGCGCCTTCCACAAGAAGGATACAGTTTGTAATGCAAATATTTCTTTCCGATGCGATTTTTTCCCCGCTAAAACACTAACAGCTATCACGGAACGTCAAACTTTAAATGACGTTAAGCCCTGATCACGTCTATATGTATAATAGTTAATAAAAAAAAACTCAATTTAAAAAAAATTAAATTAGTTTCCTAATTTTAACTCCATATTCGGATAGCATAAACAATAAACGAACTCGAAACATATGTATCCGTGTTGTGTGTCAAATGTCACTGTCAAATCATAGACAAGCAATTGCGCCGTGCACAATATAAAAACTTCAGTCTCATTTCGACATATTGTGATAGAAAGAGACAAATGTACTTTGTTAAGGCGACGCTGACGAACGTCTGGTCTGATTTAGTTTTTGTTAAGTTCCAAATACGACCACTTAACGCTGCTAGTATTCAATCCACCATCCTTTCATTGCATTGTGTTCGCGCTAAAAAAACTTAAAACAGTAGAAAACTAAGACGGGGAATATCGCATCGTTGCCAAGGTGATAGTAGCTCACACAGAAATTAATTATATAACAAAGTCCGCCTTAAAACCAATTTTATAAGACAAGTCCAATGCGAACTGATCTCCACCAAGTGTGGACTTACATCGCTAGTCGTGCCCAAATACAAAACACCTTAAATCTAAATTAGATCTAAGTTGGCTTTGAAATTTTCACAAATCTTAACCTAAAATTCCCTGAAAGGTTGACAGCATTACTCAAGCAGCTAATATCATATCAATTTATAGAATAATCGTCTGTACTCTTGACAAGAAAATCGTGTGTCATTGAGATGAAGGAAATCTCTATTTTTCTGCATATATATAATTTCAATAGTGGTAGCGATTCTGATGTACACCGCTAAAACTAAAAATCTCTAAATTTAGTTTTAGACCTGTCAAACGTGTGTAAGCTATTCTATATGTTTCTACATTGCCAATTTAAATCTTATTGCTATCAATTTAGAGATGCACAGAATAGGTTACGCTCTCTAAAACTGTTTGACAGGTCTAAAGCTAAATTTAGAGATTTTTAGTTAAGAGTGTGTACATCAGAATCGCCACCAGTATCTTGAATTTAGTTCCAAATATGACCAGCTGACTCAACCTTTCAGTGAGTAGAAGGCGGACAGTTCTTAACAATACACGCCTTATGCAGAAATTTTACTATAAAATATGCTATCATGGAAGAGCCGGTCACTTAAAATTATCTATGAACAAATCAAAAATGGCTCAATACAGCTAGGCAATAAAAATCTAAAAACATTATAACACACATATTGAAATCTTAACTATGCTGTTACATAATTTAAACCAAAATATATGTTTTAACTACAAAAAAAAACTTTACAAACCGTCCATCGATTGACTCCAAAGTTCCACCCGGAATCAGAACTCGGCACTCTCATATACTAAGTACTTTAATAATATTTCCACATAAGTTCTTACAATAACTATTTCTATATACAAAGACAATTTGGTCGAACGCTGGTGTATATTTACAATTGTACATCTGCACTGTTTAGTCCAATTATCTGTCACTGCCGCATGCATGGATCAAAACGTTTTGATCCTTATGATCTTGAAGCTATTTCGCATAATAGGTATAAAAGTAAGCACCAGGATTTATAATTAATACAAAATCATGATAGAATATGACTTGATCCCTTTCCACAGACATGTTTCATCCTTGGACATTTAAAATGACAATTCACCAGACAGGATAGGAGTCCTTATTGTATACTTTTTACAATCCTTAAACACTACACAATAACGTCTACACGGGATGTGATCCTTTTAACCCTCACAGAGCCGCGTTCTCAACGTCCATCGCGTCAGCGCTTCTCAAACGAGCGTTTGAACACATTAAGCAAACACTATTCTTTCTCCGACTTCCGTTTCCGCTTATCAGTCTTCTCTTTCTTCTTCCCCTTCTCCGGCTCCGGTGATTTGAAGTCCTGTTTTCTCTTTTTGGGGGGGGAGACTACTTTCGTGGGCGACTTGGCGTCGGGCGTCTTCTTCGAGGACCTGAGCACTTTGGGCGAGACGTTGTCGGACGACGCCTCGCTATTGTCGGACGGCTTGTAGGACTTGGAGGACGGGTCAGACTTGGAGTCCTCCTCGCCGGGAATGCCGAGGATCTCCGCCCACTGGTCGGGCGGCGGCGTGGGCTGTTTCTTTTCGTCTTCGGTGGGTGGGTCGGATTTCTGTGGGACAAACGGAGCGAGTGAGTGCTGAGAACGAGCCTGCATCGGACACCTGAGTCGTCAAACCGGCGGGACAACCTTAACTTTAATTAAATCGGGATCGGTCGGCGCTATGGCTTCAGCGTATAACTACTCGATAGCCAGACCGCGCAAATCGCCTGTCATATCTGCGGGTGTCGTGTCCGATGAGTATACTCTTAATGGCTGGACGGTGAAAACTGTTTGCACACTTTAAGCCCGATTTAATTTTAGCTTTCTAAACCACAGCAAACAATTTTCGAACCGAACAAACGCCGTCCTAGTCTCTCAACATCGCTCCATTTGTCCGTACGTCTGCAAAACACTTTCGCAAACTGTCCAAAAAACTTGTCACACTTGGCCAAAATATGTTGTCACACGACACGAAATTCGACATTTTAAAACCGCGTTGATTTCATTGTCGTGTCAAATGACAATGGACAGTACTCTGTGTGCGTAGGGTTTGAACCCCCGCAGATTATGACAGCCGATCACAAACACAAAACCGGATCGCGTACAAGTGTCCGTGACAGATACACACGAATAAAAAATGAAAATAAAATCAGATGGCTAGTAAAACTTCAATTCGAAATTGATAGATTTAATGTGGTGCATCCTTCCATTTCTATTTATCCGGACATACATATAACGAAAGTAAAATAAAATTTCGTAGTCTATCAAAATTATATCAAACCGACTTTTTCATTCAGATAAATTCTAGTGATTGGATAAAATTCGTGTTGGATTTTGAGCTAAGGTTTTTATTTTTATATGTGTCATATAAAGTTTAAATACGAGTTTCTTATGATAACATCACTCATCATTAAATGTAAATCAGTCCTATTTAGGACACCCCAAGCTTATACAAAATCGGTTCACGTTTGAATTCGGTTTTATAATATTAGTTATCAAGTTAATGTTGTAAGATATCGATAAAATAGGATAACACATTACAAAACCCCAAAAGACCAATATACAAGCAACACTCCGCGAAAAACCCACAACCACTCGACGCACGTCTCGCTCCGACACCGGAGCATCATCAGATAATGCCTCTACGAACAGCGTTCGATGAGGTTTTGTACTATGGACTTCCGCAAAGAAACGCCGAATTCTATTAATTATAACACACATTGTTTTATATTTTTTGTTCATACATCACATTTACATATGTTTGTTCGGACATCAGAGTTATAATTAATAGAATCAGGCGTTACTTTGCAGAAGTCCATTGTATATAAATTCTAATAGAAATCTACCAGCACAACTCCAACTGTATGAAATTTTATCTATAATTGATGTTATATTTTTTAACAATTGAACCGGGAATGCAAAATCATGTTTAATTCGTGAGTTTTTCTTTTGGTTTTACCAATGACGAATGAATTTCATAATAATTTATGAAGGCGAGCGATCAAGTTTTATGTAAACCAATTGGGGGCGGGAGCCTTTCTTTCACGTTACGTAAAATCGTTTCTAAAAAATGAGGGAATTAAAACTCTCAAACTGGCAACCCTTTCCATTTACGTTACGGGGAGTCCCTCCATTGTTCTTCTCTGGTCGTCGTTTTTTTATATTCGTTTTACCATAACCAAAGGTCTAGATATGCAATTTTACTTTATAAGTAAAAAAAACTAAAATACTTGTTGTGTGTGTGCCAAAAATTTATAGAAAATAAACAAAATATGCAGGTGTTGCGAATTATTATTAGGACTAGGACAAAATTGTAACGTTTAGAGCATTGTTTTTCAACCTGTGGGTCGAAAAACAATAAAGACAATTAATTTTGTTAATGGTAATACTGTAACATATACCTACATACATGATAAAAAACCGTAGGTCAAAGGGCGTCGCGAAATATTTTTTTATACCAGGGGGGTCGAATCATGAAAAAGGTTGAAAAACACTGGTTTAGAGGATGGGAGACAGGGGGTACAGAAAAACGTAACCGTGCGTTACAGGGGGAAGCAGGGTCAAAAAAAACCTTCTAAAATTGCGTTCCCTAATACTTGACCGCTATTTTAACTAAAATCGATTATAGAAACTTATTAGACAAGACAGACAATTATTTTCTCTACAGGTTCAATTGCATCGAAACGACCACTCACCTCTCCCTTATCCTTCCTCTTCTCCTTCTTCGAGTCCTTCTCTTTATCCTTCTCCTTCTCTTTCTCCTTCTCGCGATCCTTGTCCTTCTTGTCCTTTCTGCTGCCACGTTCCCGTTCTGAAAATTCGTATAATTGTTATAAGAAACCATATAAGATGCTAATAGTAGGCAGTAATCGTGTAAATTGGAAGATTATTTTTGTAGTTCGAGACTAAAGGTTCAAATATAACATGTCGTGCTCAATATAAAATTTATATAAGTTGGTTTTACCTCAAATGTTTGTTTTATGTTATGTTTTTAGTTTCTTTCTTTTATTATTTTATTTACACCGGGAAAAAGGGATCCCTATCCTTTAATAATAACATTTTTAATATTGTCTTATATTAACATAACTATTACTCAAAGAAAAACACTTTATTAACGGATTAAGTTAAGTATTTATAAGGTGTCCTCCATTTTCACGGAGGACACAGATAACACACAACTTCTCTGCAGCTGTGACACTTTTTTGACAATTAACACCTTTTGTCTTCACTCTACCGTGACCACGCACGCGAAACGTCGGAAAAATTAAACAAAATGTAATATACTTAAATTTTGTAAAAAATACATAACTTAATCTGTTAATAAAGTGTTTTTCTTTAACATTTTTAGTCTAATTGTTTATCAGACCACGTTGATCAGTTGCTCATGAACTGGTTAATTTTTACATGTCATAGTTATAACAGGTTTGAAGTACACATTAAAAAAGTGTCCGGTCTTCATTAGAGACTGTAAGAAGTGTTAATGGACACTATTCTTATATTATTGTATATTCTTTAGCAATTTAAGTTAGATGTAAATTACTCATTAGTCTTTCTTAGGCTAGATCGTAGTTTTTAAATGATATGCCTCTGTGAAGGCAATCCGTCCCTTTAAAAAAAAATTAACACGATCTATCTTTGCAATAAGTACTTCTTTTGACTTTTATTTTACAAACAGTCAAACTCTGTCAAGCCCTTTGACATATGGATTTAAAGTCGATTGTAAGTTAGAAGATACATAATGGTGGCGATTCTGATGTACACCTCTAAAACTAACAATCTCTAAATTTAGTTTTAGACCTGTCAAACGTGTGTAACCTATTCTATATATTTCTACATTGACAATTTAAACCTTATTGCTATCAGTTTAGAGATGCACAGAATAGGTGACGCTCTCTAAATCTGTTTGACGGGTCTAAAGCTAAATTTAGAGATTTTTAGTTTAGAGTGTGTACATCAGAATCGCCACCTGTATCATTAAACACACACTCCGTTAATGACATCGAAAGGAATTGACAAAGACGTCATAATAAACGCATACAAAGCGTTATGTGAAATGAAAATCCTTTTTAATGTAAATATGTATGTACTTAAGTATTTTAATACAGAAATCCGTACATATTAAATCAAAACTGGACGTAATCAGTACATTATTACAATAACATACAAGTGTATTTTTTACTGTAAGTAATCTGCAATTTTTGTCTGCCTTTTTATCATTTTATTGTAAAAACAGTCTCTAATACTATTGTTAAGCTATGGTGAAATTATCATTTTCAATATTGATGTGAACAAATCGTGCTAATAATTCGTCGTCGGGAATCAACATTATCGAAGGTGTAAAGAATCATGCCGGTCATAAACCGGACATAATTTATTAAAAATCGGTCATAATAAGCGACATGTCACTGTAAGGGAAGTCATTATATCCGACTTTTTTATAAAGAATTTGATATGAAAACCAAACTTCGTAGTGAAATTACGTTAGTTATACAGTGCAAACTCGATATAACAAATCGGAGGGGAACAAGAAAATATTCGTAATATAAAGTAATTCGTTGAACCGAGGTCTGTTATGTTGAGGTTAGATTGGTCTAAAATTCCTTATAAAGAGGTCTTTACAAACAAAAGCGTGTCGAAACATGTCGAAACATTAATCACATTATAAGATTAAGAGTTATATTATTGGTGGAAACTTTATATAAAGATTTTGGGTTGGCAAAATTCGTTAATTAGAGGTATGAATACATTTTCTTGGTAGTTGAAAATTCGTTATAAAAAGGTTGTACGCAAAGAATGTTCGCAATGTAAAGGTATATTTTATATTGACTCTTATGGCCAATTCAAGGGGATTACGAAGAATTTGTTAAATCGAGGAAGTCGTTATATTGGTCATAATAAGCGACATGTCACTGTAAGAGAAGTCAATATCCGACTTTTTTATAAAGAATTTGATATGAAAACCAAATTACATTATATATAGATGGAGTCATAATAAACGGATTCTATACAATAAAAATCTGTCTATCTCACCTTTGTCCTTGCCATCCTTCTTCCTTTCGTCCTTAATCATCTTGCAGTACTCCCTAAAGTAGTCCTCTCTAAACGAACTACTTTCCACCGCCTTATACCGTACGTCGACATCTATTTTCTTCTTTACTTCGACCCATCGCGAATGGCGATCGACGTTTTTATCTTTGAGCAGTTGTATGAAATCTTGTTTTGCCTATAATATAAGAGAAGTGGGAATTATTCACTTGCAATGGTTCGTATATGGTAAACGGTCGTGGCTGGTTGATAAGTAGACGGTAGTCGAATTTAAAGGAATTGGATATGAGTGGATATATATATCATATAATTGAAATATCTATTCTTATATATAAGATTATTTTTAATTATTGTTTACAGTGTATGGAATTCAATACCAGTTCAGTTCAACGCATGTTTTATTATAATCCCTAGAGCTGCGGAGCTCTGTTTGTTTAAATTCGCAATTAACGTTATAAGGGGACAAATAAATTGTCCGGAGTTGCTACAAGCCTTACTCCGGCTGTATGCACCGGACAACTACTGTAGGTCGCGAGGGCATCCTATATTGACTGAATAGAATTCGCGAACTGTGCTTCGAATGGTGTCGCTAGTTAATAGATTTATTAAATCAGGATATATTTGTGACAGGCTTGTTATGAATGAGTGAAGCCTGCAAGGAATTTTTTATTTGTAAGTTTAGGTTAAGGTAATTTTAAGTATGTTTTGGCTTTATGCTGTTATTTAATAATAAATAAATATATTATATCGTATTTACAATTTCAATTTCCTCTGGAAGTTTTAGTTTTCATGTTTTACATTTTTGTTTTGTGTTTATTCTTTAGCATTATCTACTGTCTTATTTTTTATTTTATTTTCATTTTTACTTATTAGGATCTCCAACAAAGAATACACTTTACAAGCTTTACTATTGTACTGTTGCAGTTTAAACTTAGTCTTTCTTCAATTATAGGAGATCACAACATGCAATAGTACTGTACTGTGTCTTGTGGTTTTTGTTTTTGTTTCAGCCTACCTAACCTACTTACCTAAGTAAGTTAAGATTTGTGTTTAATTATCTGAACTCGAAGTTGGAACCCTTAAACACACTTGTTAATTGTTAACACACGTGGATTTTTTTAAGTCAATTAATTTTATGCTGTTATGTTAACTTTTTGGGATTACTGCTATGGTTGAATGAACTTGAGATAATGTGTACGGTTATTTTATTGTATTATTATTATCCGTAGCCACTAATCTCTTATCTTTGTATTTCTCTTAAGGTATGCCTGGACAAGATCGCTTCACAGCGATAAGGCCGAACGTTGCTCGTTTTAGCGGCTAAAAATCGTATCGTCGCAACGAATCGTAAATCGTTTGAAATTCGGTTTTTATATATTTAAATTTAAACGCGATCTTAGCAGTTATAAAGTGTTAATTTAATTGCTCCATAGTAATTTGAATAATATACACATACTTTGTTTTAACGAAATAAATCTTCTGTACGAGGACTATATCCTCTCTATACACTATATAGATTTGTGTTTGTTTGGTTTTTCTAAAGAAATATATTTTCCCATTTTCTTAATAAGTTGTATCGTCGCTTACACAGTTTTATAACTACTGCCTCTTTAATAATCAAACAGTACTATTTGGTATATGTAATATTAAAATAAGTCCCGAGTAATGACGGCGAGTATTTTGCGTGAAATTTTATTTTTTTATTTAATAAAATCAACTTCACTATATAAACCCAATTGCAAAGATTTGTTTTCTAATAAAGTATTTTTCCTATAGAGAATATTTATTTACCTTGCTTTGTGACATATTACAATCAAGGGAGATTCGATTCAAAACGTAATTAAATTAAGACGAGACATCATTCGGTTACACATACTTTGGTAGTAGCAGTAGTAATTTTTTTTTATATATAAATTTGAATAATACATAAATTGTTGATTTGGGGAGGGGGGAAAATAAAATCGCATAGCGCCATCTACCGATCAACCACACACTAAACATACAACTAGAGCTGAAAAGGAATTCATTAGAAGCTGAAAAGAAGATGTATACATTAGTGTTCTGTGGAGGAAAAATCAATTAATCCCTGAAAGAAAAATTGCATTAATAAAACAAAAGTAAAGGTACATTGACATTGTAAGCCGAGGTCAACTGAATAAGCAAAATCTGACACTCGATTTAAAACATTTTGACATTTTGACATCAGCTTTTGACCTCAATTAAACATGAGTTTCTCCTAAAACATATACATTGCAAATATTTGAATTTATTTTATATATATTTCTACTACTGTATAGTGATACTAGTGGGATAATAAAACTTAAAAAATTTATTGGAACGTGAAACAGCGATCAGTGTTTCCCCAACAATCGAACCTGGATAATTGGCATATGAAGGTACATTTTAATATGGAGGGTACTTTCAAATTATTCACAGTGACCAATATTAAACATAATAATCTTATCTTTTATAAATATTAGATTCTTAGACTATATAGGCTGTGTTCTACGCTTAAGTATCTAATCGTAATCTATAGGCCCAATGATTTTTCCAAATTGAAATTTTTATTTCGCCAGGTACCAAACAGGCTACTCAAATTCAGCTTGCTAAACCTTGCTCTTCAACGCTAAGTTTAAGGACATAGGCATTAAAATATTTATCAAAGCGTTTATTTTATTTGCTTTTTTTTATATAATTCGAACCAGTAGCTCCTGAGAGTATGTATAACTACTTATATTAAGCCAAAACTATATAATCTCTTTTTATAGCAAACAGGAGGACCGGGTGTTAAGTGATACCACCCACTCACACTGCCTGGGGGCTCGCGAGTGCGTTGCCGGCCTATATATTGTAAAATTAGACATATACCTTTACTTTTGCATCTACTACAAGCTACACTTACACAGTCTTATAAATAAATTATATTCTATTGAAGATTAAGAATTTTGAAACAGTACTCGGTTTCCATTTACAATGTTTAGTATAGAAACGTCTGAATTAAATCGACTCACGCGCAGTAAACAATCGAATGAAACAGACTGAAAATCTCCATGAAGCTTTATGACAGACAATTTTTGTATCTATTTAGGGACACATTTCCACATACACTTGTTGCCTTTGAATCTGAACTAGTATTAATAAGAATCTACAATTTCTGCCAACTCTCCCCTTACAACTTCTGTTACCGCCAAACATGCCTGAGATAAGTCTAAATTATTTCCAACGAGATTCGATACAAGACAATTAAACTACATATATATCGCAACCATTTTTTTTTAATAAAATTTACAAACTTTATTTACAAAAAACCATCATGCTAAATCGGTTCAGTAGTTCACTGGTAACCCATTTGAAAAACGTGACCTAACCACTCTACACGCTGCGGTTAAATTGTATATGAATAGTGTTCTTAAAATTATATCTAACCTTATGGATTTGTTGCGAACCGGGGTGACCATTTGATGTCAAATCGCGCTCGGTATTCTTATCATAGTTTTACGTGGCAAAAATAATTTAATATTACTAGTAGCACTAGAAAATTCGCAATTTAATTCCACACTTTATACAGCCCCACAATTTAAAAAAAAAATACTTTAAACTATCGAGAACTTCCCCCACTTTAGGTAGCCCTATATATTAATCTGTCAGAAATAGAACGAATGTAATTTTGCCCCGCCATTGGAACCTGTCGGTATCACATTGCCCCACTATTAGGAAATGGCTCAACGTCATGCCGTTACGTGGGCCTGAAGGACAATCTGCCTATCAACATCAAATGGCCACCACCGGGATGCGCCGGTCCTCTGCCGCAGTCAGCCACGCGCCCTCTACAAAACAATCGTATTGGATCGGTGCCATCTGGATCCAGCCGCCACCACGACTGCTGCTATCGCCTTACGACTGTGCTATCGTGACCATGCCATCGCGACCGATGCTTTTATGTGTTTAAACGTGGCAACGTCACGAAACACGACCGTGACAAAATGGGACGTGACAAGTGAAAATTAAATTTTATTAGCAATTTGGAAATTACTTGGACATCATTTGGGTTTTTCCAAACTACGAGAACACTCAAGACAGATATAATATAGTTTCGTAATTGTTACCACTTTAGAATCTTTAGACGATAGCTAGAAACTATATTATAAATCAGAAAATAAAATGCAATCTTAAAAATATATAAAATTGAATGGTAAAACTTTAAGGCTACTTAAATAAGTTATAAAATTCAATAGAGAAACATTCGCAAAGCATATCTGCGATAACTTGTTGACGGGAGTCGAACCCATGTCAAAAAAATTCCTGAAAATCAATGTTAAAAAACCTGAAAAAAAATGTGATCTCAATTGAAATTCGCAAAATTTCTCAATTCAGGCGAATTTTCCAATAATTTAATGTCATATTTACACTTTAAAATAGCAATTGTAGAAAGCATTTATTTTAATTTAAACACATTAAAATGAGAAGACTTCAGAGAGCTACAGAATGAAAATACGAATTCGAGGAATAATATTTTTTTTCCTAACGATTCGTAATAATTTTGGCGTCGAATGGAAACATTATGAAATTTAAATTAAAAAAAAAAGGTAATGAGCCTGCATTCAGCTTGCATATTACTTAATTCTGACACACACATTTTAAGAAAATGTTTCGCCGGGAAACAAATCTGACACTGGTTTTGACACATATATCCATGATATTATATTTCAAAAGACCTCTACAGTAATAGCAGAGCAATGAATTCGCTAGACTGATAGTTTTCGAATAGCGAAGGAAAAAAAACTTAACTATATTCAAAGGTGAAACGACATCGCGTTTTAAAATAAACGCAACGCCATCTACATTCAACTCCCGTAACCTATTTGCAAATATTTATAATTCCATAAAAACCTCTCTAAAGCCTTCAGCAGCAGTCCCGGACGGATCGCATTGTATCCGTCCCGCTCACTCACCTGTTCCCTTCGTTTCTCTTTCTCTTCCTTCTCTTTCTTGCGCAGCTCGGCAATGTGCTCGTTGAAGTACGTCTCGCGCTCGCGCAGCTTCTCGATACCGCGGAACCGCTCGTCCCGACAGTACTTCGTTGAGAACTCGGTGAATGACGACCTGCGAATCATACAATACCGATATTAAAATGCCGAGTAAGTCAAGTACACAATATAATCAAAACTCAATTAAAGGTTAATTGAACCTTATATATTGCCATATAACATACACACTTTAATTTACTATAACATATATACTATAATATTTTTTTTATTTTCACACATCACAATTGAAGGATTTCCAACAGGTGTTACTAATATTGTGCAGAAGAAAAATACATATTTTTGTTTGTATGGTAAAATACAATAAGTGTGAATTTAAATGATAAAAAACTCATTGCAGCTTTGTTAACTAATACATATCACCTAGTAAGCCCAGTGGCCACTATGCCAGACCACCAAATACAAGATCTTGGGTTTGAGTATCTGTATGGTCAATATTTGTTTGATAAGATAATTTTTTGTATAAGCACCGATATACAGAACACTATAAATATCTTAACTCGAGCTAAACTGCAGGTGTTTAATGATTCATTATTCAAACACTAGCTGGTTGAACTTACTTAGAGTGTAGTTTGGCCTCTTCCATGAGCTGTTTGAAAGCCTGCTTCTTTTGGAGGATTTTATTGCGTTTCTCTTTTCTCTCTTCCTCGGCTCTGTCGCGCACGTATTTGTTGAACACCTGCAAAATATTTATAATTTAATATAAACATCTATAGATATATATCGCTTTTTATCTGTTATAATATATGTACACAGAATTTATTACACCACTCACGAGTGGTGTTTCAGTGTTGGCATTACTGGAGTTTTAATTAGTTTTAATACCGTTCAAAAAAATATCGTCTTAAATCAAAATATTTAATGGCATCACAGTGCCACGAATGTAAATCTTGTTTATGGGCAAATTAAACTCTTCTTGATGTACGTCGTTACATCTTAAAAATATTTCCTATAAAGATTAAAATTATTATTTAGGTTGTTTAAGATTAAGACTACAATTACTCCTGAGGTGTCGGTGACATAGTATGTCAGTTTACGCTACCATTGCATTCAATAAGTTTTTAAAGAGAGTTCGGCTCGAGCGCTCGCTGTAGGCACATCTATATCATATATCAATTATCTACAAATATCTTGTCATGCCAATCAAAGTCTGTGTGGGTTTCGTCTCAGCCCATACATAGTATAAATGAACTGCGAAGGAAATGGGTTACCTGGCGCCTCTCCTTGGACTCGAGCAGCAGGTAGCGGTCGTCGAAGACGATCTTGTGCAGTTCCTTCTCCCAGGGGCTGAAGGCGGAGACGTCGGACTCGCGCAGCAGCTGCAGGAAGGCGGCCACGCGCTGTTCGAACGGCACCACCACGCGCTTCCGCGCCGCGATCATCTCCGCCTCCACGGCGGCGTCCGCGTTTGCGTCGATGGCCTTCTTCGTCGTCACGCCCAGCACTGTTGCTAATCATTTCTCTTTACTTTTGCGTATACCATCTACACTTTACCTTTACAACTTACTTAATACATTTTAAAGTGTCGGAACAAATGACAAAAATAATATTGCAATAATAACTTGAAGCTCTATTTTTAAATACGATTAAGACAGGACAACTCCTATAGCTAAATCACTAAAGTATTAAAAAAGTCAACAACTCACCCTCGACTTGCTTGGCCTTTTTCGCCCCGTCGCTTTCTGAATCGCTGTCCGAGTCGATTGCACGTTTGAGATCGCCGTTCGCACCTTTCGAGGGCGTCGTTTCCTTCTTCTGCTGTTGCTGCTGCAAAAAGAAAATCAGGATGTAGTAAAAACTTACTAAACTTTATATTTTTAACAGTTGCCAGTTTTACGAGCTTGAATGTGTTGAAGCCACCACTGCCATTATTGTGTGAAAAGATTCACACGGGTCCCACTGATAACCCCTTAAAGTCGGTTAAAAAGGTTTTAAGGAAAGCAAAACATTGATTTCTAAGTACAAATTCATCATGGTGTCTGCTGTTAAATGTTAGCAATCTGTCGATATTTTTATTAGTATATATCAGCCTTAACTTGTGTGGTTTATAACAGATGTTTGATTATTTGAGCAATACTTTTTGCATTTCGAAACATTAAATCGATAAGGAATCGAACCTGCTGCACGAGGTGCGGCGGCTGGGCCACAGCAGCGTCCACGTCTTTCCTGCCCAGCAGTTGCGCAGGCCGTTCCCACACCGAGAGGCGAGCGGTTGGATTGTAGAAGAACACACGACCATCGCCTGTCCATACCACGCACCTGGAATTTTCATTATTCACGACTATTATTTAATTATCAAACACTCTTGCGAGATTATCCGTTATAACTGCGAGGTACTTCCTCAAATTGTAGATAAAATTCTTGATTTTTATTTCATACAATTTTTAAATATTTGACACACATGTATTTCCAATTCAAGAAAATGACAACTAGAAACAAAGCTATACATTAAATTACGTCAGCTACGAAACAAGCATTACCGCTTTGACTGTTACCATGGCAACGGAAAGCATTCCAATTTCAAACTTACCACGGCGTGCCCGTGATAGGCGTGCTCGTAACCGGCCGGGTCTTATCCGGTTTCGCCTTCTCTTTCTCGGCCTTCTCCTTTTCCGCCTTTTCCTTCTCTTCTTTCTCTTTCTCCGCCTTTTCTCGCTCCATCCGCTCGTGTTCCGCTCTTTCCTTTTCCGCTACGGCGCTCGCTTCAGCCGCGGCAGCTGCTTCGGCGTGTTCATCGACATCTATAACTGTTATGAATAAAGTATTGATAATAGATGGAGTATCACACAATATTTATTTTACAATGCTTTAATAAAAGCAAACTAATTTCTATACATTTGACATAAAAATATATAAAATACTTTGACAAATCTTAACATTTTTTTATTGATGTGTTTCTCAATATTTAATTTTATCTTTTCTATTAAATTATATTTAATCTCTAAATGTAACTCACCACCATCCAAGATTATAGGTTCATTTTTGTTATCTATTCTTTCGCCTTTTTCCATTGCAATTTTCGCCTTCAACTCTGTAACAAAATTAGGTTTTTTAAAATATCTATTCCTTTATAGACACTCATAGTCCGTATAAGCACTTCATCATCGGAAGTATAGTGGACCTCACGCCATAACTCACCCTCTAGCCTCTGTAAGGGCTCCGGCTTGATCCAAACACTGTGGGCTCGGCCAGCGTGGTGGTAGTACACTCTGCCATCTGGAGCCACGTGTGATGTCCATTCAGCTGCTGCAGCTTCTAGTTCTGGGGGTATCACCTGGAACGATTGTGGTAGGAGTTTAAAAAAAAGTAATGTTTATGGAATTTTGTTTGTTTTATATATATAAGTTAAATATGCAAGATTCAAAAACCAAAAGATCACATTGCATTTTTATAAATAATCATGTTTTATATCATAGCCTGTAGGATGGGTGTTAAATATGATGAAAATGAAAATAACTATTAACAGATCATAACTCCACTCCACCACAATCAACGTTTATGCTCACCACATAAATATTGACCATACCAGGGATTGAACCTGCCTACAGGTATCTCATCCATACTTACAGTAGCTTCCTTCTTGGGCGGCGGAGTGGCGCCATCCAACATGATTGGCGACTCATTGTCACCGGGTATTGCATTACTCATTTGTGCTTGTCCTGGAAACATATTCATATCTATATGTACTAATTTAGAAAAACTTGACTTTATCCAAGTATATGTAAAAATATAGCAGAATATTTTATTGTTGTTATAGTGCGTGGTTCATTGGTATTCCTATGACATTCTATATTCTTTATACAAATATTCTATGAAGATAGCCCTGGCTTTCACTATCAAATAATTCTATTTGCCAATCTGTACTAAAGATTAGAAACCCAAATAATTAAATAAAACTTCTGTTTCTCGCTAACCATGATTGCTGTAACATTGAATTATGTAAATTGTATAATTCCGAATTTGTATATTTTCTAATTTATCTATGACAAGCATATATCTTATTAAATGTTTAAGACATTAAATTTTGACACAAAATTAAAGTATGCTAGAATATACATACAATTTGTATCAATTATATCCATTCAATTATGCCATATTAATAGATATTGTAAATATTTTGTGTCTCAATTTCCTTAATGATAAAAGGTCTACAGAAACATGTAAAACAATGCAAGCAGCAAGTATGTTGTAATATAACATACCATTATTATCAGGGCCTGGGAAGCCTGGTTGGGCCACCATTGGGGGCGGTCCCCATCCCCAAGGACCCCAGGTCCCACCACCAGGGCCACCCATATTAGGTGGGGGTCCTCCCATGGGAGGCCCTGAAACCATTGCAGGTGCCGAACCCATATTTGCTGCATTCCCACTGGATGAAGAAGTTACTGGGGCAATGGCTGTAAAGCAAATTCTGTTTTAAGTACCAAGAGACATTTTCTTGATTTCTAATTTCTCTCTGTCCTTGTTTCAAAGATATTCATTACATACAATTTTTTATTTAAACAAGTATCAAAAACGTGTATGTATTTTTTGCAAAATTTAAGTATATTGCATTATTTAAAAATTTTCCTGACGTTTCGCGTGCCTTACAGCGTGCGTGGTCACGGTAGACTTTAAGATACCTAACTTAATCCGTTAAAAAGTGTTTTTCTTTAAAAGATATAATCCTTCTATGCAACAATCGCGATAAACGAGCACTCAAATTCAACCATGAATCTTTGAGTAAGTTTTATTTAAATAACTGAGGCAAATTCTCATTTCTAGACTTTTTACAAAAAAAATATAATTCACGGAATATATAAATAAATATACACATTTCCTATTTCCAGCTTGAGGTAACACAATTGATAAATTTATAATTTTAAAACACATTATACAAATCAATCCTGGGACTAGTGTTTGAATATAATCAGTGTCTTCATGTAGGATATTATAAATTAATCTTAAATAGACATTGGTGGCGCTTCTGATGTACACCTCTAAAACTTAAAATCTCTAAATTTAGGTTTAGACCAGTCAAACATGTGTAACCTATTCTATATGTTTCTACATTGACAATTTAAACCTTATTGCTATCAATTTAGAGATATACAGAATAGGCTACGCTCTCTAAAACTGTTTGACAGGTCTAAAGCTAAATTTAGAGATTTTTAGTTTAAAGTGTGTACATCAGAATCGCCACCAATGATAAAGGCTTACCATTTGACATTTGACTGCTTTGAATGGATTCACCAGGTGGAAGTTCATCCATATCCATTGTCGACTGGTCAGCTTGATCCATCTTCATTTGATTATTACCTTGAGAAATGTTTCTATAGATTAATATATTTTCTTGCACTTGCATAAATTAAAGACCCAAGCTTATTTAGGAACTTTGAGGTTGATATTTGAAGTAACCTACATGTTAATTGGATGTACATTGAAATTACATTAAATTCTATTGAATAATGTTTAGTATGAGAGTAAAAACTGTTATATAATAGTAGGATCGTCGTTATTACATACAAATGAAAGTGTAATAAGAACAAGGGAATTAAAAATAATTTTCCAAAAATAAAATCAATTCAGCTTATAAGAATGTACATCATATTTTTCTTTACTTCTTAATTGTATTGATAAGTAAAATAATTTTAAATCAAACCTAAACCTTTTTGATCTAAATTTTTCAGATATAATAATTATAAAATGTTAATAATTATAAAATTCATACAATTATCTACACATAATTATTCAGTAACAAAGTGAAAAGTTAAACACAATTAAAATTAAATTAAAGAATATTAAAATTCTGGCATATAAATTACCATCTTTAACCCACGGTGGTGGGTGTGACATATAAGGTGGCACAGAATTTTGTGTTGGAGCTCCTCCTTGGGGTCCCATGCCAGGTGGCATCATGCCTCCCATCATGCCATTTGGCATCATTCCCATGGGTGGTCCACCCATAGGTCCTCCCATTGGATTATTCATGCCCATTGTCTGTGGGTTCATGCCCGGCATTTGACCTACAAAAATTTCAATAAAATTCATAGCCCTATGTTTGTTTTACAAATCCTGAACAGATTTGTCAGTTACCTATATTATGCTGGTAAGTAATTGAACACTTGAAAATAAGAATGAACAGCATTGTATTTATATATATAGTGTACATCATTTAAAGCGATAAAACCTGAAGAAGGTTACATACAAATAATGACGTAAATAAATATATACTCACTATTAATTTTCATTTGAGTTGTTCAATGAATTGAGGACAATATGAGTAGACTTGTTTTTTTTTAGATTTACACTCACCTCCTGCCACCATAGCTTCCATTTCAGCTTGTGTTATGACTTTGCATGTTGGACTCTCCTGTGGTCTTGTCCATGTTGTTTCTCTAGTGCGTTGGTGATAGTAATATGATTTGCCTTCATCTGATTTTGTTTCTACCCAGATTTCTGGTGGTGGCTGAAATTGCAATTAAAAATGTTGATAAGACACTTGGAAGGCAAAGAAAACATAGCTGTAAAATTATATAATATTGTATTATAGATCAGGAGAGTAAATATAAGATATGAAAAGGAAACAGAAGTTTGTACAACATTTTGCAATTTTATTTTGTAATAATTTAAATGCTTCATATTTTCATCAATAATTAAGTTATCAGGAAATTACATAATGAAGCTTACCATATTAGGTGGCATTCCTGGAGGGCCAAAAGGTGGTGGTTGTCCCATCATGTTGGGTGGAGGACCCATTGGCCCACCTGGTGGCATCATTCCCGGAGGTGGTGGCCCAAATGGAGGCGGTCCCATCATGCCAGGTGGTGGTGGTCCCATAGGCCCCCAGTTATTGTCAAAATTTGGTCCACCATTTGGACCAAATCTGGGACCACCACGACCACGGAAGAAACCACGCCCCCTCATTGGAGGTCCACCAGGGCCATAACCTCTCCCTCTAAAGCGCATAGGAGGAGGTCCATTCATCCAGCCCGGTGGTGGCATACCACGACCACCACGGCCCCTGCAATAAATATTTAGCTTATGCATTGTATTGAAAAATATGAGATCAAAAAAAATTCAGATATTTTGATGATGATAGAGATTTTGATGGACATATATATATTAATACAGTATAAACCTTTAATTCGCAGTGCCAAAGTAGTGTCGCAATTGCATGTTTTTAATAACAGTAAGTTACTCCCTTCCCATGTCTTATCAACTTATGCTATTGAATTCAGTGTGTTTGATAAGAAAAACACCTTGTATATGTGTGTACCTTGTATTACTTAAACCAATTTTAGATTAAGTGTATAACAAGAACTAAATTGTAAAAGTATTTAACGAATGCTGATAAGTATTTTGTTCATTGAACACAAGAAATCAAAAGCATTCAACTATAATTTTTTTAGTTCTATACTTTAATTGGTATGTTATCATAATTTATTTCTAAATAATAATGATACTGATTCTAGGTTTTGTATAATAAAAATAACAAGGAGTTGCCGACATAAAAACAATACATATCTGACACGCATTTGCTTTACAAATATTTCATTAGGAGGGCAATCACTGTTATTCAAATGATGACACTTATTCATTTTGATAGAAACTCTTGATTGTATTGTTGAGCATACATTGATAATGTGCTATATTACGGTTGCGCCTTAATTTGTACAGGTATATTCTGGAGAGCTAAGGTAAGTTATATAAATTGGTTTGGCTTACTTTATCACCGAACAAATCTATCATTCTTACGGCCTACTGTGTATTGATTTAATTATTTCAATACACAGACGCCTCAATTGTTTGTTCGCGTTCTCAAGGCTACTGGGAGCAATGACTTTTGGGGATGTAAATTGAATATAGTATTTGTATAATGGAGGAAAGTTTATAGTTTATATTATACCTGAAATTACCGCGACCACGAGGTCCACCCCGAAAACCCCCATCTTCATCTTCGTAAGATTCATCATAACCAAACTCATAATCACTTTTCACAGTATCACTATCATTTCCATCGTTCCTATTTGTGTCACTCGTAGCCGAGTCCTGTGTGTCCATATTATATTCCTCTTCCATTTTTTAAATTATTAATCTTAAACTAAACTACACAGCATATTACACAAATTTCGCATTAAATAATAAGCCGCACTTTTGCATTTGCAATGGCGGAAACAACATTGGAACAAAATGGCGGATGGCTTCTTTGTTAGTGATGCAACAGTCTCACCATAGATCATTGTAGAGTACCGGTTAATTTAGTTACAAATATTCTACCCAATTTTACAGGCTCATGGTTCTCTGATAAAGTGGAATTGAGATTTTATTTTCAAACTCATAATAAAACAAGTTAATTGTGCAGTTACGCAGGAAAACGGGTTCATGACTTCCTATTCTTAAAGTGCTCGACTAATTTCGGTCGCTGTTATTACACAGTCATAGATGGAAATTACAACAAACATCAATGGTGTTTATTGGCATTTATTTCATTACCTTTTGTTCTGGTTAGCCATCTTTCTTTTGAGTTAAAATATTATCTAATATATAAAATCTTCGTGTGTATATATATAAATGTTCGTTCCCATATTTGCCCTCTACGATCAACGCCTATTTTTTATTATTATAGAAAACTAATTATTTTTGCAAGATTTTTTTTTAATTTGACATGACTGAATATAAAATCTAGTATTACTCTTAATTTTTCATTCCTCTAAGGTCAACCGCTATTTTGTATTTCTTAATTATACAATTTCATTTTTAGCGATATTTTAATTTTATTTTCTTATAAATTAATTTATTTTATATTAAGATACAAAATTCAAATTAAAAAATCAGATTATACTCTCAACCCCTACTTTTCCTATCCACAGATCTGCAATAAGGTCGGAAGATGGCAAGCAAATATTATAATTGTAGGACGATAAATTCCTATGAGTTTATAATTCCAAGTTCCTTTAAGATGATTTTTTCAATTGCCATAATTGATAGTATGAAATAATTATTTTTATTTCATGTTTAGACAGCTATTAAAATTTTTAATTTAAAACATATTTGTTACTTTAATATTAAAGATTATTTTATAAACTTAAATAAAGCATACCCATGGCACAACAACGTTTGCCGGGTCAGCTAGTGTTAACCTAAATATATTATGTATATAGGTAAAATGCATTGTTTGTGATTAACATAGTATGTCGAAAAAAAAGCAAGGTTTTCTAAATTTTACTACATTGAAATAAATTATTACTGTACTTGTATAATTAATATTATTACAATTAATTTATTAGTCTGTAAAACTGTTTAGGATAAACCACCACTATTGGACTATGGACTTAATGATGTTTTTACTAACTCCCTTGCTTTACTGTCGTTGATAGATAAGGTACAAAAATCACCAATATACAGTATAGGATTAAATAAAGCAAACTTAATTATAGTCAAACCATTATTCGAGTTGAAATTTATGAGTATGAATTTTTTAATGTTTAGTTGTTCCAAAAATTTAGTAGACGCTGTTAAACATCTATAAAAAAATTATGCAATATATCAAACGACATATTTTCCATTGTTGGAATGTATACATTACATAAAAAAGATGTTTTAATACTTTCCTTAAAGTTCTGTTTTATTAAAAATTAATGTATCGATAACATCCATCACTATAACGCTTGAGAAGTTGACAGTAGCACAGAAATGCCAACATAAAGAAAAAATGTACCTGAAATTGGTACCACAGAGTACGTTAATTGGTACTCTGATTGCCAAAAAAATCCTGCCTTTCTTAAAACGAAGTGGTTTTGGACTATGGTTCATACTTTATATAAAGGATTACCCGTTTAAGTTGTGACAACTAAATTAACGTATTTAAATTTATAAGACGAACCATAGTTATCTATGAAATTAACTTTGGTAATATTTTGAGATTTTTATGCGCTCTGAAAGTTATTTACTATAAAAGTTACATTTTTAATAAATGTACCTTTTCAAATTGAAAGAAAACCTAACTTACTCCCAACTTGCAATTATAACAATGAAGTTGAATTTGATTTTTTGAATAAATTTCAGTGAATTTAAATTCAATTCTATTGACCTTCTATAAATAACACATATGCAACGCAATGCAAATGAACAAATACATAAAAAAATACTTTATTCAATTAAATAACAATGAGAATTAACATTAAAAATCTAAATCATCCGCCGTGATCTTAATGCGTCGCGTTGGTAATTCCCAAATGCGCAGGCGACCATCAGCGTCCCCTGATGCAATACGACAAGATCTGGAATTAAAAAATACATTTAAAATATGATTAATATCTATGAATAGATCCAATACAGGGTAAAACATGTTGAGTGTTTTAATATTTATTTACACATGTGTGTAAATCAATGTGTTATGTGTGTGTGTGTGTTTGTGTGTATATTTTATATGAGTATTCAGTAGATTCGGCTAACATTTATTTTTTATTCGCCTAAATGTTAAGTCGAAATTTTATTTTTAGTTTTTTTGGACAAATTGTTTATTTTTCCTTGATACAGGTAGTTTATAAATTATGCCAATCTTTTTTTTCTCAAATGCACAAACCAATTTTGTTTCACTAACTAGTCCAAACCATGTTATGGCATATATTTTCATTTCATTTTAGAACTCATGTCATTAATATAAAGATGATTATATTAAGATACATATATTGAGTCATTTCCAATTTTCCGAATGTCGATTTTTTTTTTGATCAGCTGACGATACTGTTAATTGCAACAAAACCGGTTAAAACATTTAAAAAATCGTTAAAATCTTCGAGTTCAATCATTAAGATATAGAATCGCAAAGGCGTTTTAATTGTACTCGTTTCTGGGACAAGTTTGTTAAATTTTATAATTACTTTTGTAATATTCTCACCCAATCTGACTGACAGCGACGCAAGTGATGCACGCGTTGCCGGTGAATCCTTCAACCGATACCGGTTTTCCGCCTGACACGTTGTATACTTTGATCTCGCCCTCATCAGCCAGGCCAAGCACGACACAGGGCAGGGTGGGTAGCCAGGCCATACTCGAGATTGGCCAGTCCAAGCATAGTACCTGAATATTACTGTACGAATAACGATCATGAGGGTGGAAGTGTAAAAAGTGTTCACGGCTTGCCACGTGAAAAAGATGATTTGGAATGATAATCATGCGTTACTTTTTTGAAGTAAAATTTCTCAAAGGAAATAACTTTTCATATCTTATCTCAGGTTAAATTCTAACGATTACAAAAGAAAAAACGGAACGATCATCTGTGTCTATTTTAGTGGACAACTATTTTGTTTATGTACGTTTGGTTCTTGTAAAATATGATTCGACCACACAATAGTGGAATATATTTTTTTAATACGATCATTAATATTTGTTAAACTCTCTTGACTTTAGATATTCATTTAATCCAGGCTCAAACATCATCAAATTACTAAACAAAATTACTTTTAAGTTTAAGTAATTTTAAATAAAAACTAAAATATAATATAAATACCTTAATAGGAGCATTCTGCATCACATCATACACCCTCAACTCCGAATCAATGGAGATGCTGACAAATATATTCGACTTTTGCACACTAAACGAAACATCAAGTACACACGTGCCACTCCCCTCAAACACATCGTATACAGGATCCACATTTTCATGTATTTTGCACAGATACAGCCTCCCACACTTAGCCCCAACGACGAAAATATCGGAGGGTACTTCTGAACTCGCGCGCAGAGGGTAGTTCTTCACAAAGTCGAAACAAGTGATGTCTGGTACAACTTTTCGCGTTGAATTGATTTGGTAAGACGTTATATTCTCGAATACCTTTTGATGCGCGTTCACCTGCCAAACGTTTAATGTTCCGTCGCTGCCCGATGAGAATAACACCTGGAAAACATATTTATAGGGAGTTCTAACCCGTCTAGTTATGTATGTACTTTTGTTACACCATAGTACAAGTTATTAGCTTACTTTGAAGCTATTATAGAATAAGGTATTTATTGGTGGCGATTCTGATGTACACCTCTAAAACTAAAAATCTCTAAATTTAGGTTAAGACCTGTCAAACGTGTGTTACCTATTCTATGTGTTTCTACATTGACAATTTAAACCTTATAGCTATCAATTGAGAGATGCACAGAATAGGTTACGCTCTCTAAAACTGTTTGAAAGGTCCAAAGCTAAATTTAGAGATTTTTAGTTTAAAGGTGTACATCAGAATCGCCACCATTGTTTTAAAGTTTGAATATCGTGAATAAATGGTATTGTAGCACATTATCACTACTTGTGGTAGATAAGTTTTAATAAACGATTATCGTTTTATATAGATGACAATATTCCAAAAATGTATACAGCGTAGGTATTTCAACGCGGTCAAATCAATGAAGTCAAATTTTTGCCTAAATGTGATATATCCAAACATAACATAACCTTACTAGATTTCTTATATACCAAATATGCTAGTTTCGCATAGATTTCTTCAGGTATAAGTTGGTAACTTAAATATTGTCTTTTATTAACATAACTACTACTCATTAGAAGAAAAACCCTTTGTTAAGAGATTATGTATTTTACAAAATTTAAGTATTCACAGTCTACCGTGACCACGCACGCTGTAAAGCACGCGAAACGTCGGGAAAATTAAAAATGTAATATACTTAAATTTTGTAAAATACATAACTGAATCCGTTAACAAAGTGTTTTTCTTTAAGCTTATACTAGATTACCTGGTCAGCAGCACCGCGCCGTTTCCCCTTGTTGTGGATCTGCATGATGAGGTACGTGTTCGCGAGAGGAGCGTCTGCCCACTGCAAAGCTGATACGCGCCTGGACCCATGACAGCCAGATGGTGAAGTTAATTGGGTGCCTGTTTATAATTTCACTAGTAGGGACTTGACAATCCGGACTGTCGAAGGATCGAGCCTCGATACAGTCAACATTTACACAAATATAATTTGTATAAAATTATCTACGTACAGCTTTTGTCAGTTCTTGCCTTGGAAAATGGTGGTAAATAGAACTATTTCTTCTATTTTAGACTGTTATTTCGTACATAATTAATAGTAAATCTAGATTTTCGAGCTTGTATTAGAGGGTTCCAATGACCTACCATCCTCCAAACTTCCATTCATCAAATTGCAAAAGACGACTTCGCCCGACGTCGTCCCATACGCTAGCAACGCTGCGACAGATGGATGGTATTTCAAAACTGTCACACAGTTCTTCTCTACTATATCCAAACTGTGGACGAATTTGTCACCACCAGCTCTCTTCAATGTGTACACCTGGGGGATGAAAAATAGATGTTGGCCGATTCTCAGACCTACTCAATATGCTCACAAAGTTTCATAAGAATCGGTCGAGCCTATTCGCAGGAGTATGGGAACGAAAACTGTGACACGAGAATTTTATATTAGAAAATAATAAAACCAAGATTGTAAACTCTTTGGAAATATTTCCTCAGTTGTGACAGCATTAATGATCTGCTCTTATCGATAGTAGCGAGCCTCGAAGAGTGGACTGTCTAACACAATTGTTTATTTTTATTTTGCGCCAATAGTTCCCGATGCATTCAGTCTATAATATTGGTATAGATTGACTAAAAATATATTATTTATACATATTAAAAGGTTAAACTATTAAATTACCTTAATCAAACCTGCAGTCTCACACCACATTTCATGTTGCAACTTCCCAAGGGAAAGGGCGAAAGAATTGCCAGCACTGCTCCAGGTTACGCCTAAAACCGCGGACTGGTGGTCGCCGGCTCCAACACCATCGTGGAGTTTGATTTCTTGAAACAATTTAGCGTTAATGACCTCCTCATCATCGGAGTCCGAGGAGAAGTCCCTCTCCGTCTGATCTAGCTGGTCCATCATAGCTGGCACCACCTTCCGAAGAAATTCGTTCAGACCGGGCGGTTCTTTGGCAGCTGTCGCCGTTTCGGAGGCGGTACATCCAACGTCGTGTGAGAGGGTTGTTTGACAACCGACACCAGACGCTGTGAAGTTAGTTTGGGTTCCGCTTTGCGTGCCCGAACGCCTCACTTGAGCTACGCTGTCAAAGCCCACAGCTTCGCTATCATAGCCGCTTAATCCAGACATTTTACTTAATGAAGCAATCGTCTACACGTCGTTTTGTTATTGCTGATTGTTGTTGCCATAGCAACACTGTGGACACAGACTACAAAGTGATAAAGATTACACTCTGTAGCAGAATTGACGCCATCTTTCGTTTTTATTCTACATAATTTTATTCTTTAAACGTCAGATCTAGGTAATCAAGATAAGAACTGGCTTCATTTAATTTTTCAGCAAATAACCAACTTTATTGTTGAGTAGCTTAACACGTGAATATAAGTAGGTCCACTCCTACTTGTGTGAAGCTTTTAGCCAGTGGTGGCGATTCTATGTACACCTCTAAAACTAAAAATCTCTAAATTTAGATTTGGACCTGTTAAACGTGTGTATTTATATATTTCTACATTGACAATGTAAACCTTATTGCTATCAATTTAGAGATGTACAGAATAGACTACGCTCTCCATGTTTGACAGGTCTAAAGCTAAACTTAAAGATTTTTAGTTTAGAGTGTGTACATCAGAATCGGCACCATTAAACGATCTCTATATCTGACACTCTTCTCCAGGCGTGATTATTTTCATAGGCATCTAATTTTACCGTCATTGTTTTTTCCACACTCTGAGGACATCGGTAATCAATTGCTTCAACAACTCCTTGTAGAGGCGATAGCATTTGGTAAACTCCGCATCCGACATTATTAAGAAAGGATTTTGGGTCGTACATACGTCGCATTTTTACGACGACGCGACGGGCTCTCCTTATGTCCATAGCATGAGCTAGATTAAGATTAACTTTTTTTTTTATAAAACAGGGAGCAAACGAGCAGGAGGCTCACCTGATGTTAAGTGATAATGCCGCCCATGGACACTCGCGAAGCCAGAGGGCTCACCAGTGCGTTGCCGGCCTCTAAGATGCTTATACGCTCTTTTTTTGAAGGTCCCTAAGTCGTAATTGTTCGGAAATATAACCTAACGTACCTGAGTATAAGGCCTAAAATTTTAAATCTCAAAAATGAAAAGAGAAACACTTGAAAATTTAAAAAAAACTCTCAATCATTACTTTTGACAGTTAAGGAAACGAATTATATTAATTTGTCGTCAACTTCAACCGAACTTCGATCGTAATTTAACGTTAATTATTAGTTGAAGTTTTGCGACGGGAATTAGGGCACTGGTTGCCTCGCCATGATTGATATCTTCTCGTCCACAACGTAGAGGTTAAATGCTATACCTCTCAACTAGTAGTTATAAGATCACAATATGTCGTCCATGCTGATGCCACAAGAAATTTTTCAAGAGACATTTCCTGTAACGTTGACATCTTATTTGAGACGTCCTGTGTATGTTCATACTTAAAAAATATAAAATTTCACAGATGATTGATTGTACTTATCAATGAGCCAGTGGGGCAATTTACCATTTAAGAGGCATTCAAATCAAGACCAAAGACCTCTTATGAGGGTTATCATAACCGATTCAAAGACTCACGGGTACATCATACCCACAAGGAGGTCCATTTACACCTTTCGTCTGCGTTCGTCTCACTTCTCCTATTAAGATAGAGACTTAATATTGTCTTTTATTAACATAACTGTTACTCATTTAAAAAACACTTTTTTAACGGCTTTAAGATAACTTAAACAATAACTTAAACAATTAATACATAAGTATTTTACTCAATTTGACAGTTAACACCTTTTGTCTTCAGTCCACCGTGACCACGCACGCTGTAAAGCAGGCGAAACGTCGGAAAAATTTTCAATAATGTAATTATATTTAAATTTTGCAAAAATACATAACTTAGTGTTTTTTTAGAGAGAGCACTTCCTAAGATGAGTCCGTTCAAATTAACATTATGTTAAATGAATTTGTTCTTACATTTCTAATGATCACCGTAAGGTCGTCAAAGGGAAATTCCAAAATAAAAAATATATTTCCAACGAATCATATATATTGAAATATAATAAACAAAACTATTAATCATATTTAAACTTAAAAGCTAGCTTAAAATAACCGCAAACTTCTGGTTCCACTATCTATATGGATTTTAAAACCACCACGCGTTACATTTACTCAAAGCAATCTTTAAGAAGATAAACCGTAAATTATTTTAAGTATATGTCGCGTGTCATTTAAAATTTTAGCAAAAATATAATAATAAAACTATTATTTATTCTATATTTTAAACTGTTTGTATACAGTTCACTCAAAATAAACAAAAACTGTATTGGATTTGGTTGCATTTAGAATCCTTCTAATCATATTGTACCAAACGATTGTCGCCATAAAAGTATAATTAATAGAATCAGGCGTTACCTTACTCCCGACATCACACCGATGATCCTCAGAAAGTTGCCTCTACGAAAGCGCTCGAGGACTTATGAACTCATCAGGGCGAAACTTACGTCGTTTTGTCGCGATATATTGCTTGCATATTGGTCTATTGGTGTTTTTCCATAAAGTAAATGCTATTAAATTAAAATGTTATTTTATTTATTAAAAGATACTCAACGGAAAAAGCCGACATTTGACAATCATATAGTCATTGTTATCATTCTTCACTAGAGCAATGTCAATGAAAGCTCTTGAAACTAGACTTAAATTTGAATAACTAGAAGGCATTGTGAATTTCTAGTCGTTTGTACCTATATCTATATCGCGCTGTGGTGAT
This sequence comes from Pontia daplidice, assembly GCA_963693355.1. Classification (NCBI taxonomy): domain Eukaryota; kingdom Metazoa; phylum Arthropoda; class Insecta; order Lepidoptera; family Pieridae; genus Pontia; species Pontia daplidice. Next base: position 1,493,152 of record CAVNZL010000016.1, on the reverse strand, counting down.
AAAATCCACAACGATGTGAGACAATTTTATCGTTTGTTCGGTTACCTTATAAAACGCTTAGTGCAAAATCTAATCATTATCAGAATACAACACTTTATAATTCTTTATTAATAATGATTTAAAATACAATTTGTGCTTAAATTTACGTAACAAAATCCAATTCTAAACAATAATATTAATAATAAAGAATAGAATGTGTAATGTAAATACTAATTAAGAATTTGTTTGCAAAATTCAATTCAATTATTTCTAATAGCATAATTCGGCTTTCAGAAGCCATTTTCTGATTGAACAAGGAAATTGAACCACTACTCATAAATACATTAAAGCATTGTTTTTCAACCTGTGGGTCGCCAGAGGTCGAAAAAAATGGGTACTTTAGTAAAAACAGCAATAAAGACAATTAATATTGTTAATGGTAATACTGTAACATACACCTACATACATGATAAAAAACCGTAGGTCAAAGGGGGTCGCGAAATATTTTTTTTATACCAGGGGGGTCGCATCATGAAAAAGGTTGAAAAACACTGCATTAAAGAATATAATTCGTAAGCGCCTTTCACAATATTAACAAGTTGGCATAGCGACATCTATTGGTGAATACTAATGCAATTGAACTTTGCATACAAGTTCCCTTGCATATGGGAAATAAAGTTATCAGAAACAAAAAATATGTGCCCAAGTTCCAATATTAAAATATATTTCTTATACACATTAATATCTAAGGCATATTTTAGAATCGTTTCAGCTTGTTACTCTATAAACATAGATTATAGAATCGCAGTTGTCATTGTCACCATTTTACCGTAACCATGACAACACAAATCACGGTTTTTAACAAGGCTTATATGTTCGTTTATAGGCGTTTGTGATGTATTTAAAATTTTAAAAATATTAACAAATTTAATAAATCTTTCATTTCTATCTTGGATTGAAAAAAATAACTAGGTTATTTTACAACATTTCTAAAGTTTATCTCTAATTTATGGTCACATTAAAAGCACTCTGTGGACGTATTAGGAGCTAACCGGGACATCCTTCGAAATTCAAATTCTTTACCAGTATGTCATGACGTGCACTCGAGAACATTCGAGAAACATTGTTATACGAGGCGTCGTCAAAACAGATAAATGCAAACAATGGTTTGAGTCTATGCGCCATAAAGATTATATTTGTGAGACAAACTTATAAGCTTATTTAAATAGTTATTGGACTAAATAGCAACATTTAAGAATATACTTCTATAATGCCCTTTATATAATACAATTGGAATAATTCGCTTGAGTTTACGCTGAAGAATGTGCTTTCGTAGAACATAACACACAATCAAAAGTGCATTTTGTTCATCACGCCATCTATTGACACTACACAAAACTATTGGTATGAATTTAAACACAGTGTTGAAAATACAGCTGTAAACCTCTTCCTTTAAATCAGTCAAAAACACCACTATTTAAAATAAGGTAAGATACATTTTCGCTTCAAATAACAATAGATAATGGTCAAACGATTTATATGTTGTACTAATTGTATTTATATGTGAGTCTGTAGATTTCTTTAACACTAGGTGAATACGATTTGAGGCGAATTATATTTTAAATTACAGAATCTATCGTATATATTATTCGGCCCAGTCGTCACCCCCGAAGCTTTCAGAAAACCCAACTACTTGAGGTTCCTGTAGGAGCAAAAAATTCTTATACTTATTAAAAACAAACAGACATAAATTGTTTATTGAGTTGTTCTGGTCTATTCAGTTGAGGTAAAAACGACAAAAAGCCAATGGGGTGTCAAAATCATTAATCCGCGCGCGAAAGCATGACATTTGACAGATCGGCCATATTATAAACTGTCAAATCGAAGAACTTGACACAACTCTTGTTAACAAAGCAAGTTTCCCCTTTAAATTATTTTTTTATATTGAATTTACCCTGGATTGAACCCAACATTTTTGACAGGGTGTCAAATGTGATGATTTAAAGGTTAAGAAATTTTATGTTAAAGCAGTCTGTCTCCTCTTTTGTTTTTTTTTTTTTAACAATTTACATGTCATAATTTAATATTTATTACTTTGTAACTTATAAGTTACTTTAAGCATTCCTGCCCTCTCCAAAATATATATATATATATATATGTCGCGGATTGAACCGGATTTAAATCGTAGGGTAGGTCGTCACTATCCGCCATTTTGTTATACTTTGTAAGTCAGTGCGCACAACCGGCGCAGGCGTCTCCACAATCGCAACTGAGCTGAAACACTCGCTTCAGCTTCGATTCAACGCACTACTGACGGACTTGTCAATTGTCATACACACTAGAGCTGTTCATCGCAGTGACCAATCAATGGCGACACTATCGTATTGTTGCCAGTAAAATAAATGAATATTCTTATACGTTAATAAATTCCTAACATATATACATAGTACTGGAGAGGGGCAGGCACGAAAGCGACACTCATGGCTTTCCCTGAATAAAATTATCAAAAAAAAAAGTGATGTGACGGAAGGATCTCTAGATCACTGAACCACAAATCGTGAGTCCTGTAAAGGACCTTTACAATAATTTACGCTTATTACCTCGCGTGTAGGGCTGTCGCTGCTAAACCCGCCGCCTAGGGCGTACCCCGCCAGCCCCCCCGCCGCTAGAGCCCCAACACCCAACCCAACCGCGGCTCCCGTACCAAGCCCCTGTCGCTGTTGCGGTGCGGCATATGACGTTGCGTAGCCCTAAATTATTGGATTATTACTAAACGATACTTTTTGTTTTGCATTGGCATAAATTAAAAGCAGTACAATACTCACGGCTGCACTGGGAGGCATTCCACCTTGGAAGCCTGTAAACATATAAATGATAGTTAAAATTAATTAAAACTTTTAACAAGACAGAAAAACCCCAATAGACCAATATACAAGCAACACTCCGCGAAAAACCCACAACCACTCGACGCACGTTTCGCTCCGACACCGGAGCATCATCAGAATATTGCCTTCCCGACCAGCGTTCGATGAGTGAACCTCTCATCTCATACTCCGTTGTGGGATTTTCGCGGAGTGTTGCTTGTATTTTGGTCTATTGGGGTTTTGTTCTATGGACTTCCGCAAAGTAACGCCTGATTCTAAAGTACTCCTTTATTATCTTTTACTACAAAGCTGAACTGTCCGAACGTGCTGAAGTCAGGAACTCGTGGGTGTTGAAATGTTTGTTTTATGTAGAGAAAGAGCGGAAAATGGAAAATGTGAAAAAGATTTTTTCTATTCGATGTACATTCACTGTATCTTAACGTGTATAACCAAACTATATTTGCAACAGACGATGCAAATACCTAATTATATAGTATATTTTAATACATAATATATACTTAATAAATAGTATATATAAATCTCCTTTCACGATGTTTGTTCGCGATGGACTCGTAAACGATTTTAAATTAAATTGGCACACCGTGATTGGTCCAACTTAAGAGATAGGGTAGCTTAGATCTTTAATTATAGTCGCAATTTTATTTTATTGCAAATTATTTGTCTATAATTAATTTACAGTCACAATTATTTGGAGTTACCAAAAGATTCCAACAGATGTCGATACTTTTCGACTGGATTGAGTAAGTAATCAATAGATGGCACTGCTCTGGTAAACCGACAAACGTGTCATATAAAGATTAATATATTAACCTAAATAAAGCATACTTTTATTGCTTAAACCCCTTTCGATTATCAACATAACCCCGCACACTTAAAGCTCATAATTATTTTTATTAAACTAAAAAAATGATTGCTAGAAATCACATATGGCTTATTATACATATGGCTTATCATACATATGACTATTTAAGCTACGTTGACGACTCAGCTGGCGCAAAGGACTATGCTGGACTATCAAACGATGGTCCCTGGTTCAACACTCGTTCGGTCAACATTTGTGAGATGAGCATGGTCATACGTTCATATAAAATATATTTACATATTATATTTATGAATCGTGTAAGCATCGATAATTTGGGCCTAGCCGACACTGTGTGAACTGTATCGATGTATACATTGAATTACATATTGTCTTTTATTAACATAACTGTTACTCATTTAAAGAAAAACACTTTATTAACGGATTCAAGTTATGTATTTTTGCAAAAAAAAATTAAATATAATTACACTATTTTAGGTCAACCGTGACCACGCACGCTGTACAGCACGAGAAACGTACGAAAAATTTGAAATCCGTTAATAAAGTGTTTTCCTTTACATTGATCTACGTTGACCATGAGTGCTATCAATGTAAAAGATTATGAAAACCGGGTGATAAATACCCACTATTTATCACCCGGTTCTCTTATTCGAGTCCATCGTGGGAGCATTTTCACTTTGGACTTTTGCAAGACACTCAAAAATAATGGACAAGTGAAAATCTATTAGCGAAACCTTTGAACAAAGATGTAATTTAGCTAAGAATCGTGTATTTGGCAAACGCGTGCATTACACATTCAAATGAGATATATAAGTCATATGAGATATATATTTGAAACATATAATATATTTCAAATATATAACACAAGCTGGATGTAACATATAACGTACGAAATAAAACTCAATGTACATTTATATTTTTATTAACCATGTCTATACTTTAAAAGCACAACGAGAAAGCTATAGATAACAAAAAAAAACACAATTCAAAATGCAAAAGAATATCGTGACCTGCACCAGAGGAGAATAAAATCGACAGAGTAGAAGAGTGGGAAAAATTGAATACATGAATAGAAACATAGAACTTTTTGTCAACTTTATGTTGTGGGCGTATTATGAACACATTAACAATTGCTATTTAAATATTGCTATTTAATATACTATATAATAATAATGTATATGTCGCATCCTGGGCTTTAAATCGCGAAACGAAAGCGCGCCATCTATCGGTAGTTGACGGAACTATCGCTTCGAGTTGGCTCATTCAGGTGCTAGCCTCGAGGGAATGAAGACGTCTCGTAACAGATTTACCGTTTCGTGTAAAGTGCTATCAAGTGTTATTAAGTTTAGCCGATTAAAAGACTATACGAGATGTCATTTGTACGATACGCCTAGACGCCTACCTATTTCGGAAGATAAAGGAGATGCCGGCCTCTGCGACATATATAATAATAATTAGTCACAAAGTCGTCTGTCCTTGGCAGTTCTACTACGCTATTTGAACCGGCAATAAATTACGAAACATTGTATTTGACGTTTTATAATATATTTTTAGGTGTTCGTAATAGGCCCAATAGAAATCGTCACCATTATGCCGAAATCGTAATATTTCTTTACGAGTCTCGATAAAAAAGCTACAAAAAGCTCTCGAACAGGCTATATAGAAACATTTGAAACAGTAGAATAGTTAATACATATAATCAAAATGGTTGCCAGTTACTTTACTGCTGGCACCTAGTCAAATAAAATAAGGCCACGTGACAATTTTACTAATACAGTAATAAATAGGTTTTAAATTATAAATCAAGCACCTTATTTTATTCTACCATTTTCAAGGAACAAAAAGCATAGGCATTTATTTAATCTTAAAACTAAATCTTTGCTTCTTCTATGGGTCACCTGCAATTTAAAAAAAAATCATTCAAAAATCTATCCATATACAAATGTCCACTTCGAATTATAACTATTTTTGATGGACATACCATCGTCTATAAAATACAGCGTTTCGCCAAAGACTAAGAGCTCTGACAAAGCTAGCTTGAGAAACTAAGGCTCATATAAAAAAACCTTTATTACTTAATTCAGATAAATCTAACGAATCTAAATGTAAAAAAATCTAATCTAGAAGAATAACAAAAGGGGAAAAATAATTTAACTAAAAAAAATACCTGCTCACAACAGCTCCTACATTCTCTCAGTAGAATCCTGCAAAGAAAAAAAAAACTAAAAAATCGAACAAAAATAAAAAAAATCTAATTAATGTAATAAGAATCAGGCGTTACTTTAGGAAAGTCCATATTATACAATTCTAATAGACCAATGTAGTAGTAATACTCCGCGAAAACCCCTCAAACACTCGACATTGAGGAGGCCCCCTCCGGGCGAAACGAGCATTTACGGGTTTCTTCTACTAATTCGTCTATTATAAATTTTATCAAAAACAATATATACTGTATAAGATTCAGCTGAGAATTTCACTAAATATTAAACGCTAACATAATTTTTATACACAAATCTCATGATTGACAAAAAAATGTACGTTACGATCCTATCATTCCAATTAAACACACAATTTAGTGCTTGTACGTTTTGCGTTTAAAACTTAGTCAAACTCTTATTAAGGCTGGTTAATATTTGTTAGTAAATAAAAAACCCAAATACAACACTCCACCATAAAAAATGTATATAAACTTACCTTACACGAAAACTAAACACTCGCGATATGTACAATATAATTTAATAATCAATTGTGGGTAGTCGAAAAAAATTCTTGTAAGGTACCAACGATTTAGGTACACTCAATGATAATTTCAACACGAAACCAGTGTTCATATTTAAATTCGTGTAAGTTGATTTAACAATAGATTTTGTATCGAGTTAGTGATATTAATGATATTTTAAAATCAAATCCAGAGCGTCAAGTTTTAATTGTTGCTCTAGAAGTAGCCATCATTTTATAAAGTTTACTAGCCGATCCGGCAAACGTTGTTTTGCCATAAATGTGATTTGTAGCAATCATTTTTTTAGTTCAATAAAAATAATTATCAGCTTTAAGTGTGCGGGCATATCGGGATAAATATAAACATGCTTTTTTAGGTTAATAAATTAATCTTTATACGACACGTCTGTAGGTACTAAAGCAGTGCCATCTATTGATTACTTTCTCAATCCAATCGAAAAGTATCGACATCTGTTAGAATCTTTTGGAGTTAATAGATAACTGTGACTGTCAATTAATTATAGACAAATAATTTGCAATAAAATAAAATTGCGACTGTAATTAAAGATCTAAGCTATCCTATCTCTTAAGTTGGACCAATCTGCTCACGGAGTACCAATTTAATTTAAAATCGGATAAGTAGTTTAGGAGTCCATCGCGGACAAACATCGTGATAGGAGATTTATATATATTAAGATAATAAGGACATTACGTTAAATTAACTTTCCAACAGTTAGCAAAACTCTAGTATTTCTTATTTGCCATCATAAAGCAACAAACCGGTTGAAAAAAATTACTCCTTAATCCAGCAAATGTTGTTTTGCCATACATGTGGGTTGCATCATAGAAAAATAAAAAATAAGATATTTTGTTCAAAAAAAATGTAGGGTTGGACCACCCTTAACCTTTATGGGGATTATGATGTTAGCCGATTCTCAGACCTAACCAATATGCACACAAAATTTCATGAGAATCGGGAAAGCCGTTTCGGAGGAGTTTAACCACAAAAACCGCGACACGAGTATTTTATATATTAGACTAGCTGACCCAGCAAACGTTGTTTTGCCATAAATGTGATTTCAATTTTCAATTAATAAATAAAAAATAGGGGTTGATCGTAGAGGGGTAAAAATTTAGGGTTGTATGTATTTTTGTATGCTGTATCATAGATAAAGAAAAAATAAAAAATGAGGGGTGGACCTTAACATTTAGGGGGATGAAAAATAGATGTTGTCCGATTCTCAGACCTCCCCAATATACACAAAGTTTCATGAGAAGCCGTTTTGAAGGAGTATGGGAACGAAAACTATGACGAGAATTTTATATATAATTAAATTAATATAAGATTACGTTTTACGAATTAACATTCGGACACAAACGATCACATGTATTATATTTTTTAATTAAATGTTTATTTTAAGCATTTCAGGGCGTAATGCTGTTGCAATTGTTACGTGCATATGGATAACGTTCAAAACAAAATTCATTTATAAGTGTCACTTCAGTGGGTACTGAGTGAGAAAGTGACATCAAAAATCTGTCATAATTAAAAATATAATTATAATCCAAATCTGCGACTTAAACGCTTTATCGTATCTTTTACTGATTTTCTGTTACTCTTTTATTTCTTACTAGCTGACGCGGCGAATTTCGTACCGCCTTAGCGTAGCTTTGATGCACTATTTTATTTTGTATAGTTCACCTATCTTATTTCGTATTATAAGAGTGAAAGAGATAGAAATAAGCCACGACTCTCTCACTCTCTCTCATGACGTTGACATTCGTTACGCGCGTTTTTTAAAAATATGCAATATTAAATCTATATTTATCAATATTCCTGAAAGATTTTCTTAATATTTTTTTTTTAAGAACCATCCTTAGACTTCCACAAACATACAAAAAGAATTATCGAAATCGGTTCAGCCATTCACACGTGATGCCGTGACAACGCGAAACGGGTTTCATTTTTATATATATAGATAGATTATTATCACCTACAAAATTATTGTACTAAATCACTCAAAATTTAGTTTTTCACAATGTAATCATTAGTCGTGTTATTCTATCTTGCATGCAGTGTATACCTGAATTAAGTCAGACTTTTGTCATGTATCCTTTATTATTGTCTTACTTTTATCATGTCATGTAACTTGTTGGTATATAAAATAAATAAACATACAGAATGTCACACGCACGCTAAACAACGTATACGCTTATACAACGTATACGCCCTGAAATTATTACCGATCACATATACTATATTATGTTGAGATATGTTTAGTGTTGAATGTATTACTTTGAATTTCGCGCCTTTAGTGCTTAGACGCTCTTGAGTGTTCTTCTTTCTCACTCTAAAACATCGCTGTCTCTCTCTATACTGTGACATCAAGCGACCGCATATTGTACTCTGTATTTTTTTTCATTATTACAATTAAATTCATAAATAATATTAGTTATCTTTATTTAAAACCAATAATAAGCATAGAGATTTAAGTGTCTATATTTTGTAGTTTATGGGCACTTCCTACTTTAACGCACTAAGAACTGCCTGTTGAATATATAAGAAAATGTGTTGCTACCGGTTCAACTCTGCAATTAAATGATGGTGCCCAATTTAGTGTTTTTACTTAATTATAAACCTAAATTCAATATATTACACTTATTATTCTACATTTTAGCTTCTATTCAAACTCACCACGCGTAATAGGCTATTTGACAGTATAAAAAATAAATTACTTTTTTGTGTAATCCATATATATATAAGGTTTTTGAAGCGATTTAAATTAATAAATGATATAAATAATAACTTATTTATTTATAAATCGTCGAGAAGAAACATCATGTTTTTTAAAATTGCCACGTGACCGAAAACATCCATGATTGGCTGCATCATGACGTCACAGCTGCGTAAATAAACAAACAATAAGTACTAGGAGCAAGTCGATGTTTACGCAGCTGTGACGTCACCATGGCCGCGAGACGCCATATTCTTCAAAATTGTGTTTTGGCCGCATATTTGAATATCATGTTTTTATTTTCCATTTTCTCAATGAATAACTACAAATAATTAAGAAACATGTGTTTTGTGTGCTCTATAAACGTATCTTTATAAAATGAGACAGTTTTCGAAACCTTGACAAATAGCCTATTTCTGTCTACATACACTATATAAGAGTATAATTCCGTCGAGGTGTATTATTTGAAACACAAAACGCGTGGTAACAGCACAAGTTATTCTCGATAACCGACGCATCAAATGTTTTAGAAATTAGAAAGACTTCAATCCGGTTAAAATATCATTACATTACTCGCACTTCGATATACATAAGACTACTTGATATTTCCACATGCAGTTAGCAAACGTTATCTACCCACAAGCAAGCGGTCCCGAGTGCCTAAGCACTCTACTTCTACATACATGCGACCCCAAGCACCTTACAACTTCCTCTATCCACTCTTAATTAATAAAAAAATCCATGTAAACTTTCAATTATTATATATATAATTTGAAAATTCACATTTGAATTTATACTATGGTACATAAGAGGATCATAGAGCTTACCCTGCGGGGCGCCATATCCCGGGGCCCCATAAGCGGGCGGGGCTCCGTAGGCCCCATAGGCCGGCGGCTCAGACTGGAAGACACCAATTATCACAAATAAGTAATTTAGAACAGTCACAGAAGATACAATTAGACAAGAGAGTAGAGGATACATAATTAATACGGAATACAAAGGGCGGCCTTATCGCTTATGAGCGATCTCTTCCAGACAACCCATGTGAAGGAGAAGGTATTGAGGGAGAATTTTTGCAGGAGTAATCAGTATTTCCCAACTTTTTTCGACTGTGTCAAAGTGTTACAGCTGCAGAGGTTGTTATTTTGACAATCAACACCTTTTGTCTTCAGTCCACCGTGACCACGCCGTAAAGCACGCGAAGCGTCGGGAAAATTTAAAATAATGTAAATATATTTAAATTTTGCTTAATACATAACTTAAATCCGTCAATAAATTGTTTTTCTTTAAATGAATAACAGTTATGTTGAATACAAAGATATACAATAATGTAACGTTTTACTTCTAATGTACTGAAAATACATAAATATACCATATACAAGTTATACAAGTATTTTTTTTATAATTATATATCCAGAGAACTTTTTGACTCTCCACTCTTTTTACTATAGGCCACAATTTTTCAAACAACCATTTTTTTTTACATTTTGCCCATTGATACGTCGCTTACAGCAGCGTAAGCATGAATAATTTATAGGCCGCTACCGATTGGGCGATTTTAGTATACGGGTGTACAAAACTCACCATATACATCTGGGTAGGCGGCTGCGCACCCTCGAACCCAATAAAATTGACCATTACGTCTCCATCGATGGTGAGGTGCGAAATACGCTGGAACGGTATACGGTGGGGGAACTCGCAAAAGTGGACACCGTTGACTGCCACCTGGAATTATATAACAAAATATTAAGATATTTGATTTTTTTTTAAATGGGGGGGGGGGGGGGTGAGCTTGTAACCTATATATATTATCATATTTGATTTTGTGATATACGACGTTTTAGTTTTTTTGTATACAGTTAATGCCTATTTAACATAAAGAAATAATTTTCAATTGAACAAAGTATTAGAACAATATGAATGAATAATACGGATGCTTTAAAATATGCTCTGAAACAAAAATCGCAATGGGCAGGGCACATCGCCAGGCTAACAGACGAGAGATGGACGCTAAAAGTAAAATGGAATGGCCCCCCAGGAAGGAGGCAGGTAAAAAGACCAAAAAAAAAGGTGGAAAGACGATGTAGCGGAAATTGCAGGAAAAGACTGTGTAGTGTAGCCTATGTCCTACGTAGGTTTTTTAATTAATTTGTTTTTAATTAGGTGTGTGTAAATGACAGTCCGTTGCCATGACACATTGTCAACAAAAAGAAAAAGATGGTGTGTTTTTTAGTTCACGTCGACGCAATTAGTTAAATTTCTTTTTTACACCTTCTGTTTGTTTGTTTGTGTAGTGTATTTAATAAACTGTTTTCGTTTCAATTATATATCTGATTTATACACCCACACTACAACTGGATGAAAATAAGCCAAGACAGGGAAAAATGGAATAAAATGGAGGAGGCTTTTACACAAACGGGGTCCGATATAAATTTCAACCACTAAATTATATATATAACTAACAACTAACATACCTATAAAAATAATAACATTATTTAACTAATAAAAAAAACAAGTGTAAATTTATTCGGAATAAATAAAGCTTTATTATTATTAGAGCAATAACATTAGAGCGAGGCATAAATAAAAAATATCGTGAAAAATTATTTCCACGCGTAAAACATTTCATTTAATGTTTATTATGGTACAGATACACTGATAACCTAAAATCTTACGCACCTTCAAAGACTGAGGCTCGCATAGCACCAGGGCCTCAAATGACTCTCCTCTCACGAGGGGCATCCCGCCACTTGTCTCCTCCATACCCCAATTCATCGCAGTCAAGTGGTTCCGTACTATACACATCTCAACGAAGCGAAAGTTCAGGTGCAAGGCTATATCATCACGGGGATCCGTGTTGGGACCACACTGGAAGTTGATAGCGAATCTGGAATGGCACATAATTATAAATTAAAATAATATATTACACTCTTAGTTTCTGTTACAAGACGCTGGCGAATATCATTGTTCAGATATTACGTCATACTGAGGGAACTACGTATCAAATAAAAATTCATATAGAATTTCATGACAGCGGGGGTTAAAATGTCGAAATCAAAATCCTAAGCAGGAAAAGGTGAAATTGAATAAACATATTTTGTATGTAAATCTGATCTGAGGGAGAGTTCGAACTAAACAGTAACGCGATATGTATCTTTTCCATCATACTGGACTGCCGATCGGAGTATCAAGGTTTCGATGGATACATTTGTGGTCTGAGTGTTATGCATATACGATATACATACATAAGTCTATTTATAAACAACAGACTACAAGATTTTGGGGCTCATTTTGGGGCTTACCCACCGAATTGAATTTTATTAACACTAACGTAAATATTAACAAATACAATCGTAAAATTCACAGATGAAATTGAGAAAGGAATGAACATTTTAAAACGATTTTGATTCTTTCTTGATGGGTGTCTCTTGGTCACCAACTAAATCGAAGAAACCTCCAAAATCGCCTGCTTTTTTGTACTGAAATATTACGTCTCAATAGGCTCATAGGTTTAAGAAACAACGTTTTGACTCTAGAATATAGCTCGCTTCTAATTTGATAGATTTTACCAATTAAAATTCAAAATACCTGCAAAACTATCAAAACATTCTCGCGTCTACCCTCTTATTTTAAAACCGTATGTAATTTATATAAAGATCCGAGCTTACCTTTGGGCACCAGGGGGGACATTGCCTTGAAAGCGGATCATACGTCCTGGGTACATACCCCCGGGAATTGGATGCACACATGGTATCACCTGCAACACATTTATTTTTTGAGCTATGTTTGCTACTAGGCGACCGGGTATGCAGACACTATTCAAATTTTGCAAATTGCCATTAACGTAAGTATCACAAGTGTCTATGTTGTGTGTATCACAAGTGGCCGGTGTTAAACATTTAAATTGAATCTTTTCTTTGAGTTTTCCTCCTCTACATGGTATGTTCATTTTTTTAGGACAGAGATGTTATATAGACTATAGTCTGTACACTATCCATTTTTCAATTCGAAAACGAAATTATCAAAAAATAATCGACATATAATTTCACTACTTAATTCACAAAGTTTACAATTTACATCCAGTATTTGTACATTTTGACAATGTTGATATATTAACAACAATAATTTAAAATATTAAAAACTTTTGCCTTAATTGTTAACTTGGACACATTACGAATCTATATTTATAAATGAAATAAAAAATGAAAGCCAATTTGTGTATGTTTTGTTTGATATATACAAATTTCTACCGAAATATTAATTTATAACACATTATTTAGTGTATATGCTCATTCTTTTGTTATTTTACACTCAATTTGTATATAAAGTTACACTTTAAAACCTTTTACCATAATTTAATTCCTTATACGTCACTCTTATGGTGACATATAATTTAAATGAATTTGACCTCGTTATGAAAAAATGATGTCATTGTATAACAGTACAAAACATGGTTATTGCAATTGTTAAAGTTTAATTAAAATATATTTATAATAAATTTTAGGTTAAATAATATATTTTTATTATAATTTATTATAGTTACTCATTGTTCAGCTTGCTGTTAGTGTTAATACATGTGGTATATAACTAAGGAGATTGTGATTTTGAGAGAATAGAGATAAACAATTTTTACGAAGAAAAGAGATTTTTAACATGACTTTAATACTTGAAAGATACAGATGATAAAAATATGTGTGACATGTTACAAACCTTAAGCTCACATGTAAAAGTCATCACTTTAAGAATTAACAATGCAATCCAAACTTGCATATGAAGATATTTAATGATTTCGAAAATTACAAATTGTATACAAAAAACTTCAGGCAAATAAATTGTTAATGACAACTATTATGATTAATACATTCATTCATATATTACACAACTTAAATGTATCATCATTAAACATAATTTTATAGTATATTATTTTATATATATATTTATGCAGGAACATTAATGAAACAACTATCTGTTCAATTTAGCCACAAAATTATACCCGTGTTGCCACAACCATATAGCATCAAGATTATAATATATTATTATTATATATCAGACAATATTCTAAAATCCTTCACAATGAATTATAGTTTTCCATAAATGGTGATGATAAGTACTACTTATTCTGTATTACGTTATCAAATAGTATTTACATAGCAAATAAATTACAAAAGGTGCCGGTATGTAGTCGAATAGCCTTGAAAATGACAAAAGATAGTTTTGAAACGTTTTTTACCAGGGTTCTATTGCAATGAAGAAGAATAAAGAGTATTTTACTTACCGGATTGTAAATTGGCGGAACGGACATTTTCTACACTTTTTTTAACGTTGAATAAAAAGGAAATAATAAAACAATACCCAAACTGTATAAAGTTACACCTAGAACAGCGGGACGAGAAATCACAAAGTTAAATAAAGATTTACTTTCAATAGCGTTAAATTCTAATAAACATTACACTACAAAATGGCATACAAATAGGAATTAGAAAATATGCGTCATTCAGCACATTCACGTCATACGTCATATGACGCGAAAATAACAGAATTAACAGATTATATCAATATAATGGAACCATAGACGAAGAAACATTAAAATTATTTTTTCCTAATTTTGGAGCTTTTCAGGGTAAGCATGAAATTGATATCTCTAATTCTAATTCTATTTTCTACATATCCTACTTAAACATATCTTGGAAAATATTTCTTTTCATCGCTAAAGCACAGCGTCAATTGTCAGAAAGACTTCCAATGAAACTATATTTTGAATCTGTTTTTTTTTATTTCTGACGTTTTGAAGGAAATTGTAATCAATCGTAATTTAATGAAATTCTTTTAAATATAATAATCAAATTTTCCTCGGTCGTTTGAGAATTTATCCTTTTTGTAGTTTTGACGTATTAAAATGACGATTGAAGGAAACAAAGACGAAGCAGAGCGCTGCATAGAGATTGCGCAAAGTGCCTTCACTGCTGGGAATTATGAGAAGGCCGAGCGATTTCTTATGAAGGCTGAACGTCTTTATCCCACTGCAAGGGCAAAGGACCTCTTAACCGTGGTTAGAGCTGCAATACCCACCGGATCATCCAAGCGAACACCTCCCAGCAGCCCCAGCGATGAAGCTAGGCGACGTAAGCCTGCAGCACATCAACCTGAAAAGAAGGAATACACTGCAGAGCAGCTGGAAGCCGTACGAAGAATCAATACAAAATGCAAGGATTATTACGAAATCTTAGGTATTTACGTCTTTAAAATTTATTCTAGTTTGCTAGAGATGTCCTTGATATAATTTACGCAAATATTTACCACAGACGTTTTGCTATTTATATTGAGACTTAACAATATTTAATTTTTTTGCTATCTTTTTTAATATAATTACCAAACATTTAATATGGAAAGAGAGGTTTATACTTGTATCACATTGACCGTGTTTATGTTTTCCCATAAGTATGCCTTTGTAATGGAAATACAGCTGCCCATACATACTAGCTTTCTTTCTTCATATTAGACACCTATCAGTCAAATAAAAATATAGTTAAAAATGAATGAAGTCGGCAAGGAGTTTTTATTTGTAAGTTTACGTTAAAGTAGTTTTTAAGTATGTTTTGGCTATAGGCTGTAATTAAATAAATAAATAAATTCATACAGTAATATGATACAAAGGGTGCATTTGTACCCTCATGTCAGTCTCATTCTTATAAAAAAACTAATAAATCATTTGACATTGTTGTTGATATCTATGTAGAACTCTTATCTGTCTCTGTCTCTGATGCAAATTAAAGTTAATTAAAGTAATGAGATTGGATTGAAGCTAAACTTTTATTTGTTCTACTAAAGTAATTGACATATTAGTCCTTATATAATTTATAGTTAGGTTGTGTTTATTTATTTTATTCTGATTATTATTGACATACTGGATATTCATTTTGTGTAGGTTAAGTAACATATTGACAATTTCATAGAAATAAATATTTGAGGATATTATTTCTACTTACAAATTCACTTAGACACTAACTCCTTTATAAAAGTGATTGACTTGTATAAATATGCTTATAGTTTTAAAGCTTTTGAAAGCACTGAAAGTGACATTATTTAACTTTTCAGGTGTAACAAAAGAAGCTACAGATTCTGACATCAAAAAAGCTTATAAGAAGTTGGCTCTCCAACTTCATCCAGATAAGAATCATGCTCCAGGTGCTGTAGAGGCATTCAAGGTTAGTAAATAGATAATGTATGTGCAATATAATGTCCATATGAACTTTTATATTATTTCTCTGTGTACTGTTATTACCCTGTTACATTTTACACATAATTATACTAGGCAATGATAACGTTTAAGAATATTTAATTAAATTACAGATGAACAGCCATTAAACTTTACCTGCAGTGATGTTTGTTATATGACCTTACTATTGATTGATTAAATTAAATTCAAATATACATGTGATTAAATAATAGTCTCTTAAGCTGTTTTTTTTTACATTCGTGAAAATTGAGATTGTTTCATTAAAGATAATAAAGTTGACATAAGTTTATTGAAGCTCTTGATATCGCGAAACAAAAATAATTTAAGGAATATATATTTTATAAATTAACCCTTTAACTAGTTTATAAAAGAAAATCTTGGGAATATTTAGCAAAATTTCCAATTGTTTTGTACTAAATATTTCACTTTTAAAAAAAACTCTTTTTTTATACAAAAAATAACATTAAGTTGTTGTTTGGGGGGCCTTTCTGTATCACAATAATGTAAAAACATTGCAATTGGACCAATATATTTTTCACAATTTCTATTATACAGGAGACATGTAACAAATATGTCATCATCTCTAACCCTTGCTTGACCGATCCAATTATCATTAAAAGCCCTTTTCAGGCCATTGGTAATGCAGCTGGAGTACTGACAGACCCAGAGAAACGCAAACAGTACGACCTGCGTGGACATGAGCCTGCTCACACTCCACACACACACCACCAGTATTATGCCCGGGGCTTTGAATCTGACCTCACCGCTGAGGAGTTGTTTAATATGTTCTTTGGACACACTGGTATGTAACCACTATTCGGAATGTAAATATGCTATTGCCAAGGGCTGATGAAAATTATGTATTGAAACTTCTATTTAATTTTTTTCATTACAAATTTTAATTGATATCTTGGTTTGGTAGAAATGTCACAGGACTTTCGCTTACTAGTGTAAAATATCCAGGTTAATAATTTTGGTATAGATTAATATGTTTTGTGTAATGTTTCCAGCGTTCTCAGCAGGTGGTGCGACGGTATACCGCCGCCGTCGTGAGCCAGAGCAGAGAGAGAACCACGCGGGACTGGTGCAGCTGCTCCCAATAGTAGTTCTGGTTCTCCTCTCCATGATGTCGGGCTTCTTCATCAGTGAACCGGTGTACAGCCTCACGCCAAGCTCCAAGTATCCTGTTCCGAGGGAGACTGTTAATCTAAAGGTATATACCGCAGTATATTTCAAATATTTGTAAACAAACTGAAATATTTGTTATTTGAACAGTATATTTTTATAGGACCAAATTATTAATCAGTAAATTTTATGTAATATTATATAAAATGTTTCAGGTTCCATACTATGTCAAGGACAATTTCCATACAGACTACCAAGGATCGCTTCGGAGACTTGAAATGGCCATAGAGGAGGAATATATTGGTAAGCATACTTTATATTAAAGATTAATCAAATTCTATGAATTTTATAAAAGATTTCTTTAGGAAAGAATTTATTGTGGAAAGCTTTCATATGCTTAATGTACGTAATGGTGTAGAGCCCAGTTGTTTTATATGAGGTAGGTAAAAGAGGAGCTCCCTTATCTGAGGGCTGTTAAATGCTTATTATCTCTTTAATTATAGTTATCATAGACAATAGACTAAGCAATAACCACACAATCTATAGAAAGAGACAGTGACTAGCCGCAGTTGGCGAAATGCTAGACTGACCGAACAGAGAGTCATGGTTTAAATCCCTAGTAGCATGAGTATATGAGCATAGTTGATTGTGCCCCGGATTATTAATTATATTTTAATATATGTTCATTGGTTCCCACCCATAACACAAGTAATAGATAGCTTAAGAAGGCTGAATTAAATACAATTATTCATTTCAAATTGGATTGTAAATGTGTAATGTGCCAATACCTCCAAGTACATGATTAAACTAAAATAAAAATTTAGACACATGGCCAGCCATTTCTATAGAATATATTATATAGCAAATAGCAACTGAATTGTGGTTATATTTCAAATATTCCGAAAGGTGGCTGATTTATTTACAAATTATCGCTACTGAACCATATTTCTAAGGGATCATTTCTTTCCCCGCAGTGAACCTGCGACACGCGTGCCAGCGCGAGCGGAACTATCGCGACAGTATGGCGTGGAAGGCGCGCAATTTCGGCGACAACAACCAGTACGCCGAGGCGCAGCGCATGCGCATGCCCAGTTGCGAGAAGTTGAACAAGTACCAGCGATAGATGGCGCTGTATGCATTTTTGTTGAACGTTAATTTTAAGCTGATTAAATACCAATGTTTGTTGATAGGTGGCAGTATACATTTCTTTTGGTACGATTTTAAGGTTTACATGACCACACAGAGACAAGTCCTATTTACGTGAATCACCTTTTAAATTAATTAGTTTGTTTTATATCAAGTTTTACTATACAGCAAGAATGGAACGCCAAAAATGTGCTAATTTAATAAAAGTTAATTCGCTATTGCAAAGCCGTCCATTACTGCATTCGACTGAGACTTTGGTCAGTTCTAGTGTCAGCGGCAAGGTATTGAAATTCAGTTGAAACTGTTAAGATAATATTGTCTTTTATTGACATAACTGTTACTCATTTGAAGAAAAACACTTTATCGACGGATTTGAGTTATGTATTTTTGCAAAATTTAAATATATCTTATATTATTTTAAATTTTGTTTCGCGTGCGTGGTCACGATGGTCACGGTGGTCGTTGGTGTTGCAGTGGATTAATTGGTTTCATTTAAAAAAGGTACCTACGTTGTGGTGTCAGAGAAAAATTATTAATTTCAATCATTGATACTAGGTGGCGCCACTATTTTTTAATATGAATATGACGTATAACCGATTCGGATTTTGTTTTATATTAATACGTTAATCAAAACCCTTGACTAAATTAAGATTGTGAAGTAAGTAGAGAATGGGGGTGTTTGTTTCATGTTTTATAATTATTTATTATTAACCTAAAATTGGGGTTCTACACCAATTTCAAATCATTCAAATATGCACTGTACCCTAAGATCGATATATGTTTAGCTATAGTCAATAATAATAAAAAAAATTGAGATCCGGACGCGCGGATGCGTGATCTAATATTTATTTATAAAAGCTTCGTTGCCTACACTTTATAACACCAAAGGCAACGGCTGAGACAAAAAAGGTGGCAGGGTGCGGCCTTATCGATATGAAGTGATCTCTTTCAGGCAACCCTAGGTAAAAAGCAAGTAGTGCAGATTACAAAATATATTCTATATGGGCATACGAAATAAAACTGTTATTTAAATTTTGTTATTTTTCTCCATCGAATACGAATCCTACATATTAACAATGACAACTTTATCTATGTATGTTTTGTGTATGTATATGAACCTTTTATCTTATTTTGTCTTGCCCGTTCTCTTGTCTACTTTTAGAATTAATTAACCGTCTTAATTTTCAATGTAGAGGGTTTTTTTTTTTCAATTTTATTGAAATTTATCGTGAAATGTTCTATATTAACCGAACATTTCTGTGGGTATTTGTGTTGGAGATGGGATCCCACTTTGATAGAGTCTATGGCTAACACGCCACGAGAGAAAAAGAACGTAAAAAAAATTTTTTTTTAACATTTTGATGTATACCAAAAATCAATGAATTTAATAAAAATGCATTTTTGATGTTGTATAAGCATTTAGAGCGACCAAGTCTCCTATATTATAATTCAATATGGTTTTCACAGTCTGAATTCATAGCGATATTAAAGTATTTATAATAAATATATAAATCTCCTGTCACTGTTTGTCCGCGATGCACTCCTAAACCACTGTGTGAGTGTGGTCCAACTTAAAAGATAGGATAGCTTAGATCTTTAATTATAGTCGCAATTTTATTTTATTGCAAATTATTTGTCTATAATTAATTATCTATTAACTCCAAAAGATTCTAACAGATGTCGATACTTTTCGACGGGATTGACTAAGTAATCAATAGATGGCACTGCTATGGTAAACCGACAGACGTGTCATATAAAGAATTTTAACATAATTCGATTATAAACATATCCCCGCACACTTAAAGCTGATAATTATTTTTATTGAACTAGAAATCACATTTATAGCAAAACAACGTTTGCCGGATCAGCTAGTTTAAATAAATATTTATAATGGTTTAAGGACTTAACCTAAGCATATAAGTAAGGATTAGTTTTTGGAATAGCCTATAACTGTTGCATAGAATAGAACCACGAACTAGCTTAACTAAGTTTTGGATATAATGAACAATTTTTTTTTTATTTAAATAGCACACGTGGTAACGTCTCGTTATTTAGGAATCAATTTCTATCAAATCTGTCGTATTGGTTCGGAGATATTGGTGGCGATTCTGACGTACATACTCTAAACTAAAAATCTCTAAATTTAGCTTTAGACCTGTCAGTTTTACAGAGCGTAACCTATTCATCTCTAGATTGATAGATAGATAGATAAGGTTTCAAATGTCAATGTAGTTATATATAGAAGAGCTTACACACGTTTGACAGGTCTAAACCTAAATTTAGAGATTTTTAGTTTTAGAGGTGTACATCGGAATCGCCACCACTGGGTTTGTTTCACATATGGGTGGCACAGTGCCTTAAGACGCGCTAAGTAGAAAGGTGTATCAAAATCAATACGTAATCGATTTATATTTATTTCACTCTTAGGTATCCTCTCGTAGGTTTCTGTCGTATTTTGTTAAAATCGACAAAAAATATATGACGAAAAATTTAATATGTTAATTGTTTTAAGTGTACGTTGAATAAATTTTATCCCAATGTGTTGTTTTTTATATTTCCCCTTATTTCTCCCTGAATTTCGACATCAAAATATTGGCATCGGCGGAATTCAACGCTATAGAAAGTTTAAGGGTAAGTTCTAAATTGATTTTGATGTGTTTTTAAAAATGCACACAAATATTATTGATCAAGTGGGACCGTACAGGATCAGAGGTTCAAGGTGACGGGAGTACCTCAAAGTAATCGGGCAGCGTCACCACGATATAATACTTTGAGCGGACGCGAGAAATGAATAAGCCAAAGCCGTATTCAAATCTTATTTATTGAGCTGAAGATACACTTTAAATATAATTCACATATACAATATTTCTTATGTGAGCTGTTGGTGTATCGCTCATCTTCAGCAACAATATTTAGAACAACCGTGTCAGTAGTGTCAGCGGTTGCTTCATGTTCAATGACATCTGAACAATTATTTAGAGGCAAAGTTGTAGGAAACGTGAGTTGGGACACGGTCACTTAGAGGTCCGTTTTCGAGAAAAAATTAAATTTATTGCCCCCTTAAATTGATATAGGTTTTATTTGAAAATTTTAACTATATATGATGGTAAGTTACAACGTTATATTATACCTATCTCATAAGTAGCTATTATAAACGGACTGGCAATATGGATATATATAAATACTAGCGACCCGCCCCGGCTTCGCACGGGGTGCAATGCTGGTACTAAATACACTACAGAAAAATAAACGCGTCCGATCGCTGCTAAATTCAAAGTGTGTGTAAAATCTGTAATTTCTTCGAAAATATTCACTTAAATCATACAGTGTAAAGGGCCATATAGATCTTTATTAAATGAACAATGTATTCAAGGTATTTAATTGGTTATGGATTAATGCTGTATTGGTTAAAATCGCTTCGAAAATTAGCCATTATTTGTCGTAAAAAGTAAATGACAAAAAAAGTTATTGTGGGTTATCCATAAGAGATATACCATCACGGACTTTTCTGTAGACCTTTTCAATGTGTACAATATTTATTACATAATTTTGATAAAACTCGTAGGGTTCAGCCTGCGTTTGCAATGTAAGCGGAAAAAATGTAATTATTTACGACATCACATTAGAAACCTGAAAAATACAACAGTACTTCTCTACTATTTAATGGATGATACATATAAACCTTCCTCTTGAATCACTCTATCTATTAAAAAACCGCATCAAAATCCGTTGCGTAGTTTCAAAGATTTAAGCATACAAAGGGACAGAGAAAGCGACTTTGTTTTATACTATGTAGTGATGTGTGTGCACTTAGCTGTTATGTCAGTGTACTAATTGATATAATTTAAGATTTCGTATTTTAATATATTTCAAAATGGCGTCTGTTAAAAAAAATTTCAAAGGTTTAGTTGCCAGTTCTCATAGTAAAAACTTCCAATTAATATAAATAATCAATAGTGAAAACAGTGTTATGTTTTGAAGTTTACCATGCAGCTATATGTATTACCTTTAATATGGCGCCTCTTAAACTTTGATAAGAGGTTTGCGTTGCGACGCCAGAAGATTGTGATATAAATACTCTATTTTCTCATTCCTATTAAAATATTTTAATAATATTTTTCCGATCGAATATCATTGTGCTCTCGATGGAAATATAATCATGTCAGTAATAAATAAACGTATGGCAACAGTCCAAAAATGAAATTGAAACATTTTGTAAATTGTGTTTTGGTTTTGTCGGTAGTGGCAAATTTGTACAACATTATTAATATTTTAGTAGTAAACATCACAGCCGCAGGATGTTAGTCATATTCTTAAACAAGCCCTCGCTTGGAACCCCCAAGGCAAAGGAAATGAATCCCCAAAAAAAAATTGGAAAACCATTATCGAAACAAAACAACAGCCGATCTTGCTGGGATACACTCCATTATCATATTACGTCAAAACTAAATGAAAATAAAATAATTCAATATAAAATTCTCGTGTCACGGGGTTCGAACTTGAACTCCCCCGAAACGGCTTGACCGACTTTCATGACCCGGCAAACGTTGTTTTGCCATACATGTGATTTCTAGGGATATTTTTTTTAGTTAAATAAAAATATTAAAAAAAATAAGGGTTGATCGTAGAGCGGTATTTTTTAATTCTGTATCATGGGAAAATAAAAGATAAGAAATTTTGTCCAAAAAATAAAAAAAAATGTAGGGGTGGACCACCCTGAACATTTAGGGGAATGAAGATAGATGTTGGCCGATTCTCAGACCTACTCAATACGCTCACAAAGTTTCATGAAAATCGGTCAAGCCGTTTCGGAGGAGTTCAAGTTCGAACCCCGTGACACGAGAATTTTATATATTAGATTAAGGTCACGTCCGTATCCTGCTCTTCCTCCACTCTCTATCTATATTCATCATAAATACCCAAAGGTATTTATGATGATTTCACCCGTTTTCTAGAATATTCTGAATCTGATGTATGTAACATTTATTCGTTGATCAGTCACGGCGCACTTGAAACGAATAGCTAATGTGTCTAATTGAAAATAACCAGATGCACATTACAAATTCATTAATTTCAAGTTCGTTGGAATATTTTGGAAAATCAACTATTACAACAAAATTTTGCTATGTCAATTGTCAACACTCGCTTCGTAAGAATGTTAGAATAAATGCGATAATCATTAAACGTCAAAAAAACGACAAACTCTGTCAAAAACAGGTTTCATTTATATTAATTTATAGTTTCATATTAATATATACTTTGAGTGATCGTCACAATCCTGCGGATTCAATATAAATAATAATAATAAATAATCGTTTATCTGTGTTTATTTGACAAAAATACTGTAACGGATTAAGATTTGATTTGTTGTTTGATATACCGATGTTTTAGATGCTTTCAAGGTCACACACGCGTTATTATTATTATTGTATAATTAAATTTTTATTGCGTGATTAATGTTTAATTATATCTTAATTTTAATATATAGATATATATGCTATAGATTTCTAATAAATCTGGATTTTAATGTGGAATTTTAAATTATTCCGATCGACTAAATAGACGCTTATAAAAATAAACTGATTTCATTGCAGTGACGTTAACTTCGGTTTCCAATAAAAATTAACCATAAACAACAGATGATAAGGAGAGTTCCTTTTAAGATTTTTTTCAATGAATTATAATTCCCGTTTAGTCGGATTGTTTATGTTAAAAGTAAAAATATTTGTAGATTTTGATGTAGCGCGCCATTTTGGTGGACGCTAATAAAAATAAGTTATGTTTCGGACCTTTAATTATTTATTTATTATTTATTATTTATAAAATAATAAATAATAGCTTTATTAGCAAGAAAACGTACAGCATTTTCTCTCCAAAAAACAGATAGATAGAGATGGAAATAATGGACCAAGATAATGTTGCGGCTGACGCTTAGTATCCATAAAAAATTCAATTCAATTATCCGGAACCCTATTCAACCAGTATAATATTAACTGTTTAAAAAACTTATTTTATAGTGTTTAACATTCGATAAAACCGCACAAATTTTTATCGCAGCCATTTTTAGAATTTACGATGCGTTATATTGAAACGTAAACATGATTAAAATAGAAGTTATATGTTTTGCAAGTAGCACGACAGTTTTTATTTATTAGCTTTATTGACGAGCGACATTTTAGTATGTAACTAGGTCAGAAAATCGGCATCGACAAATCCTAAACGCTGTCACGTCTTCATTTTTACTATTGAAATTTTTTACATGTCATTAAAACATTTTCATTAGTAGCTTACGATACATATTATAACCATAGAAAACTTATTTTGCGAAATACAAGAAACCTTTTTCGTGCCGAATGCTCTAAAATTATTGCCCGCCAAAAGTTATACGTCAAAATTGATGTTTGACATTTGCAATGTGCGTCGGGAATTGGAAAGCATTAATCATTGTTAACGAGCGCACAGTTTGTAAATACGATCGACGGTTTAATTGCTTCGCTGCTGATTTGTTGAAAAGAATTATATTTAGAAGTTTTAGGAATGGCTTCCACATATACACAAGGAATAGTTTTCTAGCATGTATTATGCTACCTATTATAATCAATGATATATAAAAGATACAGATTAGTAAGGATTGAACCTCCCGTGGCGGTCTCTTGACTCTGCTGTATAAGAATGAGATATAGAATAAAAATATATAAATAAATGTTCATACAGATTTAACAATTTTTATAGAGTCCGTTTCACGAAAGAAGTCCCGCGGTCATTATTGGAACTAAAGTTGACAGGTCGGCCGTTTTGTCGTTCGTCAATGTTATCAAGTTCATTTGTTATTGTAGATTTTTGTGAGATTTTAATTAGCTTAGTCCATCATAAAGACTATTGACAATGCCAAAAGTTGTAAAAAGTTCGGCTCGAGAAATGATATTGAAGGTGAAAGAATTCTGTGAAGAAAAAAGAATCATGGTGTATTAATACCAATAAATAATGTTCGGAAGAGAGTAGCCGCCATAACAGGTACTTTTTAGTGTTACCAGATAATATTATTTGCTGTATTAAATGGGATTTTATGAATTATGATATAAATTCTAACTAGGTAACTGAAATTATAATACATTTTACATAATACATAAGTATTATAAATAATATATTACATAGTTATATACTATATAAGTTTACAGTACTTTAATAGTTCATTATTTCATTGCAGGTGTATCAGAGAAAACTGTATCAAGAATTACAAAAGAAGGTGTAACAGCGGCGAGTACCCTTCAATGTCAAATATAAAGAGTAGTATGCAGGAATGGCTCCGAAAAAAGGGTATTTATTTTGAAAACACCTGGAGAAAAGCTATGCTGTTTGAGCTAAGTAAACAAAATAAAGGTCCACCGGAGTTCGCAGTGGATAAATTATTAATAGCTCATGGACACGAAGTATTAAGGTTGCCACCTTACCATTTCGACCTCAACCCAATTGAAAAAATTTGGAGCCTTGTCAAAAGAAAAGTGGCAGATAAGAATGTGGCACAAGATCCAAAAGGCATTGAAAAACTGACTAAAGAGGCCTTTGAGTCTATTAGGCCGGAAGATTGGACAGCTCAGTGCACGCATGTTGAACATTTGGAGGAAGAATATTTAAAAGATGACGGCCTTATGGATAAAGAGATGGACCGAATAAATATATCTACGGCTAGTGATAGTGAAACAGAATCTGATTCTGTTTCCATTCACTCTTCAGATAGTGACGTTTCTATGACCGCTGGTCACAGCTATTCAATAAAACTCTGAATAAAACTCTTTAACGCTTTTCTTTACCATATTTTCTCATCTTTTACTCTGTAAGTAGGTAGAACTTCGCTTTAGTTACGAAATAAATACATAGTTTTTACATTAAGAAAAATGGTTTAAAATGAATATTTAAAATGTATTTATTTTTTAATACAATTTAAGAGCTTATATTGTTTCATCGAGTATTTGATGAACTACATAATATGTAAAATAGGTAAATTTTTTACTCATAATTGGCAACATTATGACGCGCGACTGCAGCGCTGCGTCTGGGGGACTTCTTTCGTGAAAAGGACTTTACTTCTAAATTTACATGTTCTGTCACTTGTCAAGTATTTATTGATACCGTAATCGATACAAAACCTTAAAGCATATAAATTAAATAGATAAAAAGTCTTTATCAGTAGCCATGCCAAAAAAAATATGAAATCATACAAGGAGTTATCAAATTTCGTCTTTTCAAATAAAACAGGGTTGGAAAAAAAAGGAATATTTTACAAACGTATTGTATTTCATTTATTAAACTTTTAAAGACAAGTAGTGGTTTTAATCTCATCCGTCCGTTTCGTTTAGAAATGTAGTTTGTTTGGAATACTTTAAAGAAAATGTTTGGTTCGGTATGGTTGTACCTAGACACACATTCACAAAAGGTTATTTAGGTTTTATATATATGTTGAAAAAATATTCACACATCTCTTTCAGTCAAATTCGCTTTATGTGATAATGGAAAGGGACAGAAGTGACAGATAATATATTATATCATTGCATAGGGTAATTCAATCACCTATCTTCATGAATAGGTCACATATTTAAAGATTTTATGAAAAACTAGCTGATCCGGCATACGTTGTTTTGCCATACATGTGATATCAATTTTAAATAAATGAATAAAAATAGGGGTTGAGTGTAGAGGGGTAAAAATTTAGGGTTGTATGTATTTTTGTATGTTGTATCATAAAAAAAATAGAAACTAAACATTTTGTCTAAAAAATAAATTTAGGGGTGGGCCACCCTTAACATTTAGTGGGACGAAAAATAGATGTTGGCCGATTCTCAGACCTACTCAATACGCTCAAAAAGTTTTATGAGAATCGGTCAAGCCGTTTCGGAGGAGTACGGGAACGAAAACTGTGACGCAGGAATTTTATATATCTACAATCCTTTATTTTCATTGAATGCCATTCCTTTCGTTAGGTGTATAAATACGAAATCGAGAGAACGCACGTGTTACGAGTTCAAAGCGCTGCGTAAAATCTTACTTTATTTACGAGAAAAACAGCTTCTACAGAAAAATGTTTATGGAAAAGTCGAAAAATATCAGCAAAATATATCACACATTATGAAAAGCTAATCTTCTTAAAAATGTGTAACGTTTGTCAATCGTGAACTGAAAAAATTTAATATAATGTAAATATATAAAAATTTTGCCAAAATACATAACTTAAATCCACGTCCAGTAACAGTTCTGTTAATAAAAGACAATATTATATCAGTACATTTATTTATTAGGATTCAATCAAGGCTTTACACTTAACAATTTATTCTTTGACCACCATAAATTTATATTAGTTACAAGATCTTTGATGCATGCGAAATATTACTAAAAAATATCCTTAAGACGTAATCATTCTCTCTCTCTCTCTTATGAAAAAGTCCATAGTCAATGGTAGGTTGATACAAACCGTCTTATTTCATTCAAGCTCTATAGAATTTCAATATTCGTTTGCAAAAATGAGAAACGTGGCTAAGGTTCTATATAGGACTAACCAAAATGGCGATCGATTTTCAAAAATACCCATATGTTTTTTTCTTAAATGAAATATAATGATATCAACACTAATCAACTAGTTTAGATGTTCACTAACTCAATTCGCGAATGTTTTATCTAATAAAAAATATTTATATTTGTATATTGAAATGAGTAAGCGCGAGAACTGTTAATAATCACGCTTTCAAAAACTAAAAATAGAAGCGTCTTGCTGTCTATGGCTCCAGTTGCCTGGAGTCGGTCATCACGAATTTGACGTCTCGTTTACGTTTTACCGCCTTTTTGCGTAGATTAAAAATCAAGTCATTGTTTGTCGTTTCTTAAATGAGGTTTTAGTGAAGATGAATGCAAAATTGCAAGTATTATTTTTGATAATATTCTGCTTGGAAATACATGGAAAGAGTTCTGAGGAGCGTCTGGATATTCGCGGGCATGTCAAGGTATTTTTTTTTTGTAGTTTAGTATAAGTCAACAATAGTAATTGTACGGGGGATGTGAAACTAAAACATGTTTTTGTTTTCCCTATGTTCAACTTTCCTAAAAATGATTGAAGTCCTCATGTTTTCGTCAATGCGTATTATCTTTTTTGAATGTCATGTTTTTGGGTCTCCGCCGTATTTGTTTGTATAATAAAAAATACTATGTACATATAAGTATATTGTTTGCGCGGATCGACGGTTTTTAAATCTTTCAATTTATTACTCGCTAGAGTATCGTAATAAAAATGTATAGTCATAGTGGACTTTTTGTTTGTGTAATGTAATCTAATTGGTTTAATTAGATTTATTATTTTTGAATATTTTGTGTAAATTTCAACTATCTAACTAATCTTAAATTAGTCTAAAAAGAGTACTAATCTAAAATAATTCTAACTTAGTAGAGTTCTCTAAAAATATTTATCCCAAACACTTCACAGTTTTCATCGAAAGCGTAGTATTTTCGGTGTTTCTTATTCAAAATATAGATCAGGTGCGCAGATAAGTTTTTATCAAAGTATATAAGAATACTTTTATGTTTCCTCGTAAATTACCGTAATTCTGTATGACAAAAAGTCGACGAATCAAAATATAATGTACGAAACGCAAAAAAAGTTATAATAATCACGACGCCATTTTTATTTTTATCATAGTTTTTTTTTTATAAAAAATACGCTCAGAAGCCTCACCTTATCTTAAGTGATCTCACCTCTCATAGGCATTCAGGCCTTTAAGACACTTTTTTCTTGAAGGTCTTGGAGGCTGAAGCTATTCTGCTAAGCCTGATGGGTTTAGAGATTTTACAAAAGGGTATGGTGGGGTCATAATGTTCATAACAGTACGGCCCTCTGTTTTGAAAAACTCTTTGTCTAACTTTTTTTAAATGAGGTGTTCACTATTGACAACCATGGTATTCTGTGTGAATAATGGACTCACATTACAGACTGAATGATTATTCTGTAAACCCAGGTGGGTGACACCATAATATAATAATTATAATTTATTGACATACTTTATAAACGTCAAAAATATCTAAGGAAGGCATATGAAAACTATGTTACTTTTATAATAGCAACACTTTTAGCTATATAGTCAAAACGCGAGGTCGCGTCGGAGCTTTAAAAAAGAATGTATTAAATAAAAATTTATAGTAATACCGGTTACAAAGGCGATTAAAAAAACAAACATTCCGAGCCAGACAGTCAGCAATAGTCATGAGAATACCACATGTATTCTGTGTATCTTATTAAAATAAGAAAATATATCTTGTGACTATGTGACGATATATTAAACAAAATAAATTTAGTAAAAAAAGCCCTCCAGCCGTCGGTATCGTTGATCGTGACAAAATGTTTTTGCTACCACTACCCTATCGAGGCGTGCCAAGCGACAATCGTTTATGATTTTGTTGGGAAATATTATAAATCACAATAATTTCGGTCTAGTCGTGCCAAATGACGCATATTCCTTATTTTTGATATTTTGGACGTTGCATTTTACAAAAAAAACACTTCACGATAAGACATTATTGTCGCTTATAATAATAATAACTTTAATTCAGACCAGAGATCCATATAAATGGGTTAATATGTTAGTAACAATTCAGACTTAGGTGCTATGTTAGTTATGGTATGACTATTAAAAAAAAAAAACAGAAAAAAAACTAAGGTGGGGCATGAATAGAACACCTTTTCAACAGTTCGGTGTCGTTCTTTGATATCAACACACTCAGGATACCATTTGACCTGTGCCGAATGCGATTCATCAGCGATGCCACTCTTTTTCGAACGATAGCGTTAAAACTATCCGTTCGCATTTCCGCAAACATGCCCTATGCACTACAGCAGTTTTTTTCAACCTTTTTCATGATGCGACCCCCCCTGGTATAAAAATTTATTTCGCGACCCCCCTTATAAAAAAATATTTCGCGACCCCCCTTGACCTTCGGTTTTTTATCATGTATGTAGGTGTACGTTACAGTATTACCACTAACAATATTAATTGTCATTAATTTAGTTCTTTTTACTAAAGTACCCATTTTTTTCGACCTCTGGCGACCCCCTTACAGAAGCGACCCACAGGTTGAAAAACAATGCACTACAGAATCTAGGCGAGCCCAATAGCATCCTGAATGTGTTGTTATACTGACCTCGAATTGTATTCATAGCCCTCTGGGTAAAACTGGCCAGAGAAAAAGAGAAATTATTAAAATGTTTGTTTAAAGTTTTTAACGGATTTCTGTTATGTATGTGCAAAATTTAAATATAACTACATTATTTTAAATTTTTCCGACGTTTCGCGTGCTTTACAGCGTGCATGGTCACGGTAGACTTTGTTGACTACGACACGCTCACGACATGCCTTCAAATATAACAAGTATGTAAGATACGCAACTTTATTTCTATTAGTAATTATTATATATAATAACTAGCTGATCCGGCAAACGTTGTTTTGCCATACATGTGATTTCAATTTTCAATTAATTATTCGAATATTTAAAATTTGACACTGCGATGGTAGCGCCGTCTGTCGGATCCAATGTAAAGCATTCCAAAATCAACAACTACTAATAAATTAAAAAAATAATTAAATAATCATTGTCCAGCGGACAAAATTGTGAATCTAAACCATTCCCAGATCCCCTTGAACACACACAAAAAATTTCATCGAAATCGGTCCAGTCGTTTGAGAGAAGTTCAGTGACATACACACTCACAGAAGAATTATATATATAAAGATAATTATATATATTGAACTATAGGTCATAGTAGTTCTTTTTTAAACCCGTAAATTGTGACCCGTCGAACGCGATCATTTTTATCCAAGTTAGTTTTAACTTTTGGTAAAACAAGATAACTATGATAGTAAGCTATTTCTAGTTCAATGTTTAGTAGGAATGTTGTCGACAAATACCGGATATCATTCAACTTGTCTTGGTTTATAATATTGTCTTTTATTAACATAACTATTGCTCATTTAAAGAAAAACACTTTGTTAACGGATTAAGTTATATATTTTGCCAATTAAAGTATATTACATTATTTTTAATTTTTTTCAGACGTCACGGTAGACCTTGGTAGATAGTCTTGGTTTGTCATGGCGAAACGGGCGCGTTGCTAGATATTTTTGGACATTTTTACAAATGATGGAACAGTAGGAGATATCTATATATATAAAAATGAAACCCGTTTCGCGTTGTCACGGCATCACGTGTGAATGGCTGAACCATTTTCGATAATTCTTTTTTTTTAATGTTTGTGGAAGTTCAAGGATGGTTCTTACGGAAAAAAATATTAAGAAAATCTTTCAGGAATATTAAAAAATATACATTTAATATTGCATTAAAAAACGCGCAGAACGAATGTCAACGTCATGAGAGTGAGAGAGTCGTGGCTTATTTCTATCTCTTTCCCTCTTATAATACGAAATAAGATAGGTCAACTATACAATATAAAATAGTGCATCAAAGCTACGCTAAGGCGGTACGAAGTTCGCCGCGTCAGCTAGTTCAAAATATAATCCTTGAAAATAATTGCCATTGAAACTTTGATTGATCATGACTCAATTAACAACACGAAATATTTTTAAATAAAACTCTTGAACATACGAAAATTTCGCTGACCAGTCGTTAGAATTACAATGTCATTTATTATTGTAATTGCTTTTCAATGTAACTAACATGCTGTATCATGTATGTCAACAGAATTGTAGACATTTATAGTGATATAATAATTTGAATCAGGCGTTACTTTGCGGTAGTCCATAGTACAAAATCCCAATAGACCAATATATGAGCGGTACTCCGCGAAAATGCCACAACCACTCGGCGCACGTTTCGCGCCGACACCGGAGCATCATCAGGAGATGTTGCCTCTACGAACAGCGTTTGATGCAAATCGAACACTGTTTGTAGAGGTCGATTATAGTTAGGGCTATTCCCCTATTTTGATGTCGCTGGCGTGTCGTTTAAGTTTGGATATCGTTTAGCTGAAACGACGTTATGAAATGCTTGTATATTGGTCTATTGGGATTTTGTACAGATTCTGAAGTCAAGGCCCAAACCAATCTGAAACGATTAAATATCTCCCATCCACTCTCACACACTTTCTTTGTTCTTTTGACACACATCAACTTTTAAATACACTTTTATACTAAGTTCTTTATATGTCGATTAACGTTTTATCTCGGTAATCATCATTACCCACATATAATACTGTACCGCGGCTGTTATCTGGTCACCCATAATACAGTTTCCTGGTGTCTATAATTATTTCTACATATATGTGTGAACTCCATTTTGGTGTTTATAAATATTTATTATTATCAATACTTCAATATATTTCTATTTGTTTACATGTTATTTATGATATAAGCTACTACCGAAAGTGTAAGGGTTTATGAGCACCTCTGTATATAAATTTTATTGCGTCTTTCATTGAAAGTGCATTAAGTGCAACGCTATACAGGTAACATTTGGCATGGTGCCAATTAAATACAGATTATAAATATATTATGACGCATTGTTGCTAGCAACATTAGCTGCAACGTGAAACAACATGTTTTTAATAACATTTAAAATGGCGTCTGTACACTGTTGTATATAATATTATGGAATTCATTTTCAATAACGTGGTTTCGACGTTCGTACAGCGAATAGTAAGAGTAATTTTTAATTATTACAGAGCGATGCATCGGCGCTAATATTTGCTGACGAATTCAAACAGATGGTTGAGAAGTACCTATTCGGAATATGCCCACAGCCATACAAGGTAACTTTTTTTTATTTATTTTTTATTTTATGACCTGGTTACATAGACCTAAGTCATAACTTATTTTGGTAACTTTTAAAAAAAGCTCTTAAATTTGATGAGTATTTTTTGTGGCGGTATGAGTATTATAAAATGTATAAGTAAAATAATAGTTCTTAAATAAAAAAATACAATATTAATTAATAGCGTTCATAAATCTTTTCATAACACTAAAATAAATAACACGAAAAAGAAAACATCATTTTTCAAATATCCATCGCGCTCAACTCCCGCCAAATCTCTCGCTCAAATGTCAAATGTCAACGCGTCAAAGACAAAAATGCTATAGGCTTACTTTGGGGCTGGCCGACCGTCCCTAATTAACTTATACAAACTCTTTTAACTAGGATTATTTCGAAATAGGCCCGTTGGTTGCAGATGCCTTTGGGGAACAAGACGAAAAATGGGACCACATTCTCTTGCGACCTCGACACAGATCACCAGGACCTGGCTGCAAGGTAATATGCATCGTATGAAATTCACCAGTCACACACAATTGTAACTTTTATTCTTTCAACTTTTGGCCTGACAATTTTAGGAATAACTTTTATTTCTTGAGGTATTTTTTGGATGATTCCTAGATGAGTCTCTGTCAGTGACTCCCCATGGGTAGGTATGTCGCATATCATAATTAGATTGTTTGACTTCTTAAAAAAAATTATATGACGCTGCGTTAAATATTGGTTGGTTCATCGAAAATAACAATGAATTGAGTCTACACTAAAATTTTGCACAATTCGAGTTTGGTTACGCTAATATCAGGAACTGCTGTCAATTCACTATATTTTTGTTTTGAATTTGACGCAATCTGGCTAATACGCGGTGCATAAATGATAATTGTCAAATAGATAAGGGTCGGAGCTGAACGGAATAAGAAGGTAATACTATACTGGATTAAGGCGCATGCAGGGATAGAAGGAAACGGAAAACCGGACTAAAAACTAAAAAAAAAATTGATTTGTTTGCGCGTGAAACAACGAATCGACATTTATAAAAGATTATCTATTCATCAAATTCGATTTTTAGGCTGGCAACACTAGCTTTACGTGCCCATTCGGCGTCGCGCTCCGACTGCCTGCGGTTGGGAGCGGCGCTCGCGAACACACTCGGCGATTTGGCGCGAACAGCGGCGAATCGGCAAAACATGTTCCCTCCAAGTATTACACTCTTAATAACGTGTTTATGTTTAGATTGGTTTGCTTTTATTTCTCTTCTGAAGTCGAAAATTTCAGACTCAGTGCAATTTTCTTACTCTTACTTTAGCCAAGTTTTTACTAACGTCCAAGGTAAAATGAGCACGTAGCATTTTAAATTTGATACAATTAGACAAAACTCTAATAGGCCAATCTACAAGCAATACTCCGCGAAAAAGTCCTCAACCCACGACACCGGAGCATCCTCAGGACGTTGCCTCAAGCAGCGATTGTAGTTTTGTACTGTGTACTACCGTAAATAACGCCTGATTCTATTAATTATAATTTCATACAGCTTAATCTATTTTGAGAAATTAATCCCTGATAATAAACCCTCTCCCTGAAGTGGACCACACAGACAGATATGAAGATTACAATATAACCTTACTGCTAGCTGTAAATAAAAAAAATTAACACTGAATTAAACTTGAAAATCCTGTGCCAAAGTACCCTCAATCCGATATCCTCCTTCCTCAAGGGCCGGCTACGCACTCATTAATGGGTGTTTATGGGCTGCGGCTGTTCCCGCTTATGCCTTGCGGGGAGCTTGCGGGTGGGTGCTCGTTTGCCCCCCTATTTTATAAAAAACGGCTCTGTGACGGTACTTTTGACCAGGCACTTTATGCTTGTATGAGAAAAATCACATTATTTTAGCATCAGCGGCAGAGACGAAGAAGCGAAAACTATCGAAGAGCCAGAAGCTGCAGATAAAAGCGAAGCAGCGAACAGCGCTCGCCGTTAAGAAAAAGGCCGCCGCCGCCGCCGCCAAAATGACCTCATAGACTGCGTACTCGCTAGGTTAATAATATATTAGTCATATGCTAGATTTTGTATTTTTATGTCAGTAAATCATGCACACGATAAAATTTGACGCGATTAGATTATTCGCGAGGTACAATTTTACATTTTAATATGTAAAACTTTTTTTTATTAAATAAATGTTCTAATATTATAAACACATGCTTTTATTTATTGTGATAAGTCGGACGTCATTATTTCCGACTTGGGAGCCTTCAAAAATAGAGTGTACTATAATAAAAGGTCGACAACACATCTGTGACAGTCCATGGGCGGCGGTTCTCAATTCTTCAAGTGACCCGCTCGCTCGTTAGACCCCTTGTCTCGTAAAAAAAGTTCTATAACATTACATCAAACCATAGTGCATGTTACATACAGTAAATTGTTAATACAAAATTCGTAAATACTTAAGTTTTTTTTTTTCAATCTTATATCACTACATAGTATAAAACAAAGTCGCTTTCTCTGTCCCTTTGTATGCTTAAATCTTTGAAACTACGCAACGGATTTTGATGCGGTTTTTTAATAGATAGAGTGATTCAAGAGGAAGGTTTATATGTATAATAACATCCATGATGTCGTAAATAATTACATTTTTTCCGCTTACATTGCAAACGCAGGCTGAACCCTACGAGTTTTATTAAAATAATGTACTAAGTATTGTACATATTGAAAAGGTCTACAGAAAAGTCCGCGATGGTATATGTCTATCTCTTTTGGATAACCCACAATAACTTTTTTTGTCATTTACTTTTTACGACAAATAATGGCTAATTTTCGAAGCGATTTTAACCAATACAGCAATAATCCATAACCAATTAAATACCAAGAATACATTGTTTATTAAATATAGATCTATATGGCCCTTACACCGTATGATTTAAGTGAATATTTTCGAAGATATTACAGATTAAAAAATTGCGGGACGTAGCGTTTGCGGCGGTACCGGCGGGCCGCCCGGTACGGCAAGAGCGTGCCTTAAATAGCGCGTCTGAGGCCGCGGTTTTTCCATAGCAGCATTGCACCCGTGCGAAGCTGGGGCGGGTCGCTAGTTAATGTATACATTATAATAACAAGTTAATCTCAAATAAAGTTTCTTGTGCAGCTTTTAAGCGTCCGACAAAAGCTTTTTGTCCCTTGAATTGCAATATTACTTGAGAGTCCTACTAGTATTATAATCGTATTTGTAAGTATGGATGTTTCTTAATCTTTCTGATGCTACAGAATTTCTGAACCAATAGGGATCTTCAAGAAAAGAGCGGATCAAAGAAAAAAAGGAGCACCTTAAAGGCTGGCAAAGTTTGTGAGGCTTCTGGCATTAATGTTAAATTCAATTTGTGAATTGATAAGATTATCAATCAGTAGATCGAAACATTCAACTAGGTTGTTGAAGATAACAACAAGCAGTCACTGGCACTTATTTCATGATTTAGTTTCATAGATACTACATGTATACTTCTATGTAGACGTATTTCTTTATATATATAAATCTCCTGTCACGATGTTTGTCCGCGATGGACTCCTACACTACTTTACCGAATGTAAATTAAATTGGCACACCGTGAGCAGTCTGGTTCAACTTAAGAGATAGGACAGCTTAGATCTTTATTTATAGTCGCAATTTTTTTTTATTGCAAAATATTTGTCTATAATTAATTGAGTCACAATTATCTGTTAACTCCAAAAGATTCTAAATTCTAACAGATGTCTATAACTTTCGACTGGATTGAGTAGTCGCGGGCACCAGCTAGTATAGCATTTATTTAGATTATAAATGAGAAATTATGCCTGTCTGAAAACCTTTGACGGTTTATACGCAGCAATGATTTGAATAAAGTCTGTGATTTGAACATAGGAGACGCGATATTTTTAATTAAACTCCTTAAGAGTATAGAGGTAATTAGGATGATATATCTCATTCTTAAATCTAGGCGGGTGAAACAGCGGGCAAAAGCTACTATAGCAAAACTTGACAACAATAATATAGTACTTGTAACCATGACCCGGAAGATTACAGAAGTACCTATTATTATCTTAATAGCACAACAAGATATTATAATGCTGTCTATATAAATGGATCGCTGTTTTACGACCTTCATTCTAGCCATGACTTTTAAAGGTAAGGTTGTGCTCATAACGGGGGCCAGTTCAGGCATCGGTGCCGCGACAGCCATCGCATTCGCAAAGAATGGAGCCCACGTAGCCATAGTTGGAAGAAACCAGGAGAAACTGGACAAAGTCGCCGAGACCTGTTCCAAAAGCTCCAAGCCATTGGTAATCAAGGCCGACATAGGCATCGACGAGGAATGCCAAAAAATAGTTGCATCTGTGGTAAAAACGTTCGGGAAACTCGATGTTTTGGTCAACAACGCTGGTTTAATGCGCAACGGGTCTATTTTGGAAGGTAACATCCTGGAGATGTATGATGCGACTATGAGGGTTAACGTGCGGGCACATATCAACGTGACCACCCTTGCGGCTCCACATTTGGTGAAAACTAAAGGTAATATCATTAATATATCAAGTGTTGCTGGCACTACGACGGCGAGAATCAGTGGCGCAACTCCGTACTGCGTATCGAAGGCTGCATTAAACCATTTCACACGATGTGCAGCTGTGGAATTGGCGAGCGAAGGTGTAAGAGTCAACACGGTGAGCCCTGGACCAGTTATAACTGACTTTTTGGACAACGCTGGCATGTCGGACATTAAGTTCGAAAGCTTCGCAGAATCTATGCCATTGAACAGGGTATCGCAGTCTGTGGAAATAGCTGACATGATTCTTTTCTTAGCAAGTGACAAGGCTGTGGGCGTGACTGGTTCGGAATTTGTTGTTGATAATGGTTATCTGATAAAGAGCTAGTTAATAATTTGTTTTCATTAATTATTGGAAACGCAAATTGAAGCCAAAACAACCTAAGTGTATGATTTTAAAAAGTTTTTATTGCTTTTGTATTAGTAACAGAATATTTAATTTTAAAAGGAGTCGTTGCCACAAAAGAGATTATTAGTTAGGCGACTCTTGTGTTTCGTAATGATCATCGGTTTAATTTTTGCAAATTAAAATTCGCTTTCATTACTAAAACTGCTTTGTCTTTTTTTACTTATTAAAACTGATTTAAGTAAAGTTTCAGCACCGACATCTAAAAAATATCCTAATATCCCTTCGTTATCCCTGACCCCTACTCGCCTGTTCAGCAGTTAGTTAAATATGAGTAATTAATTTTTATTTAATTAAAAAATTTGCTTCTCTTTCGGTTCTTGGGTTGAAAATTCCTGAGTCAGTGCAATTTTCTTACTTTTACTCCAGCCAAAGTTTACGTTGAAATGAGCACGTAGCATTTTAAATGTTTAATTTCATACAAAATCCTAATAGACCAATCTACAAGCAATATTCCGCGAAAAAACCCACAATTACTCGAGTCACGCTTCGGCCCGACACCGGAGCATCCTCAGGATGTTGCCTCTACGAACAGCGTTTGTAGATTGGTCTATTAGGGTTTTGTACTATGCACTTCCGCAAGGTAACGCCTGATTCTATTAATTATAATGTCATAAAGCTTCGTATGTTTTGAGAAATTAATCCCTGATAATAAACCCTCTCCCTGAAGTTGGGCGTTTGAACCACACAAATAGATATGAAGATTACAATATAGCTCTACTGCTGGCTGTGAAATAAACAAATTTAAAAAAATTAACACTGAATTAAATTTGAAAATCCTGTGCCAAAGTACCCTCAATACGGCTCCTTTCTACTTTCTACCAGGCTCTTTATGCTTAGATGAGAAAAGAAATCACATTATTTTAGCATTAGCGGCAGAGACGAAGAAGCGAAAATTATCGAAGAGCCAGAAGCTGCAGATAAAAGCGAAGCAGCGAATATCCTTCAAGGGAAGAGGGTATCAAAGAAAAAAGCGAGGTATCTTAAAGGCCGGCACCGTTTGTGAGGCCTCTAGCATTACAAATAATGTTAATTAAATTCAAATGTTGATAAGATTATAAATCAGTAGATTGAACAATCAACAAGGTTGTTGTAGATAACAAGAAGTAAAGTCACTGGCACTTATTTCATGGTTTAGTTCCATAGATACATGTAAGATATATATTATATTATATATAGATTATAAATGAGAAGTTATGCTTGTCTGAAAACCGTTGACGGTTTAGACGCAGCAATGATTTGGATAAAGTCTGTGATTTGAACATAGAAGACCCGGATCGTTACTTATCTTAAATTAACCCCTTAAGAGAATTAAGTTGGAGGGATGGTCAAATAAATGAAACACACACTTTGTTACAGTATATTGACAGCTATGTTTAATCATCTAAAACAAGAGCTTATATTGAAACTTAAAGTAATGATAGTGGGGTTGCGACGGTTGGAAACAATAACTTATCCCGTATGGGTCATAGAATAGTGCACAAAAGACAAATCTTTGTTATCAATGCTAATTGTTATAACATTTGGAATTGTAAGAATATCTTCTAACTTATTGAACAAAAACTAAACATCTGCATTTACTAGAATGCATTTATGGCCTACGTAAACTATTGTTGACATTTGTGCTTTATTTATTATCTGAGCTCTTTAATTTATGTATGTAAGCCTAAGTAAGGTTTGCATTACATAACTAGTGTATATGATGATATACAACGGATTTTTAAATCTAGGCGGGTGAAACAGCGGGCAAGAGCTACTATAGCGAAACTTGACAACAATAATATAGTACTTGTAACCATTACCCTGAAGATTACAGAAGTACCTATTATTATCTTAATAGCACAACAAGATATTATAATGCTGTCTATATAAATGAATCGCTGTTTTACGACCTTCATTCTAGCCATGACTTTTAAAGGTAAGGTTGTGCTCATAACGGGGGCCAGTTCAGGCATCGGTGCCGCGACAGCCATCGCATTCGCAAAGAATGGAGCTCACGTAGCCATAGTTGGAAGAAACCAGGAGAAACTGGACAAAGTCGCCGAGACCTGTTCCAAAAGCTCCAAGCCATTGGTAATCAAGGCCGACATAGGCATCGACGAGGAATGCCAAAAAATAGTTGCATCTGTGGTAAAAACGTTCGGGAAACTCGATGTTTTGGTCAACAACGCTGGTTTAATGCGCAACGGGTCTATTTTGGAAGGTAACATCCTGGAGATGTATGATGCGACTATGAGGGTTAACGTGCGGGCACATATCAACGTGACCACCCTTGCGGCTCCATATTTGGTGAAAACTAAAGGTAATATCATTAATATATCAAGTGTCGCTGGCACTACGACGTCGAGAATCAAGGGCGCAACTCCGTACTGTGTATCGAAGGCTGCATTAAACCATTTCACACGATGTGCTTCCTTGGAATTGGCGAGCGAAGGTGTAAGAGTCAACACGGTGAGCCCTGGACCAGTTATAACTGACTTTTTGGACAACGCCGGCATGCCGGACATTAAGTTCGAAAGCTACGCAGAATTTACGCCATTGAAAAGGGTTTCGCAGTCTGTGGAAATAGCTGACATGATTCTTTTCTTAGCAAGTGACAAAGCTGTGGGCGTGACTGGTTCGGAATTTGTTGTTGATAATGGTTATCTCATAAAGAACTAGTTGATAATTTGTTTTCATTAATTATTGGAAACGCAAATTGAAGCCAAAACAACCTAAGTGTATGATTTTAAAAAGTTTTTATTGCTTTTGTATTAGTAACAGAATATTTAATTTTAAAAGGAGTCGTTGCCACAAAAGAGATTATTAGTTAGGAGACTTGTGTTTCGTAATGATCATCGGTTTAATTTTTGTAAATTAAAATTCGCTTTCATTACTAAAACTGCTTTGGATTTTTTTACTTATTAAAACTGATTTAAGTAAAGTTTCAGCACCGACATCTAAAAAATATCCTAATATCCCTTCGTTCTCCCTGACCCCTACTCACCTATTCAGCAGTTAGTTAAATAGTTAGGTAACGCCTTACTGCTGGCTGTGAATTAAACAAATTTAAAAAAATTAACTCTGATTTAAATTTCATAAGTCTGTGCCAAAGTACCCTCAATACGGCTTCTTTCTACTTTCTACCAGGCTCTTTATGCTTAGATGAGAAAA
Organism: Pontia daplidice; assembly: GCA_963693355.1. Taxonomy (NCBI): domain Eukaryota; kingdom Metazoa; phylum Arthropoda; class Insecta; order Lepidoptera; family Pieridae; genus Pontia; species Pontia daplidice. The sequence continues at coordinate 1,451,587 of CAVNZL010000016.1, read as the reverse complement.
GAAATCACATTATTTTAGCATCAGCGGTAGAAACGAAGAAGCGAAAATTATCGAAGAGCCAGAAGCTGCAGATAAAAGCGAAGCAGCGAATATCCTTCAAGAAAAGAGTGTATGAAAGAAAAAAGCGAGGTATCTTAAAGGCCGGCACCGTTTGTGAGGCCTCTAGCATTGCAAATAATGTTAATTAAATTCAAATGTTGATAAGATTATAAATCAGTAGATTGAATAATCAACAAGGTTGTTGCAGATAACAAGAAGCAAAGTCACTGCCACTTATTTCATGGTTTAGTTCCATAGATACATGTAAGATATATATTATATTATATATAGATTATAAATGAGAAGTTATGCTTGTCTGAAAACCGTTGACGGTTTAGACGCAGCAATGATTTGGATAAAGTCTGTGATTTGAACATAGAAGACCCGGATCGTTATTTATCTTAAATTAACCCCTTAAGAGAATTAAGTTCGGCGGCGTTAGTTGGAGGGATGGTCAAATAAATGAAACACACACTTTGTTACAGTATATTGACAGCTATGTTTAATCATCTAAAACAAGAGCTTATATTGAAACTTAAAGTAATGATAGTGGGGTTGCGACGGTTGGAAACAATAACTTATCCCGTATGGGTCATAGAATAGTGCACAAAAGACAAGGGGACGAAAGACAAATCTTTGTTATCAATGCTAATTTTTATCACATTTAGAATTGTAACAATATTGAACAAAAACTGAACATCTGCATTTACTAGAATGCATTTATGGCCTACGTAAACTATTGTTGACATTTGTGCTTTATTTATTATCTGACCTCTTTAATTTATGTATGTAAGCCTAAGTAAGGTTTGCATTACTTAACTAGAGTATATGATGATATACAACGGATTTTTAAATCTAGGCGGGTGAAACAGCGGGCAAGAGCTACTATAGCGAAACTTGACAACAATAATATAGTACTTGTAACCATTACCCTGAAGATTACAGAAGTACCTATTATTATCTTAATAGCACAACAAGATATTATAATGCTGCCTATATAAATGTATCGCTGTATTGCGACCTTCATTCTAGCCATGACTTTTAAAGGTAAGGTTGTGCTCATAACGGGGGCCAGTTCAGGCATCGGTGCCGCGACAGCCATCGCATTCGCAAAAAATGGAGCTCACGTAGCCATAGTTGGAAGAAACCAGGAGAAACTGGACAAAGTCGCCGAGACCTGTTCCAAAAGCTCCAAGCCATTGGTAATCAAGGCCGACATAGGCATCGACGAGGAATGCCAAAAAATGGTTGCATCTGTGGTAAAAACGTTCGGGAAACTCGATGTTTTGGTCAACAACGCTGGTTTAATGCGCAACGGGTCTATTTTGGAAGGTAACATCCTGGAGATGTATGATGCGACTATGAGGGTTAACGTGCGGGCACATATCAACGTGACCACCCTTGCGGCTCCACATTTGGTGAAAACTAAAGGTAATATCATTAATATATCAAGTGTCGCTGGCACTACGACGTCGAGAATCAAGGGCGCAACTCCGTACTGTGTATCGAAGGCTGCATTAAACCATTTCACACGATGTGCTTCCTTGGAATTGGCGAGCGAAGGTGTAAGAGTCAACACGGTCAGCCCTGGACCAGTTATAACTGACTTTTTGGACAACGCCGGCATGCCGGACATTAAGTTCGAAAGCTACGCAGAATTTACGCCATTGAAAAGGGTTTCGCAGTCTGTGGAAATAGCTGACATGATTCTTTTCTTAGCAAGTGACAAGGCTGTGGGCGTGACTGGTTCGGAATTTGTTGTTGATAATGGTTATCTCATAAAGAGCTAGTTGATAATTTGTTTTCATTAATTGTTGTAAACGAAAATTTAAGCCAAAACAACCTAAGTGTATGATTTTAAAAAGTTTTTATTGCTTTTGTATTAGTAACAGAATATTTAATTTTAAAAGAAGTCGTTGCCACAAAAGAGATTATTAGTTAGGAGACTCTTGTGTTTCGTAATGATCATCGGTTTAATTTTTGCAAATTAAAATTCGCTTTCATTACTAAAACTGCTTTGTCTTTTTACTTATTAAAACTGAAGTAAAGTTTCACTACCGACATCTAAAAAATATCCTTATATCCCTTCATTATCCTTGACTCCTACCCGCTTCTTCAGTAGAGAGCTTCAAGAAAATTAAATATGAGTTTTAATACTTTATATTTGTAATTAAGATATAACAGATCACATGTATTAAATACCTGATACTTCTATGTTTCAAACATTTCATTGAAATTAATTTTTTTTTCCAAATACAAACAAGTGTAACAATTTTATCGTTTTATTTTTTAGGGAAAATAAAAAAAAATATAAATATTATTATTATTAAAGAAAGTTACTATTTTATTTAGTATATCATAATATTTTATATGAACATAACATATATCTATTTACTGTATCTTGATAGATAGATTTGAGATATGTCATATTGTGTTTCGATAAATTTGGATAAATACATGAATAAAGTTCGTTCTATTACCGAACCCTACACTGTCATAAAATATATTTAAAAAAAAAACACATGTTGGTTGAGTTTCCTAAAATTATCTTTTGCCTAGTATACAATAAAATACAAACACTGTGTTCAGATGTTATTGAACATTTCTGCTGGAGATAGATCTCAATTTTACTGCTGAAGCTGCGCGATACACAGCTCACTAAAATAAATATATGTTCATGTATCTGTGCAATTTATATTTAAGATAATCTCTTTAGCTTAATAAATTAGATTTGAATATTGGCTTATTCATTTCTCGCGTCCTCTAAAAAAGTTATATCGTGGTCAGGCTGTCCGACAGCTGTTAGAAAATCCCATTACCTTGAACCTCTGATCCTACCCGTAGGGCTCCGTCTGTTACCTTGGGTCTCATGGTGCAGACTAGCCGTACTTATTTATATATTCACTATTTATGTGTTAGTGTACGACTGTATCCTTCTCACATACTTAGTCATTTTTAGTGCAGTTTCTGATTAAAGAACATTCCTTTACATAGACTCCTGACATTTTACATATAACCACACTACACAGTTCACTAACTGGCAGACTACCAAAGATTTTATTGGATTTTAAAGAGATTTTTATTAGAACACATATAATCAAAGCGGTTACGTCGAAAATTACTAAGTACAGGTTGTTAGCCTTTGAGGTCACGTTCGAGTCACGTCGCTAATGATGTTTTCTATTATAGTCCCAGTGAATTACTATTAGACAAGAGACTTACGAATAATCACAATACTTGGAAAATCTAAACAATTATTAAAACATATAAAATGTGATATTATTAATTTCTCGAACGATCTTACAAATAATGTCATTATTTACATAATTACGTATATTACGCTGTAAGAAATACAAGTAATAATTGACAGAATGTCGCAGGAAACTTGAGGCTGTAGGATCAGCATTCGTACTATAGCTGTTAGCTGCGGTTTCACCATAAAAATAACCGTGCGCATCCCGGGAATGGATGAAAAATTAATTAGTGAAGAAAAGTCGACCGTGACCACGCACGCTGTAAAGTGTTTTTCTTTAAATGAGTAACAGTTATGTTAATAAAAGACAAATTAATTAGTGATTCTTAATAATCGAAACCGTAGCAAATGATGATAGGGATAACCACCATAACTGTGGTGATCTCTGTAACGTGACCTCATCACAAGCAAATGTTATTCACATACTTCAGAATTGGGGTAAGTTCAAAATAGTAATAGTAACCGCAACTAAAACAAATCCACACCCACTCGACGTTCGTTTCGCCCGACACCGCACCGGAGCATCCTCAGGAAGTTGCCTCTTCGAATAGCGCTCAAGGTAACGCCTGATTCAATTAATTGGGGTCCTCAATTCACCTTCATATTTTCATTATTGAATTATCATCCATGATCCGTTTTTAATGCTCACCGATGAATCCCTTTTAATGAATCATATGTTTTGTTTCTAAACGTAATACTCGTTACAGCCCTGATGATTATATAGCTTCACTGGACAAATAAAACGTAGATAATCTCGACTGTAGACTCAATTGCAAAGTGGGTAGTCGCAGCGTAATCATACTGTCCTCGCGAAAAATTAAATAATAAATAGTAAACGTGAGATAATTTGAGTTTATCGATATTATATAGTTACATAAGTGGAAGTTACATATTAGGAATTGAAGTTACCTGATTGGAGTGCGGGTTATAGTGTAAATTTATACTTATAATCGTGTGTCATTGTTGGTGTCCAAATGTACTTTTCTACAAACTAATTCCTAAAATGTGTGATTACTGATACTGGATATGCAATTGGATAATATTACTAAAGTCTCGTCTACTGTGTGAAGAGTATTGTGGAAGGTGCCGCGTGACGTTGCAAAATATCATTCTGGCGTTATAAACCTAACATTTTGTTCAAGTCTGTATAAACTATACTCAAAATTCATAAGTTACGTCAGGGAGCTAGTAGCGCATAGAGGTTGTCGCTTACTTCAATTCGCCTTGAACGGAGATCGCTTCCCAAGAGCTCAAGTTTCTTTTTTTATTTTTTTTTATTTATTTTCTTTTTAAAAAACTATTATAATTATTATTATTATATTTTTTAAATAATAATACCAACAGAGTACATAATTCAGAATGGATTGTGGGAAATGTTTGAAAACTGTTTGCGATACTGAAGTGATTAAATGTACGTCTTGTTGCACGCTGCTCCATTTCTTTTGCGCTGATTTATCAGAGCCCGATTTCAAAAAGATGCTTCCCATGAATAGGAAGAAATGGAAGTGTAATATGTGCAAGGGTAAAAAGAATGTCACTCCTGCTTCATCCATGTCGCCAAAGTCAACTTTAGCATCCTCATTAAAAGTCGACACGGAGATCCTGACCAAATACATGGACTCAAAACTCGCTGATTTGAGGCAGCAGTGGCGAGAAGATCTGAACGCTGCTATTTTGGAGGTGACACGTAAGCTTAGGGACGATATGAGCGCCCTTGAGTCTCGAATGAGTATCTGGGAGGACAGACTTTCGCAAGTGGAAGACCAATTAGCAAACAGGGATCCTTTGCCTACGAATATTTTAGAGGAGAATGTCGCACTTCGTACTCAACTGGAAACATTGAGCTCTAAATTTGATGATCTCGACCAAGCTTCTAGGAGTTGCAACGTCGAAATTCAAAATATACCCGAAAAAAAAGGCGAAAATCTCGTTCAACTATCCTTAGCTATTAGCAAACTGTTAGGTGTCAACCTGAATGACTGTGACATAAGGAGCGTTCACCGTATTGCTCCCGGACAGGCAACAGACCGCCCAAAGAACATAATTTTGCAATTGACAACTCGACGACAGCGGGACGAACTTATTGCTGCAGCGCGAGCGCGTCGTTCACTGACGTCTGAGCAATTATTTGGTATTTCTGCGTTCCCTGGCGGTGGCACCCGGTTTTTCGTCACTGAGCACCTAACTTTAAAAAATAAAATACTTTTTAGCAAAACTCGTCAATTGGCAAAAGAGAAGAACTTTAAATTTGTATGGGTGAAAAATTGCTGTATTTTTGTCAGGAAAACTGATGAGTCAAAAGTTATACAACTAAGATCTGTGCAGGATTTAGGTAAAATAGTATGACTAGACAAAACTGATTCTGGTCAGACCATTTCACTGTCAACTTCTTGCGTCTCATTTGTTTTTTCCGGTATGTATATAGTGTTTGCTGCGTGGAGCGCGAAAATTTCTACTGAAATATTATATAACGTTTCTATTTATTTATTTGATAATGGTTAACTATAATTTATCAATTTATTATCAGAACTGTGGTGGCATAAAAAGCAAACTCGATGAGTTAAGGATTAATATTGTTTCGTGCAGTTACGACATTATTGTCTTGGTGGAGACCTGGCTGATAGTTTCCTATTTCGATGGGGAGATCTCAACGTCTGGTTACCAAATCTTCAGACGTGACCGTAACCTATCGATTTCAGGTAAAAAAGGGGGCGGAGGGGTCTTAGTACTCATTAAGAATTCCTTGAGGGCGATAAGATTTCCTGAATTTGAAGCGTTGGATGTAGAGGAAATATATATTAATTTGCCTTCGTTGTCTGGTCTTTTGCTTAATGCATGTTATATCCCTCCTTCATCTTCTTCTGCAACCTATAGAACGTTTTTTCATAAACTACATGATATATACTACAGCGCGCGTTTTAGTAACTATATGATCATTGGTGACTTTAATTTACCGCAGCTTAACTGGCTGTCTAATCCTGATGCCCTTTTAGAATCAGCTACAACAGAACAGTCAAAACTCTTACTTTATACTATGTCCTTTATGAACTGAAAACAATCAAACTATACACTTAACGAAAGCAACAGAATTTTGGACTTAGTCCTAACAACACTTCAAAATTCGACTCATTGCTCTGCTGACCCACTTCTTAAGGTCGTTCCCCATCATCCACCACTAGAAATAGATTGCCATATGTACACTTATAATACGATGTCCCATGTTCACACCCCAAAGAGAAATTTTTTTAAGGCAGACTATGACTCAATCAACTCAGTAATCAAACAAGTTGAATGGAATTCCGTATTAGCACCACTCTCGTGTAATGACGCTATTAGTGCGTTTTACACACAAATAAATAATATAATTGATACATATGTGCCGATGAAAATACCTAAATCCAATAGATACCCAATATGGTTTAGCAGAAGCTTAATACGAACTCTTAGGCGAAAACAGAAACTTTGGGGACGTTGGAAAACATATAAAAATCCTCGCGATTATCAGGAGTTTTCTTTGTTAAGAACTCGGGCAAAAAAGCTTATGAACTCATGCCACAAACGGTTTATAGAACACGTTGAAGAGTCCCTTAAAAGAAACATTAAACCCTTTTGGAAATACACCTCGTCGTTAAAGCAATCGAATTCAGGATATCCACAAATGATGAAGTATGATAACGCAGTGTCCAGCGATCCTGGTGTCATAGTTGAAATGTTTTCTCAATACTTCCGTTCCGTTTTCGAATCTCCTACCTATGTAAATTCTGGTGAATTAAGTGCAGTGGATGAGGGCACATTCAGTGACTCGCATGTTTTAATTAGTAGCGTATGCATTTCTCAGGCCGAAATAAGCAAAGAACTGTATGCGCTTGATCATAATAAGGGACCTGGACCAGACAATATTAGTCCAATATTTCTTAAATGCACGCACGAGACCATATCTTTGCCACTAGAGATTATTTTTAATAAGTGTCTGTCAACAGGATCCTTCCCGAGTCTTTGGAAGCAGGCTCACATAACGCCCATCTTTAAGAGTGGTTCAAGGCATGACATTGAAAATTATCGTCCCATTTCTATCCTCTCTACAATTCCCAAAGTAATGGAAAGGCTATTGCATCGACACATCTATTCCTGCTTAAAAAATCAGATAATTGATCAACACCACGGTTTTATGGCAGGCAGATCGACTGTTACTAACCTTCTTGTATTCACCAATTACATCTTCACCAGATTAGATTGTAAAGCTCAAATAGATACTATATACACGGATTTCCAAAAAGCTTTTGATAAAGTTGACCATGTTATACTCTTACGGAAGTTATCTTTCAACGGTATTAAAGGTAATCTCTTAAGATGGTTTGCAGCCTACTTGCGGGATCGCGTTCAGACGGTTGTTGTTAATGGGTATCGTTCCTCTCCAGTTTTTGTAACATCTGGTGTTCCGCAAGGCTCAATACTTGGACCTTTGCTCTTTGCAATTTTTATCAATGACATATCGCAATGCTTTGTAAACTGTAAATTTTTGCTCTATGCTGATGATCTTAAGGTCTTCAAAACAGTCACTTGCCTAACTGATGCTACTGGCATTCAGGATGACCTCAATAGGCTTGATGCATATTGCAAACGTAATAAATTATTTCTGGCATATCATAAATGTAAACATATAGTTTTTACAAGAAATAAAAAAGTTATCAAAACTAACTTTAAGTTAGGTAATCAGCAATTAACCTCAGTCCCATCCATTAAAGATCTGGGGATTAACTTAGACCAAAATCTTACCCTTGTGGCCCATATAGACCATATCTTAAATAACTCTCTTCGTATGCTAGGCTTTATAACACGTGTATCTAGACAATTTAAGAGAAAATATACTTACTCGTATCTTTATAAGTCCCTTGTGCGGCCCCACCTTGAGTATGCAAGCCCCATATGGAATCCTTTTTACTCGGTACATCGACACAGAGTTGAGAGGGTACAAAAAAAATTCCTACGCATTTTACATTACCGGGTGGAAGGAAACCGATCTAACCATATTGGCTTATTGCGTAAATACGGCTTCCTTGAGCTTTCACAGCGCCGTGCCATTGCGGACTGTGTAACGCTGAAAAAGATATGCAGTGGTGAGTTAGCATCACCTGAGCTACTCAGTTTATTGGACTTCCACGTTCCAGCCAGGTCTCTCCGCTCGTGTAATACATTCGAGCTGTCGTCCTCTAGGACTAACATCGGGTTGCGTGCGCCAATACACAGGATGTGTAACACCTATAATAAGTTCTTCTTAGATATTGACATATTTTCGGGCTCCACGGCTTCTTTCAGGTGCGAATTGTTTTTAAAACTTAAATCGTAACTTTTGTTATAATTCTCATGTAACCGTATTTTTAATTAATTTATTTTTGCTTGTATGTTTACGTCTTGATTTTCATCCCGCTTTAATTATTCATTGTACTTATTTGTGAAACGCGTTGAAGAACGCATCTGTACGTATATCTTTGATTTTTACTGTATGTGTGTAAAAAATTGATGTGTTTGTTGTGTTTCTTGAAATAAAATAAATAAATAAAAATAGACACATTGCTATGGACCATAAGACGTTGAGATGAATTTAGAGAATAAAGTAGTTCCAATTAATGATGCCAGCCAGGAATTGGAGCAGCTACTACTGTAGAATTAACAAAAAATAGAGCTAAAGTCGCCATAGTGGCATAAAACATGTATAAATTACCAATAAATAAATAAATTGAGTATCAGAAAATTTAATCAATAAATTATGGGAATCCGTTTCTTATAAAAGCTGACATAGGTACGTTGAAGAGTATGAGTTGATAACGTAATAGACATACATTTTTAGTAAAATTGATGTTGTTGTTGGGTTTATTTATGTTGGTTATATATTAAATGGAACTATACTTGACGCCTACGATAATACAATAAGGAAAAATATACGTGCGCTGTGCGCAGAGAGTTAGAGTCTGTGCAAATTGCGAATATGATTCTCTGATGATATGAATGATGATTGGTATTACTGGCTCCGAATTTTTCGTTGACAATGGTTTTCTTCTTACTGGTTGTTAATTTTTTTTCCTTAAACTGTATTTTATTACCCACAATAACTGAGACAAGGAATATAACAGTTGCGAGTCAAGGTGAGTAAGTAAACAAAACTTCAAGAGCGCATATTAGCGCAACAATATTAATTTAATTTAACAGTTATTTGAGTAGATTAAAAATACAAATAAAAATATTCTCAAGTATCAAGTAATCCGATTTTATTTTTTGATTTTAGGAATACGATTGTTATATTGTTTGATTTGAGTACACCGACCTTGAGTTACGGAATCTGTTATCTGTACCATAGAAGTCTGTTAAAAATTACACTACTTTTCTACTTAATACTATAAATGAAAAAAACATTACGTGTTGACAATTTCCGTCAACCAGTTATATCATTTAATTCAAAATTACTTTTAGACTTTCGACATACTCTATGTGTTATTGCATCATGGTCTGATCTCTACTTAATCTGTGGAAATTTTCTCTGTTGTTGGAGAAACTTCATCTTCACGTGGAGTCGTATGCATTGCATTGTATTATTTATAAAAACATTCTACTAGTGTATTAAGAATGTTATTACTTGAGGATAAAGAAATCGATCTATTTGTCGCTAGCCGCATCGGTTCATTTAAACGTATGTAATCAATTAATTATTACACAAAAGTGCAGATTTAATAAAATTTTGCATTTATTTTGAAAAAGTTAACCTTTTATATCACTTGATACCTGAACGTATTAGGTATCAAATAATATTACTACTATTACTATCGATATAGAGTTAAGTAGTATTTGTTGATAATTTTAAAATAATTTGGTGTTTGATAGTCTATAATAATATTGGCTGAATTCATTAGAGTGAAATGTAAAGAAAAATTGTTGTTGGTTACTAAATTTGCCCTAGTAGTGTTCTCTGAGATACAAAAGTAAATGTAAAGCGAGAAGGCTTTTAGCTTACAACAATAATATTCTGACAATTTATACTTTCAGATGTTAAATACCACACAGATGTAGGAAAAAATAGTAAGAAATGCATCGAAAATCTGGTAGAGATAAAATCATTACAGAAAGATGACTCAATATTGTGTATGGAATGGGGAAACAAGGAGCAAACAGAAATACTGCTGGCGAGAAAGAATAGAAAAGTATGTGTTAATTTTTATGTTTTATACTAAATTTATTATATATTATAAATGTACAATAAACAACAAAATAATATAATTAATAGAATCAGGCATTTCTTTGTGGAAGTCCATAGTACAAAATCCCAATAGACCAATTTACAACCAATTTACAAAGTACTCCACGAAAAACCCACAACCACTCGACACATGATTCGCTCCAACAGTGGAGCATTTTATATTGGGATTTTGAACAAAATAATAATATGCATAGTAAAAATGGGCTTACAAAATATGGGTATAAAAAATGACCTAATTCCTAAATCTCAGTTTTGTGAAGATTTTTAGTGAAGTTTAGAGTATTAGATATTTTAAGGTTTCTTTTTATATGACATATTAGTTGTGGTAATTGTGTCGCACCCTCATTTTGTATAATAAGTTCACTAAAAAACTTAAAAAAACATGAGAGACCTGAAATACTACTTTGATATTCTTTATTTAGACAAGTACTTCTTTGTCTGACACCAAATTAACTGTCTTAATTCATCATAACAGTATTCCCTATGTGTGTCTGTATGAAAAATTACTGTTGAATTAAATAATCTCATGTATAAAAATTTAATAATTTACCTTGGGGCTAACCAACTGTGTGAAATATGTCCTGATATTATTATTAGCCTAATCTTATGATATTTGCAGATAGAAATCTATGACACAGAATTCGGTTTCAGAAGATCATACACTGTAGGCTTTGGGGAGGGTGACATAATTGGTGTTTCTAGATGTAGTAAAGGAATATTAGCTGGCGTTGCCAGTGGTGAAGTTCAGATTTGGGACGATAAAGATTATGAAATTGAAAATCCAACTGTTGTTCAAACTGGAGGAAAATTAGATAGAGTTAAAGTATGGCAATACAGTGACTTGTTTGCAACTGGTAAGTTTGATATATTTTCAGTTGCAATCCTCTCTAGGTTTTGATACCCTAAGGGTAGAAAAGTGAATAAGTTATAAGATTTGCTAAAATTTTTTTATCTATGTCTTTGATAAAAAATAAGATTTTCAAATGCACCATAGCTACCAGGTCGTGTGAAGATAGTAACCACAATACATAAGGCATACCTAAAAGATCCTTCCTTTAATTAATGTTTTATTACATTCTTACTTTGCTAAAGTTTACATATCTTTTCAGGTGGAGAAGAAAATGACTTAAAAGTATGGAAAATAGATGAAGAGAAACCGATATTTATAGCAAAAAACCTCCCTCATGATTGGCTGCAACTTCGGAGACCAATTTGGGTTACAGATCTCACATTTCTGGAAGAGCATTTATTGGCTGTTTGTTCACGACATGGATATATAAGGTAAAACTAACAATTGTTGGCTCAAGCAACTCATTCAATAGTTCTGATCTTTTTCGCTTTGTTTCACAAACCAAAATGCTATTTTGAGAAATTTTGTAATATAAAAAATTTACTTCAGATTAACATCAAAGCAACACTATTTTTTTATTAATACTCATAATACTCGATGAGAATGTGAATGTTATTTTCCTTTTAAAGTACTTTTCTTTTGTTTTTTTTAAATTACACTGTGATATACAGATGTGTTAGTTGAAATACTGCTTATTCTTCCCTGTGATAACAATATGCCATCGGCATATATGAAGTAGAGTTCTGAGAGTACAATGATGCCATATCAAAATTTACAATTCCTTTTTGCACTTTCTTTGTCTTGTTGTGTGCAAAAATGTATAAATAATTAATTGTTTTTTACTTGTTTATATATTTAATTCAATTATTTTAGATTGTATGACACAAAAATACAGCGTAGACCGATATCACATATAGAGACACCGGGTATGGCTGCCACGTGTATTGCGAATGGATTCGAAGAACGGTAAGTGTTAGTGCTCTGCCACGGCCAACTTTAAAAAGAAGGCTACACCACTATGAAAGGCCTAGAACGCATCAATATGTTCATGGCCATCATTAGGTTGAACAGAGCGTCCCGGATTCAACTTTCAGTATGGTCAATGTTGGATGTAAATATTATCAGCTGCGCTCTGGGTGTTAGATGTATTTAATAAAGTATTAGTTGTGGAAGTGCACATAGAACAAACCATTCTTTAAACGAAAAGCCATTATATATATTATTCAAAACACTAATAGATCAATCTACAAGCAACACTCTGCAAAAAAACACAAAGAACGCTGTTCGAAGAGGTAACATTTTGAGGATGCTCCGGTGTCGGGGCGAAACGTGCGTCGAGTTTTTGAGGATTTTTCGCGGGGCTTTTAGATTGGTCTATTAGGGTTTTGTACTTCCGCAAAGTAACGCCTGATTGTATAAATTATAAATATTATTCAGGCAAGTCTTTGTCGGATTCGGGAGAGGTCACCTCCATCAAGTGGATTTTTCGAAATCACGGCTCGATAAAGGATATAAAGGAGCAGCCGGGGCTATAACTAGTATAGCTCTGTGCGAGCGGGAGAGGCTGATTGTCAGTTCCAGTCTGGATAGGCATTTGCGAGTGCACGAAAGAGATAGCAAGAATTGTGTTTATAAGGTAGTTTGATATTCGCATTTTTCCCATCGTCCAACTTAATTTTTTTGTGACATATTAGTCCATATAAAAATATACCATAACCATATTTTTATATGGTCTAATATGTCAACTTGGTTGGTTTTCTTCGCAGCTGAAAACAATTTTGTATCGAGGCAGACAGTTAGCTCTATTTATATCTAAGGAAGCGGACGGCAGTTCCAATTAAAAATGAAGGAGAATGTAATCTCAGATATTATAACCGCTAATCATTTGCAAATTGCCAGTATAAGTGAAGTTTTTCTGATGCACTAAGTGTACAAAATTTAATTTTTTGCTATCCTGAAGAGGGTAGTTGAAAATATTATCTACCCTGCACCCATTTATACCACTTGCTTTCAGCAATACCTAACATCGAAACTCACCAAAGTTCTGGTACAGTCTCAACGCAACACGCCCCTTAAAGTGGTTGTCAAAGAAGAATCAGATATAGAACAATCAGAGGCCGTAAAATTGAACCAAACAGACGAATTAGATGAGATCTTCGATAAAATGGAGACTATTGGGTAAGTAAATATACCGTTGGTCAATAACCCTTTGTTTAATGGGTTCATTGACCTGTTTAGTGGGTTCATTGACCTAATTAGTGGGTCTTATAAAAGCGGTCTATGCTTTCCTGTCATTATCTTCAATCAAAGATGTCGACAAAAATGATAACATTTTGGATTATTTTTTATTAACAAATAACATAATTCAAAAGCTTTACTGCCCATACAAATGAAATGTAAACTCTTAATCTCAAATCATAATAAACTCTTATCATTTTCCCAGTGAGAAAAGAACGGACAACAGTGTCGGACCGCAAGAAGTTGAAGCGAAAAAGATGCGTCCGTCGCTAGAGGGCAGCACGGTCGAAACGAGCGAAGATGCAATTCTCAAGTTACTTAAAAGTACCGAAAAGACAAGAAGAAAACGGGAGAAGGTCAAGCGAGAAAAGAAACAAAAGAGTCTGTTTTATAACGCCTGAAATAAAATTTACTATAGATAAATGTTTGAAATTAATTAAATATGTATACATATATGGAGTATGGAGAGGGGCTTCTTTTCAAAGATATAAAAAATTGTTTTGGTTTCTAGGTTTCCATACCGCAATGATAAAATGGAAACTTATTATAAGATTTTGCTGTCTTTCTCGCACCTGTATTTCATGAACTATTTGAATACAGTAACATTAAACACAAAACTACAAATCTTATCAATATAGTATTTTAATACCAATATAAATCTAGATAAATACCATTATTTTTATACACAAATAATAGAAAGACTAAGACTAAAGATAATCTAAAAGATATCTCAAGTTTTTTTTGTACTGTTATCTAAAAGGGCTATTTAATGAGTACTTTTATTGCTAATGTGAGAATAATAAAACTGAAGTTTTTCTTCAAGTCTGTCTGTGTGTAGAAGTTTTACATCCAATTTAAATTAAATTTGGCACAGAAATTCACATCTTTTCTTAATGCTTAAAATGACAATAAATGAATGTTTGAGTGAAATTTTAGTGTAGCATTTTCATCCGAATTACGCTAATTCTGATAAAAAGTGCAATAGTATGTTATATTTCAACCCCTAAATACTTAACAATGGTGTAAGATATTGTGTTTTCAATCTTGATATCCACAACACATTAATGGTTAGGTGGGTACCTCACATGCATGTCGCACATCCACTACTATCTTAAATATACAAATAGTTCTTGAAATGAAATCATCTTCGCACATCTATTTATTATTCTGTGGCCAGTTTTCATCTCCAGTAACAAATATATTTGCCACTAGGTCCCACAGGGCATCACTGTTGATATCCATTTCAAAGGATTCTAGCATATGCTTATATTGATTCTTTATATCTGATTTTATATTAAGGAAATATATAGCACCAATTTATATCGATAACTTTTTATCAAAATAAAAATTAGGAACTGTTACAATATAGCATGTTTCTTCCAAACATTAGCAATTATGATTCTAGTATTAGTAAGTGATATTTACCTTGAAGTTTTCTAAAATCACCATTAAAATATGCATTTTAAAGATTTTCAATGTGCAAAAATATTTTTTTTAAATATTAAAAAGGATACAGCCCTTTGCCTTATTGGGATGTTTTGCACAGTATTCAAAGTCTATTCTTATACCTGTTAATTCTTTTGCTAGGAGAAACTGTTCTCTGTGGAAAAATAAACACATTAAAAAACCAAAATACTTAGGGTAGTGGTCATTAGCAATAATGTTTTCATAATTTAAATGTCTATCAACAAGTTAAATGAATAGACATTTTTATAGGTAATATAGATAACATCATATATGTTCAGGTATCATACATATCCATATTTATGAACACTAAATTAGTATTTTTATTTATAGGTTCTTATATTACCAAAGCCACAAATAACCTACTCAAGGTTGCTGAAAAAGCAAGGATTACTTATGGTAGAAAGTAGAGGTTAAAACTATTAATTCAAATTTTTAATACATTAATCCTACATTTTTTTTCTATTGCAGCTATTTTTATTAGTTGAAAAGATTACCTAGCACTTTCAAGTTTATTTTTATCACTTTCAGCTATGATGAGACGAGTTTTAATCAAATTACACACTTTCTCCACATCATCTGAGCGCCTTGACAAGTCTGTTAATTGGTTTTTGAGATCTTCCTAAAATATACAATTATTTCACTTCTATCATATATTTATTTTATTATATTATGCTAAACATTCATAAATGTGAATAATAATTTTGTGTTACGCCACACTGTAAAAAATATTGGATTTTTTTTATAAATAGGTAGTAAGACTAATACAAACATTTAATTTTCTCTCCTGCACTATTTGAGATTCCAATTCTGTTTGTTTCTTAGATAATTCTCTTCGAGTTTTATCACGAGCTATTGCCTCTGAAATAAACAACGAAATTTTTTTATTAATCAACAGATTTTAACAGAAGTACACATCAAAAATATCTCTTAAATTTAGGATAATGGCTTGACATTAATGATAAAAATACTTGCAGAATTTCATATTATTGGTTCAAAAATCGTTTAAACCACAACAAACTTACCATCTAATTCATGACTTACTGCCTCGAATTCCATCTTAAAATTATCCAGCCATGACAATTTCAGGTTCTGAGACATTGTTTTGACTCTGTACAATAAAATTTAAATAATATGGCTTATCCCTTTATTAACTTCACTAATAAGTTTTATTAAAAGCGTATAAAACTGAAAACAGTTCAAATAAACAATTTTAAATGTACGTAACGTTTTTGGAAATTCAAACTTTGTCATAAATTATTCTGTCAAACGTCAATTGTAATCGGAATGTTAAAACTGTTTTGTGTCAATACGAGTAATGCCAATTATTGTATCCGAAAATTTGATGCAAACTAATTTCTCGCTAATATTGAAATGTAATATTAAGTTCTTTTTTTAATTTAAATTTATTTAAAGATATGAATATATTATGTAAAATATAATTTACTATTTAAATTACTGAAAGAGATTTTTTATAATGCAAATTAAACGACACTAGCGCCGCAAAAGGATAAGGAAAGTTGGAAACTACCGCAGCCATTTTTGTGATGGCGGCTGATATTTATAGATCGTAGGGTGTTGTTAGGATTCAATAATAAATGCAGTAAAATGGAGGAAACGAAAGTGATTTACTATATAGATGACGAAGAAACGCCGTATCTCGTCAAAATACCTATATCACCTGAAAAAGTGACTTTACTGGATTTTAAAAATCAGTTAAATAGACCAAACTACAAATTTTTCTTCAAATCTATGGACGATGACTTTGGTGTCGTAAAAGAAGAAATTGTGGATGATAATGCGCATCTTCCGTGTTTTAATGGTCGTGTAGTGTCGTGGTTAGTGTCAGCGGAGGGTTCTAATCCATCTGATGGGGCATCTCAATGTACTGATAGTAATGCTGGTAAGACGAAGCAACCTCCTGGAGCTCCAACAGCACCCATCACTAGAGATACCTGTACTGATACGGACAGTACCATAAGCTCAAGACCTGGACATAGGGCGACGTGTGACAAATACAAGTACAGAGGCCTGAGGATCAATGGTCATTCAAAGTACAATCATGGTCTCGAATACGAGACTGCCTCTGTTCTCAGCTCAGATCTGGACTCCACCAGCCTCTTTGATAGTCAGTCCGAAATAACGACAACTACAGGTCGACACACAAATGCCTCCGTAGACAGAGCTTTGACTGAATGTTCTAGTGTTTCGCACCTCCAGGTCAGCTCTAGGAAACGTCCACAAAGGAGGAGGAAAAGACCACAGGTTATGTCAAGGACATCATCTTACTCATCCATCACCGACTCCACAATGTCCATGCATATTATAACAGTGACTTTAAATATGGATACAGTTAACTTTCTGGGAATATCAATTGTTGGACAATCAAATAAAGGTGGTGATGGTGGGATATATGTTGGAAGTATTATGAAGGGTGGTGCAGTGGCCTTGGATGGAAGGATTGAGCCTGGTGATATGATTTTGCAGGTAAGACTATTTCATGTATTGCTTGTGCATACTATGCAACTCTCACGACTGTAGTATTATTATCAACTCTGGGAGGTTTTGTATTTTATTATCATTGAAACAATTAGAAATACATAACAGCTTCAAAAATATGTATTTATTTAGTAAATTTAAAATTTCCTGTTATTTTTGTTACATCGAAACCGTAGTCTGAGGAAACATGATATAGATTTTCATTGAATGTATATTAATATACACATTAACTACAATTTATAGCTTCTGAAAATATAATCTTCAAAGTAATCTTATTGATAAGAATTGACATCATGATTGATGCTTTATCACTATGAGTTTAAAACATTAAAATACTTTGTTTGTCTTTTGGTATTGTTTTTTTTTTCTATGGTAAATGTAAATTGCCTGAAAAATTTTCCCCATAATTGTGTGTATCTGACACAGATAATTCATTATTAAGACAACTTGCTTAAAGCATACTTTCTATTACTTATATAACAAACTACTTCCTTCACACAGAATACTTTTCAGAATCTTAATTACTTATTTATTAATATATAATTATTATCTGTTATCTACATCAAATATATAGTTTGATTAAACTTCAGTACTCTATTTTGGTGTGGTTCATTTTTAGAATTACATTATTATATTATGAATTATTAATATCATAAACACTATTATCTTCAATGTGCAATTCAATGCTAATTTGATAAAGAAAGAGATCATGACATATTGTCCTACAGTTAAAATTATTATAAATAATATTGCCAAGTATTAGCATGGAATAAAATATGTTTTTAATAATGAAATTAAAGTCATGTTTTTAGATTTTAATTCCATTATTAAAAACTGATCTCTCAGATTGTTTAGAGACAAATAGAGACAATTTCTTCAGCTGAAATGGTTCCATTATACTGATTTATTTTTTTATAAATTATTAGGATAGATGATAGTTCGGTTAGACTATGTACAATTGGTATATCCATTATTTTTCAAATACTTCTAAAGAGGCCTCCATTTTTGTATAATAAAAATATTATTTCTCATAATACACTTTACTCATTGCTATTATTTAGAGATTTTAGGACAGCTAGTTTTTTGTGTTGGCATTTAAGGCATTTTTAATGTATATATGTGGTATGATCTGATAAAATTACAATAAATTAAAAATATTTCAAATACATATAAGAAATTTATGTGTTTATTTTTTTATATAACATATTTTATACCTTTTGGTTGACCTTGCTATTCTTAGGTATCTGGCTCTAATTAAAAAATCTTACATTTATTGCAAAGGCAGTATAGTGTTAAGAAGAAAGTGTTATTTTCGACATCATTTGCACATGCAGAAATCTGAAATAAAATAATAGACAAGGCAAAGACATAATTAAATTTATTAATATGTATAGGTTCTCTAATGAATAAAAATAAAAAATAACCTGCTTATTATGTTTCCAAATTTTATTATAGAACAAATTTAGGATAAGATATGCTATTGACTTCTAATTTTCTGCACTTTGTCTCAAAATAGTGATGTTCTCTAGTTTTTTTTACTACATATACCAAAGAAACAATACTAAACAATAGGTTGAAATAAAAAAATTTCAGATTGTTAAATCTTTTTAAAATAGTCCTATCTAAATGATATTTCAACAGATAACCGAGTTATTGCAAATTTGACATTTTCTAAATGCCTAAAAATACAAAATTAATTGACAGAGCTCTGCGTTTATAGAGCAAAATAAATTAGCTTTCTCGGCATGACATACTAAGACAAGATATAAACTGAAAATGTGGTTTTCTATCCATTTATTTGACGGCCGAGGCCCAGTTCTCAACAGAGGAGAGGAGTGTGATCAGCATATTTGTTGGCTTTGGTCTGTGTGTTATTTATAAATAAAACTATTTATATCAGTATATGTTGTCAGTTGGTACCCATAGCACCAGCTGTAGTACCTTGAGGCTAATTGACCGCCTTTATAATATTAGGTAAACGACGTTAACTTCGAAGACATGACCAATGATGAAGCTGTAAGAGTTCTACGTGAGGTGGTCCAGAAGCCGGGTCCAATTAAGTTGGTAGTAGCAAAATGCTGGGACCCAAACCCAAAGGGATATTTCACCATTCCAAGGACCGAGCCAGTTAGGCCCATAGATCCAGGTGAGAATGACCTATTCGGAAAGTGGTTAAATGACGATTCCTAGCAAAATAATTTATGTTCGCCACACAAATTACTCAAAGTCATTAGAGGTAGAATTTTTCATCTATCCTTTTAAAGTCAACATTAAACTAGACTAGCTGAAATTCCTGTTCTTACATACAAGTTGTTCTAATTTATTGAATGTATTATCTCACTGCCTTTAATATTTAAAGAAAAACACTTTGTTAACGGATTGAGTTATGTATTTTACAAAATTTAAGTATAATACATTATTGTAAAACACAACTTAATCCGTTAACAAAGTGTTTTTCTTTAAATGAATTATAGTTATGTTTCACATGCTATTACAGAAATGTAAACTATGTATGTAACAGTTAAATTTGATTTCGATTTGATGTGGTATTTAAACCAAGGAAAACTTATAATTGAAACTTAATTTGTTGCTGCGTCGCTTAACACCAAAACATGCAATTCCAGGAGCCTGGGTGGCGCATACCCAAGCCCTTCGCGAGGCATACCCACCGCCTCCGCTGTCCACCCTGCCGGCGCCCACCATACCCGAGCGGGCATCTGATGCGGGTTCCATTCCAGCACATGAACCGCAACTTTCCGTGGGCATGGAAATGGCGTTGGTCGTCAGAGCTATGCTCAGGCCGGATTCTGGTGGGTTTTTTTTACATATTCTTTATTTTATTTCTATAAGAGGGAAAAAATTAAGGTAAAGTGTTACAACACTGACCCTATGTTAAATTAGTAATTCTATTCTAATATAAACTTAAACAACATGTATTTGTACATCTAACTTAAAAGGTTACTTAAGGTGGGCACTGAGTTGCTAAAAACTATCAGCTCAAACACAAAAAAAGTAAAGAAAGTGTGTGAAACTAAATGAAATGTAAAGACAAATGTGGAAGCTCTGATCACATGTTTAGTCTAATTAGAGCCTCCACAATAATTTTCCTAAATTTGTAGACATTGGTGCGAACTATTTACATATTGAATGTATACTATTCTAAATTTGAATATAATTATACAGATAATTTATTATGTAAATATTATAATTATGTTAAAGGATGAACTGAGCAAATATATATAATTGATACTATAAAAATATACAATTGTCACAGTAGAACAAAACATCTCAATATGGGTTAGCTAGATTGTTATGAAAAAACTGATCACGATGTTTAAAGACACAAATGTTTTTTTTTCTAAGGAATCTGCATTAAAATTATATACAACCCTAAACACCATTCCTGTTACCAAAAATTTATATGGTTGTAATATTTTTCAAGTTAGGTAGAATAAAAACAATATAAATAATTGCTAATTATTATTATTCTCTCCATTGAACTTTATACAAGAAATTAGAAAAAAGAATGATTTCTAAAATAAATATATAATATTCATTGTTAGTCTGGAGGAATAAGGGCTTTTAGTTCAAAAATTTGGTTATTTGACCCAATCATTTCTGCAGTCAAAGAAACTACTATTCTATTAACTATTCTCCATCGACTTCCAGGTCTAGAAATCCGCGACCGCATGTGGTTGAAGATCACAATCCCAAACGCATTCATTGGTGCTGATGTGGTGGATTGGATTCTGCAGCATGTAGCTGGCATCACTGACCGTCGAGATGCAAGAAAATACGCATCGCATATGCTTAAGGTTGGTAATTTATAGGGAAATCAATATTTTAAAACTATGTGTTAGTTTTAAAATACTATTAAATACACACACAATAAAGTATTTCATTACAAAATTTTGTCTGTCTTTGTTATATTATTATATTGTTTATAATTATTATTATATACAAATATAGTAATTGTAACAAAGATATTATGTATGTACAAATATGTTTTCGATAAACCATACAGAAATTTTGTGTATAATAAATCCAGTTGATGATGAGCATGGAAACCGTGCAATGCAAATACCAATTAATTTATTGTTTTGTCTGTGTCTTGAATAATATCTATAAATTAAAACCCAACTCCATAGACATGCTATTTTTGAATGGCCTCCGATTTCCTTATCTTGGTGGGACCATTTGAACTTTTATATAAAACAGGGGGCAAACAAGCAGGAGGCTCACCTGATGTTAAGTGATACCGCCGATGCCAGAGGCCTCACCAATGCGTTGCCGGCTGTAAGATGCTTATACGCTCTTTTCTTGAAGGTCCTTAAGTCGTAACGGTCGACAGGTGGCTGATAATCAGGATGTATTTCCAGGCCGGCTTCATCCGTCACACCGTGAACAAGATAACGTTCAGCGAGCAGTGCTACTACGTGGCGGGAGAGCTGTGCGCCGACATGGCGGCTCTTCGCCTCCGGCAGCCGGACGCTGACAGCCTCGCCAGCGACACGCTGGCCCCGCTACCCAATCCCAAGTATACTTATTTCTACCGCTTGAAAACTAACAGAACAGAAAATCTGGAACGCCTACTAGTACTACTATAAATGGTAGACGCCTCGATACGTAATTTATTTTCATAAAAATGGTCAAGTCTCAGGTTTCTGTAGTTGATGGAAACTTTTGGGCATATATGTGTCAGGAGACTTCGCTATCACAAACAAAAATACTTCTCTGAAGGACACAATAGTGATTAAATTATACAATGTGGAGAGGACAATGCGACAATAAATGAAAACACAAACAGTAATAGTCCCTAGTATAATTTTGAAACTATGAAATGAACCCTTACAACAAAATAAAAAAAATAAAAATTTTTAACAAACTAAATACAATATAAATCGAAACAAAATGTAACACCATTTGGAAATATAGGTTCACTAACCCTTGGTAAGAAGAGCGGCAACAGCGCGGCGCGCTTTTACAATCGCCCGACGAATAAAGACAATTAGATACCTAAACCTACACTGAATACGATCGTCATTCACCTCGAGTAGTTCAATCCCATTCATTAAATTTTTATGTGCCCCCCAATCACAGGGACGCATAGTTCGCATTTTATAATATTATTTCGCACTCTAGTTAAGAGATCGGCATTTGCCGCGATTTTATTCTATACTGATTGGTACTCTCACTGGTACTGTAGGAGGAGCACTGTCCAGATGCGGGATTAGAGGTTGCTTTTCCCGCAGCCTCTGGACAGCCTGAACAATCGTGCGGCCGTTGGTAGGGCAATACCTAATACCTAAATACCTTTCTTGATATGTCCGTATAGCCAATGCAGCATTTCCGTGGCATTCTCCGTAAATTAAAATCATGTCCGTGTACTCTGATGCTGTATATCGGTAATGAGGCATTGTAAATAAAAAACAAAACAAACTTAAATCTAACACAAATAATAAGCGTCTATTTTCGCACAATTCACCAAGTCACTAAGTGGGTATTTAATTTATTACGTGTCCTATCACTAAATTAAATAACCGTTCAATTTCGCGGATAAAATAAAACAAACGTTAGTCTAATACTAATAATAAATAAGCGTTCATACACAAAACAAAAGAGCGGCCGCTCTTCAAAGGCGGCGCTTCAAAGGCGGCGCGAACGCAAACGAAATTATTAGTAGTGACGCGAGCGACGTCACAGGATAACGGCGAGACCTTGACACACTGACACACTGTCGCAAACATGAAATAGAAACAATAAAACCTTCATTTCTCCCTTTCCCACATTGTTTATTTTCTGTTTAACTGAGTGTGTAGAACTATCTACTTTTTAATTGTTGGTAATATGCTTTATTACTTACGTAATGGGCATAAGGTATAAAATGAATTTGGACTAATTTGACTAAGATTTTTGACATGGCGAGTTGACAACATGTGATTTGTAAGCGGTCATTAACCTGATAGTGATGGCGTAGTAAACAAATACGGCATGTTGTAAATGTTCAAAACAAAAAATGATCTCCAATGACTTAACTGTTAGATTATTTGTTATGAATATTTGTATACTGGCTAGGGACATGATGAGCTATACGATGTTTAATTTATTGTCGCATTGTCCTCTCCACATTGTATATTTAAAATTATATATTGTGTAATACATTAAAATGGTCCTACGGTTCGACATGTTAAATCGAGCGCAATAGAGTGGAGCTTTAATGTTACAAAATCTGTTTTTTTGACACTTTATAAGAATGGCTGGTACCACTGAATGTTTTTTCACTCTGATCAGTATTGAATACCGGTCATAGGTATGGTATTCCTCTACCCCATAAATATGGGGTAGAGAAAGCAAGTACACCGTATAAGGAATGCTGTGTGGCAACTCGCAGCAAAAATTCCGTGCAAGCGCGGTTTAGACAATGTTCCTATTTATTTCTGATCTTATTGATAATGAAATTTTATTAATTATATAACACTAGCTGAACCGGCAAACGTTGTTTTGCCATACATGTGATTTCAATTTTCAATTAATTATTCGATTATTATTTAAAATTTGACACTGCGATTGTACCGCCGTCTGTTGGATCCAATGTAAAACATTCCAAAATCAACAACTACTAATAATTTAAGAATTAATTAAAAACACATTGTCCAGTGGACAAGATTGTGAATCTAAACGATTCCCAGATCCCCTTGAACACACACAAAAAATTTCATCAAAATCGGTCCAGTTGTTTGAGAGAAGTTCAGTGATATACACACTCACAGAAGAATTATATATATAAAGATAGTGCATCTATCTTATATAGTTATATAGTATGCACTCGAAACACAACACTTTATCTTTATAATATTGACTGTACACTTAATATATAGTTCATATTATTTTTCGTTATCCAGACAAGTACATTCTAAGAAGCTCACAACAGATTTCATTTTTTTTTTTTGAACCCAAGTAGGCAGGTATTTAAGCAGTCCAAATGAATGAGGCATTCAAAATTATAAAATGCTATAGTGACATTTTTAATATAGAATAGCAATGAACCACCAAATTCACCAAAGAGGTTCTTAATGAGTTACCTGCCATAAACAAATGTCTATTTATTTCAGTATAATGGGCCCCGGATATATGGCGTACGCTGGCTCGTACGGATATCAGCCAATACCTTTTAAGTACAGCTCCTGTGTCACCAGTGAACATACTATTTATGGGTATGTATTAGTCTGTTTGGTTTTTTACAAAATCTTTTATATCTGTCCATCGCTATTAATCTGTTTGGTTTTTTACAAAATCTTTTATATCCATCGCTTACAGTTATGTCAAAGAAGTGGCAGATACGAAAATTTAAGTTCTCAAATTTTTTCTAGTCTCCTATTAATTTTCATAATTTTCCTTAGACGCTAATAAGCTAAATAAGCAAGACATTGTATAGTATTTGGAATGCAATTACAAATAGGGATATATAATTTTATTTCCAGCTATAACCGCGAAGAGAGCGTGCTGTCTGGTAGTGGTGGCTCCAGTGCAGGATCGGATCATCTAACCACTAAGGAACCAGCTGGTAGGTTTAGTTATTTTCTATGGTTATTCTTTAGTAAGGACAATTGCATATATGTATGTTGTTATGATAATATGATGGCGTAAGCGATGACTAAGCCATACCAGCGTTCGGTGGTCACGAGCTTATGATAGACTTGGATAAATAATATTTTCGGTACACAAAATCACTTTTAATGACCTAAATAATTAACTAAAAATTAGTTGCTCACGTAATGGTCAAACTGACAGTTTCGTTCAGAAGTTTTAGTTTTGAGCAAAAATTATCTCAGCACAATTTCTGCCCTCCAAAACGACGCTATCCATGTGCCGTCATTTGAAAAACATCTAACGTCACGGAGTTTACCCCTTCTACAATAGTCAAATCAGCAACTTGGCCTTCAAAAGTTATAGCTTTCTCCTGCAAATATATAATTGAATTTAGCTTTACAAGAATTTATTACGTGGAAATGAAAAATAATGATGTTTTTGATTGCAGTGTATTTCGTTCTATTTCTTTTCATTTAATATGGAAGCCGATTTTGGTCGTACCACTGTGGTAAATTAATAACCATCAAACTATCATTCGATCGCTACAAAGTTATTCTCATCACTCGAATCCAACTGTCGAATAATACGATTAGGCGTCCGAAGTGTGTGTGAATGTGTGTTAAGAAATTTGAATGTGGTGTTGCAGCGAGCCGCGAGGGCGAGGCGAAGTCGTCGAGCGGGTCGGGGGCGAGCGTGGTGGAGGGGGGCGGGGGCGGCGGCACCCGGCGCTCGCACTCCAGCGGATCCGACCGGACGCACGACAGGCCCGTGCTGTTCCTATAACGGTTAGTGCTGCGACTCTAAATAGCCGAACCGTATAATGGGCAGTGGTCATTGTTTATGAAGGTCATTGACCCGATTGAGGCTTCCATTTTTAAATTACAAATGCACTAAAACTAGCAAAAAGAGACCATGTTGTGTCTATGAAGGTCAGTAACCTTTGATTTAATTTTAATATGTTGAAATTACAAAAGAAAGTGACAATATTCACACACATATTAATCTTTTTATTAATTATTTAAAAATATTATGTTTACTATGGTCAGTGGCCTGGTACATTGGATTTGAAGTTATACATTGCTATACAGTTCAATTACCTCTTAGAACATTCCATTTTCAAATACACCTTTACTCAAAGTGTTGCATGATTAGTTTCTGTATCTACAAGGGTCATTGATCTTTTAGGACATTCCATTTTTAAATTACTTTCACTAAAGTTGCCGCATGAGCAGGCCGTTTCTATAAGTGTCAACGACCTCTGTTAAAGCAAACGGCAAACATAGTTTAGTTAAATTTTCATTTTCGAAATCGTGATGGAGTAAAAATTTTTTAAGATCTTTTATTTTCATCGCTTCTTTGATATTTTTCCTCACATTAACTATATGATGTTTTTTTCAGGACAAAGTTGTAAGAGTCCGCTACTGCCAAATAAGATAGTCTTGTATTAACCTAGTGTAAGAGTAATTCAATAATATAATTATGCGGTGGTACCACCGATAGTATTGCCATTTTTTTGTATATATTCACCTTGGTACACAAAAATTTGAATGTTAATTTATTTAATTATTTAAAAGTGTTTCGAATTGAAATTATCGAATGTTTGATTTGTTAAAAATAAACATACAGACTTCTAAGTGATAAAGCCTTGGACGTTTTTTGTCTCTTACAATTTGTTTTTTAAAACGAAATTGTTTTATGTTACTAAGTTATAAAAAAATTCAGGCTTTTTTTTTCGTCAAGTAAAAATGTTTTTTTCCATAAGACTGCATTTATTTTAATAAATAGTTTTTTTTTTTACGTTTTTGTGTATCAAAGTGCACAGTTTTTTTTTTTTACAATTATTTATACGGAATTGAACAAGGTAATGTGCCATTATTTTTTATCAGCGAGCTTCCGCATACAAATGAAACTTTGTAAACTTGATTTTTTTTTTCGAATTTTTTGTTATTATTTGTATAACTAGATAATGAAAAGCGTTTTTGGGGTCGTAGGTTTGTGGGATTATTTATGCGATTCACTATAAAACGATAATTCGAGTTGTTACAGCTACTGTTTGCCCTTATAGACCAATATAAAAGCAGTACTCCGCGAAAAAACCCAAAACCACTCGTTGCACGTTTTGCCCCGAGTGGTTGTGGGTTTTTTCGCGGAGCATTGCTTGTATATTGGTCTATTAGTGTTTTGTACTATGGACTTAAAAAAGTAACGTCTCATTCTCATTATAATGAGAAGATTTTTTTGAATATTTGAATCTGTCTAGAGATAGCCAAACAGGTATAGCGCTGACATAATTCCTTCACAGTTGAATACAATTAATTTGTTAACGCAAAACTACGAATTCCAAAATAATTTAGTTGAAAGTATGCCATAACATGTCTTATGTATATTAACTTTAGGTCTAGAATTGTGAATATGTTAGCTTAGTTAGGTCTTACGCTAGGTAGGTGCTGTATGTCTAGTATTTATACCGAATGTGACTTGATGTGTGGGAGCCATTTTTGATAAATGCCTTTAAAAGGCATACTGGAGCTTAAAAGGTTCTCGCACGCAGAGACTAAAAATCTATGGAGCCGCCACAGTACTGCTTGATTTTGTGTTGCTAATGTTTTTGTTTGTGAGGAAATTATTCGTTTGAATTACTATTGGTACTGCGAAAATTGCAATATATTTTTAACAATTACTCAATTAAACTTGATGATGGTCAATGATCGATCAAAAATGGCCTCCAGATGTCAAAAACTGGAAGTGGATCGTAGAATTTTTTTATTTTATTACGCAGTATGATGACCTATTTATATTATATGGCAACTTTAGAAGGTAGGGTTGCCAGCGAATGTATACGTAGAAATTGTTAATTCAAAATTAATGAGGGTAACTTTGTATCGAAATTACACTGCATGATGCTGATTTTGATGTTCTAGAAGAATTTAGAAAATTTCGTCTCCAACATCTCCACATCTTAAGTTATGTCCTACCACAGTATGACTAAGAAATTCTTATATTAGAAAATTGACGACTATCAACAAAATTTGAAGTGTCAAATGTGTCAAAAATCATAAACAATCTAGAGTCCTCAGAATTAGCATTATTCGAAATCCAAATGAGTAACTTATCGCTGGAATTTTGACAGTTTACAGTAAGTTTGAAGTAGCGTTTAAATTCCGTACTCGTTTCCCAAAATGAGACGGGCAGCTCGCGTTGTCTATGGCACTTCAACAGCCTGTCACTTGTCAACTGTCAAGCAGACAGCTGTCAAGGTGAGTTACCCATATGTTAGACGAGTGTATAGTAGCGTATATAGGTTTGAAAAGGTGCAGCTTGTAATCTGTAGACTATGTATTTATTTAGAATTATTTGTGGACATATCAACGGCTTTTCATTATTGCTTTTAGGCTGATTGTATGCGAGCGGTTTCGTCGCGGCGTTTTTGACTTATGCCGGATTCTTAAACAGGCGATTATACAAACATACACTAAAGATTGACTTTTATACTAAAGCAGTCTTTATCACGATTTGAGACAGAGATACCTAATATTTGGATTTTTACTTCTATGTCCGCCATATAATTGGCGTGCCTTGCATTTGGGGCAGAATTGATCACCAAACGGATGCTAAAATGTGACTCGCTTCCGACAATGTTAATTGTGAAGAAAAAAAAACGCAACAAAACCGCTCTTTCTCCTTTCTAGTCCGCAGTTGAGCTGCGATGAAATTGGTTCATTATTATTTGTAAATATTTTTAATACTCAGCAGACACATTGAAAGCATTTATTATTTTAAGAAATCGTTATTGGCGATACATGTGGTCTAGGTGACGAATGTACCGCCAATACGTAATTATGTTGTGATACCGGCAGCCTAAATTAATTTTATTATGTATATTATTAAATTTTTGAGAATATTTTCGACGGAGGCGATGTTTGTGTAATTTTTAATAAAGAAATAGCAATTTGTAATATTGTTTTATTACCCTTGAACACGCGAGTGATTACGCACAGGTACTGACCGCTTCGTCATAAAATGCGTAACTCTTTTACGTTCTTTTTTCTCGTCTTTTACGTACGGTTTAAATTGTCAATGTAGATATAGAATAGGTTACACACGTTTGACAGGTCTAAACCTAAATTTAGAGATTTTTAGTTTTAGAGGTGTACATCAGAATCGCCACCAATAATTTTAGTTCTTAATTTTGGCAATGCGCGCGGCAAATACTACTGTATCTGTCAATATTGAATACTCTATGGTGATGATCTTAAAAATTCCCTCCAAAATTAGCACAGATAAATAATAAACTGGCATGGGAACTGAAAATGTAACATTAAAAAAGTTTAATCCGCCAGGAAGGTTCATAAATTGAATATAACTACTATTCGCTTATTAGCGACTGCTAAAACAATAATATTTTTTAAATTTTCTTTAAAACAAAATCCGTTTCGCTTTTTCGATGACACGATACCAAACATACACAAAATTAAAAAACTTTGTTTATAATAAACTAATTTTGAAAGTCAAAATAGTAATTGTATTATGTCGAGTTGTAGGACGAATGTAATTCGAATAATTGCAAGTCGGAGAAAGAATTATTACGTTTTTGTAATAATACGGACAATTTAAAACACTTTCTAAGTAAATTCAAAGTTGATTATTGATAAATGTATATATACTCAAGTAAAAAGATAACGTATTTAAATGTAAATTGATTGAAATACAATTATTTTAATCAACTTGTCTTGTTCCATGCCTTATCTGACAAAATTATTCATTGAAGCATGAGTATTTGCGTAAAACTTGAAACAACTTTTTAAATTAGTTTGAAAAAAGCGTATTATCTACCTAATTCTCGCTGCGTTTTTTTTAATATTCACAATTCGACTGAATTACATTGTCTATTTATCTTCTAGTCTAAAAACCAATAATTTCTGCATTTAAAATAATAAGGGTAAGTCTAAAATAGACTCCATGGGTGTGCTCAGCTGTAAGACAAGATGGTATTTCACACCATTTGCAAGTTTATAAGGCGCATATTCGGCCCCACATGGAATACTGTTCTGACCTCTGGGCGAGAGCTCCCCAGTACCAGCTCCTTCCTCTTGATCCTCATGCATCCAAAGAAGAGCAATTCAAATCGTCGACGACCAATCACTTGCTGAGCAGCTTGATCCTTTGGCGCAGCCTAGAGATGTAGGGTATCTCGCCATCATCTATCGCATTTAACATGGAGTGTTCGGATCGATACCTGCAGCTGAATTCCATCATCGGACATCGAGGCAATACGAAATTTCAGCCGCGCACCACCGCTATATTAAACCAGCTTCCAAAAGAGTTATTTCCGTTAGGGTCCTTCAAGGAAAGAGGGTATCTTAAAGGCCGGCAAAGCACCTGTAGGGCCTCTGAGTGAACACTCGCAGTGTCCATAGGCGCGAAAGAAGCGAAATTAGACAAAGGGACTAGAGCTCCATAATCCGTGTAAATTAATATGAACCATTTCCGGGATAAAAAGAGACATATATTTTGTAATAAAGTTTTATTAAAACTAATTCGATGATTATACAAAAATAACCTCAATTATATATCTTATAATATCAATTATGTTTATAACTTAACTTTTCTTCAATTTGCGACCTTTTCGGAGTATTCAACCCATTTTTAATGTCACTTTATAGTTATTGCTAATCTAAAATACTTTGTAATACCGAACATTATCTGGTTATTATTGCAATTAAGATATGTACCTACTTTCTATATAACTTCAATTGAAATTTATGTAAAATGATTATATTTTAAAACGCACGAGTTCGACCGCTTATCAAAATTACTTGTACATTAGCACAAGTTTCATAACAGAAAAGTTAAAATATTTGACAAGAAAAAGACAACTGCTTAGTGACAAGAGTCATTTTTACAATTCTTCCCGCCATTTTCGATCTGTCAAATTCCTATAGAGTATAGATCTGTCATTTGACAGTCAAGAACGGTTCTCAGCTAAACTAATCACTGAATGTTACACTGATATTGTGATTATCTTAATAAAAAAATGCAGATTTAACTAAATAATACTTAAAAGCATCTTAAACTAACGCTTAAGTAATCGACCAGTCTTTTTTAACCCCTTATGCATGTAAAAAGGACCGGTCAAGTTAAAATAATACTTAGATTTATAAAATGCATAGGTATAATAATAATGTTAAATATTGTTGATACACACGAGTTAATGTGGTTAGTAATTAAAATTTCACATTTTAATAGTGAGCGCGAAAGTTTTGACAGATGGCCGCCATTAAAGGTATAGGCGTTATCGGAAATCATCGTATAAATTTCCGAATACACACGAATGTCAATTACCATGTCTATTATATATTTTTAAATAAATATTTATGTATATTGGTATATAGAGATGTTATATAAAATTATATACTATAGACAACCTTCACTGGGTTGGACGATCTGAAACAAAAATAAATATTATTAAAACACTTTTGATTCCTTTACTGAATTTGTACAAAGGGCTTACTAGTATAGTAAAAACCCATAACAATTTTCCATGCAGACGTTTTATAATCTAGCAGAGATACAGTTATTTATCACGAAAACAAGATGGCCGATAGTAAACAAACAAAATTATATATTGTGAAACTAAATTATAAATATAAAACCAACTATAAAAAAGAAGTATTTGTTAAAATTTTAAGCCGATGAACCAAGAAACATACGTGCATTTCTTTTATGCTGTAATAATTTATTACGTCATTCTTGGCATTGAGTACCATAAATAAGTGTTTGTATTACAAAAATTTGTCAACTATAAATAATAGTTAATATTTTAATCTTCAGATAAGGATATTAGACTAAGCACTATTTAATATTGATATATCATGTAATTCTCACGTGACTTCATATACGTCAAATCCAAATACATATTTTAATAACTCACACAAGTGTATTTTTTACTGTATGTAATTTTGTCTGCCTTTTTATCATTTTATTGTAAAAACTCTCTAATACTGTTGTGTAAGACATAGCTATGGTCAAATTATCATTTTCAATATTGATGTGAACAAATCGTGCTAATAATTCGTCGTCGGGAATCAACATTATCGAAGATGTAAAGAATCATGCCGGTCATAAACAAGACATAATTTATTAAAAATGGGTCATAATAAGCGACATGTCACTGTAAGGGAAGTCATTTTATCCGACGATTTATAAAGAATTTAATATGAAAACCAAACTTCGTAGTGCAATTACATTATATATAGGCGGAGTCATAATCAACGGATTCTACTGTATATATAATTGAACCTAAAATTAAAGGACTAAATTAAATAAAAAAAAGTAATTTCATCAGCGTTTACCCAGACAACCGTTTTTTATTGCGTCAACTGAGTTGACATAGATATGTTCTTATTATCTTTATATATATAATTCTTCTGTGAGTGTGTATGTCACTGAACTTCTCTCAAACGACTGGACCGATTTTGATGAAATTTTTTGTGTCTGTCACAATATTATATAAAATTCTCGTGTCACGGGATTCGAACTTGAACTCCTCCGAAACGGCTTGACCGATTCTCATGAAACTGTGAGCGTATTGAGTAGGTCTGAGAATCGGCCAACATCAATTTTTCATCCCCCTAAATGTTAAGGGTAGTCCACCCCTAAATTTTATTTTTTATTTTTTAGACAAAATTTTTAGTTTCTATTTTTCAATGATACAACATACAAAAATACATACAACATACAATCCTAAATTTTCACCCTTCTACGACCAACCCTTATTTTTTATTTATTAATTGAAAATCGAAATCACATGTATGGCTAGTATTAACATATAAAGCGATCAAAAAAGAATATCCGCACTAAAATACGATTGCATTTATCAAAACAGGAAACATTTACACACATTAATTGATAACAATCATAACACGATTTTTATGACAGTTGTAAATTTTAAAATCCATTAAAGATATCGGCATTCATGACGCTTTGATATATTTCAGAATAACCGAAATGTAACAAGAAATTCAGGTCCGCTTAGTTGTTTGTTTTAAAAGGACAGATAATAAATTCATTGACAGCATCCTCATGTACGCAGACTCGCTACAGAGAGCGTTGAGGGAGCCATACTTAAACCAATCGCTGATGTTAAAATCATAACCTTACAGAGCCTCTTGGGTGGTCCAAAAATATACTAATTGATCTAAATTCTTGTTAAAAAAATATTTTATCTAATATCAATCAATATTGAATTCAAAACTGCATTTTTAAATGGCAACAAAGACACCAATTTGACATTTAAGACTCGTCAGGTAATTAAATTTTAAAGGTCTATATTTTTGTTTGCTGTTTACTGTACGAAAATAGTAAAATAGTGACATGTCAGTCGTAAATAGACTATGTAAACTATGCCGAGCGACATAGCCAATGATAGACATTAATAAATAAAAATAAAACAAAGCTGTGGTTTTACAACGAACATGAATTAGATGCAACTCGCGAGGTGGCCATGACATATATTTTATTGTCGATGGCCAATGTTAAACAACCAAAGACATGTCATTGTCAGTCATGTTGCGTAGCTTTCCCGCGTTTTTTTTCAAATGCAATTAGGATACAGATCAAAAACATTTTGAACACATGGATTTTTTAACATAACAGAAGACTTTCCTTCAATAACAGATTTAAACAAAACATTGTATCGTTAATAAACTAATTACGATTATAATGCGGTAATATTTAAGAGGTAATTTGAAGGTCCCTAGATCACCTTGATGCGTCACGACTGATGAATTTCACGTTTAAATAATTAAGATACAGGGAAATCAATATTTCATAGTCAATCATTAATTTGATTTTTAAATTTATTTGTAATTTTCTCGAATCTATGCCAGTATCGGCTGAAGATTTTTATTTTATTTTTTATTTTAAGCAAAATATTTATATTTGTGAACGTTTTAAATGGCATGTTACGAGAGCAGAGAGCCGGATGCTGGATGAGACGTCGATTCATTATATTGCCGAGAAAATATTTCAAAGAAATAATTTAACATGTGGTCACCATATGTATTTTATATTAGATGTTGCAGTTTTTTAAATCTATTTTCAGAGCAAAGTCTGAGGTTTGTTATGAGACTGCAAAACCCCTATTACGATAATAATTTTGTCATTCCAAAGTAAAGACATGGGTATCAGTATGGTATATTGTGATTTTAAAGCATTTATACTAGTTGATACGAGTGTAGTGAGAGATAGATTTAAAAAAACTGTCCGTCCATGTCGATTTCTACTGGTGCTGCATTTCTGGTGCCACATTATGGCCATACGTAGGGTTGCCATCTCTAAAATTTGGAAAACAGGACAAGACGCGTGAAAACCCCGGATTTTAGAGTCCGAAAGCCGGACATATCAACAAGATCTGTTAAACATATTCAATATAATAAAAAACAGTTGAGGGTTGGAGGAACGGTGAATATACTTGGTTCGTCGGTTGATCGTGGTGTGCGAGCATAGTGCGTGTCTCGCGGGCGGCCCAAATTTTTTTTATTAATTAATTTTTTTAAACTCAACTACAGATCTACAGATCACATCTACAGGTCTACAAATGAAAACTTCCCCGGACGCTCCCCGGATGCCCTCTAAACTAGGACAAATCCGGGGAAACCCGGACGGATGGCAACCCTAGCCATACGAATAAAGAGGGTCCTATATACTAATAATTAATAACAATTACATAGCAACATAGTTGTATCGTGAGTCTCGCATAGAGTAGTATTATTGTCTTTTATTTACATAACTATTACTCATTTAAAGAAAAACACTTGGTTTTTAGTTTAATTTAATTTTTATTTTTTTATGCACGCTGTAAAGTACGCGAAACGTCGGAAACATTTCAAATAATGTAATATATATTTAAATTTTGCAAAAATACATAAATACATAGTGCATTTCTTTGATGAGCTATAATCTTTATATATATAAATCTTCTGTGAGTGTATGTCACTGAACTTCTCTCAAACGACAGGACCGATTTTGATGAAATTTTTTGTGTGTGTTCAAGGGGATCTGGAAATGATTTAGATTCACAATATTATATAAAATTCTCGTGTCACGGGGTTCGAACTTGAACTCCTCCGAAACGGCTTGACCGATTCTCATGAAACTTTGTGAGCGTATTGAGTAAGTCTGAGAATAGCCAACATCTATTGTTCATCCCCCTAAATGCTAAGGGTAGTCCAAAATTTTTAGTTTCTATTTTTCTATGATACAACATACATACAATCCTAAATTTTCACCCTTCTACGATCAACCCTTATTTTATTTATTAATTGAAAATTGAAATCACATGTATGGCAAAACAACGTTTGCCGGATCAGCTAGTATCTCTATATACAACAGGACTTGACGTGTTTATGCAAACGAGAAAGTGTATTTATTAAGAATTTATATCGCGTACAGAACATGACTGGGAAATGATTGTTTATACAGATTAATGTGTAAAAACGTGTATGAAAATGAAACTTTTTGTGTTCTGGTTCAGTTACTATATCTATATTTTTATAGAAGCTGGGTGTATGAACGCGCTAACATCAAAAAGGTTGAATTGGACAATATTTATCGTGTTTTTTATTCGCTATCAATAAGAGCGGAGCATAATTAAAAAATGTTATGAAAACTGGTAAAATTACGCGTCATCTTTTGTACTAATGCAAGTGTAAATTTCATACAGTTTCGATTGAATACAATAACAAATGTCGAATAATAAAGTGTTTTTTATTAAGTTTATAATCTGTGAAATATTTTGTACTCTGACAGTTGATACTTATTTCACCAAAAACATTTCTGAGTCAATTTGGGTTTTTCCCTTTTTTTGCTTACTACAAATAACACATTCATTTGTTTACAATTATTATATAATCATTTATAATTAAATATTGACTACACTGAGTATTATTTAATTGCAATGTAAAGTTAGTCGTCACAATCTTATTTAGAAAATATACGAAACATAATTTGTGTGATAATGTATTCAGCATTTATTTTTTACTGTGTGGTAGTTTAACAGCAATAAAATGTATTTATAGAGACTGAGTTCTATGTAGTTAAGTTTGTAATTCCAAATAATATATAAATTAATAAGTGTAAAAATACTTACTCTATGGAAGAGTCTGGCTGCCCTGTGCACGAATACTGCCAGTTCTCGACAAACGCTTGCCAATTGTTTGGACATGAAAACCAATGTTTATTAATGCTTCGTGATCTAGGATCTTTCGTCCATCAAAGATGTAGGCTGGCTTCATCATCACATTATATATCTTCTTAAAATCTAATTCTTTGAATTCATCCCATTCGGTGCATAGGACTATAGCGTGCGCACCAGTTACTGCTGAATAGGCAGAGTTGTGTATCTCTATGTTCTTTCTCACTATCTCTGGTTCATTTGTAACTTGCGGATGTGTCAACTCATAGTATATCTGATCCACCTCCACCTTAGGATCATAGATATGTAGTTTAGCCCCTTCATCTAACAATGTCTTTGAAACACAGATAGCAGGTGACTCTCTTGTATCGCCTGTATTTTTCTTGAATGAGAACCCAAGTATAGCTATTTTCTTATCTGACACAGTGTTAAAGAGTGACTCTATAACTTTTCTTGTAAAACGAGTTTTCTGGTAGTCATTAAAGCTAACAACTTGCTGCCAATATGCAGCAACTTCAGGTAGATTCAAACATTCTGATAAGTATATTAAATTAAGTATATCCTTTTGAAAACAACTTCCCCCAAAGCCAATAGATGCTTCTAGGAACTTTGGACCAATTCTGGAGTCCCGGCCTACGGCTCTCGCTACTTCAGATACATCAGCACCAGTAGCTTCACAAACAGCAGATAGAGAATTAATACTAGATATTCTTTGAGCTAAAAATGCATTCGCCGCTAATTTTGATAGCTCAGAGCTCCATGTATTTGTGGTCAGAATGTTTTTAGCAGGGATCCAATGTTCATACACCCAACAAAGTTCCTGAACAGCTTTCTGACCCTCAGGAGTATCTTCACCACCGATGAGCACTCTCTCTGCCTCAACTAAATCTACAATAGCAGTGCCCTCTGCAAGAAACTCTGGGTTTGAAAGAATTTGATACTCTACCCCTGGTTTTGTGTTAGCACGAAGAATTTTCATAATAATCTCAGCAGCCTTCACTGGTACTGTGCTCTTCTCGACTACAATTTTGTTACTGGTAGCTAGATCGGCTATCATTCGAGCCGCGCCTTCAATATACTTTAAATCCGCGGCTCTACCCTTGCCATTTCCTATAGTTTTCGTCGGCGTATTCACAGAAATAAATATCAGGTCAGCTTCTTGAATGCTATTAGCAATATCGGTAGAAAAGAATAAGTTTTTTCCCCTACATTCCTTCACAACTTCGTCAAGGCCTGGCTCGTAGATCGGTAATTTGTCAGAATTCCACTGGTTAATCCGTTCTATACTTTTGTCACATACAGTTACTTTAATATCGGGGCATTTCCACGCAATCACACTGCAAGTCGGGCCTCCAACGTAGCCAGCGCCAAGGCAGCAAATTTTCTCAATCACCATTTTTACGTGTGATCACTCGCAACGATATAACTAATCTAATACTATTATTAAACTTAATGTAGTGTTAAATTTGTTCGATAGCTCGAGGCGAATAACGGGTAGTGTTTGCTACGAGTTCATTTTAAATGCATTAGGAGATTGCAGACGACCAACTCCTACCACCGATGTCAATGACATTTTAAAACTGGTTTACTAGAGATGGGCATAGTTCGATAAACGTCATTCTCCTATCGACTTTTGAGTTCGTTACTATCGTTTTCATCTTCTATGACAGATAATTTAGATAAATAAGATTAGTCATCAATGAGGTAAATAAATGAATATCAATCAATAATGGTATTTCTGTAATTTGTTATAAATGAAATTTTGTTGGATAATAAAGTTTCCACATTGCTGCCAAGTTCGTTTAGGAATCTGCACACTTCAAAAATAATATGACTTATATATATAATAATAATGTGTGTATCTTACTGCTTATTTAATGACTCATCTCTACCTGGGTTTTAATTTAATGTCTTGGCACTGACTCATTAGGATGCGTATTGCGTAATACATAGACACGATTTAATTAAAGCACTACATTTATTAGACGTAAATGAAAACGTTAGTATTTCGAGCAGGTGCAACCTTTGATTTATATTTCAAAATGGAAATTACAGAGTGAGGGTTGTATTCATTATTTCTTATATAGATGAAATAAATGCCAACTGTATATGATGAATGACATAGTCGTAGAACATAACTTATTGCATAAAAAATAAACTATTAACTAAATAAGACTCTAGTTCGATTGATGAAATGTCTCGATGTTAGATACTATGTCAAAACAGTGACAGGAATTCTGAATAATCGATATCACGATCAGCAGCCCTATTGACAAAATGATTGATGGTATTTTGACAGCTGACAACCAAATAATGACATCGTTATCATAAAATATAAATCATAATAAATTTGGATTGTGCCGGCAGTAAAAATTATACATATTTTAACCGAATTCCAAATGTATTGGATACATTCATTAGGAGGTTTATAGTCCAACATATATTTTTTTGTTTGTATAGAATTTTTCAAGACTACGGCATATTCTTTAATACAATCATTTCATACAATCAATACATCTGCTTCTTTGGTTAGTTTTACTACTTACTCAAAAAATGAGAATATCAGTGGAAATGAAAAAGATAGTTGCCCTTCCAAGAATAATTTTGTTACACGCAACGCTCAATCGTTTGACGTCATTTCACCGAAGCGATGCACTGCATTAGTACCAAATTTATTGACGTACGAGCCTGGATTTCATAACGTCCTAATAATATTGTGTGTCCTTATATGTCAAAGTGCATTAAAAAATCAATATGTTTTGCTCAAGTTTCGCCGTTCGTTACCACTTGATACTCGACTGACAACAGCTGTTGTAACTAATCTAATCTTATATATAAAATTCTCGTGTCACAGTTTTCGTTCCCATACTCCTCCGAAACGGCTTGACCGATTCTCATGAAACTTTGTGAGCGTATTGAGTAGGTCTGAGAATCGGCCAACATCTATTTTATATCCCCCTATATGTTAACGGTAGTCCACCCCTAATTTTTTTATTTTTAAACAAAATTTTTAGTTTCTATTTTTTATGGTACAACATACAAAAATACTTACAATCCAAAAATTTCACACTTCTACAATCAACCCTTATTTTTTATTTATTAATTGAAAATTAAAATCACATGTATGGCAAAACTATATTTGTCGGATCAGGTAGTTAAATAATAATTCTTTTTTAGATCTTAACTAGTAGCTTGGCAAACATGCATAAACTTGAATGAGCAATATAACAAACTATATTTTTTACTATACCTTAGTACACAGTTCTCAGACATACTATATCTATACATACCACAGAAATTCTTACATTAACAAACTTAACTTTGAATTACCTATTTAGATCACCTTATTAATAAAAAAATTATATATTTCACTCAGCCCTTTTAAAATTTGAGGAAAGAAAACAAAATTTTGTCGAAAATCTTTATTATACTAAATCCGGCGCCCACAGTTTGAAAGTCCTGTCGTAGGAGCTTGTTGCAATGTATTTGTTGTCCAATGATATATCCACGCTCATCACCTGAAATATAAGTTGAAAATTATTACAATGATTTGCTATGACTCGCCGTTCAACTGTTAATGACGTCGTCTAGATAAGATAGATGTTTTAATTTTAAAAATGGAATGTCCGTTAGTGACATCAAAGAATTTCGAGAACCTAGAAAAAGTACCACAGATCTAGTGAGACACTTTTACTCTTTAAACAGATGAAACATTTGAAATTATCTGAAGACGAACAAAGAAAAGAACAAGACATTCTACATCCACTTTCAAAATTCGATTTTACCTTTAGAAAAAAAAACAAATCACACGTTTTTTATATGAAGTTCCAATTTTAAAAATTGCAAATAAAACAATAGAACATAATTCGAATACAATGTTCCATTTTCAAAACATAGCTTTTTAATTCACCTTATTATCGTGGCCAGACAGTGTCCTTAGAGGATGCCAAGCCGGATTAGACCACAGCTTCGCGGTTTTATCGTACGATGACGTCAGCAGGAAATGTCCATGGCTGCGTTGATATCTTATATCTGCAAAAAAAACATTATTTATTTATACATTAACATAGTTTTAAGACACAAAATTAAAAGATATACATAATGTGTAAAGGCCTTATCGCTAAGGGAACGCGTACACAAATGGCAAAAGAAGAAAGAGAGTTACAGTTTAGACAGGAGACAAAAAAATAAATGATAATATAGTTTTAATTTAACAAATTTAAGATATAGGTATAATATACATTAGTGATGAGATAATTTATTCTAACATCTTTCCATGTTGATTCTCTTGCGCCATAGTCGGAAACTATGGAAAATGAACATACCACTTATAAGATGCGTATGAGAAGGGATTGTGTATAGACACGCCCGCCGTCGCAGATCCCATATTTTTGCCTGTAATAAACAATTTACCGGTTTAAACCACGGTTTGTGATATCCCTCGGGCATTGTTTTTAAACCTTTTTCATGATGCGACCCCGATATAAAAAAAAAAATTCACGACCCCCTTTGACCTTCGGTTTTTTATCATGTATGTAGGTATATGTTACAGTATTACCATTAATAATATTAATTAACTTTATTGATTGTTTTTTTTAATAAAGTACCCATTTTTTTCGACCTCTGGCGACCCCCCTAAAGAAGCTTTGCGACTCTCCAGGGGGTCGGGACCCATAAGTTGAAAAACAATGCCTTAGGGCTTTTAATAGAGCCGGACTTGGACCGTTCGCAAAGATGCAAAAGTGAAATTGGTGTTGATCTTTTGTCTCTTTCTGTCATATTGTATTAGCGCTTTGGTGAACAGAGACAGCACGATTTCAACTCAAGTCAGTTTAAATACTCGTGAATATGTCTTGAAATATTGCCAGTGCATATCAATGGAAGGAATGACTCCGTCCGCATGCGATAGCGTAACCTGGTGGTCGGCAGCGGCCGTGGCCAAGTGGTGTCCGGCCGGAGACCAGCAGCTGCCCAGCACTGCCCCCAGGTGCCCCTCCAGGAACATGACGCAGCGGCCCGTGCGAAGGTCCCACACTCGGCCGAACGCGTCCATACCCCTGCACACATTCCATCAAGCTTCTGAGGGTGACCATAATCTAACGCTAACCTAACATCTTTATATATACAATTCTTCTGTGAGTGTGTATGTCACTGAACTTCTCAAACGTCTGGACCGATTTTGATGAAATTTTTTGTGTGTGTTCAAGGGGATCTGGGAATGGTTTAGATTCACAATTTTGTCCGCTGGACAATGTTTTAATTAATTTTTAATTTATTAGTAGTTGTTGATTTTGGAATGCTTTACATTGGATCCGACAGACGGCGCTACCATCGCAGTGTCAAATTTTAAATAACATTCGAATAATTCATTGAAAATTGAAATCACATGTATGGCGCTATGGCGGTTTTGTTTACTGTTTGAATTTCTTAATTCGTAATATATTTTGAATGGAAAGTCCAATTTGAATAATTTAAAAACTATTTTATAGGTAGTTAAATGGTCTTTACCATTTAATTTATTTGGATAATGATTAATATAAACACATAAATAGCATGGTTTGAATTTGGTTAGCATTTTCATTAATGTTTAAAATGAAAAAAGTTGTTGTAGTGACATAACTACAATAGTTGGACATATGCTACCACGGAATTTTTTGTAGACATTAT
Source organism: Pontia daplidice (assembly GCA_963693355.1). Classification (NCBI taxonomy): domain Eukaryota; kingdom Metazoa; phylum Arthropoda; class Insecta; order Lepidoptera; family Pieridae; genus Pontia; species Pontia daplidice. Next base: position 1,409,544 of record CAVNZL010000016.1, on the reverse strand, counting down.
GATGTTCTTCAATATTGTTCTATATTATTTTGTTCTATCGCTAATAGTTTCGGCAGCGCATTCGACGAAAGACATTTTGAGACTCATTTTTCAACACCTTCGTTTACATTGTTCAAATTTTACCAAAGATCCCAAATTTTTTTTCAAAATGAAATGTAGCCTGTGTCAAATTGGAAGAATGTAGCATTCTGTTGGTGAAAGAATTTTTTAAATCGGCCCAGTACTTTTTGAGCCTATTCATTACAAACATACAAATCTTTCCTCTTTATAATATTAGTGTAGATTTGAAAAAAAAAAGACTTATCTACTAAGCATTATCTATAAATCATCAGTTTTAACGTAATTAAAAATACCTCGGTCAAAAAACTCACCCTGTAGCAGCTAGCGAGCCGTCGCCTTGAAAAGCCACGCTGTATACAGGCTTCGCGTGACCCTCTTGATGTAGTACCTCCGTCGCTGAAAATTATTATATACAATACTAGCGACCCGCCCCGGCTTCGCACGGGTGCTGATACTAAATACACTACAGAAAAATAAACGCGTCCGATCGCTGCTAAATTCAAAGTGTGTGTTAAATCTGTAATATCTTCGAAAATATTCACTTTTTCACAATAGATCTATTTTAAATGAACAATGTATTCAAGGTATTTCATTGGTTAAGGATTAATGCTATATTGGTTAAAATCGCTTCGAAAATTAGCCATTATTTGTCGTAAAAAGTAAATGACAAAAAAAGTTATTGTGGGTTATCCAAAAGAGATAGACATATACCATCACGGACTTTTCTGTAGACCTTTCAATATGTACAATACTTAGTACATTATTTTAATAAAACTCGTAGGGTTCAGCCTGCGTTTGCAATGTAAGCGGAGAAAATGTAATTATTTATGACATCACATTAGAAACTTCAAAAATACAACAGTACTTCTCTACTATTTAATGGATGTTATTATATATAAACCTTCCTCTTGAATCACTCTATCTATTAAAAAAAACCGCATCAAAATCCGTTGCGTAGTTTCAAAGATTTAAGCGTACAAAGGGACAGAGAAAGCGACTTTGTTTTATACTATGAAGTGATAATAAAACTATAAAACTTTTGAGCTGTAATCCGAACACACCACTTACCAGTCTCCAAGTCCCACAGCCTCCAGGAATGGTCGAAGACGGTGGCAGCGAGGAACCTTCCGGACGGGTGGAACTCCACCCTGGCGACGCGAGATGGGGAATGACCTTCCAAAGATGCCATTGGCTTGTCACTGCGGAAAAGATTTAAAAAAATACGATCACATCGGGGCTGCAATATATGTTGCATTGAACCAGTGTAAAAATGGTGTAAGCTAAATAAACAAAATATATATTCATTTTATAATTCATCATTGCTACTCATAATCTTATATATAAAATTCTCGTGTCACAGTTTTCGTTCCCATACTCCTCCGAAACGGCTTGACCGATCCTCATGAAACTTTGTGAGCGTATTGAGTAGGTCTGAGAATCGGCTAACATCTCTTTTTCATCCCCCTAAATGTTAGGGGTAGTCCACCCCTAATTTTTTTAGTCAAAATGTTTAGTTTCTATTTTTTTATGATACAACATAAAAATACATACAATCCTAAATTTTCACCCTTCTACGATCAACCCTTATTTTTTATTTATTAATTGAAAATTGAAATCACATGTATGCAAATACAACATTGCTGGGTCAGCTAGTAAATATATAAAATTGGGCCAGAATCATGGTTGACAAGTGGCAACATTGATGACAGTGACAAGTTGTCACATCACTATGCCTTATAATGTCATCTGTCAACTGTCATCTTTATTTTTATAAAACAGGGGGCAAACGGGCAGGGGGCTCACCTGATGTTAAGGTATACCGCCGCCCATGGACACTCGCGATGCTAGGGCTCACCAGTGCGTTGCCGGCCTCTAAGATGCTTATACTAAAACTCGACTAGGTAGTTTTATTTCGACAATACCTGGCAAAATTCCATAAATGCACATTTCCATCGTAGGAAGAGGAGGCCATTGTAATGCTCTTTGAAACCTCCTCGCTTATATCCATCGTGTTCTGTTCATCCGAATCCTTGTCGCTTTCTATCTGAAAAATTGTAAAACCTGTTTATATATATACTAGATGAACCCGCAAACGTTGTTTTGCCATACATGCGATTTTTAGCGATCATTTTTTTAGTTCAAGAAAAATATTTAAAAAAGGGGTTGATCGTAGAGCGGTAAAAATGTTTGTATGTATTTTTTTATGATGTATCAAAGGAAAATAAAAGTTAAGAAATTTTGTCCAAAAATAATGTAGGGCTGGACCACCCTTAACATTTAGGAGAATGAAAAATAGATATTAGCCGATTCTCAGACCCACTGAATACGCTCACAAAGTTTCATGAGAATCGGTCAAGCCGTTTCGGAGGAGTATGGGAACGAAAACTGTGATATGAGACTTTTATATATATATACTTCTTTAGTTGGAGGAATTATGTACAGAACTGAAAATAGGACTCATTAATGTTTTTTTTTAATTATATTATTTGTGTTGCTTTGTTCTTAAAAAGGGTTTTATTGAAAAAATATCTTGTTCAATAGAACTAAAATAGATAATTGAAAACTTTCACTCATAACTTTTGTTTTCTCTTTAATAAAAGAAAAATTTTGTACGTGGCATGAAAAATTATTGCAGATTACTCATTTTTCCCTTCATAGTGAACTATTGCTGTCATGTTTATATGTTTATATATTTATTACTATATAGTGAAACTGTCATGGATGTATCCGAAGGTTTCTTATGTTCATAGTTTATTTCTCTTCTCTATATAAAGTGATATGTCTGTTTGTTTTCCAAATAAATAAATAAATATTTTTCACTATTATTATGTGAGGATAGAGTTTCGCTGACCACAGCAACTCTCCTTTGTAGATTCTTCAAGAACTACTATGGTTTGTATTCACTTCAACTAACATTATATAATTATATTATATATATATATATATATATATTATATATATATAATATATATATATATATATATATATTATATATATATATATAAGATTATATAATTCTTTTATCTAGTGAAGAAAGTAGATATATATACTTTGCACTAATATCTACAAATTTAGGAAATTTATTGTGGAGGCTCTGATTAGACTAAAGAAAGAAAGAAAGAAGCTACTCTCTTACTCTCTTAGTATGGTCAGAGCTTCCATTTTTAACATTTCATTTGGGTATAATTTCTTTGCTTTTTCTGTGTTTGAGCTACTTTTTCAGCAACGCATTGCCCACCTTTAAATTAGATGTACAAATAAATATTGTTTTAATTAAGTAGTAATTCTAATATAAGAATTAATAATTGTACATTTAGTTGGGAGGTCATAAGAAATAAAAAACTCTGAGATGTTTGGATTCACTGTTATTAATCTTTTATATAAAATTCTCGTGGCACATTTTTCGTTGCCGTACTCCTCCGAAACGGCTTGACGGATTCTCATGAAACTTTGTGTACATACTGGGGAGGTCTGAGAATCGGACATCTATTTTTAATCCCCTTAAATGTTTAGGGTGGTCCAGCCCTATTTTATTATTTTTGATAGAATTTCTTACGTTTTATTTTTCTATGATACAGCATACAAAAATACATACAACCCAAAATTTTTACCCCTCTATGATCAACCCCTATTTTTTATTTATTAATTTAAAATTGAAATGTATGGTAAAACAACGTTTGCTGGGTCAGCTAGTAATTTATATAATCTTTAAAAACTATATATTTAAAGTATGTTTTCTCCATGTTAGTAATATTATACTATTTGCCCTAGGTTTTTGGTGCCTTAGAAATACTTTTGTGTCGGCAAAACTTTTGCCATACAAAGGGTCGAACCCGAACCCTCTGTTACCATATAAATAATATTCCTACTGAGTTGATACTGTTTCTAGCGACTAGCAATAAAAAAAATCTCAGATTTTAGGTTATATACTAATCAATGCAAAATGTGAAAAAAGGGGGAGAAAGGGAAGGGGGTATTTTTTTTTAATACGTACGTATATTTAAGTGAATTCTAACATAATATGTCAAAATAAGTATGACAGCTGTCTTCGGATTACCACAGATTAACACGAAGCTTATCAGATATTTATCTGAAATTAATTATAGGCTAGTTTATACAAAAAAAAAAACCACTTACAATACGTGAAAAATGAGGCGGTATCGCTGCATCGGGGTGAAACACGGCCGAACTGACATTACATGTGTGACCTTTGAGCGTCTGCAGTAATTTACAATCAGGTACAGACCACACTTTTACCAAACCGGACCTGCAAATTGTTTATCTGTGTTCATTAATTTGTATGATTTTTCCCACTTCATTTTCTTAAAAATTGCAATTAGGCAAGGGCACTCTTTCCCTCTAACTCATTTTTGGGAAATTAATTAACAGGACAGATCTTTTTCCCATGTTATTATTAAAAAAAGAATGTACATAATAAATCCTATAGCACTAAAGCGTCGAAAGCAATCATAAATCTCTGTTTTCTTTGACAGGGTCATGGTTTTTTTTCGCAAATGAACCCTATATCATAGATAAGAAGTAAAAAAATAACTATTATACAAAGGCAGGACTATTATTGTTAATTTATTACTTCCAACGGCGAGAACCAAATCTTCTGGCAAAAGCTCTCTTAATTAGGTGTATAAGCCTTGTAAACATATTACAATGGGTTGACATTTTTGACGCTACGTGGAGTGAACTCACAAAGTGTTTAGAATGTTTGTTACCGATAAGGATAGAAAGTAAATGTAAATTACTTGACTACTAAGTTTTTTCATGAAGTAAATTATAAATTAGGATATCAGTTAAGTAAGGATAATGTAAGGATGGATGTATATTTGTAAATAAATAATTATACAAACAGAAAAAACCCTTTGAAACGTAAACACAGCTTGATTTTAAATTTGAAAAGAACACAGTTCGCGAGAAATTAATATAAAAAATTTCTTACCAACTAGACGTTAATAGCATTTGACTATCATTGCTGAAGCGACAGAAACTTATAGGGCGATTGTCGCCAATCTGGAATTCAAATTTATCTCATAAGAGTCCAAAAAACAACCAATTCACATGAAATTTTCAAACAAAATAATATTGTCATCATTAAACTTAAAACAATTTTACTTAGTAAATATTAAATAACGCCACTATAAACTTAATACATATAAATCTCCTGTCACGATGATGTCCGCGATGGACTCCTAAACTACTTAACCGATTTTAAATTAAATTGGCACACAGTGAGCAGTCTGGTCCAACTTAAGAGATAGGATAGCTTAGATCTTTAATTATAGTCGCAATTTCATTTTATTGCAAATTATTTGTCTATAATTAATTGACAGTTACAATTATCTGTTAACTCCAAAAGATTCTAATAGATGTCGATACTTTTAAAAAATGATTGCTAGAAATCACATTTATGGCAAAACCACATTTGCCGGATTTTCTAGTAATATATAAAATAATAATGATAAGTTAATCTGTCTAATGAACTGTCATTGAATAATGATATTGACATCTTGAGTAACAGTTTATCTAACTTTTAAATCCAGTATTTTTAATCTTAAAAATTACCTTCAAACTATTGTTAGTCACATCTTATATTCATTTACATATTTGTATTGTATTGTAATTAGTTTATTTTCAAGTTTAATTTTGTTATATCTAGTTCATATTTTAAAGTACTTTTAACCGATGTTTTCTTTCAAACATTAATACTTATATTAAGTATATACATATGATGTAATCTTTAAGCTACAGTAATATAATGTTGGTAATTAAATTCTAATACCGATTCGACTGAACTGATTCGGAAAGAAACTGAATGGACTAATAAAAAAGCATTTATATAAAAAGTGATATTCAAGTCGGGATTATAAGACAGAAACTCACCTGACTGCAGTATATCGTCATGGCCGATGCCCGTCAGCGTTTATATAAAAAGTGATATTCAAGTCGGGATTATAAGTCAGAAACTCACCTGACTGCAGTATATCGTCATGGCCGATGCCCGTCTCTGCGACTCCTGTTTGGCGGCTGCTCTGATACTCCCACTTAGCTTCAGCTCTTCGCGGGCTTTTAGTAGTCTAAATATAGATAGATAGATAAGAAAAAAAAGGTTACAACAGAAAGTTTCTTTACAGGAAGTTCCACGTTAAGTAGCACTCACATGGGGTCACCAGTCCAAGTGTTAGTACAACTTCGATGTGGTTGCTATATAGACATGCAAACATACGTTCAAGATGCTTCGAGAATTGATCAAACATGTGAGTACTTGTTACTCAATAATACATAAAGTCGTACCACATTCCGACCCGAAGGACCAGGCCCATGTTAAGAATAAATAAAGATAGAACTGACAAAACTAAGGGCTTCCTTTCTAAAACATAATTATTTTTATGTTATGTTCGTACAATAAATCATTAGTGTAGAATAAATTATTTCTATGTATTATCCCATGAGACTATTAGTTATTTTTGAAATATTAACTATTTCAATTACATATTCCGTTGAAGGAAGTAACAATTCTAATCAACCAATTTATTAACAAAAAAAAATCCACTATTTGTCAAGCCCCCTTTTTAATCATAACTATCCCACACCAAACAAGTAAGTTATCGTCATTCAATAATGTTTTTTTTTTTAAATTTCTTATTGAACAAATCTTCAACTCAATTGGAAGCCTTTTTCACATTCTTGTGACTTCATTTTACACACTTTGTTCACTTTCTAGCAGGTGTTAGGCAAAATGAGATTTCTCCAGGTGACCATTCCTATATGAAATGCCAGCAATATTTTCCTGGGTCGAGTTTCGAATTATCACATTCTGGACAATGAATGTGACAACCCTGGATTGATCACAGAGATACCTCATTTGACAGATATGTATAGTAAGATAAGCTAGTTGTATTTATCAATGAAACAGACATAAAAATGTGTATGCCCCTTTTAAGAAGTACATATCTTTATACCTCTCTTTTGCTTTTGGCAATGAATATCTGGCAATCCAGAGTCTAGCTTCTCTCAGCTCTGGTGGTCCCTCGTGGTACCAAGTACCTTCTCTTCCTCTGTCTCTTTCTATTCTAGCTTCTTCTTCTTCCAACTTCTTGTTTATGGCATCTTCTCCCAGACTGAAATGAAATGAAATATTTAGTAGTTTTAGAAAATTTATATCATCATACAATGAAGCATTTTATAAAGCTTTCAAATAAAATTTGATATCAAATATTAGCCACCTGACTGCCACACAGAGGGGTTTGATCCCTGGTAATCAACATTGGTGCAATAAGTATGTTTATTGACTGAAGTCTAGGTGTCAAATGTATATTATATATATTTATACAATGAATATAATAAGTTTTTTAACCAATTGTGTCAACACCCATAATACAAGTTATTAATAGCTTACCAAGTGTAAAATTTCCTCATATTACATTACATATAATATCATAAATAAAACAATTTAGAATATAATTTTAATGCAAATAATTATGTCAATTTTCATTTCATCCTTTATAGAATCTCTATTCGATTATCAAAATACATACAGAAATTTATAGTAGATATTTATAGTTGAATACTTACTAGCTTAATAAATCGCGCAATCTAACGCGTCGTTCAGCTGGACCTTCTCCAAACAGGCAAACTGGTTCACCCAATTGTCTTAAACTTCTCCGAACCTGGGAGAAATGGACAGCTCTTATTCTTGATTTTGTTATATTATCACATATGATATCTGTTCCTCAGAAGAAATATATTTACACTTATAAAAATTTTACAAACTATAAATTGTATTAATAAATTAATTTTATGCACAAACCATATTATTGGTACAATATCTGTGCTTGTTTTGAGAATTTTGCAATCAAATCAAAGTTTCAAACTTTGGGGCAACCTAAGTGTAAAAATATACAATTTTATAATTGTAATAATCAAAACATAAACCTCGTCATCATCTGTTGACACATTTAATTGCCTAGCCTTTCGTCTTCTTTCAAACTCTTCAAGAAGAGCTTTCTTATCCCTTGACATTTCTTCTTCAAGCTCCATGTATTCTAAAACAATTAATTAAGGATAATTACACAAAACGAAATCAGCGAGACTGGGCTTCTAGTTTAGTTAGGTGCTGAATGTAGGTACACAAAATAATTTTAATGCAACTTTATCATGTTGATTTTTTATGAGGGGTCTACTGTATTTGAAGATTGTATCCATTTTGTATTAGTGTTTTAAGCAATAGTCATGGAATAAAATCAGATTGACTGATTATATAGCTGTATGGAACAATAATAGTTGTATTGGTATGCTTGAAAAAATATAAATAAAAACACATAATTTACTGAATACTGCATTTTAAGATTACACTTAAATAATGTAAGGTGATACTTATAAAATTGAATAATTCCAAATCAAAATTCAGAGTTCTATTCTTCTTGGCATTTAGTATGAAATGTATATATTGGAAACTTATTTAAATAACTCATAATATATAATCTCTGTGTATTAGTATTAGTTATGGCCTTTAAATTTAAGAAACTGCACTATATTTACAAATTTCATCATTTAAATTTATTTACTTAGGGTTTCCCTCTAAAAGTGAATTTTCACTACATCTTTATGACTTTAAAAATTTAATCCACAATTACCATTTGATATCTGTATGTCTCCCAATTCTTTAGTATCACCATCTTCAACTCCTTCTTTGGCTGCTGCTGCAAGTGCAGCCAAACGTGCCTTTTCTTGTTCTTCCAGTGATCCATAGTAAACACCCCTGGGTTTCTTCACCAGAACAACATCATCATCATCAGACATTTTCAGGTTATGTTTGTTTACGAATAAACTTAATGACAATAATTGATTTAAATGTTGTACATAGTCACTACAATTCTTAATGAAATTGTTAAACTTAAGTAATGTAATGTAACTGACTAAAAATACAAATTAATAGCGGCAAACTAAACTGATTTCCAGTTATACTCAACAATCACAGATTACTATTCAATAGTATGTTAACTCAATCCTACTATATCTGTGGTTACTTCTACTTACCACTTAAAATTTAAAAGTCAAAGCTCAAACAAAATTTTGGAAGGTTATATCACCCTATTCGCTAGTCTTATGTCTGCACTCTGTGGTCCTATTTCCAAATTCATTAAATGACAACATCACTGATGTATATTTTCAACGTTATTCTACGCAATTAATTCATAGTCGTGATTATTTAAATTATTCGCACTATATTATTTATTGGGTTTTTATTCGTATTCAGTAAACTTAACGATTATTGCAATGATAACAGGAATGTTGTGATATTATAACCTCAAAGGAGTGTTTAAGTTTAAACGGAATTTTATATAAGACGCCTTCGTGATGGCTTTGCAGCTGTCTAGAAGAGAAGTGGAAGACTTGCGGTCTTCTATAGATCGGGCTATATACAGAACAATCGGAAAATCTGACAGTTCTTTACTATCTACTGTCTCTTCTTGTTTATCCAATGGGTAAGAATATTAGAACCTACTGTATATTAATTTTCTTGGTCGGTATACGATATAAAGTCAATGTATTGTTTCAGGTATGAACGGCGAAAGATAATTGATAGAATATCATCTCATATTGATTCAAAAAAAGCAAGCAAACTTGCTGACAAAGTAATAGCTCTGGCCCAGGAACTAATATCATCATCAAAATCACAAAAACGGAAACATGAGAGTAACGATAAAGATAAAGACAGTAAAAGGTATGATTTATTATTCATTCAGGTACAGTACAATATTATTTCTTAGGGGAAACTATGCTCTACTATTTTGTAAAAATCTTATGAAGTCCAGGCCAGCTGAGCTTAATAAACCCTATAAGTTATATTTCCTGGATACTTACTTTACAACAGTTTGTAAAGTAACTTTATAGCTTGGTGTGACACAGCAAAAATATAAAAATACCTATGATATTAACTTAAAACGTTCTTTGGCCTAGCCTTCCTATAATAATTTTTATTTTCAGTCACAAATCAACCCTTTGTATGTTACCTATTACCCATCTATATCTATTTTATGCTGTATAAAATTATGTGAATAATGTATATGTGATGTCTTCTAAATAATATTTTGTTGGATTAATGTTTCAGATCACGCCATGACGATAAATATGAAACTCGTGAAGAAAGAAGAGATAGACATGACAGAGAGAAGGAAAGAGACAAAGATAGAGATGATAAAGAGAAGGACAATGGATTAGAAATACCATCCATTATACCAGAGGGTGGGACTGTCGGCTCAAAGATGGCTGGTTTGAGTGCAGATAAAATAAAGGTATATAACATAATTTGTGAATGTATTTATAGTTAACATCAGCATCTCAGCATTAGCATATAGCTTATATTTGTTCATATAAAGATTAATTAATTTTGGATTATACACTTGTGAATGTTTATAATAAAGAATAAACAACATGAATGAACTCCATGCTTTCACCATTTATTTCTTTTCATCATTTTATTATTGACACAGTATAAATGTATAAATAATTAATGATATTGTGGCTGCATTTACATATTTTAGTGTACCATTACCAGTGGAGAGAACCAGTAATGAACCCCCCACTCTTTATTTATCTATATATATGTATAATTCTTCTGTGGGTGTGTATGTCACTGAACTTCTCTTAAACGACGGGACCGATTTTGATGAAATTTTTTGTGTGTGTTCAAGGGGATCTGGGAATGGTATAGATTCACAATTTTGTCAGCTGAACAATGTTTTTTAATTTTTAATTTATTAGTAGTTGTTGATTTTGAAATGTTTTACATTGGATCCGACAGACGGCGCTACCATCGCAGTGTAAAATTTTAAATAATATTCGAATAATTAATTGAAAATTGAAATCACATGTATGGCAAAACAATGTTTGCCGGATCAACTAGTATATATATCTTTGTATACTTTTAGTAGAAGTTGGAATTTCTATACAAAAATGTTAAAATCCGAGTCTGGGTGATTGGGTTAAGAGGATGGTTGGTACCTTATATACCTGGGAATAAAATTTAGTTTGAAAAGCTGATAGATATTATATCAAATATTAAGCGACAAATATTGGGTATCTAAATATATATTCTAAATATATATCTAATGATAAATTTGACTAAAGTGATGGATTTCCATGAGCAATAAGAAAATAAATAAATTGGTGTCTGGCTGGCGTTGTTACACATAAATTAATTTAGATGAAATTTTCATGTATATTTGGTCTATTTCATAGACAGCCTTTTTTTATTCCAGCTAATGATGGCCAATGCTCAAAAGGAGATTGAGGAGAGAAAGCGAGCACTAATGGCAATAAAAGGAGACAAGGGAAATGTGAATGTTGCCGCTCAAACTGCAAAACAGATAAGCAATCAGATGGGAAGCTCTATAGCACCACCCAGTGTTATCAAACCTATGCTGTATTCAAGGCCTCGTGAGTTTTCTTTATTATATATATTCTGGTGTTCAGAATCCCTAAAATGGCTTGATTGATGAGATTTTGTTTTTATGTTTAGTTGATCTGAGATTTTTTCCACTACAACATTTGCACATGTACATTTGCCCACTGATAGCAAATAATTCGCTATTATGACGTAATATGCTTTTAAAAATAGTTGTAGCGACATGATACAAGTTTCAAATGTTGTTTTTTATATTATTATAGTACACATTCAAAAGCATATTTTTTATATTATAAGCATTATTGTGTTGCATTCGGAAACAATGAGATACCTGCCATTCTGTAATAAATTTAAAACCAATATTCATTTATAGTTGAGGCAAAATATTATTCCCAAATTTTAACATTTACATACTATAATTTTCAGTAACTGGCGTCATATCGGCTGCGGAATTGGAGAAACAGCAAAAAATTGCAGAGCTACAGGCGAGGATACAGAGGAAATTGGCAGGTATAGTATGTTTTTATCTTAGTGTCTATGTAAGTTCATCAGTAAAGTTGTCATTATCAATAGATACCGTCTTGCAAATAATCATTTAGAACATTTAATGAATGTATATGTGTGGCTCTAAATATATTTATAGGTATAAATATTTATAGGTATAGTATATTTTTATCTTAGTATCTTTGTTAGGATCCCAGCGGAGAATATATGTAATGAGTGAATTTGTGTAAGAGTGTACCAAATTTAATTCGAAACGGCTAGACCAATTCTTTAACTTATTTATTTATAATTTATTAAAGAGTGCAATTTATTTTATAAAAACACTGTATTATTTCCTGTGATTAATATAATGTAATGTAATGTATGGAATTATTTTAAGGTGGTGCACTACATCCCGGGCTGTCTGGTCCAGCCCCATTGATTCTAGACAGAGAAGGACGGACTGTGGATCCAGCTGGTCGAAGAGTTCATCTGACTCAAGTCGCCCCAACACTCAAAGTAATTTTAAGTTTTTTAAAGCTAACAAAGATTTGATTAATTTTCATACGCTGGCAATGCATTTGGTACTCTGGCAGTGTGTCTGACTCAACATCAGATTGGCCTATTTTCCAAGTTTACTTCAAGAGAGTTTCAGTGAATTGATTTGACATTTAAAAGCAACGTCAGTTGATCATAACTTTGACATTATACATATTGTTGTCAAATGTCATTACTTTGAAAAGAGAAGAGACATTTAAAGAGTTTGTGAGTTTGCAGTTTGAGTTGCCACTTCCCTAATTGTAATTTTTTTAGGGAATTCAGGAATGAAGCCATTAAGGCCATTTATATTGACTTATAAGTGTTGCTTTAGTAAACAAATAACCATCTTTTAGATTGCCACCATCGCTGCTATTTTCACTTTCTAAATTTATTATTTATTACTTTCTTAGATTTTTTATTATAATTTCTATATTTTTATTTGAAAAAATATCCTCGTCAGACATAAAATATGAATAGACTTTTTTTAAATACTGTAACTTTGTTTGAAGAGGTTTGATTACTATGGTGTACATAAAAGTGGTGTGAATGTTTCAGGCGAACATCAGGGCCAAGCGTCGCGAGGAGTTCAAGGCGCAGCTGTCGGGGCAGGCGAGCGAGGCGCCCGTGGAGGCCCCGTGGATGGACTCGCGGGTGCCCAGCAAGGCCCCCGTCCGGCTCAAGAGGGCCCTGCGCTTCCACGAGCCCGGCAAGTTCCGCCAGATGGCGGAGCGCCTGAGGATGAAGGTCACTCTGCCTTTACCCCACGGAGCGATCTCCATTGATATTAACTTTTATTTATTATTATTTATTTAATTCTTTATCACACATTAACGTAATATATAATAAATAGTTGTATGATACAATATTAACAAATGAAAATGTGTAAAGGGCGGCCATATCGCTACTAAGCGATCTCTTCCAGGCAACCCAACAGTGAAGGAGATATTAAAGCCGGTTGTAAAGGGAACACAAGAAAGAGTGTTACTGTATAGACAGGAGAGAAAAATAATAATTATAGAGTTTTTAAAATAATAGTTAGTACATTTAGTTATTGCTAGTGACAAAATTCATTAAACTCGATTAAGTGGTATAGGTTATATTCAGCCTAGTGGTTAATTTAAAATATAATAATTTAAAGTAGTATATTGTATCAACTATTAGAGTAGCAGACATTTGCCTTTAAATTTCATTAAACTCATCGTCAATAGAATACAAATTACCCTTTAAACATGTGCCAGTGTAAGTATGAACTAGAAATTTGAAAAATAGGTCGACCATGTTTGGAATATTTGTAAGGGGTCATGAACATTGGACATGCCATACGAAATCGCGCGAACTCACGTAACTTTATATTTGCAGGCTCAATTGGAGAAATTGCAGAACGAAATCTCGCAAATAGCGAGGAAGACCGGGATATCATCAGCGACGAAGCTGGCCCTGCTCGCGTCTGATGTCCCGGACTCCGATAGAGTGCCCGACATCGAATGGTAATTCTCCTATTCCTCTTAAAGGCTTTCGATACTCAGGGGAACATATTGGGTTCTTCCAGAAGATATCTGGGAGGGTCACCTTCAGGGCATAGTAATTTTTCTGGTCAACTACCCATAGCAACGATACATTAATGATTTTTCAATTCGATTTCTGAGATTTCTACATTTCATACAAATTAGATTACGATATATAATATAAAATTGAAATTGACTTAAATATGATAAAATTATTTGTAGGTGGGATAGCGTGATACTCATGACACCCGAAGAGCGCGAGGCGAGGCGTAAGAACGCGAAAGAGAAAGACGAACGGACGGACATACAACGCGTCGAGGACTGCAATATCGGCGATGATGACATCGTTGATAATTTGAACGCTGATGCCATCACCAATCTGGTTGAGCATCCGCAACAGCTGAGACCGCCGAGTAAGTTTATTTAAATAATATCGCTTCTTCTTATCTACCGTCTGTTTCGGGCTTTTTAAAATCAGGTTATATCACAAAATAACTCCTTTGAACGATGGTAGAAGACGGGCATCATTTTTTTTAAATTTTGTCAGGCCACTTTTGTAGCAGCCAGACCAATTTAAAAAAAGAATCATTTCGCTCGTTTTTAATTTTATGTATTTTTTTTTATTTTGTTAGGCCACATTTGTAGCAGCCAGACCAATTTAAAAGAAGAATTCATTTCGCGCGTTTTTAGCGTTATGGATTTTTTTATTTTGTCATTCCGCTTTTTTTGGCAGCCAGTAACGTTTACAATAACTAAATTCCAAATTCAAAAAATTACAAGTGTTTTGTTTAACTTGTATCTCTATAAATTAACTTAAACACAAAAATAACTTTTATTGAGATTAGTTTACGTCTTTACGGAGTTTATGCCCACTATGTATAAAGGTGTGTTCAGTGCTAAAAGTTACTTGATGTATTTATTAAAAAACAAAGATATTTCAATTGTTTATTAACCAATTGGAACGCAACCTGGACCTATCTTTTTATAATTAACCGGGCATCCACTACTTCTACACATGAAGCATGTTTGTTTCAACACCTTTTCATCTTCCGTTTCCCCTGCGCTCACTTCAATTCTATTCTGTGCTTCATTATTGCCATTACTCTGGGGAAGAGAATTTCTATTATTATTAACAGTTTGATAAAAGGATCTATTTATATTATTATAATTACTTCGGAATGGTGTGTAAGCTGTACTTGGGTAGTTTTGGTTATCATATGCTTGTTCATACTGTCTATTATTGACTATATTTCTGTTATATGGGTTATTTGGATAGCCTCTGTCGTCATAACCATAGGGATCTGGAACAGATGATATATAATTTTCATTTGCTTTTCCATTTATCATGTTATCGTCTATAATAACAACTTGTTCACGCCTCGTGTAGTTATGTATCTTTTCGACCATATTGTTGAAGAAGTCTGTAACACCGTTTCGCTTACGTATGATTATATCTTTTTCCTTTGGTATCTCACGGTTGCTTCTCTTTCGTCTGTATCCGAAGAGTCTTTTTATTGGGTTAACGATTATCTTATCCAGTAAACTTTCGTCTCCATCCATTTTGTGTTTAGGCGTGTTTTTATTTTTATCAATTTGTGTGTTGTGTTTTTCATCTGCGTCGGATGATTTGTGTTTATTATGTGCGTTTGTGCTGTCTGTGTCGGCATATCTATTGGGATGCACGTCTTCGCCATAATGCCGTACGTCTTCCTGTTCGTTGTATCCTGGAATGTAAGTGCGACTTAAAGTTCGGTAGCCGTTGATTTTCTTTCGACCGTTTCTGTCGTATTCATAAGTTGGCATGTAGTAGCTCCTTTTAAAACGAGTATTTACATGCTTTCGATTCTTTTCTTTAGAGTCTGCTGAATTTTTAGGTTGTTTTTTTGTATTAGGCTTATGATTTTTACCTTTATGGGGTCTATTTTGTGGTCTTTTTGCTAGCGGTCTGGTGCCTTGTTTTGGTTTACCTCTGTTTATATTTCTGTGCGGGTACACTATGAATTCGCCGTTGTTATCATAGTCTAATGAATCGACGAATCCCACGCGTTTTTCATTTTGTTTGGTAATTTGAGACTCTCTATTACTCTGTCTTGGATTTTGAAATTGAGTATAATCTTCATAGTCGTTGCTTTCTCTTTGTTTCTTTGTGGGTTGAGTACTCCGAGTCGTGAGATCCACACTGTGTTTGGTTGTTGGTCGTTTAGTTGTCGATGGTTTTCTCGCATCGTTGTTGTTTTTTTGAACTCCTTCCTCTTTCGGTGTTTGGACACTTTTGTTTTTAGAGTTGAAGGCTTCATTGTCAAATCTGTCGTCGATTGTATATCCTGGGATGTACGTATCGCTGAGCGGATAGTAAGCTTGGGTGTTTCCTGGTTTTGCCAAATAATAGCTCCTTTTCGTTCGCTTTTGTTTTTCATTGTCATACTCGATGATTTTCATCGGTTTCTCTGTGGTTGTGATATTATGTTTCTCATTGTTCTGCTCACTGTTAGTTATATTCGACTTAACAGGTCCTTTCTCAAAATTGAACACATCTTGTGGCTGATTATATCCGGGAACGAATGTATGACTAAGCGGGTAATAAACCTGCCCGTTATTCGTTGAGTTAGTGAATTCATTGTGTTTGTTTGTTTTATTCTGATAAGTGTCCACTGAAACTGGTGTTTTGTATATAAAATTACCACCGTTTTCGTAATCGTTATAGTCTTCGTAACTTGGAGCTGTTGTTGAATTAAATTCAGTTGTGTTATGATTTAAAGTTGTATTAACCTCATCCAGAGAGTGCGAGATGGGTGAAGTTACATTTAAAGTTGCAGGCGTTGAAGTGGCCTTATCTAGAGGTGTCGCGATCCGTATATAATAGCTCCGCTTCAGTCGTTTTTCTTTATTGGCATCTAAATTACCCGCGACACTTATTTGTTCATTTTTCACTAACTCATTGACACTCCGATCATCACTTCCAACAGGATTTGGTTCGATGTTCACATCACTGATCGATTTTTTGACTCGTAAATTAGGATTGAGCTGGGGATCGATGTTGTAATTGTGCGATTTGGCGATTATATTCGCGATGGCTGCTAACGTGTAGATCGGCAGGAGCATTGTGATGTTTTGTATTGGTCAGCAATGTTTAAATACAGGTTTGTATGACGCACGAGATTTGATATAGCCGAGACTTTGGAATTGTTTGCTGGTTATTATTATGAGTCTATATTGAACAGCGTTTTGGTATAATGTGTTTTGTTTAAGGGTTTTAATGCTTTTGTATTTCTTTGCTGTATTTCTTTAAAAATTAATTTTGTGTGTGCTTTTTTTTGGATATTTATGTTAGGTTAGAGATTTCTATATCAACAAGTGATATCTTTTCTTATTCTTTTCTTATAAAGAACTTAATTTAAAAATACCTTTAAGCAAAATTGGTGAAGCCGTTCAGGCAGACAAAACAGCTTATTGTATATATTAAATGCATACAACAATATTTCGAACGATTTTCCTCAAAGCTTTGAATCACGTTTTAAACATACGCCGTGCCGTTGTATTTGAAATGATTGGGATGAAACTTTGCATATTTTGTTAAAATAGTTTGACGATACAATTGGCGCAATGGTTGCCATCCCTGGACCGTAGGATCCCGGGTTCGATCCCTGTACGGTCAATATTTGTGTATAATAATAATTTATTATAGTCTGAGTGTTATAAACAAGTATTTATAAAATTATGTTTATATTTATAAAATTATATGTTTAGTCAAATATCTTACACCTATGTTTAATTCATTACATCCATTTTGTAAAAACTCGAATGAAAGACAGTACCGCTTAAAAAGCCGGCACCGCATCCACCAGCGGTCCAGCTGTGTACAAATTTGCACGTTTGTAATATTAGTAGTTTATAAATTTTAATACCATGACAAGTGGATTTTTATTATCCTGTTATATTGCTTCTCACGATAAGGAAAATCTGTCGTGACGTCTATACAAAGATATATAAATAAATAATAATATAAATCACTTAGAAGTTACGTAATGCGTAAGAGTATATAAATCTGTCATAATGTTGATGACTCCTAAACTACTTAACCGATTTTAGTTTTTAAGTTGTTTTATTCTGAATTTTCTTCCTTATATGGTGTATTATAATAAAAATAATGGGAAAATAAAAATAGAAACCGAAGGATAATCTATAATAAGGAGTTTTATCCACCATTGTCATATGACATATTGTGTATAATTGCCAGTCACGAATAATATTTTTAAAATTATTTATATTGAGATTTCGATTTTTAATCTGCCTGTTGATTTTATTGTATATGCGAATATTTCGGTTAGATAAACCCGCTCGCTTGAGGAAAATGTTGCGAATATCATTTGCGATACATTAATTCGTCTGTTTCTTACAAGATCTAGGGTCCAGGGCATAAATCTATTTTCTGTGAGCCGATGTCTTCATTAATTGAACATTGTGTCATTACTGGCTGCAATTAGTTCCTTCGTGACACACAAAACTGTATTCGATTCCTGGCAAAGGCTGATTGAATTCCAAAATACACTAATTCATTTTAGTTAAATAGATTCCGCATAGATTCGGTATATATAAAAAATTCGGTGTATACAAAATTAATTAAACTCAATTAAGTGGTATAGGTTATATTCAGCCTAGTGGTTAATTTAAAATATATTAGTATACTAGCTGAAAATGTAGGGGTGGACTACCCTTAATATTTAGGGGGATGAAAAATAGATGTTGGCCGATTCTCAGACCTACTCAATACAATAATTTAAACCCCAATATCCAATCGTAATAGAAAACATTCGCGTTGGTGGACGTAAAGAGTGTACGAAGTTTGTAATATATAAACAATAATTAATAAATATTTAATGACTTTTAGCGGAACCCCTAAAACCCACGTACATGCCAGTATTTCTTACCAAGAAGGAGAGGAAGAAGTTAAGAAGACAGAGTAGAAGAGAAGCGTGGAAGGAGGAGCAGGAGAAAGTGAGGCTTGGGTTGGAAGCGCCGCCCGAGCCGAAGCTGAGGTATGTGATAATAGAATTGGCTGATTAATATACCCAGGATAAATTATGTATATGTGTGTATGTATATAGAAACATGTTAAACAAGTGAGTCGGACGCGCGTAGCAAGTTTGAGAAACGTCTATTGTAAGAATATTATATTTTTACGTTCTTATTGTACTAGTGTGTAACATTGGTGATTACCGAGGCGATATTGAGATCCGAGCCGTTCACACAGTTGTAAATAAAATAACAAACATTATTTTAACAGTGGAGACGAGTCGTAAAATAGTTCGCTATGAAGGGAAAAATAATCAGTTTTCCTATGCGCGCCTTGCAGGCTGCAATCAGTCTTTCTGTCACGTAGAAAATGGGGAATTTTTCTTTTATTAATGAGAAAACACATGTGTGTGTGAAAGTTTATTTAAATTGTCTATTTCAGTGTTTTATCAACCTGTTTCATGATGCGACCCCTGGTATAAAAAAATATTTCACGACCCCCTTTGACTTTCGGTTTTTTATCATGTATGTAGGTGTATGTTACGGTATTACCATTAACAATATTAATTGTCTTTATTTTTTTTTCTAAAGTACCCATTTTTTTCGAACTCTGGCGACCCCTCTAGAGAACCCGACCTCTACCTGTGACCTGTGATTGAAAAGCAATGATTTATTTCAATAAGACGTTGCATGAAATGAACAAGCAATAAGAACACTTAAGTTCTATTGAACAAGATCGTCTTTTGAAAAAACTTTTTTTTTTAAATAAAGCAACTCAACCAACAGAATAAAAAAAATCTATAATTCGTTTGATTATGGGTGTCGTTATGGTTGATAAGTTAATATAACTGTTACTCATTTAAAGAAAAACACTTTTTAACGGATTTTAGTTATGTATTTCTTTTGTAAAATTTAAATATAATTATATTATTTAAATCAAATTCCCGACGTTTCGCGTGCTTTGCAGCGTGCGTGGTCACGGTAGACTGAAGACAAAAGGTGTTAATTGTCAAAATAAGTGTCACAGCTGCAGAGAGGTTGTGTGTTATCTGTATTCATTGACCCGGAGTTGGTATCGACTAAAACCGGAACGATTTTTACAGAACTGGCTCACGGTGTCCTCCAGTTCCAAAAATGGGAACAATTTTAAATAATGTAATTATATTTAAATTTTACAAAAGAAATACATAACTAAATCCGTTAAAGTGTTTTTCTTTGGATATCTAAATATCTATTTATCTATATAGAGATAATCTGTCAAAATTTTTGACTTTCACGGTTGATGAAATCCGCCTGGTGATAGAGAAGTGATGAGGTCGTTTTTAACCATTGGGTAACGTACTTATGAGTTTTCTAGTGGCAAAGCTCTACGTTTGTTTTTTCCAGAATATCGAACCTGATGAGGGCGCTCGGTACGGAAGCGGTGCAAGACCCGACGGCTATCGAGGCAAAAGTTCGAGAGCAAATTGCGAAGAGACAGAAGACTCACTTGGAGGCGAACAAGGCCCGAGCGCTGACGAAGGAGCAGAAGAGAGAGAAGGTAAGAGATAGTATTATAAACACGAGAGTTTTCAAATGTGGATCGGTGTTTTACACTTTAGATTTAAAACTACTGAATTTTAAACTTTACATTTTACATCAGAATATCACAGAGGCTATAATTTATATTATATCTATACTAGCTGACCCGGCAAATGCTTTGCCATAAATGTGATTTCAGAAATCATTTTTTTAGTTCAATAAAAATAATTATCATCTTAACAATAGAATGTTTATAATCGAAAGCGTTTTAAACAAGTACAGCCATGCTTGATTTAGGTTTATAAATTAATCTTTATATGACACGTATGTCTGTTTACCATGGCAGTGCCATCCATTGATTACTTACTCAATCCATTCGAAAAGTATCGACATCTGTTAAAATCTTTTGGAGTTAACAGATAATTGTGGCTGTCAATTAATTATAGACAAATTCTTTGCAATAAAATAAAATTGCGACTATAATTAAAGATCTAAGCTATCCTATCTCTTAAGTTGGACCAATCACGGTGTGCCAATTTAATTTAAAATCGGTTGAATAGTTAAGGATTCCATCGCGGACAAACATCGTGACAGGAGATTTATATATATTAAGATATATTTAATTTTGATGGCACTGTTTAATTAACAGTAATTTGAGTTAATCATACTAACTCAAATGAATTATTTGTTTTCAGCCGGATTGTAAAATGAAATAGTTAAATTATATAACCCGATTCCAATTTGTAAAGTTTATTATGACGTGGTTAAATTAAGATCTCCTTTATTTCAGATCGACAGGAAAATTCGCGAAGATACAACTATGGGCGTAAATGTGGCTGTGTATAGGTAAATTTTCTATTATCTTCTCATAGAAAATTCCCCCCTTTTTCAGAAAAAATGAAAATAATCCCCTACTAAAAATTTGCGCTTACTGTTTTCTTCGTAGGTTAATTTATTGAGACAATATATCTAGATTTAGAGTTTATAGATTTGTAATCTGTTTAAATTACATTTTAACGAAATATAAAACTTTTTCATGATTGCCATAACTCTGAAATTGAGTTCTTCGAATAGTTCGATGATAAAATGGTGGCGAGTCTGATGTACACACTCTAAACTAAAATCTCTAAATGTAGCTTTAGACCTGTCAAACAGTTTTAGAGAGCGTTACCTATTCTGTACATCTCTAAATTTATAGCAATAAGGTTTAAATTGTCAATGTAGAAACATATAGAATAGCTTACACACGTTTGACAGGTCTAAACCTAAATTTAGAGATTTTTAGTTTTATAGGTGTACATCAGAATCGCCACCAATATATTGTTTATAACGTAAATATCATTAATTTAATTATAACATTGATGATAAGAGAGGACTTGATATCTACTAGAGATTTCTTAAAAGCACATTCCTAAAGTTTCAGATGATTTTTTTACTACGATTTAAATTGATAATTCGTTTCTGTTTACTAATTAATATAAATTAGTCATGGCTGATAGAACGAGGATAAATAACAATGAAACCGCATTGTTAATTATTGACGATGACCTGATAAAACGTCATGGTTAAGGACGTTATAGGCGATCCTCCATGATCCTGCATTCGAACCTACAAATCGATTTATCTCTGCATATAATTGCTTTTATTAACATATTTTGAAGAAAAACACTTTGTTAACGGATTAAGCTATGTATTTTTTATAAAATTTAAGTATTATTTTAAAATTTATTATATTATTTTAAAATTTTCCCGACGTTTCGCGTCTTTGCATTTAAAATGAATATATTAGAAAATTTTTAGATGGACCTATGTGATACACAGTCCGGCTCGAAGGACCAATGGCTGATATGAAGAAGCTATAACTAGTATTCGTTTATCAAAACTCCTCTTTTTAGTTTTCGTAAAAATCGTGTCCGAGAGTCCATTTTTTTATATCTCCTAGTTTCTGATTAGCCAAGTTTTTTGTGATTACATAAAACATGAAAATCTATATTTCCAATGTACATGATTAATATTACAGGATCAAGGATCTGTTCGAGTGCGCGTCGGCGAAATTCAAGGTCGAAGTGAACGCTCAACAACTGCACATGACGGGTTGTGTTGTGTTGCATCGCGGCTGCTGCGTGGTTGTTGTCGAAGGGGGGCCCAAACAACACGCGAAGTATAAGAGGTGAGTTGTTGGGATATCGCGGAGGCTAGCGCACCAGCGAACCCTCTAAATGAATATGCCCCGAAACACATTGGACACAATCCATTTGGGGCTCATCTATCAAAATTATTTTATATCAGATTCGACTCACTGTCGACCGAGCCACGAGCTCAACAGTTTGTTTGAACGTGCTAATCTAAGGAACGACTGGTCGACAGGTTGATGCTGAACCGTATAAAGTGGGAGGAGGATACGATAAAGGAGTTGGACGGGACCGAAGCGCCGAACAGCTGCCACTTGGTCTGGGAGGGCACCACCGCCCATCGGGCCTTCGGGGACATCAAATTTAAGGTGAACATATTGTCCTTTATTAACATTACTATTACTCATTTAAAAATATTAAGTTATGTATTTTTACAAAATTTAAATATATTTACATTATAGTGGATACCAACTCCGGGGCAATGAATACAGATAACACAACCTCTCTGCAGCTGTGACACTCATTTTGACAATTGACACCTTTTGTCTTCAGTCTACCGTCACCTCGCACGCTGTAAACGTCGGGAAAATTAAAAAATAATGTAATATACTTAAATTTTGTAAAACAAAAAAAAATTAATCCGTTGACAAAGTGTTCTTTTAAGGTTATTGATAGCACAATTTCACATTGCATTAATAAATAATAATATATATCAATTCCGATGCCAGGTGATGCCAACAGAGAAACAGGCGCGCGAATTATTCCAGAAGCACAAAGTGGAGCATTACTGGGACCTGGCCTACAGTGGGGCCGTGCTGGGTACCACCGACGAACCATAGATCCAGCTCAACCATTCCCGTTTGAATGATGACCCAAAATAATAACGGGGCTTGTCCGATTTTGATCCGTGTGGGTCAAATTGATTTAATATTATTTGAACTGTAAGCGTCTAAAATTGTCCCAATTTGAAGTTGGTCAAGGACCTGAGTCAATTGTTTGGGAGAATGTTTAGGCCTCTAAAGAAATTTATTTGATGTCATTTCAATAAGGTTTAGATGGAAAACATATTTTTCGCCCACGACTTATGTAAATTGAAATGAGATATAGAATAAAGTCATATTTAGTACTTTTATTGTTTTATTAATTTACCAAATATTATTACCCTTATAGATTTCATTTTCTTATATATATAATTCGCTTGCTATCTGGCCATTGAAAAATACAACTTTATTAGTCCTTTTAACAGACGGTTAACTTTATTCGCTATTTATATGTTCAGTTATTCGATGATTGAACAATCAGCCTTTTAGCGGTAACAGTAAAACGTCATTAGCGAATTTTTTAACGTCCAAAATACTACATTTTTAGTATGTGGCCACCCCGAACTTGTTTTAATTAGTATTTTGCTCTTTGTCTGGGAAAGTGGCGCCAGAAATACGTTTGCAGTGAAAATTTGAACCTTCTTACTTCAACGGTTCACATGATGCGGCGAAATCTTTCAAAACACCATATTTTTTAAATAATATATGGTATTGGTTTCCCGATTGATTATAATTATCACGAACGAATAAAAAACACGTTAAAACTAATAATTTATTTCAATACAAATACACAAAATTGCATAGAATGCCAGTGTCATAATTTTAAAGAGTACAGTATAAATCAGTGGTATAAGTGGAAGATATTTGAATCGTTTGAAGGTTTCTTCGAATTTTTCACATTGGTTAAAAGAAGTTCTACTAGAGGCAAATTAAGTTTCTGATACTCCACTTATAACGCCGAAAAGCCTTAAAAATATTTTGTAAACACAGATTGTCGAACCATATTTAACATTTAACACCAGGGGGCGTTTAACAAAATAGAATAAAACCGTACTATAAGTAGCAAAAAAAGTGTAAAAATATCTAAAACACGGGGAAAAATTAAATGGCAACACTGGTGTTAAACTTTAAACGTCTATGGCCCAAGTCCGTCCTACTAAAACGCTTTAATAAAAATCAACTTGTCATTTTAACAACGCTAGACTTATTCTAGGTAATGTCAAATTGATAAAACCCAGAGACAAAAAAAATAGAAAAAAATATAATTCTTGTAAAATTATCGTAAAAGTAACAAACTGTACTTAATGATTTCTCCAACATGGCGGCTCTGTTAGTGTTGCTAGTATAAAATACAGGCGCATCGTGACGCAATGGAACCGCCGCCACGTTGCATAAATCAGGGCGTAAAATAATTTAAAAAACTACCAAAGTAGGCTAGCCGATAAATTCTTAAATGTACATCGATAGTGCTATATATTATATTAAATTTGTAACGGCAACACAGTACACGTCCGCCATTTTGCGGAATGTACGCGTGCACTTAAAAGCACGAATGGCGAAGGGCGACCTCCCAACATGAAAGCATTACATGCTAATATAAAAACATACGTAATGCACCTTGTCCGCTCATTTTGAACACTCGAATCGTCAACAAATTTAAACATTTCATTTCAATCAACACAATAATTTCATTGAGTATTTATTCGCTCAAAATTCACGGACGCAAATAAAATTATTTAAAACAAAAACGTAAAATATTAATTGGGCTTGGCAAGTTATCATTGGATGCCATACGAAAAAAATTCATTAGTTTCACAAAATTCTGCGTTTTAGCTTTTGAACGGCTTATTCAGAACTCGATACTGGACAAGTACAATTTCATTTTGTGCAAAACACAATACGTTAAAATGTTCAGTAATTTCATTGCGTCGTCAAATAATGTATGTTTGTGTGTGTGTATTTAGTTCTGAATAAGAACGTTATGCCCGGAGCCTATACATTACAAAATAGAACGACCAATACGAATCGCATGTTTGTATGGAAAACTCACTGCTGCACAGAATATAATATCTAAAGAGTATATTTATGTGTCATATGCACAATATTCCACCAAACACACAAATTGTGTATTGGTTGCTTTATCCGTAAACAGGCCGGTAGGTGGGTAAACCAAGCGTTAAACTTAAACTCTTAATTACACGTATTTTGAAAGCGAGATGGCAGTGTTGTTTGTCAATTTTATCTGGGAACAAAATAGGATATTTTCATTTATACGTTTACGTACAGCGTATACGAACTTTATTTTAACTGACTGGCTTCTCAAACACGACATTCCTTTTGTAAAACATTGAAAATTTGTATAGAAAACTAATATAAAGGAAAAATTCACTATAACATGAGACAACAGATGTTATATAATGGTTGTCAATTAAGGTACGTTTTCAAATTGATTATCAATCACTAAAATGTCATGTGTTTTGAAATGTTAAATACCTCTAAGCTGGTTGCGGCGTGCTGGACTTCTCCTTCTTCTTTTCTTTCTTCTTCTTCAGGAAGGAGGGGGTCCTCAAGCCCTTCTTCTTCTTCTTATCTTTTTTAGGCGAGTCCTCGGTAGACACTTCCTTGGACGGGGAACCCTGAAAAGCAGTCTTCTATTAGAACTCGTGAAATTTTATTTTTACATACTTATTTCTGGCACCGATATCCAAAAATTAGCAAATTTTGTTTGGAGTACTTTACCTCTTTACTGCTGTGGGAAAAGGTGCTTTGATGCGCGTCGGAATGATCCCCGTTGAGAGTGTATTCGCCTGAAATGTTTAAATATTGTTTTTATTAAAATTGTATAAACGTAAACATTAATATTTCAGATCTCTTGTCTAAATCAAACCCAAATTAAGTCATTTATATAAGTTACAATTAACCTCATTACAAATAACTAAAGACAATTTAAATTAAACAGTTAAATAACATTACATTAACTTTATCAATATACCATATACCAAAAATAAAATTCCCTTACCTTTTGTTAATACCACTTGCCTTAAAATAAAACTTAAAAATGCATGCAAAGTTTATTAGCAACAATCACAATGAAAATGCAAACAAATTAACACAGATAGATTCTAACATTCAATGTGTTCTAAATAACTAATTCACATAACTATGTTAAAACCCATCTCGCAAAATTCAAACAAATATTTTTAAATATTAATGTAGCAAACAAAGATCTAATGCAATTATAGCAATATTTTGACATCAACATAAAATACACAAACATTGTTTTACATGGAAAAATTAGCATTTGGCTGGTGCAATGTAGAATTATTAGATTTTTAAAACAATGTCAGTTGTTCGTACTCATTCGTGTTTTTTTGCGTTAGGAAATAGAATGTCAGTGTCTTAGAATTTTCTTTCACCTATTATCGAACCCAGAACCCACCCTGGTGTTACCTACAGCAATTTGAATAGCTAATCAAACAATATTAAATGAAAGCTGTTTCATTGATAGCTGTATACATGTGAGCTTTGTCATACTAAAGATTATTTGTTGCTGAAATATGTTAAATTATACGTTCACAAAATATTCCAGTTTTAAAAGCATCACCGGAAACCGCAAAGTTCCAGCCTTGCTTATCACAGACTATTCTCAAATTTAGTATAATTAAGATCGCTTAACTCAAAACTCTCCGTCATCCTGTAATTGGATAGGATTCTATAAAACAAGGAATCGTCAGCCGGTGGCCAACTACTTGCCAAGCGACGTTTTTCCCTTAAATCGTATATCAATTTCCCTTCCATTTTCTCCGACTCGCAGCTCTCATATTTAGAAAATGTTTCGTTGGAAAAATCATTTCTCTCAATTACCCTCTCATTGTTGGCCTCATCAAAATCAACAACATAATAGCTAGGTATCGAATCATCGTTGAATTTTTTCAATGATCTACCCTCATTTTCGATTTCTATATCGTCTGTGAAGGACACCCAATATTTTATACCACCCCGATGCGCTGTTTGAGACATTGACAATACCTGAGTCTTTTTTACAAATGGGGATAGTATAGAATCGTCGCGTTCGTACAAACTAGCATTTATAGGCGATTCGGGGCATTGGAATACCTCTCTTTGTGGTGTTGAAGAACGGCTGAATTGCGAATCGACAAATGCCTCGTTCATTTTTTCCTCTATAACGAACGTTTCATTAATAGACTCATCTTTGATATTCACCGAAGTGATTGCTTTATCTAGCAAATCGCTTATAATATTTGCCGCTTCGTTATCACTCAAATTCCATTCAGTGATAGGATTTTCAATATATTTACTTTGTGCTTCTTCTGGGAGTCTTTCTAGGTCGTCATTTTCATCTTCATAAAAGGGCAATTCTTCATTACTCTCAGAAGTATTTGAGCCTATATTATCTAAATATAGAGGAACACCATGACTAATGTGTATTTCTGTTTGTAGATTATCGCTCTTGTTGTCAAAATGTTTTGTTATGTTATTATGCACAGTTTTTGCTTCTACAACATCTCCACTTTGATTACAGTTGAAATCAGAAAATAATCCTATCCACGCGCGCGATGTTGTTAGCAAAATATCTTCTACATCAACGATGGTAATAACTGTTTTAGTAGTCTTTTTTGATTCTCGGCTGCGACTTAACCATACAGCTTTGTTGAAAATGTAATATAACACTGCCTCAGCGATTTTCCATGAATCAGTCATGAAAGAGTCTGAAACATCCACTTGTGTGTAGTCTTGCATATTGTTCTCTATATCACTAATAAAATCAATTATAGAAAAGGACTCATTCGGTTCATTGTTCACGAATTGAACCTCTTTCGTAAATAGATTTACATTTTCGTACCTTTCAAAATTTATTTTGCCTAAGATAAAATCTATTATTTCTGAAACAGCTTCCAATTTTTCGAATTCAGCAGTAGAATCGAAACTAGCAATAGTTGATACGGTACTCATCTCACAGCTAGATCTAGAGTCAGTTTGAAAAAAAGATTTCCGTTTTGGTGGTTCTTTGGGTTGTTTAAAATCATCAAAAAAAGCATTTTTGTCTAATTCTTGATTTTTTGGTAAATTTTTAGAATTGGCGACCGGTAAATCTGTTTCAGAGTGTTCTGTTTTATTACTGTCACTGGTTGATTCTTCGTAGCTTTTCGATTCCTCTAAAATGGGCTCTAGAATGGTCTTTTTAGGTGTTTCTTTCTTTAACGGAGAAAGTCTTGGACTGTCTTTCCTTTCATATTCTTCGCAGTATAAGTTAATTGGTACCGAATAATCTCTGATATCTTTGTCAACAAGATTTTTAACTGGACTTTGATATACGATAGTATCTATATCTTGTAACATGTCCTCTGAGAAGCTGTGATATTCGCCTTCAGATTCCAGAGTGTTATTAATGAAATCTGTCTGAGTTTCAGTTGTTACGTATTCGGCTCTGAAAATGCCGTCACTTATAGCGTTCTTCAATGTACTTTTCTCGATCTCAGTTTGTTGAACTTCATCCGTTTCTGTAACCGTATTTTGTGAGAAACAGTTGCTTACATCATCGAAATAGTCATCTTCAGTGAATTCTTGACTCTCAACGAATTCCTCGTCACGTTTCAAGTCGAGTTTTGGCTCATCGCGTTTAGCAATCTTTGGCTTTTCAATTTCTTCGACATCGTTAGCAATGTTATCAATCGAATAGTATAAAGAACCGTACTGTTTGTATCTAGGATCAATCTTGCGTATTTCGGAAACATTATTTATGGAACCACAGCTCTTGCATTTTGGGACATGGAAGTGTTCAGGTTCAGGGTTATTTATATAGGAATTAACGAACGCACCATGCGACCTAGTTCTATACACAGAAGTGAATTCAGATTTAAGCTTTCTTGGCAGAGACCTAGTACGCATATGATATTTAGGATATGAATCTAGCGATTGTAGGGAAAATGTACTAGAACTACTGACATTGTCTTGGTTATAAACATCTAACGAATTATTAGTAGACGTTAGTTTCTGGTTTAGACTTTGTTTACATTTTGGTTCTTGGTATTTTTGTACAATATTGTTAAAATTGGGACTTCGGGAATAGCTGTGAAGGGTGCGTTTGTGAGCGTCGTGCGGTGTAAACTTTGTACCTGCAGCCAAGGGTTTGTTATCAAGCAGTGATAAGCATGCAATTATAATTAACTGTGCTAAGATTTAAAACATAATAATAAGCAGAACATAACATAAACCATGAAAACAACAAATGATTAAACTTATATCTTGTCTGGTAATTTGTTTATGAGACCCAAGTTAGTTAGTGAGCTAAGAATGTTTAGGAAAAACAGAGTCAAATAAACAGGAAAAGAGTTTCGATAACATTGAAGACGCCACAAAAAATACAACAGATGTCCATTCAAATTCTCATCTTAGACTTTAAGATAAACACCGTAATATTTATTATTTGAATTACTTTTTGAAATCTCATACACTATATAGCTGCCTGCCATTCTCTAAAATCAATGTCTATCTCTCCTTAAAAACCAATATTTCTTTCATACATACAAACAAACATCCTTTCATTTAATCAATACAATTCAGTCTTGGTCATGGACAAAAAATAGCTTCGTGAAAAGAATCCAGAATTCCATAAGTCTTTCTCTCTCGCACTTCCACTATAACATTACAACCTCCTCATTCACTTTGTATAACTATTAATACGATTCATTGCATCTCTTTCACACGCATACAAACACATATACCCATCTCCCTCCTACCTTTCACAGTCTGCTGAACAGCAGCATACTGAGTGCGAACAATCACATGCTGTTCGGGAATAACTGATGTATCCGGGATACTTGGGGAGGTAACTCCAGAAGGAATAGAATCCAAGAAGACCTCATCATCAGACAACAGGTTCGGATCTTTGTAAAAAAGCTCAGGCCGGTTTTTATGTATGTACATTCAAATTGAGCCAATTACATTACATGTATAGCGTTAAAGTTGTAATGTTTTAGGAGGAAGGATTCTTTGAGAGGTTTTAATAGAGGCTTGGGACCATCACCCATATTAATTTAGTTATTCTTGGTCAAATTAAAAATAATACCTTTTAGTATCTAAGGTCGTGAGTTCAAACTCTTTTAAGGATTAGTAAATAAAAATCGAAAATATGACCCAAAAAATCAATTTAAATGTTATTTTTTTGTAGTCGGAGGGTACTACGGATTTTATGTAACTGACCTCTGGTCCTATCGGCGTGGTCACGTTCGGCAGCCAAGAAATCGGTCGTATCAACTACAAGGAAATATACATTCAAACATGCAAATATCCTAAATCATTCCAATGCATAAGGTATACTTAAAAATGTAAAAAACATTGAAATGACATATTTTTTAAAACTACCCTCATAACATTTTAACATTAACCAGCAAATTTTGTCATTTTTACTCTTATTGTCTCTACACTGTACACAAACAGTGATGTAAATTTTAACGTAGGATATACATATCATCGAAATTGATTTTCATACACATATTTTACGCAAATTTTCTGATCTGAAACTCTCACACAATGAAAGAACACGAGGGATAATTTCTCTGTTTCTTATATATCATTTCAATGTGTTAAAAAAATTTCAAACTTTGTACAATGCAAAAGTGTTAGACGGATCAATGGTAGATATTTTGCTACTCACCGTCACTCAATACCACTTCGGGCTGGCTTCTAACCGGCGCCTGTTTCGTCTCTATTCTTAGGACACGGTGCTCTGAAAATCGAAAAAAAAAAACACTCCTGATATATTATTTATTTACACTTTAGTGCACACAATACATACATGAAATAACAAATACACTTTTGAAAACAAAAACGAGCCGAATGAATGAACCGCCTGAAGAGAGAAGCGAACGAAGGAATGACTGAACGACTTACCGTCTCGCGATTCTTCTTCGGTCTCGGAGGGAGCGCTGGCCGGCGAAGTGATTTGAGCGGCGCTTATAGCCTCCGACTCGGATAGGTCAGTGTCGTCTGTAATATTCATATGAGATTTCGTTATATTAAGAAATCATTGTAACTAAATTGTTTGAACGTGTCGAAACTTGGGTTTTAATTATTGCGCTCTCTGACAGATAAACAAAATCAGTTCAGTGTTAAAAGATAAAGATAGCACAAAGGTATGACTGCAGGATTCAGGCTCATTGGGTGGCTATTTGCTGGTGGTGCATAGTGGACAAAATTATTGTTTATTATGTACCTAATGGCGAATGTAATTTAATTTTAGTTTTTAATTTTACTAACATAGTTGTTAAGAACAAATGTTTCTAACCAAATATGGACAAATGGTCTGAAATAAACAGTTATTATTTTTTTTTTAAACTTCTTGAAATTGTATGAACGCTGTTTTTAAATGGCTACGGTCATTTCTGAGCTCTGTTCGGTCTTTATCTACACGATTTCAAGCTTTAAATTACAAATAAAAAGCTGTTTGCTTCACCAGCAGATTTGCACCAAATCATATTAAACCAATGTGCCATGAAAAAAATGAATCCTAAATGTTAAATATGACTTATATCTTTCGCTCACACTCGCTACGCTGCTTGCGCTCAACGATGCGTCTGTACTCATCAATTTCGGTGTCGGTTACATGGTCGAATGGATTACGGGCGTAGGGGGCGCTGTAAACCGTCGCGTTGTGTTGGTAGCCCCGCTGGATTATGCCCTTCGATGCTGCGCCCATGAGCACCTGAGCAATTCAAATTTTAGAAAACTCGTAGAGTAGTTAACAATTCTCAAACAACTCTCTTGTCATACCTGACTGAAAGTAATTTATAAAAAATCTTAACAATAAACCAGTCGATTGTAGTCGGTAAGAAAAAAAAATTACAATTTTTTTTGTTTACATCCAATTACGCGATAAATTAGTGTAGTTTCTATTAATCTAACGATGTTTAACCGCCGACACTAGAACCTTCAATGGGCAGCTTTTTTTACAATCGGCACCACCTAGACACTATAACTAATCATGACATAAATCATCAAAAGAATGTTCAGGAAGTAAAACTTTACAATCAAAAATCAACACAACAATAACGAATCGATGGTAAAAAACTCGAAATTCACATTCACAGGCACAATTTCTGGACACTTACAACGTGATCTCCAGTGTGTGTGTTGGCAGCATCCTCGCCGACAAATTTGGCCGCTTCGTCCCACGTCACGCCTTCCAGAATATGCGACTGTGGTCCGGCACTTATCTTGTCAGCGCGTCGGTTCTCTTTTATCTACACACGACAAATGTTAAAATATCTAATCACTTCACTACATAGTATAAAACAAAGTCGCTTTCTCTGTCCCTTTGTATGCTTAAATCTTTGAAACTACGTAACGGATTTTGATGCGGTTTTTTTTAATAGAGTGATTCAAGAGGAAGGTTTATATGTATCATCCATTAAATAGTAGAGAAGTACTGTTGTATTTTTGAAGTTTCTAATGTGATGTCATAAATAATTACATTTTCTCCGCTTACATTGCAAACGCAGGCTGAACCCTACGAGTTTTATCAAAATTATGTAATAAGTATTTTCCCTATAGCACTTTGAATTTAGCAGCGATCGGACGCGTTTATTTTTCTGTAGTGTATTTAGTATCAGCACCCGTGCGAAGCCGGGGCGGGTCGCTAGTTATATATAACTTTCTTTTAACAAATACACATATATAAAAAACCTTCATACATACTTGCGAAAGTCTGAATTTTCCGCTCTCTCATCCACGTTAAAAGGTTTAACCGATTTGGACAGGAATTAGCCGTTACAAATTTAAATTTTTCACCAGGTGAAATTTCGCGGACCAATAATTACCGAACTGTGACTCATCACTGTTATCTTGTTTTCATAAGTGCGAATAAAAGTTTAATAATTTCAAGAGATCTACATGATAATACGCGAATATTAATAAAAATATGTTTAATATAATGAAAAGCGCCACGTACCTGCTGCTGTAACTGCTTAAACTCCTTCGGATTGGTGTTTTTAGGCACAAACTGTAGCGTGTCGATTTTGACCGGCGTACTCGAGTGCGCGGGCGAGCCATCTTGCACCCACTTAGGAAAAAGATTCAAATTATTCAAAATGTTGCCTTAAGCGAGGAGAGGAAGCGAACACCTGGTAACATCGAGCATGTACAGCATAATCCCCATACAGAGACAACAGCAAATGGATGCAGGAGTGCGGGTAGGATGGCAACATTTCAATCAATTCAAATCTTTTCCTACACTGTACAGTCTCGATGCAGAACACAATTGTCGAAGACAATTTCATTCAAAAACCAGGGTATTAATGAAATGCTCTTGAATGTTAGACGCAACAGAGAAGAACCCTTACCAAGAAGAGAGCGACTGTCGAGTTAATATCATTGCACGTAGCTTGGCAAGTGTTTTTGTATTCTTAATAAGAACCGGGCAAATGTCTAACGATCCCGGTCCAAGGATGCATCAAGATGCAGCCTGGTGATGGACGGGAGGGTTCCCTTTCGATACTAAGTATAAAAACGAGTTGTGGTTGCGATTGAAGTATCTAGATCTTGCCAAGTTATATGCCCATAACCAGACCCGTTTACTAAACTCATATTACTCGGAATTTTTATAATAAAACGATGACAGCATCATTCGGAGTCAGGTAGACTTTTCTAAATTGTAAGCTATTACGAAAGAGTAAGTCTGCATATGCTTTATGGTTAATAAAAAATGGACTACTTTACCAGGGTTACCATAGATTTGTTTAGGGCAAACGGGTCTATATTAAAAATGTAAACAGTTGAAAATATTTCAATGAAATAGTGAATATGAAATGACAGCTAAATAAAGCTAAAATTATTTCAAATATTACAATATTTTTGATTTTGAAATAAATAAGTAATTCTGGGTATAAGGAACCGCTTTCTGTAAGAAAGAATCCAAGTTAATCTAATCTCAATAGAAAAAGTATTATTTAATTTACGAAAAATATAAAAAAAAGCTGTAAGTAAAACATTTTTCATTAGGTAGTGATTTTAGGTACTGTAGCGACTCTATTGTTTCACTTTTGAGACTACCCTCCAAAATTTAAATCACGTATGGTCACCGACTTCGAAACCCCGAGGGGAAAACACTATTTTATTTTTTGTAAAGTATTCAAAAATATCTTATCATTGTAGTATAAGTACACAAATTACATTATGTACAATAAATTATGTTTATTAAATTAAAAAAAAAAAGTTTCGAAAGCGGAACTATACCCAGTACAAAATGACATCAACTCAACGGTCGGCTCTTATAGAAAAATAATACATAACACAGTACCTCTTCGTTGTTAGCGTCGACCCACTGAAAAACATTATTTTATTAGTCACACGCAAAAACACTTCAATAGCATTTCGTTTGAGAGCGAAAAAATAGATTTGTTATTTTGTTTAGATAATTATATTTATTTGATTCTAAAAGCACAATTTAGCGCGTTCCCGTATAAAATCTCCTTACATTTTGCGATAATATTTCATTCAAAAATTAATTTTTAAAGAGACAATTTGTATAGTGTATAGTAAAACGTAATTTCGTACGTATACGAAATACGTTACGACATACAAAGAAATTTGTGGTAAAGAAGCCAAGCAAAAATTGTTTAAAAAGCGATTCAGCCAAACTAGAGCAAATCAAAGACCATGTTATAGACATATAACGTAAGAAAAACACTTTATTAACGGATTAATTAGTGCAAATTTTAAATACATTATTTTCAATTTTACCGACGCTTCGCGTGCGTGTGCGTGCTGTAAAGTACGCCAAACGTCAGAATTTTTTTAAATAATGTAAATATATTTAAGTTTTGCACTCAAATCCGTTAATAAAGTGTTTTTCTTTAAATGAGTAATAGTTATGTTACTAAAAGACATATAGTATATAACGAATGCTTTTATGAAATAACTAGCTGTAAATATTATATATGAATATTAAATATTTGTGAAATATAGATTTGTATAGTATAAGTCAATTTTCTATGGGATTTTCCAAGTGCAGGTTGACATGATAGACGTCAAGCAGGAGGGAACCAGGTATTGTACCAAAACTAATTTTGAATGCAAGAGATTTTATACGAAAACTAAACACACACAAATGCGTTGTTACACTAAAATATATCTAACGCTTACACCTATGACTTGAAGAGTATGTTTGAGCTTACAATAATGAATGATCCTCGCACATTTGAAATTCTTTTTTGTGGGTTGAATAAAAATGAATCTAATAAATAATTTGTCGTTACAACATAATTTAATATAATTATAGAATCAGGCGTTACTTTGCGAAAGTCCATAGTACAAAACCCCAATACACCAATATACAAGCAATACTTTACGAAAAACCCACAACAACTCGACGAACGTTTCGCTCCGACACCGGAGCATCATCAGGATATTGCCTCAACGAACTGTTAATTTTACAATTTCAGTTCGTTGCAGCGTAAACACAATTCGTATAGTGTATACGTAAGCACGTACGTACGTATACCAAATACGTTACGACATACAATTAAATGTGTGGTAAAAAATGAGTGGTAAAAAAGCAGATATTATTTAAAAAAATATGTTTGGTGTCGGAGCGAAACGTGCGTCGAGTGGTTGTGGGTTTTTCGCGGAGTACTGCTTGTATATTGGTCTTTTGGGGTTTTGAACATAATTTAAGTTAAATGAAATTGATGTGCGACGACCATAAGATACAATAGGGAATGCGTTAGTGTCAGCACAATAGAAAGAACTAGTAATGAGGCCCCAAACATATTGTATCTAGAACAAGAACTATTAAATTTACTGTGCCAGTTCCGTTCAACACCCTGTGTTCAAATAATTGTATTTAACAACGAACAATAAAGATCTGTTTAGTTATCGCGGCTATACCACAGCACTGATTTAAAAGTAGTCGATCCCGGGTTCAAGATTAGCTAGTTTTACTATAAAAAGTTAAAATTTTTTTTGGATATATGTACATATTATATTTGGCATAAATCTGATAGAAAGAGTTAAACCTGAGTAATCACAAGAAATAACTAATCCTTATTTTAATTTACACGATTGGGGCCCCAATATTCTTAATGCTAATATAATCTGTTTCGTTGCTACATTTAATAACATTCATAATTTCAATTAAATATACAACCGAGTAAATACAAATTACTAGAAATACTGCGTTTGTTGCACAGTATATGTCTAATGTAATTATTTGAAACTTACTACAAGTGAATTTGTATCTCTATTGATACTAGAAATATATATAATACCATATAATTTGTATGGGAGAAAACCATTTAGACTCTGTTTCGTCGACATACACTTTTGTATCTGA
This sequence comes from Pontia daplidice, assembly GCA_963693355.1. Lineage (NCBI taxonomy): Eukaryota > Metazoa > Arthropoda > Insecta > Lepidoptera > Pieridae > Pontia > Pontia daplidice. The sequence continues at coordinate 1,372,699 of CAVNZL010000016.1, read as the reverse complement.
TGATCTAAACATAGAGTTTAGGTTTTTTGATGTATGTTTTACAATGTAAGATAACATATTCCTAATTTACTGTACAACAAAACGCTAGGATAAATGCCACTACAATAAGTGTTATTAAAAATAAAAGACTATTATAAATGTCCGTACGTATATGTTCGCGTCGTACGTACACGTTTGCGTATGCGTTCGTTTGAAAGCGAAACAGCCCGTATTTGCGTTCGCAATAATATATTCTTTAATGACTTCGCCAAATATGTAGATAGGCCACGCGCGTTTTGACGCCATCTTTTCCTTATTAACATTTAAAAACGCGATGCACAGATCAATGTAATATTTCCAAATTTTATACTTAAAAAGTTAATGGAAAAGAATTATCATATAAGCCAATTTGTGCGTTTTTTTTCGTAAAACAATGCGAAATTAATTACAAGTTAATATAATTTTGTTTTTAATATATGGTAATGCCACCAAAATATATCCTCTATATTTCTAAACTATCTTTTAAGAATAATTTTGTCAAAACATTGTCAAATGGAAACGTGTGACATTTTGAACTATTCAGAACGAAAATATTAGAAAAACATTTGTAATTTGACGTAAACTTCTGAGCTATATTATTTTTGAAAACTGTATTCGTTCTACGATTAATTTACGTCAGACTGTTAGCAAACTGTGAAATTGAAAAATCCACCCGAGTGAGTTGTTACTCGGCCTCAACCCTCAAATATTCTACCTTGGTGATCTTCTTGGGATCAGTGGTGCCTGTCTCTAGGACTTCGACCTTCTGGTACACGTTCGGAGAGTTGAGCCAACGGGTGCGTTCGCCTGTCTTGCCCCCCTTCTTCCATATCCTGGAATGATCAGAAATCTGACATTATCTACAGACTAAGGTCTCACTGAGGTTAAAATCACCAAAGTGCTAATGTTATAAATGGGCTACGAATACTCAAAAAATATACTAGAAGTATTAATAGGCACTAGGGAGATAAAATGGAAAATTGTAAGAGCAACAAATCAAAATAATTAAATAAATTAAAAAGGTTACTGATTATGTGTGTCCACCAAATTTATTCCGCAAATAAAAAAAGACAATAATTATGTATTTAGACATACTTCATCAAACACACCAATATTACTGGACACACATTGACATAAAAATAAGCTCGTCCCGCAAAAATAACAGACACTGCCTCAACTTTTAAATAAAAAAATTATGTATACCCTTGCTTGTACAGTTCCTCCTCTTCTAGAAGATATCCGAGCGATGAGACAGCTGGCGGCACCTCTACGTCGTTCTTCGGTTTAGGGACGTCATTCTAGTAGAAAAATGTGTAAAATAAAATCAATTGCAATAACACGAAATATGGCGGATACATTTCAGGCGAAATCTTCTTTAAAAAATTTATTAGTGAGGCTGCTCAGGATGTATGATGATCACACAACTGTATAACGTTGGGTTCCAGGATCACAGCTGGCAGCTATCTCAGACAAACAGTCTAGCTATTTCAAGTTAAACACTACCAGAATATTATCAAAATCAAAATCTTTTAATAATAAAGTTTAGTTATTATATTTTATTTTGTAAGGCTCTTTTGGGTTCATCATTCATAAAATTAATTTATTTTATTTACTAAATATGTACCATGAATGTAACATATTTGTCCAAAAACCCAATAGACCAGTATGGAGCAGCGTTCGATGAGCGTTTGATGACTCATCGAACGCTGTTCGTAGAGGCAACATCTCCTGATGATGCTCCGGTGTCGGAGCGAAACGTGCGTTGAGTGGTTGAGGGTTTTTCGCGGAGTACTGCTTCCATACTGGTCTATTGGGTTTTTGAACAATGGACTTCCGCAAAGTAACGCCTGATTCAATTAATTATAACATATTTGTATTTATGTTTAAATTATAAAAAATTAGAGCACATCACTGAAGACTTAATTGGTATGGCATTTTAAAATTTGATTGATGCAGATGATTTGATGATGATAAACCTTAGTTAGAACATATTTTCCAATATTAAATATATAATTTTAAGCTTAGTCCTGACTGTTTATCAAAATTTCATTAATAACGCAGTTATAATGTGGAAAAAAATTTTGAATTGGTGATGATTTACATAGAGTAGAAGTTTGGGGACAAGGTATTCTAGCTGATCAAATGTATTTTTGCTGATAAATGTAAGTTTCTAAGGTTACAAAATTTCTGAACCATTTCCAGAATAGCATTCAACAAGCTAAATTTGTTGTGTCACAGTCAATATAAAATAATCGATTTCTAACGAAAATCATTAAAATATTTCTTTTCTTAATTCATACAAATTATATTTAAAGTGTAAAGAGCCTGCAAAAAAGGTTTTAAATGTCGTATTTTAACAGGTGAGTTCTGAATATGTTTAGGACTGATAAGTGGAAATACATTGCTAAACTTATGTTTGTTAACAAAATATATGTTTTGTCTTACACAAAAACCCAATTACGTCTTTTTAACACAACAAACCTAATATATAAACATATATGTTAGGGCAACGTTGGGTGTACACTAATACCATGTAAATCATGTTTATGGACAAAATAAACTCTCTCCGGTTAATAGAGACTTACAAATGTATTATCCATTGAACACAGGTTTTTGTAAAAAACCTTTTCGGCAAGTGTGATGAAATCACAGAGCGTTCAAATTTTTTCTTTTCTCTAACCTTAATAAGCGGATGTCTGTAGATATATCCAGTACGGAACCCGGCATTGTCCAGCATCCGCATCAGAGCTTCAAACTCTTCGCCACCGACTCGCCACTTCTTCTCGTCAGCTGGTGCCTTGTGGGTCGATTCGTAGATCTGCAACGGATAATAAAATAACAGCCTAAACTGAACATGTTATAATCTTGACTACATAAAAAACTACAGTCCTGTTATATATATTATATACATCCTATTAACTGCTTTTGTAAGTGACCAATTTGTTTAATAGCAAAGTAAAATATAGCACTAATACTTAATCGGGGCACATTACCATCACATTATTATAACATATGGAATAGAGCTTATCTTGGGTTGAACAGTTTCTTTGAAAATTCCAGATATTTAAAAAATCTGGATTTCGAAACCGTCACGAGCGCGTCGTCGGCCTTTCAGGCAGTTTAAACTCTCACCTGTCTCGCTGTCTCTTCGTCGATAACACTCAACTCGTCCAACGGTAGAGTTGCGACGCGTAGTTGGACCTCACAAGCGGTATTCAGGTTCTTGGCCTGGTAGAAGGCTTCCTCCAAGGTGGCTCCGCAGCAGAGCGCCCCACCCCCACTCAGCATCAAGACCTTGGAGTGCGGTCCCAGTGCCCTAACTAGTTTGTCGCACTCTTCGTTGTCGAGCACGCCTGGAAAACAGTTTTATTGAGTAATGAAAATACCCTCCTTGATCATTTTCTCCCCCAATTTGCAGTTGCGGTTCCGTGATTCTTTACTTATAAATAGAGCAATTTAAATGGCTTTATTTAATAAAATGTATAAAATTTATGTTATTAAAAGCAGAGGTTTGTTTCTATATGTATTTATGAATGACCCTATGTAAAATGTGTTAAAATATAAAAAATCTTCGACATATGTTCATTAATGTGTATACTTTCTTGTAAACTTTATTAATTCTTACAGATTTTGACATGCTAAAACTACATTGAGATTTGAGACTTATAGGAAAAGCAAGTCACCCAAGGGCACGCGATGATAGGCCAGGCTGCCAAGCGCGGCGGCCTCCGAGCACAGAGCCAGCAGCCCCCGCCTGGTGGACGACACGGCGAGCGCGGACGGCGAGCGCAGGTGCAGCACGCAGCGGATGTCGGGGCGGGCGGCGTGCACGCTGGCGTGTAGCGAGAAGCCTGCAACGAGAATCACATTCAACAAGGGCATACTGTTTGTCATACTGTTCTATAAGAGAAGGCAGGAGGAGGCTCCTTCCTCTATAGTAATCTATACCTTCAACGTTCACCGGGAAGTTGGTCGTGCCCTGGTCTACGACGGTCCCCTGCATGTCGACTTTGACCAGGGATGACGCGGTCACCTCGTGCGGCAGCAGGCCGCGGGGCGTGGTCAGCACTTGTTCTACCGCCGTGTTGAGCCGAGCTGTTATTTGGCCCGTGAAGCCCGCTGAAAAGTTATATTGCTAATAAAATATCACTTGTACAAGTGACAAAAGTAGATATAACAAAAAAAATATGTTTCAACAAAATAAATCTATGTAGCTGCTGAGTGCTTTCTGCTCTTAAATTAAATTAATTGTAGGCAAGTAGTTGATCAACTTCTAAGAGAATAAAAAACAAAATTGGACAAAAAGTATTTGAAACAATATAGGTTTATATTCTCACGAGTTCTATACATAATAGGTCCAAACCACAGTGCACCACCAATCGTTTGATAGCATATAGCGAAATACATCAACATTTCACTTACTCTGAGTCCATCCGAACAAATCAACAAGGCGATAAACAGCAGCCAATTTGCATCGAAGAATTTTCTCCCCCTTCTCGTATCCCACACCTTCGATACCACGTATGTCGTTGATGGGGAGCACACAGCTTGGACCCTGGAATTGGGAATATGGAGCATTGTAAATCTTTACCACTATGACAAGGTTGAACGCGCTCATCTAGGGAAAACATATAAAAAAATATTGTAAATTACTTCGTGGTCTGCGCATATTTTCTGATCCTAAACTTAATATGTTGCTTAACATTGTAAATTATGTTGAAGATTCAAACAATACCCTCTACATCACAATATTTTTTAAAACTAAATTTGAAAAAAAAAACCTAAAAATAGTTGTAAATCTTTGGGATGTTTCGGTAGATTAATGGTTATTAGACTATTTACTATTCTACTCACCCTCAAACTGCCAGTATGCAGTCTGCCGCCAACCATCTCCCTGATGCGTTGCAGCAGTGGAGCATCGTTGCCCTCGTGCATCTGCTGGTCCAGAACCCGTTCCAGCTCTTCACGAAACAGCTTCGAAGACATGAGCGCTTCTACCCGCTTCCGCCGCTCCATCTCGCGAACATCCTGAAATATTTGAATATGAGATATAATAAACAAATAAATGGCATTAAAAATATCAGCTGGTCAGAAAAGATAGACGAAGACTTTTGCTAGACTGAGATCACTGGACACCATCAATGACTATTTCGTAAATAAATAATCTTATATCCGAAATAATCCTTTAAACAAATTTTAGCCCAGAAAACTTGAGCGCCCTGCGAATTATCCTAACCGAAGCTTATCCTCTATGTACGATATATACTTACATATACAACTCTCGTGACGTAAACCGTTCTAACAAAACCGAATCACATTTTCATTGGCGAATTCATCATTATGAATAATCATCATAAACACAACACAAAAGCAAAAAGAAAGACCAACCAATGTATATACATATATTTGCTCCTTGGCGTACCAAAAAACAACCGGCTCAGCTTTTTGCCGTGAAATCCGAGGGTCTACGCTGATTTTCAGGTAGTCCTTACATCACTTTTAATAATTAAGTTTAATATTTGTTTATTCTGTCCAAACAGTAGCGTAAGTAAAATCGAGAAAAAGTTCACAGACAACATTTATCTAGGAAATTGAATGTAGAATCGTATTATTTTACTAGCCTTAATAGACCAGCATATCTCCTTATAGACTTTTCAACAGTATATAATCCAAAAGGTACTTACAGCGTCAATGTCAGCTGGTCTCTGCTTCAGTCTTTCCTCTTCTTCAGCTGAGAGTGTAGCGTTGCCGTTCGGCAGCGTCTCAGTGTCTGTATCCGCCATTGTATCCGCTTATCCGCTCGTCTGCAATCAAAAGTTCCTTGTTAGTTTAAAAACGAAAAAGACCGCAATTTAAAATGCGCAATTAACTTTGTTTATAAATGAAGCAGTAGCTCTAGATGATTGTATAAATCTATTAAAATTTTCAATTAATTAATAAAACATTTAGGGGGATGAATAATAGATGTTAGCCGATTCTCAGACCTACTCAATACGCTCACAAAGTTTCATGAGAATCGGTCTAGCCGTTTCGGAGGAGTATGGGAACTAAAACTGTGACACGAGAATTTTATATATAAGATTGTATTTATTAACATAGCTACTCATTTAAAGAAAACACTTAATTTGACAATTAACACCTTTTGTCTCCAGTCTACCGTGACCACGACGCTGTAAAGCACGAGAAACATCGGAATTTTTTTAAATAATGTAACTATATTTGCAAAAATACATAACATAAATCCGTTGAAAAGTGTTTTTCTTTAAATTTTATATATTCTTCTATATATATTACATTATGCATTAAGAAACCACAGTGGTTTGGTTATGGTCAGGTCATGTCAGGTCATGTCAGAGCGGAACGTTTAGTATTATAATTGTTTTAAATGTAACTAAAACACATCAAGGACATAATAGGTATCTCGAGTCACGGTAGATTCTTGGCTTGAGTGTATATCGATTTCTAATAGAAAAACGGTTCGACAGCTCCTACATTTAGTGAATCGATTGAATTCTGAAATGAGTCTTAAATAATTCGTGATAGCAAATATTTAGTATACACACGAAATTTTATCTATAAAGGCGAAGAGTTACGAAAGATATAGATAGTTAAAGGATGCAACTCTACGTATATCCTTTATATTATAGAATGTGTACTTATTATAAAACTCTAACGACCAATCTAGTAGCGATACTCCACTAAAAACCCTGAAACACCTGAACAACGACGCCTTTACGTACAACGGTCGTCTAAAGTAGTCTGATTCTATTAAGTCATTATTTCTTATTAGATACAATTATTGGAAACTACAAAGATTCGCTTTTATTAGGCATTGGTGGCAATTCTGATGTACACACTCTAAATTTAGCTTTAGACCTGTCAAACAGTTTTAGAGAGCGTCACCTATTCTGTACATCTCTAAATTGATAGCGATAAGGTTCAAAATTGTCAATGTAGAAACATATAGAAAAGGTTACACACGTTTGACAGGTCTAAATCTAAATTTAGAGATTTTTAGCTTTAGAGGTGTACATCAGAATCGCCACCATTGTCTAAGTTCGTGTGTTCACGCACACACACAAAACTTTCCCACGTGCAATGCGCGTATTCGGGTCAAAAATGAACGTGGTACTCCCTTCATTGTTGTGCAATCAAAAGAACGACCAATCTAAGCAATTATTTTGAAATCAGCGAAATCTTTACTCTCTAATTGTAAGAGGATGTTCCACACGAATTTATTCACTGTTTATTTAAAATACTAGCTGACCCGGCAAACGTTGCCATACATGTGATTTATACGGCCACGGCGCTATGGCGGTTTTGTTTACTGTTTGAATTTTTTAATTCGTAATATCTTTTGAATGGAAAGTCCAATTTAAATAATTTAAAAACTATTTTATAGGTAGTTAAATGGTCTTTACCATTTAATTTATTTGGATAATGATTAATATAAACACATAAATAGCATGGTTTGAATTTGGTTAGCATTTTCATTAATGTTTAAAATGAAAAAAGTTGTTGTAGTGACATAACTACAATAGTTGGACATATGCTACCGCGGAGTTTTTTGTAGAAATTACGATGTTCTTCAATATTGTTGTACATTATTTTGTTCTATCGCTAATAGTCTCGGCAGCGCATTCGACGAAAGACATTTTGAGACTCATTTTTCTACACCACCTCAGTTACAATGTTCAAATTTTACCAAGGACGCCTAATTTTTTTCAAAATGAAATATAGCCTATGTCAAATTGGAAGAATGTAGCATTCTGTTGGTGAAAGAATTTTTTGAATCGGCCCAGTACTTTTTGAGCCTATTCATTACAAACATACAAATCTTTCCTCTTTATAATATTAGTATAGAAGTGTAGACTATGCTTATTCATGCGATCCCAAACCGCAAATACGCCCGTTGACCTTTGAATTATGGCTTGATGATGAAAAGCATAGTAGACAAGACGCAAGAACTATTTCGCGTGGAATTTTATCCGATCATGTTATTTCCTTCAAGAAATTTATTATATGTTCGAATTGAATTCCTTGCTTACACAAAGTACTGACTGATTCGATCGTCTCTCACCATGATGTATAGTAGGATTTTCACAGATACTAAAAATGAAAATTGTATGGGCTGAGCTGTACGAAACCCACACAGACTTTGATTTGAATGATAAAATATTTGAAGATAATTGATACTTTATTTGATAGTTGATAATTGATAACGATGCGCCTACACCGAGCGCTCGAGCCAAACTCCTCGTTAAAACCTTATAAAATACAATAGTTGCGTAAACTGCTGACGCGGCGCTCGATGTACGATGCTAGCCCGTACAAAAATTATATAAATATTTGGTGATTAAATTCGTTAAACTCCTTTTTGTTTGCCTCTAACCTTAAGACAAAGATGGCTATTCCAGTAGTCAACACTTGGAATATATCGTATACACATGCAACATAGGTCAAGAACACACTTCCTAAATTTATAATTGAAAAGTCTCAGCAACTTTGTTGACTTAGAAATGGTGGATGGAGCGCGAGCCGGTAAAAATTTATAGGTCACAATACGCGTGCGGTCGGCCATCTTTCACGGAAGCGAGTTCGTACACACGTATTACACACATCATAGTTCATTTATCCTTATAGACCCACGACCAGAGACACCGAGATGTGAAAAGACTCCGGTGAATGAGATAAACTGTATCTATGGCTAACTTAATTTTAATACAATACACTCTTTTCGTGTGCTCCGTAAAAGATGGGCCCAAGCAAAGTACTGCTGATAAATACATACTATCTAATAATAAAATTTGAAATTGGAGAGTGGCGAGAACTTTCCAATAACGATTTAACCTGCCCAAAGTGATTATGTCTGAGAAGCCCTATAGCTACGCCCTACATCACTCATCCAGTGTAATATGATACTAATTCTCATTGATTTTACACCGACAATAGGGTTCGTTACAATGGTTTTCTGTGTATATTAGGTTGAGGGCACTGGTCAGCTAATCATAATAATTTTTATGAAGACTGTTTTTTCTATATTTTATAAAGCTTTATTAGAATATTAATTATTTAAATGGAACATTATTAGAATGTTAATTTTACGTAAAGTTTATATAACATTGGCTTTAAATAACTAAAGTAAATATGAACCGAATGAAATAATAATTTCAGGCCGTTGTAGCATTGACAAAAGTTTCTCAAAGCTCTTGCGAACGTGACATTAAGAATCATTTGGAATACTCGCGATACGTCACCAAAACAATAAAAAATCTTCACGAGTCGTTCTTTCGGCGCAACCGGCCAGTGTTACTACTGTTACAGATATTAATCATATTTAACTTATCTTCATTTCAATTCCATAGACAACATCTAGTAATCTGTGTCTATAGTCTACCGCCTTACAGCTTAACCCCTCCAGTTGATTGTTATCAGTTAGTTGATCACAAACGCGGTCTTTAAATAACTAGCGGCAAGCAGCCGCCAAGCATTCGATCTTCAATAACTGACCAGTGAAATTTCCTTTCGTTGCCGTGGATAACAGTGAGATTTTGTTGTAAAATATCTACTTTATGTATACCAAATAATTAAGGGAATGACGCTTTATTTAACTACGGTGAACCAATGAATGCGGGTCACTTCAAAAACCTGCCCCTGGACACCTGCAACGCCGTGAGGCAACATGTGCGTTCCCCTTCATTTAGGGGATACGTGTGAAAGTTAGAGGCATACTTTTAAAACAAACAAAATCCGTCAGTTTTACACACATCGCATGACCGTACGCGTCCAATGACATGGTAAAAATCGATTACTCGCTCGATTGGATGTAGAGCGATTCTATTCGATTATATGGGATTAAGGTCGAGGTTTTCGCTCCGACACCGGAGCATCATCAGGAGATGTTGCCTCTACGAACACCGTTCGATGAGACATCAAGTGCGTCGAGTGTTTCTGGGTTTTTCGCGGAGTACTGCTTGTATATTGGTCTATTGGGATTCTGTTCTATGGACTTCCGCAAAGTAACGCCTGATTCAATTAATTATTTCGTAGAATTGTCTAACATCCTATTGTGAGACCGAGATCCTGTCAGTTTTTTCCTAAACACACATTTACCACAACACACGGTTTCCCTAGTGTGGGGACGAGTGCCTATATGTATTTGGTCTAAATAAATATTTATTATTTGAACCCATTAAAAAAAACAACTTCTTCCGGTACCTCCTTACTGGTTGGCTGTCAGCCTCACAAAGAATGCTGTGCCAGATGCAACAACTGTCTAACGCTACGAAAAATGTTTATCATGAATTATTTTAATTTCAAATTCTATCCAAATCGAGTCGCCGTGAAAGTATAAATATTAGTATGGATGGGACAATATTTAAATTTCCCTTTATATAATTGACATTACGTAACAGATATTGCTGCGAACACTGCATGGCTAGACCAGTAGTATCTGACTCAAAATAATTTATTAATAGGCAATTAGAGAGAAATTTTGAATTCCTCACGGTATTATCCTTCATCGTACGAGCGAATGATAAATTAGAAAAAAAAAATCATAGCGCACCGGCGGCTACCATCCGATCATCGATAAAATTAACATTACACTTAATTCTGTATGCATATTACAATTATAAAGAGACAGAATTACAACTAGCAAGTTTCATGTGTACCATAGAAAGATATTACATATTACGGTAACCTAATATAAGTCGTATAATGGTGGCGATTCTGATGTACACACTCTAAACTAAAAATCTCTAAATTTAGCTTTAGACCCGTCAAACAGTTTTAGAGAGCGTCACCTATTCTGTACATCTCTAAACTGATAGAAATAAGATTGAAATTGTCAATGTAGAAATATATAGAATAGCTTACACACGTTTGACAGGTCTAAAACTAAATTTAGAGATTTTTAGTTTTAGCGGTGTACATCAGAATCGCCACCAATATCATGGACTCACTTCCCAAATACTTGTTTGTATATACTATATCGCACAAGTATATATTATAGTGTCGAGCTTCTCTCGAAACTAAAAATCCAATTCAAAGAGAACCAGTCTCTGTAATATTATGAGCTTCTTATGTGGTGAACATTAGACTATAGACGCAGACAATTGATAGATTAGAGGTCGTTGACCCGTTTGACAAACCCGATTCCAATCCGGACTTGATTGACTGAGATTAGTTTAAATACGTTAGTTTTAAAACAAGCAATATCCTGTAATGCTAAGTCTCAGCAAGGATTGTAACTACCCTGTTAAACTTATTTTGATTAAACCGTTTTATATTTCTACTTTGTAATGAATAATTAAATTAGTTTTAAGACGCGGACTCTACGCAGGTGGTTGAGGGAAAGAACATGTATCAAATAGCAAAACTGGCCCTCAACCACCTCACCTATGTCGAAATATTATATTGTACTCACTTCTAATAAATAACCGTTTTCTGAATAAGCTTATTTGAGCTTAGCTTCCTCGGCCCCGGGGCGTGAGGCGCCGGGGAGGTAGGCCTACTAGATCAATAAAAAAAAAAGTCTCAGCAAGGTGCAAACAAAATTGCCTAAGTTAAAAAATATTATACGTAATTGAAATTATTTTATCACTATCTTTAAACAATCTCAATCGGTTAAGTTTCCCAATTAACCAAATGTAGAGACTTTCTTTGTTCAACAGATTTGTGAAACATCACTCGATAGTAGGCGCCACATTGACCCGACTACCGATCGATACGTCTCTACAGTGCCACAGCCCACTGCACTACAGTGATTCAATACAATTCAGGCATAAGACATCTTTTAACAGTAGTAAATTTGGTAAATCTTTCTTCGATTCATAATGTTACCTACATTAAGACAATAAACTCACCGTTCATAAGCTGTTTGTTTCACACAGTTGGCAGAGGCAACGGGAGCTTTTCTTTTGTCTAACAGAATTGTTTTCCATTAACGAGAGTATCAGACATTTAAATAGAATCCTTTATACTTATTGTTAACATATGGCGATATGTATCAAATTTTTTTGCCAGCAATCTTAATGAAAGACGTAACGTAACGGCATAATGCCAATACAATGTGCAATAAACTGTGGCGAGAGGGGTTCGCCACCCTTCGAAAAAGTAGCTGTAGAGGTTCGGCTATATCGCAGCGTTGCGTAATTGCTACGACTCGGTTTCCTCTTTTTTTCAAGATTCAAGTGTATAATTTTTATTATAATACTTTAATTTATACGTCCACCTTGGAAGTAGGATATGGAAATTACACAACTCAAATCACATTCGTGTATAAACCACTGTTGTTCACAAAAAACATTTTTATTTTAATACTTTCATTAATAATAGTATACAATTATACAATATAAAAACACAAACCCAAGGTGGACGTATTAGATATGGGAGTTACACAAACTCAAATCAAATTCGTGTATAAATCACCGTGAGGACGAACTCATCAAATCTACCACTCTAACCACTAAGCGAACTCAAAACACCATTGCAACGGCATTGATTTCGTACTATTTACGAATAAAATCACGCTAATTGTATAGGAACAACAACAACTATTTTATTCTCTTTCCCAACAAAATCTGTAAAAATTGTAACTATGGTACACCGGTGACAAACGGTCAGATAAGTGAACTTTTACCTTGGGTATATAAATATGATGTTTGTATAGTGAACGGAAAAACAGCGAAACGTATGTCGAAATGCTTATGCAAACATGAGCTTAAAGTCATTTGCGCATCGTACGCTTAATTGGCTACTTTCGCGCTCAGAGTGGGATGTGTTGCAAGTCATAAACGGTAACGTTAATATAATAGTTAAAATTGTGGGAAGTTTTAAAAATCAACATCAGAAACACCGGCAATGTGCTGCCTAGCTGATGGCACGCCCCACCATATTCAGTGGGAGTTTAGTGGGGATTAGTCGAGGACCCGGCTGCGCCCGGGCGGGGACATTCATTCTGGTGCGAGACGCGGGTGAAGATACTATCTAAGATCTATGACGGTTTGCTGTGTGTTGTAAATAAGTGTAATAAGCAAGGTGTATCTATAAAAGTTTAGTAAAGGTTAAAAGTGATTCCTGTATCCTGCAGTTTTCTTTATACTTATGACATCCTATTGCATTGTTTAATATTAACAATCTCGCCTTACCCTTCTACTTGACTGCGCTCGCGCACTTGCGCCCTGTCGTTCCTATCTTCATCGTACTACCGTACATTTTAAGTACGCATCTATATCTAATCCTAATAATTCTCCTTAATTTTTTGTTCTTGTAAAGTTTTTGTTGTTTACGTAGAATAAGATAATGATTAAAAACATTTAAATTGGCTTTAACCCGATGACATTTACAATTACATTATTTTACCGAGCACTCACCCTATCCCTTTCATCACAGCGTATACAATATTTGAGAGAAAGAGAAGAAACAGCACTTTAGTTAATACAATTTTACTGATTCATTTGTATAATTTTTGTATTTATTCTTGAGCTTAACAAGCATTTATGATATATTTGATGTTTTTCAATTAATATAGGGTGAGATACTTAAAAATAATTCTTAGGCATCGACACGTCAAAACTTAACTTCACTAGATAATAACCTAATACGCTTCCGCCCATGACGCGTGCGCGTGCGCAGTTATCAAATATAATGATTCGCAGTCTCGTTCATTGAAGTGGCCTCACGGCTGCTCGTTAAGACCGTATACCTTGAGGGACGTTGGAACAATGCTGCACGAGTTAATATGCGGCGCCTACGCAAACTGGGGTCGGACCATTTCTGGCATGTTTTTGGCACGCTCCTCTATGGACATGAAGTTGCTCTTCACTATTTTTAATGGGCGTAATTTTGAATCCAAATAGTGTTCCAACTTTTATATGAATAAGAGAGCTGGCACGAGTAGCTAACCCACATGATTCAAATCTTAGGATATGAGTTTCTTAATATTGTCTTTTATTAACATAACCATTACTCATTTAAAGAAAAACACTTTCGCGTGCTTTACAGCGTGCGTGGTCACGGTAGCCTACGAAACGTCGGAAAAATTTAAAATAATGTAATATACTTAAAAATACATAACTTAATCCGTTAACAAAGTGTTTTTCTTTATATGAGTTTTTTATTTTCCCAGTCAATATGAAAGAGTAGTAATATTAAGTCATTGTAATTGTTTGTAGTTATGAATTTAAATGTAATGTAATATCTTATTACATATATTCTCGTTGGTTATGGGTGCTTTTGACCTGCCCATTCTCTAGAACGTTCTGAATCTGATCCAAAAACGTTCGGGCAGGTCTCCCAGCCCCACCCTCGCCATCCACACTCCCCTTATATATACGCCTTCGCCTTGTCAGTCTATCCTCATTCATTCTTTCCATGTGACTGAACCATCTCAGCATGCCCTTTCGTATCCTTATCACTACATCCTCTTCATCTCCACTTTATAATATGGCTATAAATGTCATAGCACGATCTGTATTCTACCGTCCCATCAATTTCCTTAATTTCTCACATAACCCTTCTCGCTTTGTCAAATATAAACAAAGACACTGTTGAACAAAGGGCTTATCAAAATATCAACACATTGGACAAATGGATCGTGAATTTTATTTATAACTAAAGATTATAGACGACCGAAATAGACGACGCGCGATCGTGGCATGCGCTTCCGCTTGTTCCAAAATAAAAATTATTATTTCAAAGCGTTTTATTTAAACAAATATAACAAGTTATAATCAGCATGAAACTATAACACATAAGGTTTCATTCCCAAACTTTCACATCACTATGTGATGATTCATATACTTATAAAAATGGCGACGCGTCGGCGATTTCATTATTTACGTCGACAAATTGCTAAAGTTGGGGTCTATTTTTGTGTGTGGAAATAACGTTCTCAATTGAAACTCTGTTAGCTTAGAATTGTGACTTAGAAAGCGGCCAATGATAAGCTATCCTTGGTTAACTAAATTTATTATCACATATTCACGGTACGTTCAACATTTGAGTGACAAGCATCAATATAAGCTGTGGTCTGGGTGTTCTGTATCTGTATTTATATAAAATGTATGTTTACAAAGTGAGTAAGCACCCATAATACAAGCTTTGAATAGCTTATTTTCAGGCTAACCGTTCGTTTGTAAAATCTGCCCTGATGTTATGTTACAATACCGTTGCACATTTTAAGGCGGGTATGGGAACAATTCTCCCCTTTTTCACAATATTTTTCATATATGCTGTTATAAAAAAATCTATTCGCACCGATACTTCCCAACAAAACACTCTTCCGCTTTGAAATTATATATTTATATTAGTAGACACCGCGTAAGTTTCTCCTCAGTTTTTTCAGCGCAATCAAAAAAAACACAGTCTGTTAGCTACGAAAGGATTTCCACAGAGTACTTGACTTTTAAATGGGCTTTTAATTATTAATGTCAAATGAATGCAATTCTCCCCAGATCGTGTGGGGTGGGGGGTGGATGCAAGTATTTACTTTGTACTTAGGGCTCGTTCATTAGGCACGTTAAGCTGTTTTAGCGATTTTTCACACCAGACGTGGTGTGGTTGCAGACCCCACAACCAAACCGTATTTTTATAAGAACAAAAAGTGAGGTTCCAAATTTATGTAAATCATACCTTATGTTTGATGAAAGTAATAAATCAACCTTCATCTGTCATGTGTCATATATGATGACCATGACATTGACATCTCCTTTTAATCTAATCGACTTATTACAGTAGGTAGTCAATTTCATCAAAACACATCACCCCATTTTCGGCAAAAACGCCAACCCCACACGCCATCACGATACCCATTACCACGAAACCATAACCATTCTAATTAATACATAGGAACATTTACATTATATATATATATATATATATATATATATTATTGGCGTGGATTTAACTGAACATTACACATTAGAATGCTTAGTTAAGCTATTATAGCTTGTCTGATAAACAGATTTTTTATAAACACGTATTAGTGTTATAATAAGAAATAACGCGTCAATTAAAAATATTAATGTAATGGACAAATAAACATATAGAGTTATAGTTTGACTACTTTCTTAACGGTCATAGTCAAGAAAAAATATGATTTTGACAGCCAAGTCGCTCTATTCAGCATTAGGCGTCACTAAACATATAACAGATTACATTGCGCATTCCCTATTCAAAATTGTATACTCTTGAATTGTAACCTCCCAATGTAAACCGTGTACAGAAATCATAACACTTTCGCGGTACAAAGTCGGATCGATCGCTCGTTCAACTTTGCCCTTGTTACTAAGGGGAAGTTGCCAAGAATTGTACCCATAAAAGTGCCCTATAATCTGTCTCTTTACATATAAATACAGTGTATTTTTCATATTCGCAGACAGTTTTAGGCGTTGTAAAGAATAAGAGAAATATTTCATCGTCCGAAACATAGTACCGGATCATTTAACAGCATCATTAAATTTATATTACACACATTAAACGTGTGTGTACGAACTAAAAACATTGTCTCGCAATAAATAGAACAGAGGAAGATTTCCCCTCCCCTTTACCACCAATTAAGCGTTAGAAGATTCCTATAACAAGTGGACCCAATAATAACTTTTTAATAAAAAGCTTTTGTTAATCAATTATTCTCAAAATAAATGTATTTTTAAGAAAACCTTAAAACTCTATTATTGAGACCAAAAAATTAGATTCTCTCTAATTGGGGGAACAGCCCGCCATTGTTGCATAGCTAAGAGCTTAGTCAGTGGGTTATAGGGTCAGGTAATTGTAGAGATGCCACAAGAGGTCAACATCCGTGTACAAAGCTCTATTACGGTTTCATTTCAACCACTATTACACATTTCAGGTACGATGGGGTTAAAGTTTGTTACTACACAACTGATAATGTACATTTTATAAATACAGAGACAAAAATGCACATCACTCAAATGTTGACAAGGGATCGAACCTGGGTCTCGGTTCGGCACCCTGGCATGGTGACCATTACATGATAGCTGTGACAGTTTCTCGTCCAAGTTCCTCTGGGTCACTTGCCAGAGTTCATATAGAGGAAACTACTGTATGTAACTATTCGTTTGTAACGACAACGTCTTTTATTAACATAACTATTACTCATTTCAAGAAAAACACTTCGTTAACGGATTAAGTTATGTATTTTTACAAAATTTAAGTATATTACATTATTTAAAAAAAATTCCGACGTTTCGCGTGCTTTGCAGCGTGAGTCCACCGTGACTACGCACGCTGTAAAGTGTTTTTCTTTAAATTTAACTACTGTAAATAAAATTATCTCAGCTTTATCATGATATTGCAACATATATCAATTCAACGCACTATCCACATATAGGTGTTTCCCTTCTACCGTTTCTATACCTTTGGATATACGTGATCATTATTATATTTCCCTCTCCGTGAGATAAGAAAATGTACTTGGCGGCTACGAGTTTTGCAAGAAGAATGTAAGAATGTCATCATATATTTTTCAAATCACATATATTAACATAATAGAACCCGAGCGATCTATTTTAACTGTTACTAAGTCTTATGTGTCAAGAAAACAAATTTATCTTTATTTCAATCTGATCTATACAAAAAATATTTCTCGAAGCAACTCAATCGTTTTGGGCTTAAGAACCGATCGATCGAAGGCTGCGCGCGCGCGGGGTCAGCGACCGGTGACTCAGGCGCCCTTACTAGACGACGGCGACGTGGGCGTTGCCCGATTTCGCGATTTATAGCCGTTTTACCTACTTATAAGATTGCACAATAAAAATGTAAGGATGTGATATAAGAGCCGCTTCTTTGGCGCAGGTAAGGCAAACCCACACACAATTTTAAGCAGACATTTCGGCGTCTGCTTTATTCTATCACGAATAATAACGAAAATGAATTCACTTACTTCGTATTATGCAATGATAAACTATAATAGGTTTTTCCATCCACCATTACGTCGAATTAATCTATCGTATTCATGAGAAAGCATCGTAAATAAAATGGTCTGACGAAATTTTTTTATTCGTGAAAAAAATAATTTTATTTAATATTGTTTGCTTAAAGCTTACAGCAATCGATTGAGGCAGGAAGCACCTTTTAACCTTCCATTTTCGTGTCTTGTGTAGACATGGAGCAGGCAAAAGCTCCGGCATCAAAAACAAACTACATACGCAGCCTGTCAACCTTGCAGTGTTTATATGGTATTACGACTGTCTAGGATCTAGGTCAATTTCAAAACGTATGTTTAACTTACACATGACCGACCGAATCAAAACTTCAATTTCTTTTAGTTCAGTTAAAAAACACATATATATTACTTCCTAATGTCACCAAAGAAATAAAACAACCCGAATCGTTTTATTCTTAAATTTTAAATTGTTTATCGCCTCCGTCTGTCCTACAATACGCAATACAAAAAAAAAAAAATGTAACTAAAATAAACAAAATGATTAGACTAAACTCTCAGTAGTCTAGTCAGAGCTTCCACGTTTATCATTTCATTTCGGTACACTTTCTTTGCTATAATTTTTTTGTGTTTAAGCTAGTGTAACTTTTTTAGCAACTCAGTGCCCACCTTTAAGTTAGATGTACAAATAAATATTGTTTAAGTTTATATTAGAATTAATAATAGTTTAGTATTAGTTGGTAGGTCATAATAAATAAATAAATAAATAAAACCAAAGCAGTAAGACAGCCAGACCCCGCCGCCATGGGAATTGGTCTATCCCATGGGTAAAATAAGTTTATCATAGGAAGAGTCACCGCACCACATGGCGGCGTGGTCTGAACAAGTAACAAAAGGCAAATTTATATAAAAATTAAGACACATAAAATAATTGCTCAACACACAATAATGTTATGTACGCCTGATCCTGTAATAATAAAGAAAACATTGTTTTATCTTGTGGATGGATGAAAGAAAGGAAGGAAGAGTAGCTTAGCCCGCGGCCCCGGTCACAAAGCCGGGGGAGGTAAGCCGAATAGGTGAAAAAAAAAATACGCCATACAACAGATTACAAGACTCAGCTGACAATATTCTTCCAACTCGAATCTACTATTGATGATACATCAACTGGGAACCTGGCTTTGTGTATCCATACCGTTAAACAGCTAATCATTTTGTAAATAGAGATCGTGAAGACCAAACTTTCACCAAATATTAATACCGCCGTCTTCAATACACGAGAATTTTTAGTTTCTGTGTTGTATAATACAACATACAAAAATACATACAATCCTAAATTTATACCCTTCTACGATCATCCCTTATTTTTTATTTATAAACCCAATGTTGTTTTGCCATACATGTGATTCCAATTTTCAATTAATAAATAAAAAATAGGGGTTGATCGTAGAAGGGTGAAAATTTAGGATTGTATGTATTTTTATATGTTGTATCATTACAAAATTGTGTAAAAAATAAAAATTTAGGGGTGGACTAACCTTAAAATTTAGGGGGATGAAAAGTAGATGTTGTTCAAATCTCAGACCTCCCCAATACGCACACAAAGTTTCATGAGAATCGGTCAAGCCGTGTCGGAGGAGTATGGAAACGAAAACTGTGACAAGAGAATTTTATATATAAGATTGAAAATTGAAATCACATGTACGGCAGAACGTTTGCCGGATCAGCTAGTACTATTATATAAGTATATTTAAGTTTTACAATGACATAACTTTGGTTTGTTACTTTTAAGGATAAGCTTCACAAAATAATGCTTAAATTATTATCACATCATATGTATTAGATTAATGTCGCATGGGGGCCTGTCCTTGCAATGGCATACAAATAAATAAATATTGTATAGTAATGAGAAACGTATGAAAATACGGGGTCGTATTTGAAAACTAAAACGATTATCCATTATCGTATAGATTCGCAGCAAATTCTGAGCTGGGCTGCTGGTTGAACAACATCTTGTTAAAGAAATGAATCTGTGGTGGTTTCGAATGGTTGATAAATACTCTAATATTTATATCATTCCAGAGAGGTTTTTCTTTCTTATCTATTTCCAAAAATCTTAAACATTTCATTAAATAAACAATTAATTCAGATGCGCTCACCAAACTGTTCTCATTTATTACGTTATCGCAAATATTTCGTTAGATTTTCATTTTACATGAAAAGTGGTGTCTTTACACTCACAATCACTTACAATCACAAATCACCGAAAGAGGGTTTTTTTTTCTCCTACTAGGCCTACCTTCCCTGGCTACATTTTCGCCAGGATCGTTGAGTAGCTACCATTCGTCTTTTCTGTCATCCTTCATCTTAATAAACAACACATCTCATTTTTATTAGGAAAGTTAGGTTGGGTGGGGTTCAGCATGGGTACATTTCTACATACATTTCTTATATACATTTCATTAAATACATTTTGTTTGTTATGTAATTTAGCATTTTTCATTTTATTGGCAGACGTGTTTCGCGGTCCGCAAAGCAGACAGCCGGCACTTAACTGTAAATATACTTATTATATCTATTGGCTAGTGGGTGGCTGCCTACTCGCGGCCCGCGCCCCCCACTCCTCTTATTATATATTCTATTTCTTTTGACAATCTTATCAAAAAGCTCCTTCAGATGCGACCAATTACCTATTAGTACCGAAAGAGGGTTCAAACTCTCCCGGTACAGTCAACATTTGTAAGAGCACATTTATTTTCTGTGGTCTGGTTGTTATGAGTCTGAGTGACTACGTAAACGTAATTTTGCTAATGTTACCGATTCCTTAATTCTACAAAACAACACTACCTCCATACAGACACAAAACCGGAAACAGGCCTACACACGGTAAAATCACCTGACGGAACGACATTACGCCACTTCCGCTACAGGACGCGAGCAATTGGGAGCGCGGGAAGTCGCGGGGGAAGATGGCGCTCGCGATTTCAATTTACAACGATACATTTGTGATATCTTAGAAATTTAAATTCTAACACAGTGTTATAGTCAAACGACACGTAAGCAACAAAGACGCTTCTTTATATTTGATAAAGTTCAACAGTGTATTTGATAGACCGTAGTTTCTATTACATGAATAATTGAATGGTAACTTCCAAGATGGTGCTTAGTTGCGATAACCGTATAAAATATAACGCGGAACGTCACGTCTTCCGGACTACTACCAAAAATAAAATATTTCCACCCTCTCATCTTGCATAATTATCTGCTTATTCTTTGTTCAATAAGAAAAAAATAACATTATAATAATTACAAAAGTTATTTTTTTTGAACACAAAGTGTAATCGTCTCTTTCTATCTGAAGAGAGATTTTAAGTTATAAGACTATTTTTATATATTGGGGTTAGTGTATACTCTGTGAAGTCATTGTACAGCAGGTAATATATGTGTGACCTTATAATTTATTATATTATTACGTTTTCTACATTAAAATTATTTGTGTATTAGACAGTCCATTTATCATGCACGTGTATTGTAATTAATACAGATAAAACCGCAGCGCAAACTAGAAATAAAACTACCCACTAGCAACCATTCCAATCTACCCTCATAACTCATAGTTCATTACGCGCCGAGCGTTTGACGCGTACGGTCGTAATCACTCGGTCCTTAACCGAGCGTGAAACGACTCATTGAAATGGAAATTAATACGAAAGGAGTTGTATAATTAATGTTAAGCTTTGTAGTCACAAGACGTTATGAATAATTGGAATAATCAGAAAGCGCTATAAGTCAAACACTAAATTTAACTAACACAAAATGAAAAATATAACCAGCAGCAGTGACGACGACGACGTAGTTCATTAGTAACTATTATATCTATTACTTAACTTATGTTCTCAATCAAATGATGTTCAGTCACTAGCTATTGCCTGCGGTTTCACTCGCTATTTAAATTACACATACGCTAAAAATGCTTCGCCAACCAGTACTTCTCGATCACCCCTATACTTATCACAGATCATAGATAATTTCAGCTATTCAAAAGAAAAACCTACCTCTCTGTAAAATTATAATGACTTATATCAATCCACACTATTCTCCGTGTCTTAGCCACTGAGGCCTATATAGATAAGCTCCGAAGATATTGTATAGTGTGATTACAAAAAAATACTCACTCAATAAATCGTAATGGCAATCCGTTGCGCCTACACGCCTCGTAGAATCATGCACAACCTGCAAAACATTTTTACACTCGTTATACATTGTCGAATACGTGAAAAAGAAAATCAGCAGAAAGAAATCGGCGACCATCTGGCTTCAACTCGCCATAGATATATTTTTTTTTATAAAACAGGGGGGCAAACGAGCAGGAGGCTCACCTGATGCTAAGCGACACCGCCGCCCATGGACACTCGCGAAGCCAGAGGGCTCACCAGTGCGTTGCCGGCCTCTAAGATGTTTATACGCTCTTTTTTTGAAGGTCCCTAAGTCGTAATAAGGATATAATAAGGATATCTCCGGAGTAGTCGTGATCCGGGCTCGGTGGGAGACGCCAAGCCTGCACCATTGTTAGCAAGATCTTTTTTTTGTAAAGGGGACATTAGACAGTCCCCATTAGTTTAGCTGCCCGACAGTAGGAACGTTAGGCTACTAGGGGTCTATTAATAAAAAAATCTATGTTTAAGTCCATATTGCCTTGTACAACTTAGTTTCCTCTTCTTATGGTGCCATCTCCTTTTGAAGGTTTGAGATCATTATAGCTAATTTAACTTTGGATGCCGCGTTTCTGAATAATGTGTTTTAATATATATTGCCGCGTTTCTGAATAATGTAATAATTTGATTTTGTGCTTTGACCAAACCATAGGAACAATAAACTTAAGTTTATTGATCCTAAAATTGCATTTTTTTTAATCTCGTCCAATCGGCAACCACGGTTACGCTATATGAATTTACCATTGATTGAAAATGACGTCACGTCCCAAACTTTAACAGAGCATGACATGATTAAACAAATGGTTGCCTACAGTGCGTAGTACTCTTAGTTGTTATGAATGAATTCTCGTGTCACAGTTTTCGTTCCCATACTCCTCCGAAACGGCTTAACCTATTCTTATGAAACTTTGTGAGCGTATTCAGTGCGTCTGAGAATCGGCTAACATCTATTTTTCACCCCCCTACATGTTAAGAGTTTTTAGATAAAGTTTTTAGTTTCTATTCTATGATGCAACATACGAAAGTACCTTGGATACCTTTACATCAATTAATGACAATCTCAGCTTTATCCAAACACCACAAAACACATTTGTTTCAAATGAAAACTGTAGAAGACCATATAGGGTAAAACGTTGAGATTATGATGCGTGAACGCAGCGGATGCATTCCGTTATTCCTCTCTATTTTCTATATTTATATTACATAAAAATTGTATATATAGTAAAATCGGCTGCTTCAAATGTTCAGTAATAGTTGATTTACCCTTCATCTGATATATAAAATTCTCGTGTCACGGGGTTCGAACTTGACCTCCTCCGAAACGGTTTGACCGATCCTCATGAAACTTTGTGAGCGTATTGAGTAGGTCTGAGAATCGGCCAACATCGACAACATTATTAGTTTATATTTTTTATGATACAACATACAAAAATACATACAATCCTAAATTTTCACCCATCTTCGATCAAGCCTTATTTTTATTTATTAATTGACAATTGAAATCACATGTATGGCAAAACAACGTTTGCCGGATCAGCTAGTATACTTATACAATAATTGTTAATCAATGGATTAATACCCATAGTTTGTTATGTTTACACACAATAAGACACATAATAAAAGGTATTGAGAAACGGAATAAAAGCATACTATTCTGCTATCCAAGAAACAGGAAGAGAAAAAGAGGCAGACAGTTTCGAAGATGGGAAGGTGTCTTATGTCTGAATAAAGGCTATACTTTTTACGTTCAAAGACCAGCAAAATGCTGCTGACACAATTGTATCGGGGATCGAGATTTGATATTCAATTTAAAATCCAAATTTTTCTGTGAATTTATAATGGTTTATTAATATTTTTTGTTACAACAATAGGCTCAAATGCTATATATGCGGCACAATAATTTTCACATATATATAAGCATTGATAAGGTATGTATATTATTAAACAAATATATTTCTCAGGTACACATCGACCACACAAATGATCGCTATGATCAATAACGTCCAGCGGAACCAGTCCCAAAAACTCGTGGGGTGAACGACCTCGCGGTGACGTCACTCCTCATTGTTCGTTTCAATTATGAATATTTGGCTTTAACTCGAAAAAGTTTTTGTATATTGTCGTTTATTGTTCAGAAAAACTTGAGATATTAAATTTTTTATTACCCGAGCTGCGAGCGTACTGTGATATTATATGTTACTAGCTGACCCAGCAAATTTAGTTTTGCCATACATGTGATTTCTATTTTCAATTAATAAACAAAAAATAAGGTTTGATCGTAGAGCGGTAAAAATTTAGGGTTTGTATGTATTTTTGTATGCTGTATAATAGAAAAATAGAAATT
The DNA here is from genome assembly GCA_963693355.1 of Pontia daplidice. Classification (NCBI taxonomy): domain Eukaryota; kingdom Metazoa; phylum Arthropoda; class Insecta; order Lepidoptera; family Pieridae; genus Pontia; species Pontia daplidice. The sequence goes on along the minus strand of CAVNZL010000016.1, from coordinate 1,348,215 downwards.
CTGTCCACAAAAATAAAAAAAATTAGGGGTGGACCACCCTTAACATTAAGGGGGACGAAAAACAGATGTTTCCGATTCTCAGACCTTCCCAATATGCACACAAAGTTTCATGAGAATCAGTCGAGCCGTTTCGGAGGATTATGGGAACGAAAACTGTGACACGAGAATTTTATATATAAGATAATATATAAATGAATAACTAAAAATAGTACAGTTAGTTGTGACTTTTTGGTTGGCTGGTACAAGTATCGGGAGAGGCTATAACAGACGCTACTGTCAAGGCGAGCGGGGCATACACAAAGTGTTACAAATTCGGGGATAATCGCACCTTATCGCGCGTGCGCGGCTATTTTTATAAAAGCAGACGACACCGCACGGTGAGCTAGTTTTATACAAAGGCGCCACATACATCGCTAGCTCTAATATCACTAATTAAAATTACAAATTGCGCACGGGCCGCTAACTAACCGCATACAAGGGCATACTGTTAATGCTCATTATTCTCTACTGATTAATTTAACTATGGTCACGATGCCAGTCTACGATATAGACAATCCGGTTCCAAACCTGTTAATAAAAAAGCAAATTTGTTGCTGGTTTAGGTGATGATTATATACATATATCAGTTATAGCACTCATAAAGCTAAAAAATACGGAAAATATCCTTATATACCCTACTCCAGTTTGGGTGCGACCAATACACATTAAAATGAATCCATGGCCTGCGAAAGGAGAAACTTCAACTATTAATGTAGTTGTATGATTACTAGCTGATCCGGCAAACGTTGTTTTGCCATACATGTGATTTCAATTTTCAATTAATAAATAGAAATAAGGGTTGATCGTAGAGGGGTGAAAATTTAGAATTGTATGTATTTTTATATGTTGTATCATAAAAAAATAGAAACTAATAATTTTGTCTAAAAAAAAAATCTTAGGGGTGGACTACCATTAACATTTAGGGGGATGAAAAATAGATGTTGGCCGATTCTCAGACCTACTTAATACGCTCACAAAGTTTCATGAGAAGTCAAGCCGTTCTGGAAGAGTTCAAGTTCGAACCCCGTGACACGAGAATTTTATATATTAGATATTTAACAAACTAACTTACATAAAGTTCGATAAGGCCACTAACAATGTTATGCAGTATAACTCGAATGATGCAACGTATTAAACTTTTATCGTCCTAGCTTTCGCCTATACTCCTCTATAGTAATAACGTCACATACATACACGCTTGGACAAACCTATGACCGTATGAATTTGAAACCGAAACCGACATATGTAAATTTCGTACACTCAAAACTGTGTATTTTCATTGTGATATGCACCAATAGGCATGCATTAAAATATTTGTTTTGCATTTGCATTAAATTATAGAAATTCTACGCCTTTAAAGTCGAATTTCGCATGAAAAATGGTCACCAGATCGACAAAAGACAAGCTTCACATGCAAGAGCATTGCAGACCTTCGGTTTTCTATTTCTGTAGCCTAAAATGTCATCAAATGTTTAAACTCTGTGAAAACCTATAACCTTCACAATGAGATAAGGTTCGTAGATAACTTTATCAATATGATAATGCATTTTGGATCTTGTGGACGTCAATGCATACATTGAAATAAACTAAAAGCGAATTCATAACATTACTCGATGCTTGGATCAGTCTCGCTAATCTTAATATATATAAATCTCCTGTCACGATGTTTGTCCGCGATGGACTCCAAATTACTTAACCGATTTTAAATTAAATTGGAACAACGTGAGCAATCTGGTCCAGCTTAAGAGACAGTATAGCTTAGATCTTTAATTATAGTCGCAATTTTATTTTATTGCAAATTATTTGTCTATAATTAATTGACAGTCACAATTATCTGTTAACTCCAAAACATTCCAACAGATGTCGATACTTTTCGACTAGTAGGTAATCAATAGATGGCATTACTATGGTAAACCGACAAACGTTTCATATGATGAAGATTAATTTGTTAACCTAAATAAAACATACTTTAATTGCTTAAAACGCTTTCGATTATAAACATATCCCCGCACACTTAAAACCGATAATTATTTGTATTAAACTAAAAAAAATGATTGCTAGAAATCACGTTTGCCGGATCAGCTAGTAATAAGTTATGTAAAATATAATGAAATGCATAACGCTAAAACTAAACGGTAGTTCGACGTAACTTTTGTGTGGTTTGTTTATGTATTGTGTGGCTACTGGTGACGGTATCACCTATGATCAGGTGAGCCTTGAACTAAAATATTATCAATATTCGATCCGCAACGCAGTGAAAAAATAATCTGAAAGATATCGACTGATACATTGGGAGTGCAATTGGACTTATTTTAAATAAATTACACCGGCAGCATTAATTAGAGCATTGTTTTTCAACCTGGGGGTCGCGAAGCATCTGTAGGGGGGTTGCCAGAGGTCGAAAAAAATGGGTTAATTGAATGAATTTAGTAAAAATAAAACGCTAAATTAATATTGCTAATAGTAATACTGTAACAAACACATACATACATGACAAAAAACCGAACGTCAAAGGGGGTGGCGAAATATTTTTTTTTATTCTAGGGGGGTCGCATCATGAAAAAGGTTGAAAAACACTGAATTAGAGCATAGACATAGCATAGACTAAAAAAAGAAACAGCTCGATAGCCCTAAGTATGACAAACAACCTAATCTCTGTGGTTAAAACCACACCACACTCATACATAAGTATAATTAATCAAAAATTCTTGCTAACCCTAAATATTATATTTAACGAATAATTATCCCCTAATAATTATATAATGGCTAGGGTTTCTAACGCGTTTCAATCAAACCGTCTTCAGACTATACTTAATTATCAACAACTTTCCAAAACCGATGTCCAAAATTTACATTCTCGAGATCCACCCAACAAAATCACACCAAAAAAACTAAATACATTTTTTTGCAACAGGACCTGTTGGGCCGGTCCACCGAAACCGTGAAAGAGACGAACAAACAAACACGCGAGCTAGACAGAGACGGCTGATAGCCATTAAAATACAGTCTCCCGGTAAACACGGCAAGTTACCAAGTTATTGCATGGTATAAGATTCCATAACATTATCCTACTTCTTATTCTTTATATAATCTATGGTAGCAGCTAAATGTAAAAACCTTTTCTATTACCACAGATTACGTTGTTTGACGAAACAATGACGCAGCGGTCACCATACAAATCTGACACACTGATTTACACACTGCTACCGTAGGGTGGATGATATATCGTGTCTGAATTATTCCGATATCATAAAATGTAAATAGAGCAAAATCTTAAATATTAAACACATATAAGCTAAAAACAGACGATAAATTATTGTGGTACGCACAGGGTAGACATAAGCACAGTGTTGAGACAAATAGCGACATTTTACAAACATGAACACTGCTGAAACAGTGAATGGATAATATAAGGTTATTATCACTTGAATAATTAAACCAAAACAAATTGATGTCATTACCAACGCTCGCTACGAATAAATATCAATTCAATCAAACATAATAGACGTGGAGTAATTCAGTGTATAATAATAGTATATCCTCAGTCGAGTGGTCGCGACCTTGCCAGCTTATTCATCATGATGTCACTCCTCGAAGCGTCTGCTTATTTGAGATATAATAGGCACTTCACACTGTTACATCTAATATGAACTGCATACTTATACTACCTTGGAAGACCGAAGACTATTGTATACACGATCCGGTAATTATAAAAAACCCTAAGAGATTTGTAAGTGCACTATAAGACTTGGCCGTTTATACTCAAAAGACCGGCACACCATTACACATAAATACAGAGGCTAGTATATAAAAAGTTGGGATATCTTAGCGTATTTTATAGACAATTAAATCGACGATATGAGATGCCATTATATACTGTAAGCCGGTTAGCCGGTTCTAAATGGCAGCTTTTAACATTTTACGCAATGCAATGCAATTTTACTTTTGTAACCGCAATAACGGTAAATCTATGCCATCGCATTACTTTTAAATATCAGAGCATGAGCATTTTTAATGTAGTGAATTCTAGATCATATTTCCGACATAAAAATGTATTTATAACTACTATTACTCTTTCGCTTTCGTCTTCTTACCACGTGAAAATAGACAAGATTTAGGTAAAATAGTTCAATAATGTTTTTATTATATCTCTGTGACGGAAAAGAACGAAGAAAATTGATATGTGTATCAATAGCGGTTATTTTTTGACTTAACTGTTTAAAAAAAAACTCAATTAACAGCTATGACGTCGCAATGTGAAGGAAACTAGAACCTTTTGTTATTTAAATGACTTATGACTTTGAAATCATACTTTGTTTTGGTCTAATTTAGTGGATATAATTAACAAATTCAATTTTATGTTATTTAAGTGATAGAGGTACATAAGCTCACGTCGAATTCAGTCAATGTCAATTATCGGATTCATTGCACCCCGAGCAGTGATAGTTCTTCGACATTACATAACCAGCTTTGAACGTTCAACTCTAGTATCAAAACTATTAAAACGAATTCTACAATATAGTTGATGACAAGCCATCTTATCATATCACATCATATAAAGGTACAGCCTTTATAATTACCACAGAGTTTTAAATAGTCCACACATTTGTATACAGCAATACACATTCAATTTTTAAAAGCACTTGGGATTTTCAAACAAATTTTTGAATATGATGTCCTTTCATAGTTATTGCTCTTACTAAGGTCCAGCTTATCCGGTAGCGTTATGGAGTTCACACACATATGTCATGGCCATACTAAATCAACTTTCTGGCCTCGAGCCAGCACTTAGAAATTACACCTCAGTATTTAGTAAATAATTCTCCGATTTGTATTAAAAATAGAAACGGTTTATGTTTCCTAATAACCCAGATAAATATACCTGGGTAGTAGTCGGATCTGTACCACTTTTTATTATATCTAATATCCGTTGCACATATTATAATTAGTATAAAAAATATTAGAAAGGTTTTCCTTTTAATAAGAACCCACAATTTTGAACACATCAAACAACCAATAAGCAAAAAATTATGTCAACTGATCAAGGGTCATACAACTTTGACCAAGGGACATAGATAGACTTTAAGAATATTATAGTATAGAAACAGCATCTCTAGAGGTAACGTGAACTAAAATTTGTCATGGAAGTATATGGTATACTTGGACAACTCAGTGATTTAATGCACTGCTGTGCGCAAATAGTTTTTCCGTTCTAATTAACATTTCAAAACATTTAGGAAAGTTAAAAAATAATGTTAATATATATTTTTCAGACGAATACATGAACTGGAACGTCAACGAGTAGTGTCAGTTTCAGAACGTTATATTATTGCTACAAGCATGAAGAAACGATTTATATGATTATAGCCAATAACGTATTATCAATGACTCTTATCAAGACCTAGTTTAAAGCATTGTAAAACGCATAGATTGGCAACCAGCCACCATGCGGCTGTGACGTCATCGCTGTAATTGACTATGAAATGGGAATTAAAGATTTCATTTTGGAAGACCTATTCCATGTTCCCATTCCGATAAATAACTTGATCGGACATAGCATTTTGGGTCAGGTTTAACCAAATGCTTAGTAAACCGAATGAAAACACTTAATAATAATTGCATAAAAATTTAGGGAGTTAAGAAAATGTCGAAATACTAATACTGCTAAATAATACTCGTACTTATACCTAACCTATAAGTATGAGTGCAATTTTAATTCTTTTGGAAAAATTTCACAGAAACAAATAATCATTGTATGGATCAAAAGCTAGATTTTCAAACCTAAATGTGTACCAATTGTTATACTTATATTCTCCTCCTCTTTCTTTCTTCATGTATGGAGTATGTACACCACTCTTTTATGCTAAATAAGTTATTGTTTCGATAATAATGTCCTACAACTGTATAGCTAAATAGCGAGAACTGAAAATTAATTTTATTAAGCCAAAACATTCAAATTAAAATACATTCACACTTAGTTAAACTTATTAAACAAACTACACTTATTTAATTAAATGTTAAAGGTTTATTAACATAATTAAATAAAATAGAGTAGATACCGAGTAGAACTGTTAGTGAGAACTGTCTGAAAACTACCATGTATATGTGTCACGATTACCCTGTTAATATATCTCAATGTCAATTTTCATATCTGTGAGGCTTATAAGTTAGCATCTAATGTCAGTAATCTTTACTTGGAAAGGGAGCAGGGATAGGTAAAAACTCTTAAACAGTATACTGTTCACTAGTCATTCACCATCATAGTTGCTATTATGTATAGTATGCTACTGATCAAATTTTTTACTTTCCCTAGAAGTACCAAATTATTACCTAATTCAATTAGTAACAGGCTCTTTAAAGAAAATTATATATCATTATATTTACACATAAATGTTAACATTATCTTTCATAGGTACTATTTGTCCACTATCAGTCACTGATAAATGATAACCTGCTTCCACTTATAATTTATATTTGCTTTTCAAATCCAAATACAATATTTTAAAATAAATTTTCTTTATTTATTATTATTATTGTATTCAGTTTTGTACATTAGCTTGAATTGCTATCAAATGTTTATAGTTTAGTAGAAATTTGGTTCTACAAAAACCATTAGAATATACCTATTCTAAATTTCAATAAATTATGCAGACAATGGTGTATATTATAACTGATACAAAAAATTAATAGCTGTTGGCATCTCAATTTTATACCAAAGACATCATTACATATAAGAATAATATTAAATATAAAGACAGATTCAAAAAAAATCTATAGTTTAATTATTTCAGTTTTTATAAAAGGTAAATATTAGGTGAAAATAGATAGATTAAAATGGTAAAGAGTTTGTAACTAAAACTTCAAGTTCACGTCATATATTTTATATTACTTTACATTTTTATTTAACAGGATTTAATTGATTCAAAGAAAATTTTTAAATACATTAAATATAAAAGGAGTCTTTTCAGCTATAGATAGAAAATTATTCAAAGCTAAAAATAAAAACTTAACGTCCATGACATTTGAAACGGGAACATCAACTAATAAAAACTTAAATAGGTCTTTAATGAATCAAGTTTTTGTAAGTGGTCATTCATAAAAACTGAATAGGTACATAGAACTTGCTTAACCTTAAATAGAAGATACATTTAATGTTTACCACACCATGATTTTTTTTTTAATAATGTCTCAAAGCAATTGAACCTATAACCTTCAGGTATATAAGTGACAGAAAAAAGCCCCACCTTCCAAACAGAGAAATTATAGTGCTTGACTTTTATCAACTATTAATAAAATCTTCCCACTTAGGAATAAGTGTATTATGATTTAATTACGAAATTTGTAAATTTGAAATAAGTTTATAAAAGAAATTAAAGACAATGGGTAGTGTAATTTTTCAGTTAACCCTGAACAATCTTGATTATCAAATCCGAGACTATATTGCAGTTACGATAACCCAGGCGAATAGTATAGTACTATGCCTTGAGTGTATTTATGAATTCACATAGCATTTTAATTCGTTCGAGTTGTATAGCCAGCCCGCGCCCTCAGTGACATCACCTCTTCTAGTAGATAACAACCAATTGAAGTCACGCCCAGTACATTTTATACCATTCGGCACGTAATTATCAACAAAAGGTGAAAAGAATCACGTACAACCAAGATTTTAACCTATTAACCACTACATGACCTATTAATATTTTGAAGTAAAGTAACGGTCGTAATGAGCTCATAACAGTAGTCAAAATTTACTCAACTCTAAAGGCGGCATCTTAGTCATTATTACTCTGGAAAGTGCTAAAAAACGTCCTATTTATATTGACAGTACACCGAACGACAACCACACCCATAGTTGTAGTACATTTTAAATACGTATCTGATTTTCGTCAATTACAATTTAATGAGAAAAATTGAACTTACAGGCTTGAAGAAAGACGATAGGAGAATCAATTTTTGTCACAGCACAAAAATCACTTCACTTAGCGAGTAACTGGAACCTTACACTAAGCACACATACAACATTATATTGCCAACAATACATACACAAAACGTTATTTTGTGTTAATTAATGCACTAGCACCACCGACATAACGCGTGAGCGCGTTAGTTCTTTTTTTATAAGAAAAAAGAAGCTAGACCGTACCGCTACCAAAGATCGATGTCGGCTTTTATAATTTTGTTTCGGTTTTTCGCCGACAATTATTACGTCGCTAGCGTCGCTGATTCAAAATGTTGCCATTATATAATTTTCGTATATTGTCTATGCTCATTGTTAGTTTATTGCCATGCCATTTTTTATTTAAATGTTCAATATAGGGATTGTTAAACTAGTGACTTCGTTTAGTCATTTTAATTTTACTTATAATTTTAGAGTAAATGTCTGAATAATGAAAAAAATACATGTCACAGAATTGAAAATAAGATTTATAATTTAAATTGATAAATTAATTTCAACATCAAACATTAGATCAATAAGAAAATGTTCAGTTTTATGGTAATTTACAAAATAATTAAAAGCCTTTGTAAAAAATACATACTTTAATAATATAAAGTTCACTGGAAATATTCAAGTTACGTTTGCTATCACCTATCAAAATCTACATATTTTCTTTGTAATAAAATTTCAAGTAATATATGTTTGATTTATATTAAATTTATTAATAAAATATGAAATTTATATATTGTAATTAACACAGACTTTAGTGGAATAGTCAATGAAACGTCAAAGTGTTAACTGTCAAACACAAACGATACATCAAAATAAATTTCAATTTTAAATCATTCATATTCAAAATGGCGTGCAAATAGGTTGTGCGTTACTGTTATTTTAGTTTTTAGTTTTTATTTTACAAAGTTTACATACTGTTGACTTAAAATAGGTGAGTGTTAGTCATGTTAACCAAATTTAAGTTATCAAAGGACGTAGTATTAAAAAAAACTTTCACGTTCCAGCTATAATGGGCCGGTCGCCTAGTCCTCGCCGGCGTGACCGAGACGACAGACGGGACCGCCGTGACCGTGATCGTGATAGAGATAGACGTAGACGAACACGATCACGATCACGGTCACTAGAACGCCGGCGAAGATCCCCAGACAGAGAAAGGCGGCGCTCGCCTTCGCCGCGACGACGTCGTTCACGGTCGACATCTCCAGGCCCCAGCACATCCTTCGTACCTAAACCTAAAAAGAGTTACGTCGAGCGACCCATCGTGACACCCGCTGATTTAGAGGGAAAGACGCCAGAAGAGCAGGAAATGCTAAAAGTGATGGGATTCTGTGGATTCGACACGACAAAAGGTAAGAAGGTTGAAGGGAATGTTGAAGGTGAAGTGCATGTTGTTCTAAAACGAAAATATAGACAGTACATGAATAGAAAAGGAGGTTTCAATCGACCGTTGGACTTTGTCGCATAATGGTATCGCACAATCTTGGACCTTACCAGGGTCATAGCCATGTGATAGTTTTAAATCCTGCCCTGAAATCTAGTTTAACAGGTTTTATTCCTATGGAAAGGACCCCACTAAATCTTTTATTTCATTGCAATCTTGTCACTAAAATTTACAAAAGGGGTCTCTGAAACTAGTTTATAGCACTGGAGATCAAAATGCTTATTCAAGCATAATACCAAATTGTATTATAACCGTAAACTAAGGTCGGGATAAGATTTAAAGCACATTTTATAGATTTAAGTGTTATACACAATTTTTCAATACTGTATTTATATAAGTTATAGCTGTGACCATACTACAAATTCAGAGTTAAAGAGAATATGAGCCTTATACTTTGGCATTCAAAATTAAACATTACTTTCAGGCCTCCCGTGTTACAAAAAGTTTACAGATGCACCCCAAAAAAATTTTTGGAACTATCACAGAAGGTAAAATTGTCTAAAATTTAACCAAGCAAAGATATATAAATCTATAAATATCTATATCATAGCTATAACTTAAATATCTCTATAAAAAGCAGCTGAGATCAAAAACCAAAACCACTTTATGGTGAAAATGTGAATTCAGCTGTTGTTTTGCATAAGGATATGGGTTTAGTATCTCAACTTTGCATTACATGAGAGAAAGCTCAGCTCAAAACTGCCCAAGAGTAACATACCGTTTTCAGAAAGATGTGGCAATGCTACCGAGATACTAGAGAGTCTTCCATTATGTCCTAGTCAACCACTGATGCTTTATTGAAATTACAACACCCTCTAAACTCAGTTGCTTCTACACAATGGTATATTATGGATAGATTTCTAAATATTTTACAACCTTTGAAATTTACTGTCGAACAAATGATAGTAATTGCAAGTTGAGATGCTGCCTATTAGGTTAAGCCCGTTAAACAGTGCCCGTGCGTTGCTCATGCCCGCACGTTGCCCCGAACAGCGCTTTGCGCACCAAGAAGCATGTGGATTTGGCTTTGAGGCGACATGTAAGGTCTTAGTGAAGCAAGAAGAGCTATATTGATTATCTAAATTCATTTGCAGACATTAATGTTTCCAGCACTTTGAATTTCTGCAAATACCTTAATTTACTTAATCTCTACATATATAATAGACAAAGTTGTTATTCACACCGAATCATTCCCTGGCTTGCCCGAACTTCACTAGACCGTTAATAAGACTGAAGCTGCAGTGCCTTAGTTTTAAGTTTCCCGCACGACGTGTCCACAATAGATATATTTTTACACATATACACCCCCCACCCTCTGTCCTCCACAGTTACAATAGTTCAGATTTGCGACTCATAGTGTTGTGTTTATTTGTATCGAGTTTTTCTCCATAGATAATAAACACAGCACTATGCAACGCCAATCTCCATAGACCATATACAAATGTTATATTATTATTGTATTTTTATATGCACCCACGTCGCGCGGGGGGCACGCCTAGCGTATGCCGTCACACCAAAGCCAACTTCACTTGTTTGTCACAACATCCGCACCCCCTGAATGAATCAAACTATGAAAATTTTTGGAAAATTCCTTATATTTAAATGTGCTTTGGCGAACACTTGTAGTACATAGCAAAGTTTTTCGTTTCTCTCCTGCGGACGATTGGCAATGTCCATTAAGCGAAAACTTATGCACACGAAATTTGTAAAATGTATCTAAATTATACTATTTTAATTTTCCATTCAATGGAAAACCGAAGATTCATTCCCACGTGTACATACCACGTTTTCTTTATAATCCCAAAATTGTACATTTTCGGTCTAAGTGTAAATTGAAATAAGTATAAGATGTTTGTACAATTTTTTTCCCTGTAATTTCAACATTTATTTCTGTTATATGTTTTTGTGAGAATCATGTATGGGTCAGTAATTGTGTGTAAATTACCACATTTCCAGTTCTTCTCCATGCATCAGCCTCTGGCCATATTGTAAAGGTAAATGCATAAATTATCATGCAATTCAAACCTAAAGTTTTTTACACATCCACTCATATAGTGAGATGAAACTATTCAAAAAAGACAATTTGTCTTAATATGTTAAGGACCAAAAATTCAATATATATACTTTTTATTTTAATCAGAATATGTTAATTTTAAATATTTCTATATGTTTGTCAATTAAAAAATGTATGTAATAGAAATAAATGTTACTTTCTCTATTTCAATTTGGTGTAATTTGTTTGATCACAAATTTAAAGGTCGATTCGAAAATATTGTTTGTGATCAAATAACGAAAGTTTGAATAAAAATATGATTTTAAAATGTTCTTTTTTTTTCAACGTTCCATTCTATAATCTTTGCAAAACTCAAGAATACAAATAATCAATTGTTTTATCATTTGAATATTTTTTAATTCGCTCATAACTATGACTATACCTTTCGATATGGTGGAAATAATTTAAATGTATATATTAACACTTAGTTCATCTCATTTGTGTGCAGTAATCAATTTAAAAAGAACACTAACACCAGCAAGTGTAATGTCGAAATCTGATACTGTGATTTTAATACTAGGTGTATTTATTGATTTAAATAAAACAACAGAATATTTGACCGCTGTTGATCACCGGTACATTTCTAATATTCGTGAAACCAAAGCCCCAGATAACGTTTCATTGAGGGAATGGGCGTACATCGGAGCGTCATTATATAACAAACGCCGATATAATAAATATATTCTTTTAATCACACACTCACAATTAGTATTACTGACTTTCGACAGAGTTTCGTTCTAAGAAGTTAACAGTATATTAAAAATTATACAATGATTTTTGGGACTTTTAAACATGGCATCTATGCTGGCAGCAGTTAAAACGGGGGGAGAACTGGCAGGTCACGTGACAAGAGGAAGAGTCGTTGATGTTCTCTGTGCGGCTTCCGTTTTACCGACTACTGCTTGGCTTGGCTTTGGCTTTAGCTGCTTGTGGGCACTGCTTTTACCCAGGCTTGGCGTTGCACACACTTATTGCAGCTTGTTACAATTACTTAATTTGGGCCGTCCAAGACACCCTTGGAAAGACGGCGTAGATAATTATATTTGAAAACATCGCATCGATACTCACTATCAGCAGAGTGAGTAAATAGTTTACAACATTCTATTAAGACCCATAATAAATTTGACGAATATATTAATGCGTGTAAATATTTCAAATTAAGCCCATTAGAATCTAGTCGGAAGCAGTATGATATCGTGCTCCTGCATGATATTATCTCAGGAAGAATAAACTACTACTGGAACATCTCCAATTTCAAATATCTGCTTACCAGACTCGTGACTTACGAGTGCCCTATTCCATGTTCCTCGTGCAAGGACAACTTACTCTTGGAACTCTACTTCGTGCCGGACGTATAACCAATTTTTTTTGGACAAATTAGTCTTTTTTTATATATATTGTAACCCTATTTTGGCTTTAGTTATAGCATTTAAATTTTTTACTATACTAGCTGATCCGGCAAACGTTGTTTTGCCATAAATGTCATTTCTAGCAATCATTTTTTTAGTTCAATAAAAATAATTATCAGCTTTACGTGTGCGGGGATGCAGCAGTGCCATCTATTGATTATTTACTCAATCCAGTCGATAAGTATCGACATCTGTTAGAATCTTTTGGAGTTTACAGATAATTGTGACTGTCAATTGATAATAGACAAATAATTTGAAATAAAATACAATTGCGACTATAATTAAAGATTTAAGCTATCCTATCTCTTAAGTTGGACCTGACTGCTCACGGTGTGCCAATTTATTTTAAAATCATTTCAGTAGTTTAGGCGTCCATCGCGTACACACATCGTGACATGAGATTTATATATATTAAGATGTTCATTATGCTATTTGGGTTAGTAAATAAATAAATAAGACATAATATAATTTATTGATAACATTTACAACACTCACAACACATTAAGTAAATTAAAAGATCTTCGTTAGATACAGATATGTTAACTTATAAGTTAGGTGTTGATTTTTGAATTGCGCACCTCCCAATAGAAGATACCAAACTTGAACAGTATTAGGGCTGATTGTTGAATCATTGAATAACTGAACATATAACTAACTGGCGATTAAAGGTAACCGACTGTGAAAAATAATTATTTCAATGGAAAAACTGAACATATAACTAACTGGCGAATAAAGGTAACCGAAAAGGACAAATAATTATTTCAATGGCCAGATAGCAAGCGATCTCTGAAGAATAGAATCTGTCAATTTTAGTTGCCAACGTCACTGTAACTTACTGTCTAATAAGTGCTATCTAACTATTTATCTGAGCATTGAAAAATCAGCCCATATAATAAATTAAGTTTTGTGCCTTACGTACCACATTGTGCGCTGCGGTTCTACATTATAACGACGAATTGTGTAATAACTAGTAGGAAAACCACAAATAACATCCAAAAATCGACTCCTACGCAGAGAAGCGTATTCGTTTATTTTCCGCTATAAAATGTTAGGCTCAGCTCGGGACGAATACAATTGCAATTTATATTCCAATAGACTTTTTAATGTACACCGTTTGTCGTATTCAAAACTAACTCACACGTTCTGGACTCTTGTAATATATTCGTAAAAAAAAATGCGAATTATTCAATTACTTAGCTATATGAGATCTTTATGGCAAGCCCTGGAGAAAAGCGGGTACACACATACGTACACGCTCGATCAAGTACGAATGGTTAAACTGTGATTGGCGAACTTTTGCGCTGAGACTTGCATGGTACACACTGTGACTATACAATTATGTCGTCTTTGTGCGTATGTGTGTACTCCCACTTAGGCTTTGGCACAGACAGATCAGTGTCATTTGGCAGTACCTCGACTGTGAAGCTTAAATTCTAAAAGTAAAATATTTATAAACAAATAAAACACTATAAAACTATTGCTGGATGGATGTATTTTACATTTGCGCTTTGTCTAAAGTCGGTTAAGGTATTTCCAATATTAAGAATTTTTTTAGAAAGCCTAAATATCTGTAAAATAAATAGTTTCACCTAAAACAATATGTATACAAATTGTCGATCTCTAAAATATTAGTTTGACAAACGGAAAATATTTTGATTTTTATATAAACCTTGGAATGTTTTTCAGCTATATACAATTATATACTCTATATTCTTAAATAGTGAGACAACATTTAATATTGCATGTAAGTGAGCAGGACAAAAGGATCGGTTTTTTTTAATTAGAGAGATCAAAAAAGTACGAAAATATATCGAATAGTTGGCCTATCTGTTGGCGAAAAATATTAAGGTATATATATATATATATATATATAAAGCATATATAATATACTCCAAGTAATATCTTCCTTTTGTGACGCTGTTGAAATATATCTCTACAGGCTGATCCGGCAAATACTGTGATTTATAGCAACCATTTTTTTAGTTCAATAAAATAGTTTAAGTGTGCTGGGATATGGTTATAATCGAAAAGGTATCAAACTATAAAAGGATACTTTATTTAGGTTTATAAATTAATCTTTATACGACACGTTCGTCGGTTTACCATAGCAGTGCCATCTATTGATTACTTACTCAATCTAGTCGAGAAGTAACGACATCTGTTAGAATCTTTTAGAGTTACAGATCATTGTGGGTCAATTAATAATAGATAAATAATTTGCAATAAAATAAAATTGCTACTATAATTAAAGATCTAAGCTATCCTATATCTTTAGTTGGACCAGACTGCTCACGTTGTTCCAATTTAATTTAAAATCGGTTAATTAGTTTAGGAGTCCATCGCGGACAAACATCGTGACAGGAGATATATATTCAGATATATAAAAATTGAATTGAAACATGAACTGTCGAAAGTTATTATATATATAATGGCAGCATTAAAATATGAACCCAAATCACCCTTTAAATAAAAAACACTCACTGCTACACACTTGTCAGACAAATCAAACATACCTCAAATTGTTAATTGTACATTTAAGCAATTCAAAAATTATAAATTTAATATATCTGATATTTAAGCATTTCAAAAGCAGTTTCGTTCTAGTTTCTATTATATATTATATATATATTTTGTACCTGCTATCGATTGTTTTTTCGCTAAAAAATTATAATTTATATAATCAGGCGTTACCTTGCGGAAGTCCATAGTACAAAACCCTAATAGACCAATATACAAGCAATACTTCTAAAAAACCCACAACCACTCGACGTACGTTTCGCTCCGACACCGGAGCATCATCAGGAAGTTGCCTCTTCCAACGCTGTTCAAAGTATTGCTCATAGTCTATTAGGGTTTTGTCCAACAAATTATCTATCACTACAGAAACTTTACATTGTTGTACCCTAGCTGAAATCACTATGGCGAATTGATATTTCTAATTAGGCGACCACTAGGCCGCAACATATTGTCAAAATGTCATACTCAGAAATCTACCTTATTCCCTATTTCGACACCATTTGACATCTAGTTCTGACAGCACGATATCCTTTAACATACATCGACATAATGTGACAAACTAGATTTGAGATCATTGTATCCTATGAATGACAGTTTAAAATGGCGACGCCTCGTCCAACGTATGAAGCCAGTTGAAGATCATCATGTTACGCTCATATTTCGACAGAGGCCTTCCTCTTTCTCGCTCTAGGTCAGCGGCTGTCAAAGCTAGAGCCGCTTCTAGAATAATTTTGGTAGTGGCAGACATATCATAGTCTCTAAACTGTGAGTAAAATGTCTAAACTTTTATAAAACGGGCAGCAGGCTCACCTGATCGTAAGTGACGTGCACGCTGGTGCGTTACCGGCCTCTAACTGAAGTTTTAATTTGACATAACAGTGTTTTTCAACCTTTTTCATGACGCGACCCCCCCTGGAATAAAAAAATATTTCGCGACCCCCTTTGACCTTAGGTTTTTTAATATGTGTATGTTACAGTATTACTATTAGCAATGTTAATTGTCTTTAATAGTTTTTTACTAAAGTACCCGTTTTTCGACCTCTGGCGACCCCAGACACAGAACACAGACAGATTACAGAAGCGAGCCATGTATATGTATGTAGCTTACCTGGATGAACGAACGCGTTCATAGAGGGCACTGTAATAGTCACAGGTCCCGGATTCACAGCGGTTACTGCACAAACCGCAGCCGCCTGCAAAGTATCACATCTCGCGAGCACGAAAAGCAAAGCCCAAGAGTCCCAGGTTCGACCACATTTGTCATGTTGATGAGTAACAAACACTAGCTGATCCGGCAAACGTTGCTTTGCCATACATGTGATTTCAATTTTCAATTAATAAATGAAAAAGGGTTGATCGTAGAAGGGTGAAAGTTTAGGATTGTATTTTTGTATGTTGATAAAAAAACTTAAAAATTTTGTCTAAAAAATAACATTTAGGGGGATGAAAAATAGATGTTGGCCGATTCACAGACCTACTCAATACGCTCGCAAAGTTTCATGAGAATCGGTCAAGCCGTTTCGGAGGATTTCCACTTCTGTGACACGAGAATTTTATACATTAGCTGATAAACTATAAAAAGCTTATTTTGTGTACTACAAATCTAATAATGAACAAATCTGCATCATTAGTAACTTCAAAATCTAAAAATACCTCCAGTTTGTCCAAATTGAACTCGGACTGAGACATTCTCTCCAGAGCTCTGTAGGTTGTGATCAAACGCCGCTTTATGTAGCTCTGGCGGACCTGCAACACATTCATAATTTATTTATAACTTTATTAATATATACCACATATCAAGGGAGAAAAATAACTTAAAAACTAGTATATAAGAGGCGGCCTCATCGCTTACAAGCGATCTCTTCCAGGCAACCTGAAATATATATATTATAAGCAGAAATCGAGCCTGAAGACAAAGGTCTTCAACCAGTGCGTCTTGCCAGTGATGACGTATGGTGCAGAGACACTGACGGTGGGACTGGTCCACCGATTTAAAGTCGCTCAGCGTGCTATGGAGAGAGCTATGCTTGGGGTTTCTCTGATGGATCGTATCAGAAATGAGGTTATCCGTCAGAGGACTAAGGTTACCGACATAGCTGTCAAAATATGCAAGCTGAAGTGGCAGTGGGCTGGTCATATCTGCCGAAGAACCGATAACCGTTGGGGTAGACGAGTTCTCGAGTGGAGACCACGAACAGGCAGACGCAGCGTGGGACGCCCTCCTGCCCGCTGGACCGACGACCTTAGGAAGGTAGCCGGTAGTGGCTGGATGAGAAAGGCCGAGGACCGAGTGTTGTGGCGTTCCTTGGGAGAGGCCTATGTCCAGCAGTGGACGAATGTAGGATGATGATGAAGCAGAAATCGTGGTAGGCGGTTCCGATCATACCCGAAATGTATAATAGAGAGGTCTCGGTATATTTCAAACGCTTGGTCGTCTTGGACGTTGATAGGAAAGGTGGTTTGTATCAAAGCTGCATACTGTGATTTCGTTTTACGTTGTTTTAGTGCAGTCGTATTGTGTGATTATTATAAGGTTATCGGCCGTTTTAAATAGTTATGTTGTTTTGTCAGTATCAGTTCTAATGTTAATTTAATGTGATTTATAGAATACCATGTTTAGATTATTCCAAATTGTTTTATTTTTATTTTTGATTATCACTTCTGGTTGCTTAATATATAGAAGTTAAAAAGGAGGGGCGGTTTTACAAAAAGGAGTCATGTTAATACGTGAGAGAAGAGTAGATTAGAAAAATGCAGTACATACAGCAAGGATATTAGGATATAGAGCGGTAGAATTTGGTGACTTGAAATTTAAAACTACAGATTGGGCCTTTCTGATTTCGGTTCCACAGATTTATCGCTTTTATGATAAAGGACATATTAAAGGAGGTATTGTGAGAAGGAATAAATAAGAGCTTATTGTTAAACATAATATGTATAGTCCATTTTATGTATTACTTTGACGTTTTTAGTATGGCAACACCGCGCAATCATTTCAGCATGTTATGTCAATTGTCAATAGATTTTTTTTATTATAACCATATTGTCATGTTCAAAGTGCATAAAGTGCAGAATAAAAAATGATCTGGTCAAGGAATATCAATTGTAAATTTTAATGTATTTATTTATATGATATAGACATCTTACCTGAAATAAATACCATTATTATTAATATTAATCTCATAATAGAAAAAATTACGTCCCGAGCAAAGTCATCCTCTCATGAATTGTTATATTATAATAATAATTATTTATTAAAAACTATGACAGTCAGTCTATAAAATTGTGGGTATCTCAACATTTTTCCATGTTCCATGACAGAAGCCATAAATTGAGTGTCCAAAACCAAAATTAAAAAAAAAATAAGACCCCTTTATTAGCGTGTTTGAGAGTTTAGCAGAATATAGCTAATCAATTGGTCTCTAAGAATTTCATACTATGACGATTCCAAGACGCTTAATCCTTTTTTTTTAATTTACACCAGCAGAGCCCGATATTAATATTTACAATACCTTTTTATTGTCAGTCGGAAGTGTCCTTTGCGGCAATTGTAACGGCTGCGATCTCTGTGGCGATGGCAGCTGTGACCCACCTACTGTCAATACGAACAGTTTAGTCTGTGGTCTGTCAAACGTCAGATGTCAAATGTTTGCAAAACTATTTCTTTTTAATTAAAGCTCGAGAATCACATTTTTTTTTAAAGAAAAACACTTTATTAACGGACTCAAGTTATGTATTACTTTATTAGTATTGGTGACGGTAGACCACGCACGCGAAACGTCGAAAAAATTTAAAATAATGTAAATAAATTTAAATTTTGCATAAATACATAACTTAAATCCGTTAATACAGTGTTTTTCTTTAAATGAGTAGCAGTTATGTTAATAAAAGGCAATATTATGATTAGTTTATGGAATTATGTAATTTATATATATATCCAAAAGTTGTAAATAGTACACCTTCGAAAGCTTCTTCTTATAAACTTTAAATAACATAGTATCTTACCTGTACACACGGTTTTAGTAACAGATATGCTACTGAATTATATAATTAATATTCTATTATATAAGAAAACCTGTTAGAATAACACCAATTAAATGAATATACTCACCAGCCACCCACGTGCTGCAAGACCGTGATGCTGCATTCAAGGTTAGGGCTTCCAGGGCAGCGCATAACCCCACTTCAGAAGTAGCGCTGCAAAATTCATAATAATAAACGATTATTAACTAATCCCTTCTCATCTTTACAATAAATTGTATTTATGATTTAACTTTGAATAAATTAAAAAAAACAAAACCAAGCAATTTAACATCTTAATGAAGACGTTTTAATGATTGTGTCAGTAAAACCACGCGGTAGGAGAGAGAGAGCATTTAATAAATCAATAACTTAACATACATTTTGAAAACAAACTAATAACGCGAATTACTCTATATCCAGCGCCACTAATAAAGAGTAATTTTACTAAACACAGCACTCTATTCACTACAAAATCCCAATAGACAAGCAATACTCCAACACTGCAGCATCATCACAATGTTGCCTCTACGAACAGCGTTCGATGAGTGAACGCTGCTAACCAAACCCTCCCTTTTTTATACACTACTATCCCCACCAAGCCCCCACCGAACAAATTTGATAAATTTATATTTTATCAAATTTATATCTTTTTTTATCAAATTTATAAATTTGTTCGGTGGGGGGTTTGGTGGGGGAGCGAAACGTGCGTCGAGTGGTTGTGGAATTTTCGCGGAGTATTGCTTGTCTATTGGGATTTTGTACTATGGACTTCCGCAAAGTAACGCCTGATTCTATTAACTATATTCATTGCCAAAACAACAAATAAGATACAACCATTATTAAAGCGATTTAATAGAAATTTTGCAAACCACACTTGACAACTGAATTTAACAAATTTTATCAAAACACAACTCATTAAAATTCAAACATTAGAAACGCTAGCTAGTCTAACAGCAGCAGTCTAATCTTAAAAGTACGCGATGCAGAACGGGGCACGCCCTTCCCGTAACTCTCTAACAATAGTGTCATACATCTATTAATTCCGATGAACTTACCACCTCACAGGCGGCTGGAGCCCTGGCGCGGACACGTCGCCGGCGCTGAAAGACCTGCGAAGCCCCAGCTGGGCGCAGAGCGACGCGCAGCCTGCGAGCAGGTCTCGACACGCGTCGCTCTGCAGCGGGGCTGCTGGCGAGCCGCGGCGGAGGCTACCATTCCCAGTATTATATTTACATTATACACAACCCTTTGGCACCATGGCCACGATGCGGGACTAGCGAAGAGGTCCCAGTTTCAATCTTGGGTCAACGTTTGTGTCATGAGCACATCTGGTTTTGATAGCACCCAGTAAGCTATATACATATATATCCATTTACGAGCCCCGATGCAAAGTAGTATTTTTGTAACATTAAGCTATTCTTATCGTATGTCGCGTTACTCATGTCGTTTTTTTAATTATGAACCAGTAATAGCTATTTTTAATTTTAAACATATCCTGTTTTATTTGTCAAAATTTACTGCTTTCACTAAACGGTTTTAAAATGTGAATAGAGGCTGGGACCCTTGAAAGCTATATTTTTACACTACCAAGTTCATTTTCTCAAAGGATATTTGTAAAACCAATCCTCAACTCTTCTGACTGATAAAACACAGCTGGTGGTGCTAATACCCCACTATTCAAAAAGTTACTATGGCATGGGGTTAAAAATATTTAATCATCTTCCCAGATTAATGTTATGCCTTAAGATCTCAAAGGGAAAGTTTTTAAATGCATAGTGTTTTTATAGTATTAAGTTTCTTAAAAGTTTTGTCATACAGTTAACATGACATAAATATATACTGTATAGATATAAATAGATTGTCTTTAGACTGACTATGTGTGAAATGTTTTTATTATCAAGGTTCTACCTTAAGGCCTTTCCTTCAGGATTGGGACTGGCAACACGAAGTGATGGCTCAGGTCCTTGACCAGCCTGGAAAGCAATACAATGGTGTTGAATCAACACTGTGACTTTGTTATACAGGAATACTATAAGTGTATATCAACAAGATTACATGTACAACAATTTTAATCAATGTTGCATTACAAATTAATTGTTCAAGTTACTTCAACAAAAGGAATTTGTAGGAATTGTAGGCTTGGCACTAAGATTCATTATCTACCCAATATAAAATATCCTTCTAGATTTCAAGAACATGTATGAGTGATTTAAATTTATGTAGTCCTTACACTTAATTACAATGTAACAAAGTGTTAATAAACTGTTTTCTACCTTAACATACTTAATATGTATAATAATTAAGAAGCATTTTTAGTTCATAGTACATCAACACAAACCTCATGTATTTGTTTTACTATAAAAGTAATGAATTATATGAAATATTGATTGAGATCTGGCACTTAGCACTTATAAATGAAATAAACTAATAAAGAACTTCAACATATATATATTTTAAATGTTTCAATATTCATCTATAAGTGTGTTTTAAAGTATTTAATATTTCTTGTAGGTTGGATTTTTTAATAGTTATATGTATATTAATATAATTGTTTATGCATAAGTATAGTTGCTAACATACCTTACAGGCCAGCAATCGCAGAACCCTAGCATCAGAGGCAGCTGATGAAACACTGAATAGAGACAGATCAGTTGTCACAGACTCATGTGATGGGGAACGGGCAAACCCCGTCCCTTTACACTCACCCGTGCACATCTCCACTGAAAGTGTGAAAACACAAGACTAAAAGCACAACTCTAAATATCTATAAAAAATATTGAAGAACACTTATAAAGCAAAACGAAGTCTATAATATTGTGATTAACACATCTTAATACTATCACGAAGTGGTCTATCTATAAATATATAACTAACATCACAGCAATATATATACAGATATTATTCAAAAGGGTAATATTATTATTAAATGAGCTCCATTAGTAAATAAACAATACCCGGCAACTGCGACGAAAATTGTAACACAGCAAAAACACAGTAAAAAATAAAATTATTCCTCACCACTCGTGTTGGACTCCACGGCGAATAATTTAAACCAAACCCTATTTCAATATTATTTAAATAACAATTTATCGTTTTTCTTCGATTTGTGTAATATGATTATAAAAAAATTTGCGTCGATTTCAAGTTCAATGTTAAGTGTTAGCTGTCAGTCGTCACTTATCAATGTTGTTTTTCATTTAATATATTCAGAATTTGTCGTAAGATAATTTAAAATCTGAGTCGAAAAGTATAAATCAAAGAAATAGTTATAGTACGTTACTTTTAGCTTATATAATTTAAACAAATTATTTTAAATATTTTAAAGACCCATCTAGTGTCGAAAAAATTAACTACAGAAATGCTCAATTTATTATTATTAGTTTCTGTTAACTTTGTTTTATCGATAACTAGTTTAATGTTTATAATGTTGCCAGAAAGCGTTAAATATTCAACTTAAAGACGTATTTCTTCAAGTCTCGTTTTCTTTTGTTTAAAAACAGATGGCGCTAGTTACTGAAACCGAATCGGAGTCATTTATAATCACAAAATACATATCTCACATAAAGAAAACTTTTATGTTTATTTTAATAAGAGATAAACTATTGTACTAACTAAGAAAGTATCTTTACGCGATATGTGTGATACATTTTGATCCTATAAATTAAAATATTGTTTGATATGAAGCGAGTGCAAATATGACAATAGACATGTTAAAAATGCTAACACATCAAAGACTATGCTTTAGTTTCATCTGAAAATGTCTAACTTAGAATAAAATTGCAAACGAAATAGTTATTTGCGTCGTATTTAAATCGTATACATAAATATTATTACACTTATTGATTCCGTTTGAATCGCTACATGCTATCGTCCAACGTTGAGTTTATCAAGGTATGGCTTGCTTAAGGTTCGACTACATGACGCTATGAGGTAACTTCTTTCTATTAACAAATAGGGCGCAAAATTGCGCTTTCAAAATATGCAAGCTGAAGTGGCAGTGGGCTGGTCATATCTGCCGAAGAACCGATAACCGTTGGGGTAGACGAGTTCTCGAGTGGAGACCACGAACAGGCAGACGCAGCGTGGGACTTCCTCCTGACCGCTGGACCGACGACCTTAGGCAGGTAGCCGGTACAGGCTTGATGAGGAAGGCCGAGGACCGAGTGTTGTGGCGCTCCTTGGGGGAAGCCTATGTCCAGCAGTGGATGAGTATAGGCTGATGATGATGATGATGCGCAAACACTGTTACGTCCTACGAGTTTATTTTTTAGAATACTGTGATAATATTATGCGTAATAAAAAACTATGAAATCGTTGGTATTTGTGATGAAAATATCGATTTTATTTTAAGTTAAACTGATAAATTCTCACAATTTTAACACAATAACAAGTGCACAGTTACAGGGTATTTTTTGCGAAGAAGCGCCCTGCGAAGGAAAAGTCATTGAAAAAAAGATATACAATAAAGCTGGAAACAAAAACCACGGAGTGGAGGCGAATAACAGCCCATAGGCTCACTAACTCCACAGATACGCACTAAAAACTGACATGACATTGTTTTAATTAATAATAAAATTGTATCGACATGTATTCCAATGTCAACTTAAAGCCGAATACATAAACAGAAATAGCGTCAAGTACTATATCATTGTTGTATATGTTGCTGTAGTAAATACGAAAAAGAGACCATTTTTAAATTAAACTGGGACACAAAAAATCTTTGTTTCGTTATATTATATGGTAAATATTATGTATAATTAAATGAATAGCTACAGACAGTTTTGATTTATTCCGATGAAAGAAATATCTAAGCTCCTTGACATACGACCGTTTGTCAAAATTGACGTTTTGCCGCCAAAACTTAGTTATAATTTGGGTATTCTGCTTTTCTTCAGAAATACAGAGAACTTGTGTTAAGAATAATAATTTAATAATTATTGAATACCAATTGCTATTCCGTTAGATGTCGGTAATTTATATTTTGTCATGGTACGTTATTGGATGTGTGGTTTTGACAGAATTTTAAAAACTAGTCGTTTCGTAAAAGTCCCGTTCATAATGACAACAGCATGAGTAATACACGTGAAACGTGTCACACAAACGCACACACAGACATAATATTTATAGCTATGTGTTACTTACGAATATGATTTTTTTAGGAATTCCGTACATTTTATTTTACACACTATTTGGATTCTTTGAATTTATTAAAATTGAATAAAGACATTATAAAATAAAGTTTATGGCATTATATAATTTTGCTGATGTATTATAATCTATTTCAAATTCATCAAATTCAATTAATAATATATTTTCATAAAAATCGCCAATAATTGTACAATATTTGTTTTCAGATAATGTTTAAGATCTATAATTTTGTTTAGATAACATATCAATTTAATCTAATCATTATCAATCTGATAACTGAGCACGCGTTATCTTAAAATAATATACATATTTCATATTTCCCACTTCCTTTAACAGTTTACGTAGAAAAAAATTATTTATTTATTTACATATACAAAAATTTATTTGAATACAGATATATTACCGCCACTTAAATTTGTCAATTAAATTTCAAAAGAGCAGATTTGACACAGTTCCAGCTTCTCTCCTTAAAAATGATATAATTACACATTTCTAATTATTTATTTTAATGGTACTCGCTTCATGACATGTCTGCTCTTTGACATTTACCACAATTAACTCCTTCATAATAACATTTTGTATACAATTTGTATTTTGATTGGCTCGTTACGGTACCCTAATTGCGGAGCGTGAATATTTCTCAAGATAATAAGAAATAATGTTAATTATTATAATGTAATTGTTCTTAGCTCACAGAGGTCATTGAAGGGCATTTAAAAGGGCAAGACAACCGAAAACACCGCCTTTCGCGTGTAACGGAAAGCCACAGATTAATTCTAAAAATTTAATTACATCTGACAATTGACATTACGATAAACGTTCCGGAATCTGCTAGCTGTCTATAGTCTATATTATTTTGACTATAGACTTATTTTGCTAAGAAATTTAAGTTACGACATATAAAATATAAGCCAAACCGACCTTGTAAAATGTATTTCAATATTATTTATTATATTATCCGATTTAAAGTAGCAATTGAATATATTTTGAATAGAATCGTGAATTAATTGAGGAAATCAGTGACCCTACATATAATACAGTAAATATCAAGAAATCAAATCGGAAGAATTTCAAAATTAAAAACATGTATGGCTGTGTGTGTGTGCTTACATAATGCATAAGATGTGTCTGTATTTATATGAGTATGGCAGAAAGAATATGGTAGATATGACGCATTAAATCTATTGTAATATGAAGATTTCGTTTGATCGCCCTTATCTCAGGAACTAGAGGTTTGAATTGATAAGTTTTTTGGTGTACTCAGCCTGTTTAAATGCAAGCGAACATCATGATTCATGTAACAAATTAGTAGTATTATTTGTGAACGAGGATGCACGTCTTATTATTTCTCAAGAACCCTGTCAAGTAAAACTAAACCTTGTCGCTTTAAACACAGCCCATTTATCAAAGGAGGCCATATCTATAAATAATACGTCCATTACGATGTCCCTTAGTCCTAATTTTAATTATCATATTGTTTGGCTGATCGCATTTAAACAATTAAATCCGATGAAAAATTTTGTGAACACATTATTTCTTTTAAATTTTTTATGTTTATTTACAGGAACGATTTCGTATATTATATAATCAAAGTAATGCCAGTATTATCTATATTATTCTCTCTTTATTGTACTTGATTGTCAGCGTGCGTGTTGGACGGAAAGCAAACTAAAGCTAGGGCTGCCAGCTTCAAAAAATATTTTCACATTTTACAATGATCCATAAATTTACTTCAAGTCTTGTTAATTCAATATAATTAATACTAAGTAATAATGAATTTGAGACGACTATATTATTGTAATAATATGTTTGATTCCTCAAATAAAGGTAAAAGCTTTAGTTTTAGAGCTAAAATCGACCTCAATAGCGACTTCAAATATTTAACGATTTTTTCTGTTACAACTAAACTATAATAATGTATTATAGATCAAAATTAGTACATACTTTCAAAACTCTTGGAACTTGTCAAATATTTTACTTTTTTTTTCTAGGAGGCCAAAGGGGCAGAAGGTTCATCTGATCGTAAGTGATACCGCCGCCCATGGACACTCGCAATTCCTCACAAATGCGTTGCCGGCCTTTAAGATACGCTCTTTATTTGTAAGTCTCTAACTCAGAATTCAGCTGCAAAAGAACCTTCAACGAGCATTTCCTCTTGAATTTAACACACAAATAACGAATATTTCTATTCTAACAGTCTATTAATTCATAACTAAACAGTATTAAAAGTTACCGAACTCATTTTATATTTTTTTTAATGTGAATATTCCTTCCTTAATATTATGTTGTCTTTAAGATATTTCTTTGATTATGACGTGTACGCCTATAAATGTTTTTCACAACGAAATTTGTCTACCTAATAAGTTATCTGTGTATAATGTAAAAACTACTGGCGTTTAAATAAATAAATAAACTAATTTTTATCCTATTTTGTATTACAGCTGGCAACCCTGACTAAGCCAACACATAGACGCTATCTATAAATACACATACACGTAACGAATTAGGGTCGGATCTATTTGGACGATATGTTGAATATTGTTTTTAGGACATCAGTTTAGATAAGTTAAAAACTCATACAAAGTCTAAGTGTGTCTTTAGTATAACAGAAACAGCTTTTCAAATTAGCAATTCCGTTTTCACAGTTTACTCTGTCTCTGTCGCACAATAGATTTATGCGAGAGAGGAAAAATGTTGTTGTATAGTCATAAAAACTTTATTTAGGCCAATTTTTATAGAATTTAAGATTAATGTAGTCATTGAATCTTAATAAATGTGTATCTCCTGTCACGATGTTTGTCCGCGATGGATTCCTAAACTACTTAACCAATTTTAAATTAAATTGGCACACCGTGAGCAGTCTGGTCCAACTTAAGAGATAGGATAGCTTAGATCTTTAATTATAATCGCAATTTTATTTTATTGCAAATTATTTATCTATAATTAATTGACAGCCACAATTGTCTGTTAACTCCAAAAGATTCTAACAGATGTCGATACTTTTCGACTGGATTGAGTAAGTAATCAATAGATGGCACTGCTTTAGTACCTACAGACGTGTCGTATAAAGATTAATTTATAAACCTAAACAAAACATAGTTTTATTTTTTAAAACGCTTTCGATTATAATAATACATAATAAAAAAGGCCACGTAGCACTATTTTTATATTAATATTAGGTATCTTCGTAAACCATTATCTAAAGATTATCTAATCAATTGTCAAATGTGTCAATGTCTGTTAATAGATGTGTTATAGTTTAATACTTTATTTCATAATTTAATATTTTCTAATATATAAAATTCTCGTGTCACAATGTTCGAATTTGAACTCCTCCGAAACGGCTTGACCGATTGTCATGAAACTCTGTGAGCGTATTGAATAGGTATGAGAATAGCCAACATCTATTGTTCATCCCCCTAAATGTTATTTTTTACACAAAATTTTTAGTTTCTATTTTTTATGATACCACATAAAAATACATACAATCCTAAATTTTCACCCTTCTACCATCAACCATTATTTTTTATTTATTAATTGAAAATTGAAATCACATGTATGGCAAAACGTTTGTCGGATCAGCTAGTTATTTATAAAACAATTTTGTTTTATTTATTTATTTTGTATGCCATTACAGGGACCCCAATGCGACTATATTTAACTTAATTCTACTGAATCTAAATTAATCTAATACATTATTATTATATTACATTATTTTACGAAACTTATCCTTAAAATTAACAAGCTAATTAAATAAAGCGCGACTAATTAATTTTAAGATGTACTATTATCTTAAGCTTATAAAATATATTAGGGTTTTTGCTAATTCACCCAACGGACGTTATAAAATCAGCTTTTACGTGAACATAGTTTAGAGTACGAATGGTGTTTACGTGCCTTAGGTATAAAAAGACAATGGTGGCGATTCTGATGTACACCGCTAAAACTAAAAATCTCTAAATTTCGGTTGAGACCTGTCAAACGTGTGTAAACTATTCTATATCTACATTGACAATTTAAACCTTATTGCTATCAATTTAGAGATGCACAGAATAGGTTACGCTCTCTAAAACTCTTTAACAGGTCTAAAGCTAAATTTAGATTTTAGTTTAGAGTGTGTACATCAGAATCGCCACCAATATAATTGTTAACTGGAGACTATTTTGGATAAATTCCAGAAAATTTTCAGTAAAAATAATTAATAGACTGTTCAATTACAACTCTCAAGAGCTGTCAAACTTTTTTTTTACATGGAATAATCTTTTAAAATATAACAAGGCGATTCGCTATTACAGGAAACAGACAAAGTCACCGGGCCTAAACAATAATGGACGTAGGTTTTTAAGTTTCTGTATTTGCATCATTATCCTTCCACAGTTGGTTGAAGTTTCTAAAAAAAACCGTATTTACCTATAAAATTATCATATTACGTCGCCGGAGTGTTGCACGCTGGCGAGACAGGGTTGCCATTACAAAAAATATTCCGTATATGTTACAATATAACGATTTTCTTTAGATTCAGTACTGAAACAACTGAATATGAGTAAATATTTCAATAATAATAAACGTTTTTAATTTTGTCTCTTTAATCAATGAATTTGGTCGTTTGTTTGGGACAGCGTCCAGTAGTAAAACATTTATGAAATGAGTTCCTTATCCGTCTGTATTTGATACATTTTAAACGATTTTTAATATAATACGAACATCTCAATGTTTAATATATTGAAAATGATCACGAATTAAACGAATTCATTTAAAATTTATCAAAATAACACCCTTTCCTAAATGGATTAGCAAATTAGCTTTAATTAGTAGCAACCCTGACCCTACGCACACGTGGAACGGTGTACGTACGAGGTTGCACACAAATAGACAACGTAGGAAACACACACATGTATAGAGGATATATGAAACCGAATGCTTGTCAAACTAAATGGATACGGCCACTAGGGATGCGTTATAGCGGATGATATTTATATCGATAAATAATTAAAATATATCTCATTGGGACTGAAGAATTTATTTCAATTTGAATACTAAATGTGCCAATATTTAATAATTTTTTCGTTTCATAAAATAGGAGGTTAATGGACTTGCTAGATCTAAAGTGACAACGCCGACCATGTATGAGCTCAATTGCGGAGATTTCGAAAGTCCGTTGCCGTCCTTTCGTATAACAATACACGGTAGGATTGGAAATACCTCTTTACCTCTAAAAGAGTCTTATTTAAAAGAAACACAACTTACAGAACAATGAAAAACTTGGTATTGACATTTTCTTTATAATTATTATTAATTATTAATAATTATTTATATTTATAATAAATCTAAGATTTTTTGTATAAAGCTAAACTTATACATTTAGCACAAAATACTATTTAAATGTGAAAATAATAATTTAGCTTACGAGCGCCAAATAAGCATAGCTTTTACAAGACGTGAAACTGAAAATATCGATAAATACTAATCGGTTTGTGTCAATCCCTAGTGGTTAGGGAGCAAGGTATGTTCGCATTATTATTAGCAGATGTAAAGGTAAGCTAACATTGAGATTCCAACGCGAAAAACCATTTTCTTTATTATATAACAAAACAAATTTTAAATATTTACAATACAGTTACACGGTATTGTTCTGTCTCTTTCTCTCGAATTGTCATGATAAGAGGTAGACAAACCCTATATTTGTCAATTTCACTCGTCCGTAAGAGAAGCCCCCGATTTTGATAGTATAAAAACATATGATAACTTATATTTGGATATAGCAAAAGGGATTTTCAATATATATTAGCGGATAATTGGGTTTAAGGATATGGATTATCATAAACCGTAAATAAATATTTACATTTTTTAATTTAATATCGAGTGACAGAGGTTAGTGTACGCTTACCTTTATAGCCAAGTATATTCAAGGCCTTATCATAGAACAACGTAGATAGCGACGCAGATACGTTTTTATATTTCATTGTTTTAATAAATATTGTTTAATTTAACGTAATCTTTGCTGTTGGTTCACGGGTTGTCAATGCGACCAAAGACTTGGAATCTGCTCGTGAAAGGCCGCTGGTGAGTCGGGAATGAATTTGATCATTCGTCAAATTACACCCTTGTTAAAACTCGGTTTGTAAATATGGCGCAATTGACTGATAAACTGAAGAGCGATTCGATCGTGTACGGTCAGTCTTTTATGTCAGCAAAACTTTTCTTATTACATAAATATATGTAGTATGTATATTACTTTTTAATAGTTTACCTTATAGGTAATGGACAGGCGACAGGCGAAAAATGTACTTCGTAGGTAACGTCGGAGAAAGCGATAACTTTTAATGGCCGAGTTGCTCATTTGACTATTGTAGTAGGGGTAAACGTGACGTCAGATGTTTTTCTGGACAGAGTCGTTTTGGAGGCTCGTAATTGTGCTGAGATCATTTTTGCTCGAGAATCCTACCAAGTCACAGCTGTTCAGCTGTCTGTCAACCTGCGTAAAACTGTCGGTTGAATTGATTATTAGCGTCATGATTTTGTGAGTAATAGTTAATTATGGCAAGTTTTAAAAATCAACAAAGAAACACCGGCAATATGCTGCTTAGCTGACGTCATTCCCCACCATGTTCAGTGGGAGTTTAGTGGGGATTAGTCAAGCGGGTGAAGATAGATGCAGGGGGGTCGCCAGAGGTCGAAAAAAATGGGTTTAGTAAAAAAAACAATAAAGACAATTAATATTGATAATGGTGACATACACATACATAATGAAAACCGAAGGTCAAAGGGGGTCGCGAAATATTTTTTTATACCAGGGGGGTCGGACCATGAATAAGGTACAAAAACACTACAAGGAAAAAACAAGATAAGATAATTGATAGGATTACGACGCATCTGCGTGTCATTAAATTAATCTATGCGTCTAAACATTGGAATTGAAGCCCGAGCCAATTTCGTAGTTTTGAAATAAATAAGACTCACTTTAATTGTTGTTCGTGATTTAATGAATATGTTTTTTAATATTGTCTTTTGTTGACATAACTGTTAATCATTTAAAGAAAAACACTTCATAACGTATTTAGTTATGTATTTTTATTTTATTTATAATAATAATTCAATCTGGTTCAGTTTTAAACAGAAGAACTTCGAAAGATGCCTTCTTTCTGTCAGTCTGATATTTACGCTAAGTTAAACCTGAATTCTTTTATGACCAACAAGATTCGATTAGTATCTTTGTTGTCTATGGTCTGGGGATAAACACATGTTCATGTTTAGTTATTTGTCAATATCGTTATTACCCATAACACAATGAACTTACATTGGAACTAACAAACCATGCATACAGTTTCCTGATTATTTTTTTAAGTGTAAAAACAATAAACATATCAATGTCTTTTATTAACATAACTGTTACCCATTTAAAGAAAAACACTTTTTAACGGATTTATGTTATGTAGTTTTTGCTAAATTCAAATATTACATTATTAATATTACATTATTTAAAATTTTAACGACGTTTCGCGTGCTTTACAGCGTGCGTCTACCGTGACCATATATACATAACATAAATCCGTTAAAAGTGTTTTTCTTTAAACAAACAAACAGATAAATATTGTCTTTATCTAATCTTTAATAAATTCTTTATTTTGTCATCACACGATATCTTTATTGTTTTATTATTTATTTATTATTATATATATAATTATAAATTAGTGTAACTAATATTCAGTTGAGATCATATTTAATCCTTGATTTGTATAATGTGCAAAATCATAAATTGATAATCACCGCAAGAGAAAACCGTTTTTTGACTCATATTGGTGGCGATTCTGATGTACACACTCTAAACTAAAAATCTCTAAATTTAGCTTTAGACCTGTCAAACAGTTTTAGACTGCGTGACCTATTCTGTACATCTCTAAATTGATAGCAATAAGGTTTAAATTGTCAATGTAGATATAGAATAGGTTGCACACGTTTGACAGGTCTAAAGCTAAATTTAGAGATTTTTAGTTTTAGAGGTGTACATCAGAATCGCTACCATTATGTACCTATATTATGCTATGTCTTCTGTGCCTATAAAATGCCTATATAAGAACCTTTCCAAGATGTTTTATCTAAACCTTGATAAGTTCCCAATCATCTACTGCATTACAATGTGTTCTTCTGCATCATATATGTACCTCCTACCTGGTTTCATCGTCTCACGAGCTGAACTAACTCTGCGATCCTTAATGTCTCTGTGTGGGCCTGGGTATCCGGAAGCTATATCCAGGATGCTCCCTTCCCTCGGTAAAATAATTTGCGCTGGTTCGGCTGTCGCGTGTCAGTATGATAAAGAAGGAATCGAAAAAGACTATGACTATCACATACCATCAACGGTGGTGTGTCTCTCTCCAACCCCTGGATCCTTAAAAATTGTGAGTTATGTGGTACAATATGCGGGTTATAATTCAAGTGCGCACGCGACGGCGGAAAAACACTTACACTGCTTGCGCCGTTATCCCGGGACGCCACCTACCGTCTCCGGTTCGCGTGTCAAAGTCAAATCGACATATGTCATCCTTCTTTGACTGACAGCGATTTAGCGCGAACAGTCTCGATAGAAATATTCCACAGTTCGCTTGTTAAGGCATCTTCTAACACACAACCTCTCTGCAGCTGTGACACTTATTTTGACAATTAACACCTTTTGTCTTCAGTCTACCGTGACCACGCACGCTGTAAACACGCGAAACATCGAAAAATAATGTAATATACTTAAATTTTTGCCAAAATACATAACTTAAATCCGTTAATAAAGTGTTTTTCTTTAAATGATTAACAGTTATGTTAATTAAGACAATATTAGGTCACTTTCTGTTGCGGACAAGCGAAATGTGGCATCGGCTGTCACTTCCAAAGGTATACGTCAAATTATTTAAGAGCATGCCTTAAGCTGGCGACGCATAAAAATAATTATCTATGCTTAATTATATTCTACGAGAAAATTACATTAATTAGAATTTTGAACTAAAGATCGCACGGGAAAGAAAATTTAATTTTAGTGTGTTTTAAACAAGAAACGGTTATTGCCATTTTTAACTGTTGCCGTCGTAGAGTTTAAATGTATAGACCGGTCTATTGAGAGAAGAGTATTCATAGCCTGATAAATGATTATTTTAGCGTTAATAATTCTGGAAAAATAAATTATCGTCATGTGGAAATATAATTTAGAAGGTGGATTGACGAAATTAAGGGAAGCTGGAGATACATGGCAGAGATTTGCACAGTGTACAGGAAAATGGTGGGGTTTGGACGCCTTTGCCAAAAAAGCGCACACACAATGACAATTACCTATATATAGATAAAAACACTTTATTCAAGGATTTTATGTATTTTTTGCAGAATTTAAATATATTTTATATTATTTTAAACGTGGTTAACGTGATCACGCACGCTGTAAAGCACGAGAAACATGGGAATAATTAAAAATAATGTAAAATATATATATACATTTTGCAAGACATAACTTGAATACGTTAATAAAGTGTTTTTTCTTTAAATGAGTAATATTTATGTCAATAAAAGATAATATTAGATATAATTAGATTAATGTATAATTTGATATAGATTAAGGTGAATTGTAATTTGTTGATTTATTTGAGTAAGATTGCAAAAATTAATTATTGTATTGACTATTTCGTGTCATTTGAATGAGCAATCGAGCCGCCATCTTGTTTTCAATTCTCTCTGCTCCATGTTATTTTTGATTTATTCCAATTTATATTGCGGTAGGAAGCAGACATATCACTTCCAAGTGAAACAGTGAATATATTTCATTATTACGGATACTGTGGGTATAATTTTCGTACCCTAACAATTACAATTATTATTATGTAATAAATTCATCATTATACTTTTAATATTTATTTTTTTTATTTATTTATTTAATTACAGCCTATAGCCAAAAAAATACTTAAAAACTTCCTTAACCTAAACTTACAAATAAAATCTCCTTGCAGGCTTCACTCATTCTTAACAAGCCTGTCACAAATATATCCTGCTCTGGTGCAGATTCAATAAATTTATTAACCAAAGACACCATTCGTGGTATCGCTAATTTCTGGCGGAGCACAGTTCGCGAATTCCATTGTGCCAATATTGAATGCCCTCGCGACCTACAGTAGTTGTCCGGTACATACAGCCGGAGTAAGGCTTGTAGCAACTCCGGACAATCTACTTGGCCCCTAATAACCTTAATGGCATATTTAAATACGTATATATATGAAAAAAAAAACAGTATTAATTTTAAACATTATTTGAAGACTGTAACTTTGCAATTATACAAAACCCTCTATAATACTTTAACTCTACACCGAAGGCATTCCAGTTCAATATTACTGTATCCACACAAACGAACACGTACAGCACACATACAACGTTACCTCGCGAACAGATCTCAACCGTATCACAATGAGATAAAATCCAAAATCAAATGAACGTAATCAATAAAATTGTCACTGGCCTGTGAGCCGTCAAGCCACGCGGTTTTGTGTCTTATTTGTATGTTATTTCGAATTTGATTGGTATGCGGCACTTGTGACGTTTTGTGTCTGAATTAAAGCCCAGTTTACGAACATGCAACGTTGGCATAGACACAATATTGACCTGTTGTATACTGCGATTGGTTGTTTTAATACTTTGAATGGAAATTCGATGTTATTAACATTATTAATCGATCGAGTTTTCGATTGGATAAAAATCAAATGGTTTTATCCAAGCTTGGGGCAAGCGGACAGGGCTCAGCTGATCTTAAGAGACTCGAACTGCTTATACTAGTAATTAGTTGTAATATTTAAATTAAATTAGGATATATTACAAATACGTCTCGCATATTACTATATTCACTATTTTGGATGCAATGAGATATATTAAAACTAGCTATATGTTAGTTTGTATAATGAATTTGTCACGTCATTAAAAAGGTGACGTGCTGGGAAAAGTATCAAATCATTCGGTCGCGGTACACAATTTTCCGATTTAGCGGTAAGCTGTAACTCTGTGCATGAATTATAAATTATTTTTTACTGATCTGTGTCTTCGACGGCATTAGCTTCGGCCCCAACTACGTTCCCATATATATTCGTATACAAACAATACCATTAAAAAACCGGTCAAGTGCGAGTCGGGCTCGCGCTACGGGTTCCATATAAATTTCGTATTCCCTTTTAGTCTGTCTGAGAACCTCTTTATTTTAAACATTTTTGCAATCTTACTCAAATAAATCAACAAATTACAATTCACCTTAATCTATATCAAATTATATTTTATCAAATTATTCATTAATGTAATTATAAATAATAATTATTATATATTTATTCCTTTATTAATATAAAGGGAACCTCTTTTTTTTGAAATTTTTTATTTAAGACACATGTCAATTATTCATTTTTAATTTTCTGTAAAATAATGTATTTAATTTTAACGTATAAATTTTTTGTGTAAAAAAAGGGGCTTTTAATGTTGTTTTCTTTCAGGTCAGCTATTTTTATTTTATTATTTATTGTATATTGTGTTAATTTTATTATTTTCGCATATACCTATCGAAAAAGAAATCGAAGGCCTAAGTACCTAAGTAGTTAATTATAACTAAGACCAACATTTCCATAACATTAGCAAGTGCAGCTCTAGCGATTTTGACGTCCGCCGGAAAAGCTCGCCGATTTTTTTTTATAAGGCGACAAACGAGGCTCACAATATTTTGGACAATTAATCTGTATCTCTTATTCTTAAAGCTCTTATTGTATTATAATAAATATTATTGTATAGTCTTATTAAATTACATTCAGTAGTTTTTACGTGAGAGAATTATTATCTGGTTTAAAATACTTATAAAGATTAGTGTTGGCTGAATAAATTATTATGTTATTGCAATAATCGACAGACATACATCACCTGTCAACCTGTTTGTGTATATTCAAAGATGTATACAAAATATATAAAATTCTTGTGTCACAGGCTGTCGTATACTTCTCCGAAACGGATCGACCGATTTTTATGAAATTCTATATGTGGATTCAGTAGGTCCGAAAACCGGCTAACATCTATTTTTCCCCCCTAAATTTTAAGGGTGGTCCGCCCCTAATTTTTTTTGGACAAAATTTCTTTTTTTTTTATTGATAGCATACAAAAATACACACAACCCTAATCTTTTACCCCTCCATCAACCCCTATTTTTTATTTATTAATTAAAATTGTAAGAATATAAATTTTATTTTGACATGACTGAATAAAAAATCCGATGTTACTCTTAATTTGTCATGCCTCTACGATCAACCCTTATTTTTTATCTGTTAATTTTTTTAGATTCTTAAGATTTTTAAATTTGTCATGATTTTAATTTAAAAAAAT
This sequence comes from Pontia daplidice, assembly GCA_963693355.1. Lineage (NCBI taxonomy): Eukaryota > Metazoa > Arthropoda > Insecta > Lepidoptera > Pieridae > Pontia > Pontia daplidice. The sequence continues at coordinate 1,311,265 of CAVNZL010000016.1, read as the reverse complement.
CTTATATTTATCTCGATTTTCACTCTTATACACCAAAAATATATCAACCCATATTTTTAATGTTTTCAATATTTCAAAAATAAAAAAATGATTGCTTGACAAAACACCGTCTGCCTATTTATAAAAACTTTTAAAGAAAAACACTCTTTAACGGATTTATGTTATGTATTTATACAAAATTTACATATAATTACATTTTTTTTTTAAAAACCGACGTTTCGCGTGCTTTACAGCGTGCGTGGTCACGGTAGACACGGTAAACGTCGGAAGATTTTTTAAATAATGTAATTATATTTAAATTTTGCAAAAAATACATAAAATTTATCCGTTAAAAAGTGTTTTTCTTTAAATTAGTAACAGTTATGTCAATAAAAGACAATATTGTATAAAAACTTTATCAGTTAGCACCCATAAAGCTACAAAAAGCTTATCTTAGAGCTATGTGAAATGTGAAATGTTTATTTAAAGCCTACTCTGATACCATACTCTGTGTGTAGATATAATTTCGATTGTTATTTTTATCTATGGGCAAAACGAACGTGTGGATTATAGAAACGTAAAATTATCTGTCAAATTTCATTCCCATAGAAGTAAAGAGGTTAAATATCCTGTCAATTGTCAATAATAAATTGACCAGAACTGAAATTTACAGAACATGTATGTTTTTTTTAATGATTTAGTTGATTTTCTTTAATAAGCTATATTAATGGCTATAATAATGGCCATAATAATAAATGGCTGGTAGTCCAGAGGTCACTCCAAGAAATTCTTGGTACGTCTAATGTATTTGGAATAAATGTTATATGTTTAGACTCCCTTGAGGTCTAGTAGAGGTCCCGTCTCATTATTAATCCCTATTTTTCAGTATTAATTTATCTCGAAGCTTAAGGATTGCCGTCACTGTTAGTCCACTAACCTTCAATATATATTTTTTAATTTATTTAAATTTCTATGAACAGGCCTTAAGTCAAACAAAAACTGCGCGGAAATGAGACAGACAGATAATGTACGAGCGAAAGCAACGTATAGGGGGCAATGACGTGTGCGAACGGGACGGCGATATAATTAAAACTTTTGTCGCGTAGGATTTCTGAGGGAAAGGATGGCTGGCACAGCGAACGCTGTTGAGTGGTTGGAAATAAATAATTATTCACTTATAAACGCTGTTATCTCTATAACAGCGTTTATAAGTAGCATGAGAATTTCACGAATCAAATTAATATTTTGAGCAATTCAACTACGAATAACTAATATAATAATTTAATAACGAAAAATAATGGCACTCAAACTGGCAAATTGTTTCGAACGAGCAAAAAATTCTTTTCAAATTAAACCGTTAATAATAAGACGAAAATACAAGCATTTTTACGAAATCAAGAATATCCGAAGTGCAGACTAATGAAATGTTAAAAAATATATTTAAATACGAAAATAACAAACCCTCGCCGCGACACATATCTTAAATATTATTAATAAATAAATAATAAAATATTATTATAATATATTAGTATTATATTTTGAACGAAAGCCTCCCTACACCCTCCGCTGTTCTGTTTACTGAGAATATATTTCAATGAATTCTCTTTCGTACCCTCTTAACCGATTGCGATGGAAAAAGTATGCTGTTCTGTTGCTTTATAATTTTACTGCCCTAAAGTTTTAGGGCCCATACAATAAAAAAAAATCGCAATTTTTGGTCAGACTTAAAAACATTACCACTTTTGATTATGAATCACTATTGTCTTAATAATTTAACATCTTCGCGACAAATCAAGAATTATACAGTTAAATTTAATTATGTATTATAAGAATATTAAAGTAATTCTATGAAACATTGATATTAAAAAATAGATTTTGTCTTACGGCTCGAATCTTTGTATATATAATTCTTCTGTGAGTGTGTATGTCACTGAACTTCTCTAACGACTGGACCGATTTTGATTAAATTTTTTGTGTGTGTTCAAGGGGATCTGGGAAAGTACATACAATCCTTAATTCTCACCCTTCTACGATCAAGCCTTATTTTTTATTTATTAATTGAAATCACATGCATGGCAAAACAACGTTTGCCGGATCAGCTAGTTTATATATAAATTAATATTTTTTTGCATTCAATAGTAATACACCGCCATTTTGCCACAGATAAACCGATGACATCTGTAACGTTCATACGTTAAATAGTGTTTACATATTTAAATAAAAAGAAAAACACTTTGTTAACGGATTAAGTTATGTATTTTTACAAAATTTTAGTATATAACATTATTTTGATTTTCCCGACGTAAAATCGTTTTTCGTTAAATGAGTAATAGTTATATATAAAAGACAATATTATAATTAATATGTTTACATATATATAAATAGATTTGTCAATAGAGATACGGATAAAAGAAAAATCTGCCTCATTAATCATACATTTTAAGAATTAATTTTTCACATAACTCAAATGGTAAGAGATACATACATACATTTAATACCGAACAGTTTTATTATATGAAACAAATTTAAAACAAACTATAAATCTCTTCATAAATCTGTATAATCGAGTAAACAAAAAAGGCATTGTTTAAAAATAATAATAATAATATTTGGACGTAATCACCCCGTGTGACAGCGCACTGTGTCATATCCATTTTGTTTAAATTGCTATTAGGGCTGTGTGCACACTGCTATAGAAAGATTAAAATTAATTTGTAAATAGATTTTCTATTTTCAGACGTAATTTTGGGAAACGCGGATATTATATATCGGAGAGACAGAGAAAAATAATTAGGCCATTTAAAATGTTTTAGAAATATGTATTGTAATTTTCATCTACCCTCTGATAGACGTTTGATAGCAATTTCAAATTCAATTCATTGAAATCTTTTTTAAAGTATTAAATCTCGAATAAATTAGTCTTATTTAAGTTTAAAGGCTATATAATCGACCAATTCCAAATAATTACGGTTTGAAATCATTTTATTTTCTCTAACATATAAATCACTTACAGAGAAATATTAAAAAAAAAGAAAACAAAAAAAATTGCAATAATGGCGTATTATAAAATCTGAAAATCCTCCGAAATATGTGTTTTAAGTAATTTTTTGAAACTGGATAATGTTTTAGCTTCCTTAATTGAAAAATAATTAACACAAAGACGTGAAAAAACCGTTCGCCTTTATTTTTCATAGACAAATCGAGTACGTCATCAAAAGTCAAGACAACAACTAAATTGTTATTTATGAAATTGGCTTCAATTTGACAAACTGCAATATAATAAATTAATTTAAAAGATCGATTATTGTTTATATAAATTTGATTATTATGTGATTGTTGATTTCGTAAGATTTGTAAAAAGTACCTATAATTATTTTGTTTAGCTTTTTTTTTAATGTAACTTTTGTGAAAAAGATTTAATTGGGTTATTTAGTTTTGTATTCTGTTAATTCATCCTTATCTGTAACAGTCTTTGATTTGTTTTTACTCTAAATATTAACTGAATATATTTTTCTTGGTTTCGTGTGTAAAGTACTAAACTGTAGCAAAGAATATTTTAGTTGTGATAATGTATATACCGTTGGGGAACCTTAATTTAATAAATTTATTTTGCCACATATATAAAATCTAATATTAATCGAGTTTTAAGTTTTTGCGAATATTTAACTGAACTAATTAATTTTAGTACACTCGATAATTTCTATCGATTACAATATAACACATCTGTTAGACGCAGTTAAAAAAATCAAAGGTTGTCCTATTTTTTATGTTCAGCCGTTGATGTTGGAAACACAACTCTAGCGCCTATAATTTAGAGTTGAAATTCGCGTGTGCCAACACTAGAGATTACTTGAAACCAAGCGGCCTTTGTGTGAGTGCGCCGACACACTGCGTCATTTTTTAATTAATTCACAAAACGGGTATTTTTTTGGAAATTCTCGTGGCGTTTGTGATAATGAACTTCCGCGTTGAATATTAGTGATTAAATTTACACGTTTAGCGAAATAAATTGGTTATAATTAGTATATATAAATAATTGTAGGTTGCCCTGACCACAGATAACGTATATGCTCAGACGATTCTTGGCCAGAATCGAACTCCGTTCAGCAGTTCATGATCCGACCTGGTTGCTCACAACACTTCATTGTAACAATAAATTTTATAATTATATAAATCTGTGGTGCGAGGGTTATGACGTCACTGTATTTAATCTTAAAACAGATTCCTGCCAGTCGAAAATTTAAAAAAACAAATCCAGAAAACCTGAACGAGTCTCCAAGCAACGCAAATAAATGTATACACTTAAATTTGCAGAACGTTATGCGTATTGACGAAATAAAAAAATCTATAGAATGTATATTAATATCGGAAATTCGTATAATCCTTTTCCAAGTCGGTTAAAAATAAAGTCAGTCGTTTGTAATCAGCCGAAACCATAGTTACTGCAAATGTGTATGTGTGCGTTATCTACTTGAAATATAAAGGCCAGTGTACACTGTATGAATAATTTAATCCAGCTTGTTATGCCTTTGTGACAATCGTATATTATTTCCATATTAGTATTAAATAGTGTACACTATTAGATTTGTCAAAAACTAAGTTGTGACTACAGACAAGTTATTTATATATATTATATATATTTATATATATATATAAATGCCTGTTATGTGTGAACAATGGCCCATATATTAGTTTAATGTAAAGTTTATTTCTAGAAAGGTCTCTTTAAACAATAGTGCATTCAGAAATAAAAAAAAATCAGCAAAACAGTTTTAATAATTATTATTATTTGTGTACACACGACTTGATTACAATAAATTGAAAATTCACATGCAAATGTCAAAATATAAGTAAGATTATGTCTATAATTAAAAATCTATGACAACACTATATTATATATATTAATCAACACTACAAATAGACATTTAATCTAGCCCTATTATAAATTAAAAATAATAACAGTGTAAACACACCCTTATAGAGCAAACGTCTGAGTTTCGATGTGGAAGTGTCAAGGTTGTCAACGATAATTTTAAATATTTAACCGATTTGGGAAAAATGCCTCAATTATTCGATATTACATAGGCCTCTGGTCGATTTTTATATTAACCTCAGTATTATAATTAGGATAAAAATCTATAAAGAAAAAGTTGCTAAGGTTACAAGCCTGATCATTTAATAAACAGTTTCTCCAGGCTATGACTAAAAAAAACCGCAACGCATCAGTAAATTTGTGTGTTTGTTCTCATAAATATATAAAAACTCTATTATCCATAATCAAAAAGTATAAAACCTAAATATAAGAAGTTATATAATTATCTGATTGCTCGTATGTTCATTGTTAATATGGATCTATCGCTAAACTATAAAAGTAAAGATCGTCGTAATATTTGGTCGCAGCTTAGCAAAACGTAAACAAAATAATCAATATATAATAATAATTTGTTATTTAAATGAAATAATATCAACCCTAGAGTCTCCGCGTGTGAGCGAATAAGGTATACAATGGCACACAGATGCGGTCCCGCCGTCCGTTGAGGTGGCCGCGTTCGGTTTTCAAAAAATGTACACGCATTCGAAATTTGAATTATTATTTTTAAACGCCATATTGTTTTTATAACCGATAGCGATTTGTCGCGATAGTGATGTGTTTTGTTATAAGTGCGCGAAAGTGAAATTGTGATAATTAAAAATAGACGGAACAATAATGCTGCAAATTTTTCGTTGCATTCAGTGATTTGTGATTTGGATTGCCAATGATGGAAAAGCCGTCGTATAAGGTACATATTTTATTGTTTGCGGGTTATTTAAAAATGTGGCCATTAACGACACGTAATGTAAATAGACCTGCCATTGTTCTCCGTTCGTTTTTATTCACGTTGTCAATTATTAGTGGATAATTTGAATTCGCTATATTTGTATTTACCTAAACATTATGTACATTTTATTACAGTAATTAAAGATGTTCTGGCGTGTCTTTGTGTGAAGGAAAGAAATTAATATTAATTTTTGTATGTGTGAGTGAGTGGCGGTTGTAGGGCTGTGCCATGGATTTTATCGATTTTTTTCGCTGATAACTAATATTAAAATTGTATTCATTAGGTAATTACGCAAATAAGATTTCCGTTTAGTTTTTAATTAGATATTTCCAATACAAAACAATTCTATTCTGATGAGCAACTATATATATATAGGATATATAACTATATATTCTGATATTTAACCGACTTTTTCTAAATCGTGACTATCTTATATAACAATTGTATACTCGTAAGTGTTTATCTCGCTCACACGATACGTATGATCTTTGATTTTGTCAAATAATCTATTATTACAAATATAAAAGACGAAACGATCCTAAAGTCTTCGTTTATTGTGACGTCATATCTACATAGTCACATGACGTCACAATAATAATATGCTTTTTTATTATTGATTACACTGACAAAGCCGTTAAGGCCCAAAGTACTGAACACATTTCGATGAAGTTTTCAAAAGATCGTCTAGTAAGTTGGTCAATTCATTCGGAAATTAGTCAGGGTTACGGTCTAAGTCTACAATTCACTTTAAAATATAACTTAACTCGTCATTAGCTTACGTAATCAACTACTTTCACTTTCAATAAAGGTTTTTTTTTACGTAGACAGGCTCATTTTACGTAAACAAATACGCTATTATAGCCAATCTCTCATTTATGATGTTATCGAAACGGCTCGACAACTTTTGATGAACTATACAATTTCCACATTTTCCTACGATAGTTATTATTGACAGTGAAAATTGATGTGCTTATTAAGTGAATGAGAGTTGCATGAAAATCGGTCGAGTAGCTTAATTTAGGCTCCACGCGAACGTGTCATGTATGTACTTCCTACGTTTGTTACATTGTCCGATGTTAATGTCATCAATTATTAATTATAACAATTAACTATTTCGCAATATTTGTTGGATTCATAGAAATCATGATTCCGATTTATATTTGACCCAAATTAACTTACAATTATCTAATAATCAATGTTCTTTCTAATAAACCGTAAATGAACGACGTTGCTAACAAAAAATTGTTCATAAATATTAAAAATAATTTACGAAAAACATTGCATAATTTCGTAAATAGCTGTTAAAACAAGCTGAAACTATAAATTTCATTATCATTTGCATAATTGTAATCGCCATTAAAGTTTATAGATATGTTCAAGAACGCGCGAGAATAACAAAATACCGGTTTTTTAATCTTAATATTTTCGTGTAACAAGTACCTGTAATACTCGTATATACTAGGTATATACGAGTATATACTAGGTGCCGTACTCGTAACAGCACGTCGCAGTTATAAATAACAGGTTATTCAAATTTTGGGTCAATAACATATGAATCAGAACTAAATTTAATACGTATTTACTATTTTTGCTCACGGATTACCTCGATTGTTAAAACTAATTGTTTATAATCATTTATTATTAATAAATAATTATGAAATTGAACATTTTGAATCTGTGAATTGAGCTATCCTTTATACTGATGCTATTTTTTAAAGTTATCGTGTTAAAAAGTGTTTTTATCTTTAAAATAGCAATCATTGATATTTAGCAAAACCAAGCCCAACTATATAAGAATTCATCAACTAATTACATTAAATAGAATAAGTGAAGTCGGGTTGTGGAGACTAGCGTGAATTCGTGTCGTTTGCGCTTGGATATGGGACAGTTGTTCTCAAAGTTTTATTTATCTTATGCATTCACTTCAAACATTTTTGTGAATAATAACTTTCCTGTTATCAGCTCTTTGTTTCGGGTTTTTTTTTAATAAATCTAGTAACGAATTTCAAAATCACTTTCACCTTTATGTTTTTGCCTTGACAGATAATAAACATAACTGTTTTACTGTTATAATTATTTATAATTAATCGGCTCTGGTTAATAAATCTCGCACTATTATTGGCCTTCTAATATTAACTAACGAAACACTAATAATAGTCTTTGTTTTAATTTCGCAAAAATTATTCCCAATTTGGTAGTTTAAACATAACTAAAACCAACAGAGGTGATTTTATGTAAAAATGGAATTTTATCTACTTAAAAATACACGTCTTATATAATGCGATGCTACTACAGTTTGAGAAGGGATGTCCTCATCCAATATACGGTCGAAACATTATACAGAATAGGGTGTTAGGATAGGGTTGTCAAATATCATGAGTTTTAAAAGTATTAAGTATAATTACGCATGTATTACTTAACTGCTTTTGTTCAAATAAAAAATAAACAGTACATATGTGCTTTGTTTGTATTGCAATGATGCAACTGTGCTCACAAAATGGCCGGCTAGATTTTAAAAATGAGTACTTTTCAATAAACATCCTAGATAGATGTAATTAGAAGATAGAAGTATAAAAGACACCCTTATACATAACCGCTGATACTAAAGTGAAAATTTAATACAACGCGAATCGTTTTACCAATAAAAATAATGGTTACATACCGAAGCTTTTGGCGTCTGATTTTTCTGTTGATGGCGTCGCGCGGTAACCATGGCAACGGCCGTCACCTTCGACGTGCCAAACGCAAACAACTCATTCGATATTTGAAAATGGCAGCCCTGATTCTGTGAGACAAAGACGCTGCCAGAAACGGTGCGCGTGAAAGGGACGGCCATATTCATAATACGCTTTCCTTTATATTGAGTGGCGAAGTTTTGTTTTTTTTCCGCAGCCGGACCTCTTTAAAAAAAACTTTTCATTGGCAAACCCTACAAAGTGCATTAAATCATCTAGATATATACGACAGTAGGCGCACTTGATTTTTTTTAAATTGTCGCTTCTAAATTTGGATCACATGTCACAATTTGTCTCAATCATATATGAAATAATTATTGAATTAGTGTAAAATACAAATTATAATAATGTGATATTTTCGGAAGACGTATCCACATAGAGATAGAGAGATATTCAATTCGTAAATAACGATTCTAGCTCAGAAACAGAGAAGTCAAATCGTTAGATATTATATTAAATAGTATTATTTTTCAATAATAAAACTTTAAACATTTTATATTATGTACCGTATTAAACACTCAATCATTTAATATAATAAAATTAACGACAAAGAAAACCAAACTCATAATTTATGAACTAGTCTTTTGACTTAAGTGTTTAGAAAGCGCCATATTACCTGCCTTTAAGACAGCTCTTAACTTCGAAAGTTAAGTATTTAATTTGTTTTGTTATATACGATTTTCGTTCCAAAGTTATATTATTATTTTTATATGAAGATTACCTATATGATTATTTATATGATTCATTTGCTTTTGATCGCAAATATAACAGATATTTTTGATACCCGAAATCGGGTGCCTAAAATGCCGCATGGGCGGCGTGGGTGTTGCTGTATATTAAAATTATGATATTTAGACAAATATTTCAACTTTTCTAATTATCGTTTAAATAGTTCGTTAATTATCATACTAGATAAATTATTACCGTATCTTTATTTAGCGCAAACATAGTTTCATCGAATGAGACAAAGATTAATAAAATATTTTATGAAGTTTTCCTTATTTTATCGTACCATAACTAGAAACATTTCCATTATATTAACCATATCAAACGCCTAGTTGGCAATCATTTAATTATACAAGTGTAGTCTAAGCCTAATTTCAGTCTGTCTCGCTCGCACAATCACTATCTGCCCCGAGCTGTTTCAATTTTATACTTATTGATTCAGAGGCCGTGTATAGTACGGTCAGCAAATTAATTATTATTACTAATTGAAAGAAGTTTGAGTTGAATGCAAGACAAACTATCGTTTGTTTGTTACTTCGTTTTGTTAAAACTGGTGGATCTCAATAAAACAAACAACGACAAATGTGGAAGGGAAACACACTCAGCATATGCTCCGCCTACAATTTCTTGTCGACGGAGCGCCGGTTTTCAGTGTGCCCCTGGAGTGACGTCTGGCCTACCAGCCACTTAAGAACAAAAAAAATTAATATAATATAAGCTCTGGAATTCTTTACCTGCTGCAATACGTCAAGCTCCCTCACTCTCTTCTTTTAAATTTCGTCTTTACTTCTTGACTATTGCATTTCCTGATAATTCATCCGCGTAACTATCGTTCTTGTTCCATGTTTTAACTATGTTTTAATTAGTTCTAATTTTTATTGAGTATTCAATTTTTTTTTATTACACGTATATGCACGTGTTCCCTCTCTTTATAAATTTTTTCTCTTTCAAATAGGGGTTGCCTGGTAGAGATCGCTAATAGCGATAAGGCCGCCCTTTACACTCCATTATACCTTTTTGTAAGTGCTTGTGAATTTCGTGTCTTGTCTCTTTTATGTTGTGTCATAAAGTGTAAAATAAATAAATAAATAATAATATCAACTAAATCATTAAACAAAAACAAACAGAAATCCTTATCTACTAACTAGTGATAATATAAATATACCAACCACCTTTGATAAAAAAAGTATTTAAAATAAAAAGTAAAAAAAAAATGAAATAGTATAAAGAGTAGTAAAAGAGTTGATTTCTAGCAATCACAATGAAACGAATCTTATTATTTACGCTGCTCGCAAATAACAAATAAGTTTCATAGCATTTTCGCTTAAAAATTAATTATTAATAGGGAAACGAGAGCCTATGGAATTACCTGAATGAAACGCGGTGGTTCCGTATGTAGGCGGAAATAGAATGGTAACAATGACATCTATATCTATTTATAAATTTTTCTTAGACTAAGTTAAATGTAACTGTTACATTTTTCTATTACTTTTTCCTATTACTATTGCTTGCTACAATTAAGCGTGAATAATTTATGAAATTTATTGTGAGATGATATTTACCGTATATAGAGAATTTTACAATCGAATTTTAGTGTCGCATCTTCTAAAAAATTTCTTATTAGTATACAATATTTAAGTCTATCAAATAATAGAAATTAAAAATAATCGTTTCCTTTACGTCAATGATGAAGAGAAAATTAAATTATAGTGTTTTTGTTGACAGTACATAACAAAATGGCCACATCCGCAGTTCGAATCGGAACAGCCCGCGTCCATATTACGCATAATTGAATGCATTAGATTTTTGTCCTTTATTTACGGTGGAGTCGAAGAGTATCCTTATAATGTAATAAACGAAAATTTCTACTGTTGCAACTCAAATACAAATGAACGACACATAGATTTCCTATGAAAAACTCCTACAACCTACAGATTATCAAATAGTATACGAACCAAGGGAAGTAAAATCAAGCTTTCGTTGAAACAACTTCTCTATTACATTACTAAAATTACCTTCATACGTCCGTTCTTGAGGATAATTTTACTGTGACATGTTTAAACCTTATTAAGTACACACGTTCTCAATAAAGTTTTGTACATTCTTAATTTTTTCACCAATAGCCAACATGAAAGGGTTTAGAGTTTTGGAGGTTGGCATAGTAATAGGAATAACAAATAAATATTCAAGTCAGCATCAAGTATGCCAACACGGTCAAATATTACAACGACTCAACAATGAAAGAAATTAAATAATTCTTGTAAAATTATTAAAGTTTGACATTTGCATATGTAAATGATGTAAATCTTACTTTGTCTATAATTGTCAAAAATGCTAAACAAACATGGCCTCAAAGAATTCAAGAATAAGTCAATAAATTAGAGCTTGGTTCACGAGTTATAAATTATAGAACGAACGTAATGATAAATATGAACGAGTGATATACGAATTAAACCATTTTGTCAATATTTTAAATTAATATGACAGACGTATAAGTTTCACAGACTACATATGTAGACGGTTTGTTTATTTTAGATATAAACGTTAAAAATCTCATAAAATGTTATGGAACACAACAAAAACAACACCAAACTATGTACTTTATTTTAATATTTATGTTATTAATAAAAAAATCCATTAAATTAGAAATAATTATCATGTCCGTTGTCAAAAACGTCAAAATTAAATAAATATTCATTATTATCTGTGATAATGAGGTTTGTTGCTCAGTCGATTTTAATTTTTAACAAATGTGAAAAAAATGTACAAGTGAGAATTTTTAATAATTTTGTACTTATATCATTGAATAAAAATCATTTGTATGGATGAAAATCCTCATAAGGGTATATTGTTTGTGAATAATGGATTCTTGCTGTCTATTACAATGTCTGGGGAAGCAATATTTTTGGACGATAAGAAATGAATCGGTCAAATTGCAACTTTTTACTGTAATACTCATCAATCATCGTACAAAATATAACCGAAGGACGAAACCTTACTTAAAGCAGTTTAAATTTAAAAAAAAATTAAGATTCCAGTGGTGGATGTTACATAAATTATCATTTTTCAGCTGATCGGAGCGCCATGCGGTCATCATGGGCAGTACACCTTCTACAAAGCTCTGAGATTGAGTGGTTCCATGGAGAGAATCATTGCTATAGGAGACTTCTTCTTCGTGAGGATATGGCAGGACTCAGAGCTGGTATCCATAGGTATGGTTTTCAGAAACTGTTTTCATATATTTTATTTAATATAATTCATCATTAGCTGACTAGTTGAAAGTTGTGTGATAACGATATTGAAATGCTGAAGAACACTCCCAAATTGGTAACGCTTACTTATGATAACATACAAATTAATGTGATATCATGAGTAAGCACTCTAAAACATACGCTATAAATAGTATGCGGATAAACAACCAATTAATATGTCCTGATGTTATATATATATAAAGAGAACCTTTTTATTTTAAACATTTATAAGATAGAGACACATGTCAATTATTTGCTTTTTCATTTTTCTGTAAAAAAATTAATTTTTTGTGTAAAAGGGGGCTTTTAATGTTGTTTTCTTTCAGGTTAGTTATTTTTATTTTATTATTTATTGTAAATAGTGTTAATTTTATTATAAAATAAATGTATTAACTTTCAGAAAGACAAACAACCCAAACTTTTCTTTATTAAGTACAAACTTTATATATTAGCTAATGCAATACTAATGCTATGTCTGCTTTAATTATTTCAATACTTTTAAGCCAAGTTGAAATTTAAACTTTAATATTCAAGTAACAAACAAATGCACATACTATCTGCAGGGGAGCTCCAACTACTATGGACTGACCGTGTGTCCGACCAAACCTTGGTTTCTTTGAGGCTGTACTTCCTGCCCGAGAACACCCCTGATGGAAGAGGCCAGCATGGGCAGGTTTGTTAAGATTTTATTGCTAGAATAGCAAGATATTTTTTGCAAAAGTGCTTATCATGCTTGCCTGGACATAATATAAATAATTTAAATGACTTTCTTTTACGGTAATCCACTGCTAATTAGTTTTGATAGTTGGCACAATTTTTATCAGCAGTTAATTTTATTACATGTTGTAATCTTTCTCTAATATTGAAAATATGTGATCATTCTGTCAAAGCTCACAAAGCTAATATAAAAACATATTAAACATAGTAAATATTTTAAATATATTTTATTATCTTTATTGATACCATAAAATATTTTTTTATCAATGAACACAATTACTAAATATTGCTTCCCACATTATTTACTATTTGATAACTCATTTTGCAAATTACAATGAATTTGAGAAAGGCGCCTTTCTCAAATTAAGATTCTTAATAAAGGAAGTAGTGGAGATTCCAGTATTCCATATTTAAGGCTGAAACTGTCCGACACAATTTTAATCAAACAATACTAAGGAACTACATAAATAAGCGACGCCGAATTGACAATTCTAAATTCAAATTCAGAATATGTAGTTTATACTGAACTTTGCATACATTAATGCTGACACTGGAACTCACCAAATTATGTGTAACAATTATGCAGCAATGGACACGGTTAATGGCAATTTCGTTGGCGTTAATAAGAGCCACTATCAAAATAAGTGTTCTCAACACGAAAGCGCTTGAAGGCGCCGCTGGATTTTAGCGCCGTAAGCGCTAAGTTGGCAATCGAACGACGCGAATTGCTTAAAATAGCCGACTTTAAGATGCCGTATAAATACAATGTTTCTTATTTGCAATGTTTCTTTAAAATCAGTTATAATCGCGAATTATATTTGTTTGTATTACAATAAATAGGTTTGCTACGTGTTGACCTTTTCACGCGAGAATAAAATGGATGAAACACTTAAAGAACGATCATAAGTAATAATAAAGTTTACATTTGTCCCATAAGATAGTGAAGTTAATTATTGTCATCAATTCAAAGTCGACAGTCGATTCACAATAGAGAAAAATTTTAAACAATACACGCGTCTCTCTCTAACGTATAGCGCTGTTTCGCTCTAATCCCTATTCTGTAACACCAACTATTTCATGGATGAAATTTCTACAATTTCGGTACATAGCACGAGATGTGGCGATTTTTAACGGAATACTCGAGATCATAAATGGAAGCAAATGTTATACTGCAAATAGTCAGCCATTTTGAATATTTCTATATTGAGTTCGGCGAATTATGCGGAGCATTCTAAATTTAAAATTGTAATATTGTAAAAAGAAAATGTAAGTGGTAGATTTCGAAACTATTCCATTTTTAAAAATTAGCGCGTAATTGCGTCATTGTAAAGACGGCGTACGTTTTTTTTGCTCCAAACGAATGGCCATATTTTATGCGTAATATAAGTCATTGAGCATATAGATAGAAAAATGCATAACACATCACGCCTACTCACCAACACTAAATTTATTTACCGTCAACCAGTAACCACTGCGCAGCGGGGAGTCTACTACCTGCCAAATTAAAAAAAAAGTATCAAAAATAGAACAAACTTATTCTGACTCGCACCACAATCAGCCCCAAGTGGCGCAGCTCATGCCAAAACAAACTTTATGCCACGGTAATAACGGCGATATTTCTATAAAGCACTGTCACAGTAATTTTCTAGTACGTTATGGGATTTCGTAGCAGGCTTTAATCGTTTTGATATTTGTTGACAATTTTCGATAACGTGTTTTAACCAACAACGAAGAAGTATATTTCATTGAAGCGAATGACGAAAGCGTGAAAAAAATGTTAGCTGAAATCATTTTTTTAAAGCTAAGTAACGGACTAAGAGTCCCAACTTTATTTATATGTTTAATTCAATAAGTATTACGTAATTATAGTTAGGGATCAGAACTGTTTGGTCGCGGTATGGAATGCCACGTCGCGTTGACTACATGAGGATTTTAAAACAGGGGCATCGATAGAGTAGACTTTCGCACGACATTTATTTTAAATATAGTTTGTTTTTTATTGTAACATGAAGCTTTATGATTGTCTATCGCTGTGTAGCTTTATCTGTTTTCCTTCAACGCCTGACATGTGACGTCATGGTGTCACAGATATTACTCCCACTACGTTTTATAATTTATTTTTAAACTTAAAAGTTATGTCATATATAGACATATCAGAGATAATATAATATTATATTATGTAGTATTAGTCTGAAATGTCTAATAATTCTCGTCCCATTTACGATTGGTTTGTATTTGTCGGATCTAGGCATTCGGCTATCTTATCGTGGGTTCACTCTCCGTAAATAACTGATAACCGAGCCAGGTACAATCGCGGACACAATGAATTCGTAGAATGAGTTTTTTTTGTATTTCTCAGTGACTTGTTAAAAAATATTTTTATTTTTTTTTAAACTATATAACTATATTCGGTATATTGGAATTATACAGATAATCTTCTTTTCCTGTTTAGATCTGTTAGGTAAGATGGTATTTTAATTATTATCGATTTGTCAGTGTCTATAACTAAATAAGGTTGAAAAAAATAACCTACAAATGAATTTTAAGCCATTGAAGATTTTACGTAGTAGCTACTATATATAATAAATTTGTTTCATATGTCCGTTTGTGTATCGTTCAATAATATTTAATTTGATCTACTATTTTAGACGTGACTGTGCTCAAGTAATAATAATTTCGTGTGACAAACGAAAAATATCTTTTAATGTTTGTGTAGATAAGATTTCTTATACATTCGGCATTATATTTCTTTTAATGGATTAAATAAGACTAGGTTTGATTCCTGTAAAAAATGGGGTGGTTAGATAAAATAATTTTTTAATGTAGAAATGCAAAGGAGGTTTAGTATATTTTGTGAACTCGTTTTCGCTGTAGAACAAGTTGTTTTTAGTTATTTTTTATATTCACACGCATCTAAAGATGAAGTTCTGTGAAGTTTAACGTCACTGGATTCAGTGGCCACATTTCTATTTCTCACATTTCAAGTTGAAATAGTAGAATTTGATTGCAATAATGAATAGATAACAAAAAAATTATACGTCAGTCTTCAATCTTTCCAAGTCGGTTTAAAATGGCGTTAATGCATTTGTAAAATTATTCAAAAAATACGTACAATGCGAGATAGTCAATCGATCGAGCGATATATGAATATACGATATCATAGGAGTATAGCAAAACCTGAATGCGTCATGCTGCGCATGCGCATCGTAAAAATGGCGGAATGATTCTTTAAACCTTGAAAAGTGAGACCTTACACATGTATACAGTTCCGATTTTTTTCGAGTTTTTGAAGAAAATGTTAACTCTGCGTTGTCTACAAATGAATGTAAGCATTTTTTGCGAAATAATGCGATTATACTATCGTACCGATAATACTTATCTGTATGGTAATGATTTAACATATTTTTCCCTTACAAATTACTCATATCTATGCTACAAAACTACGAGATTATAAAGTTTACGTCAGCATTTACATGTATTGCTGCGATTAAAATGGATTTCTGAAAATCAGGTAGATATATGAGATGATTTAATATCGGATACCATATTATCCCACTTTCTTGAGTTTAAAGCCCTCCCTGGGCCGAACTCACTGACCACAGGAGTTGATGCCCAGCGGCTGATGACGAGATTTCCGCTCAACGGGACTGTGACGTCATTCACAGTTAATTCAATTATTTATTCTATTTTGTTCGGGATTTTGTTATATGACGGGATACTTTAGAAAATTTTAAGTATGAAGCGACTCCATTGTGCTGTTGTTCTGTTCAGTAATTATTTATGAACATAGCACAGGGTTGCCAATTCACCGCAGGGTTGGCGGTTTAACAAATTTATATTTTGATCTATAATTTGTGTTAAAGTCGAATCGATGGTTTCTCGGTCATTCCTCGATCGCGCTCATTTTTTTGTGTTTATTATTTAAGTGTTGACATTTCTAGTCTTTGATAGTAACGTCAATTATAGTCTGTAGCAAAAATTTAAGTTTAAACCAGCGTCCATAAAACATTATCTATAAATAATTTAAAATTATAAATTCACTAATCTATATTTATCATATTTAAAAATAGAACACGGATGTAATGACGTCACAAGTATTTTGATGAGCAAACATTTGCTCGTTTATGTTTATTAATCATTTATAACTTATAAAAATTAATGTTTGTTTAAATATCCAGTTATTCAATTGCGTGAGACCATTGTCTTAATAAGGTGTGGATTCTCACAATTCCTATGTTACTAACGTATACGTATTTTATCATTTTTAATTATTATTAAAACTTATTTTTATATGACTATAATGCGATTTTGCCAGCCTTTTACATTAAATAAATAAATTAAGCCGTTATTATCTTAGAACCATATAAAAATCTTTTCATTCAATTAGTTAAAAGTTTGATTATAATAAAATTCCTAATTCAAATGTTGGATTTGAACATTTTGAATTTGGAATTGCGATATCTGCAGTAGAAAACGAGCCAACCCTAATAACGCTGAATTTTTTTCATACAATATTCGCTTTTATTTCTCAGTGATTACGACTATAATTCCAAATCAACAATTTAGAGATTCAACTCACGCTCGACCTGCGAGATTATTCCATTTTTGAAATGTTCTAAATTTGAAAGTGTTGAAATTAAAATGAACTTTATTTCCACGTACTCAAGCCCAATATAGAATGAAATAGGTTTGTATGTGTGCGCGAACGAGCGCTGTGTGCGTGCATTAAAGGTTGGTAGCGTGGAACACGATTGCAACTTTTTGAAATAAAAATCTTTATATTTGGTGTTTGTCCTAATATAATACATTTGTTTCAAATAACATTAAGTTACACAGTTACATGAAGGTAGTTATTTCTAACAAATATTAGGATAATTTTATATTTATATGCCAACTGTTGTAGAGGAAAATGTCGAAATAATGCACGCTTCAAAAATATAACATCACATGTGATTAGAGCTAAATGCAAATGTGAAAAATGTAAACAAATTCTTGATCGACGATTTTAAAATATTTAATTGTTAGTGAATACAGATTAACGCACGTTACATTGTCAAGGTAAGCTATTTATAGCCTTACGAGTGTTAACCTGATACCAGCATAGTAAATAGTGACCACTGCCCTCCCGACATGGATACGAAAATATTACAATAAATGTTTTTACAAGTTGCAACCCTGTTCTCTCGCGGCGCATAAATATTAACAATGGAAGGTAATTTCTCTATACGCTAGCTTTGCATCTGGCTTTGTTTAACTAAATCAATATTGCTCTATGTAACCGGTTTAACTAATATAAATTATATAAAAATGATATTAAAACTGTGAATAAATTGGCTGTTGACAAGAAACGTCAAATGTCATACGTGTGTCTGTGTCATAAAGGCAAATGTCACGTGATGACGTGTCAGCCAACCATCGCAGTTCTTAAGGCGATTTGTATCAACAGAAATGCTCTGTCTCTTTTCTTCATGCGAAGTGAAAGGGACGAGACGATGTTTTTTTTGTCAAGTGTTTTATTTAAATTAAAATTTAAATGGTGGGTGTTTAAAAGGCTGTATCATGTAGACGAAGGAAGACTAAAAAATAAATATTTATGGGCCGTAGAAAAAAAATATTTCGTTCGTCTCTTCGTTCTGATCTGGCAAACGTTGTTTTGCCATACATGTGATTTCTAGCAATCATTTTTAGTTCGATAAAAATAATTATCAGCTTTAAGTGTGCGGGGATACGTTTATGACCGAAAGAATTTTAAACAATAAAAGTATGCTTTTTTACCATAGCAGTGCCATCAATTAATAACTTACTCAATCCAGTCGAAAAGTATCGACATCTGTTAGAATCTTTTGGAGTTAACAGATAACTGTGACTGTCAATTAATTATAGACAAATAATTCGCAATAAAATAAAAATTGCGACTTTAATTCAAGATTTAAGCTATCCTATCTCTTAAGTTGGACCAGACTGCTCAAATGCCAATTTAATTTAAAATAGGTTAAATAGTTTAGGAATCCATCGCGGACAAACATCGTGACAGGTTTTATATTAAGATTTATTAATTGAAAATGTTGCACAGCCCTGCGTCCTCAAGTCTCGCTTTAGCACGCGCTGCGGCGACGCTGGTGCAACTGAGTTTTTTTTATTATCGTTAAACATTTCTAGAATTAAATTGTCGATTTATTGTTTGTCCTTTATATGCGTAAAGCGGGTCGGTGGTTGATGGTCACTAATAGTACCCACTATTAAATATTTACATTATATAAAAAAGGACAAAAAATAATGACAAAAAAATTGTGACGGACGCTGGCGATCATTTACATGCCAGTGCAAAGTTTATAGAGGTTTTATTTGTTATTTGAAAAATATATTATTTTATTTCATGTAAAAGTATGCTATACTGAAGAATATAATTTGTATAACGTACTAGCTGACGCGGCGAACTTCGTACCGCCTTAACGTAGCTTTGATGCACTATTTTATATTGTATAGTTGACCTATCTTATTTCGTATTATAAGAGGGAAAGAGATAGAAATAAGCCACGACTCTCTCACTCTCATGACGTTGACATTCGTTCTGCGCGTTTTTTAATGCAATATTAAATGTATATTTTTTAATATTCCTGAAAGATTTTCTTAATATTTTTTTCCGTAAGAACCACCCTTGGACTTCCACAAACATTTAAAAAAAAGAATTATCGAAAATGGTTCAGCCATTCACACGTGATGCCGTGACAACGCGAAACGGGTTTCATTTTTATATATATAGATGTATGGATTAAATGAATAAATAATATATATATGTAAAGAGTTTCATTCAACCCCTTAGTGTCATAGAACTGTTGCCATAGCAACTGAATTTGTTATGTCATGATTTAAAACAATCTACATAATTATTTAATAATTAAATTTAATTATTATAAAATGAACTGGAGTATGAACATTTAATGTCGTTTCTTTGTTTTCAGATGAGATTTTTAATTTATATTATTATTATTATAAGAGTAATTTATAAGAGAGAGTAAGTTTGTATAAGAGAAACTAATAAATCTTTGTTCTCAGAACAACACATTGTATTATTCTTCAGTTCCTAATAACATCTTATATATATCTTGATCTATATATATATATATATATATATCACTAATATATTGATATATATATCTCTATATTGATATATATATTATAAAGATTGAATTTTCGAGCAGTCTGTTAGCCGAATCTTATAGCTTCTATAGACATATCAAGATTATTATGCCAATATGTATGTTCAATTTGTAATTGTTAGCTACGTTACATAAAATAGTGGATAAAAAATAATAAAATTGATGTAAAAGTCAGTGGCGTCGCTTTCCGCCGCGTCCGACAATGTTTCGTAAGCAAAATTGTGTAGCGCGATCGGATACACTTGATGCTTGTATTATGTTTTGCTGTGAAGTTTCAAAATGAGGGGATTTTTTTTTTAATTTCCTATTACTTAGAATGGAGGATTCTATTAAATGTAGCATTGCTAACTGTGGTATGTTTGTGTGTTTGAAAGTTATTAGCGACCATTAATTATCAGTTTTTGCAGTGTTTTACTTTAGCCGGAAAATTTACTGGTAATGTGTAGAAAAAAATATTTCGTTATGTGTAAAGGTTGTTGATTTTGACGAAATACTCGCGTGGCGTTGGAAGTCGACACGATAGCTCAGTGGTTGAGAGCGGTTAATGTTATTTTTATTCCCTTTAAGATGTCCTGTTGCAATTGTTAAGATTTTAAAGAAAAACGCTTTATTAACGGATTTAAGTTATGTATTTAGCAAAGTTTAAATATATTTACATTATTTTTACAACGTTTCGCGGGCGTGGTCACGGTAGAGTGAAGACAAAAGGTGTTAATTGTCAAAATAAGTGTCACAGCTGCAGAGAATCTGTATTTATTGCTGCGGAGTTGGTATCGACTGAAACTGAAAGGATTTTGACAAAACTGACTGACAATGTCCTCCATTTTCCCAGATTGTTAATCTCATGAAATATATTTAAATTTTTGCAAAAATACATAACTTAAATCCGTTAATAAAGCGTTTTTCTTTAAATTAGTA
This sequence comes from Pontia daplidice, assembly GCA_963693355.1. Taxonomy (NCBI): domain Eukaryota; kingdom Metazoa; phylum Arthropoda; class Insecta; order Lepidoptera; family Pieridae; genus Pontia; species Pontia daplidice. Next base: position 1,289,960 of record CAVNZL010000016.1, on the reverse strand, counting down.
ATAGTTATGTCAATAAAAGACAATATAACGTTAAGATTTCTCCAAATATGGTGGAATGGCGAAGACTTTTTTAGACATTTTCCTCATTTTTTTACGTTCTACACTTTGATGGATATTTTATCTTGAATTTTCATCTGTGAAAAAAAATCTAGTACTTGTTCACAGACGGAATGAAGCCTTAATAGGGTACAGTTGTTGCCCTTTAAATACGCAAAAAAAAAACGTAAAATTTCCTATTGATCTCTATCTCTTTTTGTTTTGTTGAAACGAATCAGTAGTAATGAAAAACATTATAAAACGCGGTACATTAACTAGTTTTCTTCAACAAAAAAAATAATACGTGGAATGAAAAAAAGCTTAGCTAAAAAACGGTCAAGCGCGAGGCGAAATCGGGACGTATTTCGAGAAAAAAAAGTCGTATGGGTTACCCGTTGGTTGAATTTAATTCTATTTTTTAGCAAATTAATGGACCCCTCTCGGTTGAAATTGTTTTTTTCTCATTTTTTATTATTATTTATACTGTCATGTCATATTTGTTTATTTATGGAATTAATTTAGCAAATCGTTTGTTTTAAGATTCATACGATTTGAGTACGTAGCACAAGGCTCGTCACTAACTCAAGTTATCGATTCTCTACTAATAATAGAAGTGTCTTGATTCATAAGCGGTAAGCGATCGCACAATTTTTATCTCTATTCAATAGCTGAATATAGATGACGAAAGTAAATTGTACAATTTTGAAACAGTACAATTAATGTCTGCGGCCAAAACTTAAATACTAGAATATTTTTAAGTTTAATTTTTCATAAATTGTGGCAGAATTTCTATCTCTAAATGAAATTGTAAAAAAAAAACGCAAAACGAAATGCTATTTTTATATTATTATAGAAATTTTCGAATTTATACTAATTTAATCGATATTTTATCCGAATCGCTACCGGTCCTATCTCGATCTCAATCCGGTTTAAAGCAGTATGAACAGGATTAATGTTTGCCCAGTTGATTTTAGTTTAACCGATATTTGGTGAAGTAAATAGTAGAAATTGTGACTATCATCTGTCTTACATTTCGACAAATCATAAACGGGAAATAATAAAGCCTGCGATCAGCGATGTATTGAAATACTAGCTGATCCGGCAAACGTTGTTTTGCCATACGTGTGATTTCTAGCAATCATTTTTTTAGTTAAAAAAAAAATAATTATCAGCTTTAAGTGTGCGGGGATATGTTTATAATCGAAAGCGTTTTAAACAATAAAAGCATGCTTTATTTAGCCTAATAATTTAATCTTTATATGACACGTTTGTCCACCATAGCAGTGCCATCTATTGATTACTTACTCAATCCAGTGGAAAAGTATCGAAATCTGTTAGAATGTTTTGGAGTTAACAGATAATTATGACTGTCAATTAATTATAGACAAATAATTTGCAATACAATAAAACTGCGACTATAATTAAAGATCTAAGCTATGCTATCTCTTAAGTTGGACCAGACTGCTCACGGTGTGCCAATTTAATTTTAAATTGCTTTGGTAGTTTAGGAGTCCATCGCGGACAAACATCGTTACAGGAGATTTATATATATCAAGATATAAATATTATATAAAAACGTTTCACTGTCTAATAAATGAAATTTCAATTTCTCTATTTAATGTAGTTAATAATAATAAAGCTTTTTTATTTATACTCAAGTGAAATATATGGACGCCATCTTGTTATGACTCATATTGGGACAACATACATGCTATGAATTAGATTAACTAGAGTTTTTAGTAAAATTTAAATACATAACTTAAATCCGTTAAAAAGTGTTTTTCTTTAAATGAGTAACAGTTATGTTGATAAAAGAGTTTTCGTCTCTTTCTAGCGAATAATGTTTAGGCTGTGATGAAAAGAGATATTTAAACGGTGTATAGGTTTATTAGTTTATTATTTTATATTTTATATTTTAAATATGCAACGGCGGCGGAAAGGTGTGTAACTTCGCAACCGATCGTTCTTCGATTGCTTTTATATTTTAAGACATTGTTTTTCAACCTGTGGGTCGCGACCCCCTGGGGAGTCGCGGGGCTTCTGTAGGGGGGGTCGCCAGAGGTCGAAAAAAATGGGTGCTTCGGTAAAAAAACCAATAAAGACAATTAATATTGCTAATAGTAATACTGTAACATACACCTACATACATGATAAAAAACCGAAGGGTCAAAGGGGGTCGCGAAATATTTATACCAGGGGGGTCGCATCATGAAAAAGGTTGAAAAACACTGTTTTAAGGTATTCTTACTTATCTCCTATCTATCTATCTAATTAAATATTTAATTTACTAACAACCACAAAAGCTTTTTTATTTCTTCTATAATGTTATATTCATGTTAGTGCTTTGTCAAGACAAACCCTTCAGGTTTAATGGCACTAAAAACATAACTATGTTTCACAATGCTTTGTATAAATTAAAAAAATATAGCGTATCGTGTTAAACATACTTAAAAAATAATAATAATTAATAATCAAACACGCAAAAACACAAAAGTAAAAAAAAAATACATTGATTTTATGTGTCAAGGACAGAGCCATCGTGACAAATGATACAACAATTTTTAATTTTGTTCTTAATACCTTTTATAGTTAAATTATTTATTTAATTTATTTTTTATTATTTATTTAATTAATTATTTCTTGAAAATGTCTATTGTAGTCTAATAATATGTGATGCGTAGCTGAGTTTCTCAAATAATTTGAACTTAACCGATATATTTGGTTTGTCTTTGTTTTGGAGATTATGTCGTCTATGTATACCAAGGATCAATATAATATATTAACCTATTTATATATGGATCTCTAGTCTGTAATAAAATGTTATTATCTCTATATTATATAATTCTTCTGTGAGTGTGTATGTCACTGAACATATCTCAAACGACTGGACCGATTTTGATGAAATTTTTTGTGTGTGTTCCAGGGGATCTGGGATTGGTTTAGATTCACAATTTTGTCCGCTAGACAATGTTTTTTAAATTAATGTTTAATTTATTAGTAGTTGTTGATTTTGGAGTGCTTTACATTGGATCCGACAGACGGCGCTACCATCGCATTGAAAATTGAAATCACATGTATGGCAAAACGACGTTTGCCGGATCAGCTAGTATTATTATATAATAATTATTTTCGGTGTAGAATCTATGTCCTCCCCCATATCATTCATTCATTTAATTTTAACATACGTTTTCATTATTTTGCTAAGAATTTCTGTATTTACCAGAATTAGTTGCTTTGTGGTTAAGAATCGTGTTTATCTTTATACAATTCAGCGTTCGATCCCTGGCAAAGGTCTTAAGTCAAAAGGTCAAAAATCTACGGATTTAGTTTCTTATCGATATCGGTCTAGTGATAATCGTCTTTTAATTATCTGTTTTTATTTAAGTTTGGCGCACACAAGTTCAACACAATAATGAAACATTTGTGGTGTCGAAAGAGATTTGTGAAAAAAAATAGACAAATCCACGTGCGCTCACTAGTGGGGAACAAAAAAGTGATTTCCTAATCTACGAAGTAGTATTAATAAATGCGGCGAAGAATAATTTGAGTCTTATTGCGATGGCGTGAGGTTGAGATCGCTATGTATATTTGCGATTGCACTTCGGACGTTTTGCAAAGGGCGAAAGCTTTGAACGATCGTACGGCGACGTGGAGCTTTTGATACTTGCCTTTAGAAATATACAGAATAGCTTACGCATGTTTGACAGGTCTCAAGCTAAATTTAGTTATTTTTAGTTTAGAGAGTGTACATCATACCGTTATATTCGTTTACGAGTCGTATTACATTTTATATAGAAACCGGGCGTGAGTGAAACAATTGTGAATTCTAATCTTATCGTGAAAACAAATTTATTGTATTTTTGCAAAATTTGAAAGTACATGTTAAAAGATTTTGTATCGTATTTCAGTGATAAGCATTAAGCATATCAATCAATGATATCTAGATATTAGTATTAATTTTTAATTGAACCCAATGGTTATATAGGAGCTTAATTTGTCCGTATTAAAAACAGAGGTTATTTACGATCCAGTTAGGTTACGCTCACCATACCGCAGTGCCGATTTCGACCCTGGTCTCTAGTTGGCTGTGGTTGGTGCTATATGCTCATCAGTTGAGCAGCAAAGGAATTTTATTATAACGCTAGCTGGTGCCCGTGAGTATGTCTGCGCAGGGATTTACATTTCGGTCTAAGTAGCTCGCGGTTGCTAACACCAAAAATGAAAAAAGTAGAAATAATTGAATTTCACGGTATTTCGCTTACTATATAATAAATTAATTTATACTTTAGCCTCAATAACACACGGTAATCATGATATTTAATTGTAGCTTATATGACACGTTTGTCGGTTTAGCATAGCAGTGCCATCTATTGATTACTTACTCAATCCAGTCGAAAAGTATCGACATTTGTTAGAATCTTTTGGAGTTAACAGAGAATTGTGACTGTCGATTAATTATAGACAAATCATTTGCAATAAAAAAAAATTGCGACTACAATTAAAGATCTAAGCTATCCTCTCTTAAGTTGGACCAGACTGCTCACGCTGTGCCAATTTGATTTTAAATCGGTTAAATAATTTAGGAGTTCATCGCGGACAAACATCGTGACAGGAGATTTATATATATTAAGATTTAGTGTAATCGACTCTCACGTCAAGTTTAGACACGCGACTAGTTCAAACCGAAACAATACGAACAATTAAATATAATTAGCAGTTGAAAAAATTGGTAAGTATCAAGACTCTACGATCGAAGTAGCCGACCCTACTCTCATCTTTCACTGCTTAGCAGGGGCGTATTGTAAAAAAAATTAAATATTATTTTTATTACTAGATTACTAGTTACCGATCCGATTAAAACGAAAAATACAATTGTAATTTTGCAATACATTGTTTTTTGATACATAAAATTTAGTTGCATTTATATATGTTTGTCAAAAAATAGACGGAAGCGAGATTTAATGATTGCGTATATTGGAACGCGGCAGTTTTCCAATTTCACAACAAAACCCTAATAGACCAATCGACAAGCAATACTCCGCGAAAAAATCATCCTCAGGATGTTGCCTCTAGGAACAGTGTTCGATGAGTCTGATGATGGGATGGGTTCCTCCGTTATCTAATATATAATAATTCCTCCGTTAACTGCGAGATATGTAGCTTAACAACCAGCTCGATAAACTATCCATCGCTAAAATAATTCACGATTATGAGTACGATTCACACCAGTAACTAGGTCTAGTTACTAGCACCAGTTACTAGTACCATTTACTAACACCAGTAACTAGCAGTTGATAATTATAAAGTGTTAAATAATTATAAACTTTTTAACACGCAGACGATGGTTTCAATATCGTAATAAGGCTTCATGGGGCGAATAGGTTTAGGCTTTTTTGAATGTTTTTCAAGACTCTGAAGGTGGGATTCAGGGTTTGAAAACTGTTTTAAAGATGTGCTTGAATCGAGTTTACGTCTAATTAGAGTATTGAGGGTAGGCTATTTCCCTAATTCTCTGGATCAATAAAATTCGTGCCAGTTCTCTTCCGTTCTAGCCTCATGACTTGGGAACTGGTAATTTTCATTTGATGTTAATCTTTGAACTTAACGCCATTTTATATTATTGTAAAGCTGAAGAGTTTGAACGCGCTTGTTCTGGATAGTCCATTTGTGGGTTATAACATCTCGCTATCAAGGTGGGAAAAATGTAGTGAAAATGGGGGAAATTTTGCGTAACCATGCATGCACTCATATAATAAATAATAATGTATAAAATAATAGTTTTAAATAATTGGCTTTCGGATCCGGCCCTGCTTTCCCCTCCCGCACCTCATTTCGTGTTATTGAGAATTTATGTCCCTAAAGCGGTGTTTACAATCGCATTGTTAGTTTTTATCGCATAAATTGTTGTATTTTTTTTTTCGTTATATTTAAAACCGATATGTGATTAGGAAATAAATGTAAAACGCGTTTTAATCCGTTACAAATTATTTAATCAAGTTGATACGACAAAATACAATGCAATGTAAAAAATATTACTTTACATTACATAACTATTGATATTATATATAGTTATATAACTATTAATTATAAATATATTTTCTAGTTGGCCGTCTCATGAATGAACATGTCTGATTTCCTTGGTTTACGCGCGGCAAAATCAAACAAAACATGAAAATTTACTCGAAAGAGGCCCATAACAATACATGGTTTCTCCGAATCTCAATTGTATAGTTTGTGAACGCACCCTTAGGTAGGGGCGATGCACTCACTAGACCCGAAGCGCTATCAGTTGTATGTGTGTGCCACGACGTGTACAGGCCGTTCCAATTTGGTAATTTGTTAATTTGCTGTGGCAAAATGAATGCGAATCAAAACATCGAAACACGGAATTTGAAATCGATCGAATATGGGATTCGATCGATTTCAAATTTCGAACATGAAGTTCGATCGATTTCAAATTTCGAACATGAAGTTCGAACGATTTCAAATTTCGAACATGAAGTTCGAACGATTCTAAATTTCGAACTTCAAATTCGAACGGTTCTAAATTTCGAACTTGAAATTCCAACGATTTCAAATTTCGAACTTCAAATTCGAACGATTCCAAATTTCGAACTTGAAATTCGAACGATACCAAATTTCGAACGATTTCAAATTTCGAACGTTATTTCACGTTTCACGTCACGAAAGTTATTCAACATTCGAATGTCTATATATAAGTGAAAACAAAGACTGCAGTATAAAAAATTATAGTATAAATATTTTATAGATGTAAATAAACTTTACTAAATTTAAATTATTGTATGAAAGGACTGTGAGACCTATTTTTTATATCATAGTATATCTATGATATAAAAAATAACAAAAGCGCATACATTATAATAATAATCAACGTTTTTCTATATTATATTAAATGTCCTTCGAATTGTTTGAAACACCTCCTATATCACCTTATTCGTAGGAAACGCACACGAGCGCAAACTATTTGGGGTGACGCACACATACAAGTTACAAGTAGGAATTTAATTTGTATTATACATGAAAACTAAATATATTTAAACGATATTTGCTCGATTTAAATAATTGTATACAATTCTATTTGATCAGGTATTTTAACAAAATGGACAGCATCCTGGGATATTATCATATATCATCATCATCCATACAGCGTGGGACGCCCTCCTGCCCGCTGGACCGACGACCTTAGGAAGGTAGCCGGCAGTGGCTGGATGAGGAAGGCCGAGGACCGAGTGTTGTGGCGTTCCTTGGGAGAGGCCTATGTCCAGCAGTGGACGAATGTAGGCTGATGATGATGATGATGATGATGGACAGCATCCTCAGGGTGTTGCCTCTACGAACAGCGGCCATTGAGAAAACTAATTTGTTGGCTATAAGTTGAATCAGACTTTCCGCGATTTTCCATTGGAATCATGTACTATGGACTCTTAAAGCTCGCTGTTTAAAGACTGCTTAAAAGATAGTAATTAATGTTTATTAAATTAGCAATCATGAGAAACTCTATCTTAATCGGAGATTCAAAAGATGAAAATGAATTAAAGGCCGGCACGCAATTGCGAACCCTCTGGCAGTGAGCGTTGGTATAAAATCAAATTTGAGATGTATACGAGTAATTCTAGACTTATAGATAATTTACAGGATAATATAGGATGCTATCGTGAGATCCTGGTTTCTTTATCATCCTTGGGATACTCATCAATGGTATAGTGAGATGTCAGTCAGAATTAAACCACTTGAGCAATGTCAAATATGTCAAAGGGAAACGGTGTTTTGACAGAGGCCCGAGTTACACTATGACGGTAGGCGCAAAATATTATAATGACCACAATTGGTACATAAATGAGGGCAGTAACAAAATCAAAACTCTGATATGTAAACAGTTAGAAATAGCCAAAATTATAAAACTACCATAATATAATATATGTTAGAGAGAAAAAAACAAAACTAAATATAAAAAACTATACTAAACTAAATACGATAACGAAAAACAACAGACATATACACAAACAAAGCAAAAAAAAATTATAGATTATACCTTCTCCAGCATAGGGCTTATATACCCTTATGTCGTCGCAAAATACGTTAACTTTGTTAGCCGACAAAGTATTGATACTTTCTGATAGATTCAGTTAAATTTGAACTACTCGTTTTAATGTAAGGTTAACAAACAAATTACTAGTCTACTGAAGACCATTCGCTCAGACAAAACAAGCGTTCCATCTATATAAGTATTACCTACTTTTGAGCATTCTCAGAAAATGCCAGCGTAAATTGAAAGAGCTATTCTGATAAATTTATATATATTTTATAATTTAGCTATTCTTTGCTTAAAGTCAGAAGGGAACTATATCCTATGGCTTTTTGCAATATTTATATACAGTGCAATCTCGATATAACAAATCGGAGGGGAACAAGAAAATATTCGTAATATCGAGTAATTCGTTGCACTGAGGTTTGTTATGTTTAGGTTAGATTGGTCTAAAATTCGTTATAGAGGTCTTTTCAAACAAAAGCGTGTCGAAACATGTCGAGACATGAATCACATTGTAAGATTAAGAGTTATATTATTGGTGGAAACTTTATATAAAGGTTTTGGGTTGGCAAATTCGTTAATTAGAAGTATACTTTTGATAGTTGAAAATTCGTTATAAAGAGGTTGTACGCAAAGAATGTTCGCAATGTAAAGGTATATTTTATATCGACTCTAATGGACAATTCAAGGGACTTACGAAGAATTTGTTAAATCGAGGAAGTCGCTATATTGAGGCACTTTAAAAATTTTCCGATGTTTCGCGCCCGGAGTTGGTATCGACTATAATGTAAATATATTTAAATTTTGCAAATATACATAACTGAAATCCGTTAATAAAGTGTTTTTTCATTAATTGAGTAACAGTTATGTTAATAAAAGACTCTAATAGTGTTTTGTAAAAATAGATATCTAGATAAGCGTAGATATCGCGATCCAATCGTCGAAAATTTTTATATTTAACGGAATAGCACCATCGGCTGGTTACTTATTTGAAAGCAATTTTAGTCCCCTTCATTTAGAATGACAGGGCCGTACTTGACATGTGACATTCAAAGGCCCTAACGGGTTTTTCTTGTATTAGAATACAGTGGTTCACCTATTTCTCGCTGTGGAGAGCCAGGAGAGCCTCTCACACGCTTATGTTCGCTTGGGCTGTGTGTGTAACGGAATCTTTGAGCACGATTTTCACCGGTTTTTAGACATCTGATTAACAAGAAACTTTGCATATGTCTCAAGGACCGATGACACTGCAATAATTCGTTAACAATTTCCCATTATCCTTGTTGCAGTCTAAAATACTATTGATACTGACTATTTCCTATCATTTGAATGAGCTACCGAGCCGCCATCTTGTTTTACTTCACTCTTCCTCGGGTCACTTTTGATTTAATTCGTTAATGTATCGTGGCAGGAACAAGACATATTCTGTCTTGTTTGTTAGAGATCTATATAGAGTGTATATATTAGTGTATATATTATAGTGATTATAATTTTCGTGCCCTACAAGAATTAACCTTTCATACCCATACAAGGACCCGTTGTGGACGCTTTTCCAAAATAATTGTATATTAATTTGATTTTAATCAAAGTATTGTGTACACTTTTAGAACAACAACGATGTTTTTATTTGATTTTATACATTACTCCGTCCCTGTTCACCCCCTCCCCCTCCCACCCCAAGCGGATAAATCCACAGGGCCGCACTCGAGTGAGATTTGCTGTTAATTAATTATTTACTTTGATAATTTATGTTTGGACTTTAAGTGGTAGTTCTTGGTAGTGTAATTATTGGTTTCGTACTCTCAATATTAAAAAGCTTTTTCAATATTCGTCAAATACAAGCTTTTCCCTGTGATTTTACGCGCATTTATTATTATAATTTACCATCAACAAATAGTTGTTGAGAATATCGCGTACTCTACTCAGCTTTATAATATTAATCCTTAAAAACTAACGAAATTAAAAATAAAAAGAGAGACTGGGTCGTGATGAAGGATGTGTGAGACCTGTATTCACCTGGTCCACACCTTGCAGAATTCAAAAGACATTGTAGATATAAGGTCACATTGTTATGTTGTATCAACATTGGTTTCAATCCTTCCAGGATGAGGTTCTGGCGATCAATGAGAAAGTGGTACTCCGCGCTGAGGATCTCCTCTCATGGGTCTGTGACGGGGATGGCTGGCGGTGGGGGATCCGGGCCGTTTGGAAGGGGGCGTGTGCCCCGCCAGCTGAGAGTAAACTTACGTCCCCCTTGCATCTTACGAAATTGGATTTTAGCGACGTGGAGAAAGAGAAAAGTACCATGAGTAAGTATTTTGGCGCTGAAATCCTATACGTTTTAGATATTTATTATATTCGTATTCTCCATCGAAAGCGGACAGTGCATCCACATTTTGTCGGCTGCAGCTGTTACCACTTCCTCTGCCCAGTTATTACCCAAATAATTTATGTCAATTGTCAAATTGAAAATAAATGCGTCTTAATGCGTCTAAGGGACAAATGAAGTTGCAGCTTAGTCGTCGTACGAGCAGAAAGTCTGTAAGACGCGCTGGAACTTTTCGTTTTACCTTGACATAGGGAGTCAGCTCATACCCAGAATCAACGTCCCTACCAAGCCAATCATTGAACCAATAGTTTTGTATAGTTCAATAAAAAAAAGCAATTTTCGATACATAACATTAATATATATATTAATTAATAGTATCGGGTGCTACCTTGCGGAAATTCCAAATCCTAAGACCAATCTACAAGCAATACTCCTCGAAATGCGATGACAGATCTCTGATCGAACGCTGTTCGTAGAGGCAACTTCCTGAGGATGCTCCTCGATGGTTACAAGTTTTTTGCGGAGTCTTGCTTGTAGATCTATTAGGGTTTTTATAAAAAACAAGGCTTGATCGTAGAAGGTGAAAATTTAGGATTGTATGTATTTTTGTATGTTGCATCATTAAAAAATAGAAACTAACAATTTTGTCTAAAAGATAACATTTAGGGGGATGAAAAATAGATGTTGGCCGATTCTCAGACCTACTCAATGCGTTCACAAAGTTTCACGAGAATCAGTGAAGCCGTTTCGGAGGAGTTCAAGTTCAGCTCAAATATCAGTGGACGTATGAATTACAAAAATATTTAATCTTTCAGCTCTGGATGCAGACAGCCCTGGAGTTGTGGTATTCTCGTACCCACGATACTGCCGATACCGAGCGATCCTTGCTCGGTTGGAGGGCATCCAAGCTGACTGGTTACGGGACTCGCTGGTGGCCGCTTTGGGAGGGTATGCGGCACCCACGAATAACACTAGGATATTATATTGTAAGGTAAAGCTTCTCTTATAGAATATTTGTTCAGATAGAGAAGGAAAGAAGACTTAGGTGTTCATGGATGAAAATGGATTTGTTGTGTGGTGGCTGGTGGGATTTTGTATCTGTAAACATTATTGATTTGATTTTGGTTAATTGAGAATGTCCTCATCATTTCTTGTGCCAAGAGTCAGAGAACTTTGAAGCTTTCCGTATGCATTACCTTTCGGATGTGAATTTGAGTTTCATCTTAGTTCTGCATCTCACTCAGAACTGCATCTAGATCAATTAAGAATAGCAGGCGTGATGAGATTACTGCCTAACGCCTGCCCGCCCCACAATATCTCTAAAGAAAGATATTTCAATTTAAAATCGGTTTGTTTCTGTCACAACAGAAAATAATAAAACTTATGTATTCATTAGTTGACTTTCTATATAGACTAGACTAGATTATCAATAATTTATTCATATATTCATTACATGAAACTTACAGTAATTGCCTGTAATAGTGTATTTAATACACAGTCGTTTTGCGAATTCGCTCTGTGAACGTATAAAACATCGTATAAAGCAGTGTTTTTCAACCTTTTTCATGATGCGACCTCTGGTATAAAAAAATATTTCGCGACTCCCCTTGTATTTATCATGTATGTAGGTGTATGTTACAGTATTACCATTAACAATATTAATTGTCTTTAATTTTGTTTTTTTTACTAAAGTACCCATTTTTTTCGACCTCTGGCGACCCCGCTACAGAAGCTTGAAGCGAGAAGACCCACAGGTTGAAAAACAATGGTATAAAGTATGAAAAAACTAAATTCCAGGACACCTTCGAGTACCCAGAGCTGGAAGGGCACGAGTTCGTGTGCAACCACCTAGCGCCGAAGATGAAGGGCCGGCCGCGTGGGCGGCGGAGGGCGCGCGCACGCTCCCGCGACCGTGACCACGACCCGGACAGTGACCGTGAGTCGCGGTCGAGTGATAGTGACTCGCAATCCGATCCAAGGGTACGCGTTATACATCTTTAAACGCTCTTTCTGACTATGCTAATATAATAATACTAGCTGATCCGGCAAACGTTGTTTTGCCATCCATGCGATTTCAATTTTCAATTAATTATTCGAGTGTTATTTAAAATTCGACACTGCGATGGTAGCGCCGTCTGTCGGATCCAATGGAAAACATTCCAATATCAACAACTACTAATATATTGAAAAAACATTGTCCAGCGGACAAAATTGTGAATCTAAACCATTCCCAGATCCCCTTGAACACACACAAAAAATTTCATCAAAATCGCTCCAGTCGTTTGAGAGAAGTTCAGTGACATACACACACAGAAGAATTATATATATAAAGATATATAAAATATATAATAAACACATTGATTGTCCGTGGTTACTGGATCATAGATTTTAACGTGCCTTAAAAACTTCCTCGTAAGTCTAGATATTGGTTGTTTAACGCTAAGACATTTAAAACCAATATAGCTCATTTTGCAACTGACAATTGAGGGTCCAATTTAGTCGTCGGGAAAACTCACCCAATGTAAATGTCGATACGTCTTATTCTGTATATAAAGTCTGCCCTTCCTTGGGTATTATCTCAAGAGATTTCTGTATTCATATCAAATCTATTTAATAAGCATTATTTGTTCTCTAACTGTGTCCTATTATGGCTGCATACCGTGGCAGCCTTTACGGCTACTATAATTAATAGAATCAGGCGTTACTTTGCGGAAGTCCATAGTACAACATCCCAATAGACCAATATACAAGCAGTACTCCGCGAAAACCCCACAACTCACTCATCGAACGCTGTTCGTGGAGGCAACATCCTGATGATGCTCCGGTGTCGGAGCGAAACGTGCGTCGAGTGGTTGTGGGTTTTTCGCGGAGTACTGCTTGTATATTGGTCTATTGGGGTTTTGTAAGGCTATTTAATGTAATAATGTTAAAAATATATTTTATTTTTGGTCTATACTTTGTTGGTTGTCTTAAGTAAATAAATAAATCTACAGTTATCGTTTTTACCGATTTCAGATGCAGAGACGCGTGTCTCTTCGCATCGGCGCCGAAAAGCAGAGTGAAGAAGAAGTGGAAGAGGGAAAAGAGAAGGACGAGGCTTTCCTTCTGGAGCTGAGAGAGTTTTACAAAGAGGACCTCAAGATTGTACAACCCAAAAATCACTATAGTGAGTTCGGATTTAATACGGAACTTTTTACGGAAACCATTTGACGTGATCAGCTGTCAAATGTCAAATTTGACAGCTGCTCAGGAATCCTAAGACAGTCTATGATGCGGTCATCTCTTGTCATCGTATAAACATTTTGATAGAATGTGCGATGTTTAGTTAAGTCTATATTTTCTAAATTATAATACATTTGAACATGATCCAGAAGGACCAATGGTCATTCACCGAACTTACTTAAAGTAAAGGAACATAAATTTAATATAGTTAATAGAATCAGGCGTTACCCTGTACAAAACCCTATATGTTAGCTATATTCCGCGACAAAACCCACAACCACTCGACGTACGTTTTGCCCCGACACGACCGGAGCATTCGGAACTTCCTGAGGATACACCGGTCTAATAGGGTTTTGGAACATCAATAAATAAAAGCATGGAAAATTCAAAGAAATATTGTAATTAGAACTACAGTGCAACCTTAATATAACGTACCTCAATATAACGACTTCCTCGATTTAACAAATTCTTCGTAATCCCTTTGAATTGTCCATAAGGGTAAATATAAAATATACCATTACATTGCGAACATTCTTTGCGTACAACCTCATTATAACGAATTTTCAACTATCAAGAAAAAGTATTCATACCTCTAATTAACGAATTTTGCCAACCCAAAACCTTTATATAGTTTCCACCAATAATATAACTCTTAATCTTATAATGTGATTCATGTCTCGACATGTTTCGACACGCTTTTGTTAGTAAAGACCTCTTTGTAACGAATTTTAGACCAATCTAACCTAAACATAACAAACCTCAGTGCAATGAATTACTTGATATTACGAATATTTTCTTGTTCCCCTCCGATTTGTTATATCGAGGTTGCACTGTATTATTAAATGGACACGCCAAAGGGATCCACATCAGACATAAACATTTATAAAACTTGACAAATAATAGCAAAGTTTTATATATTTAGATATAGCTAACAGGAAGGATTGACTCGAAAGAAAAATCTTAAAAAATACAGTCCTAGCGTAACCAGAGTGTACTGGTTCGATTCCCTATTCCATTAGCTCGATATTATCTTTTATTAACATAAATATTACTCTTTTAAAGAAAAACACTTTGTTAACGGATTAAGTTATGTATTTTACAAAGTTTAATTTATTTAAAATAGTCTACCGTGACCACGCACGCTGTAAAGCACGCGAAACGTCGGGAAAAATTTAAAAATAATGTAATGTACTAAAATTTTGTAAAATACATAACTCAATCCGTTAACAAAGTATTTTTATTTAAATGTCATTTAATTTTTTTTTTCAGTATCCCTTCGGAAGTTGTACTCCCGCGTGAGGTCGTACGGTGGCTACGAGACAGTCTGTCGAGGCAGAATCTGGTGCCTGATATACGAAGGCAAATTCGCGCCGAGGGCCAGGAAACTGTATGAGAGGTATAGCATACTCATATATTAATATGTAACTGAATAAGTTATGGTTAGTAATAAAAATTGTATTTACTGGGTGACCCAGCAAACGTTGTTTTGCCATACATGTGATTTCAATTTTCAATTAATAAATGAAAAATAAGGGTTGATCGTAGAAGGGTGAAAATTTAGGATTGTATGTATTTTTGTGTTGTATCATAAAAAAATAGAAAATAAAAATTTTGTCTAAAAAATAAAATTTAGTGATGTTGGCCCATTCTCAGACCTACTCAATACGCTCACAAACTTTCATGAGAATCGGTTAAGCCGTTTCGGAGGAGTTAAAGTTCGAACATTGTGACACGAGAATTTTATATATTAGATTATGCAACACAATTCATAAACAAATATTATATAAATTGATTTATTTACTGAATATACAAAAAACAACGCAAATATGAAGTAGATATATATTGACTGTCATCTCCTAGTTAGTAGGGTTCCGTAGCCTATTACTCGCTGTGTCCCAATGTATCTCAACCGCATTATGTCGTTTAATATATAATATGTGACTGTCAGATACCTTTTACCCCTGGAGAATCACCATCGCCGCCAAAACTCCCGGCTATTCCCGAAGATCAACGGCAAAATTGACGATAAACCCATAGACACAATAGACGTCACAGAGTCGCCTCTACGCGACATAGACAAACCGATAGACAAGGCAGAGAAACGACTGCGAACGCCGTCGCCCAAAGACAAAATAATGCTAGACAACGAAACTGGCGAGATATTAAAAGAGGAAATCATTATGACCTCGAAGCCGGCTGAAGAACTGAACAGGGAGTTTCTAGAAGCTATATCCAAGGAGACAGAGGAGAAAGAGAAAGGGAAGATATCGGTGAAGCCCGTCGAGAAGCTGATAGAGAAAGACGAGAAGGGCTTCCTCAGTGAATTGACAGAGAAGTTGTATTTGGGTGAGTTTTTTTATATTGTTGTATATATATAATACAATTGATAATTTCTTTCAATGATTTAAGCCATGGCTGAATTAAAACAGCGTACTCCTTGCTAAAGGGCCGGCAGCGCACTTATTGGGTGTTTATGGGCTGCGGCTGTTCGGGCTTAGGCCTCTTTACCCCCCTATTTTATAAAAAAAAAACATATTTTTAAAAATATATTGGATTGGATTTCGATTAAATATATTGTCAGACACAAAGTTAGCTATTTGCAGCTTGTATTAAACAAGACCATAACCAACATTTATACTGACCACACAAATGCTAACCGTACCGGGGTTCGAACCAGGGACTCTGTTCTATAGTTTAGCATAGTGATTTGCTTAAATGGTCACCCATTGCACCGATGAGTTATATTATTAATTATTATGTTTTAGCAATTAGAAATTAACTAGTTTATAAGTGTTTTTATTTCTTATTAATTTTTAAATGCACAAACATTTCAAATTTGAATATTATAAGATGACATATGAATAAACAATATAACTATAAATAGTAGACATGATTTGACATAATATATGATATATACTCTGTTCCTGTGATGTGTTTGTTATGTTTCTTTATAATAAATAGAAATAAAATAAGACACCATTTTTCAATAATTTTCAAATTTGAATTTTAATAAAGATACCCCGCCTTGTGGCATTAGTAAATAATATTATATAAATATTATTGTTATATATACAGGGATTGATCATATAATGTATGATATTTCTTACATCATAATTTTAATTTGAAACAAAAGTTGAATCAATATTTTTACAGGCAACACTGACACAACAATACTGAAAGAGCTGTCGGACGCGCAAAGCAGTGTTGCCAGCAATGCCCTCACTAGCCTTTCGTCGCTGAGCGAGAAGTACGCCGTGAACGGACACACTTCTGTGCCTGCTCCCGCGTTTGATCAGGTATTTTATTATACTGTGATATTGTATTGTAAATATTA
Organism: Pontia daplidice; assembly: GCA_963693355.1. Taxonomy (NCBI): domain Eukaryota; kingdom Metazoa; phylum Arthropoda; class Insecta; order Lepidoptera; family Pieridae; genus Pontia; species Pontia daplidice. The sequence goes on along the minus strand of CAVNZL010000016.1, from coordinate 1,272,989 downwards.
ATAAAGATTTCACACGTAGTAATATCAAAGCTTGTTGCTTACGAAGAAAAGGTCGTAGCCGGGAATCGAACCGTTCTTAAAAACGAGTGAGGTATTTGCAAATTCGGATTGGTTCCAGCAGAAGTCGCGGCCCGTCGGGCGGAGCTCCCTCCGCGCGGTCAGGGTGAAGCCCACCAGGCCGCAGCTGCCGTCCAGCACTCGTAAGTCTCTTTTACTTTGTCATAAGTCCAATAAGGTAACATTACTCATAATGTGTTTTCAATTTTCCAGCGCCCCAGTCCTTGGTGACGGAAAACTCGCCGCCCCCCCCAGCGCCCTTGACCAACTTCGGCATCCATCATCCCCCCGCCCCCCAGAGACATGCGCCCCCCAAAACTGCATCTCATAGTGATGATGAAATCGTCGAGGTAATAAATGAAATTTTAGGGTATTATTTAATAACTTAGTACATCGAGGTAATTGTGTCTTTTCTGCAGGTCCCGTACAAGCCCAAAACACCAGAAATAATTGACTTGGACGAATACCCTGAGAGTCCGCAAAGTGTTAAGAAGAAAAAGCTAGATATTCTCAAAGAGAGAGGCTTGGAAGTGACTGCCATTCCCCCCGCCCCCATTTGGCCTCAGGTCTTAGCGACACCCATAGCGCCTCTCATTAACCCCGCCCCCGTTATCTTAAATCCGGCCGTGCAGCATCAGATCATGAGCCAGGCTCAGCTGTTCCAGATGTACAATATTATACCTCCTAATTACAACAACGGGGCCATTCCACCCAAAGTCATTCAAGCGACTAGTGCGTTCGGTACTTCGGGCCCCGAAAAAACGGTCTACGGAAACCCCAAGGACCCCTTCATGCCGCCCCCGCACGTCCTCCAAGGGACCCCCATCAAGCCCCAAAGAAGCGTACAAGTCACTGGACCCACCCCACAAGACATCCTAGACCTCACCTGCAAGTCTCTATCCCCACCACCCCAGAAACCCGCGGTCGAAATCGTTAAGCTACCCCCACAGTCACCAAAAACCCCCACCCCGCAAAACTTGTCCAAAAACTATACGTTGGTTGACGGCAAAGCCGTGGTGGGGTCGAATTTAGAGATAACACTTGTCAACCCCAAAACCCCAACGCCGCCCAAACGACCCCCCCAAAAGCGTTCCTCGAACGGGAAGTTCGTATCGACAAAGACGCCGACACCCCCCAAAGATTACCCAAAACCGTTCCCGCCCCCATCTCCGTCGGGGGCCAAGAAGACCCCCATAGTCGTTCCGAGCTACCAAATCTCCCGCGACGACATTTCCCCCACTAGTTCCACGGGCTCCAAGGAGTCCCAGAGCAGTGTTCCCAATAATTTACTCGCGACTGCATTTAAGGGTCAGAATCTGACGCAGATGATGGATATGCAGAAGCCCCTGACGCCTTTCATGGACCCAATGTACATGAACGCCTTCTACAGCAGCCTCGGCCAGATGGACCAGCGCCAGTTGGCCCTCTATAGGGATTTCATGGCGAACCAGTTCAGGGGCTACTCGGGGCTGCTAAACATAGGCACGCCGACAACGAAGAATTAGTGCTAATCTAGTCGTTAAGTGGATTTGCGTTATGAACGGTACGTTTGGTACGCGTACGCGTATCGTATACGTACGCGTACGTATGTTTTGCACGTTTATTACGTTCTCAAACAGAGCGTAGTATTAAAAATACTGCCGTGAAACACAGGAAGTTCATAGCGCGAATTATTTTTGTGATATATGTCAATGTGTGTTCCGATCTCTTTATTTCCAATGTTACGAAGTATTCCACGTGTAAATAGTGTGCATAGCTCGACCGATGGGACTTGCCGAGAAACGCAGCTAATTTTGATTTGAGGACTCAGTTGTGGCGCCCCGTTCCGTTTGGTGGGATTAGTTGAATTTTAGCCAGTTCCTATTTTCAACTTGCGAATAATGTCTGATCGTTATTTGTTGGATGTAAATGTAATTGGTCTAGTTAGGTTAGAGGAAAATTGTTCCTAGGCTAATTTTTTAATTGCAACCGTGCTGACACCTGTCACTGCACTGTTGGTGACGTACGTCATTCGCTGTACAAAAATAAAGTTATCGAAATTTTTGCGTTTTTCATTTCGCATAGTGTCTATAGAGAACAATATAATTACAGGGGAAATTATTCATGGGTTTAATAAAGTTTTCCCTTATTATTAAAGTTTAATAGGGTTTCAATATAATGCTCTTAAAGGTGCATTATTTAGCAAATCGAAAACACCCAGCTTCGGCTATAAATCTAAGCTTGGTCTTTACGATCGAAGCGAGTTGTCTCCATTCTGGATATCTCGCGTCGAATTGTCCGAAGGCATTGAGTGCCATGATCATTTAAGGCAGACTTCTATTTCTTCCATTTTAAATATAAATCTTTTTTTACCGGGGCCTTGCATTCAAAAACTGTCACTACCGAATCTTTATTTACATTCTTATATTGTTAACATCGAATATGCTTAGATAAATCGTTCAGCATCCAATTCTCAGCGCAGAGAACCATATTTACAAATTGAATTTAGTATTAACAATGGAGTTAACCATTAAATGTATCGTAATATTATTATTTCTAAAAATTTAATCGGTCCATTTACCAAACTTAATAACCGTCAAAAAATTCAAACGCGATGATAGCCAAAGAGAATATATTCTTTCCGCTTCGTTTCTTGTTTACAAAAAAGAAATTTACATACGTCTTACGTCTAGTCTGTCACTATTTGCTGTTTAAATTGGATGTATCACATTGAAATGAAGACACCAAGATAATATTTATTCAGGAAGATGGAGTATATAACAAATTTTTGTAAACATAAGGTAATATTTTCTGATTATCACCCGGATCTCGTCTTTGTTTGAATATCCTAAGATTTTACTTGATCGCTTCTCTCTTAAAATTCTGATTTATATTGAAATTTTTAAAATCACAAATATCCATGCTTAAATACTGTTTTACATAAACATTCATATTTTATCTTAGAATAAGACAAACCACGAACCAAGTAGTAGCTTACACAAACAACAATAAATATATATATATATATATATATATATATATATATATATATATATATATATATATTTACACATATTATATATTTACATTTATATATATATTTAATATAAGACAATGTACACATACATTTCTGTAGTATGTACGTATTCAACCTACCTACCTACCTACCTACCTAACATTCCGACGTAATTAAATTCAGATACGAATAAGATCTATTTCAATTAGAAAAGTGAAGTCCAATAAAAGTTAGAAAATTCAAGTACAAATATAATTTAAGTTTCTTCACCAGCATTTTTGAAAGATGATGCTCAAGTGCTGCCAGCTCTTTAGGTATTTTTAAGCCCCTAAGCGGTTCGGAATTACTTGCGTTGCTTGCGCCAGTCAAGGCGATAAATCATAATCTGCCCTGTTACAGGGAATACAATTTCATTTGCTATCAAAGACCAGACAAGCTGCGTCCTGTAAGACACAGGAGAAACAGAAAATGAAACGAAATTTTAAAGCGACACATTGTTGCGTTTGTTTTTGCGCGTGCGCCGAATTCTTACTTCAATGCTACAAAGGATTAACTTGCGACACAGACGCTCAGATGGGGAGGGCGCTCTGCAATCTATTAATTAACTTTTGCGTTGTTTTAGCTGATGTATTTTGTTATATTCGTAAATTGTGTTGTTGCGTTATTGAAGACGTTCGTGGATAATAAAACTATCTTTTGCTTTTTGGTGTTTGTAATTGACAAGAAGGAACCATATGTGGCAGTTACGATCTCACTAACAGCACTAGATAGCATAAATTACGTGTGAAATTGGTAAAATAAACTTTTAATATTTTAAAATAATGTACGTAAACTATTAAATTTTGACCGATTTAAAATAAATGTAGTTTATTAATTTTTGATACCTAATCACATCTATGTAATACCTCATAGGTAGAGTCATTGGAGATTGGATCTTTATAAGCTCAGAGGCTTCTGGTGCGATCACAGGATCTCGTGTTTAGGTTTTTTCCCGTTATTCTACCCCCAGAGTACTTTGTATATTAATGAAACACAGGTTAAAACGTTCTCTTTAATTCAATTTATACAAATTTCAACAAAGTGACAAAATCTAAAAATAATTATTGCTACAAATTAACATTAGGTTATTCTTAGGGTATGCACACAGTTGAACAATCAATGAACAAAAACAAACTGTGTGTACATACTACGTAAGATAAATAAGGCAATTCCTCCACCTTATTCTAGTACCCGCAAGTCTAAAATAGAATTTACAAATTCCACGCTGTCGTTCCTATTAAAACAATTATTATTTATACAGTACTTAATCACTTATAAAAACTCGCCCTGAATATTCTGTTACACTAAGGAATGTAAAGTAGCCTCACTCAATTCCAACCCACCTAAGTACGTTTTATAAATTTCAACTCACCCAAGTATGTTCCAAAAATTTCAACTCACCCAAGTACGTTTTATTAATTTCAACTCACCCAAGTACGTCTTATAAATTTCAACTCACCCCAGTAAGTTTCATAAATTTCACCCACCCTAAGTCCTAAGCCCCAACCGCACCAACTGCGCACCATGTATAGTCCGGACATGAACTCTCAAATAACTCGGCCGCGTGAAGAACTTACAGCAAATGTGACATTGATACTTCTTGAGGCCGGTGTGCGTTTCCAAATGTCGCTTCAGCTTCCCCCGGGTGATGAACCCCTTGCCGCACTGCTGGCAGATGAACGGCTTCTCCTTCGTGTGGGTGAAGCTGTGCAACTTCAAGTAATAGTGCAGCTTAAAGCCCTTATTGCACACCTCGCAAATGTACTTCTTCTCCTCTTCTTTGTCTATGTTTTCTATGGCTATCTTCGAGCCGTGGCTTTTCAGATGCTCCTCTAGATAGTAGAAGTGCTGGAACACCTCGCCGCATATGTTACACACGCGGCTCCGCTCGTCCGACGGTATGACGTCTGTTAGGTTGTGTGTTTCGCTATTGCGAGGGATCCTTCGCGCGTTTTGCAGGACCATCGCGAGTATTTCGTTTCGGTTCTCCTCTTGAATCCTGGGTGAAACGTTCAAACCAAATGTACATTACATTTAGCGAGAGTGTAAATTTTATTGTTTCGTTAACAAATTACATTAAACAAATATCATTTAAAAGTAAATGTTATGTAACTGAGCAGCTCTGAAATGTCTGTTTAAGGTTTTAGTAATATCACTGTTTAAAGACCCTTCCATTATATAAAGTCGGTTTTGCAAAGGAAATAATAATATGGCGAAACTTGGTGTTATATCTTTAAACATACAGTATGACAAACTTATCTAAAGTTAGTTTAGTTGTTAAGTAGATAATGATTTTTGTTCGTTTGTCTATAACTTACCCACCCATCAATGAATACGTGCCCTCAAATGATACAACGTCTATACTTACAACCCCTCCCTTTGGTGCGTGGAGAGATGCATCTGGATGTGGTACTTGGTGTTGAACATATGCGCACAGACCGGACACTCGTATTTCAACATGTATTTGTCCACGCTGTGGCTAATTATATGCCTTTGCAGCTTGCACTGCGCGTTGAACGACTTTGTGCATATGTCGCAAATAAACTCGCGTTCCGGTTTGTGATTTTTCCTATGGTACAGCTGAAATTTTGTTTATCATTATATTATAATATACCACATAACAAGGGAGTTAACAAACAATAAAACAACTTAAAAACTGGTATATAAATTATTAGCGATCTCTTCCAGACGTTAAATAAATTGATATTTTAATACATATATAGGTATATATGTAATATATAAAATTCTCGTGTCACGGGGTTCGAACTGGAACTCCTCCGAAACGGCTTGACCGATTCTCATGAAACTTTGTGAGCGTATTGAGTAGGTCTGAGAATCGGCCAACATCTATTTTTCATTCCCCTAAATGTTTGTCCAGCCCTACATTTTTTTAAGATACGATGTTTCGCGTACTTTACAGCGTGCGTGGTCACGGTAGACTGAAGACAATAGGTGTTAATTGTCAAAATAAGTGTCACAGATGCAGAGAGGTTGTGTGCTATCTGTATTTATTGCCCCGGAGTTGGTATCGACTGAAACCGGAAGGGTTTTTACAAAAATGGAGGACACCGTGAGTTATACTTAAATTTTGCAAAAATAGGTAGCCACGTAAATAAAGTTTTTTTGTTTTTTTTTTAGAAGAAAAGAATTTAATTGTAAGAATTTTAGCTTTTTGAGTTATACACTTGGGTTCGATAGGCTCACATTGAATTCAAAAAACTCACCATACTCTCTCTCTTCTTATACAATTTATCACATATGGTACATTGGTAGGGCTTTGGTCCTGTATGGCTGGCTTCGTGAAGCTTTAGATTCTCCTCATCTTCAACTTCTAGAAGACAGTAGTGGCATCTGTATTTAATTTCTTCGCCTTCGTGGGATTTTCTGTGAATCTAAATTTTTTTCATATTAATCATTGACAGAAGTTTTGACAACTAAATTTATTTTCTTATGCAAAACACAGATTTTTTTGAGTTAGTCTACAATATATCACAAGAACAGTCTCAATAACAGTTTCATAACAGACTTTATCAACGTTTTAATATATAATACAACTGGTAAATCGCCCTATAGAAATTGTGTCATAAATTTTTACATGATGAGCATCCTGATAGAGGCTAGTTTTTTTTTTATAAAACAGGGGGCAAACGGGCTGGAGGCTAAGCGTCACCGCCGTCCATGGAGACTGACTGAATGCCAAAGGTTTCACCAGTGCGTTGCCGGCCTCTAAGATGCTTATACTCTTTTCTTTTTTTCTTTTTTCTCTTATCTTTTTTGTAAAATTATATATGAGTTAATGCTGTTAGCCAATTCAAACTCTTGGAGCTAACCGTGTGTAAATTGTCAGATTATTAAACCGAACCTGTAACGTATGAAGATGCAGAAATCGCTTGTGACAGAACTCGCACGCGTGAGGTCGCTTTTTCAGTTTTTTCGTCTTATCGTTGAGTTTCTTCGATAATTTCTTCACCGCCTTCTTGACTTTCTCTCTGAAATTAGTTATCGAATCTGAATTAAGTGTAGGGTGTATACGAAAAAGATGGTAGGCCGCTACGTATTTAAAACACATCATCATAGACAACGTAAATAATACACTAGATAAACAGGAATTAATACTATAACTTAAATTTATTTCCACGCACCTCAACTAAACATTTTTATTCAAAAATAAATTTCAAATACAACTCGAATATATAATAAAATACCTATATAATAATGTAATGGTGAACAAAGTCAAAATTTAATAATAAAACGTTATATTGTCTTTTATTAACATAACTGTTACTCATTTAAAGAAAAACATTTTATTTTTTTATTAACGGATATAAGTTATGTATTTTTGCAAAATTTTAATATATATTTACATTATAGTGGATACCAACTCCGTAGCAATGAATACAGAACACACAACCTCTCTGCAGCTGTGACACTTATTTTGACAATTAACACCTTTTGTCTTCAGTCTACCGTACACGCACGCTGTAAAGCACGCGAAACGTCGGAAAATTTTAAAATAATGTAAATAACGTTAAATTTTGCAAAATAACATGACATAAATACGTTAATAAAGTGTTTTTCTTTAAATGAACGTTAAAACTAAGATTTGCACCATTTTCGAATGATTAAAATGTATTGCTGGAATTATAAGGTGGTCGAAAATGAATAAGATTTAGTCTCAGCAGGAATTGAAAACTACTCACCTATCATCGTCCTCCTTTTCGGCTTTCACGTCCGTTTCCAATTTCACTTCATCTGATAGAGATGAGAATAGATTAGACCAGTGTTTTTCAACCTTTTTCATGATGCGACCCCCCTGGTATAAAAAAAAATATTTCGCGACCCCCGTTGACCTTCGGTTTTTTATCATGTATGTACAGTATTAGCATTAACAATATTAATTAACTTTGTTTTTTTTACTAAAGTACCCATTCGACCTCTGGCGACCCCCCTACAGAAGCTTCGCCCAGCTTCGTCACGACCCCCTGGGGGTTAAAATTAATTCAAAACCGATTTTTGTTGAATAAACTAGAATTAATTTACAACTACTTTAGCAAAATTAGTTTAAAACGTTGTAAGATATTTTCGGACATTCATATATAAACTATTTTTAGCTTGTTATGCTAATAGCAGGATTGGAATTCGGGACCTCTATTCGGAATTATAGTACTGACGCGCTTTTTACCCCAAAATATTGCACATAAGACTAGATATAGAATTCAGAGACACATAAATGGAGACCACAACTTGGGAATACTTATTTGTAACCGATACCACAAATTGGACCAACTGTGTTATAATTATATAATGTATGTGAATTTTAAAATAATACAGCAGATATTAAATTTAAGATATTAGAGAAAGTGTGGGGTACCCACATCTATAAATAAAAAATTACAAATATATATTTAAATCTCCTGTCACGATGTTTGTCCCCGATGGACTCCTAAAGTACTTAACCGATTTTAAATTAAATTGGCACACCGTGAGCAGTCTGGTCCAACTTAAAAGATAGGATAGCTTAGATCTTTAATTATAGTCGCAATTTAATTTTATTGCAAATTATTTTTATATAATTAATTGACAGTCACAATTATCTGTTAACTCCAAAAGACTCTAACAGATGTCGATACTTTTCGACTGTATTGAGTAAGTAATCAATAGATGGCACTGCTATGGTAAACCGACCGACATATCATATAAGCTACAATTCAATATCATGATTACCACGTGTTATTCAGGCTAAATTTAAAAATTATTTTGTAGTAAAACGTGAAATTCAATTATTTATACATTTTTTTTTAATTTTTTGTGTTACCAAACCAACCCAATTGTTACTTAGACCGAAGTAAATCAAAGTCCTGCGACAAAGTCGCGGGCACCAGCTAGTGCAGTGCACACATTTCTTTAAAGCATTCCAACAATACACACACACACACACACACACACACACACACACACACACACACACACACACACACATACCTTTTAAAGATTCCGGGTGCGTCATCACATGCCTGTGCATTTTGCTCGCGGTTATGAACCCCATGTCGCATATGTAACACTTGAACGGCCGCTCACCCGTGTGTGTCCGCATATGAACGCGCATGTACGACGCCGTGCTAAGACTTTTGTCGCACACGGGACACTTCACGCCGTTCGTGGTCACTTCTAGAGGCTCCTCGGGCTTCAGCCAAGTGTTCGATGGGAAGTAGTCCTCGTCTGAATCGCTGGGAACGAAGGCAAATACAAAAAATTTACTGCCTCGTTAAATTGAGAGACACGATTAATGGTTTAATGTATATTTAGAGACAAAATTGATGGCAACGTTATTTTAGAGACAGGATGAATGATTAAATGTATATAGAGAGACATGATTAATGGTTAAATGTAATTTAAAGACAGAATTAATATAATAAAAGGCAGAAGAGTCTTTTATTGACATAACTATTAATAGTCTACCGTCACCACGCACGCTGTAAAGTACGCGAAACGTCGGAATTTTTTTAAAAATAATGTAAAATATATTTAAATTTTGCAAAAAAACATAAATTGGTTAAAGTGTTTTTCTTTAAAAAGGATTAAAGTTAAATCTAAAAAAAATAAATAAAAAACCATCTGTTAATAAATTAGCTGAGAGTTTGTTAAATAACTGATCTGATATCAATGCTAACTAAACACATAACAAAAATTATAACTTACTCATTATTTACACTTGCGTCATCCATATCATTTTCTTTAGTTTTTTTATCTTCATTATTTGTATTACCATTATTCCCAGCATCATTAATAGCACTTTCATTATAATCAGCAACCACTTCTTCTTTAATATCAACATCCTCGACTTCTAGTTTAATTTCAACATCATCCATAGACACTTTAACAACTTCTATTTCAATCTTATCTTCTACTTCTTTCTTACACTCTTCTTTTACTACTATTTCAACTTTCTCCGTTTGATTCGCCACGTTTGGCCATTCGTTTGACCACAACTCCTCTGGTGCCTTGGTTTTTTCCATTTCTTGCTTTTCACGTAATTGTTCTTCTAATTCTTTCAAATATGGTAATATTGCGTTAAAGTCTGGAAATAGCAGATCAATATAAAACCTCCAGGGCTATTAAATTACAGAGCTGGCCTGCTATTTTAGAATAGAAAATTAAAATAATTCTAATATCTCAAAAAAATAACAAAAGCAAAAATGCAGTCTGACTGTATTTTACAGTGGTCCGGTGGCTTAAGACTACTTATAGAAGTAGACTTAAGACACATAGGCATAGGACCCATTTAGGGTAATCTTATAGTGAGTATATTTATGTCTAGATGTTATTATATAAACATTAAAATTTCAGTAATTTTCTCCAAGTTTATGAGAGCTTTTAATAATAGTCCCTGTTAAATACATTTAAATTTAACCAAGCAACACAAGTATATAATTAATAGTAATTCACATACCATATGGCTCGCCTTCTAATTTATCTTCAGCATGTTTCTTATCAAAATGCCTGGTTAGGATTTCAAACCTGCAATACAATTGTACTCATATTATAAATGCGATGTAATATATATATATGCCTGTACGTCACAGGCATACCACATTCACATTTAAACCATATCACCAACTGAACTTAATATTAATTAATTGTTACATTGATAAGTGACTAGGTAATTGAGACTAAAGTTATACAGCACTAGGCTTATGTATGCCTGAACTGATAAATACCTGTAAAACTTTCTATAGCAAATCCTACACTGGTATTGTACAGATAAATGAAATCTCTTGTTGTGTCGTCCGAGCTTGCTGGCCGTTATGAAGGATTGTCCACATTGCTCACATGTGTATGGCTTTTCGTCTAGAACATTATACGAATTCATAAGACAAGGAATCAACTAAACTTAAGTCTATCATTGTGGTTGATTTAATCTTTTTGCATTGATTTTTAATGCAAAAACATAATTAACATCTGAATATGTGAAAATCTGATATTCACCACATAAACTACTACCTATAAACATGTATAACCACTGTTTACCAACAAAAAAAACATTACAACTTACTTCTTTTGGGGGAAACATCCCTGAAACATATTATTCCTAGTAGCCTTTTGTTCCTTCGATGGGAAAATCATAGTAAATAATAATAAATTTATTGCATTGCAGGAAAGCTTTAAAGGAATGGTGTTTCTACAGTTCCTAGATTATGAGTGACATACATATTTATCTATAATCACAGTTTTCATGATGATTTGACTTGGCTAATCGAACTATAATATACTATTAATATTTGTAAAGGATAATAAATTTTTATCTCACCTGTATGTGACCTGACATGTAACTTCAAATAATAACTTAATATGAACTGTTTCTGACATGCAAAACATTTATAAATTTTCTCTAACGCAGATTCCCGGGATTTGTCTGGGGTTTTGATTTCCTCTGCAGTGTTCTTATTTTTCATATCATTGTCTAAATTATATTCTGTTGCCTTTTCATTACCAATATAACCATCTTCTGGTTTTATCTGTATAACCGAATCCATCTCTTTCTTCATTCTCTTTAATTTTTTCTGTTCCTTTTTTAATCTTTTCTTTTTTAATGCATTTTTTACTCTTAAATCATAGCTTGTAGTTCTTCCCTTATGTGTAGCAACATGTGAATCTAATTCTTGAAGTGTTGGAAAACTTATATTACAAACAGCACAGCCATAAAATGGGTACCCTTCTTCAGTAATCTTTTGAGAAACAAAACTTTTTTTCTCCTTTTTTACTTTACCATTACTTTTTAAAAGAGGCTTTATATCTAAGTTTGCGCTTGTATCTTGTTTGTTTATTATCTGAGGTGTGGTGGTTGGAATGTTATAGTTTGTATTATTAGATGTACTACTCTGAGGTACTGTGTAGAATTCTTCTGGTTTAACAGCTAACTGATATGTTGGGTTTATACTGTTTGGAAACTGACCATAATGATAATTGGAGATATATGAAAAAGCTCCCAATGGATCTGCATCAGAAACTGCTGGTTCCACCATTATAGGCTGAAAGACACTATTAATTGTATATAATTGTTCATAAACTGCTAGAAATATTAATTTGAATGAATGATAAAAGTATGCTTTTAAATGAAATTTGTTTACATTACATTTTCTATATTCAAAGGTAAATCTTATTCACTACGTCCTCGGTTAAAAAATAAGATATCAACTCATTAGACGTCAAAAGGAACCTTTTTTTGTGTTTTTTTGCGTAAAAAACACCAAGCCGCGCACACCAGAATACGGAGTTTTTTTCAGTTCTGTTAATCAAATATTCTACATACCTAAATAAATTTATTGTGTAATATTTTTAGGCTTTTGTAATTTTTTATGTACATAAAATATAATTAAATTGATTTTGTAAAAATATCCACACTCTATTTTTGATTGAAATCAACATTAAAATTTCACATGTCATTTGTAAATTGTCTGCCTATGTCAAAACAGGTCAAATATAATGTCAAACTTCAAAAGTGTTTTTGCATTGTGCTACATAGACTATGGCCTTATTATTCAGTAGTAACATAGATTATGTACTCTTAACCTTGCTATATTTTACAAAAATAAAACTGTATTTTTTCTGTCCTTCAATTGTATTATTATAGCGAGAAACAGGAGTAGAAACTACATGAGAGCGCCACAATGATTCTTATAGCATATCTCTGAGAATTTAATCATTGAAAAATATAAATATATACAATAGTATTTTTTATTTTTATTATATTTGAAAGGTTAACGGATTTCGTATTTTAAATCATCGACAAAAGTAAATATTATCCAAAAAATCCAAACAATTTTGTTAGTGGCTCAACAATTTGTCTTCTGAACTTCACTGGATTGACAGCCGCATCTCTAAATTAGGTTAACGGTTAAATATATCCAAATTAATCATCTAGGAAAAAAAATATTCTTGTTGATTTATTTATGACCCAAACATATATTATACTATGTAAAGGTATTACTAAAGACTAAATAGGGTTACAATATGTATAATAAAAGACTAAATGATAATAGAAAGTAAGACTACAAAGGAAATAAATGAAATTCTTTTTAAGGTAAATAAATCGAGGTGTAAATAAGACATGGAATAAGACGCGACTATGAGTCTGGTAAACAGGCACTTGAAATTGGAGGTGTTCCTGTAGAACGTTCATCATCACGCATATCATACTGCTTCTGACGAGATTCTAATGGGCTAATTTTGAAATATTCAGACGCATATTCGGTGAATTTATTTTGTGCCTAAAAAAATGAATTTTATAAGCTTAAAATTTTTATCTTTGTGAATGGCGTAATTAGGATTGACCGACCGTATTCTAAAAGACATCTTACAAACGTATAGTATAACAGCTTGATGCAATAATCGTCTTGGAATAGTTAATATAACAAAACCGAGTTATTTATAAGCTTTGTCAACTAACTATAAATACTTCTTTTATAGCATTATTATTAAGAATGTAGCTAACATTTATTTATAGTAATCAGATAGGTTAATTAAGTCTGTGTGAATTTTCAAATAATCATCTTTTTTTATTTTAAGTATTTTTTTATCGTCGGAAAACATCACACATTTGGAAGAGTAAAAGCAACGGTTACTTTCAAATAAATATATATTGTACAGCAGAGGACCTAGTAATAAAGACTAAGTCACTTCTAAGTTCTAAGTTCTAAGTTCTAATTCTTCTAAGTTCTAAGTGTACCGTTCGCTTCTGACCTATGAAGGTCACCGCGAATGCCCAAGATATGAAGCTATATAATGTGGTCAACTCTTGTCAACACTTTTTCTAATGTTATTCTACTATTTTAATTTAGTTAAACATGAGACACTTTATCTTCAAAGAATATAAATCATGGTGAGATTTTCCCAAGTAAAATACAATGTGTAAATAATAACTTATAAGTCATAATATATATATATATATATATATATACACATACATATACTTATAGTACTACATATACTACATATATACTTATAATCATAGTAATAGATAGTAATAAATAACAATCTATTACTTTCAGATAAATTTAAAGTATAAATTTGTCAAATATATTACATATTGTCTTTATTACGCATTTTGAAAACAGATAGATTGTCATCATAAAGATTGCTCTAGTCTACGAGACTACTAAAACTCGGTTCGTATATTTTGAAATCACATTGACTTTTTATAGAAAACCGGATCAATTTTTGAGCTAAATATTAACGGGCAACGGCTACTTATTTTTTCTTAAGAGCGTATGTTTAGCCCTCACTATTTCTTAATCGAATATTACAAATTTACAACTTACATTGTACGTCGTAATGTTTATTTTCTATTCGACAGCGTGACAGTTACGTCATTATTACACAAAACAGAAAAGCAGTAACGCGGGAAAGCGCGCGATCTGTGGACGTGCGTCGCGTTCTTTATTTAAAAATTCCTTTGTTTATTGTTTATAAGGAGTTTTTATATTGTTGGTTGGAAGTGTTGTATAGCATTAAGATTCGTTTTTTATTGGTTTGTTAAGTTATGGATGATTGGGAACTGTTCCGAGGTAAGTTTTAAGTACTTTTTAGTTTTTACATCTAAGGATAGGTATTTAAATTGCCCTGTCGTGAATCGTATTAAACATTTATTTTATTACGATGCTTATAGATTTGATGTCTTGTTCAATGATATAACATTTTATGATTTGAATATTGACACCAATTTTTATATTTTACATAGATTTGTATTTGAGGACACGAAATAGTTTTAACATGTATTTTTATTATATTAATGATACAATTTATTATAAAATACAAAATAAATCAAGGACTGTATTTTGTGATTGTCAAATATACATCATATTTGTTAATTTTAATGCTATATTACATAAATATGAAGTTATATATGAGCAACATAATTAAAATTTCTAAATGTTTATTTTATCAAAATTACACATTATTTTTTAATGAAACGAAAGCTTGATAATCCGAACAGAACGAGTAACATAAGTTTCAAATTTCGAAATTATTTTTTACGCTATAGGGAACGGTGTATTTGGTTTATAGGAGATACAATAAAACATTTAACAGCATAATTTAAAAACAATCAATTTGACATTTAACATAAGACCTGTGTAGAAACAATGAAACAATTGTTGACATTACATATTCATAATGTTGAATTAAACACCAAAATTGAACCGATAGATCAATCGATTTTAATTCCGATTACATTTTTTTTTAATCTATACAAACGGTTTGTTATATATGGCAAGGACAGATTTAAATCGATGAGACATATTGTAGTGGCCAAACAGCGAACTTCTTAGCGAAAGAGTTACTGTTAAAAGCTCAATAAAATTCACAGAATGAAATGCTCTTACGAAGCAGAAACGCTGAATCCTATCTTTTAGCCACTCGTCATTACTTACCAGAATTGGTTGCTTTGTGACACTATAGAAGCGTGTTTATCTTTTGACAAAAACAATGCAAATTCCTGGCAAGGATTGTTGATTTTAAATCTACTTCGCTTTTATTCTGATGAAAATGAACGAAAGAGAGGGTACTCTTTGATATTCCCATAGATTCGGATTTTGCTATCCACACCCAGTTGAAAAATTCCTGCATATAACTTCTAGTACATTTTATACTTAAATAGTAGAAATATAATGTACATAGCAAGTCGCTTATGTATTCCACGGGGCACTTCTAGTATACTTCTATATAATATTTTATCAAAATTGATCCAGCGCGTGAAAGTATCAAAAGTACACAATGCGTTTACAATATTACTAAGATAAGATAAAACCTTTATCTAAAGTTTATAAACTACGACTCTATATTGAAATTATCATATTTCTAATATAATAGATATCTCAATTCTTTAACAATCTTCTAATTCGCAGGTTAGACAAGATGGCCATTTCCGGTGACGTCACATTGTCACAAAATGGCACCCGATTGCATCCTTACATCGTTGCGTTAGTGTAAGTGGTTCTAACAACTTAATGATTGATAATTACTGTTCGTAACACTCGTGATAAGAAGAACAATACCGTCTTGTTTCTATCAATTTACGACTCAAATGTTTTGCTACCATTTTTTATGAGATTGGGTTGCTTACTTGGCCCATCTGCGTCAGCAACGCTCTGAGGCTTTCGACTGTGCTGTCAGCCTTCAAATGGCACGTTTTGAAGGACGTATATACTCCTACTGGTAGCTGGTGCCACAAAATAGTGGTAGAGAATACTTTAAAGCACTCGGTTGGTAGTGAGACTTGAAATCGTAAAAAATATCGTTTTATTATTATTATTTTTTTATAAAACAGGGGGGCAAACGAGCAGGAGGCTCACCTGATGCTAAGTGACACCGCCGCCCATGGACACTCGGGAAGCCAGAGGGCTTAATTTTCGTATTTAGAGAGTTTTTTAAGGAACCTTTTTAAACCATTATGTGAATATCTGAATTTCCGATCCAATACGATTTCAGAGAGCGTACCGTTTCAATAAACCCGCAACGCAATTGCGAGTACTCCGGCTGTGTATCATGGCTGGTGGTATAACCTAATATCAGCATATTACCTGAAATCATAGCATACAGAAAGAAATTGGGCATACTTTAAATAAACATTATTTTTTAAGAGGATAAATACCTCATTTTGTTTTTATCATTCGAGCAGAAAACGATTAGTTACAAAATGGCCGAAATACATTTAAGATTGGTCTTAAATTTATAATTAAACGCATAGTAGATTACCATTATTTTTAAGAGGATAAATACCCATTCTAGCAGAAAACAATTAGTTACAAAATGGCCGAAATAAATTTAATTTTGGTCATCATTAAACGGTACTATGTCTTTATTTTTATTAACATATTACGGATCTGTACGTAAAAACGCGTATTACATATTCATAATCAAATTTTACAAACAAACTTTTGTTTGATTTCAATATTTATAAATTGTTATCTACTAAGTTCTGAGCGGGAACACTTAAAAGATAGCTAGATAGTGTGCTCTCGTTTGTTCCGATATCAATAGATAGAGAGCCAATATCCCGATTCTATTTGGTGTCTTCAGGCCCTTAATAAACGTGTGTATTCGAATTAAATACCGATTTCCTAATCAGCCTTGTATCAACTCATTATGGTAAGGACTTTGACATGAATTACTAAATTACTCACAAGTATTTGTTTTTACGATTCATTATTGATTGAGGACCTCCATATTCTTAATCATTATATCTACCATTGATCCATATATTCCTTTATTGAGAAGAAAGGAATAAAAAAACCTTCATACAGAGCATAAATAATCCATAGATGCAAGACTTGTGTCGTGATGAGCTAATATTCGTGTGTATTTTCAAAAATAGAACAACGAAATCACGTGTCTAGTTTTCACTTTCGCGCTACCGGGATGCCGCCAATTTCAATGTCATGGGGTCAATGACATTATAATTTTTATTTAGGATGTTCAAATATTTGTCTTGTAGTAAACGATTTTAAGTACTTAGAGGTGTACAGATTTTTTTGAGTTGGATACCCGCCATTTTAAGTTATAGTTAGCACTATGATTTATTTATTTATTATGACCTACAATTATTATGTACAATTATTAATTCTAATACAAACTTAAACAATATTTATTTGTACATCTAAATTAAATGTGGGCACTGAGTTACTAAAAAAGTACCCAAATGAAGTGTTAAACGTGGAAGCTCTGACCATACTAAGAGTTTAGTCAGAGCCTCCACGATAATTTTCTTAAATTTATAGATATTGGTGCGAACTATATACATATTATAATAATTCTACATGATTATGTTAATTTTGATAAGTCGCTTAAGTTTTACGCTAATCTTTCTACACAATTATTCAATAAGTACTTAATCGTATAAAGTTATCGTAATAAAATAAAATGTGAAGCTTACCATCTTAAACCGAATAACCGTACATAATTTTTTATCTATAGAAATACAAAATAGGTTCGCGGCGGGAGTGCTTGTGATTTGTGAATTAAAACTCTTGACCTTGGAGTGACGCGTTCCGGTCGCAGTTCGCACGTGGACAGATATGAATTAAATTCATTGTTTGCTTAGCAACCGCATAGATAAAGATTTTTCATTTTACTATTCTTTGTTACTATGATTTATTGTTATTTATTTATAGCATATACCGTTATTATACAGCGTTGTATGTAGCTTTTAAATGTATGAGTGTATAACAGCTACAGTGTAGTATATATGGGTTTGGTTAGGAAATAATTTGGTAGCCGAGATTGGCTTTTAAAAAAACTTTTCTGATTTTAATAAATGTTTGTCACAAATGTAAATAATCAAAAATAAATGGATAAACAAAATATTAAATTAGGAACAGTGTAAAAAATGATTAAGTATGTTGATCTATTAAAGCTTTAAAGTTCGATGTTTTGCACAAAAATCATACACTATATCTTTAACACATATTAGCAGTTATTAGTGTTATCCAAACACTAGTTGCACCTTGGGTTTTCGCACACATATAAAAAATATATAGTGCATATCGTAGCGTGGAACGGAACGATTTTCTTTGTTTTCTCAACAGAGGGTTTCGCATCCAAAGGATAAGAAGTCCGTCTGTTCGTCTCTTACCAGATTTATCTCATGAACCGTGATGTTTAGACTCTTATAAATATCTACAACCCTTCAAACTTCATTTATTTTTTGCTCTTATGAGTATGATATAGTTAACACAGAACATTAAATCCACCTGTATTTGAGATTGAAAATACGTTATTTATATATACATTATACAAATTTCTAGAACTTAACCCGAGTGTGTCCGTTTGGCAGTCTGGCCTGGTGACCATTGCGCCACCTAGGTCGTAATGATTGTATAAGGGAAGACCCCAGCGGTTTCACCACAGAATGTCAGATTTACCTTGATCGATAAATGAAAAAGCTCATAAATTACAGTCTACTGAAAGCTCTGAAAAGGCATTTTTTAACCGTTTTTGAAAGAATTCCCATTCATCTTCAAACCATATTTTTCTATTAGATTATACCATACCCAAACTATTAAATAAATAATTAATTTTCACACAATTAATCATTTACGTCCATATTCTGGTATGCTATTGTATGGCTTCCGAAATATAAAAAATATATTTTGAAAATGAACAAAAACTAGCTTATAAAAATTTAGGGTTTCTTGTTAAATTTCGCTGGTTTCAAATCATATTGACAGTGAGAGGTTGATCAAATTAATACATTTAACACTTACTCAAATCTGTGGAGATTTGACAATTGACTTGTGAACGATGATTGACTTTTCAGTTACAGGGCGATAGATTCGATTAGATCTTTATCCTTATAATTTCGTTACTCGTACGTATACGCACATATTATAAATCCCATTATATGGCTCCTTGTAACAGAATCTAATTATTGCATAATGTGGCTACGGCCAGTGCCAAGGCCAGAAGCCGTATATACTGTCACATATAGACATGCGTTATGTAAGAGGTATGACGAAACCATCATTGAAGTATGTTAGGCAAAAACCACCTGGAAATAGGCTGGCGCGAAATATCTGTGCAGCGGGGTGTATACAGATAGATAATTTAACAAAGAACAGTTTATTAAATAAAAGATATATACACAAAAGACACACAAAAGTCTTAATCAAATCAGGAGTAAAATGAAAATTAAATAATTATGTCGACATGAGCAAAAAGCTATTTTTTCTTCATCTATTGACAGCGTGTCATGGCAACCAACTGTCATTGCAGACCTAGGTTGGTCTGCAATGACAGTTGGTTGCACACACACACACACACCTAATTTAAAATGAAATTAATAACATAAAGGACATAGGCTATACCTGGATTTGTGAACTGTAAATGCAAATGTAGACCTTAATAGATTTTAAATTTTTATATTATTGAACCGTGTATAATATAATATAATATAATATAATATAATATAATATAATATAATATAATATAATATAATATAATATAATATAATATAATATAATATAATATAAAATAATATAATATAAACGGTTATAAAATATCCATATATGTAAGAGGAGGGGTGCTCTCTCGAATAATACCATCTTCTGGATTCATTATTATTTATTAACTTTTACACTTCGATATATAACAATAATTAACAATTAAAATAAATTCGCAAAGAAATAAAAAACTTAACAAAACAAAATATTAATAGAGATCCGTCTAGCTCGAGCGCTGACAAACGAATGACGCGTGCTCGTTGCAAACCCGCTTTTTATAGTTCGATAATAGTGGGGAGCGTCGAATCGGAACACGTGTTCAACAAAGGATGACGTAATCGTACGATGACTTGCTGTTTGCATTATATTTGCGCCGATACGGCCATTCTGATGATGGGCGCGTCCCTGCGCCTACATCACGAAAAGACCTGGAAGATTAACAAGTGTCAATTCATGTAAAAAAAAATTACATCCACGCTACAAAACACGTCAACCTCATAGCCTCAGCGCTAATTTTGGTTGCTAACAAAACACGTCAACCTCATAGCCTCAGCGCTAATTTTGGTTGCTAACAAAACACGTCAACCTCATAGCCTCAGCGCTAATTTTGGTTGCTATCAAAACACGTCAACCTCATAGCCTCAGCGCTAATTTTGGTTGCTATCAAAACACATCAACCTCATAGCCTCAGCGCTAATTTTGGTTGATCTTAAATTACCTTAAGATGTTACCTCATTACTCGTTTACTAACACAACCATTGCACGCAGATCTTTGGATGTTATTAAAACTTTCTTCATCTTCGATCTCTTTATTAATTGCCGATATGGCCACGTCATTTTGGACTCCGAATATCTTTATCATACCGAGTCCTATTTTTCGCAGCCCGTTCGGTCATCCTTGCTAACACAGATTTCTATCAACATCTCTGGGTCCACGCGCTCATTGGGTTCATCAATAAGGTTGAGCAGTTCAGGAGGAACACTACCTCTTTTTCCAGTTTGCAATTCAATAGATGCGCGACCCGTTGTTTTAGAAAAAGTTGAACCAATAGCTAATTGGAGAGCTCCAAGAGATTTCGTCCAATGACCCTCTTAGACTCGGCTGCAGTGGTTCTTATACTAAAATATCCAATAACACGGCGCATTCCAACTTTCACTTGAATCAACACGGCTCCAAATCCTATGTCACTGGCGTCTGTGCGGAGCTCGATAGAATAGTTTTCCTGAAATATTGACAGTAGCGGTGCTGATGTTCGGTAATTAATTATTCTCGCTCGTATGGCTTCATATTTTTCTGTCCATTCCCATTTGACACCGGCCTTTGTCAAGTTATACAAGGGTATCATTACAGTTGAGAAATTATGTACAAATCGACGAAAATATCCCGCCAAGCCATTAAACTGTCTCAGCTGCTTAACATTTGTCGGAGGCGGGGATCTAGCCAATGCCTCAACCTTGGAGGTGCTGGGCCTCACTTTACCATCACTTACTATAAATCCGAGATATTCAACGTCAGGAGTGACGAATGCTGTCTTCTTTATTGATTTTGCTGATATTGGCAGCTGATGGAAGCCCGCGGCCATGTCGAGACAGGTAAAATATTTCGCATCGGTGAGTTGATCTAGTTCTTCCGAGATGAACTGTAATGGGTAATGATCTCGTACTGTGTTTGCATTAAGTTCTCTGTAGTCCACACATAATCTGTCTTTCCGTTCTTCTTCTTCACCATTATTATAGGACTTGCAAAAGGCGAGTTGCTTTCTCTTATAATATTTTTAATTTGAAGCTCCTTAATAATAGTCTTAACTTTCTCGTTGAACAGGCGTCAATCTGTATGGCCGTCGGTTAACTTATCTATCAGGGTTTTTCAGTTGGATAGTTAATTGTTCTTCTCGGCTTTGAGTCGCTTAAAACAAGTTTCATAAGTGTGTCCAGGAATAGAGCAGTAAGTGCATTCCTTACTCTTTTTCTCTTTGTTGTTTTTGGCATTCCTAGAATCTGAAGTTGATGGAGTTGACTGGTAGTGTTGTTCAGTACGGGTAGGCGCTATTCCATTTTTATTACACCATCTGGCTCGATGGCCTTGTTTACCACATACAAAACAAGTAATACTTTGATCAGACCTGTTGCCGTCAATCTTTACTTTCTTGTTTTGAAAGCAGTCTTGAGTTGGTGGCTGTTTACGTTTGCGCATCGTCTTAGCAATGGCAATAAGCTCTGGAACAGATAGACATTTAGCATTAAGAAGTTCTATTCGAAGGTCGTCTTCTTTGATGCTTCCAATCACAAATTCTACAGCATCTTGTTCCGTAGGATTAGGCTTCACGATTTTTTTGAACATTTTCCATACATTGGATATGTATTCGGGAATGCTGTCAGCGTCATTTATGGAGTAACGTCGGAATTTCAAAACATCTGAAAAGTATCTTGATTCTGGCTCAAATGTCTGTAACATGTCTTCCCTCATTTCAGACCATGTGGTCGTCCGCAGAAGACAATAATCGGCCCAAGATTGTGCCCTTCCTTTTAAGACACCAGGAGCTTTGAGGCGTACTTCGTGGTCCTTTAAGCTGTACTCTGCTTGAGTTCTGGTTATCAAATCAACCCATTCCCTCACGTCGTTACCTTTGTCAGGATCAAAACTTGGAAAATAGACGTCGGAAATGCGGATTGATCAAGTTTCCTCAGAATTAAAGGCTTTCAACATTTCAGCAAGTACAGCGCGATTTTCTTGAGACATTTGTACCATCATTTCACACATAGTATCCTTGAATGTGTTGGCCAATAGTGTCATGGTAGCTGAATTTCCTGGCACCGGTTGATGGCGTTGGTTCATCCCCTCTTCTGATGTAAGAGGAGGGGTGCTCTCTCGAATAATACCATCTTCTGGATTCATTATTATTTATTAACTTTTACACTTCGATATATAACAATAATTAACAATTAAAATAAATTCGCAAAGAAATAAAAAACTTAACAAAACAAAATATTAATAGAGATCCGTCTAGCTCGAGCGCTGACAAACGAATGACGCGTGCTCGTTGCAAACCCGCTTTTTATAGTTCGATAATAGTGGGGAGCGTCGAATCGGAACACGTGTTCAACAAAGGATGACGTAATCGTACGATGACTTGCTGTTTGCATTATATTTGCGCCGATATATATATATAAATCTCCTGTCACGATGTATGTCCGCGATGCACTTCTAAATTATTTAACTGATTTTAAATTAAATTGGCACACCGTGAGCAGTCTGGTCCAACTTAAGAGATAGGATAGCTTAAATCTTGAATTATCGCAATTTTTATTTTATTGCAAATTATTCGTCTATAATTAATTGACAGTCACAATTATCTGTTAACTCCAAAAGACTCTAACAGATGTCGATACATTTCGACTGGATTGAGTAAGTAATCAATAGATGGCACTGCTATGGTAAACCGACCAACGTGTCATATAAATATTAATTTATTAACCGTTGTTGAAAACGCTTTCGATTATAAACATATCCCCGCACACTTATAGCTGATAATTATTTACTGAACTAAAAAAATGATCACATTTATGGCAGAACAATGTTTGCCGGATCAGCTAGTTTTGTTATATATTTTCACTTGTGATGTAAAAATCACGGGCGCAATTTTTGACATTTGTCTCTGAGCTACTAATAAAAAAATGTAAATGTATTTTTAAAGGCTATTATATGGAAGACACAATAAAGGCCGCAAGGGATTCGATGCACGGATCGCCAATCGGGATTAGCAATAAATTGGATATGATTACAGACTATTTGCGGCGAGGAAGTCATTGTATGGGAGCGTTATTTTTTTACCGGCGCATCGTCAAAGTAAAGCTGGTTTAATAAAAAACGCTTAACCGAGTCCGAGCCTCGGATTTCGGTCTCTGTTCTATGATGAATTCTTTTATTATTATACAAATACAGTGAAATTTGGTTAGTTGGGATGTCAAGGGACCAAGACATATGTACCAATTATTTATTCCCAATTGTTCAGATGTCATTGAACATGGAGCAACCGCTGACACTACTGACACGGTTGTTCTAAATATTGTTGCTGAAGATGCGCGATACACCAACAGCTCACATAAGAAATATTGTATATGTGTGTATATATGTGAATTATATTTAATGTGTATCTTCAGCTCAATAAATTAGATTTGTATACGGCTTTGGCTTATTCATTTCTCACGACCGCTCAAAGTATTATATCGTGGTGACGCTGCCCGATTACTTTGAGACACTCCTGTCACCTTGAACCTCTGATCCTGTACGGTCCCACTTGCTCATTGGTCCTTCGAGCCGGATTTGATCCAGCGACCTATGGATCCAGTTTTCCAATTCAGTAGGTTTCGTTTTATCGTTGTCTCATTTACAGAGGTGTATATGACGACGCGAAATGTATGTAAATAAATACGTAAAAACGTGTTGAAATCTGATTAATTTGCCTCAAAATGTGCTACAGAGTCTCAGTTATAGAGGTAAACATCGAAAATGTGGAATGACCTGCCGCCACCACTGAAGGAGATTTGCGTGAATTGCGTTTCTTCTTCTTATGGTGCCGTCTCCTTTTGAAGGTTGGCGAACATTACAGTTAATTTAACTTTGGATGCCGCGTTTCTGAACAACGACTTCGTACTTTGACCAAACCATTGCCGAAGATTCTTAAGCCAAGATGTACGTCTGCGCCCAGGCCTCCTTCTACCCGCCACTTTGCCTTGTATGATTTTTGTATATTCCCATTTTGAGCAAATTTAATTATTATTTTTTCTGTTTTTTATATTTTTCCCAATTTCTGTTTATAATATTTATACTTTCTTATTTTTATTATATTTATATATTATTAAACCGATTATATATTATATCTCTATATATATTTTCTTTTTTCGTCGATGTAACAGGAGCAGGCTGAAAAACAGTGCTGTTTGAGAACTCAAACGGCTATAAGCTGAGTCTGGTCCTGATTGCCTCCCTTTATCTTTCTTTTTTATAGATTTTTTTTTCATTATTATGTAGTTTCCACTTTATGATTGTTGATTAAGTCTAGTTTTAAGATTAATTAAATATAATTTAATCAGTATGTTAATAATGGCAATAAACGATTCTTCTATTCTATTCTAAAAAGTCTTAGAATTCAAATCTCATTTAATCGGGTTCGAAAGACCCGTTAACGGAGGTAATTTAATGAAAAAGGACCGGGACTTTGTTACAAGTCTCAATAATAGAGGTTTCTCATTTATCCAGGTGCCACTCAACCAGGTTTCATTGTAGACTAATTTAATGAAAAAGGACCGGGACTTTGTTACAATTCTTAATAATAGAGGTTTCTCATTTATCCAGGTCCCACTCAAGCAGGTTTCATTGTAGACCCGTCATAGATTTTAGCGATGTTCTCGCGAGTAATAAATTTTGAATCTCAGTGTTGACGGTCGCAAAATCCGACTGGTAAACTTCTAAATCTTATTTAAAAAAAATTAATTCGTATGTAAAATTGCAACATTAGACTTCCACGGTATTTTCCGTCGTGTTCACGAATTTATTGGTGATAATTATTTATTATATCAGGTACATATCCCAAGTAAAATTGGTTCATTTTTCGTAATGAATTCTGTTTAAAATAATGTGAGTGCGTTGTAGCAATACAATGGTGGCGATTCTGATGTACACACTCTAACCTAAAAATCTCTAAATGTAGCTTTAGACCTGTCAAACAGTTTTAGAGAGCGTAACCTATTCTGTACATCTCGAAATTGATAGCAATAAGGTTTAAATTGTCAATGTAGAAACATATAGAATAGGTTACACACATTTGACAGGTCTAAACCTAAATTTAGAGATTTTTAGTTTTAGCGGTGTACATCAGAATCACCACCAATATCGGACTATAACGTTTTTTTTTTTAATACCAACACAGTTATGCTCACACAAGTATTGACCGTACCGGGGTTTGAATCCGGGACCCTCAAAGTCAAAATCAAATTCAAATAGGATCGTTACATGATCACATTTGCACGTCACTTTAAACTAAATTTACAGGCTTCTAAGAACAAGCAAGAAACTCAGTCAGGTTCGTCTTTTTTGACCATGTTTACAACTTATAATTTTTAGCACAGGAGCAATTTAGTCCCAAGCCCTTCTGTCGATCAGATAATCCTTTCCTATCCGCGGCAATCAATTTTCTTTTAACAAATACAAATGTTTTTACACCTCTCTGGGGCCGATAAAGATATCTTAATATGTAAATTGTTTTGAATATTTTTTTTCAGACGTTGGTGTGTCTCATCATTCTGGAGCACGGCCTCGATCCTCATCCATAGACTTCTGACAGCGCCATTGCCACCTATATCTGGTAAATAAAGGGTTCATATTGTAGAACAATTTATTATTTGTAATACTTTTGCCTCTTTCTGGTGTTTAGGCTGTGTTGAGAAGCGCGTACTTTAGTTGATGTGATTACCAACATCGGGGTGATCCAATGGTGTAGAGATTTGAAGTTCTTTTCATTTATCGACCGTCAGGTGTTAAATAATATAATTTGTCTTCCAAATCAATCCAAATTAACTATGGCCTGCGAATACCACGTATACTTTCGTATAACTAGGAGTTTTTTTACTAAACAGATTGCCATATAACATATCCTCAGATTACTAATAAGCCGCCATCTTTGATTTCACAAAATTAAAGAAAGAGGTTTTACTATTTTATACGACGTACATTCGAAAGGGATGTAAAACGAATTGTCAAAACGATTTTTTACGGCCTGATTTTATTTATGTATTTTATCTATGACAAATAGTGTTTTTTTTTATAGAACAGGGGGCAAACGAGCAGGAGGCTCACCTGATGTAAAGTGATACCGCCGCCCATGGACACTCGCGATGCCAGAGGCCTCACTAGTGCGTTGCCGGCCTCTAAGATGCTTATATATGCTCTCTTCTTGAAGGAAAAATCACGATGTTCTCGCGAGTAATAAATTTCGCACAGTAATAAATTTTGAATCTCAGTGTTGACGGTCGCAAAATCCGACTGGTAAACTCCTAAATAGGTCTTATTTTAAAAAAATAGTTAATTCGTATGTAAAATTGCAACATTTATAGACTTCCATGGTATTTTTGTTTTTATTCTTATTATTAGTTTTTTTTTTCTTTTTTTCTCTTTTTTTGTTAGGATAGATGAGTTTTAATTTTAGTATAGGCAATTCGTACTGCGGTGTTTAGCTCCAAATTTCTCATCTCTTGCTGATAGCAGCGAGTAATTTTTAATTTTAATTTTTTGTTTAATTTAATCGTGAAAAAAACACGAACGGAAATAGAGAAATTAATTATTTTGTATTTAAATAGTTATTTTAAAAACATGAATGATGTGGAGTAAGGAAATCGCGTCACGTAATTAAGAATTATTATGCAAATTGAAACATTCGGTTTTCAGTTAATTTCCTATTTCAGTTGATTGGTTTTTTTATATTTTTTTATTATATATTTATAAATAATGTTGGTCGCTACCTTATGGCTAATCTATCATATTTGAAAAAATCATATTAATAATAATATGATTATTCTTATAAAAGAATATTTTAAATAAATAATATTTATGATCTAAAAAGAGTGTTAATTTTATGATAAAATGATATAATAGTCAATTCAATTCTGCTGAAATTAAAACACATTTTTCAGTGGGTTGGGATAAAAATCATACGATCATTAAAATTGTTTGAATCTTAATAGCAAGCGCTCCAGCATTAAAAACTTCCAGCGCTCTGTCAAGCACAACACTGTACTGGTCTGCGTTTGACTTCTAGACATTTAGTCGCGATTGTTAGGATTAATTACGATTCTGGTCTGCTACTTACATATAGTATACATATATTTAAATATTCCAGCGAGACCCGCTAAGACGCGTCCAGCGAGCTCCGATCATTTGCATCCGGTGCCGTCTGTGGACTGCGTCGTCCTCCACAGCCCACCGAGCCATACGATCGATGTGATCTTTGTTCATGGATTATATGGTATGCTGAATCTAAATTATTTCCTTGTTTCACATTAAAATAGTGGATTAAAATGAGCTTCAGTGATATAGACATGAAGATAAAACTTAATTATTCATTTAGGTAGTGGTCTTTTGAGAGTTATGTTCATAATATTGTCTTTTATTAACATAACTATTACTCATTTAAAGAAAACACTTTGTTAACGGTTTTTACAAAATTTTAGTATATTACGTTATTTTTAAATTTTCCACGACGTTTTAATTTAAAAATAATGTAATATACTTAAATTTTGTAAAATACTTAATCCGTCAACAAAGTGTATTCTTTAAGTTATGTTCATAGTAATTAAAATCAGTTTTTCTATGGATGAAATAAAATTGAAGATCAAAAGAGACGTTTTATTCTCCAAAAATCAACTTCTAAAGGTGAAATAAATAAAAATACTCACAACTAAAAGGCTATTTAATTAATAATAACGCATTAAAAAGATTTTATTAAGTGTCAATCCCGCGAAACGTCGGGAAAAATTTTAAAATAATGTAATATACTTAAATTTTGTAAAATACATAACTAAATCCGTTAACAAAGTGTTTTTCTCTAAATGAGTAATAATTATAAAAGACAATATTAGATTACACTCATGTTGTGCCTGATTAAGTGGTGTCTACTAATATCTACTACAAACACATACTAATATAATAGATATTACTTATATAATATATAATAATAGACTAATTATAAATCATTTATTCGTTTACGAATATTGGTACAAGAAAAACAAGATCTTAAAGGCAGGCAAACTACGAGGACACTTTCCTAGTAGATATTACATTACATTACATTTTAATTTATAATACATTCGATATCGTCGTCGTCCTATGACACCCCAGAGGTGCAGAGGGTCTCCACTAATGAGCACCACTTCCACCTATCTTCGGCTGCACTCTTGGCCTCGTTCCAGCCAAGTCCAACGGCTCGCAACTCGTTCTCGACGCTTCGGCGTTTGGACAGGGCGTCCACGAGAGCGCTTGCCATTTGATGGCCGCCAGTCAAAAGACACATTAGCGGCGTTCGTAGTTCTTCGTACAGTGTGCCTATCCATTTCCAATTATGTTTCGCAATTTCATTTCCGATGGGAGATTGTCGACACAGCTTCCATAAATCTTCGTTTCTTCGTTTCGTATTGTCTTCGGCCAGAAAACGCCGATATACATTCAATATACTTTAAGAAAATATATAGTAAATACTCCGGTAAATTTCATACGTAGCGACATCTACAAAGTGTAAATCACGCCAACGACTGTATAATCGTATAATTGTCGTATCGTATCGTCGTAACATTAATAATATCGTATCGTATCAATTGATAATACGCATATATAAAGCATTGAATTGAAAGCATTGCTGTTTCGCTGACTGCTAAATCCCATATTTCTATTTAATTATCTTTGTTAGTATAGCGTCGGTTATCATTCGTTAACAATGGATGTTATCAAACAGGCGGTCAATGTAGGTCGGAGTACACAATTATTGACTTAATTGTGGATAGTTGAAAATCTAATTTATGTAGAAGCGAAGCGTTAGAAGTTTCCACAAATATATTCAACTCTACAGTTGAATATATACCGTCACTCACACTTGACTTGATAAATATTCTCGTCAATTTCTCTTTTGTGTATACAAAATCTTTTGTGTATAAAAAAATCTTTTGTGTATACCATACCAGGGCGTGTAGTGGTTGGAACGGAAAATCGTTCTGTGTTGAAGAAGAGTTTGTTTTAATATTGTTAAACATAATCTACACTAATAGCTGACGAAACTATTAGCGATAGAAGAAAATAATGTAAAACAATATTGAAGAACATCATAATGTCTACAAAAAACTCCACGGTAGCATATGTCCAAACTTTTAAACATTAATGAAAATGCTAACCAAATGGTAACAAACCATGCTATTTATGTGTTTATATTAATCCTTATCCATATAAATAATTTTATGATCAAGACCATTTAACTACCTATAAAATAGTTTTTAAATTATTTAAATTGGACTTCCCATTTAAAAGATATTACAAATTAAGAAATTCGAACAGTAAACAAAACCGCCATAGCGCCGTGGCCGTATAAAGCACATGTAAGGCAAAACAACGTTTGCCGGGTCAGCTAGTCTATTTATATATTGGTATTCTGTATTAGATTTAAATTTTTTATACTATGACTAGCTGTTGGAACGACCCTCTCTCGTTTGCTGCCTGTTTAGTATAGTTTTTAAGTCCGTTTGCATATTTTTTAAATATTTGTACGTCTGTTTGATAAATATATTGTTTTAATGGGAGATATAACAGAATTCGATGACACTATGACTGAATAATTACTGTCCAAGATTTAAAAAATGTTAACAGCAATGTTACTAATAAATAAGTACACATTCAGGCTCCTATTGGACTTCTGTAGGGGGTCGCCAGAGGTCGAAAAAAATGGGTACTTTATTAAAAAAACCAATAAAGACAATTAAGATTGCTGATAGTAATAATGTAACATACACATACATACATGATAAAAAACCGAAGGGTCAAAGGGGGTCGCGAAATATTTTTTATTCTAGGGGGGGTCGCATCATGAAAAAGGTTGAAAAACACTGCTGTAGTGCATCGGGCATGTTTGCGGAGATTGCGACTCATCGCTGATGAATCATATTCGGAATAGCTCAAATGATATCCGGAGTGTGTTGATATCAAAACACGGCATCGAATTGTTAAAAAGGTGGTTTCCTGCCCCACCTTAGTTTTTTTAGTCTTACAAATCATAACTTAGCACCTAATTCTGAATTGTTACTAAATTATTAGCCTATTTATATGGATCTCTGGTCTGTAATAAAGTTTTATTATTATTATTTAGGTTCTTTGGGTAATACGTGGAGACAAGGGGAGTGGAAAGCGAATTACAAAATGAATCCGGATATAACGCCTTTGCGAAGACATTCCAATGGTATTCCAGAAATGTCAGAGGATGTTACGCAGATCAGACAAAGTGTCGAAGACACAGATTATAAAGACAGTTTTAACTGTAAAATGAGTGAATTTAGAGATAAGCTTAACGATACAAAATACACAGATGGAAATGAAAATGAATTAGACAAATTTAACGAATTCCGTGACAAAATTAACGATTTCAACGATAAAAATGATGTGTTCGAAAGTCGAACAGATTTGAACGATACAGAATTGACAGCGATAAATGAAGACCGAAGGAAACTGAACGATGATCTGAAGAACATATTCAACGACAACATGGCGGACGTGAACGAGTTCTACGAAGACATGAAAAAGATACTTCCGAGCGATAATATGTTTATAACCGAGAAGTTCTACAATAATACACTGTTGGATCAGGTGGAAATTGTTGGGAATTATGAAACGCAAGCGGATTTTGTGCGCGATCTGTTTAAGAACAGCTGTGAGAAAAACGACAATTGCGAGTGTGGTGGTGTGTGTGAGGTGGGGTGTGGGTGTGTGTGTGACGAGTGCTATTCGCCGTGTTGGCCCAAAGACTGGATTAAAGAGGACTTCCCCGGTGCAAGGGTTATCTCTATTAATTACACCAGCGATCCTTATTTATGGAGGCCGCTGTGGATCAAACAAATTAAAAGGTACTATTTCATTTTAGAAATACTCTTAAGAAATACTCTTCCAATTTTAATAACATTCAAAATTTTCGTGTGTTCGTCGCGTATCTTGCCTAAAGATATGTCAATTCCAGGCTTAGACTTCACGAAAGAGCTGAACAAATGACGTCGCAGCTCTTAGACCTGGGAGTGGGAGAGAAACCCATAGTGTGGGTGGGACATTCGAAAGGAGGGCTTTTCATTAAACAGATATACTGTGATGGTAAGTCATAAGTAAGTAGCTGGTAATAAGTCATAAGTAAGTAGCTGGTAAGTAAGTCATAAGTAAGTAGCTGGTAAGTAAGTCATAAGAAGTAAACTGATCCGGCAAACGTTTTGCCATAAATGTGATTTCTAGCAATCATTTTTTAAAGGTATCGACATCTGTTAGAATCTTTTGGAGTTAACAGATAATTGTGACTGTCAATTAATTGTAGACAAATAATTTGCAATAAAATAAAATTGCGATTGTAATTAAAGATATAAGCTATCCTATCTCTTAAGTTGGACCAGACTGTTCACGGTGTGCCAATTTAATTTAAAATCGGTTGAATAGTTTAGGAGTCCATCGCGGACAAACATCGTCACAGAAGATTTATATATATTAAGATATAAATTCAAATTATCTTTATCTCTTACGGACATAGTTATATAACCTTCCTTGTTTCACCCAAATTGATAGTTTTAGAATTGAGCCAACTCCAATTCACACAGATGTACAGATAATGAATCAATGATATTTATTATTAAATTTCCCCTTTTTTACCTCGTTAGTCGTTTTGTTTGTGTCATAAAACTCTAATAGACCAATTTACCAGCAATATTCCGCGAAATACTCGTAACCACGGGAACGCTCCGGCATAGAGTTGCCATCCGTCCGGGTTTCCCCGGATTTGTCCTAGTTTAGAGGGCATTCGGGGAGCGTCCGGGGGAAATAATGAATGAAAGGTGATTTATGACTTTTTCAGCTGTTTTTTTATTACATTGACTATGTTATAAAGGTATTGTTGATTGATTGATATGTCCGGCTTTCAAACTCTAAAATCCGGGGTTTTCACGCGTCTTGTACGGTTTTCCAAATTTTAGAGATGGCACTACTCCGGTAGATATCGCTTAGTAGCCGCACATTATGTATATTCCTTAATATTGTATCTTAAAACATGGTAATGGTGGCGATTCTGATGTACACCTCTAAAACTAAAAGTCTCTAAATTTCGGTTTAGACCTGTCAAACGTGTGCAACCTATTCTATATGTTTCTACATTGACAATTTAAACCTTATTTCTATCAATTTAGAGATGTACAGAATAGGTTACGCTGTCTAAAACTGTTTGACAGGTCTAAAGCTAAATTTAGAGATTTTTAGTTTAGAGTGTGTACATCAGAATCGCCACCAATGTGTGTTAAGTATTAAATAAATAAATATTTATTTAATACTTAAAACACATTGGTGGCGGATGAAGGCGAAATGTGCGTTGGAGTGTTTGAGGTATTTTTCGCGGAATATTGTTGGTTTTATTATTATCAGAGTTTTATTCTATGGACTTCCACATGGTAACGCCTGATTCTGTTAATTGATGGAGAATTTGCAAAAAACAGACACCTGACGAATGTATAATTCATGATAAACTTTTGCGTACAAAAACTCATTCATCATTCATTTTTAATTTCTGTCATTTTTTTCGTAAAAATTCAACAGTTTTTTCTTTCATTTTAGCGTACGATGCACATTTACAATTAGTGAAGTCGGATAATGGTACAAGTGATTTTAATGAGAAAAATATTAATGATACCGTATGTAATGGAATTGAAGATCTTAATGGTAAGTGAAAAATCATTTCTCTTCTTAACAAAGAGAATCTTGATTTCAAAGAATCCTACAAAAGATGTGTAACGTTTATTAATTTATATATAATATTTTTGTGATATGATGATAATGTATAAAATGAAATGAAATTATTGGAGATAACAGATCGAGTCAGAAACATATTATTCTCAATATTCGTCTCGATAATGGTGGCGATTCTGATGTACACACTCTAAACTAAAATCTAAATTTAGCTTAAGACCTGTCAAACACTTTTAGAGAGCGTAACCTATTCTGTGCATCTTTAAATTGATAGCAATAAGGTTTAAATTGTCAATGTAGAAACATATAGAATAGGTTACACACGTTTGACAGGTCTAAACCTAAAATTAGAGATTTTTAGTTTTAGAGGTGTACATCAGAATCGCCACCAATATTATGTACTATAATAGAGATTCTCTACAGATAACCGTAAACGGGCCTGTCTTTGGAGAAATAGTTCCGGTTTCATGTTCTACTCTGTGCCTCATAGGGGATCGCCCCTCGCAGATATAAAAACTCCCATAACTGCAAGGAGTATTGAACTGTTGGAGATATGTAAAAGTAAGAAATATTCACTACAATCGCCTTTGTCGAAAGTGCTTTACATACATACAAACGCGTTGAGTAACTTTTCTATTACAAATTATTTTAACATCATTAATAATAGCTAACGGATAAATGCATAATTAGTAATACCACAAAATACAATACAAAATTTGTATTTACACTTACTTAAAATAAGTGACATATTCTTTCCAACAGCTTTGGTACAACTATGTCTGCTGGTATTATGGTTTTATTATTGTTATTTACTCTGTGTGGGGATAAAGTATTGGGGTATGTGCTACTGTCAATTTCGTCCCACAAAAGCTGTGGTCATAACTTGTTTCGGATATTTAAATAACGAATTGTAATTGTATCGTATTTATTTAAAAATTGAACAACTAATAATAAATAAATAACTTTGGTCTTCAGATTGTCCGCTTCTCCTCTCCTTGCAAGACAGATGGCTGGAAGCCACTTCTCCCTTAAAGCCAGCAGTCCATAGCCTTGTCGAAACTTGCAGGACTCTAATGTCAGTTCTCTGGTTGAGGATCGTAAGCGTAGATTCGGCTGGTAAGTTTCTATTAAACAACTTACTCCAAACCAATCTTTCTATGGGTTTGGATGGTATTTATTACATTTACATCATCTTTATTTATTTGACAAACACTTCTAAATCCCTATTTAATACTGGCAAACAATTATGTTTACTAATTATTGGCCTCCAATATTTATTTAATTAGACTTGGCAAAATCCGCCGTCCTGTGTGTACATCATTGAGAAGGGATTATTTGCGTATAGAAAAATACAGCCACAGCTGTGATTTGAACTCTGAGCTTAGTGTAACAAAAATACCAACTTACTTACCAACAACTACAAAAAGGCCCACTGATCAATGTACCAACGACTACAAAAAGACCCACTGACCAATTTACTTACCAACAACTAAAAAATGGCCCACCGACCAACTTACTTACCAAAAACTACAAAAAGGCCCACCGACCAACTTACTTACCAACAAATACAAAAAGGCCCACCGACCAACTTACTTACCAACAACTACAAAAATGCCCACCGACCAACTTACTTACCAAAAACTACAAAAAGGCCCACCGACCAACTTACTTACCAACAAATACAAAAAGGCCCACCGACCAACTTACTTACCAACAACTACAAAAATGCCCACCGACCAACTTACTTACCAACAACTACAAAAATGCCCACCGACCAACTTACTTACCAAAAACTACAAAAAGGCCCACCGACCAACTTACTTACCAACAAATACAAAAAGGCCCACCGACCAACTTACTTACCAACAACTACAAAAATGCCCACCGACCAACTTACTTACCAAAAACTACAAAAAGGCCCACCGACCAACTTACTTACCAAAAACTACAAAAAGGCCCACCGACCAACTTACTTACCAAAAACTACAAAAAGGCCCACCGACCAACTTACTTACCAACAAATACAAAAAGGCCCACCGACCAACTTACTTACCAACAACTACAAAAATGCCCACCGACCAACTTACTTACCAACAACTATTGCACAGTTTCTTATATTGTATGGTATAAATGTTTATAGATCCCGGAAGGGGGGCTTTACATGGCGTGTCCGTGGACCACCGAGAGATTTGCAAACCGACCAGCCGCCGTTGCCTTCTCTACACCGAGCTGATGAGTCTCCTGCGAACCGCCCTTAACAAATCTTGATACTTTGTCGGACATTATTTAATAAATAAAATAATAAACATTGACATTTCATGTCTTTAAAAACAGTATTTCAGATTGAAAATGTACTTTTTGTTATCAATATTAAAAATGATACCAAAAGATTGAGCAAACTTGCTCGACCATAAACAATCAGTTTTAAATAATATGGTAGCACAGAATTGTTCCTAGTCAATTGTCATTGATATGAATATTAGAAAAGTGACGTTTATAATCTGTGCGCGATTCTCTTTCCCTCTCAAATGATATGACCATCCTTTTCGCCTATTTGGGGACATTGTTAACGGAAAATCATCGTTAACGGTAGCATGGTTTCCATTTTAACAAAAATTCTCTTCGAATATAAATCATTATTAAAGTTATTTTTATGCTATATTTTACTGTTATGACAAAATACTGTTAAAATTTAATTAATTACTATTTTTTCGTTGTTGTATTATCATTTATAAAAACTTTCTCATTATAGGATTTAAACTCGTAAAACAATTTCTAATTTTAAGTATATTAATTCAGTTTGTAATGGTCGGTATACCTGCCATATAAAACTGTCCCGGGTTCAATCCTCGGTAAGGATTGAACCCAGGACACATTGTGTGATGAATATAATATAAATAATATATATGTATGATATGTAAATAATATAATATATATCTATGTTTAGGAGTAAGAATCATAAACTTTGGGAAGTCTTATGTCAATTCTGTCCCTATATTATTTTTGTAACTAGGTTTTATTCGATCGGAGTTTAGTCTAGCTTATTTGGTAGCCATGGTAACGAATACCTATTAGTCCACTTCTTATAAGTGTCGTCGAATACAGGTATTGGTGGCGATTCTGATGTACACACTCTAAACTAAAAATCTCTAAATTTAGCTTAAGACCTGTCAAACAGTTTTAGAGAGCGCAACCTATTCTGTGCATCTCTAAATTGATAGCAATAAGGTTTAAATTGTCAATGTAGATATAGAATAGGTTACACACGTTTG
Source organism: Pontia daplidice (assembly GCA_963693355.1). NCBI lineage: Eukaryota > Metazoa > Arthropoda > Insecta > Lepidoptera > Pieridae > Pontia > Pontia daplidice. The sequence goes on along the minus strand of CAVNZL010000016.1, from coordinate 1,236,116 downwards.
ACAGGTCTAAACCTAAATTTAGAGGTTAGTTTAAGAGGTGTACATCAGAATCGCCACCAATGTATTATATATGTATTTATTACAATTTTAAAAGTACCATTTTTGTAAATAAAGAATTATATATTTATATCAAATTTATATAGTTTTACCGAATACGCGTTGTTTCAATTAAACCTACCTTATAATATAAATACGAAAGTCTGTATGCGAGGCTTTCGTTCCTAAACATCACCGATTTGCGTAAATTTATGGTGTATATCCTAAGGGCTGAAAATAGGAGAACTTACAAAGTATTGGCTTACATTTTTGATAACCCAAAGGAAATAGTTTATTTTTTTAATATAGACCTTAAACTCAACCTAGCCAATATTGCTCTTATGTTAGCGCGAATGACCGTTTGGATTTGATTGCGCCAATGCCAAACTGTTTAGTTTTGTAGCACTAGAAATACTTTCAGTGATTGAATAAACTATTTTGAGTGTTTATCTCATGAACCGTTCAAGTAAGGAGTTTCAAATTTTCACTGAAAATGTATTTCTGTTGCCGCTTTCCTAGACGAAGAGCAAAACACTGATTAAAACAAGCGTAGGGTGGCCACATACTAAAAAATATTTTGAATATTTTCGCCGTATCTCGAGATCCGTTATAATTTATTTATTTTGATCAGTATCGAAGCGTTGGAAAGACAACTGAATTATATCGTAAATTCAACTTCTCAGCTATCATGATACATCAGATTTAATATGAACTATATAAATATACTAGCTGATCCGGCAAACGTTGTTTTTCCATACATGTGATTTCAATTTTCAATTAATTATTCGAATATTATTTAAAATTTGACACTGCGATGGTAGCGCCGTCTGTCGGATCCAATGTAAAACATTCCAAAATCAACAACTACTAATAAATAAAAAAAACATTGTCCAGCGGACAAAATTGTGAATCTAAACCGTCCCCTTGAACACACACAAAAAATTTCATCAAAATCGGTGCAGTCGTTTGAGAGAAGGTCCGTGACATACACACTCACAGAAGAATTATATATATATATATATAAAGATGTATTTGCTGAATTATTTTTGTATTAGCTGTGTTGAAGACATCTGAAAAACATAATTTTAGTTTCAATTTCTCAACATTTGTGTATTTTATTCCGCTTCAATGTGTTTGATATTGTAGTGGCACCTAACTGAAAGCCATTGTTTGTGTAAATTCCAAATTTCTACGCTACGCTACGCACTCAAAGGAGCTAAATCTACTTATATTAGAGTTTATTTTTATGGTCTTTACTATTCTACACGTACTAAGTGTAAAAAATAAAACTTTTAAATTATTTAAACGTGTTTCTAAATGAATATCTAATATTATAGGGGAAACATTTGTGTGTTAACTTCAACGTAAGCGGTTCAATTTTTTTGACATTATCTGGTATGGAGACTGATACCCTGAATTAACAAATTCATGCACAATTATCTTCGCTTGTTAGAGGGTGCGCTGATTCTGTAGTAAATAAAACACTACGAAACATACATTAGTTTACTCAAGTATAAAATTAAATACAAACTCATCATTCATTCATAAATAATCACAAACATCACTTATCAAAACTTACAATGTACGCAGGAACAATAATATAACATAAGAATTATAAAAATGGAGCCTTCGACGTCGTATATTTTGACGTTTACATTTTAAAATTGCGATACAATGTTTTTGCTGCAAACACAGTTTTCCAAACATACATTTTTCATAATGATAGCTAAAAAAACATTTTACTAAAACAAAATTAGCAGCCATAAGCTAAAAGCATCAAATACGTTAAATTGTGTAATATAATTTATTTTTGTTTTATACATTATAAATTAATGCATTGTTTTTCAACCTGTGGGTCGCGACCCCCTGGGGGTCGTGAAGTTTCTGTAGGGGTCGCCAGTGGTCGAAAAAAATAGGTACTTTAGTAAAAAAAAACCAATAGACAATTAATATTGCTAATAGTAATACTGTAACATACACATACATACATGATAAAAACCGAAGGGTCAAAGGGGGTCGCGAAATATTTTTTTATTATCATGGAAAATCGCATCATGAAAAAGGTTGAAAAACACTGATTTAATGTATAAAACACATTATGCTCATTCAATTTGAAAATAATATTAAATAAATAATCCAATCGAAAGCTCTGAAAAAATATTCTGTGTAGATGTCGTCACTGTCAATTGTCATACTTCAAAAATTATATTCGAACGGATTTGATGCTTCAACCGTGCAATAAGATTTAATTAATTTAAAATTAATTGCTCTCTTACACCTTGACACAATTAAACAGAAAGGCGTGTTTTAATAGTAAATAGCATAAAATAGCATTCACTAATGACTTTGATGCTGAAATTTGCATCTGTGACAATTCTAAGCTATAGCTCTCCATAGACAAAGGAAATCGTACATCTAGTAATACGAGAAAAATATCACATGTTATTTTTCATATCACTGCTATTTTGCGAAAATCGCATAGCAGGTGAGGGTTATAGCATTTATGAACATATACAGTTCCTCTAAATACAATATCAAAATAAGACAAATAATCTAGAAGACGCAAACTTTTATTCATATAATTCGTTAATTGTGATAAAAACGGTAAAATTATCTAAATATAGCATTTTATGCTTTATAAGGGTCATTAATTGATACGACTACGATACGACATTTTCGAATTTTTACTATACATAAATGTATTACATTTAAAAGGCAGATATGAGATACCTAACAAGATATACATTTGTAATGATAGTTTCAAATCTACATGTTTCTTTAGACTATACTTCGCAAAGATACCATTTCATACAAAATGGAACCACTCTCACGTCTAGAAACGACAGCTCATGTATAGTCCACGCAAAATAAATGCGAACAAAATGCGTTGTCGTAGTCGAAAACTAACCTACAATTAAAAACAGTCGTTACATCCACACATCACATTTGAGCAATCCAAAATATTGCTGCGTTCTAAGGACGTTATATACAGGGAGTTCTATACATTTATATGAAAAATAGTACAAATCGCGCGCTTTTAAAATTCTCATATTTGCCATCTAGTAGGATGCGGGTGAACTAAAACCGATGTATCAGCTTTTAAAGATGAAATTGATTTGATATTACTGATATATTTAAACTTCATCAAAAGCGCACGATATTATGAGTATTCATGGCTGGGCTCTGTTAGCACAACTGTTTAAATACGTCGTATGAGAGGGTCTGTTTGACCTCTGACACAATAAAGTTAACAGTCTCTCAAAGTCGAGACTTGATTAGTTCTGTTCAAGGATTCATATACGAGTGTCGGAGTTTCTTTCCAGTTCTTATCGCCCCGACTGGCACTAAACTAACAATGTAAATTTAGAAACATAATTATCTTTTTTGACATTTTTGTTCGCTTTTCAACAGAATTTTCAACAAATTCGTGTTCATGGATGGTTGAAACACGATTTCTTAGAAAGAAATAAGAAATTTTAGATAATAATAGTACATTGAATTACTAAAATATTGGATTTTATGTATAGCGGAATATTTTTAAACAGGTGTTTTTGTTAAATTATTTAAAAATTACTTAAAAAAATATTTCTCTGTCCTCTTTAGTTTGCAGTGCGGTCTTACCCTTTAACATCTTAAATATAATGTACAAACATTCCAATTTACCGCCTTTGTAAAAAAAATAAAAAATGCCTATTTAAAATACAAGATTTTAGTAAAAAAACGAGTTATAAGTAAAACAGGAAATATATTTTAACATAGTGTTTCGATTGCTTAGCCGTTTACAGAATCTATCATGACGGTTTTTAAAATTTCTCATACTAGAGTCCTCTAATTTAAAATTAATATTGGACCTACATCGAAAATCGCGCCGGCGAATGATATCAAACCGCCAAATATTCGCACGACAATTAAATCGCATCGAAAAATTATCGGAACACATAATATGACACTATATTTTGAGTTGAGTTTAAAAATACGGCCAGAAAAAAGTTGTGTGTGTACATTAAAACCTAATAAAGAACTGACCAGGATGTAGGCTATCTGTGCGTATATAGAACAAAAAAAAAATATAAAATTTGACAAAGCAAAGACGGAAAAATCATTTTTCCACACTTTTTAGGCCACTTTCAGGACACTTATGCAATAGGAATTTTATTAAAATATAAACAAGAAAAAACAATGGGGTTGGTTTTTGAATAATTGATTAAAAGCCACAAAAAAAATCCGTTTTTTTTTAAACTGGTACCACATTACCCGCACGACAGTCTTTTCGTCCCGTGGGAAAGATTAATTTCCATTACCTATACAACATCTCCTACTCTCCTTTTAATCTCTTACTGAACTCCTCTTGCTGTAGTTCTCTCCACTCCTTTTTCGCTTTCATTCGTTTCAGCTGACCGTCCCTGGAAAGAGATAAAGGCTTATTGGATAATGTAACCTCAAATTTGGAAACTACCCTCACATTTACGAATAATAATGAGTACGGACTAATATTTTTAATATAGTATATCTTTGGAAAAAATCAACACACATATCTTGTCATAGTAATATTGCGCCTTTCCTTCTTAGCTAAACATTTTATTATATATATCGGAGAAAGCGATAACTTTTAAGCGCCGAGTTGCTGATTGACTATTGTAGTATGTAATGTTGTCTTTTATTAACATAAATGGTACTCATTTAAAGAAAAACAATTTGTTAACGGATTATGTTATGTATTTTACAAAATTTAACAAAACAATCCGGGAAAATTGAGGACACCGTGAGCCAGTTTTGCAAAAATCCTTCCGGTTTTAGTCGATACCAACTCCGGGGCAATAAATACAGATAACACACAACCTCTCTGCAGCTGTGACACTTTATTTTGACAATTAACACCTTTTGTCTTCAGTCCCTTCACCACCACTAAAGCACGCGAAACGTCGGAAAAATTTACAAATAATGTAATATACTTAAATTTTGTAAAATACATAACTTAATCCGTTAACAAAGTGTTTTTCTTTAGATGGTTATTTCCAGCGCTGATATGAGAGTTCAGATACATTGAGATTAACATGAGCTACTATTGCGATTGTTGCTGTCCATATAAAATACGATCGGTGCGTTAAAATATTAAGAATTGAGCGACAGGTGAATCAAAGGAGACTTACCATTGTAGATCCACCAAACCCCCACGCCTCGCGATGGCTGCCTTAACCCGGTTGGCGAAATCCACCGCGCTCTCATCATCACGTCTGGTCATCGCCGGCAGGTACCACACATCGCACACAATAGCCCAAGAGCTCATCATATTCAGCAGATAGTGTAACATGCCGTATCTTGAGCTATTCCAGAACGCGTCACCGAAACGCGGGTCGTATCTGAAAGTGTTCGCTTAATGTCAATTTCACACAAAACGTAGTCCAATTTTAGGAAATATTTCGTTTGCTCTATGGGTACCCGCTCAACTATGTATTCTGTTTTTAAAGAAATACACTTTATTAACGGAGTTTTTTTTTGCAAAATTTAAATATATTTACATTATAGTCCATACCAACTCCGGGGCAATGAATACAGATAACACACAACCTCTCTGCAGCTGGGACACTTATTTTGACAATTAACACCTTTTGTCTACAGGCTAAAGTGACCTTGCACGCTGTTAAACACGCGAAACGTCGGAAAAATTTAAAATAATGTAAATATATTTAAATTTTGCAAAAATACATAACTTAAATCCGTTAATAAAGTGTTTTTCTTGAAATGAGTAACAGTTATGTTAATAAAAGAAAATATTAAATTAATAGTATGTTTTGCACCAGTGGGCACCCATTTTAAGATACCTCTGATCAAGGCAAAATTGTTCGAATAATATAACATATGACGGCGCATTAAAGACGTCCGGCTGCCATTAGCTGTCAAAAGCCTAGCGAAGCGTCGTTGTCGATGGTTGTAAGGGCGGCCATCTTGGCATAGTTTTGGTTCAAAATTTAATATCAAAACCAAAACAGACAAACAGCAAACATAAATAATGTAACGAAAATAAATAAATTAAAAAAATATTATCCAAACTTGACATTTAATAGAATCAGGCAGTACTCTGTGGAAGTCCATAGTATACAATTCTAACAGATCCATTGACTATGAAATTGTACTTTCATATTTGACAATTGACTAGTGAAATAGTCGTTGACCATAGCATAGTGTGAGCCTATCGAGTTATTTATTCTGTTATACCAAAATACCGTTTTTTATATCTTTTCCAGTATTCTTTGTGAACAGACATTATTACTCACTTGATAGCTACTGGGTAGATCGTGCCACCGACTTCAAAGCTGCCCTTCTTAAACTGCATAACCGAAGTGTTATTGATGCACGTGCCCTCGGGAAATATAAGAATCGGCGGATTGTCTGGCACTGAGATGTGTTCTTTCAACCTGAAGTAAACGTAGAACGAACTAGAGGGCGCTGTAACTATTCATTGTCGTGACAAGTTATAGCGCCATCTAGTGTTTGGGCATTTTAAAAGTTTTCCTAATAACGAAGACAAATTTAAATTGTTGTTCAAGTTGTAAAAGATGTAATATATTAATATAGCTTCAAATTATTGCTGTGTCTAGCAAATACATATAAAATTATTTTCAACCCGATACAGACATTAATGGAACAATTAATTACCAACATACATGATACGGTTGTCAAAAGATGGTAACCAAGTACAGAAATAGATTCCAATTTATCACACTTGTAATCCGTATAAAACAGAAAGTCGTGTTAGTTACAAATTTATAACTCAGAACGGCTGAACCGATTTGGCTGAGAATTGGTAGAGAAGTAGCAGAATTGGGAGAAGGATACTTTTATACCATCGTTCCTGTGTGAAGTGATTGTTGAGTGATTGAACAATCACTTTCACACTGGAAATTTCCAAAAATGTGATATATATGTTAGGTATTCATTGACGTATAAGAATATTGATTTATTTTACTGGCAACAATACGATAGTGGCGCCATTAATTGGTCACTGCGATGTACAACTCTAGTGTCTATGACAGTTGACAAGTCTGTCAGTACTGTGTTGAATCATGAGGTGATAGTGACGACCTACCCTACGATTTAAATCTGGTTGAATGCGTATATATATGTAATATGTGTGTATATATATATATATATATATATGTATATGTGTGTGTGTGTGTGATAGATAGTTCCCCATGTCAGCTAGTATAATATAAACAAAAAAAACATGTAAAGGTGACTTTGAGTTAGCGTGTGTAACACTTACCGCGTCGCTACAGCATGGCGGTCCTTGACCTCAGAGCGTTCAAACCAGATGTGGGGCGAAGCCCTGGCGAGGGCGCGCTGCAGTAGCCCCAGGAAGCCCCCGTGGCTCTGGCCGATCTATTATGGGCATGTATCATACTAAATACTATTCAAAGACTACCAAACTATCTGCAAAGCATCCCTTGAATCGAATTCCAATTAGATAGCTATCAAAGCGTTTTTCTGTCTGACCATTTGACAATTTCCACGTTTATTAATAATATTTTCCACGTCCAAACTTTAACACAGATTTTTAAAACAAAATTAAATTCGAACTCCGTTAGTGAATCACCCGAGGACGATCACAAAAACTTAAAGCTCATACAGACTTATGGAATTATCCAAAATTCATTCCAACTCTGCCAACATGGGTTTGAGGTCATGGAAACGCCATGATTGTGATGCAATGAATGCTCAAAGCCGCTATATAATCTTGGGAAATCTAAAAACGTGGATTTTAATCTAGCTAACAACCAGTATTTTTAGAGATTTAATTTAAAACGGAGCTAATGATTGCAGTTCAGTATTGGCCCCAACTGGTTCTATAGGATTTTAGCATCAACCAACAAATTTGCATACTTACCAACGAATAGGAGCTGTCACACATTAAAATTAACACGTCGATGGGACTTGTATGATTGGCAACGCAAATCCCGCTCCTCGGCTTATATTTATCTCCATTATGGTAGGTTATGACCGCACTGATACACCGCGACAGAAAGTTGAAGCACATGAGTGACATTGCGTCGTTCACGCGCTGTTTGAACGCGCCGTCCGGTAGTGTGCCTATCACCGCGGTACTGATGATCAGCCACCAAACCTATGAGCGACTGCATTGGTGAATATGACGCCTCTTTAGTTTTGACATGTGTAACTCTTTACTGTTTTGAGGTTTTCTGACGTGTTTCTTTAAATATCAAAATTCATTGATACTCCAGTAATAAGGAATAGTAGACACAGAAATGTTACAATATCAAAACTAAGGTTCTTCCCAAGCCCAGAACATCAACACAAAAACACAGATAAAAAAAGCATAGACAAAGCACATCGTCCCTTAGGCATAGAGAGAGAGATCAAACCAGAGAGAAACATGTGTTTGTGCTGAGGACATTAGCGTCAATCGGGCTCGTGTGGTTGGCAACACAGAAACTATTCGGTTGCGGCATATGCTGTGTGTCATGGAAATGGACAACACAGGACACACCCCGTACGAGAATCCTGTTTGCCGTTTTGTATATAATTGCGCCGAGGCGTCGCCGCAACTTCCCCTTTGGCAACACTCCCACCAGGGACGTGACAGTTATCGTTATAAGCACCTGATTTTGGTTGGTTAATATTATTCACCACTATTCGTAGGATATAGAAATAGGTTACAAATATAGGAAGTAAGTCACACAAGAGTTCTTTAAGAATCCTAAGTAAAAAAAATTCTAACGAACAACAAACGATGAACAAATTATTAATTAAACAAATATTTGTGCACAGACGTAATAAAGATATATAGTAATTATAGAATAATCAATTTTAGACAAAAAAATTTCTTATGACGAGTGTCAAATTCAATTTAAAACTTGTTCAGTGAAACATGACTATTATACCAAAAATAATTTCCAGTCAACGTATATTGTCAAAAGTAGATTTTAATAGTTATTGGTACTTCTCATTACTAGAATTAAAAATGGTTTAGTACATTTTAACATGAGATTTAACTCATATAAATACATGTAACTACTTACACCAATAAAGAAGACGAGTATCCTAAGCGGTAGCAGAAAGAAGTACCGAACAACGAACCCCATCATCCAAATTATGGTAAGACGCCATGTTAGGAACTCGTATTGCCTGAAAAAATTATATAAAAAATGAAAACATTATAAAATGTTACACTTTGGTCCTTCGTGCTCCGGCCCGTGGATTATTTTAGGTTCGTATAAAAGTCTTAATAAAAACTTATTACATCTTTAGTAGGCAAAAGTTTTAATTTTACAATTTAAAATACTAAACCTAATTCAGAAAAGAAAACTACAGTTCAATATCATTAAAGGATCTCTTCCAGGCAATGTTTATAAAGCTTTTCTTACTTCAAAAATTTACAGAATCTCGATGCTGACCTTAGCCGATCTCTTTAAAGGAAGTAACTACGTAAGTACCTATTAGTCCTGGTGAGCAAGTTCCAGCTTCTCAACTCTTCAGCTTCGAAGACCGATGTGACCTGATCTTCTATAATCGACTCCATACCAGCCTTCACCAAGTCCAGACAGTGGGAGAGGTGCACTTCTAAGCTATTCTGGAATTGAGAAAATAAATATATCAAACTTTATTTCTCTTATCTTTTTTTATATTGTAACCCTACTTTAAATTTTAATTTTTACTTTTTTGGTTTGGTTAGAATAACATGAATCAAATAATTTCATCTATCTTTCATACCTTAATAAACATTAGACATCAAGAACACAAGGAAAAACGCCTTGTAATGAGACCGATGCCAAAAAGTTTTAGTATAAAATAATTATTATATTTAAGGATCCTTAAATCTGTCTCTGTATGGTTTATACCTGGTACATTAACTGTCTCGCTATAACTTTTATACACAAGAATTTCTAGCCCAAACAGCAACTTCAACATCTTCATGCACTTTCCACTGAACCTTCGAAACCTTCATAAGGACACTAGAATTCTCCAAAACCATTTCAGACAATAAGCACTATTGTTAATTTTTGTGTGTCCTTGCTTACATATTATAAACACAACCATACAATATTTATATACTCAATAGCGCGCTGGACAAAACCCTATGATTATATAACTTTTACCTCTGGTTTATTGAGTTCGTTTGTATGTCCGTTGAGCCGTTCCTGACTCTGACTCCTTTTGTAATTGAGCTCCGGAGATGGGCCTAGAATTTCTTGCCTCTCTATCACACTCATCTTTGTACAACCTGGAATAAATACAATCTGTATTTGAAATACATAATATCTCACACTTCATGTATTTCATTACAATTATATAACACACATTAAAAGAAAACTTATGTCAAAACACATCCAACTTGTGCTTATACATAAAAAATTAATATATGTTGAATTTTAATACGATTTTAAGTGCGCTTTAAATACAGATATAAAAGATAATTAATAGGCAAACCGCTCGTACAATTGGTCGTTAAATATTAACCGAGGACAAATATTGATAGCAAACGTTACATTCCTTATACAGTGTTTTTAATACAACAAATCAAACGAAAGATAAGACTCGAATTTTGAACCTTGAAATTTGAATTTTGAACACACATTATCACAATTGTATACAATTTCTATTTAATGAAAATAAAATTAAATATTTAATACGATAAAATACTAAAAATAACTGACGCTTTGACTCAAGAAAAAACTGGAAATGGGCAGGACATGTGGCCGGGTACAATGAGGATAGGTCCCAAAGAGTGGTAAAATGACCAGGGCCACGAGGTACAAGATTGAGAGGCCGATCTCATACCAGGTGGGTTCACGACATAGAGGAAAGGTTCAAAAAAAACTTTGGATGAGGCTTTTACCGGATTAGGGAGGGGTCCATATAATCCATGTTTATTTTTTTTATACACTATTAATTTTATCATGTTCGTTGAAATTTGTTTGTAATTATGGAATTGGAACTATTATTATTTACTACTATAAGATTTGTTTATTGTATATTATGTTTTGTCATTAGCCATGTTCATATGTAACAGATTATGTCATTTGCACAGCCAATATTCGGTAATCTGTTTCTATAGTCTACCACCTGACGCGCTCTTTAAAAATAACGAGCACCAAGCAGCAAGCCAGTTGGAGAGCCACCAGTGGGTCTTGAACAACTGACCAGTGTGATACCCTTGAATGCAGTGGTGGAGTATGGGGCGTTTGAAAATGACAAGTGACGTAATTATGATAATTTGTGTAAAATACGACGTTTATGCGACAACCTAACACTAAGAAGAACGACTTCATTCATTGAGTTATCCGCCACAATTTTATTCTAATCTAATAGCATGTCGCGTCAAACACAAAAACTGCTGTGGACATACATCTTATGGAAAGCCTTAGCGAGAAAACGCCACTATTTCAAAACGAATTGCGTAAGTTGCATTCCGATCTTATGTAGTAACTTGGCAGCTTGTGAAATGAGCTAACTAAAAACTTAATTTTACTTTATTATACAATTTCATTTATTTATTAATTACATAATTACATTCTTTAACATTTGGCTGTGGGGTGGGTCCTGGAAACCAATAACCCAGGCTAGTCCTTTTTAAGCTCCCGTCTCCTCACTATGTACGCAGTAAGCTGTTGTATAAAATTTTGTAAAGATAACGAGTTATTCTGAGTAATATATACAGTATAGAAATTTTTTTAGTATACAAGCCTTCTTGTTTTTAGGGATGTATATTGTCACGGCACTTCGCGGTCATACGACTGGTAACCCCACTTAACCTCTGTACAAGTGGGAAAAATTTTGCTAGTGTCTTTAATTGGATTTACTGGCCCAAAGATCATTAGTTCACAACTTATATATAAAATTCTCATGTCACAGTGTTCGTACCCGATACTCCTCCGAAACGGCTTGACCGATTCTCATGTGAGCGTATTCAGTGGGTCTGAGAATCGGCTAACATCTATTCTTCATCCCTCTAAATGTTAGGGGTAGCCCTAACATTTGTCCAACGCTAAATGTTTTATTTTTTAGACAAAATTATTAGTTTCCATTTTACTATGATGCAGCATACAAAAATACATACAACCCTTCATTATAACACCTCTACGATCAACCCCTATTTTTTATTTATTAATTGTAAATTCAAATCACATGTATGGCAAAACAACATTACTGGGTCAGCTGGTATCGTATAAAATTTAAATGCCAAAAAGCCAAAATAGGGTGACAATATATAAAAAAAAGACTAAATATTAATACAAAAAGAAGAACAAAAACATGGAAGCGAAGTGTCATGTTTGTGAGTGTGTGTGGTGTGAATGTGAAAGTGGGGTGGTAGTGGGCCCAAATCACTACATAATATAAAACAAAGTCGCTTTCTCTGTCCCTCTGTATGCTTAAATCTTTGAAACTACGCAACGGATTTTGATGCGGTTTTTTTAATAGAGAGTGATTCAAGAGGAAGGTTTATATGTATAATAACATCCATTAAATAGTAGAGAAGTACTGTTGTATTTTTGAGGTTTCTAATGTGATGTCGTAAATAATTACATTTTCTCCGCTTACATTGCAAACGCAGGCTGAACCCTACGAGTTTTATCAAAATAATGTACTAAGTATTGTACACATCGAAAAGGTCTACAGAAAAGTCCGTGATGGTATATGTCTATCTCTTATGAATATCCCACAATAACTTTTTTTTTGTCATTTACTTTTTATTTTTCCGCGTTTATTTTTCTGTAGCGTATTTAGTATCAGCATTGCACCCATGCGAAGCCGGGGCGGGTCGCTAGTTAACCTATATGTATAGGTCTATAACTTAGAGTTCAACCGATGATGAATTTTAACAACAAACATTGTAACAACTTTGGATATTTGCTAAGTTGGTTTTATCTGTGCAAGAGTCCATGGAGCATCTGGTTTATAAATGAAAAAAATAGTATCGTGTTGATCTAGCGGCATATAACTGAAAACTTCCACAGTCCATATTTATTTTCCGTCGTTAATATCAACATCGTTTATGACGTTCGGTTTTGATGAAACTTCGAGTTATAATTAGCAATTGCGTAAAAAGAACCGACGTGACGTTTACGGGAATTATTACTAATTGCTTTCACGGTAAAACATTGGTTAAATATAATGGTGGCGATTTGATGTACACCTTAAAATAAAAATCTTAAATAGGTTTATTAACCTATTTATATTTTTAATTACAATAAACCTTAAAATAGTGATACAAAATTTTATAAGGTCAAATTGTTTTAAGGTGTGTAATCAGATAGCCACCAATATGTCGCAGGGTGGCCGGCATCTTCATTGTCTTCCGAATATCCGGGCGTCTAGGCGGGTAATCGTACAAATGACAATTCATATTGTTTTCAATAGTCCTTTAAACAACTAAACTTAATCACACTTAACACTTGATAGCACTTTCCACGAAACGGTAAGACAGTTCCGAGACGTCTTCAATCCTTCGAGGCCAGCACCAGAATGTGCCCACTCGAACTATAGACTCTACCGAAGCACGCCATGCCCCACTGCTGCCCGACCGGACTCGAAGCTTCTCTAAGTGAGTCTACCGATAGATGGCGTTTTCGTTTCATGATTTAGAGCCCAGGATGCGACATATACTATATTTTCGTTGATGGTCTGCAGTTGGTAAGCGTATCTAACGGTATTACCAACATAAAAAAACCCGGCCTAGTGCGAGTCGAACTGCTTATAATCCACCAAAATATCACGAATATTTATAGTATATATATAATTATACGAGAAGCACCAACAGAAATACATCTGAGAACGCCATCTGTTGACTGAAAGTGATAATATATAAATATATATTATTACTTTCCGTCAACAGATGGCGTTGCTTAAAACCTATAATAAAATGAATTTTACTTACATAGCGTTTATGATTTTTAAATGTTGGAACACGTAAATATACTTTTAAAGTTTCATTCGGGACTTACCATTAACACCATTCTCTTTGATGAGGGCTGAAGGCGGCTTATCAGGTGCGGGTGGCTCTTCATCTTCATCAGAACTGTCGTTTCTCTGCAGCTTCTTAGCCACTTCAATGTGTTGCCTTCCATACTGGAATCAAAATTTAGATTCGTCTATAGAAAGATTATGATAATTTGTACATATAACGAAAACATGCAAATTTCTACTTTAAAAATGGACTGAAATATGTGTTTACACCTTAAGTTCCAGTTCTATTTGTTGATCTATGACCCTCTATAGTCTGTAAGAATTAATGTATATAATAACATTAGTTGGCGATAAACAAAATAATAAATCGATATCATAAACAAAATAAATCTAGAATTATCTGAGTTTCCGGGTTCATAGTATATGACAGTTCCCTCATTTCATGTACAGGTAATTTAAAATATAAAATTCTCGTGTCACGGGGTTCCAACCTGAACTCCTCCGAAACGGCTTGGTCGATTCTCATGAAACTCTCTTGTGAGCGTCATCTATTTTTCATCCCCCCTAAATTAGGATATCCACCCCTAATTTTTATTTTAGAATCGGCGAACATTTTATTTTTCATCCTACACATACAAAGTACATCAATGCTAGTTTTTCACCCTCTTTAGTTATTAATTGAATTTAATTGAAATCACATGTATGGCAAAACAACGTTTGTTGGATCAGCTAGTTGTAGTATATTAAATTTTCGTGGCATTATTTCTTATGTATTACATTGTAAACGAGAAAAGTGGGTTTTATACGTGACCACAAACCCCCTTTCCCGCCTACAGTTAGAGAAGCAACACAGCTCTATATCTTAATATATATAAATCTCCTGTCACGATGTTTGTCCGCGATGGACACCTAAACTACCAAAGTAATTTAAAATTAAATTGGCACACCGTGAGCAGTCTGGTCCAACTTAAGAGATAGGATAGCTTAGATCTTTAATTATAATCGCAATTTTATTTTATTGCAAATTATTTATCTATAATTAATTGACAGTCACAATTGTCTGTTAACTCCAAAAGATTCTAACAGATGTCGATACTCTTCGACTGGATTGAGTAAGTAATCAATAGATGGCACTGCTATGGTAAACCTATTATTAACCTAAATAAAGCATAGGTACTTATAAACATATCCCCGCACACTTAAAGCTGATAATTATTTTTATTGAACTAAAAAGTTTATTGCTAGAAATCACATGTATGGCAATACAACGTTTGCCGGATCAGCTAGTAATTTTTATATAATAATTACATTATCGCACCGTGACAATTAGCAAGTCAAAAGTTCAAACTTCACACATCAATCACGCAAGACCAAAGATCAGCTGTGTTCACACCGCATTCGATATTGTTGCAACCGCTTTGACGGTTAAACAAATTTCATGAAAACACCATTTTGTTTAAATTTATCGGACCTGTAGTCATGCCGTGACAAGCACATATTTTCAAAAGTATCTTAATTTTTTTGTTTGCACCGTTTTTATTCATTTTCTTTTAAATACCAATAAGACAAAAGAGGAATCAAACATAAAATCAACAAAATCTTTTAAATGTAATAATTTTTACGCCATTTTGATTGATGCATTTCTAATGCTAGCACACTGTAATAGGTACCATTTGACTATTCCTTCTAAACTGGTTATAAATTTTAACAACGCGTCTCGACGCTGCCAATTTTTTCACGCGACGGTACAAATCAAACTTTTTTACATACTTGACGATGTCTACCATTTTTTTTAATAGCACTTTACATTTAATTTCTTTAAATTCTTCCGTTCGCGACATTGAGTTATAGCTAAAATCTATAAAATACGGCGACACTCCGTAAATTCAATTAAAAAAATGCGATTTGTCTAAACAATAATTAAGAATGAAAACAAATCTTTAAGGTTAAATTTATTTAATAAACAAACTAAGCTAAATCTTAATATTGTCTTTTATTAACATAACTGTTACTCATTTAAAGAAAAACACTTTATTAACGGATTTAAGTTATGTATTTTTGCAAAATTTAAACATATTTACATTATTTTGAATTTTTCCGATCGACGGTAGACTGAAGACAAAAGGTGTTAATTGTCAAAATAAGTGTCACAGCTGCAGAGAGGTTGTGTGTTATCTGTATTCATTGCAGTCGATACCAACTCAACAAAAATTTAAAAGTAAGTAAAAATACATAATATATACCCGTTAATAAAGTGTTTTTCTTTAAATAAGATCCTAAATCTTTTCTACTGAGTTATAATGAACTTGAAGGAACAAAAAACGGTATATTTAACAAATTTTGGCCATGGAGGTAAACTAATTTGATTTCTTGGATGACTACTGTCACTATATGAAAGATAACTTTTCAAATATTGCCATTGCAAATTTCTCTTCTACTGGGACCTTTTTCGCTAATTCATAAGTAATGAGCAACCTCTTACAGTATCATCTGACGATCTGTGCAACCGTACATCCTAAAATACTAACGATATCTGAATTCGATAAGTATTCTATAAGTAGCTGTCTACTTCTAAACAGATTCATATAACTTCAGCGAATATAGTTTCAGAAGGCACTTTCTGCGGCGCACCACCGCTATGTGGAACCAGCTGCCATAATTTCCGAACAATTACGACTTAGGGACCTTCAAGAAAAGAGCGTATAGGTATCTGAAAGGCCAGTGACGCACTAGTGAGGCCTCTGGCGAGTGTCCACGGACAGTATCACTTTGCATCAGGTGAGCCTCCGCCCCCTTTCCCTCTTTTTTTTAAAAAGAACAGAATTCCTGAACACAATATGACTCTTAGAAACAATGCTTCGTTATCGCTATCACCTTATCGTTCACAGGGGTACAATGACGTCATAATGCGGTGATTTACAATTTTTTTTAATTTGTTGAATTGAATATCGTTGTTTCGCCTTTCGCTATACATCTCATAATGGTGGCGATTCTGATGTACACACTCTAAACTAAAAATCTCTAAATTTAGCTTTAGACCTGTCAAACAGTTTTAGGGAGCGAAACCTATTCTGTATATCTCTAAATTGATAGCAATAAATTGTCAATGTAGAAATATAGGTTGCACACGTTTGTCAGGTCTAAACCTAAATTTAGAGATTTTTAGTTTTAAAGGTGTACATCAGAATCGCCACCATTATCCTGTTGCCCTAATTATGTATTCACTTAACTTGAGTTTTTGTGTGACTGGATCTAAAATAGCATTTCATACTATAAAAGTATTTTTCTTTAAGATGTAGGTAATTATTAATATTGGGTATTCTACCAGATTCCTTTTCAATTTTTTAAACATACGGATTTATGACCGAGTTTTGGTTTGATTCTCTAACAAACTATACAAATAACTACTATTTGAAATCAATATATAGATTTGATATTATATATTTAGGATATATTTGATCTTTGCTAATCCTCACAAAGTTTGAAATAGAATAATATATTATCACAATTTATAAATTGTTTTTCAAAAAAAATGGGAAAATGGAGAAGAGCCAGTTTTTATAAATCTTGGTCTATTAACTGAATAAAAACAGATAAAAAACTTCTTGAGCTGTACGTTATTTTGACAATTAACACCTTTTGTTGAGTCTAGTACACGAGTGTAAAGTAGGAGACGTCGGGAAAATTAAAATTATGTAAATATATTTAAATTCTGAAAAATACATAACTTAAAGTGTTTTTCTTAAGATTAGTAACACTTATATTTATAAAAGACAATTTACAAACATATAAATGTG
The DNA here is from genome assembly GCA_963693355.1 of Pontia daplidice. Classification (NCBI taxonomy): domain Eukaryota; kingdom Metazoa; phylum Arthropoda; class Insecta; order Lepidoptera; family Pieridae; genus Pontia; species Pontia daplidice. The sequence continues at coordinate 1,218,360 of CAVNZL010000016.1, read as the reverse complement.
ATCAGGTTCTTATATATATGTAAGACCCTAACCACAGCCAATAGCTAAACACAAATGTTGACCGTACCGAAGATCGAACACCCGACCCATCAGGACACCATTGGGCTCGTCGTAAATATGATTTTATACATCATCAGCGCCATCAGCTACATAAAGGATAATTGTGTAATAAAAATTAATACCTATAACATTAAATCTGTACTTTGTATCTGAAGGTTAATGGAAATGATAAAAATGATTTGATAACGCACAAACCAGATAAATATGGTTCTTCGTTCTATTAATATAACTTTAAAAAGTTAGAATATGAATTTATTTATAAAAATACATTCAAACCTGCTACAGGCAACAAAATACCACCAAAAACCTAATAGACGAATCTACAAGCAACACTCCGCGAAAAACCCACAACCACTCGACGTACGTTTCGCTCCAACACCGGAGCATCATCAGGATAATGCTTCTACGTTCGATGAGCAACGTGGGGTTTTCGCGGAGTATTGCTCGTAGATTGGTCTATTAGGGTTTTGTAATTTGTACTATGGATTTCAGCAAAGTAACGCCTTATTGTATTAATTACAAAATACCACCAGTTTAAGCCTGGCCCTGCAGAGCCACACTGCAAACATACAATAAATCAAGGAAATCTAGCATCGTCACACAAGAAAATTATTTCAGATAAGATTAATAATACGACAATAAATTCAATATTGAGCTAGCCGCTAGCACTTTAAACAGTTACACCGATTTCAATTAAGTTACCAAAAAAATACTTGGAATAATGACATCATCCATTACATTTTTTTTCTTACTAGCTGATCCGGCAAACGTTGTTTTGCCATACATGTGATTTCAATTTTCAATTAATAAATAAAAAATAAGGGTTGGTCGTAGAAGGGTGAAAATTTAGGATTGTATATTGTATGCATAAAAAATAAAAAACTAAAAATTTCGTCTAAAAATGAATAAAAAAATTTAGGGGGATGAAAATAGATGTTGGCCGATTCTCAGACCTACTCAACACGCTCACAAAGTTTCATGAGAATCGGTCAAGCCGTTTCGGAGGAGTTCAAGTTCCTCCGAAGTGTGTCCATCCCGTGACACAAGAATTTTATATATTACATTCATATGAATCAAAACTTGACGTCACTTACGATACGAGATATGCCAACATTCAAAATTTAATAACTCCTTGCACTTGAACTTATTACGTAATTTGGCATTGTCTGTGCAACGAAAAAAAACATACACAATTATAAACCTCCTTTGACTTTTCATAGTTGTCATTTTGATAGTGCCAATAGATCTACAGAGAGAAAATTTATCCACTTTTCAAAACTAGTCAACACGTCCAACAATTTCGCGTTACAATTAGACAAAACCCTAATAGAACAATATGTTAGCAATACTCCGCGAAAACCCCACAACCACTCGACGCACGTTTCGCTCCGATACCGGAGCATCATCAGGATGTTGCCTCTACGAACGCTGTTCGTGGGTTTTTCGCGGAGTATTGCTTGTATATTGGTCTATTGCGATTTTGTACTATGGACTTCCGCAAAGTAACGCCTGATTCTATTAATTATAGTTACAATTAGATACAACATAACATTTCTTTTGTTTTTATTCTCATTATTTCCTTGCTGGAAATTATAATTTTAACTCAGCTCTTTATGTCCAAATATTAGCAAAAGTTTCAAACTCTTCAATATGGAATAATTATGGAAATTTTAACTCAGCTCTTGTAGGACTGTCCAAATAGTCAGACACGGAATCACATTTAAAATTAAGATTATTTTTTAGGTGGAAACTCTTTAAAGGTTTTGGTTGGCAAAATTCGTTTTTAATATTGGTACTTTTTGTAAAAACGTTACAAATTTACGCAAAGAATGTTCGCAATTAAAGGTATATTTTAAACTCTTATGGACTCAAGGGGATTACGGAAGAATGTTAAATCGAGGAAGTCGTTATATAAAGTTTACACTGTATCACAATGAAAAAAAATTACACCGTTTTGACTCAATTTCGGTCACTTTTTTGTGGCAAAAAATTAATTAACTACATACGTTCGGTGTGCCCCGAAGTAGTACTTAATTTTATAAAACTAAAAAACAGACCGTCGCCAACATTTGCTCATAACACAAATTGATGTCACCGAGAATCGAACCCGGCATCCATCGCGTCAACTTTATCACAAGAAAAACTTTCAAAATTCAAAATCATATTCAAAATAGCCATGTAAACATAAACAATTAAAATAGAAAGTAAAATGTTAATTAACAATTAACTTTAATTATTCACATTCTAACATTTAAAATGGACAATTAATCTTATGTTACAATTTTTTTCTTCAATTAATTCAACGCGTTTATTATTCTTGAAATATTTAACTTATATTTTAAACAAAATACGATGATACTTGTAAGACCTTCATTTTTGTCGACTTTTGCGTAAAATAACTTTTTTTTCCTATTTTTTAAATTAGAAACTCACTTTCATCTCACGCTAACTTTTCTTCTGTTATGATCAATGTAATGAAGGCTTTGCATCGATGGGATGGGGTAAAATGGAATCCACGCCGTAGCTGTTAAAGAAGAATGTCCTCAAGAAACAGAACGAGAAAGAGGAAAACTAGTCATTCTAATGTAAATAATGATATATATAGAAAATCAAAACCAGGATCCAGAAAAAGAAGAGTAACCAGTACCACCAGAATCGTTAGAAGCAAACCGAACACCATGAAGCTTAAAAAATCTGAGGATTTTAGGAACAATTAATTTTACAGTCAGTTTATATACATCAAAATTCTAGAGAAACGCATCACAAATCGCAGAACTGACAGTGTACCGCGCAATCGGAAATAAAATAAAAAATAATTATACATAAAGTCCCTTAAACTTTTAACAATACAAATATATTTCAGTTCAAACAAATTATTTTACAAATTTTGAAAAATTATCAAATTTATATTTTTTTTAATTTTTCGTATAGCAATTTCAATTATCTTGAAGTCCTCTTGGCCCATTGAGGCGATAAGTAGTTGCCAAAACGATAATTATCCTTTATGACGTAATCGAATCTTGCGTCAGCGCAATTTTTATCTTTTAAACAAAGTGCTTTGTTACACTTCATTGCCGTATACAAATTAATGTTTTTTTTCGACTCGGCCGATATTTTAAAGAGTACTTATGAAATAATTACTTCGATGTTTGCCTAATATATTAGTGTTATACTGAGAATGTGTGAAAATGAAAGACATAATAATAAGGCCCTTTTGTTCAGATAATTAATTTTCATAATTATTAATAGATAATTAGATTTCAGATACAATGATGACTTTTATTTCTTTTTAAATACGTTAAACTTTATAAATACGTTAACCGACTTTTTTATTACAGTACTCATATTCAATGGATTTAAGAAACACGGGTCTCAATAATATACAGTAATAAATTATTATATACTTTGTCTGTGTCCCTCTTGAACAAAGAAATAAATTTATAAGTAGTACAAACAATACGACGACTAACCTAATTAATGCAATAAAATTATTACCATTATTCATAAAACATTGATACCATTTCAAAATAATAAACAAAAATCAATCAATTCCAAATCAAAATGAAATTTCGCGAACATTCCGATAAACTTTTATTTTATCTATATGATAGAAGAGAAAGCCGTGTTCGTTGGATTATGTACAATTCACGAACGGTTAAACCGATTTTGGTGAATATTGGTATAGAGGCAGCACATTTATTCACATCGAAATATATGGACACGCCGCCGGTAGACATTGTCTCTTAGAACTATTTTCTTTTCAAAACTATATGAACACATTTAAATTGATAATTTATGCACCAACAAAACTAAGTTCTTGGTAATCAATTCTTTGCACACTTTAATCATTATTGGAAAAATTAAAAAGCGCTTAAAACGCCTTGCTATCGAGTACCGCAAAATTAAACCTAATTTTTTTTGCTTTGAAAACGCCCTCTTAAATACTCAAAGCGGATAATGAAGTACAAAAGTCGTGTAGAGCATTGGCAATTGATAAAGTAGCAGGAAATTATCATTTTATCGGGTATTGCCTGTGCCCCGCGGCTTCACCCGAAGTTTGAACATAGGGCATTGTTACATAGGGCCATTAGCCAGTCCAATGGACGATGCAACACAAGTAATTTCTAACATTAACGCGTACAGGCAAATAGTTAAAATTTGTACAATTATTTTATATAAAAATAGTAAATTTTTTTTTAAAATGCAGATAAGCACCAGGCTTCTTTCTAACAGTATATACGGTAAATATTTCCATTATACATTAATATGTGCAATTCTGGCAGTTTCGGTCGCACATAATAGCTTGCAGATAGACTTATTTCTACTTATATTGGACAATTCACACAATATATTTATAAATTGTAGGCTTTGTTATTCTGATATATAAATTTAATTAGAATCCATTTGGTAATGTTTATGAGAGAGTCACAAACAGCCGTCCATCCAACCATCCTACAAGCGCATTTATAATATTAATAGGATATATACAGATACACTTTCAAGACAATTGAACATGATATTTGTATGTTTGCTGAGATTTAAAACTTGAAACTTCACTTAAATTGGTATATTTTAATAATTAATAAACACATATTGAATATACCAATTAAATAAACATACAATTTAATTTAGGTTTAATGGTTTAATATCAACAATAGTTTAAAAAAATATTGTTTTTTTTTAATCATGTCGTCAACACACACTTATCCCATGCAAATATCAAACATAAAAAGCAAAAGATAGTCTTCACAAATTAGAGATCATAATAATATCAAGTTATGAGTTTTGTGCATGTACATCAATAGAAGCTGCAAAAATAAAATACTATATAACCCATTAAATAAATTATACCAATGTTTCATAAATACTTTTCTGCAATTTTATATAGCATCTTTTTTAACTTGGATTAATAACAGACAATATAACATTTCAATCAATTTAAATGTTTTATAAAAGTATGTTTTTAACTATTTGACACATTCAATGAATTGCATTTAAGTAAATCATATATAATGAACTGGGAGTCCTGGGCAAGCAAACTTATCTGATGTTAAAACAGACCACTATACTTGTATTTGAAAAATAATTGTGTATATTTTGATATATTAAAGACTAAGGGATTATTTCAGAAAAATACTGGATGAAATTTCTTATTTTGGTGATGGACAGACAGTTGTATGTGATTTAATGGTAGCATAAAGCCATCGTCTTCATAGAGATAATATAAAAGAGCACACTACAATTTATATGCAAACTACTAAAATTATTGTCATTATTTTAAATTATTGTGACCTTCGTTTAGTAGTAATAAAAGAATTATATATTCATAAACAATATTGTCTGATCACTTAAATGATTAATATGCCTGTTTAACTCAAAATAATAGATTTGGCATGTAAAAGAAAAATTCCAGTAGTTTTAAATAATACAATACTGGAATAATAATTATACCAATTTTTCTCATTTCATATGAAAACTATTTTTAGATGTAAATGAGGTGAAAATTACAAGTAATAACAATGTATATGATACATTAGTAATTCTGTAGTAACAGTAAAGATACTAATATAAAAAATAACAAAATCTATTTGATCCCTATATATGTGCTCAAATGCAGAAATAGAATAAATATAATTACATTTAGAATAATTATATTTAACCCTACCAACTTGAATCAAAATAAACACAACGAAAGTTTATGGTTATAATTTAGTTTCAATAAAAAATAAAACAAATACCCTACTATATATTATGAAAGATGTTATCATAACTGTGGTTCAATTTAAAACAATAAGCAATTCTCTTTTTTTGTAATTTTAAAATCACGAATCCAAATTGGTAGGCAAAATAAAAATATGCGTCCGGAGTCGCGCTACGCATTAAAATCGGTTCTTTAAATGTCGCACCGGTACAAAGCATAACCATATATTATGAAATGTGTGTGCATAATGTTAATACGTTTTATTTTTGAAGGAATACGTATCATAGGATCATTAGAATTCTTCTAAATTATCAATGACAGCACAGTAAAATGTGCGGGCGTAGTAAAGTCTTACCTCAAAAAGCTTCAGTAAAATGTTCACATAGAGTCTTCTTACGCCTAAAGATTTTCCAATTGATGCTAAGAAAATTATACACAATATTAACAGTAACAGCGGCGTGTACAATATAGATACCGCTACCGACACGAACGACATCACCACGGCCATATTGCAAACTGAAAGAAATTATAATACTAAATTGACAACTGTAATCTTGACAGTCAGCTGTTACTGTCATTGTCCACTTGACCACTCAGATCTCAGAGTTCCTTCATAGTTTCAAGATATTTTTTTAATAAATGCTTTTATATTGATATCTTACTTATTTCTTGAAATTGTATTTTTGAACGATTTTTAATTGTACGCGTATATTTGGTAGTATTGACTTTCATTCTTTTTCCATACAAATGAAAATTTCTGAATCTATTTGAATTGTCATTGTTGACGTGATATAAAAGCAAAACTGGCAACATTTAACATTATTATAACCTCAATATTTCTGTAAAATTTTGTGCCAGGATTATTTTTGAGGATTTTATATAAAATCCTTTTTGGATCCAAAAACTTCTAAGAAATTCGTTATAATGTCCGAACTACCCTACGGTCCACCAGTGCGTGTATCGCCACTGATCAGAGTAAGTTCTTATTTTAAATTTTTATTATGTAACACTGTTTTAAACATATCCTCTTATAAAAGTATGAAAAAAGCTTACGACTAGCGAAACTCTTTCGAATCAACGAATACAATACGATTTTAATATTTAATAGATAAAAAGGTAACAATTTAATACCACCCTCAGATAGAAAAGAAGTCAAATTCACAGTTCTAAACCCGATATCATGTATGATGCCGTATAATACAGTTATTATTCTTTAGTCAGTTTAAAAAAAAATGGGTTATCCATTACCCATTACCAAGCTTACACATTATCTTTATATTCCATTAATATTCTAACTCCTTATACTTCAGTTTGGCCGATGGTCATTCCTGACAGCTGGTATTCTTTATGGTGCCTTCCACCAAAACAGGCTATCGAAAAAGGAAACCAAAATCCGAGAGATTGAAGCCAAAGAGAAGGTTATCAGGGATGAAAGGATTAAAAAGGAGAAAGCTATTGCTGCAGCTGGTAAATAATATTACTAATATTTTACTTTGTACTTGCGTTCTAGTTTAAATTAATTGGTGGTCAGCAAATGAGATTTGTAAATCATAAGTGGTAATCTTATCTAATCTTTTAAAGAAGAAAAAGATTATTATTCTTTCATTACATCTTGTCTGATTAACTCCTGTTTTTTTTTAAAGAATATTTATATTGTATTTTTTTTTTCAGCTGAAATGAAAAATTTGGAAGAAATGATCAACAAAAAGAACTAAACAGCCCTAGTTTAAGGATAAAGTGAATTCAGACTTTAACAATAAGATGGCAACACAATTCCAACTTTATAATTATGTTGTATTTATGAAATATAGCTGGTAAAATTATAGTATTTCATTGATTCTGTTCATAAAAAGGAATATAATAATTTTTATTTCTAAAATTATAACACAAATTAATCACATTAACTACACTGACCTAACAGACTTTAAATATAGTTTGCAAATAGCAGATTGAATAAAATAAAATACCTTTAAAAATAGTATATTTATTTATATTATATTAATCACCAAGTAAATAACTAAAAATCTTATATATTATAATACTGGATAATCTTACAAATTACATAATTCCTTAAAACCAATTCAGCTGTAGCATTGTGTAACATGTATTACATCTTGCAGATGTCTTTGTGTTTGATATCCTTATTACAATTAAATCAGTCTGAGATTAAAAGTTTACTAAATTTAGATTTAAAGTCCAATCCGTCTGCATGACATTGTAAATAAAATTTAATAAAATAAGACAATAGAAATTAATCTCAATGTATATTATGTCTATGTATGTTATGGTCAGGTGGCACCCCGTGAACTCTTTGTAAATGTCTGGCAGCATTCCTTCGTCTTGCAAAACTATTATCACAAACACCACATTTGTACCTATATTGAGGGGCTCTATGTCTGTTTTTGTGTATACGCATAAGTGTTACTGATTTAAATCTTGCCGGGCACTGGTCACACTGAAAATCAATTGTTAAAGTTTAATAAATCTGTGATTGCACTTTAACTTGAGTACTGCTTTGCCTTTTTACTGTCAAATTCTCATTCCATTCTGCTGAAGAGACAAAATAATAAGAATTAGTTGAAACCAACTTATTTTATATGGTGTTAAGTAATAATTATTCATGTGTGAACATTTATATCTTATTGGATCTATTTCTTAGACATGACTGAAGAAGTACAAAAGGTTTCAATACAGTATAGCCATATTTCACACATCAATAAAAGAGAGACGTCTTATAACTAAATTTATTGTATCTATGAAACAATCCATTTTGCCCAAAATTCAAACTCAGTGGTGTCACAAACACATGAAGAGAATACTTACCTTGAGATAGACTAGACATTAAGTTCTTTTCTTATATAACTTATTTCATTATGTGTTTAGACTACCTATTCCCTTAGTTTCAATTGCGTTATATATAACAATACGATGGACATTCTCCGACTCTCAATAAGACACAATGAAAAAATAAATTCAAATCAGTAATCCCTGAGTTTGGGACGTTCAACCAATCAAACAAATAAGCACTATATTTAAGTTTATAATCTTAATATTGAATAAAACCTCTGTCAGAATTGAATACCTGCACAGTCTTCTCAGGCAGGTGGATAGCTATATGTTGTAAATAGCTGCTCTTTCTATGAAAACCAGCACCACACTCCTTGCATACATAAGGTTTTTCACCTGTATGGAGCCTCTCATGTATCTATAGCAAAAGCAATATTAATTAGCAATAAAAATAAGATACATAGGAATATTTCAGCTTGTTTTTTTTTATATAGTATTTATTTTGCAGTATCAATACCAAATATTTAGAAACAGTTTAGTACTTTAGGAAATTCACAAAAAAATATTATATATTTAAGTAAAAACTACAATTCTGTGTTGATTTTTTCTATCTTCCATGCAATTGTTTGTCTAATAACATATGGTCCATTTTCTAGCTACATGTTAGTAGGTAATTTTGTGTTATACTATGACCATGTTTCAACAAATATGAATAAATAATGTAAATGAAAAACTCACTTTAACCTGTTCAGCATTAGACGCTCTATACTCACAATATGAGCATTTATCCGTCTTCTCATAACCATGCTTGGCACGACAGTGCATAAGCAGCAAGCGCCGTGTTATGAATTTTTTGCCACAGTGCTGTAAAAATTGGGTTATTTTGGTTTCAAATTCTATTGTTCTGACATTTCTGAATAGATACATAGATCTATACTTTTACTACTTTAAAATTAGTAATAACAATTTTCAGCCTTTTTAGATAAATTATGGAATAATCCAATTACCTCACAGACAACATCAAAGCCTGTGTGTATCTTGTAATGGTTCCGTAGCGACAGTTTTGATGTTAATATCTTATGGCAGTACTCACATTCTATCTCTTCTCTGCATTCTTGTTTTTTGTCACTTTCTTTTTTTTCTGAAGCCAAAAGGACTTAATAAGCAATGTCAGTATGTGAGCTGATGGGATTCGTAGCCCCTACCAATGTTGAACTTAGGAAATACTATGTCCAAAATTATTAAAAACTATGAATGCTTTTGTACCAATAAATTATAACATATAAAATAATACAGCAATAATATTATTTTTGCAATTAGTGTCTTAAGGCAATATTTGTTACACCTCCTCACTATTTTTGTTATATATAAAATACTTGTTGGGTCTAAAAAACATTAAAGATGAATTATCTATATTACAACTTAAAATTTAAATTATACAGTACTTTTTATATTCCTCACATTTTTCTTTTGAATTGTATTTTGTTTTACTGATTTCAATGGCTCCACATTGTCTATTGGTCTCTCAGCAGATTCATGTTCAAGATTTTCCCCTCTTAATGTATCTAAAGTTACATTATCATCAAAATCATTAAACTCAACATTTGTATGCACTATGTTGATTTTTGTATGTTCTTCTGTTTTAAGAACAAATGGTTGAGGCAATGGATCAGTAGTTTTAAAATTCCTAAGAATGTTCTGAGTTTCTTCACATATCTGTCTAAAGTTAATTGATTTATTAATAAACTTTATACAATTGGAACAGATTTCTTGAGGCAACTCATCATTCACTTCAATCTGAAATTAACAAATGTTCTCAGTTCAACATTTAGCTCATTTATGAACAAACTCTGCGGCATTAACTTTATTTTATTATTATATGTAAATAAATAATTTACCTGGCAACCAGCAGTGTCTAATAAAATATTAGTATATCTTTCGTGGTGTTCTGGATATGCAAAGATTGGATACAGGTTTTCAGTGTTTAAACATATTCTACAACACTTAAGCGAATGCATTGCGTTTGATGATAAGCCTTTAGCCCAAGGACTTTTATTGTATAGGTATTGAAGTTTTTATGAATTTAAATGTTACATTTTATGAAACGCGAATACAAGTTTAAAAAGTTTATACAATTCAAAATATGCGTCGGGCGCAGTTTACATATTTTGGTATTTGCAATCAGCCATCATTCATCAATGGTTTATTGTCATTTGTCAATTGACATGCAGCTTTCATCATTATTGATAATCTTGTTTATTCTACTAATCATATAGCCATAGGTTACAAAATATTAAAAATAACAGTCAAATAAATATATAACAATCTTAATATAAAGCTTAGTAAATAAAACCCTCTCTTTAGCAGTAGATGACGCCTTAGCAGTGCTTCCTAAAGGTAGTCCTGCCAGAAATTACTCCATCTTTGTACTAACTTTAATAGTCACATTCGCAAAATAATGATTTACTTAAATCTACTAAAATCGGCGTAGATAAATTCATGAACTATTTTAACATGAAGTTATATCTCCATGATAAAATAATTCAAGAAATGCTATGAACAGTTTGGTATTGCACTGGTTTTTGACATAATACATAATATCAGGTGGTAGCACCAAAATTAAAATTACTATTTTATTTGCAAATTTTAAGAATATATATTTTTTTTTTTTTTTTTTTAAAAAAAAAAAAAAAAATTTTTTTTTTTTTATTTTTTTTTTTTTCCTTTTTTTTTGTTTTTTTGGTTTGTTTTTTTTGTTATAAAATTATTTTTATTAAAAATAAAAATTTTTTTTTTTTTATAAAAAAAAAAGAGATCCACCCTTTTTTTCTACCCCTGGTTGAAAAACAATCTTTAGAAGAAAAGGAATTATAAATAAAACAAGTTAAAACTTCAGCATATTTTTTAAAAAAAAAAAAGTAAATTTGTATATTATTTACAAAGAGACTAGATAACACCATTATTATGAGTATTTTGTGCAGACTTCAGTGTTAATACATGTAATAACAAATGCAATATTAGATGTTTGACAGTTCACCGAGGGGTTTTTTGGCTGTATGTAAGGTAAGGCTTAGGTAACTTACCACAGTCGGTTAGACTGTGGATGAAATGTGGCCTGAAAACTGCAAATTCCTTCCAAAATTCCATATTACTTAAATCTCACAATACGGTTATCCCTGCTTTCTCACATTGTCTTGAAGTAGATGCACTTAGGCTTATTTTTAATATCAAAAATGATGAATTTACTTGTACATCACATGGACGTAAAAACTGCATTTCTTAATGGGGAAGAAATATATATGAAAGTTCTAGAAGGGGTGTCTTGTAAAAATGGTTATGTGTGTAAATTAAATAAAGCATTATATGGGCTAAAGCAATCCGCTAGATGCTGGTTTGAAATTTTTGAACAGTCTCTTAGGCGGGAGGGTTTTCAGACTTCATCAGTAGATAGATGTATTTATATACTAAATAAAGGAGATATACAGAAAAATATATATGTGGTACTTTATGTTGATGATTTGGTAATAGTGAGTGCTAATGTAAATACAATAAACAGTTAAAACATATAGATATTAAATATCATTTTTCTAGGGAACAAATGGAGAAAAATGTAATAAAGCTAAATTACATTCCCACAGGTCAACAACTTGCAGATGCGTTAACAAAACCATTACCAGCAGTTACGTTTCATGAAATGAGGAGAAGCATGGGTTTACAATAATAATATTTAATGAGTTGGCTATTATTTGTTATTAATTTAATTATTATATATTATAAATATTATAATTGTTATATATTATAATTACTCATTATGTTCTGAAATTATATCTAATGTAAATAATGTATCGAATTTAATTAAGATGATGAAATGATCTGATAAGGTTTTTCTGGGTTTTCCCTTATACGAGCAACAAATGTTGGATCATTATTTTTGTATTTTTCCAGACTCGCTTGGAAGTTATATAGTTCTGTTTAGGCATTTGATTTGTACAAGAATTAATTTTTGAGGGGGCGTGTTGATTTATTTGAGTAAGATTGCAAAAATTAATCATTGTATTGACTATTTCCTGTCATTTGAATGAGCGATCGAGTCGCCATCTTTTCGAGGCGCAAAATTGTCTTTACCTCACTCTGCTCCAGGTCATTTCTGATTTATTCCAATTTGTATCGTGGTAGGAAGCAGACGTATCACTTCCAAGTTGAACAGTGAATATATTTTTTTATTACTGATACTGTGTTTATAATTTTCGTGCCCTAACAAGAATTACAATAAAGCACAGACATATTGTAGGAAATAAGAAGACTGATGCTTTCACTACTAAAGATAAAGATGCGACTTGGAACAAAATTGAGAGTTCTTTTATCTCATGTGGAATATCTACTAGTAATTACTAGTATGAAGTATGAAGATATCAAAAAAGTACCAAAAAGAACGTGCAACGGCAGGAGGTGTAAAGAACTGGAGGAGGACCTTCAAATGCTCCAGATTTCAATGAAGTTGAAGAAAAGGTTCTGAGCATTTGTTCTAAAATCACTGGAGGCTTTAAAGCGGGTCACGACAGTGATACTATTACATGTCCTATTCATAATAACTTGAAAAACATGAATCAATCCTAGTTTCATATTACAAAAAAATATTATTATTTATGACAGCTGCAAAAGGAGACAACCCTAAAGCATCAGTTTATCAAAGATTAGCAGAAACTGAAAATGATACATCTTGCTAATGATGAGGCAAGAAAGCAAGAAGTCCATGAAATTATAATACAAAAATTAAGAAACGCAGGACCTGTTTTCAACGGGAATACATAAATGTAAAAGGAAATAAAGACTTGTTGAAAGTAAAATTTCTTTAATTAAAAAAAATAAGAATAATTCTGTAATTTAGATAATCAAGGAACTAAAATAGTGTAACAAAAAATTTTGCCATATCGTCAATAATATCGAAAATTTCCATAACTTTGATTTTACTTTAGAAAAAGAGAAAATAACCTCAAACTAAATGTCAATGAATCTAGTTGTATCTAATGAATAGAATGTCTATTCATTAGATATCTGGCCGTTAAAGAGGCAGATAGATTTATTCCTCAGTTAGGTCCGTTACCGACTAGATAGAGCCTATCTGACGATTGAAAAACGAAATATTCTGTTATCTGTCTAATAAGTACTAATTGTTTATTTGTGGATTGAAATCAGCCCTTATTTAAGTATTTGTTTCGACAGTCATTAACAACATATGTTCACAATGTTAAAGCAAATGCCAAATATATTAGTCGTTCAAAACGTTAGATTTTATAAATGATATTTGAAGAGGAAAAGACTATAGTTTTATGAGAAACAATCTTAAACCATGAGATATGTTTAGTCTATAAGCGTAGATATTTAAGTGTCTATATTTTGTAGTTTATGGGCACCTTCTCCTTTAACACACTAAGAACTTCCTGTTGAATATATAAGAAAATGTGTTGCTACCGGTTCAACTCTGCAATTAAATGATGGTGCCCAATTTAGTGTTTTTACTTAATTATAAACCTAAATTCAATACGCTTCCACTGAGCAACAACAACAAATACGCCATATAAAATAAAGAAGCTGCGGCTAAGTAAAAGTAAGGAAGAAATTGTAAGTACGAAAAGTAGTGAAACAATATGGCGAAAATGGCGGACGACGCTACTAGGTTTTTGATACCGCTGTTCACTGGGGACAATTTTAGTTCTTGGTTATTTCGACTCGAATGCTTGTTGGAAGAGAAACAATGTAAGGAAGCAATTGCGAAAGATAAAGAAGTACCGAAAAGTAAAGATGCGGAGCAGGGATGTTAGGGAGCTCCGTAACCGTAACCGAAACTATCGGATATCGATATAAAAAATCATCCGTAACCGTAACCGAATCCGAAATGAAAGTTTCGGATAGTATCGGATAGGGGCGGAGCCTAATTGAGACACGTTATGACAAGTTGTTTTGATCGGCCGACACACAAGCTGCGCGTATTGTTTGTTTTTTTTCTTCTTTGACAAAGTGTTGGTTGTGTTACGGAATCGATTGAATTTGTACAAAATGCGTCCTAAGTCGAGTGCAGTTTGGTCGTTTTTTGATGTAATGACCGATTCCGCAAAATGTAAACAGTGTGGTAAAAGGTTTTCAAGGAAAGGAGGTGCGACTACATCGCTAAAACTTCACCTTAAATCACAACATAGTGATAAGTACGAAGAACTTTTGCTACTGGAAAAAGGTAACCAACAAAATAACCTACAAACAGCCAAGCAGCTGACACCTAAACGGAAGGCCATTCTGAAGCCCTGGATAACACCTGGGCTTATACGTTGTATGCGTTGGCGTGATAGACTACACCAAAAGCATAAAAAGAATCCGGAAAATGTTATCCTTCATCTATCATATAAAAGATATCGCAATTACTGCACTAACATTCTTCATAAACTAAAAAGGACATATGAAAGATCAGAACTTAACAAACATCATAATAACATTAAGAAAACATGGACCATTATTAAACAAATTTGTAACTTTAACAGTAACACTGATTCGCCCTCTGAGTTACTAAATATCAAAAATACTCCAAAAGATTCTGCTGAGTTCATAAATAACTTTTTTGTAAGCGTGGGTAGTTCATTGGCTAACAAAACACTAAACACGTTGGACCAATCTGAGATGGACTTGGCTTCTAAAATTAAGTTGACTAATGGAACCCCCTTTTCAATTACGTTATTGCCTACAGATGATTTGGAAATCAGAAAGATTATTTTAAATATGAAATCCTCCTCAGCCACAGGTCGTGACGGTATATCATCTATTTTCTTTAAGCACGCGGTCCAGTATATAACCCAGCCAATAGTTCATATAACAAATCTATGCCTGGACAGAGGGATTTTTCCGCTCTTACTCAAAGAAGCTATTGTTATTCCTGTCCATAAATCTGGGGATAGAGGCAGTATCGACAACTACAGACCAATATCGCTTCTTCCTGCGTTGGCTAAGATTATAGAAAAAGTTATTAATTCAAGACTCCTAAACTTTCTCGAATCTCATGGTTTACTATCGAACAATCAATTTGGTTTCAGACACAATACATCTACTACTGATGCCATTGAGTCCATGGTGACTCATGTAGTTGAGAAAATGGATAACCATAGGAAATGTCTAGGAATCTATCTAGATTTAGCCAGAGCATTCGATACTGTCTCTATCCCAATACTTATTCGTAAACTGGAGTGTATTGGTGTGCGTGGTGTGCCACTGCAGCTTCTCATAGACTACCTTAGTAATCGAACGCAATCGGTTCGAGTTGGCGGAGAGCTAAGTTGTAGTGCTAGTGTCTCTTTTGGTGTTCCTCAAGGATCTGTGCTGGGCCCAACCTTATTCCTGGTCTACATTAATGAGTTGTGCAAAAAAGAATTAAAAAAACGCTAAAATCGTAACTTTTGCTGATGATACAGTTGTGTTGTTTGACGGCTCGTCTTGGGATGAAGTTAAGTCTCTGGCTGAGCAAGGGTTTAGTGAGATCATTAAATGGCTAAATTCGAATCTCCTGACTCTGAACTATACCAAAACTAAATACATAACCTTTTCCATCCGCAATAATACACAACCATTATTAGACCTCAACCTTAAAGCACACGCCTGTGATGACCCAACAATCTGTAACTGCTATGTTCTAACACCAACAAACTCTGTTAAATATCTAGGATTAGTAGTTGATAGAAACCTTCGATGGACGGATCACATTCATGCCCTTAGTAAAAGAATTAGAAAATTAATGTGTATATTCAAAAAAATCAAACATATAAATGACAACAAGATCATAAAAATGACTTATTTCGCTCTCTGCGAATCTATTATTTCATACGGAATAATATCTTGGGGTGGAACTGATAAATCGAGGCTTATCAAAGTTGAAAGAGCACAACGAGGGGTTCTAAAAGTCGCTTTTAGTAAGAAATTCCGTTACCCAACTATTAAGTTATACGAGGAGTCTAATGTTCTTACGGTTCGTCAACTATATATAAAATATTTAGTTCTTCGCCAAAACACCTATGCTAAATTAGATGTCTCAACCAAAAGACTACAGCATAAAGTTTATATCTCACCCACACTGAACACTAAATTTGCGCAAAACTTTGCATACTTCCGCGGCCCGTATATCTACAACTTAATAAATAAATATACAAACCTCAGTGGGTTATCTAGGCAGTGCTGTAAAATAACGCTGGTTAACTATCTGAGAGGGCTAAACTACAGTTCTACTGAGGATCTTCTTATGATAATAGATTAAAAGGTTAAATATTTTTTATAGCAATAATTGATTAAATTCACTAACTCCGCAGTTTTAGTGGTCTAACCGGCTCACCTCACCG
This sequence comes from Pontia daplidice, assembly GCA_963693355.1. NCBI lineage: Eukaryota > Metazoa > Arthropoda > Insecta > Lepidoptera > Pieridae > Pontia > Pontia daplidice. The sequence goes on along the minus strand of CAVNZL010000016.1, from coordinate 1,201,440 downwards.
GTGTACAAGCGTATACATTATTTTTTATCAATACTACACCTTATGGCGTTCGCATAAGATTCCTGTGATTCTCGGCGCTAACTTGTTTGTATCGTTGACCAACTGCTGCGTACATTAGTTTCAATACTACCTACATGTTCTTGCGGAATTTAATAATTTAGAAATTGTACGAGTACTTATGCAGATCATGATAACATTAGAATTAAAGATTACTTAGTGTTGTTATTTATTTTTGCTGTTGTTTGACTAAGCTTTGATTACCCTCTTGTCATGTAGTGTAATTCTGATCCCAAGCACATAGTGTAGGGCATGCAGGAGGGTGATTAAATGATTAGTACCTATACCTATTTACCTATTCTGGTGATTGTACCTACCTATATTTAACCGTTAAATTGTATTGCTTAACTTTACGTGTTGATAACTTTATGTAAGTAAGTACCTAATTAAGTTAGTTATTTGGATACTGCTTTCCTTACCTATGATAAAATAAATACCTTACTTTCTAAGTGTGTGCTTAAGATGTCCGTAGGGTGGCGTCGAAAGCCATAATACAGGGTTTACCTAGTTTGGTTTTCGATGTGTTTTGTGTACATGTACATTTATTCTCACACTATTATAGTTGTACCTACTTTAAAATTGACGTTGTATACCTACTACCGATGTTTGTAAATGAATAAAGATATTTCTATTTCTATTTCTATTTCTACCTTTACAAGAGTGTAAAAAACAGTTGACACTCAAAGATTCGTTAAAAAATAAAGGTGCCTGGGATGAAACTAATACCAAACAAAAAGAAATTGATAAATTAGTGGCTGAAATGATAGCGTTACAAAACTTGCCATTTAATTTTGTAGAAGGTGTGGGATTTCAAAGATTAGTGCAGGCAGCCTTACCACGTTATAATCTTAGAGGTCGGCAGTACTTTACTAATTTACTGTGCAATGATATCTACAACAAAATGAAGTTAAAGATTCTGGACTTATTGAAACAATTTGAGAAGTTATCATTTACTACAGATGTGTGGTCCGAGCCCAGCGCAAATGTCTCGTTACTTAGTCTTACTGCTCATGGCATCACGAATAATTATGAAAGAGTTTCTATAATACTCAAGTGTGAACAATTAGAGGGTCGGCACACAGGTGAAATTATAGCGAATAATTTAAACAATATTTTGCAAGATTGGGGCTTAAGCAATGAATCAGTTCATTGTATTTTACGCGACAAAGGATCAAATATGATAAAAGCTATGAGAACGGCCAATTTCCCTGATGCAAACTGTACTATTCATCAACTTCAATTATGTGTTAGGTCAGCAATGGAAACCGAAGAATTTATCTCGCCAGTGATTACAAAGTGCAAAAAAATTGCTACTCACTTCCATCACTCACTAATTGCTCAAAATGAATTAAAACAAATTCAAACAGAAAGACTGAAACAAACAGAGTTATGTATCGTTCAGGATTGTTCTACAAGGTAAGATATTTCTATTTTAAACTAAAATAATTTTATATAAATGTTTTTTTTTCTTCTGTACGTTGTTTAATTTCACATATGTTTTATTTATTCACAGATGGAATTCGACTTATTATATGATGGATAGAATATTGAAATTAAAAGACTCCTTGATACTGTATTCGGGCGCGCATACTATACCGATTCCTACTGCTGATGAATGGCTCGACTTGGAAAAGTGTATTGCAATATTAAAGCCATTCGAAGCCATTCACACTACTTAACTCCTGTGTAATTACACAGGAGTTAAGTAGTGCAACTGCGACAATAGCTTCAGTGATTCCTTTAGTCTATACTCTTAAAAACACATTAGAAACAGAAAAGACTAAACAAGACACATCAGAAAACTTTAAATTAATGATTACAAATATGGTCCTTAATATCAGCGTCAGATTTCAGGACATTGAGAATAATAAAATATATACAATAGCTATAGATAGTTCAGCTCAGTCGTGCGCGCGGCCCTATGTATGCGTGGGCTTGTAAATATACAACTTTCATTCGTGTGGCAGTGACGCGGCAGTCGTCGTCCGAGCAAGACTTGTTCCTAACGCTTTTTTTTACGGGTACAGTCGTTTACGAAAATGTCTAGTTCTTCACGGAGAAAATGTTTAAGGAGTCAGGTAAATATTGTTTAATTTTAAATTTATATGTAATTAATATTTATTATAATTCTATATACGAAAAAATACATCCTTGTTGACGTTTACGTATTATTGTTTTAGACTCGAGAAACCATTGCTAAGGTATACGAATTTCTGAAAATAGACGCGAGAGATATATTGGAACTAGTAAGTGATCCAGTTTGCACTTTCCAGTTTGGACTTGCACGTCCAATTTTAATATCGAAATTAAGTGAACATTTAAATAGCGTACGGAAAAGAACAGCAATGGCTGTGGGGGTATCAGAGAGAACAATTACTAATATATTGGCTGAAGGAAAAGAACCTGACTCTAAATTTAAATCTCCGCATAAAGACCTTAAAAAACGTTTAAAGAAGTTAGAATTAGACAACTTTAACGTTGATGTTATACGTTCCACTATTCAAAATTACCATTTAGAACATCGCGAGTTACCTACCTTGCTAAAGTTGAAAAGAATATTTCAAGATAAACTTAACTATGATGGAAGTACTTCGACTCTGCGTACAGCTTTGTTAAAGTTGGGATACAAATGGCGAAAAACTGTGGATAACAGACGTGTTATTATAGAGCGCCATGACATCCAAAAACTACGATTTTCCTATCTAAAAAATTTACTCAGATACCGTCAAGAAAATCGGTGTATCGTATATACAGATGAGAGCTACATCTTAACTAATCATGTGCAAAACAAAGGATGGGGTAATAAAGATGGACCACCCTTAAAGAGAAACCTGTCGAAAGGACAAAGAATTATCATTGTGCATGCTGGTTCAGAACAAGGTTTCGTACCTAACGCACTATTGACATACAAAGCAAATAGTGTTTCTGGTGATTATCACTCTAACATGAACGCAGAAAACTATGAAAAGTGGCTAAAAGAACGTCTAGTACCGAATCTTCCACCTAACTCTGTGGTTGTGCTTGATAATGCCTCATACCATAACGTTCAAAATGACAGAGCCCCAAATTCTAATTCCAAAAAAATAGAAATGCAGAGATGGCTGACAGAAAAAAATATAGCTTTTAATCAAGATATGAAAAAAATTGAACTGTATGATTTGATTAAAAAAAATAAAGAAAAACATATCTGTTACAAGATTGACGATATACTTCACCCATATGGCATAAAAGTTCTTCGACTGCCACCATACCATCCTGAACTAAACCCCATAGAAAATGTGTGGGGAATTTTAAAAAATTATATTGCCTCGCATAATGTCGACCAAAATGTGACGGAAATAATGAAACTCATAAATGAACGTTTGAGTCAAATTGATGAAGGGATATGGGGTAATACTTGTCGACATGTACAAAAGAAAGAAGAAGAATACTATAGACATTTTGACATGGAGTCAGAATTTATAATTAACCTTGGTGAGAGCAGCGAAACCGAAAATTCATCATTTGATTTTTCAAGTAGCGATTCAGAATAATGTTCAATAAATAAACATAAAATTACGAAATAACTGTTTTTTTTTTTTAAACCGGATATAAACCGTAAATAACTGTATTTATATTTGTGCCTGACTGTACCTCTTGTCACGCACACAAAGTCACTGTATATGTACAAGATTTACCCACACATAGGGCCGCGCGCACAGCTGAGTTGAAAGTATTATACTTATCTAGATCCACGCTACAAGCTCAAGTTTTTCAATGAAATTACTAAGGAACAAGTACAGACAGAGATTCTAGGAATCGTTGGGTGTTCAAGAACTTCTCATGATGAAGGTCCTTCTTCACCAAAGAGATCACGGACTCAGCTGCCATCAACAAGTTCATACATTCAATCTTGTCTAGCTGAAATATTAAGCGCAAGTGACGAAGAAGAGCACGTAGGTGGTGATGAGGATGATACAGTACCCAAATCAATTAATTGTCAAAAAAGCATTGTTAAATGAATACAATAGAGAGAAAAGGTTGACACTCAGTGAAAATCCACTTTTATGGTGGAAAATGCATACGAAGTACAACAGTTTAAGTGCTTTAGTCAGACAGTACCTCTCTCCACCGCCTGGCAGTGTACCGAGTGAACAGCTTTTCAGTGCTGCTGGGTTAATTTATGATCCTTTAAGAAATAGACTTTCTGGTGATAAGGCTGCGAAATTACTTTTTGTCAAGTATAATTTACCTTTGATAAAATTTGATTATTGAAAATGTTTAATGTTATTATAAATTAATGTAAGACAATGTATGATTAAGTTCAGAATAAAAAAGGAAGATATGATTATTACGTTTGCACAAATTATAAAAAAGGAAGCTATGATTGTTATGTTCGACTTAAATTATAGTTATAGTAAACATAATTTAATTCTGATTTCAATATTTTCTTTTAATACGAAATTACTGATTCAGTATAAGTAATAATTTTGTTATTACATTTTCATTTTAGGTGTTTTTGATCTAAATCATCTAAAATTTAGATAATACTCAATATAATATAATTATTTATATTTATTTTTATTTTAAATAGCTGTAATAATTACTCACAGACTGATTGTAATTCCTGGCAAAAACGAAATAAAACTACTTTATTACCTATTAGTATTTTACTTTTAAAATTTCTTAAAAATATAATATCCGTAACCGAAACTAACGGATAATCCTAAATAATTTATTATCCGTATCCGTAACCGTATCCGGTATAATAATCATTCCTGTATCCGTAACCGAAATTTCATATCCATAACATCCCTATTTCATATTACAAAAAAATATTATTATTTATGACAGCTGCAAAAGGAGACAACCCTAAAGCAACATCAGTTTATCAAAGATTACTAAATCCCAATAGACTAATATAAAAACAGTTCTACGCGAAAAACCCACAACCACTCGTTTTGTTGTTCATGTAACATCCTGATGATGCTCCGGTGTCGGAGCGAATCATGCGTCGAGTGGTTGTGGGTTTTTCGCGGAGTACTGCTTGTATATTGGTCTATTGGGATTTTGTACTATGGACTTCCGCAAAGTAACGCCTGATTCTATGAATTATAAATAAGCATTAATTAGACTAAGGTATTTGTAATAAAAGCACCCAAGACTCCAAATATTACAATTTAGTGTCAGAAATGGGATGAATGATAAGGGATGATAATAAATCCTCTTTGTCTCGAAAAAACAAAATTTGGAGAAGAAAGAATTGAGAGCTGTCACACCAGTCTTCGAGACTGTGTTTTCCGAGAGTACAAGCCCTCAGTTCATCAGAGCAAGTTCGTCGGTGCAGTACTACATAGTGGTTGCGCTATCACCACCACTGCCGCACACGTATAAAGAACCATGAATCACACGGAACGAGATTTCTACAGTAAAGACCGTTAAAAGTAAGTTACGTAATTAAGAATAGTTATTTTCTTTGAGAAGCGTATTATTATATTTAAATTTTAAAATGCAGACATTTGAAGGAAGGAATTCATCGATATTAATTTGGCAGAACGAATGATTCAATACTATAACGGTGATAAGTCAAATTTGCACGTTTTTTATCGATAACTGTAGTAATGCTTACGATCTTTTAAATCCCATTTATAGAATTGCATTTGTTAAGGTAATATTAGGTCAACACTGGTTAATAGAACCTACTACTTACTTAGTTACTTCTTGGAAGCACTTAAAAGAACACTTGCTAGAAAATTATTCTGAAAAACCTACCTTAGGACAATGGCAATTAGAGCTTAATTCGTGTAAGCAAAATCATGGTGAAACAGTTTAGAGTTGAAAATTGTTATATTAAATTAATTAAATCTTTAAATCCAAAGTTTACAAAAGAAACACGTGAATCTAATATAGAACTGTTTAAAGATCAGGCTTTAAATATCTTTAATAGTGGTCTTCTGCTACAATAGCATATTTTATTAAAATCACAAAAACCATCAACTTTCGAAGATGCGGTATTAATAGCAATTTCAGAAGAGCAGGAAATAAAATCTCTATAGGAAATGAGTAGTAGACAGAAGTATAACATGGCTTTAAAGAGATGTACCAATTGTAATAAAAGTAATCATTTAGCATATCAATGTAGATTTCATCCGTTAATAAGAAAAATACAATCTAACATACCTAATAATAATAATATACCTACTCGTTTTAACTGCCTGAAAAGGAGTCATATATTGTTGGAATAAACGTCCGAACAATAATTATTTCAGGCGTAATTATTATCAAACAATAATGGCCGATATAGGCATAACCATTATAATAAAATGAATGCGAGCAAAGATAATAATAAGTCTTTAAACTCCAACGGTCCGAGGCCAGCGGCCAACGCAAGGACTCTAAATATGACTCAAATATGTATAAAATTAGAAGCCAAAGATATTTTGCACAATAAAATTGAATTTTAAAATGATATGGGAGCAGAAGTTACACTTATTAAAATTCTTTAGAGGGAGAAACGTTAATTTACCAAGATACAATTATAAAATTAAAAGGGATTGATAAGGATGCAAACCCAATCAATACGCGTGGTTGTGTATCCTTTGAATAAGCGATAATCGAGTTGAGAATACTCTTCACGTAGTATCAAACAACGTTCCCATTCTATGTAACGATATAATAGGTAGCAACTTCTTATCAAAAACAAACGCGATAATAAGTTACGCGTTTTTAATAAAGAGTATATAATCGAGATTCAAAAAGATAATTCGTGTGAAGTTATAATTTATGTGAAAATGAAAGTTATAATGGGATATATCAAGATGTTTTGAAAGAAAATATGAGTGAAAATTATAATAAATAATTTGTATGAAGAAAAGAGTTTATTTAACAGGTCGGAGCGATATAGAAAATAGTATCTATGAAAGTGAATACAAAGTTTTAAATTGCGAAAAAGATAATGAAAACTGTATGAAAAACAGTAACGAGAACGGAAATCACGATGAAATTAATAATGAAATGGTTAAGTTATTTAATAAAAATACGAACAAAGGAATTATTATGCGTGATCGAGAAATAATGAATAATATTTTTGGTATCGAACCGAGGTATGAAAAAGTTAATTTTAATTAGAGATGACGACAACCCTAATATTGGTGAAGGAAAAATATCGAAACCCATTCAGTTGTCAACGGGTGTTTATTAATGTCCAAGTTTAGTTAAAAGTCACAAAAAAAGGTATTTACGATGTGTTTAAATACAATTGATAAAGAAGTTGAGTTAAATCATATTTTCATTAGAGCCTATAGTTACAAATGATTCAGAAACAGTGGTATTGGTAAATAAGATAGAACTTTGGATTTAGCATCTGGATTTCATCAAATCAAATTGAGCCCTCAAGATCAAGCCAAGGCGGCGTTTAGTGTTCCTTTAGGTTATTACGAATACACTAGAATGCCCTTCGGTTTAAAGAATGCTCCGGCAACGTTTCAACGGTTAATGAATAATGTATTAGTCGGTTGCGAAGTTCGCCGATTAGGCGAAAGCATTATCGAAGATGATCAATATATCATGTATCATAGAGGACAAACTAAAGGCATGGGGTAGGATTTTTAGTCAAGTAAAAAATATAGAAAGAAAATAATATAATTCGAAGGAATATCTGAGAGATTATGAATAGAAATTGAATTGCCAAATATACCACAACTCGCAATAATCCAATCCTATGCATCTACTGAAAGGAATTCTTTGGAGGAGGCTTTTACCCTAGAGGGATCCATATAATACAGACATGTTTATTTTTTTATTATATTTATATCACTGTCATGTCGTTCTAAAAATGTTTGTATTTATGGAATTAAATAAAGCTATTATTATTATTATTAGTCGGTTTACAAGGAATTAAATGCTTTATGTAGCTTGATGATATTGTGGTATATGGAAGCTCATTATAAGATCATAATATTCAATTAAAAGACGTTGTTGAAAGAATTTCACAACATAATTTAATATTGCAACCGGACAAGTGTGAGCTTTTGAAAACCGATGTTATGTATTTGGATTATTTAATCACTCAGGAAGGTGTAAAACCAGATCCGAAGAAAATATAATCACTAAAAAAAACCAGTTCCAAATAATCCTAAACAAATTAAAAGATTCTTAGGACTAGCTGTTTATTACAGACGATTTATTAAATACTTTAGTAAACTCAGCCAAAAAGCTTTTTAAAAAAGATGTACCATTTATTTGGACTAGCCCACAACAAAATTATTTTGAAACTTTAAACTATGCCAAGAACCTATTTTGAAATATCCTAACTGTTCTGAAACATTTAATTTGACAACAGATGCGAATAGAAAGTGTGCTATCTCAAGACACAGGATGCGGAGATCTACCAATTACTTATGCCAGTCGAGTTTTAAATAAAAGTCAAATTAATTATTCTACATCTGAAAAATAATTACTGGCTATTGTCTGGTCTGTAAAACACTTTAGGCCTTGTCTGTATGATGGCAAATTTAATATAATAACCGATCATAAGCCATTAAATTGGCTAATGAATGTTAATGAATAAAAATTTTTGAGATTGAATGGAGTGCGAGACTTGGGTGTATACTTTGATAGTAAGTTAACATTTCGTACTCATTATGATGAAGTGGCTACCTATGCACAGCAATTGTTAGGGTTTGTTTTGCGCATAACAAAAACCTTTAAGAACCGAATAACTACACTTGTTTGTATAGCAGTTTAGTCAGAAGCATTATAGAGCAAGCTTCTGTTATATGGTCACCTTTATTGAAAGACTTGAATGCTGTCAAAAACGATGTCTTAAGGCGGTTTGTAGACGAAATAATTTTTTTAGGCAACTTAGCACTTATAAAAGTAGACTTAAGTACTTTAGCACTATATTTACGCCGTGATGTAGCTCTTTTAGTCTACCTGAATAAAATTACGAATTCTTTAGAAGATTATCCCCAGCTGCTGTCATTAATTGATATAAATTCACTCCATCGTTGTCGTAGAGCTAACTCAAATCAACAATTTATTAGTCGTTCACAACGTTATTTACCGAGATTTTTCACTCCCAGCCATCTTAAATGATATTTGAAGTGGAAAAGGCTTTAGTTTTATGAAAAGAATTGACTTGAGAACTTTAGCATGCACTCACTATAATTACGGCGTGATGTGTCTCTTTTGGTGTACCTACATAAAATTATAAATTCCTTAGTAGATTGTCCCCAGCTGCTATCTTTAATTGATATTAATACACTCCATCGTTGTCGTGGAGCCAACACGTTTCAGCTAAATGTATATAAAAACAACACTTCGTATTATAACCCCTTAGTTCGAATGCGAAGGTTGTACAATACTTTATCGGCTAACAAAGTTGACGTATTTTGCGACAACATAAGGGTATATAAAATAAAAATTATTGATGCCCTATCGGAGCTGGAGAAGGTATAATATGTAATTTTCTTTGCTTTGTTTGTGTATATGTCTGTTGTTTTTTGTTTTTGTTTTTAGTTTAGTATAGTTTTTTATATTTAGTTTTGTATATTTTCCAATATATATTATATTATTGTAGTTTTATAATTTTGGCTATTTCTAATTGTTTATATATCACAGTGTTGGTCGGTTGACTGTACTGATGCTTTTTGCTTTCCTCGTTCCGATTGCCGGTTGAATTAAACGTACCAGTAATGGACAAAAAATAAATAAAACTTCCCGAATACAAGACCGATTGAGTGCATGATGGGACCCAGCACCATTTAAGTAAGCAAGAGTAAAACATTTGAGAAATCTGGATCAAAGAAATGTTAGATAAACATAAACATAACATCCCCGTCACAAAAGAGGAATTATTGGACAGCGTCCAACGTATGATTGTCGACAAAAACCAAGAAACTCCTTTCAAAGATCACAGATCTGGCAAAAAATGGTATGCATCATTTCTTAAACATTATCCTACGAGAAATGGTTTTCAAAAGTTGAAAGTGATCTCAAAGAGAGAGGTCTAATCGATCTTCTGAAACATCCTGAAAGAATTTTTAACACAGACGAAAATGCTTTTTTCTTAAATCCTGGTTTTGACCAGGACACGTTCTTGCTAGAAAAGGCGATAAAAATGTGTATTCTTTTTCAGGCGACGACATGGGAAATCTAACTGTTTTGATAAGGAAATGCCGAGGGAGAGATAACACCTACTCTAGTTGTATTTAAATATGCAAGAATTCCATCATTAGTTTCAGAAAATTTCCCCGATAACAATGGCATTGATGTAATTTTGATCTACTCTTGAAGACTCCCATAGACAAAATTTCTACCGAAACAATGATAAATGGATTCCGCGCGGGGGGTCTGTACCCATTTGGCCCAGAGAACGTTGACATGACCAAAATTAAAAGTTAAAACCGCATAAAAACTTAAGACTCTCTACATGCCAAAACATTTTTTTGGAAATATTAGAGAATAAAATTAAAACGACTTCGTCTACAGACAGACAAGCTAATGTTTTTCAAAGATATATATTACAAAAGTCACCCTGAGCTAAACTTTTACCTGATGATGATGTATCTCTATATTTCATATGGACCACTAGTCAAACTGATGTAGGGAATACAAAGTCTTCAATACCCGATTCAGTAACGAATAATCAAAATGCCAATTCTCTAAGTGAAATCAGATCTATTCCTGTTTTGCTTCGTAACACAAATGATTCCGAACCCGGCAATTTTTCACATATCAATTGTTTGTCCAAAGATGAGTCAACATCCACAGTCTCGGTGGATGAGCCAAATCCTGCACCAGAAACTAATAACCCAAATGACAACGAGTCTTATAAAGAAAAGCGAACAGATTAGTTACTAATTTACTTCAGATCTCAATACTTCGAATATGAAAAATGTAGGTCAAAACATTGGTATTTACTTACCACAATGCAGTCAAAAAACACCTATTAAAATAGTAAATTTTGGTACTTCAAACTACGTGATTCCATCTCCTTTTAAACGAAATCTTTTAAAAGGAGATTAGATGAAATAACAAAGAATAAAAAACGCAAACTAAAAGAAAAAATACCAACAAGCCCTGCATGGAAGGCCTACAATGTTAAAAAAGAAGAAAAGAAAAAGATACAAATGGAAGGAAAAGAATTGCGTGCTTAAAAAAAGAGAGGAAAAGAAGCTTGAGAATATAAGCTGAAAAATTCCCCCACTATACTTAAGGTAATAGAAGATTAACATTACATTTCATAGCTGTATTATTTGTATAACTGCACTGTTCCAAAAAATATTTCAGGATTTAAGAAAAATAAGAAAATGTTTGTCACTGTTAGGAAATTCATGGCATCTAGAAACAACAAGTATTGGCTTTAAAATGCTACAGACCTAGAAGTTCTGTTTAATGTTAAAAAAAAATCCACAATATTAAATGCAAGTAAATATTAGAAATGTTAAAGGACAATTCCGCCATTTTTTAGCACTCCTCGATACCGAATAATCTCTTACGGCGCGAAAGAATATGTCAAACGAAGTGAACTGTCAAATTACAAGTATCCGTTTTGGCCACTGTATTTCATAGATTATAAACGAGTATCACAGTTAAATACAACTTCTCAATATATTTCGTCTGCATGATATATGAAGCAGTCATAAATTACCTAAATCAATACAATTTTAAAAGTTTTAATACTGAAAATGAAAATTTCACCGTGACTACAAATATTTCAATACAGACTATTGATATCATTATAATTATAAATTTACGGATTTCTTACAATTTCCGTAACTTGAGCGTATTATATCTCAGTCGGTGATGATGATGAATACTATTGAACAACCACCATTCCTCCTCACTATTTTACTAGATTTCTAACTCAAACGATGATGTTAACTATAAAATTGTCACAATACCTTCATGGTGATGATCAAGCAGAAGCATGAGTCGGGGCTGGGTGTAAGATCGTCTACCTCAAACGAGGATCACTTAAATGGACAATTGATGATAATATCATATGTCCAAACGTAAGAGCATTTCTACCTCAAATGATGATGACTACAATTGTACCCTCACAATGGCACCGTGTTGTTCATCGGGCACGCCATGCACCCGCCTCGTGTGTGCTCGTACTTTATTTGGCTTCTCGAAGCGGTGTTCACATATTGGACATAGATAGCCATATCGTTTCCCTGTGTGCGCGTTGTGCTTATGTATTTGTAGGAACTTTTTCGATTTCAACTTTTTCGGGCACATGTCACACTGAAACAATATTTTATTGCAGACATTTTATCAATTATTTATTTGAACAAAGTGAACATAGACATCCTTACAACAATGTTTTTCTTGTTTACGTATACATAAAACATGTTACATGTCATGTTATAATTTATCATACTATTTCACATCTTATACAATTTTGTATAAAAATCTTACACAGTATTGTAACAAACGATTGAACCAATTTTTATATTGTTTCTTACCAGTGTATTTTAAAAAATTGTGTCATTTAATAAACTTGTCTTGCAAAATAACATTGGAAGTTAAATAACCTTTTGAAAATATAGAATCATTTAAATATATTATAAGCAGAGGTCGTGGTAGGCGGTTCCGATCATACCCCAAATGTATAATAGAGAGGTCTCGGTAGGCCTCGAACGCTAAGTCGGCTTCCGGACGTTGATAGGAAAGGTGGTTTGTATCGGAGCTGCATACTGCGAGTTCGTTTTACGTTGTTTTAGTGCCTTGGTATTGTGTGATTAATATAAGGTTATCGGCTGTTTTAAATAGTTAAGTTATGTTGTTTTGTCAGTATAAGTTTTAATGTTAATTTAGTGTGATTTATGGAATACCATGTTTAGGTTATTTCGAATTGTTTTATTTTTATTTTTGATTATCACTTCTGGTTGCTAAAAATATATTTTATATTGATAATCTTCTAGCCTTATCCTTCATTAACCTATTTCAGGCCAAACTAGAACTATCCTTTTCTAGTTCCACAAAATATAACATAAAAACTTACTTGAAAGTTCTTCTCAGGTAAATGTATAGCTATATGTTGCACAAGAGTAGATCTACGATAGAAGCTTGCCCCACAGTGATCACAAATATATGGTCTTTCACCAGTATGCCTACGCTCATGTATCTGCAAAAAGTGGACAATCTATAGTTTATTTGGTGATACATAAATAAGGTATCGAATTAATAATATAGTTTTCTTTAATTAATATATGCGGTGTGATGTTGTCACAATCTAATTAGTGAAGTGTTCGATATTGAAAATATATGTTATGGGTAATGTTACATGATAGACTGCAAGTACAAAATATTTTAATTTACACAATAAGCTTGAATAATGTTACAAAAATCTATAGTATATATAACCATAACATATTTAAACTCACCGTCGACCACAGGACTTTGGTTGGTCAATGACCTTCAGGTTACAGAAATAACAGAACTACCAAATTTTGACATACCACATGAAATATTTATGAAAATTCATGCCCTATTATATGAGTACTATAAAAACTATACTATTGTATATGTAAATTTGACTTAAACACTAATATTAAATAAATGTTAAAACTATATTCATAATACATCAAATCAAAACAACTATGATTAAACAAGAAATGCTTATGTCAAACATGAATATTTAAATTTAAGCAGATATTTAGAGTATACTTAGGTGTAAATATAAGATATAGAAAACTTACAATGAGTGCCTCTTTTGTAGCTGAACTATATTCGCAGTAAGCACACTTATGTATTTTACCCAAACCATGTCTAGCTCTTTTATGCTCTTGTAATTGGTTGTTATTCCTACACCGCTTACCACAGGCCTAAAATATTCTATCAAATTAATATTTTAAATTACATTAAAGGGATCTTGTATTGACATTTTCCTATTGATTGTGTGCACATAAATAGATCAATGAAAGTGACACAAAAATATTTGTTTTACAGTACATCTTTTATTTGTAATGTCATTTCTTTTTTAGGCATTTATTTTTGCTTTATAAAAAGGTGAAATTAAAAATTTTACATCTTGTTTTAAGACTACATATATTTTATATCTTCTGTTTAAGTTAACTCAATTCAATATGAATTCTGACAAAGTCAATTTAGGCACTGACATTTATACAAGAGAAAATGTATGTAACGTACCTCACAAACACAGAAGTTTGTATGAAACCGCATGTGTGCTCTATATGTTGCCTTCATGCGAAATTCCTTGTTACATGTATTACATTTATAGGATGTAGCTATAGGAACTTTTGCACGCTTTTGCTTGAGAAGGGTTTTCTAAAAAATCAAAATGTTCTTTAAAATTAACAGTTATCAATGTGGATATATTAATTGTTCAAATACAATATAATGGTGTTTTTCTTACCACAGCTATTAAGGACATTTTATAAAGTTACAACATGAAGAAAGAGGATCATTCGTAACTAAAGATGTTATACACTGATTTCATAACTACTATTAATTATATAGAAAAGCTATAGAAAGTATAATAGATCATATAAATATAAAATGTGTTTGTATCCTAAGGTATGAATTACTGTTTTAGGAATATTTCATGATTCATTAAAATAATAAGTAACCTTAAAATGTCTTACCTGTTTAACTTTCTTTGGTTTTACTTCATCAAGATCATTGCTGTGAAAACCATCATCATAATAATTACAGCTAAAGTCATTTGCTTCAATATGATTTTTTTTCTCACATATTTCTTCAGTTTTTATATCATGCTTTTTCATATTTAACAAAGCTTTTTCTGCTTTATGACTTTTTCTACGGAACTTTAATGCCATTCGTATAACATCTGAACACATTTTGCATATTTTTTGTGATAATCCATCTTGGTAATTGATCTGGAATCAAGTCAATTAATTTTATCATAACTTAATTGTTACTGGGTTCTGGCTAATTACTGATTAAATTATTTTATAAAACACTTTCAAAATTTAGTTTACCGAAACATACAACGATAAAACAAAGGATATGTAATGAAGCTCGCTGTTCTGATTAAATATTGGTACTGGTTATTACAATATTATTTGTTGAAATGATCTTATTCTACCTTCAAGCCTGTAGTAAGCTTTAAATCTTGCGTGCGTTTTAAAATTGTTTCCTTATCAACGAATATGTCACTAAGATTTTCAGTATTGAGACAAGTCCTACAATAATCCATTTCAGAAGATTTCATTACAGTTTGCTTTCTCACAATACGTCGTTTACTAGCCAAACGATTCATCATCAATAAAATTGGCACCATTTTACATTTCTAAATTCACAACATTAAATATACACATCGGAATATTCCCATATATTTTATGGTTATAAAAGTTCATATTTATATTCACACAAAAAGGATTATTTCTATTATTTTAAATTCATTAAAAAAATACCACGAATAAAACACGACGAATAAAAAGTAAACAATGGATAGTTATTAGTTGAAGCAAGGGTATAAAAGGACAGATAAAATATTAGTTCAAAATACAGATAAATTAACTTTATGGTCAGATTGCTGCACAGAATATGATATGGCTAATACTTTTATTTAGCTACTTTGTTTTGTTAGACCACTATTAAGTATAACGTTTCTGAGGTCGCCACGGTGAAGAGGCACAACATTTTTAAAAATTGGTTTCATCGAATTATGATGTGCATGTACGTAAACAATAAATTCATGTATGACCTTAAAAATTATTTTATTTGGTGCTTTAAAATTTTAGCGCGCTACACTTGTAAGGATAGTTTAGTTTATTTTAAAAATTTAAAATTTTGCTTATCCTAATATAGTAAAGGAGAAGGTTTGTACGGACATTTACAATTCTTTCGCGTTTCTTATTTTACAAATTTGTGTGGATTTTCATCAAACCGCCTGTATGAAATCAAAGTCCTATAACGATCATGAGCCTTTTCTCGCCTTTATCGTTTTAGTTTTTATTGTTTAATGTTTTATTATATATTTTAATAAACGTCTAAAAAAGATATATCTTTTTACATTCATTCGGCTAATAGACTAGAGAAAAAAAGGATTACAAAATAATTGTTTTTTTTTACATTGCATACGTCTTAATCTGTGAAAACAATTAAATGTCAAATGCTGTTATGCTGTAGCCTGTATGTAAGGAATACTAATTAGGAAAAAATAAAATAAATACATATAAGTATTCGTTTTCTTCGATACATAAAATAAAACTTATATCGCAAGGCTATAATATTTGTATTAATTTACAACACACAGAAAAAAAATATAGTGATTAAGTTTTTTTAGGAAACATTTGTTTAAGATATATTAAGATGAGCAGTGTCAACAAATAGCCCTCGCGTTTTATATGTTATTAATATATTATCTTTTAATATGCTGCCCTTTCTTCTACTTATGAATCGGTTAAAGAGCAGCCATTGCGATAAATTACAATTAGAACTTTCAGAATGCTGTAGGACCTGTTTAGGATCGGAAAATTTAACTGATATTTTTCAATCTAAACATTTTATAATGAAACGTATGCAACAACTTAAGTTGGCTACTGGATTACAGGTAACTGTGTTTTAAATTATATATACTATAATATTAAGTAATGTTCAATTTTACATAATCTTAGCTTGCTGAGATTGTCTTAATTCAAATCTGTTTGTAGTGAATTACTAATATAAGTTTTTATTAAATAGATCTATAATTAAAATTATTAAATAGACTGCTACTTTAATAATAATATGTTAATTATAATACAAACTATATATATATAATTTATTGCAGATAAAGTACAATGATGGATTATCACAGAAAATATGTTCACAATGTTTAGATATGATGCAAACAGCTTTAAAATTTAGACAAATAAGCTTAAAGGCGCAAGACACACTGCTTGAAATGAAACAATATAAAAGATCTGATGAAAATAGATTGAAAATGAAAATTGAGAAAGATAGTGATACTTTTGAAGAAGTAGATATTGAATTTGGAGATAATACAAATGTACATAGGAAAATTGCACATAATCCTTATAACAAAAATCTTAG
Source organism: Pontia daplidice (assembly GCA_963693355.1). Classification (NCBI taxonomy): domain Eukaryota; kingdom Metazoa; phylum Arthropoda; class Insecta; order Lepidoptera; family Pieridae; genus Pontia; species Pontia daplidice. The sequence goes on along the minus strand of CAVNZL010000016.1, from coordinate 1,184,373 downwards.
GTTAAAAATGCCAAAAATGGTTAGTTTATGGGATTTATTTATTATTTGTGAATTATATTGAAGTACCATTTGTTTTTCCCTATTAGTAACGAAGTTGAGTGAATATCTTTCTGAAAATCAATAAGTATTCATAGATTTTAAGACATTTTAACATATTTTACTCAGTACCATAAAATTGTTCATAACAAGTTCTCTATTGACCTACTTGTAGGTAAGACCTATACACAAAAATTGTCTATCCCTTATTATTATTTTGATGAAAGTTTTACATAAATGTTTTTTATATAATTAAAAAAAAATACATTCTATTGACTAATCACCATCAAACAAAACATGCTATTGTTTCTTATTCTAGAGAAAAAATAGAAATAACCCTTTTTTATTTACTTGACTGTTCTACTGATACATAATTTTGTCTGCCCTGCCTTATTTATCTTTACAAGTAATGCATAAATCACAATTTATTTATTGATCGAGAATTAGACTATGGAGATTTGTTTTCTTTATTTGTAATGTAACCTTTTATAATGTAACCTCTGCTCTGTTTCAGAAGCAAAAGGTTAGGAAAAAGAGAATCTCCATGCAAATACCAAAAGCAGATTCCTATACATGTCCAGTTTGTCAAATGGTTTTTACAATTAAAACTTCATTCTCGCAACATGTGAGATATCACTATAACCCATATGTTTGTGAGGTAAATAATCGACAAAATTGAAAATGGTAATTTTTATTAGTAATACATTATAACAGTATAAGTATTTAAGTTGATTCAGTGATTGTGTGAGAATTTCTTATAATTCTAACATACATTTTTGTACAATAAATTGGAATGTTTGGACTGCGGAACTTATATATTTCCTAAACACAGATAAGAGTGAAAATTTACTCAAATTTAAAAATTCATTTTATTTTAAATTATTTTGTTATTTATTTTAATTTATTTTTTGCCACTGTATCAAAGGTGTAGAGTTCACAAGAATTGTGGTAGAAGCTGCGTTATTCTTTTTAAACAAAAAATATTCTTTATAAAATCTAATTAATTAATTTAACTAAAGAATCATTAACAAAAATTAACAGACCTAACGAAATAAATTTAGCTTTATCTTGACTAACACTTGAATTATGGAAGCTGGTTTTGAAAGGTTAGCAATAGCGAAGTCTGTAGTCGATGAAGCAACTACTTTATTGTCCAGGTGTGCAAATCAAGTCTATATAATGATACACTCTGTATTTACTTAATTATGTGTTTACTGGAGATTGATCCCATAAATAATAATATACAAAATAGCTACTAATAATAAATGATAACCGGACTGTGTAATTTGAAGGGTCGGGTGTGATATAAAAAATATGTATTTGGCAGTTGTGTTAGCACCCATAATACAAGCTATGGCTTACTCTGTGGCTAACCGTTTGATAACTCTGTTTGTAATCACTGAAACAGTTTTACTGAGTTAAATGAAATTTTGCTGGTAGTAATCTGAGGTGTTTTTATACAGCTGTGTGGGAAGCGATGTAGGTCAATTTCGACATTGGAGTCCCATAAGCGGGCGAAGCATGGCCTTGAGAAAATTTACAAATGCGACCAATGTGGGAAGGAATTCGCCTATCGCGAAGCTTTTCAGGTAAGCAATAACGATTTTTAGAGAGTTATACAGTTTGTATTTAAAAACTGAAGTGGATAAATCAGTAACTACTTGTTCTAATTTTATACGAATAGGTATGGTCGCAGAGATTTTTGGTACATAATTTCACAGAACAAATAAATATTTAAAGGGTACAGTTACTACAAGAAACGTGATTTTGTTTCTAACATTCGGAATAAACATAATTTAAAAAAAAGGTAAATTCCGGGATCAAAGTGGGATTCGGAATTTTGACCAATATGCCTTATTTTCCTGTGCCTCTGATCATTCGCATTAACAAGTTTCACATAGAAATTTAATGGAAATGCAGTTGTTTATGGTTCAGTGTAAACTAAAAGAAAACTAAATCAAGTCTTATGTTGTTAAATTTGTTTTGTACTAAGAGCTCTTTAAGATGTAAGGAACTCTATAATTTTGGTATAAATTGAATCTAAGATGTTGCCCTGGGATGCGATGTACCAACATGCAAATTTAAAACGGTTTCGGAGATTAGCGCATACGAGCAGAGAGAATCCGGGAAAATGGGGGATACCGTGAGCCCGTTTGTAAAAATCCTTCCGGTTTTAGTCGATACCAACTCCGGGGCAATAAATACAGATAACACACAACCTCTCTGCAGCTGTGACACTTATTTTGACAATTAACACCTCTTGTCTTCAGTCTACCGTACACGCACGCTGTAAAGCACGCGAAACGTCGGAAATATTTTTAATAATGTAAATAAATTTTGCAAAAATACATAACTCAAATCCGTTACTAAAGTGTTTTTCTTTAAATGAGTAAGATTTATGTTAATAAAATAAATATTAGGATACGACATGTTCTATTCCGCTCACATCCCCATGAGGTGTTTAGATTTCTGCACTCAGATATTTTCTCTACAGTTTTACAACACTAGACAAAACTTATAGATACACGGCCGAACGCACACGGGGGAGAAGCCCTACATTTGCGACATATGCGGGGCCGGGTTCCACAGACGCGGGACTTTTGTCCAGCATTTGGGTATACACAATCCAGAAAACACGTTTCAAGTGAGTATCAATAAAGAGGCAACTATTTGAAGCTTATGTTTTGGTATGTATTTATAATGTCAACTGTAGTAATTCGTGTTTTTTTATATAAAACGGGCAAACGGGCAGGAGGCTCACCTGATCGTAAGTGATACAGACGCCCATGGACACACAATGCCAGATGGCTTACACGTTGCCGGCCTTTAAGTTAATACAATTAACGGTTCCTAAGTCGTAATACTCCGGAAATATCTCTATTAGCAGCTCATATTTTTCTGTTTCAGTGCGATTTGTGCCCCACCCGCGTCAAGTCCCTACAGTTCCTGTATTCACACAAAAACAGAGTGCATTCGGGCAAAAGGTATCGCTACATTTGTCCCATATGTGACCGGCGATTCGATTTGCCCACGAAAGTTAAGAAGCACGCCTCAGAAGAGCACAGAGTTGGGGAAGGGGATTTAGGGCCTATTGTTAGGATCAATACTTTTCAAAACGCACAAAGTACGAAGCGGACATCGGTTTCGCGAGTGGACGAGTAAAATTACATGGCAGTATTAAGAGCAAACCGGCATTTACAAGCCACGCGTGATTTACCACACTTGCCTTCTTTCAAGCAAGCATTTAAAATGTTTAGACTAATGTCAAAAACGTATTGTATTACATACGGGAGACAAATTGTGTTACAAATAATTGTCGAATAATAATAAAGATCTTAAATGAATTTATTGTTTCTTTAAATATTTGTGTGAATTTCGTTCATTTTCATGAATGACCTCAGAAACTAGTCATACGCTTCAACGTGAGATAGAGAGAGAGATATAATTAATTGAATCAGGCGTTACTTTGCGGAAGTCCATAGTACAAAATCCCAATAGACCAGTATGAAAGCAGTACTCCGCGAAAAACCCACAACCACTCGACGCACGTTTCGCTCCGACACCGGAGCATCATCAGGAGATGTTGCCTTTACAAACAGCGTTCGATGAGTGAACGCAGAACGCTGCAAACCCTCCCTTTTTATACACTTCTACCCCCACCAAACCCCCCATGAATATATTTGAATTATATACACAACTTTAATAAGATCCCATTTAGTCTTAAGCACAGTAATTTTGCTCGCAACTGGATTCGAAACCGGACCTGTTGGCCACTAGTTCGTCCAGCGAAACTTACTTTTGTTGAGAAAGTTATTAAAGGCAAAATAAAAAACGATATATTATGCAAAATATATATTTCATACATCAATAAAATAACATCGATTACAAGGGAATTGGTCCCAAACGAAATACTCGCTTACAGGTTCATCGACCTCTTAAACATTATTGTATATAAGTAGACATTAAATAAAAAACGGACCTCAGCTAAATAAAGAATTGTAGTGAGAAATCGCCATGATTGGTATCGGAATGCAATAACTTGAATAAACTCGACAAAATCAACTACTTACGATAAAAATGGTGGATTAATTGTACTTTTCAATATCTTTACTACAAATTGATTTCAAGACTTAAAAATAAGATTTAAATAAAATGTATGTAAATCTATAGCAAAATAATGATGGAATGTTTTAATGACCAATTTGTTTGTGACGTCAGGAATGCAAAACAACGCTTACAAAGAGCTAGAACTAGCTATACATAAGGCACAAAATGGACAAGAATATATTTTTAGTTGATTTCATTAAATACTTTTCGCTATTGATATGTGAAAAAACACTATAATTATCGTCATCAGATTCCCGCTCGTTGACATCTGACAGCTGTCAACTCTACATGTGACTCTGTGGTCTCTTCTTTCTGCTGAACAGACCACCAAACACGCCTTTCTTGTCTTTCTTCTCTTTCGTTCCTCCAACCGACAGTTCAGATTCACCCGATGATCTGAAAGATATTGGCATGCATTAAAAAAAATCCCTAAATTTTTGTAACAGACTATAAAATATTTATCATTATTAATATTTAAATATATACAAGACTTTTCATTAAAATGAAGTACACACCTTGATGCAGGTCTCTGGTCCAAAGCTGGAGAGCCTCCACTACCCGCTACGGAAGCTGGTCGAGTGTTACTTCCACTATTCCCACCATAGGCTGTAAAATTCATTACAAAATTTATGAATTAATCAAGAGACAGACAGACAGACAGTCAGTTTCTTCAATTACCATGAACATTCTACGACTTTAGTTTAAAAAACACATGTGTGAAGAATCAACACAAAGCGATTGATTACAAATTTTAGTATAAGAGAGAAAGCAATCGTTTTTACTTTCACAGAACAAATAAAATATCTCTTTATAATTGGTAATAATTGACAGGCGAAATATACTTCAAAATCACAAAAATAGCACACGTCACACCAAAGGCAAAGCTACTCCCACAACCACTCCCACACAAGCAAATACAATAGATAATATAAAACAAAAGCTTATAAAATCAATAATAAACTGGCTATAAATAATTAAAATCACCACCCGTTCAAATCGAGGCAATTAATTAGAAAATAAAAACTGACCACAGATATAGTACTGTGGCACAGATCACATAATATTGCCAATATAAGTCAAATCAAATTCAGACATTATTGATTTTGTAACTGCTAATTTCTATATAAATAAAGCTAGACAAATGCGAAATAATCTAAGCTAGTGCCAGGTCAATATTTTATTACAGTTTAATACCTGGCAATAAAAAGATACGTACAATGTACTTTATGCAGTACATAGAGGAGATGACTCGGTCCTTAAAGCAGCATAATACATGAAGACTTAGAGTTAATATAAATAAGCTTAACTACATAGATTATTCTATAATAATAACAAATTAGAAAGAAAACTACTTTGGTAAATTACATTCAGAATAAAAATATTTTATGCATTTTTTAATCAAAGAAATATGTTTATAGCATAATAAAATATAAAAACAGGATTGATTTTTAATCTGACTGTACGATACCAATTCTCTAACAGAATACATAACGCGTTATTTCAAATCCGCAAACCAAAACACTTCAATGAAGTAAAATCTACGTGTGGTACTTGTCATTTCCAAAACATGTCAATGTCAGTTGAATACCTATTCTATGTTTGTAAAAAATTTTAACAGACTATAAAAAGAATACTCCATATTTTATATATTTTTTTATAGTAGTCATTAATTACCAGATTTTGATAATTTTTTTTGTTGAAAAGAATATCCCAAGGATGGTAGCATGGTAAGTATTTAGTCATGGCAACGTAGAGAAATTAAAAAAGTTTGACGCTTTTCTATTGGGAACTATTTAGTTTCGATTCAGAATAATAAAAAACTATTATAAAGGTCGATCTTTGTGGAAACATTCTAATTAGTTAACTCCGCGTATTGTACTAGAGACAATGACAAGAACCACACAACTACGGAAGCCAAAGTAACTGACCCAGCTCACTCGCCGAATAGAAGTGCGAGGTGGTTTCGACCCCTTGCCAATTATTATTCCAGCCCGGATTCTTCTCTTTCTCTTGCAAATTCTTATTTACTTTTTGCTGGTAGCTGTTAACCATCGCCGTCACGGATTTCTCCCCTTGGGACACGGTTGGGCCCACATCTGACCTCTCCGTGTATCTGTAGGTCTCGTAGCGTTCATTCAAGTTCTTGTCGAATCTCTCACTAGAGCCGCGTTCCGACGCGGAGTTTCTTTCATTCGAGTTTTTATCGAACTCTCTGTCACTTGAAACTCTTTCCGATCTGACAGACGTCCTTTCAGACATCACTGAGCCTCTGTCAGACATAACTGATCCTCTGTCAGACATGACTGAACCTCTGTCAGACATGACTGAACCTCTGTCAGACATGACTGAACCTCTGTCAGACATAACTGATCCTCTATCAGACATGACTGAACCTCTGTCAGGTCTTTGTTTAATTTGTGGCCTGTCAGGCACATTGGGTCCCCTTTCGGGTATAGTCGGTGCTCTTTCGGGGATCGCTGGCGGTCGCTCTGTTACAAGTCCCGTGGCAGCTACATTTCAATATAAATTATTAAAAATACATAGTTTTAAGATAGATTTTGAATTAAATGTTACTTTATTTTAACGACCACAAAAGCTGACGTCACTTGGCTTAGCGTTGCTTAAAAACCTCTTTATTAATATATAATTAGATTACCTTCTCTCTGAGTACGTATGAATTCAGCATTAATGTCGCGACCGTTTGAAAAACGCGATCTGCCCCAGGAGCCGCTCGCGTGCTCGGAGTTCCTAGAAAAGAACAATTGTTATTTGTACGTTTGTTTATCTGTTTATAGATCTAATGATAAACCACAATCGGAAGCTAAAAATATGTCAAAGGTAGGCCGGGAAAGAGGTTCTAAATTAACAAGTTAATAAACTACCTCAGAATGATCTCGTCCTCCTGCGGAGGCTGCCTCGGCGGCAGAGACGGCAGCACCGACGACTCGATGTGTCTCTCCGGAGTGCTCGCAGCTCGGTGCTCCTTGAGAATCTCACTCTGGCTCCGCACTTTGCGCTGCGTGTCAGGCGACGACGTCGCCGACGACGACGTGGACGCGTTTCTGCGGCAAGCATTCATCAGTGAAACATGGTCCTTGGAATCGACTCGAGCCAAGGACCAACGTGTCACCTGAGCCGCCTGCGGACGTCGTCGGCCGGCGAAGTCGCGTCGTAGGGGGTCAGCTGCAGCTGCGGGGGAAGGGCGGCGTGGAAGGAGATCTTGGCCACCCACTCCAGCATGAGGTCGTGGCGAGCGCAGGCGAAGAGGTACTCGGCGCCGTCCGTGCACGACAGGCGGAACACGTGCGCGCGCTTCGTGTAGTCGCTGGCTGGCTCGCAGCGCGCCTGCGTATAACGTATATATATAGGTGGAGGCCGAACTGTGCCGTCCGTCCATCGACGGAACTTACGTTGAGGATCGCCACGGGTGGCGCTGCGGCCTTGCTGCTGGCGAAGTCGGCCTGGTCCCGGAAGAAGCAGAGCAGCTGGCCGCACAACACGCCGTAGTACGAACGCCACGAACGCACAGTCGCGCGTTTACCCCCCACGCCCGCCTCCTGTTTTCGCTCTAAGTGACCTGAGAATATGTTATTCATTGATTATCACCTTAATCATTTTTGCCCAAAGAAGGAAACTTGTGTGAACTGTGAATGTGTGTGTTAAATATGGACCTAAAACGATAGTAAGATTTTGAAAATTTGTATGACAAGGAAATGTCTATAAAATGAATGAAATAACCTTCAATCTCGACGGGTGGCAGTTCGTCCGGTTGTCTGTGCCTTCTAAAGCTTTGAGTTCGTCGACGGGTTGTGAACGAAGGCGTTCGCTTTGGAGTCTTCGTCGCAACCTGTAATGCAAAAAAATCATCCATAAAAAACTATAGAATTCGTATATTTCATAATTTAAGTTAGCTTTAACTTACGCTCATACTCTCAGCTCGCTTAACGAAAGCATCGCCCTTTGGCAGTCTGTCGAACTGTGGTGCTGGTGAAAAGGTTTCTTCAGAGGATACCACGCTCTCTTGGTTGCTCAGCTGACGTTCCATCTAAGAAGATTAAAATTAAAATATATTTGCTAGAAGTAAAATTGCCACTTAGCATTTTTATAAATATCAAAAATATTTACAAAAAAAGTTACTCCAATGTATAAATGCCAAAGTCTGGGACAACCTAAAAACACGGCACCGATTTTGATGAAACTTAGAAATAATTACAATTTTGGCATTGACAAGCACCAAAGTAAAACCTTTTTTTTTAAATAAACGTCCCAATATAGAAAATTAAAAATCCACAGCAATCAAATAATTTTGATGAGAGTTCATCAAAGCGTGAAACTGTCATGTGCAAAATAGATCATTAAAATAAAAATTCTTTTGTAAACGGCCCGTTCTTCTTGAACACCAAAACAGGAAATTTTAAAAGTTATCATTAATAATTTATCCCAGCTAAAATTAATTTAAAATAATATTTACCTGCACATTCTCTCTGCCCTGTTGACTTCCACTCTCTCTCCTTCTCTCTTCGGCGATTCTCTCCATTTCCCTTCTCTTCACTAATCTCAGTCGCTCCGCCTCTTGATGCTCAGCTTGACGTTTGCGAGCCTGTTCTTCTTCTTGCTTTTGCTCTTTGAACGCACTTTCGATCTAAAATTTTATATATAATTTATATATATATATATATTGCGATGACATGCATGTAATTAATACATAAAATGTAGATATATTATAAATAATTATCTTCTAAGAATTCCCTGTAAACTAAAAAACTGCTGTAAAAATAACTGCTCTCATTATTATAACGGTAAATGTACGTTAAGAATTATTTTTAAATTATTTTCGCGTTCACAGATGTATGTTGATCGTCATTAAATTTAATTATATACATATAGTTTCTGTGACATTCACACACCATGCTGTGATCGATTATGCGAGGCTGAAATGTAAAAGCCATATTATTCAACTAAGGGCTGGGTGTTAGAACAAGCTATCATCTTCAGAGTTATTAGAACCATGTGAAGATATTGGACTCACCAGAGTAATCCTCTTAAGAGCGTTGAACTTCTCCTTCTGTGCGTCTATGGTCTCTTCTAGATCTCTGTGCCTGTTAATCAGCTCTTCAGTCTGCGCCACGCTGTCTCCATACTTTCCGTCTCGTACTAAAGGCACTCTGCAGCAATAACATTTCAAGATCAAAAAATATTTCTTTTTAATTAATATTATAAAAAACTATGTTTTAGTAGGCTCTGTGGATACTCCAGCTGGTAAGAGACAAACATTAAAATAATACTTTAACAGAAATAAGTTGTGCATACCTGGCACTTATCCATTGGTCCAGTGCCTCAGCATCCCTCAGGAATAGAAGGGCATCCAGATGCTGTTCATATATCGTAGCTCTGGCTTGCCAAGCGGCGCTGAGAGCTGATCGACGAGCTCGTAAAGCAGACATACGACCTTCCACCTCCGAGGACAGGAAGTGGCCTTCGCTGACTAATTTTTCACCTAAATTAAATATACACACATTTAAGATTTATACTAAAAACATCCAACAAAAGGAGAATCCAAACTATTCATTAATTGAAACAATTAAATTCTTTTATTTACATACACATCTGATATAGCTTTTCTCTTAAAAATTTCGCAAAGTTTAGTCGATTGTCCTTCCCTTTTAAACAAAATATCATTAAAGGTTCCTGTTTTCCCATCTAGATCCCATCAGACCCTTTATCTCCCCACTGTATCTTCCTATTATAAACAAAATTCATTTATATGGCGAGCTAGCAACACATTAAATAACTATACTTCATTGTCTCAATCTTCCTGTGACATTGACATTTTTACCACTACGATACACTCAGTAAGACGTATGCTATCCGGTCTATATTTTAAAGATAAATAATTAAGAAGTTTTTGTTTTCTTTATTGTGGTGAAGTACTTTTTTTATTAAGTACTTTTCTATTCTATGTTTAATATTAGTGTTTGTTGTCTGTTGGCCTATTTCTACATGTGAAAACTTGTTATTAGCTTTTAAATTTCTATTTCATTTCTATTATGTATTTTTAGCTGTAAGTTTTCCTTAAAAATAAAATAAAATAAATATTACAGAAGATTAGATATTAAACTAAAGGGTATACCATCCGCGTAAAAGGTGTGGAAGGCGTCGTCCTTGGCGTCCATCTCGGGAGAGATGTCCCGATGCCTGGCCACCAGGCGCTCTGCAGCAGCCACGTCGCTGCCCAGCTCTGGTGCTGTCACGCGCGCCATGGTCTCGTTCGTCCACGCCCTGGAGTCGGGTTACATCGGATTAGGTTAGGTTGTTCGGAGACCACCAACTATAACACTGCTCTAATACTGTAAGTGTTTACATAAGCTCCTGGTATGTGTCGAAATAGGCCTGCAGCTGATCGGCGAGTTGCAGTTGCTGTTCGCAATGGGCCGCTCGCTCCTCTAGTGCCTCCAAGGCTTCGGTGACATCTTCCAGTTTGGCTTGCACGTGTTCTTTCGCGTCGGGGAAGGCGGCTCCTAGTCTGCAATCCAAATTTAAATGTAAATCAATCAATATATATGAATTTATTACTGTATATTATAATTATACGCGATACGTCTAGATAAAATCATTTTGTTTCTGAATGCTACGGTATACAAAAGATTTTAACATTTATTTATTTTATGCCATTACAGGGACAGGCCCCAATGCGACTACATCTAACTTAATTGTACTTAATCTAAATTAATGTAATATCATTTTTACATATTGGTTTGAAATCATTTTTAAATATTCAAAGCGGTGTGCGGTAAGATAATTTGAATAAGACCGTTTTTGATCATCGGATTATTAATAATTATATAATTTATTTCCCTATTCAATAAATATAGCTTAACTTGCGCCAAAATGGGTGACGCTTACTGAAAATACACCTGAAATTACCAGTTATTATTCGAGTTTATATTAAAGACATTACGGAACCAGTGACGATCACGAAAATACATATTACTTATGTATTTGTGTGTGAAATTTGAGTGGGTAGAAGTCGTAATAGTGGGTAGAATTCGTAATAGTGGGTAGAATTCGTAATAGTGGGTAGAATTCGTAATAGTGGGTAGAATTCGTAATAGTGGGTAGAATTCGTAATAGTGGGTAGAATTCGTAATAGTGGGTAGAAGTCGTAATAGTGCGTAGAACTCGTAATAGTGCGTAGAAGTCGTAATAGTGGGTAAATGTCGTAATAGTGGGTAGAATTCGTAATAGTGGGTAGAAGTCGTAATGGTGGATAGAATTCATAAAAGTGAGTAGAAGTCGTAATAGTGAGTAGAATTCGTAATAGTGCGTAGAACTCGTAATAGTGCGTAGAAGTCGTAATAGTGGGTAAATGTCGTAATAGTGGGTAGAAGTTGTAATAGTGGGTAGAATTCGTAATTGTTGGTAGGCGTCGTCAATGTTCTCGTTTTGTACCTGTCAGCTTCATTTTTAAGATGAGCGTGCTTTTCCCTAATGGCATCCAGATCGGCCCTCAAAGCCTTCAGCTGATGCAGTTGTTTGAGAAGCTGAAGCGTTGCCTCCTTTTCCGCCACCCAGGCTAAAGTTTCTTCTGCTGACCTGTCGAATTCATGGACTTGTCGAGCTCCTGCTAATGCCTGGAATTTTACAAAATAGTTATACACAAATATTTATATTTAAATTGCGATAAATGTATTGCATTCATATTACATCACATTTAGTGAGTCAAAAATTATGATTAAATTGACATTAGAAGGGTTTTATAACTTAGTTTTAGTTATAGTGCTAACCTCTTGTCTAGCAACGGCAAGCTCCTTGAGATCATCCCATAACCCGCGAATATCTTCAATCTTCTGTTTCACTCTGTCTGCTTCTGGCGTGTTCTCTTCTAGAAGAGCGGTACCCGCTTCGCAAACAGCTTCTATGCGACCTTCGCTTGCTGCAATGTTAATTTAATTGAAGTTTAGCATTGTCGAATATAATTCTGTTTCTTAGCATCCATACTCGACTTACCATGCAGCTGCTGCAAGAAGTTGTCGAAGGCCTGCTGGAGGGTGTCCACGTGTTCTACATCGAGACCATACTCTTCACTGGCAGCAACCGTCATTTGCTCACTGATCCATTCCTGGACCTCTTCGCACTCTTGGACGAACCTGGGTAATAAGTGCTCTAACGTAAAGATATAACAGTGGCAAAATTGGACAATTTTGTGACCAGTTATTTGTAATGATACCTAATTTAGAGTTTTAATACTACGTGATTTATTATTATTATTAATTAGCTCATTGTTCTCTGAATACATAATATAATACGTGTACATCTATGTGAATATGATCTATTTATTTTTAATAACAGCGCCTCCAGCGTTTAATCGCTAATCTCAGATGAACATTTTTTCATAATAATATTTGATACAAAAAATACATTTGCCAATAATATAAATATGTTCGGAAGTATTCAGTTCGGAATATCTCCCAGACGGTAGATTATTTACCCACTAACTTGATGTTTTGGACACTTCACATAATGTGTTTATTGTATATAATATGTTAATATGCCTTTGTTATTCTAGCGCTACAAGAAATATTGTAAATTTTCATTACAATTCATTCAGTAGTTATTACGTTAAAGAGTAACAAACATCCATCGACATATTAGTTTTTTAAGGATCTCTAGGCTTTCTAAAACTGTTGAACTATTCCAGTATTGCATCATCATAGCAACGTCAAACAAGAACTTCTCCAAGAAAAGTAGGTCAACGCGAACTTACTTGAAGTATTTGAGGCTTTGCTGTAATCTCTGCTGGCGTTTCGCAGAAAGGAGTTTCAACTCTTCGCAAAGTTCTTTTACTTCCTCCATCTTCTTTCTTACGACATCGTCTTCGTTCATACGTTCCTAGAATATTTACTTATAATCACGAATTTTGATAAATCTTAAATGTATGAGTTTTAAAAAAGTAAGGCTAAATATAAAATTTAAAACATTGAATAATATAAATAAAAAATAAAATATATTTTTTTATATATTTTGCCGGCTCCAGACAATAACTGTTCCGGGGCAGTCGAAATAAATGAATTACGACCAATAATTGTAGTAAACAAATAATTGCCAAGACCACTGTCATGTAGAGCAGAAAAGAAAGCTAGAAACCTGCGCAGCTTTTTCCAATCGCGCCACAGAGGGCAGGAAAGCTGTCAACTCCCTCTGCTGAGCTTCCAGCTTCCTCACAAGCCCCAACACAGATTCCTCATCTCTCCCCGTGTCTCCTCCCGACAGCGCAGTCTTCCTTTCCACCAGCCATGCTTCCGCTTCCCACATCTCTGACAGCAACTGAAAAAGCAATACAAATTATTTGAGAATCTCAGCTATGCATCACATAATATTACATAATACTACAATGCACATTTTCAAGAAATTTTAAAGTTATATTTAATTTAAGTAGAAACGCTATTAAGAACTAAATTAAAAATTGTGGTATTGTAGTAGTATAAGCATTATATTATAAATATATTATATTACTTATGTTATGCTAGAATATAAGCAATATAATAGAGATTATTTTTGTAAAAAAAAAATCTAACAATATAACATTTTTTTTTCCTTTGGATGGGTGGTGTAGTATAAGAAATAGATTATAAGATCATTATATAAACAAAATCATTACTATAATAAACTCAGTCTTAAAGCGAATCTCGGTTTTATTACTCCTCTCATAAACACACCTTACAGTATCATTTGTCACAATGGCTCTTTGGTTGTGTGTTTAAATGTCTATTCCGCATTTCGCTTATATGTAATAATTTTATTTAAGAATGTTTAATATGATAGTTGTAAGAATACCTAAAATATAAAATAAAAGAAACTATTGCAGCGTAAAAATCTGTCTTTTCGTATATAGAATTTAAGACATCTCGTACTTCATTTAAGAGAGCCCTTTATTTGAGTCTATAGACTACAAAGCGGAACGGCTTCATACCCAAGACAAAGAAAAACCTCCATAGTTCGACGTTACTCAGAACTACTTAGAACATAAATATCAATTTCAAAGCTGTCAATATATATTGACATCTTGACAAGTTGACATTATAACTAGTCGCATCAGTTTGTGTTGGAAGTGGTTTATATAATATACTAGCTGATCCGGCAAACGTTGTTTTGCCATACATGTGATTTCAATTTTCAATTAATAAATAAAAAATAAGGGTTGATCGTAGAAGGGTGAAAATTTAGGATTGTATGTATTTTTGTATGTTGCATTATAAAAAAATAAAAATAAAATTTAGGGGTGGACTACTCTTAACATGTAGGGGGATGAAAAATAGATGTTGGCCGATTCTCAGATCTACACAATACGCTCACAAAGTTTCATGAGAATCGGTCAAGCCGTTTCGGAGGAGTTCAAGTTCGAACCCCGTGACACGAGAATTTTATATAATATTGTGAGTCTAAACCATTCCCAGATCCCCTTGAACACACACAAAAAATTTCATCAAAATCGGTCCAGTCGTTTGAGAGAAGTTCAGTGACACTCACAGAAGAATTATACATATAAAGATACCTGTAAGGACAGCACTCTATCCTTCAAGCTGGCCGACCGCAACGCCGCTGCATCGAGCAGCGTTTTCAACGCGTTCTTGAGGTCCTTGGAACGCGTTTCCAGCGCGTTACCCGCAAAATGCCCGCGGCGAGCCAACACGGACGCCCGGCTGCACACCGCGTTAATTGTCGACTCGCTGCAACATTTCACATTCATTATATATATTATAAAAACAAAATCTTAATAACTGGAAAAGTTGAATGGGAAGATATTCTTACCGCGCAATAATTTCTGCCTCCAAGGCCGAGTGCTTCTTCAGCAAGGCCTGTGCTTCTGGCAGCGTCCCGCCAGCTTCTTCCGAACGCACGGCGCCCTCGCGCTCCTTCAACCTTCACACAGGAAATTCATTCACATCAATTCTCATTCAAAGTCGGTAAAATTGTTCTTGAATTAATTATGCTCTAGTAATGTCGTTTAATATTTGTATAGATGTCTTTTTCGCTCTCACGGCTTAATACAAACCAGTGTAATTCTTCATCGGCATCTCGTTCCCAGCGATGAAGCAACGCAGCATCCTCAAGATTGTCCCGACGAATTTGCATCGGCTCTTGCAATTGACGGTATCTGACAAAAAAAGTTAAAAAATGTTACAACTATCATTAGCCGGTCTGCCGAACTGTGATCTGTACTTTAAGGTTTTATAAAAATACAAGCTGATCCGGCAAACGTTGTTTTGCCATACATGTGATTTCAATTTTCAATTAATAAATAAGAGTTGATCGTAGAAGCGTGAAAATTTAGGATTGTATGTATTTTTGTATGTTTTTGTATCATAAAAAATATAAACTAAAAATTTTGCCTAAAAAATAAAATTTAGGGGTGGACTACCCTTAATATTTAGGTGGATGAAAAATTTATGTTGGCCGATTGTGAATCTAAACCATTCCCAGATCCCCTTGAACACACACAAAAAATTTCATCAAAATCGGTCCAGTCGTTTGAGAAAAGTTCAGTGACATACACACTCACAGAAGAATTATATATATAAAGATGATTAAATATTAAAAAAGTTTTTTTCTTTAAACGTTTTAACTTCCAGCTCTGGATAGTGAAAAGAGAGAAATTATCTCACCGTTTGACAGCCTGTTCAGTCTTCTCCAATATCTCCTGCGACATAAAGTGGCCTGTGTCTGCCAGGTGCGAAGCGGTGTCCGTGAGTTGGGTTGCCACTTCGGCTTTGCTGGCCACCACTTGCTCTAGGCGCGCGTGCTTCTTGAGGAGCGCGCAGACAGACGAGAGGTCCTTGCCTGCGACATACTCATCAGAACAAACTCCAAAACAATTAAACAATCAGTTGAGTCTTCTTCCACTTACCGTGATCCTCACTCAGCAGCTGGGTCTCCACATCATCTAGCCAAATGATGAAGTCGTCCAGGCCTCGAAGGAACACCCTCGCTTGGTACGCCTCTTGTAATCTTTCGCGTCGGAGTTTCGCCGCGTGCTGTATTCATTAGTAAAAATAATATCAGTAATTTTTATTTTGTGGGATAATACAGCTTTGCGACTGTTAACGCAAAGGTGGCTTTCGAATTCTCCCTATGTAAACTATTGAAGGAAAACGTACGGAACATGGTTTAGATCCAAAAATGTCGAGTGATAGGCACAGAAATAAGATCTGCTTTTTAATATAGAAATAATCATGAAACTTCTCAAAATCAGACTTTTTTGCCATTGGTCCTTCGGGCCGGAAAGTTGTTCCATTTCCAAAGATTCTACTATGTAGGATATCTAATCATGTATGTAGGATGTACCATTCTTTCACAATTCAAAATAAAGAAAGATATGAAAATAAGCTTTCCAATTAAAATGGAAGCAAACAAACCTGTAACTCTCTCCACAGATTTTCCAGGTCTTCCACGTGTCTTGCAATCTCTTGTGACGCGTAGTGTTTTGCTTCTGTAAAATTTCAATAATTCATTATTTGCATGTTTAGTTATACAAAGATTCAAAAATCGGTAGGACTTGAATATCAATTATACAAATAGTATGAAATAAAATTTAGTTCTCACCAATAAGTTTCTCGCCCGCAGCAGCTACGTCGTCAATGCGTCGTTTGTTGGCAGCCAATTCGGACTCAAACGCCGACTGTTTCTCCATTTTTGACTGAAGGTTTGACAGTTCCCTACAAATAAATATACAAAGAAAAGATTATTTTAACATCATCCTTGTTCATAAGAAATTGTACCAAGTTGTGTACTATTACTGCTCCGTAGCTTATCACAGCTTCGAGCAGGGTTAAACAATAAAATGGCCACGGGCGGCCTTATCGCTATGAAGCGATCTCTTCCAGGCAACCCTCAAATGAAAAACATACTTTAGAGATTAGTAAAAAGCAAGAACTGCGACTACAAAAAAAAATTACTTAAGACTGGAATTCGACATTTCATTACAGTGTAAAACATTTATTTGACATCGAATTATAATTACATATTTCAAGATCGAGTACTGTACCTATAATTGTGATCATTCGCGATCTGCATCTTCAGTTCAATCCATTCCCGTTCGTGAGTCAGATCCCGTAGGAATTGGTGGAGTTGTTTCGATTGTTCCAGTTTGTTGCCACGAACCCCGCATAGCTCCTAAAAATAACATTATAAAGAGGAAACATATATATCTTAGGTAGAATAAATTAGCTTAACATAAAATCAAAATTAACATTAAATATGGAAAAATAATTATTGTTTATCCGTCTCTATATCATACATGATCATGATTTCACTAAAACTTAAATTTAGTTTCAATAGCTGACAAACGATTTCACGACAATACCAGCCTTTAATTAGTTCTACATATCAGCTAGAGGTGGTGTCAAATTAGAAAACAAAATTATAGTATTGTAACTAAATATTAATATTTTAAAGATCTTTGAATTTGTTAAGCGGTATTGCTGGAATTTAAACACATCTAAAATTCCAGCCAATGCCTTTAGTTTACACAAGATTTCAAAAACTCGAATTAATTTGACATTTTAATTCTGCGGAGAGCTTATAAATTAAAATGATAAATTAATACGAAACACATATAAAGTATTAATAAACATGCCACCACGTGTTAGTATAAAATGAAAAACCGTGGTGCCATCTAGGGCAGGATTTGGAAAAATACCTTAAGCTTATTAGCCCTCGCCCGCACAGCCTTGACGCGCGTCTCGATGTACGGCGAGTCCTGATGCTGCTTGGACAAAAGGCTGCTCCCGAACTTCTCCAGCTCATCCACTCTTCCGATTTGCGAATCCAGCAGCTTAGCGAATTCGACATGTTTGCGAATTAATGTTTCCACAGCTGAAAAAAATTGGATCTTTTGAAAGATTATCTTTTAATTATTTTGTTAACAATTTGCCATTTCCTAAGTTTGACATTACATTCCCTATGACACTACAATAGACAAAACAATTGTGTAATAAAACATTGGTTATTTCTTCCAAAAACATTGGGTTTGATTCCTGCCAGACTGTCGAATTTTTTAAGTCTATAATAAAAATAAAACCTCTAGTTTTAAGTAGTTTGAACTAGATAATTATATAGTATAGTATAAGAGAAAATCACGGATAGTTTAATTCTTAGAAAGGCACAGTTTCTTTTCAATTTCCTCACCATCTAAGTTTTCTCCGAGGTCGTCGTTGTTGAGGAAGGCTTCCTTCGCAGCCAGCCAGTCTTCCACCTGCCTCGCCTGCTCGTTGAGAAGCTGCAGCTCGTGGGCCTGCGACCAACAGGGCGTCATTTTACGAAACACAAAACATAGAAATATAGAATCAGGGATCAATGAAAACGCACCTGTGTCAAATAGTTCTTCCTCTGCAGCCAGGCTTGGTCGAGCGTAGAAGAGAGCTTCTCTACTCGCTTCACCTTTTCGGGCTCTTTCGCCTGTTCTGCTTCTTTTTGAAGGGAACCGATCACTTTTTGACGTCCATCTATTTCAGCCTAAAATATGGCGAAGCGAAAGTTTATATTTAATTAAATCAGGAGTCGCAGGGATAAGTCGTCCGCCTGTGACGTGTGCTAACAGAACTGATAAAAAATTGGTATTGGGTTGTTAAATGTAACATGAATGCTGTGATACAAAAGTATGAATTTCAAGTATCAGGACCAGTTTCATACATTTCTAATATACCCCCACCACAAAGCGTTATAGTACCTCGAACATACCTTTCTCTCTTGGTGCATCTCCAGCAAGGCCTCTGCGTGGGAGACGCTCTCGGGTTCAGCGCCAGACATTCGCTTCACCGTTTCTGACACCCACAACTCTAATTCCTAAAAAATAGTAAGTTAATTATTTAATCCAGTAATAATAATTTGCCCTTTAAGCAAAATGCTTGTGAATCTAGATTGACAGTGTTGTAAGAGAAAAATATATTTAAAATCAAATAAATTACCTTAAGGCTCTCCTCGAACTTGTGCTCCGCGATGGCGTCGTCGAGCAGGGCGCTTCGTTTGGCGCCGAGTTGTTTCAGCCTGTCCCACGCTTCGTCCAGACCACTCAGACTCTCTTGTATCTCCGATGCGTGGTCAGGGTGGCTATAATATATCAATTTTCATTCAAACAAGTAATTTTAACATATACTCATGAGCGTGATAAAATCCCATCCAAATTCCAATATAGTTTTATATTGCGTTTTAAGTTTATTTCAGTCTATGGGCAAAATCTCGACGCGAGACTCGCTTGAGCCAAAACACCCGAGAATCTGTTACCTCATAGTACAACTGAATATTTACGTAGATAATTGCTGGCCGAAACATCTTAAGAGTTTAAAACAATTTGAAGAAGTAGCGGTCCGGTATGAGCGCAGTATGTATAATGGTTACCTAACCATATATTTTTAATTTTAATTTTTAACACAAATAATTTTTAATTTTGTTTTATTTTGAAGTCCAGAGCTCGCAACAACTAAATAACGAAATATTGAAATCGTAAGAAAAGTAGTGCTGTCTCTCTTCTACCAATGAGAGAGAGAGAGAGAGAGAGAGCAGTTACGCCCTCGTTACCTCTTAGCAAGCGCATTGCCTTGAGCTCGAAGCGCTTCAATCTTGTCGCCAATAGCGGACGCTTCGGCTGCTCGCGCTTGATGTCTCCTCTTTAGCTCGTAAGCCGCTTGCAGCTCACGCCCGCGCTCACTGCTGCTGAATAAAGCGGCTTTCTTCGCTATTCTCTCCGCCGTATCTTCCACATCCCTGAACAAACAACATCGATCTTTAGTTTTGACATTCATATGACTGTGCCATGAAATCTAGTCATTTTTACGGTCATGTACAGAACCGAAATGCCAAACTCGATGGGCAGACGATATTGATGAAATTTTTGAGTTTGTATTTCGATTGAAATAAAGTTTTTATAGAAATGCAAGTAATAGGAGACAACTGTTTAATTAAATTATCAAATAATTTAGTGGATGGGCTTTTTACGGAAATAATTTTATTCAATTTATGACAAAATCTTACCGATTGAATGAATGCAATTGCAGTGCGGCGGACAATCTATCCCTGTATCTTAGCAAAGCGCCACTCAACGCCTGCCATTTTGATAAACACGCGTCTCGCCTCGACTTTATAACATCGGCTTGTTGGGAAGGACCCTAGAATATATAAAATTGTACATATTTTAATTCGTTCGTCTTTCGTTTGACAATTGTTCAACATCAAGTGAACCAATAGGCATAATAGAATCTGTGTTGTATTGAATTTTTACCGAGTTTTTTTCACTGAAATTCCGGCAAAGAACAAATATAGTTAATTTAAAATCAACTGTACGCTTTTATTTCCATTGTCAAGTAATCTATTAGGAATAAAACTCAGTTGTATAAAATTAAACTTTATCGAGGCTACTTTAACAACCACATAAACGAGCTCGCAAAGGCTCTGAGCGGTGAAGGTGGAATCCATATGCCCGACTTAAGAGAAATGACATCCTAAACCTAAGTAAAGATTCTCACAATAAGTCATTATAGGGAGTTATTAGGAAGTAATTTTCTAATGATAATGACTCTCGATGATAACAAAAATGATGATAATAAAAAAAAAAACTTTATCGAGGCTGCTTTATGGTAAAAAATCGAAAGCTAGAGCAACATTAAAAGCGAGCATTGTGTTACCTGTTTAAGCAATTTGTCGGCGAGGGCGCACACGTTCTTCACGTGTTTGTCGTCCACTTGCATGTCGCTGTCCAGATCGTCCAATTTGCGCAGCAACGCGCTGCAGTGCTCGTAGTCGCGACCCACTTCGTTGGCTTGGACCTGCTCAACGAATTCACCATTCATTCCGAGGCAAGTGTTCATCATTGCCATCGTATTACTCTAAAGTTTAGAGTCTAAACTGTGAGTCTTATGAATAATAAACATAAATCTAATATTGTCTTTTGTTGACACAACTGTTGCTCATTTAAAGTACAACACTTTTGAACGGATTTAGTTATGTATTTTTTGAAAAATTTAAATATAGATACATTGTTTAAAAAATTTCCCGACGTTTCGCGTGCTTTACAGCGTGCGTGGTCACGGTAGACTGAAGACAAAAGATGTTAACTGTCAAATTATGTATTACAGCTGTAGAGAATTTGAGTGTTATCTATAATTATTGCCCCGGAGTTGGTATCGAAGGATTTTCACAGAAGTGGCTCACGGTGTCCTCGATTTTAGCGGTTTGTTAAATTTTGCAAAAAATACATTACTTAATCCGTTCAAGTGTTTTTTTAACCATAAATCTAATCTCAATCTTTTAATCAACATATCATACCATAAAAGAGACAGAACCATAGATTACAAAAAAAACACACACTTTAAAGGCATAGAATTAATATCAATAGCTAAACAGCTTTTGTTCGGACGCTGAGTCAGCTGTTCGGAGTTCATTACCCGAACAATGTGTAATAATTTAAGTATAAAGAAACTTGAAGGCCCCTTCGGTTTCATCCGCGCTAATGTAAGCATTGTTTAGGCTCTTTACGTTAGACCAATCATTAAAATAGACAGCTATATTTAACCAAATTTATACATGGTTATTTTATAAGAAATATATTTACCATCATTTCTTTATCTCTTATCCAGGCCTGAATTTTCTCCAAATGTTGGTTGAATTCCAGAATATCCTGGGCCTCTTCCAGACCTCGCCCTGTACAATTAAGATATACATTTATAACACTACAGAAAAGTCGTTAGTAAGAACACTAAAATCCAAAAAAATATTGTCGAATTTTGATTTATTTAAATTAAACGCGACCTTCACTCACAGTCGAATTGTGAACACCATGTACCTCAAAAGCTGAGATTACAGATTATAATAAGTTAACGACGCATTGAATTGAAATGACACTTGACCGTTATAGTTTTAACAATTACAAATTACAAAGTTAACAAATGCAAAGCATGTTTTATATTAATAGTAATTTAGAAGCGTTTGACGTATAGAGACAATTGTGGCCAAGCGTTCCAGCAATAGATTCCCTCGAAATAAAAATACACCTTAGTAATGCTGGGAACGTTCAAACTTATGGGCTGTCTTCTTTTTTCTTGTCTAGATGTTCACTATGTTGGTAACAAACATACCAGTTTCTTCTGCAGCTTTCTCCAAGCGTCGCCAGTCTTCTCTCAACTGCTGCAACTCCTGGACGACTTCCTTCTCGGGCCCCAGCTGTTTGGCCAACTCTTCCACCTCCTGGAGACGGGCTCTGTTCGCTGCCAATTCGGCCGTGAACGCCTGGTGCTTCTGGAGTTTCTTCATCTTATCTTCAAGGCTGGTTACTTCACCTGTTTTTTGAATTTTTTATTTTTTTATTTTTATTCCTTTTGTAGCGAGTTTTATCGTACTATACTGTATCGTAATTGGACTAGTGAAACTCACGTCTGAATCGCAAATCTGAATATATTATTTTGGCCCACAAAAATTGTGAAAAAAAGAAATTAACATAGAATGAAATTTTGAAGAATGTCGTTTGTGGCACGAAATTTCAGTACAAAAGGAACATAAAATCTTAAGAATATCACATTCTTTACAATATTAAAATCGCGCTTTTGCCTCAATCCCACACAATTGTATAAAAAAATATGTTTTACACTGCAATATGTCTCTGTGCATACCATGTTGGGCGTTCAGCATAGCCAGCTTATCAGCGAGCCACCCACGCGCTTCATTCGCGTCTCGACTGAATTGAGCACGTGCACGTGCCCGTAACAGACGTGCGCGTCGCTCCGCTGCACTCGCGTATAGCTGGAAAATTTATTCAGATCGGTTGGGTAAACGCTTTATAAATAGTTCTCAATATTGAAATAGAATAATAATATCGAACCAATTTCATACCACACCACTGAAGTTATATAACTTTTGCTATCTTATATGAAAACAACTGACATTACCAAGACCGCAGCCAGAATATCTACCGTGACCCTCTTTTGTCAGCAGTCCAGCATGGTGAACATTGCACCACCTGGATCATCAAAAAACGTCAGAGACTATGAGGTCAAAAAGTCTATATACCTTCTTTCTCCGTTCATTGATAGCCCTCAGTTCGTCCGCAATTCGTTGGCTCTCGACGTGATTTTGTTGCAATAACTTATCACCGTGGCTGTTCAATGTAGATAACTTTTCATCCTATAATTTTTTTTAATATTAATTAACGCAGCACATTGACACAAAAACAAATCTCTCATCAAATAAACGAAAAAGCAATTAATGTGCAATATAAAATAACAAGCGTGTCAGATTATTAAAAATGAAAATATGTATACTTGAGTTGCAAGAAGTTTCTCGAACGCTTCGTGTTTCTTCAGCAAATTGTCGACCTCTTCGACGCTGAGGGTCGGTGAAATTTCAGTACCTAGAATACATTTAGTTAAATCGATGTGTGCGATAGCGGAGATAGAGAGTGAGGATCAGAGGGTCCTTACTGAGGGCGGCTTCCTGCGCCGTGCAGAGGTCGTGCAGCTGCTTGGCGTCCCGCAGGAAGCAGTGCCAGTCGATGAGCTGGTCCAGCGCCACCTGGCGAGCTGCCCACGCCGCGTGCAGCTTGCCGCGCTCGTCCACCAACGCGTTGCAGCGCTCTTCTATTTCCTGCAAATGGCACAGCCGTGCTATCGTTATGGAGCTGTCTGGGAGGTTAAAAAACAAAAATATGTAGCCCCTACAGGTGAACATATTAAAGTTATCCCGACCTGGGCATTAGGGTGTCCATCGTCCACAAGCTGCTGGCCATGGGCCAACGCATCCCTGAAAGTATCGTCTCGGGCGTCGATCTCGGCGCGCAGGGCGTCGTGATGCGCTCGTTGCGCCTGCGCAGCGGCCGCTGAGCGAGCGCCTAGACTGGCTGACATTTGACTTCGGAGTTCGCTTGACCAGGACATTACGTCACGGATCTGTGAAATTGAAACATTCAGTTATTGATCATTTCGTCACAACGTTACCATGCTCTTTTAGTAAAAAGAAAAATAATTGAATTGGTTCAGTTGGTAACAGGTTAAATATAATTAAACAAGATTATTTTATTATTATTAGTTGTCTCCGGCGGAAGCGCATATTCATTCAAGAAAATATGTATTTCGATTAAAACTCATCACAATCTATTCAGTTCTGTTTTTGCATAAGTTATTCTAGCTGTGAGTGTGAGCTGTAAGTAGTAACATGACATTGTTCACATACCTCTGACAACAACTGCTGCAATTGGTGATGATGATGAAGTACCGTCTTCCTAGCATCTGCAGCCGCTCGGAGTGAACTCCAGGCCTCGGACAAGGCTCGTTGACGCAGTGCTATCTGCTGCTCGTTGCCTCCCGGACAGAGCTTTTGCAGGCGGGAGCCCTCTTCTTGCAACACCTGCAAGCGACAGGGTGGAGTTAGAAAAAGACTATTACCTAACAATAGTGCAACTTGCGTACGCGGCCCGTACTGACCTGCATCTGCGCGTCGATGGCCAGCAGGTCGTTTTCGGCGGTGGCGTGGTTCCGCAGCAAGGCCTCGGCCGCCCTGAGGTCCCTGGGCGGGGCGGGTTCGCTGAGTTGTGCGCGCCGGTCGGCAGCTCTGGCCAGCAACTCGCTCGCGTCTCGGTGGAAGCGGTGGATCTCTCCCGCGGCGTGCAGGCGACGGGCTCGCGACTCTATTTGCTCCACCAAGCGCTGCCAGGATTCGCTGAAACAATATATGCTCACTTTTAGACATTTATTTGCGCATGGATGTAGGTTTTCAATATATTTTAGTCATATCTCACCCTAGGGCCTCCTGTCTAGCCTCGATATCGCCTATATAGGGACTGTTGGAAGCGAGAAGTTTCTTTGCCAGTTCCTCGCATTGGCTGAAGCGTTCAGCACCGCTTTCCACGCGGTGACGCAATTCCTCGAATTTCGAACGAAGTACCTAAAAATAGGATATTGTAGAAATAACATTACAAATTTATCAGTGAAACGTTCGGGTTAGCTATTACTTAATATTTTTAGTTTACGCATTCGACTTCTCTAGTAATGTCAGCTTTAAATCAGTAAAAAATTTTCATTTCCAATCAAAGTTCGCTAAACAGCATATATTATTTATTGTAAGTTAAAACTTATTTTAATAAGTACTTAAACTCATTAAAGTTTCAACCACCAACTATTCCTATGTATTCCAAAATATGACTTGTCAATAATAAAGAATATCTCACCAAGAGGTGCTCGTAATCCTGGCCATAGTCTTCGCTGGAAGCAGCTCCATACTGTTCCTGTATCCAACTCTCTAATTCTGCACTCTCTGCTAAGTATTCGTGTCTGTAATAAACCCAGTTTATATATATAGTTTGTCAGTGATGGCACCCACAACACAAGCTATTTTAGTATAGATTAACAGGCACCTGCACACACTCTCAACCAACGCAGCCTGCCTCAAAGCTGCTCTACGCTGCAGCCTGGCCAGGCTGGCGGACAGCTGCTCGTGTCTCTCCACTAGGGCTTCGCCCTCCGGGCCTCCGCTGGCCGCTAGGGCTCCCGCTACGTGGCCCATCTCCGATATTATGGCTGCGTAGGTGTCTAACTCTAGCTCCACCGCCTACAATATACCAAAGTCTTTAACGTAATGTCAAATACGTAATTTCCAAATTTTCTAGAAATAATTTTAAAAAATCATATGTGAAAAAAAGCGTTCGTACTATCATAATGAATCCCATGTAGATATGGGGTACGTCACGCCTGCCTACCGTATTTTATTGTTTGGAATTAAAAACATAAATATTATACAGATAAAAAATGCTTCGATATAACACACCTTGTGCCTAGTGAGCAATTGCGTCGCTCGATGTCTGTCATTACCAACATCAGCGCTAGCCAACTCAGCAGCTTTATCCGCTAACCAAGTATCCACTTCCAGCGCATCGTGCAGGAACTGTTGCGCTTTAAGCGCTGTTTCGAGCCGAGTGGCGCGATCGTCAGCCGCTTTGGACACTTCGGAGTAAGCGCTTTCGAGCTCTTTGCAAAGTTGCTTGATCTATTAAGACATTTCAAATTAATAAAGGAATGTCAAGAATGAAAACACTGAGTAATAAAATTCATTGATGGAAGCTACCTTAAATATTTATGTATTACTGATTTTAACTATTTCTTATGATTCGAAATTCACTTGCTCTTCCGTTTCTTTTTCTCCCAGCGTAAATATAATTTGTTAGAAAGGGACAAAACAGTTCTCCAGTTAAAGACATGAAATACAACTTCAGTTAAAGGATGGATATTTCCCACCTTATCAGCCTGTGGATTCTTCGGTAGCTGTTCACCTCTCTCTAGAACTCGCTGTACTAATGGCTTCCTTCCTTGCAGCTCTGCCCGCAACTTGGCGTGCTTCTTTTGAGCAGTTTGAGCAGCGTGTAGGTCCTGAGGAAGGGCGGTGGAAGAAGCGGCTGCTCTTCGCTCGTCGAGCCACGCTATTTCGCCAGACACCTCCGCTGCTAGTTTGTGCAGCCTGTAGACCAAATTTCTTTATCATCTAAACACATTCTCGTAAATGTTTTATAATTTTAAAATGTAAAATACGTTCAAAAACTCTGTGTTGTCTATTGCAAAAGGAAATTATTGATTATGATGTAGTTAATTCATTTCATTTTTAATTAGGCCGGTCTGCAATGACAGTCCGTTGCCATGACACACTGTCAACAAAATAAGAAAATGTGGTGGTTTTTGTTCACGTCGACGCAATTATTTAATTTTCTTTTTACTCCTAATAGTTTAAAAACTTTTGTGTGTGACTTTACTGTATATATCTTTTACTCAAACTGTTTTTGTTATATTATTAATTATCTATCTGATATATACCCATGCTACATTGGTGACCTCGCAAAAAGAACGCTCTGAAGATGGCTAAAGAAGAATCACCAACGGATTCATTAATTAATTACCTACGTAGGGCATAGGCTAAAATACGATTGCGAGACTTACTGCAAACTGCTCTCCAAGGCTCTTCTCCTCTCAACGGCCCTGGGTCGGAGAGCAGCACAAGCCTTTTGCAACGCAGCGCAGTCTCTTTGAATAGCAGCGCTGTCGAAGTGGCCGCCGGAGACCAGATCCGCCCCCTGAACGGACAGGGTTTCGGCCCTTTGCTCCATTTGAGTCAGCTCTTGCTCCAAAGCCTACAAACAAATAACAGAAGCCTCATTTGTTGTTACCTCTCGCGATAATTAACAAAAACTCAAATTAATATGCTCTACTAGAGTAAAATATATACCTGATGTTGATTGAGCAATCTCTTGCAGCTTCTCAAGTCGGTGCCAATCTCTTCGCTGTTCAACTCTCTCTCCAAATCAGCCAAACGGGCTTTGGCGTCTTCCACGGCGCTGGAAATTAATATAAAGTGATGATTATTATAGTTACGATTAAGGTGTATACAAAATATTGAGAATTTTTCCAAAACACATCTATTCGATTTCTGTGAAGTTTAAACTATATCTATCTTTTTATTAAATACTATTATTTATTAGGCACTACAAAAATATAAGAGCGTTATCCCAGGCCCAGTTTTCCATATAGAACATTTTTTAGCTATCATTAAGTTCACTTTAGATGGTATAGAATAAACTAGGAACTAAATTAGAGCAGTTTGTTTTGAAGAAATACTACTATTTGTCACATATTTACTGTTCTTAAACATTGTGTTGTATTATTATTATATATTCTCTTTTTTTACGGATCTCTTGTTGGTATTTCTTTTTTTTTGTTTGGAAGATATCGCTTCGTATTTTAGATTTACGTATGCTTAAGTGTTTTGTACCAACGAAGCACAAATAAATAAAAGCATTTTCACAAGTGACACACGAAGGTTTGAATATCTATGAATTCATTAGTACGGTACCGTCGATGCTGCCTCTGCTGCGAAGCCTGCCGCAGTTTGCTGCCCTTGTCCCTCGAGGCTGCAACGAGCTGCTCCCAGCTGCTTTGCAACTTGTCAAGCCGATCCGAAATGTTCGCAGCCCGACTTGGGTCCGACTTCTGAAGCGACTGCCCGATCTGGAAGATATTTATTTTTAGACATTATTTTTGTTAATACTTTTATAGAAATAAAATTATACATATCGCGATAGTTAGATTATAGATTTGCGAAATCAATGTTGTTCGACAATTAACACAATGTTATAAGATCTGTTTTATTGGAAATCATTTAATTTTTATGGTATAAAATCAAATTTAAAATATATATATGTTTATCAGTATCACAGATAACCCGCAAAAAATTCGTAACTTTGGGTTTTGCTTGTCGTTGCAGCGTATAAAGGAACGAGCACATCTGCTGATCATCATCAGCCAATCCGAGCATCATACGTGGGTGAAAAAAGCTCTGATTGGCCCATGCGGGGTTCGCACTTTCCATGAAACGTTTGATCAGTCTTGTCACAGACTAAACACGATTTTTCTTAACTTTGCATTAAAGCTTATATTTATGATTATTGTTATTTATGTAATTTACGTTGTTTCACGATATCTTTACATTGAAAATACAATCTTTTATAGACTCGAACTCCTTTGAAAAGCAATAAAAGTAATATATAATGGATACATACACTTTCGACATTCCTCAATTGCTTTTCATTAGCCTGCAGTTCTCTCTCGAATGCTTCGTGCTTTTGCAACTTTCGCTCCAAATTCGCCAGTTCCCTTTAATAAGAAAAAACAATTTTTATTTAAACTATACGTCGAAAACGTTGTTTTCCTGCCACAATATTTGTGATGTGACGAAAGTGTTTTAGAGCAGTGTTTTTCAACCTTTTTCATGATGCGAAAAAGGGGGGGGGCTAGTATAAAAAAATATTTCGCGACCCCCTTTGACCCTTCGGTTTTTTATCATGCATGTATGTGTACGTTACAGTATTACTGTTAACAATATTAAATGTCTTTATTGGTTTTTTTACTAAAGTACCCATTTTTTTCGACCTCTGGCGACCCCCCCTACAGAAGCTTCGCGACCACGACCACGGGTTGAAAAACAATGTTTTAGAGTAAGGCGGAGTCGTTTTCACTACGATAAGCAACGTATATAATCCGGTACAAATCAATTTATTTTATTCATTTAAATTAAGCATCCAATTAAGCGAAGTGAATTTTCAAAAATTAAAATAGTGTCTTTAATATTTTCTCTCATTAACATAACTATTACTGATTTAAAGAAAAACACTTTGTTAACGGATTAAGTTATGTATTTTACAATATTAAAACTACCCGTTCGTGGTCTACTGTGACCACGCATGCCTTAAAGCACGCGACAAAATTTAAAATTAATATAGTTAAATTTTGTAAAATACATAACTTAATCCGTTAACAAAGTGTTTTTCTTTAGTGTTTTTTTTTAAATCATGCATAACAATTTCAACAAAAAACAAATTTACTCCTATTTAATGAAATAGAGCCTATCTAGGGAAAGAAAAGGTAGTCGCGTTCTATAAAGGCAATGATGGATAGTTTGAGCAAGAATAGTGTAATTTACCTATAACTTTGATCGTTGGCTGTTTGGGTTTTGTCTTGAATCCACGCTTGCAGTTCGTCGGTAGATGCTACAAACTGAAATGATATAAAATAAAATAATAACAACCATATTGTAACACAAATAAACGTTTGTTTGTCACTCCGCTTCGACTATCCCAGCTCATTTACCCAGCTATTAATTAAACAATAATTATATTATAGCGCCATCTGATGAATATTTATATAATAGTTTCTCTAATATATAAAATGGTCGAACACTTCGTTAGCGCGTTTTAGGGTGTGACGTCATCACTGATTCTCTATAGCTAGTATTTCGAGGTATCTAATAAATCATTTAATCAGCCGCGGTCACGGCCAAGCAATGCATTGCAATTGCATGGTATGAAAATACCTGCTGATGAGCTAAATTGGCCAACAACGCTCGTCGCCTCTCTGCTAGGGCGTGACGGACTTTCTCCCTCCGCTGAAGAACAGCCGCGCGTCGCGCTAGTATGCTGAAAAGACAACATTGTAGCTTTGGAGTTTATTCAGTTCTAAGAGGAAAATATTCTATTGTATTATACATCATAGAGTCGAATCTAGCATATCATTATTTTTCTCTTTATGAATAAAAATGTTTCGTTTTTGTAGACTTGGAAACATAACAGACGAAAATAAAATTACTTAGTGTATGAAATACTAAAGATTGTCTAAGGGCTTATTTATTTTAGAACTTTTTGAGAAAGAGTACTCTTATCTTCCTAATGTTTAACAGGAATGCGTATTCATGTTAGTTACTCCCTTACGCGGAAACGGCTGTACTAATATTGATAAAATTTGGTATGCAGAAAGCCGACACAATCCTTAATAAATAGCAAAAACAAAACTCACTGTTCACTAGCATAATGCTCTGGTTTCTGCGTCGCAAGCGCAGTCGCACGTTGAGCGAACGCACTCACGCGCTCGTCTTGAGCGGCCAAACGAGATTCCGCCTCTTCTTGACGTTTCACTAACGTCTCGGCTTCGTCTACCGAAGACTGAAAATACGACGCACTATTTTTAAACCAATATTAAAAGAAACCACTATATTCTGATATACGAGTATCATGCTAGGTCTGATGTTGTATTCAGTATATCTTAATATAAATCAAAAAATGAGATTTTATTTGAATCTTCATAATGTTATAAGTTTTTCTACTCACGCCATACTCTTGGTAGTCCAAGAAGGCCTCGTGCGCACCGCTGGAGGCGTCTATTTGGTCTGCCTCGCGGTTGAAGCTCTGTAGTTGCAGCAGCTGTTTCAAATACAGGTCTTTGTCTTGCCATTCTGAAATATTTTGTATGTGTAATTAAATATCAATAATAGAATCAGCCGTTACTTTAAGGAAGTCCATATCATACAATTCTAATAGACAATTTTCCTTTTTTTTATTTGATTTGAAACCGAAATCAAATCGGGCATCGTTAAGAAAACTTTTATAATTTTACCTTTGTGCATTTTTAATAGTTGTAACACCCTTTACTTAATACTTGTAAGTGGAAAGGAATCCTAAAAAATATTATTTATATTGCAAAGCATTGAAAAAATGAATATTAAATTAAATTTTAATATAATTTATGCATGAAATGTTTCTTCTTAAATAATGAAAATATAGTTATTTAACATGATTACTTCACGCCTAAAACTAATGGTATAATGTATGGTTTCTTATAGTAATGGCACTATTTTGATCGATTGTTCGTTGAGTACTGAAGAGCATGGTGTAATGGTTGCAGATCCTTATAAGATTTTTTTTAAATTAGTGTATCTTTGAGAAACTATTAAATCACATTTAATGATACAAAATCAAAGAGTACAAACGAGTAGCCTTTAACTGAGACTTCACTATCAACGTACATTTGATGGCCCTTTAACAAATAATACTAAAAAAAAGTACACATACAAAATTTTTTAATTATTATATGGAACATTTCGTACGCTAGCCTAACTAGAGCTTGCCCAGTTTTTCTACGTTAATAAATGTTAGACAATTATGATGATGAAAATATTTTGACTCCTCCCATATGTCCCCCCAACGACATACCTTTATGCACCGCCCTCTGTTCTTCTTCCAACTGTTGAATCCTATCTCTGACGTCCGTCAATGAAGGATTATTCCCCAACAGCTGTTTGCCGAGACCAATCACTTCTTTGAATCTTTGAAAAAGAAAAGTTATTATTAATATATTATTACTAGCTGATCCGGCAAACGTTGTTTTGCCATACATGTGATTTCAATTTTCAATTAATAAATAAAAAACAAGGGTTGATCAAGAAGGGTGAAAATTTAGGATTGTATGTATTTTTGTATGTTGTATCATAAAAAAATAGAAACTAAAAATTTTGTCTAAAAAATAAAATTTAGGGGTGGACTACCCTTAATATTTAGGGGGATGAAAAATAGATATTGGCCGATTCTCAGACCTATGTAATACGCTCACAAAGTTTCATGAGAATCGGTCAAGCCGTTTCGGAGGAGTTCAATTTCGAACCCCGTGACACGAGAAGTTTATATAATATTGTGAATCTAAACCATTCCCAGATCCCCTTGAACACACACAAAAAATTTCATCAAAATCGCTCCAGTCGTTTGAGAGAAGTTCAGTGAGATACACACTCACAGAAGAATTATATATATAGATTATTAAATTAGTATTGGCAGACCATAGAACTCGTAGTTATAAATGAACTCACTCGTCGTCGTGCGCTTTGATGTCGTCCTGCAGCTCCTGATGCTGTTTGAGAAGGGCCTCGGCAGTTGCCACGTCCTTAGCCGTCACATCCGACGCCACCTGTTCGCGTACTTTCTGAAATTTTTAATATTACATATATTAGGTATGTTTATACTGTTGTTGTCATCTCATCAAGTAATCATTTAAGATAGATCTAGATTAAGAACGTTCATTCTTAATCTTTAATCTCTTATTCGTTTCGTTCTTAATCTAATAGATCTAGATTAAGAACGTTCGATCTAGCAAAGTTACTAATAGCTGAGTGGGTTTTGGATACTTTGAAAGTCATGTTCATGCACGCAAATATAAATTATTGTTTGAAATCAACTATTTTATTTATTAAGTGATGATACCGTCTCATTTCAAAGGTTAGCTCTGATTGCGGACTTCCGAACAATCATTTATAGCATTGCTGAAGAATGTTTTAGAATCTGCTGACCTGAACCCAATCCTGCAGCTGAGCACTGCTGTTCCCGAAGATCTGATGTCCCACGGCACTCTCCAAGCGGCTCCTCCTCTCCGCCGCTTGCGCATGACATCTCACCCACATGCTCTCTATCTCTTTCTGGCGACCTTCTACGTTCGCGCGCTCGCTCGGGTACTGAGATTTCACCCTGAACATAAATTTCGTATCAGCATTTCAAAGACTTAAATTCAAAGAGGCTGGTGCCCGTCACGTGGGAAACTTGACATTAGGAGTGAAAACCGCGGGCACCAGCTAGTTACTTGGCATGGAATTGGATGGCATTTAAAAAATTAAAAATATGGATACACAGAATCCCAACGAACTGATAATTTCCATTTATATTTGATATGTATTTTTGTTGTGCCATACAGTAAATGGTGTACTTACGAATCGGCCAAGAGAGTGACCGTATGGACTTTCTCTCTCAGCGGCTCCAATTCCCTCTCCAGCTGCGCGTGCCTCCTCTGCAAGGCCTGCACTGTTCTCAGATCTGCAGCTGGAGCCGATGCTATCTCCAGCTGTTGCTCTTTCTCGCACATCCAGTCCAGGGCTTCGTCGCACGTGCGATTGAAGAGTTCCACGCTGGAAGTATTACAATTTTAAATATTGGACAATTTTACAGTATCCACCTAAACCGGTTTTTTAACAGGATTTTACTATGACCGAAATATTGGCAGTTTAGTATGTCTAAAATTTGTTTGAGATTTATATTATGGCATTTTACGGAGCTTAGGGAAATACCTTTTTCGGTGTCTATAAAACAAATTTTAAATGTAAATTTACTCTATTGGGTAACATATTGATGTTTGCATACTAAATTTTATTGATTTATCTATTTATAATGAATGCCGTATAGAATGAAGAAAAATAACAAAAGAAAATGCTATAAAAAAAGTAGTAGTACCTGGAAGCGCCTTCCAAACTCTTCTCCTTCTGCTGCTTGAGGCGCAGCAGTCTCTCCCACTGCTGCCTCAGCTGCTGCCTCCTGGCTGTGGCCTTCGCGGCCTGGCTGTGCTTCGCCGCCACCAGCTCTTCGGCTGCGGCATCGATGCGTTCAAGGCGCTTCGAGGCCGCGGAAAGATCAGTCACGAATTTCTGGAATTATTCATAATCATTTGTAAATAAAAGTTTGCGTACGTCTGCCATTTGTCGTCAGAACTTTAAATTTTTATAATCGTAGATGTTTATATGTTTCTTTTTTGGGTCTAAAAGTTTATATTCTATTACTCATTAAAATTATACTGTTCTAAGTGAATTAAAAAAACTAAAATACACTATGATGGAAAGAGACGAAACATAAAATGATAAATATATCTCTTGTTCATTTGATTGCCGTAGGTCATTTTTTCAGTTAATTGGGTATGAGAAATTTCAGGATTTGAACACAGGAACTCGATTATATCTAGTTTTTAATTAGATCCTTGTTTTCCTTTCTTCTGTTACCTATTTCACTCACCTCATACTTTCTCTTAGCGTTCTCGACGCTGTCGTCCTTGTCGTCCGCCCTCAGCATCTTCTCTTTCTCTTTCATCCACTTGTCGAAGTCGTCGCACTCGGCGAAGAAACTGTACAGTTTGATGGCGTCCTCCAGTTGCGCCCGCCTGGCCTCGGACAGCTGCAGCAACTCCGCTGAAAGCAGGTCGCCTGGTTAGGAACGCAGCCGCAGCGAGAGAGCCGCTCGAGAGGGTAGCGCCCCACCGTAGAGCGCGCCGATGTGGCGCATGCGCTCGGCGACGGGCGGCACGGGCGCCAGGCGCACGGCGCGCCTCCTGCTGGGCACGCTGCGCCTGGCCACCACCTGCTTCACCAGCACCGTCTTCTTCACGCGCTGCACGCTGCGCACCTTCTCCGGCCGCCGCACCTGCACCTGCGCAGCCACCACGGTTACGCTCCCCGCCGCACAACACCCCTCGCCCCCTGGCGCCACTCACCGGTACGAGGCGGGGCTCGATCTCGCG
Organism: Pontia daplidice; assembly: GCA_963693355.1. Taxonomy (NCBI): domain Eukaryota; kingdom Metazoa; phylum Arthropoda; class Insecta; order Lepidoptera; family Pieridae; genus Pontia; species Pontia daplidice. The sequence continues at coordinate 1,149,559 of CAVNZL010000016.1, read as the reverse complement.
CACGTAGTTCGCGGGCACGAACCCGTCGGTCCGGTCCGCCTTGCGCACGGACCACCAGTCGGGGTTCGTCTTGTTCATCAGGAACATGACCTCGCCCTTCGCCATCGATATGCCCTGGCCCGTGAACGCGTACAGCGCTTTCACCTACAACGGACATGTCATATTAATGTTTTTGCTTTATTACTTATTACAAATCGATTAATTGTGACTCCGTCGCGTATACGATGGGGCACGGTTAAAACTCTTTTTAAATAAACAATCTTTGATTGCAGAAAATAAAACAAAACTTAAACGTCAAATCGTGACGTCAATTTAAATCAAATATCATTAAAATCTTCAAAGTCATTTATAGTAGTATAGTATTTCATTCAAAGTCATACTATAGATTGAATGATATGTTGATATTACCTGTGGCACACTTCTCTCCTCAGTGACAGTTCTGTGTTCCAGTCTCTCCACTGGCTCCTCCTCCCAGACCTCAGTGGGCACCAGCCTCGTCTCACTCCCCCACTCTTCTTCGCTCTCCGTTGCTCCGCTCGTCTCTACTTCTGTTGGCAGCTGGAGAGAAAAATTTATATCACTAGTAAGTTTATGCTTTTTTTTATATCGACTCATTTACTTCCACTTGCATTAATAACGTGCACGTCCAAACGCTAAACAGAAGAAGTTCCTGTGGTAACAGCAATTTTTTATTTATTATATCCTCTTATTGAAGGGAATGAATATCCCTTGAATACAAACCAAAGAAACTCTTCAGCAAACTAAGTTTAATAACAATATTGGTATAGACTTGTTAGTACTTTATAAACAATGAAACTGGAATTTTATTTGTCTACTAGAGCTGTACCTGCAACGTGTGTATCCCAGCGGCCTCTAACCTATCCGCCGACGCCCTAAGCGCTTCCAGCTCTTCGCGATACGCCCTGAGCTCGTCATGGACAATCTTCTGTCGCGCTAAAAGCGCCGCAGCGCCGGGAGCGTCGACGCCGCAGTCGTCACTTGCGACGAGCGCGCGTTTCTCCTTCATCCACGACTCCGCTTCGTTTGCGTCGCCGTAGAACTAAAAAAAAAAACATTTTTTTTATTACACTATTTTAGCTGTTTGAATCACAAGGAAAGATATCATACAGAAACCGATGTCTTGGACCCAAACATCATAGACGTATTAGGTACAGAACGCTGATGACATGTTGGCTTATTAAAACAGAAATTTGAAAAAAACTCAAAATCTAATAACATTTTTATGCCTACCTGGTGAGCCTCTGCCGCATCAGCCAGTTTCTTATCTCGGTCGTTGGCGAGTTGTCGCAAAATCTCCCACTGTTCGCTCAGAGCAGATAATCTTCTCTCTATTTCAGCGCTCTTTGGATGCTTCGCGTCGATCAATCTGGAGAATTATTTACAACAATATCTTAATATTCATATTTAGCGTCATTCATAAAAATGCGATTTTAGGAAAAAGTCGCGTCTTTTGCATGGAATCTCCGTGAAATATTTATTTTCCTGTGTTGTATTTATTATTTCAACTATCCCCACCACGGTTAACGAGATACAGATAGGTTTCCGTAATAGGGTTCTAATTTTTACCCATTGATTACAGAATGCTGATTAGAATAGGTAATTGTAGGAAGCAATTGTCGTTAACATATGATCAAATTATTAGCAAAAATAAAAAAAAACAACAATACTTTGATTTAAAAAACAACGGAAATCTGTTTCCAGATTCGTACTTAACTTATACATCAATCGTAACGTACTTTTGCATCTACGCGTACATAACTATCAATAGAGATTAAGAAAACATTGTTACTCGATATAAATTCAAGTGCTAAACCAACCCGAGGTGTTTAAGCTAGAACCCATAGAGCCGTTCCGTTATACATTTATGAAACACAGTACAATATTAAAAAATAATCTTAATATATATAAATCTCCTGTCACGATGTTTGTCCGCGATGGACTCCTAAACTATTCCACCGATTTTAAATTAAATTGGCACACCATGAGCAGTCTGGTCCAACTTAAGAGATACACACTTATCTGTCAACTGCAAAAGATTCTAACAAATGTCGATACTTTTCGACTGGATTGAGTTAATAATAAATAGATGGCATTGCTATGGTAAACCGACAAACGTGTCATATAAAGATTAATTTATTAATCTAAATAAGGCATTTTTAAAATAATTATTTTTATTGACAAAAAAAAATGATTGCTAGGAATCACATTGATGGCACAACCACGTTTGCCGGATGGGCTAGTTGTATATAAAAAAAACACATAACATATAGTATATAGCCTTGTCTTTCAACCTGTGGGTGCGACCCCCTGGGGGTCGCGAAGCTTCTGTAGGGGGGGTCGCCAGAGGTCGAAAAAAATGGGTACTTTAGTAAAAAAACAAAATTAAAGACAATTAATATTATAAATGGTAATACCGTAACATACACCTACATACATGATAAAAAACCGAAGGTCAAGGGGGGTCGCGTAATATTTTTTTATACCGGGGGGGGTCGCATCATGAAAAAGGTTGAAAAACACTGGTATATAGTATAGTAGTATAGATGAATAAAATAAAAGTTACCCCTGGCCCTTGGCCCTGTGCCTCTGCGCAACTAAATCTCTGGCGCGGAGCTCGTGCAGCAGCGCCGTATGCTTCTGCCTCAAAGCCAGCACTCCCCGCAGTTCCTTGGCTGCTACTTCAGTGCGGCAGATGCGCTGCTTTTCCGTCACCCAGCCTGTCAAGTGTTTTACATGTATACTTTCATATATCAATTCCGAATTTATCCTTAAATGTGAAAATACAATGGGCTTATTATGTATGTTACGAAATAAATCAATTAATTTTCTCTAATTATGATGCCAACCCAATGGAATTGTATACAACTATACAATATAAAATTACACTAAGAAAATGAAGTAGAGAACAAATAAAAATAGTAAAAATAACATATTACAATAATTAACACAAATTAGAACTTAGAAAAATGGAAAAATTAAGTTAGTTAATTTTTTGTATATTTCTTGTTAAAAGTCACAAATTACACAACCCGCGATCATGGTGAAAAGAGAATTTTACCTTCTTCCTCATCATGGTCTTCGAGGAACTGGTATAGGTTTCTTGCATCTTCCAGCCTTGCCTTTCGGTCTTTAGCTGCTGCCACAAGACTGGAAATATATATTTTTAAATTAAACATTAAATTGGTGGATAACAATAAATATTACATAACTAATTACTCAATACTTTAAACTTCATGTTTGTTTAAACTTTGGTTTTTGAGTTTTGAACATACAATATTGTATTTTTAAGAATAATAAGAGTATCTCGTCGAGAAATTATCTATTATTTTGGTAAAATCTATTCATATTAATAGAATAGTCATCACCTCCGATATTCATTGGACAGAGCCTCGAGCTGATGCTGCAACTGCTGCGTTTGCGGGAGGCCCTCGACGGACGAGCCCTGCCTCACCAGGCGTTGGATGCTCTCGTCCAAAGCACCCAGCTGTAGCTCTTGCAGCGCGTGCGCTTGCAGCAGACGCTCTACATCCACCAAGTGGCGGCCTACTTCTTCCGAATCGAATTGAGCCTAAGAAATTAATTGCATGCAAATAATAATGACTAATTTATTTATTTCTATTCCTACTCACTTGATTTTTTGGACAACTCACACAACATCTTTATAAACTGCAATATATAAGACGAAGTAAGGTTTTAAAAAAGCCAGCTAAGCTGACGTCATTTTCTACATTGCTATTCGAAGATTTCATTTCTTTGACCCGAATACGCGCAGTAATTTTGCCGATTAGCCCCGATATGCTGTTTTGCGCCGATATATATTGTGAAGTTTGGTTGCTTAAGTTTACGAGATAAAGTGACAAACATCCATCGATCTCACGCTAATTTCGCGTTGATAATATCAGACCGTAGCTCAGTTTGGATTGGCAAATGTAGAATGGTCGAATGTACCTTCATCTCGGCCAATGTGTGAGCGACAGCGTCAGCCTCCCTCAGCAAAGCCATCAGATGCGCCAGCTTGGCGAGCGATGCCCTGTGCCTCTCCAGCAGCTCCAGCAGTTCCCTCCACCTCGTGAGCACGGCCTGTTCCGTGCGTGAGACGGCTTCAGCGCCATGGTAGTTCTCACGGACCAGTTCCGCTGCCATCGCGGATAGGTCTTCGAAGCGTTCGGTCCTACATAATCATTTATAAATATCATTTCCAAATAATTTAATTAATAGCAGTGATTGGCTTAATAAATTCTCACAAACCTCGCTAGGATATCAGCAGAGATAGCCTCATGCTTCTTGACGGTTGCATCCACCTGGGACAGGTTGGAGCCGTAACGAGGGTCTGAGAGGACCTGGATCATCTCCTTTAGGTAGCCTTTACGAAGAACGGACTGTCAAAATATATCAAATTAAGTACATTAGAAGGCAACGTACTGACTAAAATTAAAGTACACTCGAAAATCGTATTCGAGCTCGAAGGGTTCCTTATACCAAAAAAGAACACATCAACCCGTATGTGAAAATTGTCTAATTTTGACATTTGGGTGCGGAATCCTAAAGACCACAAAATATACTGGCCATTTATTTTTTTTTTCAATTCAAGAAATACATTAACAAACTTACTTTCGTGTTGAATTTATAGTTGAGTTGTTCCAACCTCTGCTGTCGAAGTAATTCCGTTCGCAAAGCGAGTTCACGAGCGTGCTCAGCCTGAAAATGATATTTTAATTTGAATTAGGTTAAGTGTGTCAAGTAACATCTTTTTGTATATTATTATTATTTGTAATTTTCACCACAATTTTACTATAATTTGCTTTTCTCAATTATTAGATCGACTATTAGGATTAGTATAGTTTTCGAATCGAGCATTGTATGAGACAATGTATTATATCTATCAAATAGATACAAACATTACAAGTAGTTTACCTGTTCCAGCTGCTGCCACGCCCTTTCCAGGTCTTGAGGCAGTTGGCCATCTGCAGGCGCCCAGCCTTCTCCCACCAGGCTCTTCAGCATTGTGTTGATGCTGAAGTATAACGCTTCGATCTCTGATCGTTCTTTATATCTGAAAGAAACATTATGTATTATAAATACAAATTAACTAATCAACGTTGGTGACGAAACTTCTCATAACAAATCCAGACAAATTTGCGTATTATATATGAAATAAAAAAATACAGAATCAAGAGTTAAAATACCAAAGATTATGTATCATTATGGCAACACTTTACAAAGTATACACGTACAGCGTACGTACGTCAGCGTGCACAGAAACGTACATATCACAACGAACGCATACTTACTTAGGTGGTTTTTCGACTGTTCTATACTGTTTGAAGGCCAACAACAGCCTCTGAATGCCATCCAATGAGTTGGGGAAGTCCCGACAGTTCAATTCCGTTATCTTCAACCGAATCCACTCAAGCAGAGCTGTTAGGAGCCGACAATACTCGGCTTTACGCGCATCGCAGTCCATTAGTTGACCAATAATCTGAAAATTAAGGTGGATTTCTATTAATAGTTTGATAAATATTATCAGACCAGGCTTAACAAAATTATCTTGATTGAATTATTCGTAAAACGGCGCCAGATTAACCATTTATCGTTCTTTGAATTTCTTCATCACAAGATACTTACATTGGCAATTCTTCTTCCACTCTTCTGTTCGTTCTTCATTCTGGCGAATGTGTGGTAATAGCTGGCTACGTACGTCATCACCGACTTTTCATCAGGACGAGTTGTGTCAACGTCTGTAACAATATTTATTATATTAAACTTTTGCTTTTACAGGAGAATTCATTCTTTGTATTGAGTTATTTAAAATACAGTGAACATTTCGGTAAGACAATTTTAGAAGAAATTTAGAAGAATTGATTGGTTTAATGCCCAAATAAGCATTGGTTCGAAGCAGTTTTCATATTTTCTATAGCGTCAAAGCCTTCAAACTTGACATTGTACCTTTGAACCTTAATCAATGCAATAAATCAAAAATTTTTTCATAAATTAAATTTCTTTTTAATTTTTATAATAGTTTCTATAAGTAGCATGAGGAAGCATTTTTCCTTAAGATATGGTATTTCTTTAGCTGTCATACAAGAATTTTGAGTGTTTTGCACTATTTAAATTAGTCTACAGTTGCAAAGTTTTAATGAGATTTGGATTACCTTCAGCATCAAGCAATTTGGGAATTCCCAAGTGTTTATGCGCGACATCGAAGGCGTGGTTTAAGGTCTCTACGGGTTCGCTGGTTGGTACTTCCGTCCAGCGGAATAGGTCCGGTCTGAAAAAAATCATAATTTTGTCAAATCTATAATTATCTCTTCACGCGAGCTTCACTAATATCAGGACATTTAAGATCGGTAGCACCAACGTATTACAATATATAATTCTTATACAAACACAGCCAACAGATATGACCGAACACAAATATTGACCTTATGAACCAGTGGTTAATAGAATTACCTGTGAGCATGTATGAGAGCATTGAACCCAAGACCAGAGCGCCAAGAGTCTGTGAAATTATGTATGTGCACTCCGTGGTAGCCGCTCGTTTTCCTTTGACACCAGAGGAGCAGCGCGTCCTTTGCCGACTTTTTCTCTGACGATTCATTTTCTTCGTCCTGAAAAGAGATATTATTTAATCAACTCAAATCGCAAAAAACGGTTACACGTCTTTTAAAATAAAGTTCTAGAATAGTAAGAGCCAAAAGTTTTGTAAATTAATTTCCCATTTAGAATATTGGTAAATAAATATAAATTTAACAAGCAATAATCAAATGTCAAAACAGGATTAGTTTAATACAAAACAGTTTATTTAAATATCTACTTTGTATATAGCTAATCTTGTTAAGTTCTTATCTAGTTAAAGGCTAATCTAATAATTACAATGTTTAGAAAATCATGTATTCAATTTGCTTTGGCATTGGCTTAATGTGATACCTGTGTGTCTCTTCACAGAGCAATTATAAAACGTCTCAAGGTAGTTTATTGGCACGGTCAGGTTACAGATTATATAGTGGAGGGGTATAAATTTGACGTATGACATTTATAATAAATACTTACTGACAAATTGTCAAGTATAAACGAATTCACTCGTATCTTAGACTTATTAAATGCGAATGTTTTAATGAATGAATTTAAATTGTAGATCGAGAAAGTTTGACAACTGCACGTCACGTTTTGTTTTTGACACGTGACAGAAATAGTTCCCGCCAAATCTCGACACAAAATTTTATAAGTTTTTGATGAATAACAGAAGAAACTTCTATAATTTTTAGCTAACCACAGATTTCTATTACAGTATTAAAAAAAAATTACACATTAGAATTGGTGTTAGATAGGTGGTGATTTCGTCAGCAGGTTTTCTAGTCTCTAGTAAATTCAAAGTATTTGTTTTCAACTCACCACATCGATTTCTATCTCTTGAATCTGGAATCGGAGGATGATAGTCCAGATGAGGCCCAGGATGAGACGTGGGTTCCCATCCACGATATCCTCTGCTCCAATAGACTCTAAACGGACCTGAAATATAACGGGAAGGAAATTGAAATTATTTGGCGTTTTCAGTTTTGTCTCTCGTCTCTTTTCTCAATTTTTTTTAGAGATCTCAAGAGAGATTCATGATATATATACATGTATTCGGAAATCTATACAAATATTATAAAACAGTGTTTAGGAACGAATGGAGCGAATCGACATTGTTTTGTAGAGTCTATTTGTCGAGGAAGGCTATATATGTCTTTTAATGGCAGAACATAAACTTTGTGAAAATTGTTTTTCAATTTCTATATCATGTGCATTTGTAAGCAATGTTTCGCCAGTATTTCTTTCAAATGGCGTTTTAATTGCTTTTGAGACGAAGAATTACAATAGCAATTTGAACTTTATCATAAGGCCATAGAGTATATATTTTTATAAACATTTGTAACCTTGAGGAAACCTCTGCTTTGTTTGTAAGGCTTCGCATTGGTATGTTATAATTGTATTATCATTTCATTTATTTTCCTTTACCGTGTCGTCTTCTAAATTATCTATTATTTATATAGGTTGGATAAGTAAATGTAACGTTATTTCTTACGTAAAATGCTCCAAACAGCGTTTTAATATCTTTATACGTCTACCAATTAAAAATACCTAATCACATTTCCTTTCTTAATCCAGTTCCGGAGTTTAGCGCGTCCAACCTAACAAGCGAAGTTTTCAGTTTCAAATATTGATAACTTCGTAATCTATATCAAAACGAATTTATTACATTACTAGGTGATCCGGCAAACGTTTTTTGCCATACATGTGATTTGTAGCAATCGTTTTTTTAGTTCAATAAAAATAATTATCAGCTTTAGGTATAAGTTTATAATCGAAAGCGTTTTAAATAATAAAATTTAATTTAAACTCGGTTAAATAGTTAGGAATAGGAATCCATCGCGGACAAACATCGTGACAGGAGATTTATATACATTAAGATTTATGTAACCTCGGTCGACGAATTTAATACACAGACTAAACAATAAACAATAACACCAAATAATGTAGATCAGTGTTTTTCAACCTTTTTCATGATGCGACCCCCCTGGTATAAAAAAATATTTCGCGACCCCCCTTGACCTTCGGTTTTTTATCATGTATGTAGGTGTATGTTACAGTATTACCAATAACAATATTAGTTGTCTTTAATTTTGTTTTTTTTTACTAAAGTACCCATTTTTTTCGACCTCTGGCGACCCCCCTACAGAAGCGCGACCCCCCAGGGGGTAGCGACCCACAGGTTGAAAAACAAGGATGTAGATTCGACAAAGGTACATTTGATAGCTTTATTTTATATTATCTAATTGAGTTACTGGTAATTTTTAATGCTCTGTTTGTTTTGTGGTTTTCTTTTCAAATAACTATTTCAATTCTGTTAACAATTATATACCGTTCAATAGCAGCTGATGAAATGCTTCGTGGGCCCAATTTTCTAGGTTTTCTAACTAGGTTAGGCTTTGCATATACTAAAAATCTTTACTTATAGTATAAACATATACAATTAAAATACACGTCGAATTAAATATTCGTCAGTTTTTGTATCTGTAATGTTCTTGCTTCGATTGTTATAAATATCACCGAAAGATAAGATATCTATATTGCATAAGTAATTAGCAAGCGAGCAAGGTCGACTACTGAAAAATCACATTCAATTTACCCCATCAAACAAGTTTTTGTAGGCTGCTGCTGCTTACGGGTGTAATTAATAGCATCAGGCGTTACTTTGCGGAAGTCCAAAACAAAATCCCAATAGACCAATATACAAGCAGTACTCCGCGAAAACCCCACAACTCAACGAACACTGTTCGTAGAGGCAACATCCTGATGATGCTCCGGTGTCGGAGCGAAACGTGCGTCGAGTGGTTATGGGATTTTGTGCTTACGGGTGTATTACTATAATTATATTTAAATTTTGCAAAAAAAAACATAACTGAATCCGTTAAAAAGTGTTTTTCTTTAAATTAGTAACAGTTTATGTTAATAAAAGACAATATTATGATTTTTATATCAATAGCCGATCTTTTGACGTACGTACGAATCCTTAAACCATCCAACCTTGTAGCTTACGATAAGATACGCGTTCGTGATAGTCATTATATGTCACATTTATGAAAATATATATTTTTTAGCTTTCATACTTTTGAAGCGACTTCTGCAAACACGGAGTCACACCCAGAATCGGAATAATGCAGAATGCTCTGCCCGAATCTAGTGTTGCCACAACTTGATAAATATTCATTACTAGCTGACCCGGCGAACTTCGTACCGCCTTAGCGTAGCTTTGATGCACTATTTTATATTGTGTTATACGTTTTTTATTTTAGCTTTTTATTGGCGCAGTAAATACACATGTATCCGTGCAAAGTTCCATCTTTCTAACACTAACCGTTTCGACGCTAGAGTGAGAACGGGCGAATGAACGGACATGACGGAGGGTTCCTTTACGTAGACTGCGGAACCCTAATAAAAGTAGCCTAAGTGACTCCTTATTACATCAGCTACCAATCAAAAAAAGTCCCGTCAAAATCGGTCCAGCCATTCCAGAGATTAGCCGGAACAGACAGACAGACAAAATTTTAAAAAACGTCTTTTTGGTGTATGTATCGTATAAATATTCATATGCATGTAGTAAAAAACGGTTATTTCTATATTAAAAACAGACACTCCAATTTTATATATTGCTGGACCGACGACCTCAGGAAGGTAGCCGGTAGTGGCTGGATGAGGAAGGCCGAGGACCGAGTGTTGTGGCGCTCCTTGGGAGATGCCTATATCCAGCAGTGGACGAATAAAGGCTGATGATGATGATGATCAAAATACTGCTAATAAATAAGTAATAGTGAAATACAAAAGCGATGTGGAGTGGAAGAGAATGTAGTGATAATGATACGAAAGGGCATGCTGAGATGGGTGGTCACATGGAAAAAAATGAATGAGGATAGACTGACAAGGCGTATATATAAGGCGAGTGTGGATGGCGAGGGTGGGGTTGGGAGACCTGCCCGAACGTTTTTGGATTATATTCAGAACGTTCTAGAAAAAGGGCAGGTCAAAAGCACCCAAAACCGACGAAAATGTATGATGAATTTAATCAGCGTGGAAGAAGCGAGAGGTATGCAAGGATCGTAGCAAGTGGAGGTCTGTGGTCTCTGCCTACCCCAATGGGAAACAGGCGTGACATTTATAAATAAAATAATACTAATATATATACGAAACGTCGGGAAAAATTAAAAAATAATGTAATATGCTTTAATTTGCAAAATACGTAACTTAATCCGTAAACAAAGTGTTTTTCTTTAAATACTGGTATTTGCCGACGAATGCTTTTCATCAACCATGGTGTAACTGAAGGTTCTCGACTTCATGATTTGCTGCAGTCAGCAACATCTCATGTACAAAATCCCAATAGACCATACAAGCAGTACGAACACTTTGTTCGTAGAGGCAATATCTCCTGATGATGCTCCGGTGTCGGAGCGAAACCTCCGGTGTGGGTTTTTCGCGGAGTACTGCTTGTATATTGGTCTATTGGGATTTTGTACTATGGACTTCCGCAAAGTAACGCCAGATTCAATTAATTACATCTCATGTACTCTCTGCGATTCTGATTTACTCTCTAAACTAAAAATCTCGAAATGTAGCTTTAAACCTGACAAACATAACCTATTATGTATATTTCTAAATTGACTATATTAAATCGTTTTCTATGACACTAATATTTTATTTATATGTGTAATCGCGATAGAAAACCTTATTAATCATCCATTTATCTAATTTAATGTGTACATTTTTTTATTTTTTATTCATTTTTGTTTTTAATTTTTATATTAGTTTATGTTCCAGTATTTTTTATTTTGAGTTACTTTTTGAGTATATTTTGCAGGCTTTATACGTACTATTACAGGTTTTTTATTTAATAAATAATCGTAGTTATTATTTTTTCGACTTTTTTTATTATGTTTACACAGATAAGAAACTTGGATATGTATTATTATAGTCAAATTCTGTTGTATTGTAAGTATATATAACTAAAAACTTTTTTTTATAAAAAAAATCTTACCTTTGTATGCAAAAAACTGAGAGATTTATTGACATTTTCTATCTTGTGCACTCGCATTCTGCCCGAGTTAGGTCTGGGCAGTCGCTCTCCGCTGATAATTTCCAGCAGCTTGAGCAGCCGCCGCCCATCCGCCAGGTCCACGAACAGATCCTCCACCTCCATACGAGCCTGGAAAGTATATTTTTAATACAAACAAACGTGTAATAATAATTTTGGTGTATCTAAAGAAATTTCAATAAGTAAATTTGCCAGTGTTTCGTTTTTGTCAAATTTTTATCATATTTGTTAAAACAGAAATAATTTTTAAAGTCGGTTAAAACAGCTAGCGTTAACAATATACAAAATAAAATATCGATTCGATAAAAAAAATATTTGAAGAATTTTTACTAACAGTTCTAAGCCTTGTTATGATAGAAGTTTGTTAGATATTGTTAATATCTAATAATAATATATTTATAATTAAATAAATAATTATCGAACGAGTATATAATAAACTATTTATTTCAACATATATTTCATGTTTCTCACTAGCAATATATTATACAGACTAAAGCAATCAAAACAATTGTTCAACACCGAACCAACAATTCCTTTTGTTCAACAGATATAAAAACAAACCAGATTAAAAAATGCTTACATACAGAGTATGCAATCTGCAAAGCGTAAAAAAGGTTGGTTGAAAATTTAATATATTTGCCCGCTATTCAATTCTTTGTTTTTAATATTGTCTTTTATTAACATAACTGTTACTCATTTAAATAGAAACATTTTATTAACGGATTTAAGTTATGTATTATTGCAAAATTTAAATATATTTACATTATGTCAATTTTTTCCGACGTTTCCCGTGCTTTACAGCGTGCGTGTACGGTAGACTGTAGACAAAAATTGTCAAAAAAGTGTCACAGCTTGTATCGACTAAAACCGGAAGGATTTTTACAGAACTGGCTCACGGTGTCCTCCATTTTCCTGGATTGTTTTTCATGTGACTTTAGATAGGTGTTTTTTAATTTCAATTGCTTCTCGTCCCAATCTTGGGAAGAATCTTTTTCTTTCACAAGAACTTTTGGTTGGTCGAAGCGTATGTAGTGATTAGGCCCACCTAATGTGTGTTCACAGACTGCTGATTTTGTGTCGTCTATGTCTTATGTCTGCAATATGTTCTTTGTTTTTGCCATACATTTAGTATTTTCAAACTAAATCTATCGATTATTATAGTTGATTAACTACTGGGAAATGTCAAATAGAGGTCAAAGCTTATAATGCCAATTAATATAATAAATGGCGGTGACATCATCGAACGTCCGTTTCCCTATTTATCATGTTGCCTTATATATTGGGCATTGTTCGCAATAGAGGTTTTATTGCGCTACAACTCAAGATCTGTAACATTTACTTTAAGCTGTGGAACGTGTGTGCACACTAGTCTGTGGGAGATTTGACGACAGAATTTAGGCGGGAAGTGCTGGCTTTTCAAATGGCTAACGTTATGTTATGTCTAATTTATTAATAAGAGTAATAAAACAACTGCATAATAAAAATCTTATGATTCATCTTATGATTAATCAGAATGATTGCGTCTCAGATTTTAATTCCTATTGAAAACAAAATGGAGAAGGAATGGAAAGGAAAGAGTTCCTTCTCTTAACGGTTACAAATATGTTTGCAAAGAAGAACCACATAGTGACGACAATGGTGGCGATTCTGATGTACACACTCTAAACTAAAAATCTCTTAATTTAGCTTTAGACCTGTCAAACAGTTTTAGAGAGCGTAGCCTATTCTGTGCATCTCTAAATTGATAGCAATAAGGTTTAAATTGTCAATGTAGAAACATATAGAATAGGTTACACACATTTGACAGGTCTAAACCTAAATTTAGAGATTTTTAGTTTAGGGTGTGTACATCAGAATCGCCACCATTGTAGCACACTAATGACTAAGAAGTTGACAATAGAAATAAAACAAAGCAATGAAATAGTTAAGAAGAAATATTCATAATATAATCAATGACATTACATACGAGCTGATAACGTTAATACATTATACTGACTTTAATTCATATAGTTTTTGTTAGATTAATTTACGACATAATAAAACTACTTAAAAGGAAAACCTAAAAATCTATTTACCAATGGTCAAATTAACACTGTTTAAGTGTAAATTGGGTTAAAAGCATACTATTAATTTGTTGACCTGAACATTCTTAACGTTAATTTAATACGATTTTTACGATCTTTGGATTTTTATATGCGGTTTGTATTAAAACTCAAAAGTAGCATCAGTTTATCATAAAAATGACCCGCCATCCACACACTGACTTTGAACAAACGCTGACCACAGATTCACAATTCATTCAAATTTTAACTGTAAGTGTATTCTGAGGTTTTATATGACAATGACGCATAGGACCAAATCCGAATGTGTTAAATAAGTGATGACCGAATCACTGTGTCATTTTCCTGCAATTACATTACACATGCGACCTTCATGCGATGGAAATTGCTTATTAATGCTTAATTGTCAATAAAAACGTCTTGTGCGGTTACTTTAATGAAATTCTGATATCTCACAGGACGTCGTAGGTGCTAGCAGGCTGATATATCGCGTATAGATAACTCTCTTTCCGTTTTCATCAAATTTAAATGAAAATTAACACTCTTTAAATCGACTTCTTAAAGGTCTTTCAATTCGACCGTGTGTGTGTTATTTGACGGTGGTACTCCAGAGGGAATAGAGGGAAACCTTGCAACGTCGATTTCGTCGATTTTCTTGTAAAATACGCATACAAATGACTGCCAAGTACTTCAAAACAGTGCATTTGAATAGATTTTACGAGTGATTTTTAATAAGACACCTAGTTGTCTAGTGACTAGTGTTACAGATTATGTCGTTTCCATAGTCAATATTCGGTAATCTGTTTCTATAGTCCACCACCTGACGCGCTCTTTAAAAATAACGAGCACCAAGCAGCAAACCAGTGGGTCTTGAAGAACTGAGCAGTGTACCCTTGAATGCAGTGGTGGAGTATGGGGCGTTTGAGAATGACGAGTGAAGTAATTATGATAATTAACGAAATACGACGTTTATACGACAACCTAACACTAGTATATCTTTATATATATAATTCTTCTGTGAGTGTATATGTCACTGAACTTCTCTCAAACGAGTGGACCGATCTTGATGAAATTTTTTGTGTGTGTTCAAGGGGATCTGGGAATGGTTTAGATTCACAATTTTCTCCGCTGGACAATGTTTTTTTTAATTAATTCTTAAATTATTAGTAGTTGTTGATTTTGGAATGCTTTACATTGGATCAGACGGACGGCGCTACCAGTGTCAAATTTTAAATAACATTCGAATAATTAATTGAAAATTGAAATCACATGTATAGCAAAACAACGTTTGCCGGATTAGCTAGTAAATAAATAAATCATCGTATAATCGAGATGCGAACGATACCTTTTGTAAGAAGGAGTTGATCCATTTCGTAAATGTCTTCTTCTGTATGTGCAATCTCTCCTCTTGCAGCGCCCGAATGCGGCCCTGCTCGAATTTGAGGGCGTCTTCACGCTGGGTCATGTTGGTACGTTGCTGAACTGCCGCTGAGTAGCCGCCCGGCTCATATTGTTGCCCTGTAATTATTATATTATTAACGCGAGGAATGCGACATTGATTACATTGTTCGTGATGTTAGACGATCGTAAGGAATCTAATTAATTGAATCAGGCGTAACTTTGCGGAAGTCCATAGTACAAAATCCAAATAGACCAATATACAAGCTGTACTCCGCGAAAAACCCACACCGGAGGTTTCGCTCCGACACCGGAGCATCATCAGGAGATATTGCCTCTACGAACAAAGTGTTCGTACTGCTTGTATATTGGTCTATTGGGATTTTGTAGTAAGAAATCTTTCAATTCGTACCAGTTGTTGGGACTAGTGGGTTCATAGACAACACTTTAATTTCGGAGGGATCTACCATTTCTCCATAAAAAAAAAACTTAAATACCAATTAAATATATAGCTGTAAAGATAGATAGTAAATAAATATATTGTTCAATCAAACTTATATAACTATTTTATTCTTTCAGCTAATTTGTATGTTTGTTGTTTTTTAACGTCTAAATTCCTTTAATTTTATGATGTCTTTAAGTTGCCTTTCCTTGATAATGGCGTGTACGCCTACAATGGTTTTCACAACGAAATTTGTTGTTAATGTTTGTGTTAATGGGTTGTCTGTGTGTGTTAACTGCTGGCGTTCCTTCTTTGTCCGTTAGGTTTAAAACAAATTTACAATCGGCACAATTTATTTCTTTATGCCACAACAGACGACATTATTTCTAATTTACTTTATGGCTAAAATGTTCAACTTAATGGACATTAATAGAAGCATCAGCATTCTTAACATTGAAACTCTTTAAACAACTCACCTTCACCTTCGTCCTCGTCTGGTTGCAAGAAAAAAAAATCTAATTATTATTAATTGATAATTGTCATTAATTGACAGTAAATTAAATTACATTTTACATTCTTAACTCGCTGTGACCCCGGTAACTAAGATTTTTCTTAAAACTTTTCTCTGAAACGGCTTCACCGATTCTCATGAAACTTAGTGAGTGTATTGTGTAGGTCTGAGAATCGGCTAACATCTAATTTTCATCCCCCTAAATGTTAAGGGTTTAGGGGGATGAAAACCCCTAATTTTTTTAGACATTATTTCTTATTTTTATTTTTCTATGATACAGCATACAAAAATACATACAACCCTAAATTTTCACCCTTCTACGATCAACCCCTATTTTTAATTTACTAATTGAAAATTGAAATCACATGTAGGTATGGTAAAACAACGTTTGCGGTTTGTTTTTTTGGTGGGTAAACTATTAAAAAAATCTCTCTCGAAAGGTATAAATAACTCGGTTTGGGTAATCTAATATATAAAATTCTCGTGTCGCTATTTGTGGTTAAATTCCTAAGAAACGGCTTTCCCGATTGTCATGAAATTTTGTGTTCGTATTGAGTAGGTCTGAGAATCGGACAACATCTATTTTTCATCCCCCTAAATGTTAAGGGTGGTCCGGTCCACACCTGACTTTGTTTTTTTGACAAACTTTCTTATTTTTCTTAATTTTCTACTATACAATTACAAAAAAAAACCCTAAATTTTTAAAATAAATTATATATTATAATTATATTATATATTAATAACCGATTTTAAAATAAATTGGCACACCGTGAGCAGTCTGGTCCAACTTAAGAGATAGGATAGCTTAGATCTTTAATTATAGTCGCAATTTTATTTTATTGCAAATTTGAAAAAAATGTCTATAATTAATTGACAGTCACAATTATCTGTTAACTCCAAAAGATTCTAACAGATGTCGATACTTTTCGACTGGATTCTGTAAGTATATAGATGGCACTGCTCTGGTAAACCGACAAACGTGTCATATAAAGATTAATTTACTAACCTAAATAAAGCATACTCTTATTGTTTAAAACGCTTTCGATTAAACATATCCCCGCACACTTAAAGCTGATAATTATTTTTATTGAACCAGAAATCACATTTATGGCAAAACAACGTTTGCCGGATCATCTAGTAAGACTATATGAATTTTGACTTTGTCACTTGCAAAGCAAACTTACCTCCTACCTTACCTTACCTGTTTTGAGATCATCTGTATGCATGTCAAAATAAACATATAATATTAACAATATAATACGGCTAATAGTCAGACGTTAGCGGAAGTCCACGGTATACAATTAAAGACCAACTCTCAAAAGTTTTCATTGTCTGAATATTTACCATATCGTCTACTTGGCTGGTAGTCCTGGTAGGAGTGTATGCTCACGTTGCTTAACTGCCTCTGCATTGTCACATCATCTCACTTCACTTTCTAGGCTAAACTTCTCTTCTTGCACTCTAACTAAAATTGATCTTGTATTGATACTCTTCCAGATATTAAAACCTATTTTAATGTTATTCTAATTATGCTATTTTACCCACATTAAAAGTTATTCTTAGTGGAATCCATTGGCACAGCCAGGATTCGAACTCGCTAGCCGCAGCGAAAAAAAACAAGGAAATGAAACAATTGTGCTGCAACAAAAAGGCCTCTTGTGCCAAAAACTCACTGAACCCACCAGCACAATTATGACAAACTATAGACAATGTCCGTTCCCTGGTCACTACATAGTAATAAAACAAAGTCGCTTTCTCTGTCCCTTTGTATGCTTAAACCTTTGAAACTACGCAACGGATTTTGATGCGGTTTTTTAAAATAGATAGAGTGATTCAAGAGGAAGGTTTATATGTATAACATCCATTAAATAGTAGAGAAGTACTGTTGTACTTTTGAGGATTCTAATGCGATGTCGTAAATAATTACACTTTTTCCGCTTACATTGCAAACGCAGGCTGAACCCTACGAGTTTTATCAAAATATTGTACTAAGTATTGTACACATTGAAAAGGTCTACAGAAAAGTCCGTAATGGTATATGTCTATAGATCTCTTATGGATAACCCACAATAACTTTTTTTACGACAAATAATGGCTAATTTTCGAAGCGATTTTAACCAATACAGCATTAATCCTTAACCAATTAAATACCTTGAATAGATTGTTCATTTAATATAGATCTATATGGCCCTTACACCGTATGATTTAAGTGAATGAATTTAGCAGCGATCGGACGCGTTTATTTTTCTGTAGTGTATTTAGTATCAGCATTTCACCCGTGCGAAGCCGGGGCGGGTCGCTAGTAAACTGTAAGCATATTCAGACATATGTAGACATATTCGTATAACCCAACAGCATATCTCACATTACATCGGTCAATCACCCAACCACCTACGCCACGCGTAATATAACTTTGAATCGGATAGTTGTAACACTATTGTTCGTATAAAGACACATTTTTCAATTTCTATTTTCGTTTTTAATCAAATAAGAGATAAAAGCTGAATCGAGGCAAGCGTAATCCTCTGCTAAACATGGTAACAGTCGTTCTGTTTACAATTATATTGTGCTATTTCAAATATTACCTAAAATGTAGTTCACATGTGCATTACGACATTGTTGATAATTTATATTGTTTACTAATTCAATTATTCCAAAATTACGTAATAATTGAGGGTCATTGGTGAATCAGGAAAAAAAACCGAATATGAAAAGTGTTACAACATTATTATCGAGACCCATTGAATGAATTTTTCATGAACAATATCTACATATTTTATCTTTGAACGTGCAGCCACTGTACCAATTCTGTATTTACCAGTTATTTTTATAAGTGCAGTATGCACTAATGTGTCTAAATGTGTGTGTAATTAGATGCGCAGTACCGTTGAGTTAATTGTGCCGCTGCGTATAGGGCCGACTCATTGTTTTCAATTTTCTATTTCGACATTTATGAGAATCGCACACCGAGATAGATATTCCTATATGCATTATATAGAGTTAAAACACAATTTTATTTGCAATTTAACAGATTATTTGTCATGGGAACGGTTCGCGTGCTTTAATAAAAGTTAACTTCAGTTGCGGTGGACGCGTTGAATTTGAGAAATGGGACATTTCACGTGAAGCAGGGAAACAAATGTGAGGTTCTGAAAATCGACCACATTCGGCCCATTTGTACTTCTAGTAGGTATGAATGTGTACGCAAAATATTTTTTTTGTATAGTGTATATTTACCAAGTTATAGGTTTCAAAAGAATTGTCGTTGATTGCTACTACAGTTTTTCGAAAGTAATTTTTCGAATATAACAAATCTACTATAAAATATTTTACAATTTAAAAATATACTCACGTGAAATGTCCCATATATAAACTAGCTGATCCGGCAAAGGTTGTTTTGCCATACATGTGATTTAAATTTTCAATTAATAAATAAAGAATAAGGGTTGATCGTAGAAGGATGAAAATTTAGGATTGTATGTATTTTTGTATGTTGTATCATAAAAAAATAGAAACAACAATTTTTGCCGTAAAAATGAAAAATAAAATTTAGGGATGGACGGATAGTCCATTAACATTAGGGGGGATGAAAAGTAGATGTTGACCGATTCTCAGACCTGCTCAATACGCCCACAAAGTTTACGACACGAGAATTTTATATATTAATAGGTTTCTATTTTCCATTGATTAATTTAAATATATAAAATTTGTACACCTTGAAAATGCCCAACTGTGAGGTAATGCAATGGCGGCTCGCGCGCGCTATTTTATAACACCAATGTCACATGTCAACTGTCAATTTTTGTTTTCGAATTTCGAATAAATGAATAGTTTAGCGAGTTACTGCGCCGTTCATCTCATTCACAATGCTTGTGAGTGAAAGCGATGGGAAAGGAGACAGTACATTGTTTGTCGCGGCAATTGTAGCGTTGAATGTGGGACACTGAATATTTACATAATTATATTTAAATCAAGTTTGTGTGCTCTTGGCAAAATTTATGTATAGGAAAAAGTTTTTAACTTTGCTTCAAACATAATCAGCGTAGGTTACGTGTACTTTTTAAAGAAAAATAAACACATATGTGGAACCCATGCACCGTGTGTTAGTCTTTCCGTCTGTCAATAAGCAGTACCTCATGAACTGTGATTCTGTTATTGCGATACATAGACAAACAGAAAATATGTATGGAGACTTTATTTATAGGATCCTTTAAAATTTGGTTAATATGAAACCATTATGGATACCGTACCGTGTGTGTAGCTCCACTAAGCTTACACAGTATGTAGTTCACATTATCTTATCAGTGTGTGCATGTTTATCTGTATGAACACTCCTTGACCGCTATACTATGACCAAGTCTGCAGTCATTTGCTGCACGACATATTATCTAATCTATAGCTATAGCTAAGTGTCAAATACCAGAAAGAAAAGAGCACTGTGTTTATAAAAATAATATTTGGAACGAAACCTTTTTGGTTACTTTAAAATAAAAAATAAAATCAACAGACGCGCGGCCGTTAAGTAAATGAAGCGATAGAGAATACGCAGATATAATTCAGAAAAAATATAAAACTTTGAAACAAAATGGATTCCTGTATGTTAATTTAAATTATGTTTTCAAGTTAAATAAATATTTATTAATTTTTTTACGTGAAAATCCGGACATATATTGGCTGATACTTTCAACAAGTACCAGGCTCACATAACCACAGCGGAGATTACGAATTCGCAGTCGAAATTCAATGCGTTCATTCATAGTCAACTGACCTTTGCAAATCGGGCGTGTCCTGATTGTTAGTTGTAAGCGATCTGGTCTGAATATTAGCAAAAAATGCAAAATAAGTCAAAATTTAAATTAATAGTTTGATTTTTCTTACTCGATATCAAACAAAGAAAAATCTATAAGTTTTTTTTTATATTAATCATTTATTTTCTGCTACATGGCAGATTGGTCTTTAAAAAATGTGTATCGAAACAAATTATTTTCAATGACTCACGAATTTATGATAAAGCACGACTGAATTGTGTTGAAAATAACTGATTAAAATATATAATTCTATTACCTTTACGTTACTTATGTGAGCAATGTTTCTCATTCATCCTAACAATTTACGGTTTCATTCGCTTTCAAATTTATATCTGCTAATCGAATCCCGTTTGTACAACAATAAAAACGCTACGCTTAAGAAACCGCCCACACTAAGGTCCTAAACCCCTCGAGCCGGACGTCAAGGTCACACGTCTCATTCGAACAATTCAAACACGTTCCATTTTTGAATTCGATAACGAACCCAATCTGACGCCGCGGGCGTTCCAACTTTAAATTTACCGGACACGGGCACAGGAGATTAGAAAAAAACTGTGTAGCATCTATGGCTTCTTTATGTTACGGTCTACAGATACAGAATATTAAATGCGTACTTTTTATACGAAAAACACTTCAGACAACGGAATGTGAAATAGTTTTGTGATAAAAATAGAATAACTTAATAACAATTTAATGCTTAAAAGTAAATAAATACAACTTATGTTACCGCTATTGTACGTGTTAGCAGAAGCATCTCCCTAACTTAACCGGTTTCCCTGAGATTTTAAACTAGTCTCTTGACCTTGTAACAACATGTCATAAGAAAAAATATAAACGCGAAAGTGTTATCTTTTGTGTTTTTTATTAATAGTATATTGATGCGATAACCCTTCAGGGCCCCAGGTTTTGTGATTATTATAAAAAATTTAGGCAAGAATGATCAGCCTTGCCCGACACAATATTTTTTTTATACCTAAATGACTGGATGAAGTAAAGTGAATATACTCTTAATAATCTAAGGTATTGTTTTTCAACCTATGGGTCGCGACCCCCTGGGGAGTCGCGAAGTTTCTGTAGGGGGGTCGCCAGAGGTCGAAAAAAATTGATACTTTAGTAAAAATATTGCTAATAGTAATACTGTAACATACACATACATAATTGACAAAAAACCCAAGGATCAAAGGGGGTCGCGAAATATTTTTTTATTCTAGGGGGGTCGCATCATGAAAAAGGTTGAAAAACACTGATCTAAGGTATATGTATATACACATAATACAATGTTTAGATATCGGAGGATAATGACAATAGAAAAGAACTTATACTTTTGGTGGAAAACATCACCTATTAAATTTATAAATTCTATGACGTCACCTATCACAGATAATGTCGACAATCACCCGTTACGCGATTATCAGACATATTTTTTACAACATTGATAAACGGTAGCGTCGGACAACCGATATTTGAGTCAGGTGTGAAATAGTAACAAACTAACAAAACATATCATCAAGCTCAACCGGAGTTTCTGACCCAAAGAACACCAATAATGGTGGCGATTCTAATGTACACCTCTAAAACTAATCTCTAAATTTAGGTTTAGACCTGTCAAACGTGTGTAACCTATTCTTTATATTTCTACATTGACAATTTAAACCTAATTGCTATCTTTTTTTCTTCTTATTTAGAGATGCACAGAATAGGTCACGCAGTCTAAAACTGTTTGACAGGTCTAAAGCTAAATTTAGAGATTTTAAGTTTAGAGTGTGTACATCAGAATCGCCACCATTTTCTCTTACACACACAATAGAAGTTTAAAAGCGTAAATAACGTATCAATGAGACCACGGGACTACAGAGGTCCTGTGAGAAATCTTTACCAGGCAATTGGGGTCCAGATGACCACTGAATTTACTTTGAACCCACAGGTTTGACACACAAAAAAATGGCCAACCTTTTCGTAGATTCGATTTCGCTACGGTTTTTCATCTGGAGTTAATCATAAAAACTAAATCATCGCTTTAAAATTGAATAATTTCAGTTTTTATTGTAAGCCAAGTTTTATTAGTATGAGAAATATTTTTAAAGCCTTTAATATTATTAAAAACAATTGTATATGCCATTGTTATACCTAAGATACGCTTAGCCAAGTCTCGACTGAATCTTCGAAGGTTTCTATTTTATTCTGGACAGGCAACACTGAATACATGTGAAATGAACTTTCGCTAGAAAGTTCACATGACGTTGGGAATTAAAATCTATCTATATAGATTTAACATACGCTTAGCCCCAAGGTAAGTAAAGATTGTCTCTTTATAACAAGTGATAAACAAATAACAAAACTATTATTTTCTATATACAATTCTCGTGTCACGGGGTTCCAACTTGAACTCCTCCGAAACGGCTTGACCGATTCTCACAAAACTTTGTGAGCGTATTGAGTAAGTCTGAGAATCGGTCAACATCTATTTTTCATCATTTCTTTTTTAGACAAAATGTTTAGTTTTTTATTTTTTATGATACAACATACAAAAATACATACAATCCTTAATTTTCAACCTTCTACGATCAACCCTTATTTTTTATTTATTAATTGTAAATTGAAATCACATGTATGGCAAAACAACGTTTGCCGGATCAGCTAGTAACATATAATCAAAAAACGATTTTTACAATTTGCGGTACGGTTTTTTGATTGATTCAAATAAAGTAAATTAAATTTTAAATGAAAACTAAAATCATTATTATTGCCGTTCTTATTTCTTATCGCGAAATTAGTTATTTGCTCGACATGTCATTGGTAGGAAACCAAAATAATGCGTGAATTGAAACTCCTGACAAACAAAATGTCAAGACTATATTAATTACTAACAATCATAGTCGCTCTTGAAAGGCTTAATAACTATACAACTTAGAAAAACACTTTTGAACGGATTTAGTTATGTATTTTTTGCAAAAAATTAAATAAAATGACCGTGAAAAAAAGACAATATTAACTATACAACTTTAAAACACGGAATGTATGGAATCAATTGTATCTTAATTGTATGGATTTTATCATTTTTAGACCCCTGTTCAGTTCCTAATACTAATCCATACGTTTCAACAAGGCATAACTATAAAATTATCTGGAATTTGAATTGCCTCTAAAAACAATCTACTATTTACAAATAATTTTAATAAATGTAATCATAACATCGATAAAATCATTCATTTGACAATAAAACCTGCGTAGACAAAATCCAAACATTTGTATCTAAAGATATTAATTTTCAAAATGAAAGCTATAGGGTATCCAACGCGATAGCTATAGGATATTAGCGAAGCCTTCAAAGTGTATAAAACTTATAAAAAACGTTTCGAATACCAATACAAGATCCGTTAAACGTATCCAAGCGTCACAAACACAACACAATAAATCACCTTTTTTTGCACTAGAACTTAAAACTCGGAACGTGCGCACGCGGCGAGCGACGACTACAGACTGAGTTATGCCGTAAATGGCGCGTTTCCGTCAGCTAGAGAATCTTGGGGATCCGCAGACTTATTGCTCGTGTAGATTATATAATTAAAATGGCTGATCCGGCAAACGTTGTTTTGTCATACATGTGATTTCAATTTTCAATTAATAAATAAAAAATAAGGGTTGATCGTAGAAGGGTGAAAATTAAGGATTGTATGTATTTTTGTATAATAAAAATATAGAAACTAAAAATGTTGTCTAAAAAATTACATTAAGGGAGATGAAAAATAGATGTTGGCCGATTCTCAGACCTACTCAATACGCTCACAAAGTTTCATGAGAATCGGTCAAGCCGTTGCGTAGGAGTTCAAGTTCGAACCTCGTGACACGAGAATTTTATATATTAGATGTATACCTGTGGATTAACTTTCAAATGTACAAGTTTCGGCAAGTTTGCTTATTGTAATTCATAAAATACCGTCTTATATGTCTTAATCTATGAAATATATAAGGTATTGTATAGAAAATAATATATTTATACCACTGTTTTCTTTGGTAAGATGGGACAGAATATTCGATAAAGTTGAGAGATAGTTTAGCATTTTAATCTCAAATTTTAACAGTGCAATTATAATGTAAGTTACAAAAATATAATACGGATATGAGGTAAATGCATAATTAATTTTCGTGATACGGAACCATCAATTAATATCCCTATTCGCACGACCGTTTATTAACTTATTAGTCACGAGATAATTTAAGTTATTTATGGATTATGACGTGATTATCTTTGCAAGAATATTTTTAACGGAGAGAGTGCACATTCTAGAGTTTATATTCATTAGCGGCGATAAACGAATTTATTGCATTGTTTACCAGTCATTTAGAAATCTTGACTAACCAGAGCTTTTGTCCTATTAAAAGGTATTTTATATAAGAGAATTTATGTACACAGGATTTCAATTTCTAAATATATATACGACGTAAACGTTATACAGGTTCAATTTTGACTTTCTATTTTCCTTATCGAAAGGGTAAAAACGAAAAAAGTTACTGAGACTTCGCTGGCCGAGCAAGGAAAATATTTAAAGGTGAAAACAAAAGTTATTTGTCGATAAAATTGTACGGAACCTTTCGTGTCCGACTCGCGCTTGCCCAATTGTTACTTTGACTAATGTACCATAGAGTGGCCCGCCAAGAAAGAATAGTAACGCTTAATTTAATTTAACAATTATTTAAGTTTTTAATAATAATTATTCACCCCGATCAAAAACCAAGTAAACCAGTTCTGTTTATGTTGCAGGAAGCGCCGGGTGTCTGACACGTGTTAAACATGTGGACCCCTTATGTTTAAATCACACTATTTTTAGCTCAGCCGGATTGAGTTTACATTTGATTGAAATGTAGCCGCCAACAAATAGAAAATCTAAAACGGACGCCATTTTGAAATATCCATTCAAGTGTCATTGGTTTGCGCGGGAAAAGTACAGAACACGAACTCTTTGATTTATGTTCTATGGTAGGATAGATTTACAAAATCGGAATCGCGAAAATTAACAAAGACAGATGGAACAGACAAACCCATGACACAGGTTATGAATAGTTTAGCTTAAAGTAAACCGACCGTATGTGAAAAATTTCCAAAATTGTTTATTTATTTATGCTTTGTGGCGACAATACATAATATAAATGTATAATAATAATAAAAAAAGACGGCAGCGGGAGGCCTTATCGCTATGTAGCGATCTCTTCTAGGCAGCCCTAAAAAACCAAAGATTATTAAAAAGAAAAAAGCGCGACTACAAAAAATATTTTATTCATAATTTCAAATAAAATACCTATTATAAATTGAAAGATTGGTTATTTGTATAACATGATTTACTGTATCAATTAGTTTTGGCTGAAATATAATATTGTAAATTTAATTTACTACTTAACGGTTGTAAAGTGTATACGTGACAAACTATAAGAACTTCCAATTATTTTGAAGTATCATACAAGTACTTCCTATTTTGATGATGATACCAATCTATAATAGATTTAATGACAATTTAAATAGTTTATCATATACATACTACAGCGGTAAATATTCGTGCCTAGGTCTACAAAGCTCCGTAAATATAATCCCAAAATCTAATTATCACTATTTTAACTAGCGTGCCTTTCGTCTCTTTCCGACGTTTGCGTTTACGCTTTGATGAAAAGGGACCGATGCTTTAATACTATATCCAAGTGTCTGTGTTCCGCAAGATAATATTTTACATTTTTCAGAATCACAGCACACACCAAAGAGTTTTATCTTAATTTGTGCGAGTATTAGTGAAAAAAACAACAAGAAAATTAATTGTCGACAAAAAGCGGCATAGACAATACGAATTTATTAATGGACTCGAGTATTTGACACAAACGATGTTGCCATAGCGTTGCAAATACATAATTCCAATTTTCCCGCGTCGAAACAATCACCTGTTTCGTGTGTGTCGCCCTGTCCCGCTCGCACCTAGCAAGTTATGACCCACAATAACTTGTAGGTTATGCAATGTTTTAACATTGTTTGGTCATTGGCTCATACTTCGAGCAATATAAATTCAAGTCTTGTAAACGAAATATTTGTGTAATTTATAAACAATTATAAATACGTAAAGATGAACCTAAACTCAACCTTGATATAGGTATATCATTTTTATACTAAATTAAAAATATGATTTCTTTAATAACTATTTCGTTTTATACATATTTGGATGTATACACTATTGTAGAACTGTTAACTATGACTGTTTGTTGGAAAATCAAGTAAATATCTGAATTGTATTTTTTTTTAAACCGGCTTACTGTTTTTTATGCGTATCAATATTAATTTCAAAAAAGCTGATAAAAGGCGTGTAGGAATATTTTTAGATGAATTCTAATGATATATTTTTCCTCTTGTGAGAACCCACCAGCCCTCAAGGATAGGACATATACCACTGTGGCACTGATGATTAAGACTATATCCGCAATGGTCATCATTCCAGACTGACTATCAGGTGATCCCGGGTTCGATTACGTGTGGTTGTTGTGTTAGCCATACCACGAGATAATTTGCCGCGTGTGTAGTTGAATATGTTTTTTATTGTATTCTGTCTGTCATAACAATTAAGAGATAAACGGAAGAAAAAAGTAGTAATGGCGCCATCTTATCTTTGTAAAAATGTATTTTCTCTCCGCATACCTAGTCTAACGACTCTCGAGATAAAACAAGGAATGTTCACTTAAAATTTTATATTAAAAAATTACTATTTATTTGATCATAGAAATGGTCGCTCTTGAAATTTTAAATAGCATGGGGCATGGGGCAGTGTCTATAACTAACCGAGCGATATTTATATATATTATGTCCTTCTGTGCCTCTGAATTAATTTGTCAATGAATATGAACAATGAAAATGAGTTGAACCCCGAATACTTCTCGACACTATGTTACTGAGGAGACTATTAAGCTATGCATATTATGTGCATTTGGGTTTACAACATACTGACGTCAAGGATCGAAAATTTTGATATTTACGGTAATATTATCCCGATAAACTATGTACTTATGTGATTATCTTTATATATATAATTCTTCTGTGAGTGTGTATGTCACTGAACTTCTCTCAAACTGGACCGATTTTGATGAAAGTTTTTGTGTGTGTTCAAGGGGATCTGGGAATGGTTTGGATTCACAATTTTGTCCGCTGGACAATGTTTTTTAATTAATTTTTAATTTATTAGTAGTTGTTGCTTTTGGAATGTTTTACATTGGATCCAACAGACGGCGCTACCATCGCAGTGTCAAATTTTAAATAATATTCGAATAATTAATTGAAAATTGAAATCACATGTATGGCAAAACAACGTTTGCCGGATCAGCTAGTAAAATATATATTTTTTTATTCTTACACACGGAAACCATTCTGAATCGCTATACCACAATTTATAGAATGTAAAAAAAACAACCAAGAGTCGGTTTTAATAGCACGTGAGCCATCGAACGGACGTAATTTTAATCTGTGAGAGACAATTAAAACACACGAGAATGACGTCATAACTATGGCGGTGATGTCACAGTAACGGACTTTTTCAAGGGCATTTTTTGTTTGGTGCCGACAAATAATATATTAGTATACGCTATGTGGTTATTTCCTAGTTATGTATATATAATGCTTATAATGTCTATATAATATATGATTCTTATTTATCCCATATTACGATAATTTGGTCGTAATCTAATATATAAAATCCTCCGAAACGCCTTGACCGATTCTCATGAAACTTTGTGAGCGTATTGAGTAGGTCTGAGAATCAGCAAGCATCTATTTTTCATCCCCCTAAATGTAAAGGGTAGTCCACCCCCCGTGTCACGAGAATTTTATATATTCGATTATCACTTATCGTGAAATCCTTTAGTGTTTTACGAATGCTTAGGTTAATAGTGATATAATTTAACACCTCATTTGCATCATTTGAAAACGGCTCTCTTTATTACAGAGTAATTTCTTATAGGCTATATATAAAATATAGAAATTAGTGTTCTACTGGTTTGTTGTTAAAATTACGTTATCTATGAATTAAGTATTCCTAATTCATTATTCGTTGACAGAAAAGGCTATGATGCAAGTGCAATTTTATCACAATCACAAGGTTAGTTGACACTGATAAGGCGTAGCAAAACGGAACTGAAGCGAATTGGCAAAGATGATTTTTGTGCTAATATGGATAAGCATTCAGTCCTTAAATATGGGTTTGGCAATTTTGTTATAGCCGGCAGATACAACGAAAATAGACTAAGATTTTATAGTTTTCTTGCTAAATGGAATGAATGATTAAATAAGCTTCAATTCAAAAATATGTAAGTAATGTAAATAACAAGTAGGAACTGTGCCAGATACATATTATATTCAATATGAACTACATAGTTTGAAAATATACTGATTTTTCATGTATACCTTCAATAATTCTGTGAAATATTTCAACACATTAGGTATATGACTCATAAATTGAGGTCAATTGTGGTAAGATTACTGTTTAATAAATTTGATATCAATCTATTAATAATAAATTATTTGATAATTAAATATCAATTACCGGGTTTTTATTACCTAGATAATTAAGTAGATGCTTAAAATTTTTCTATTGTACCTATGTGCAGCTATGATTAAAAGACTAAAATTCTCTTATGAATATTCCATAGAATATTCATATTCCTCTGTATTCCTTTTGACAACACAATGGAAGAATAACAATTTATTGTATTTACTATACTTTTAAGTTTTAGTTTTATATATGACAAGATAATTCTAATTTTAGATAATGTTGTGTTGTCAATATATTCCAGTCAGATATAATTTATATTCTATGGCTTCAATGTTTTCAAAAAAAGAAAAATATTTCATGCTTCTGTGGCAATTATTTCTTACCCATTAATGAATTAACTTTAACTCTGATAAAAAACAGATAAAGTCATATTAAAAGAAACTATGATAGTTTTTTAAAGATTGACTACCAGAATAACTTGGGTTTCGTTTAGCTTATAATTTTTTTTCTATAGTATATGTATTGAAATTAAAAAATGCTTGAGGTAGGTGAGTATAAGTAGATAATATAAATTGGGAAGAGAAGGTAAAAAAATTAGTAATATGTTTTACACAGTGCAATAAGTAAACAAATTTCATAGAGCGCCGAGTAAATTACTGACATATTACAAATACATTGCTATATATATTATAATGTAGATATTTTTAACTTTTGAAATTATGTCAAAATTATAGTACAAATTTAAAATAAATTATCATATATGAGTGATTTTTACTATATACATAAAATGGAATGGAATCCGTATCAGTATAAGAAACAAAAATATCATTTGAGATGGAAGGAAACTTATATAGATAGACTATGTACTTACTATATAGTATGAGGTAACACCAAATAATAAAATGTTAATTAGAACATAATTGCAAAGCGAACAACTTAGCAAGACATTAGAATAAAGTGAAGGTTATAGATAATTGAAGTTAGATTAAAATATTAATTAAAAAGTCGCATAAAAAATCTCATATATTATTAACATACACGTCTATAGAACTTGTAATGGTAATTCTATCTGTACTTCTGACGTATTGCGTTGGAATTCCTTCGAAGCCTACTTTCATAATCCTAAGTAGGCAAGTTGCTCGCACTTTCGTTAAAGTTGTAAATCTCACTTAATAGTAGGTGAATAAAAAAACCTTGCTTACCTTAACAAGGGCGAAACGATAGTTCTTTCTCCAAAGAACATCCAAATTCTTGTTAAAATCACTTTAAAACTTGTTCACGCACAAAAACTTCGGAATTCCTTTCAAACAAATAGTCTTTTATCCAAATATAACTTTTTGAGGCAAAAATTTTTGTTCAAAATAGTCACACATCTAAAGAACACTGAAATTTTAATGGCTTATCACATTTTCCAGTTTTTATACGAACTTAAAATCGGCGTTTTTGAAAGAAAAAGTTGAAAAACAAGTAAGAAGGAAGGTACTTGCGTATGCGTAACGATACGATACGAGATTTCAAGTTTTGAGTTTTGACAGTTTCACGCGTAAGGACAGCGCAGTCGTTCGGTGTTTGAATGACGTTCAACAGGCCAGAGTTACTAGCATTAAAATTGATGGACATAATACTTATGTATTTAGCTATCATTACAACATAAATGACTACGATACGTACTGATGACAACTGAGTTTTCCCTAATTACTCATTATTAATGTTAATAATATAATGCAATTTAACCGTTTTACTTTAACTTTCAGCCAACTCTTATCATAATAATAATAATTATAAAGCATTTATTTACTATTTACTAAATATTTTATTTTTTAAGTTAAGTGAAAAAATTTACTTAAATTAGGTAAATAAAAAACTTGTTACAAAAAACAGTAGGCTGTGTTAAATAAAACCAGTGTTGCTATTTAAATTTACTTTATTTGCAGTAGTGTTGCTCACACAGTACAGTATCTTTCGTACCAACAAAAGTTAAAAAAAGTTATTGCGTTTTCGATGACAATTTTCCTTTTATAAAGCAGAAAAGTAAAAAATAATTTTGAAACGTATTAAAATTATGCTTTTAGGCGCGGAGACGAATGTTTTTATATTTGAATGGTTTTACGTAATGTTAAACTATGTTTTAGAGCTAACATTATGGTGGGCTCAATCTATTTCATCTTGACTTTCTATACAAAAATATTATTATTATAACAACAACAATATTCTTATATTTTCATTAACATCGTGATCTGAATCAGTATTATGCTGTAATAAGAACAGATTTTACATAGGTAATGGTATATCTTTGGGATTACGATAGGATCTTAATTGCCCATACACAAAAAATGCGAGGAGAGCTGAATGAGAACTGAAGTTGTGTAAAGATGTAATAGGTTAAGTCCACATATTAATTATATAAATTCAACTAAATAATGAAATAATTCAATTTCGTAATTAGGTATGTAATGTAAAAAATACACACGATTTTCAGCACTTGATCATTGCATTGCAGTTCTATATTGCCTCATTTTCAAATTATACAATATAAAAGCATTGCTATAAAATTTATTAAAATTTAATTTTGGTGTTGTTTTCAAGGAGGTAGCTTCCATTTCATATATCTATTGTCTAAGTTCTCTATTAACCGTTTAAGAGTACACGGTTCGTTTAAAGCAACCATACAAAATGGCACGTGAACTATAATATTCGTTTACTCATCAGAATATTTTGGCACTAGATTTGAATTTACAATTACGTTCATAACACGAAAAATTTATTATTAACGACTGTCGCTAGCAAACTTCAACTTAAAAAAGATATTTGGCTGGCGTTAAAGATTTTATGTACCATATGAATAATGTTGAGTAAATAATAATATTGAGTAATGACATTAGGTCATGTGATCATTGAATGTAGTTCATGTCTAATACCTCATTTGTTGTAAATCTGAATTTCATAGTGCCAAAATAATCTTATGACTCCGTACTATCTTGAAAAAACGCATTTTACACATGTCTTCAACGGCTAATCAGATTATTAACCTTACCAAGGTAAAGGTTTTAGTTTTTGGGATGTGCAAGGCAAATTGACAACTTGTCTATAAGAGGTTAGCTCTAAAAAAATAATAGCGACTGGCAACACTGGTACGTGTCACACACACAAGCTTTTTCACACACGCGCACTACACTACGCAAACCTCTTATTTATTTCATACAATTAATTCGTATAGAAAAGTTATTGCACAGACATGGGACATCTGCCCGAGTTGAAAAACATTTAAGCGATGTGCTTTACTTACTACTTTTAAATTCATTATTATTTGCCCTGTTTACCAAATTATGGAATCGAGAGAATTGTAACAAGACTTCAGATCAACCTTACATTGATTATATAAGAAATTGTGTAAGGTAAATAAACAAAGGAAAAGCAACATTTACGTATTGTTACAAAAACTAGTTCTCACGTACCGTATTTTGTTCCTCAGTTCTACACAGACACAAGAACTGACTAGTTAAACTATGTGGCTGCTTACGGTTGATAAATGGTTTTGTGTTATTACCAAGAGAATGTACACAAAAGTTGTGTAAGTAAATCACATAGCATCAACGAAAACTTTCTAATTAATCATGCAAAAATACATCTTATATAATATATTATTTATAATGCTATGTACATTGCTATACTACATAGGTATGGACTGGTGTATAATATAAAGCTGTGTTCACATTACAACACATATACAATATCATACAACAATAACATCAGATTTATGCCTGATAGAAATTGACGTTAGTGTCAAAAACACTGATGTTATTGCATTGACAACGGCCAACTTATCGTAATTTGGCAACACTAGAAGCACGACGATACATCTAACGTGTTAAATGTAGAAAAGTCTTGAAAAACTCTATAGGTAGACGCAGTGCCAATATATTCTAATCTAGATTACGCTACACATGATTTTTTTGTATTTCTCAA
Source organism: Pontia daplidice (assembly GCA_963693355.1). NCBI lineage: Eukaryota > Metazoa > Arthropoda > Insecta > Lepidoptera > Pieridae > Pontia > Pontia daplidice. The sequence goes on along the minus strand of CAVNZL010000016.1, from coordinate 1,116,211 downwards.
ATCTTTAGGTTCGAAATTAGTTTTTTTATGTGGCAACATTAGAAATTTCCATCAATGTCAATTGAAGTCAAATTTGCATTTCTTTCTAAATCAATGATTAATTTGAGGTATCGGGTGTACTAGAAATTTGAAGGAATTGTCTAATTTATCTTAAACACTAAATTTGAGCTCGATTTTCAAACCTCAAATTTTCTGTTGCACCGCTGTAAAAACCAATCTGATAGTAAAAGGGTACAAAACACGAACATTCCAAGAAAATCGATACGAAAAAGGCACTTCTCACATCATTAATTTCAATTACAAGGTATAATTTCAGGGAATTGGTGTTCTGTCTGATTGATTACGTCTCCTGTTTGACACGAAATCTATAAAGACACACAAAAGGATGCGAAAATAAAAATCAAATTAAAGTAGCAGTGCATTTAATAAAATAAAAAACGACTGAGCATAATGAGGCGGATGCCGCGCATCCAGAGTCAAAGTATCAACCCTGTTTGAGCGTACTGTACATGCTTTGGTAATTGGCTGGCGCATGACAGCTGTCAAAACGATAACTTTGACAGCCGCCACAGATTAGCTGAATCACAGATTAATAACTAGCTGGACAGCGTTAGGAATAATGTAACACAATAAACATGGTACCCAATAACTTATCTATATACGACGTTTCTACATTAAAGTTTAAACCGACAGCCGACATAGATAAATTACCGCGAGCCGTCATAAACAAGGGAAAATACAAAAAAAAAATTGTTCGCAAGAAGGCACATAAAAAAAACTTAAACTAACGAATACATTTAAACTAAAAACAAAAGTGGAAACGGCCGCGTTGCATTGTTGAGTTGAAACACGGCCAAAACAATGTAAGGAAGACGAATTTGAACGTTAAATATAGGCAATCCATAAACCTATCACTCTTAAACTATTTTAGGGTCTCATCATGGCACATGTGACAACAGCCACAACTGCCAATCCCCAACACACATTAATGCATAATCTGAGCGTCGTAACACTAAACACTGTTTAACTTTAACCCAAGATCACACCCGTCACCTCCACCGCTAATCGACGCTGAAACACACCCACACGCACACTGAATGTGATTTTCATGCATTTTAAAACGAATTTTGACCAACGACCCGGTTATTTCTCAATTCAGCGTGCGTGTGCACGTGTACGCGTACGTATCGAACGTAGACACGCTGTCTTGGGGCTTGTACAACAAAATATAAACAAATTGGTATCTTATTAAAAGAAAACTATAATTTACTACGATAACAAATTAACTAATTTAAACCTATATTATACATAAATCATTGTTAAGTAGTCACGCTGACTACCGAGTCACGCTGTTCAAACTACTCGCAATCGCTACGTGCCGTTCTAACCACACAACTGAGATTTGTAAGAGTTTCATACTAAATGTAGAAATAGGTGGAAATCACAGTCGAGATTAAGCGCTGAGGCATTCTTATTTTGCAAAACTTATCTCACAAAAAATATAAAAATTTAAGATATGTTCATACTAATAGAAAAGTATACCTATTTCTATTAAGGTTTATTGACACTTAAAGCAAAACAATTTATTAACGGATTTATGTTATGTATTTTTTGCAAAATTTAAATATATTTACATTATAGTCGTTACCAAAGTCAAAGTCAAAGACAACCTCTCTGCAGCTGTCACACTTATTTTGACAATTAACACCTTTTGTCTTCAGTCTACCGTACACGCACGCTGTAAAGCACGCGAAACGTCGGAGATATTTAAAATAATGTAAATATATTTAAATTTCGCAAAAATACATAACCTAAATCCGTTAGTAGTGTTTTTTTTTAAATCAGTAACAGTTCTGTAAATAAAAGACACTTTCTATAACATGCCATCAAATTTTTGGCATTTTATTTTCTAACTGTATCATAAAGGTGTTAGGGCCTCGGTCTGGTTTTATAAACGCTAAATCTCGATTCTGAATCACCTCAACAAACTGTTGGTTGAACGTCAGAGACCTGAATAAGAATATTTCTACGACATTGACATTCTACGACAGCTTTAGATCCTTTAAGTATATAGAACGACTGTTAAATCCCAATTGTGTCTGATATTTGGACGTACGTATTCAACTCTTCGGAGCGCTTTGGATAAGATCGCGCGATCGCGATACAGTGTACAGTATGTACAGAAAACTTAACAAAAAAAAAACTTTTAAAATATGTGATTCGCGCTCAACTCACGACTGCACAGTTTACATATATTGCACTTGCAAACAAAACAGAAAAGAATTCGAAAAAAAATCTGCTGACACTTTCAAAAGTTTTTGAATAACGCTCGGTTTCTCAAACTCCTATAGCAAACAACTTAAGCGTCTCTAATGGTCGAATTTTATGTATTATAAAGGGGTTTTGATTCCGAAATTCGATTTATTATTCAATATTAGGTTCAAGTGAGAAAAATGTCAATTAATTTTGTAGTGACTCGGACAATTCCGCTCGTCCGTCTTCGGATGTACGAGCACCTAATTAACGAAGTTTTTTAAAACACCAACACATGCACAGGATACAACTGACAGTTACCATTTGACAGTTGACATTAAGTTGACGTATTCTAAACTGACAAATCACGCATCAATGTCACCATTAGAGTGACTTATGACATAATTAAAGAGTGAATTTCGTTGGCAGTTTCAAATTTCTTAAGACTATTTATTGCTCTCGAATTACTATAAGATTTATCCGAACAAAGATCGTTATAGATACGGGAAGGCTTTAGAAACGTACCACTGACGTACTTAAACAGTTACATGCTGCTCGAGAGTGCGTAGCCGGCTTTTAAACAAAGACTTCAATTAGTAACAGTACGAAATACGCATGCATAAAGGGATTGGTCGAGTTCTCTTTCCGAGACTTTGAAATTAGCGACGGTAGCACAAATACCCACAAAACAAAAAAATTCTACCCACAAAAAAGCAACTTATACTATTATTTACACTCTCTTAACGCGATATACCGTCCAACAAATCTATTGAGACTGCACGGTAACTTTTTTTTCTTTGTATCAATAATTTCCATACCAAATTTTAAAAAAAAATCGGCTCTCACATCAAAGTATTTAAAAAAACAGATATAGAATATAACAAACTCTTTAAGGTTATCTTGTCAAAACAAAAATTGAATACCGTTGCAAGTATTTTCATTTATAGACAGGTAGGATTTGCTTAGAAAACCACAAACTGCATTAAAATTAAAACAAAAACGTGAACCGCGCCAACCGTTAAGGTTTTAAACACCGTTACGCATTGTACCGAAACCGGTATCGGTATTATACAACTGTACATTTTGAAAGTTGGTTCGTGCCATTAGTCAACAGTTGATATTGTCATATTTAAGCCGATAGTTATCTCACCATAACGCATTACACTGTTTCATACAAGTTTGGTACAAAATCCTGTTTTAACTCAATGATTTTCTGTATAAGGCTCAGTCAATTCAAAATCTTTAACGAGAAAGCCTCCTTGTCGTTGTAATTAATTAATAGAATCAGGCGTTACTTTACGGAAGTCCATAGTACAACATCCCAATAGACCAATATACAAACAGTACTCCGCGAAAACCCCACAACTCACTCATCGAACGCTGTTCGTGGAGGCAACATCCTGATGATGCTCCGGTGTCGGAGCGAAACGTGCGTCGAGTGGTTGTGGGTGTTTCGCGGAGTACTGCTTGTATATTGGTCTATTGGGATTTTGTTCTTGTCGTTGGTCAAAGTTTTCAAACTTACAATACTTTAAATGAAATACTTTGTAACAAATTATGGCGACGGTACCAAACACTCCAGGATGCATTCGAGTTTCAATCAATTACAATTATCGTTAGAAGATAACATTAACAAGAACAATCCAAAATGTTTGAAACCGGAGATGCGAATGGTTCCAGTCTACAACCCAAATAGTACGAGCGAAACCGGTTCATGTAAGGGCGCAAAATATGTAAAAAAAGCTAAGCTTCAAAAAGCAATACACATTGATTAATTTCAACAATCGTATCGCCAACCAATCTTGACTTCAGCCGAAATTAAACCGTTTTTATCGATCACTTTTAATTTTACCGCTTTCGGTTACATCGTCCGTTCGGTACGGCACAAAGTAAGAAAACCTCCGTTAAATATAAGAAACCACTGATATGAGAAAATATAACCGTTCGTTAGTTGGTCGATCAGTCGCGCGCGGCGACTTCTCTTTGAGTCACTCGGTGTTGGTGAAGTACTCCGACGCGTTGCCGCGGCATATGGGGCAGGTGCGGTTCGACTGAAAGCGAACAAATGTATTTATTTACCTTAAATATAAATAATTTTGAGACACGTTTCCTTTTATTTTTCTATATAAAATTCTCGTGTCACGGGGTTCGAAATTGAACTCCTTCGACACGGCTTGACCGATTCTCATGAATTTTGTGAGCGTATTGAGTAGGTCTGCGAATCAGCCAACATCTATTTTTCATCCTCCTAAATTCTATTTATTATTTACGATCAACCCTTATTTTTATTTATTAATGAAATCACATGTATGGCGAAACAACGTTTGCCGGATCATATTTTCTATTCCTTCTGTCAAACTAACAATACACTCACCCTTAGCCATTTGTCGACGCACTTCGCGTGGAACTCGTGCGCACACGGCAGCACACGAAGCGTCTGGCGAGCTTCGAACTCGCACATACAGACCACGCACGAAGTTTGCTCGCCTGAAAGTGATCAGCTGTATTACAAAACCTGGATCCTTCGGCGAGATCGTTGTTATATAACTTTATAGTTTAGTATGTAGTTATATATCCGTGTCTCCACCTTAATATAATCATAAATCAGTGTGTTCACACCATATGATATTTCAAGAATTCCTTACATAAACAATACCCATTGCAGCATGATATTTTAATAACCGAAATGCTGTTACATATTTCTGCAAGCCACTACTAATTGTTTCCTCTTAAGAGCGCGAGAATTGTGTATCAACAACGATCACTTAGGCGAGTTTACTTTAAGAATTGTAATCTTTGAAGTTATTAAACGGACCTCAAATCGGAACGGTTGTACTCATTTAGTTTTAATGTTTATTAGTATTACCCTGGTGCGTCTGCTCGCAGTACTTGTAGCTGGGCAGCTGGTCGATCTCGTGGCGGGCCAGCCCCCGGGGCTTCGCCTCGCCCAGCCGCTCGGCCAACGACAGCAGCGCCTCGTAGTTCTCGGTCTCGGGCGAGTCGGCGCCGTCCTCGCCCCGCGCCTCGCCGTACGGGGACAGCGGGAACATCGCCAGCAGGTTCAGGAACACCTGCGCCACGCGGATAAACTACCATTACGTCGATTGCGTCAGTGAAACAATCGGCATCGAATGGACCGGCGGGCTATTAAATCGTTACCTGGTAGGTAGGCGGTGGTGGCGGCAGTGACAGCGGCGAAGCGACGTGCAACTGCGGCAGAGCGTTGACGAGACCGCCCCCGCCCTGGAATCATTAATGGGACCCCGGGTTACGATACGATCAGAGGACAAAGAAAATTAATATTAGTGTATTTAAATACATATTGAAAAGATGTCACGTAACTGGGTGAGACCTAACAATGTCGTCAGTTTTTAAATTGTTGTCGAGTCTAACGATCGTCATTATCAAACAATTCCTATTTACATTTTCTATTTTCCCTAAAAATTCTCAAAGCCAAAACCCAACATAGACAGCTGTATCTTTCTAGTATTATTGTTGTAATATACGTTGCACAATAAATGAAAATGAAAATGTATATTTTGTATTGAATACCTGCGCGTGTATGTGGTGCACTGTATGCGGGTGCGGCGTCCACCTGGGGGCAGTGCGCACGTACGGACGCCCGCGAGACCCCGCCCCGACCACGCCCACCCCGCCGTGCGCGTGCGCATGCGGCCCTACGCCATTGCGACGGTGCTGCGACAAACAACTTAACTCAGTATCGCCAGTGGTGGTTTCAGTTACCACCATGGTAAGCTAATTCTTGCGATGGGCGCTAATACAGCTAATAAACATATAGACAGCCAAAAATCATCTTACAGATGACCGCACCAGGATGTTGTTTATAAAATAATGATATAAAATATAAAAGAATGGACGCCGGGACTCTGTTTTTGTCCGGGATATTGACACTAATTACGATCAGTGAAACGACAAATCTGTATTTCTTACTCATATGGTACGAATGTGAAATATTGAAAACATACATGATGATGATGCGACAGCGCATGCCTCGCGTGTGACGCCATCAGCTCTATCGGCGCTCGTTGGGCCTGGAGACCGAGAAATATTACAAATATTAGGAATAAACCATTTATAAAAGTGTCAATAAAACAAATTTAAACTAGTCACCTATATGAATACAGCATGCTGTATTCATATAGTATTCATGCTCTCTTTTCATAAACTCAACGGAGACAGACAAAAGAGTATTTTTTCTTAATCTTTACCATCATTCTTAAATATTTAACTATATTCTGTTATCTGCGATTTTATCCGTGCTTCACATCAAGAAGAAAGATGTTTGACCCTGGTTTTGTTTTCATTAAATACGAATTTTAATAAAATTATTGAAAATGTTAAAATTACAACTTTAAATTACCTCAGTGGCCAACAAGAGTGGCGCGTGATGAAGATCAGGTGTTGCTTGGAGAGGAGACAATGTCCCTTCGCCGCCTCCCAACATATCAAGCCGACCGCCCTCTGCACGCTGGAGAAAATCATATATTCAAAGACTTCACATGGCAAAAGTGTGTTTTTTGTGTGTCACACAAACAGGAAGCACACTTTTTCAACCGTGGTTAACATTAATAAAGTCCATTATTTTGTCAGTATTCTTATCAGTAACTTAGAGAAAGTTAATAGTAACTAAGGTGAATTTTTGTGTATAGAAAGTCATTGTTGGATATATAATAGATTGGATCCATGGAGATTGGAACTATGTACTTTCAAACCTAAAAGATACTTAGACCAGTTGAACGCAGTAGTTTAAAATGACTCAGACAGACAGCCCGGCTCGAAGGACCAACTGGTGATGTCGAAAAGTTGTATATACTCAACGATTAAACAGTTCAATAGCGCAATTCAGAGTGTGAGATAATCGTGGTTTATGAACTCGCGTTAGAAAAAACCTGTTCCAAATTTTTCCAAGACAGTCACAAACGTTTGACCACCAACCTATTTATAAATGCAATCTGATGCCAAACAAACATTTTGTAGCGGCAGTACTTACTTGTGAATTGGCGATGTAGTGGGTATGCGGATGCGGGGGTGAGGCAAAAGGCCCGCGGGGCGGCGGCGGGGGGAAAGTGCCGTGATACTGAAGGCCCGCATACATTCCGCCCATCTGTAGGCGAAAACACGTTACCACATTGAGCAACGCGCGACCATTGCAAGATAATTGATTTTACATTTACATCGCTCGAGTGCTTAATGATCAGAGTATGGCATATTTTTTATATAACTGGCATGTTGTAATATAAAAGCCAATTTTGAATTGTTTGATTCCAAAATTTAATTGGTGAAGGGCCCAAATATATGCATTTGTAACCACTTAAATTCTGAGACATACGGCAAATTGTATGACGTTACATGTAGGTCATTACGCGAATGTGACGTCACCATAGAAAACCATACATTGGCATAAAATTTACATTCCAAAAAGTCCTACTACTTTTATAAATAAGAGTAAAAAAAAACATAAAATATAACATGATATACACGTATTAATTCCAAGCGTGATTAAATAAAAAGCAAAATATACATCAGATTTTGGTTTGACAATTGCCCATGTTAGGTAAAAATGCCACATTCATAAATAATAAATTATCTAATCTCATATTTGAATCGATTCTGTAATTTCAATTGTTAATTACACATCACTTTCCATCTAGCACCAAGGAGGTGACAGATGCCGCTCGATCTAGTCTGTGCCTCAAAATTTAAAGCTGTGTCCGCACAGACCATATCAGTATAAACTCTATTCTAATTATGAGGTTAGATGAAATATACTCTACCACACTTGAGTTTAAAATTAAAATGCAAAGTATAGTGAAATACACTTGGAAGGGGCTAGAATTGTCAACGGTAAGCAGTGTTCTAGCATAGTAAATCGAGTGGGATACATACAATATATTCTAACTGACAAAATACACAAAAGGATAGGCCATCATACTCTCAAGTATCACCATCGTGTGTGTGTAAAATGGTGGGAAATTTTCAGACTTAACGCTAAACAATTACTGTGGTAGTTTTCCAATAACAGCACATGCGCATTATGCGGCATAATGCTCAACGTTGAATGTTCCAACCAAAGCGACGCTTCGCACGATCGAGCACTTTCAAAAGTACTGCTCGATACCAACTCAGTGACAGAAAATTGACAAGTGTTTATTTAAGTTGGCATTGTTCGAAATTCTGTTCATATGTTATCGTTAGTAATATTTTTGTTGAAATTTGTAAGACTTTCGTTTCGCCGTAGATTTTTAAAATAATCTAAGTTATTGTATATAATTTTCTTAGAACTCATTAAAAAATTACTCAAAACATAAAAAATATTAACAAAACAATCAAAATCCAAATCACTTAAAATAAACATAAATAGTTTTCAACCAACTATTTGTTTACCACATTATTTATACATTAATGAGGTTGTTCACTCTATGATTTTTTTTTTTCAACACTGAACTTAGCGCACTCTGGTAATTCACGTTCCAATTAAGCTTCAGCATAATTCGGCATTGTGCGTCACTGAGTCGCATTATGCTCTGTAATTGGAAAACTACCTGTATGTCAAACTCTGACTCTGTCATTGTTAGCGCAAAGTCTGAATCTAACGTTTAAGCATAGCTTTAACGAAACGAGTTAATATCGTCTCCAGAACACGAGAGGCCCTTATTAGTCAGTAATTTTTCACTCATCAAAATCGGTCCAATTGCACGGTTTGACTACTCTGTCTCTTTTCGTCACAGCATAGAGCAATTTGACAAAAAGGGACGAAACATTTCGAAGAGAGTAAAGTGTCGATAAACAGCTACATATGTTAATAATTATACCACCACTCGTAGACTTAAAATTTTAATCACTTTTAACCATAAACCAAGCTGTCTAATATTCTAATTTTTTCTATTGTCTAATATTAAGTATTATTAAGTGAGGGTTATAATGTATATGTATAAAGCCGCGTATAGTCTGTACGTAATGAATTTAAGTCACATTGCGTTTAGTAAGAGCTGTGTACAAATGTTTATACATACAATGGAAAAAAAAACTTACACGTATAGTACTACATATCACAAACATTCCTGACTCGATAATAGAAAAGCAGAGAAAGCTACCAAAGTCAGTTTGTTTGTGATGAATATAAACAATAAATTTATATAAAACTTATGAGACGTAACAAACTCGAATTTATTACACACAATTCGCGGCCACCAATTGGATACCATTTAGAATGAAAATATATAAGTGGTATGTAATAAATTCGCATTTATACGAAATTCGTTGAAATGTGTGATGCATAGACTATATGTAAAATTGTGAGCCCAATAATCTCCTATGAACACACCCGAACAAAATCTAAAATGCATAGATTGAGGCGTTCCGCACTACCGGTCGCAAGCTATTACAAGCACACATAGTACCGCTGCCGTCGATTGAATCTGGGCATGCATATCATTCGGTGCTTAATACAATCGTGAACCCAGCTTACGCAGCACTGATTATAATAGACAAGGCTTAGTGGTGATCAAATCGTGTCTCAGAGCGTTTCAGACCACGACAATTTCGCATCTCACCACACCTCTGTACGTGCGAGTGAGATGGACGAAATGTGACATGATAAGAAACTAGTTAGTCAAGTAGCGGGTCCAAAATCCATGTTTGGAAGTTACGTACGGCAACTCAAAAACACAAATTTCCGAGCGGATTAAAAACATTTGGGGGCTAATGGAAAATAAAAATTATTGTAAAACAGCATTGCGATTCTAACGTATGGCAGGCAACCGGAAGCTATCCAGGACGAGAGAACAGAACCCCGATACGTCACAAGCAGGAGGACATCGACTGAAAAATTAATAAGCACAAGCGGTATTAGAAACATTTGAAGAGCTAACAGTGCATCGACTAGAAATCCAATCCATGGAAACCCAAAGCGAACAACGCAGACTAGAGATTGCAAATGCTATCGAGACTGGAAAGCCGCGGCCCACGTTATCTAGACGATAGCGGTGCAATATGTAAACAGTGCATTGGTCAAAAGTCTCTCAATTCCACCGTAAGCGTTACTAAAGCTAGTCTAGAGATTTAAAATCAACGTGGCATGCACGCGCCGTCACGAATCACCCACAGTCGACAGAACGATGATCATGCTTCAGGCCCTAAGTTAAGTAAGCTGTATTCGCGTGCCCGCAGAGGCGCCACGTCGGCAATTCGGAATCGCTGATAGAAGTGGAATCGTAGACTCTAAATGAGGGGAAGGGTTGGGCCGGGCAAGCGAACACTGGGAAAGGTTTGGGCCCTAGTTCGGTACCTGGTAGCGGAGCGCGTGGGGCAGCGCGGGCAGAACGGCCGGCCACATCTCGGCGGCACCTATACTCGCCACCTGCGTTAGTCGCGCGACACGCGAGCGATTGTACACCAACTACCCACAACGACGTGGTACGACCCAACTCTTCTCGCAGTCGTACCACGTCCAACTTACAGCTAGGAATCTACCCTCGTCTTAACCTCACGCCGTATGCTATGCCCAGATCAACAATTCACATGGGACATTACAATTCTCAATTAAAAACATTACTAGGTATTTCAACTGTTCATAAAAGTGAAAAAAATCAGTGTTTAGTCTCATTTGTGTGACTCATGTTGATGCAAAACTATAATTTCATCCATAGAGTAATCAAGATTACTCAAATAATAAAAATGAGGTCACAATTTTGTTGGACTCGAACTAACATAATTGAATACTTTTTTATGATACAGACTTATCAGATATACTCGTTATAAGAAAAATAACTTTATCAACATATACCATTAAATCAACAAAACTGCAAAAATACAGAGGAACTAGTGACGCGCTGCAACTTCTTCCGCGAATGCTGTACATTCAAGTGATCGTGTGAAAAAATTGCAGAGCGACTCTAGTTGATCGTCTCGGGGTTAAAGCCCGCAGCCGTCAACTGCAGACGTTTACCTGAGTCCGTTGCGGATGGTCTCTGTGTGTGTGCGGGTGTGGATGCGCGTGCGGGTGTGGGTGTGAGTGGGCGTGGTGAGGCCACGCCACGCCCCCTCCAAGTGCGTTTAACCGCGCGCCACGAAGCGACATCTGAAATTGTTTATTGTAAATATCAATAAATTGCAAAAATAACTTATTCATAAGGTAAGTTCACAAGTTTCTGTTATGTTACCGCGAAAATAAAGGCCGGCAACACCTTTTAGCAATGCAACTGTGTATACCTATACCACTGTTAATTTAAGTAAGGTTGACATTAGAGCTAATATTTCACAGATTAGAAAAAAAATACTACATAGTATTCAACATAGTAACTAAATTACACATAAAAATTCGCTAATCAATTGTCTGTTCAAGAGTATTGAGGTTCCAACTGTTCTTAATTTGATCAATTGACAGCTGAAGACCAAATTTGTGAGTTTTCCCACCTGGTTAATGTCCAGAAGCAAGGGGCCTGGGTGCGGGAGGTGCGCGGGGTGGGGCGGGTGGGGCGGGTGCGCCGTGTGCTCGAGCAGCCGCTGGTGAGTACACACGCCGCCGTTGCCGCCGCTCATGTAGCGGACGCGGCGTCTGAAACACAATTAATACATGCCACTGAGAATTTGGCAGCCCATATGATAATAGAAAAGGGATTCACGTTGGCACCACGACTCAAAACTGTCTCATCCATGCGAATCTTACGAATTGCATTTTGATTTTTTTTTTTTCATTCTTATTGATCCCCAATCCAAATTATTATTACATTACACAAATCAGGAAATTCAAGTTCCAATATCATATCACCTGAAGTACATACGAATAGTTTGTATTTTTGGTCCTTCCGTCCAGAATTCTCCCAATGTATTTATATAGATTGTTTAGAAGAATATGAAGAATGTACTAAAATAAGCATCAACTGTTCGATTTCAAATGAAGAGCGTAAAGCGGCCGTTAAACACTTCACCATAAAATCTGTCTAGTGATAATTCTTTGTCTCATATTAACGAAGGACCTTTACCTTGGTTGATAGTGATGTCTGGGTGTTCGTCGTTCGACGGCTGGCGTTGGCACTGACACATTGCTCTCACCTGAAATAATCATTAATTAGTCAATCGTAGCAGAGAAAAGATTCCATTCTTATCTAATGTTCGGAGGGCACGCTCGCCGCTTCGGAATTGCTCTTCCAGCATATTTTTCCGGAAAATAATTTGGCAGTATTATGGTTATCCTTTCAAGTGGCAGGAATACAAGAAAATTGCTCTCAACTTTGATTCCAAGACACGTAACTTTGATATGTGTCTTCAATGTTTCTTAATAATCCAGACAGCTATCCACATGGAATAATAACCGAACTGTCTTCCTTCTTGGCAAAGAAGAGAAGAAAGAAAATCATATGATTACGAAGCTAGTCTAATAATTTCTATTGGGTAAGGTTATTTTCAACATTGTTATACTAAATTTATAATATTTCTGGATAGTTTGATAGAAACCGATAAAATTTGTGTAAAAGCAATCAGCCGAATATTTTTACAAACCTCACAGAAAGAGGTATCACAAATGTTATATTGTTGGAATTTCTATGTAGGATGTATTGCTTGACCACAATTTTTACAAACTCATATTGAGATGATCACCTTCTGCTTATATCAGGTATATTCCAACTTAAAGTCTATGTATAAATATTTAACTTTTAGTTTAATAGAACTCACCCGATGATATATGTCTGCACATCCGTCTTCGTTTCCTACTAGGGCTGTCCCCTGCTTTACTTGACAATTCACCGTCGGATGATCCTGCCCCACTGACCATAGACTCAACCGGTCCTTCTAACGGGTTTGTGTCCTAGAAAAAATGGCGTTAGGATACATAGGGTTATTTCTAAGTAAGCATTCATTTTACTCAATTAAATCTAAAACATAAAAAACATATTGGTGGGTGGAACAGTGACCACAGGTGGAGCCAGCACAATGACATACACAAGACAAATCCGTTGAACAATTTTGTCAAAGCAACACTGTAATGACATCTTTTGACAATTTACATAAGCATCGAACCTTCCTGGTCAAAAATTATCACTAGATTATTTCAGAATATTTACCATATTATGGTGGTGGTGAGTGGGATGGTGTACATGTGGAGACTCGGTTGATGTTCCAGCTGCGCCGGGGCTCACGCGTACTTCTGTGAATACAATTGTCACGGCGTTTAGACATGTCATAAATTTTCATTCCCTACTTTAGACGATTGAGTGTTATTAAAAAAAGCCTCTACCTTATTAAGGTCAACTTCAATGGCACAAATTTCTTATACCACTCGAAATCTATGTTCAGAATTTCAACTATTCTCATATTTAGTGCTGTGGTTCAGAACAATTTAGCAGACGTTTTCGTAAGTTCTCATCTCTGGTGTTAGTTAATAGGCGTTACTTTGCGGAAGTCCATAGTAAATCTATTAGACCATATAGATATAAAAACCGTCAAAACACTCGAGGCATGCTTCACCCCGACACCGGAGCATCCTCAGGATGTTGCCTCTACGAGCGCGTCGAGTGTTTTGCGTGATATTGCTAATAAAATGGTCTTGTATACCAGAGGCGGTACTTTAATCATATCACACGAAAGCTCAAGTTAAAGTCATTATAATAAATTGGGAGTAAAGCTTTTCATACATCATAAATTTAATAATCTTACACCCAGATGTCCAAATCATCTTTAATCTTTTAAAACGACTCTAGACAACTTTCATTTCGTAAAATTTATTTAAAGAAGTTTTCAGCGCGATATAAAGTTCAAAGGCTGACTCAAAAACTGGCAGGCAGTACCACATCTTTATATATATAATTCTTCTGTGAGTGTGTATGTCACTGAACTTCTCTCAAACGACTGGACCGATTTTGATGCAATTTTGTGTGTGTTCAAGGGGATCTGGGAATGGTTTAGATTCACAATTTCGTTCGCTGGACAATGTTTTTTTAATCAATTTTTAATTTATTAGTAGTTGTTGATTTTGGAATGCTTTACATTGGATCCGACAGACGGCGCTACCATCGCAGTGTCGAATTTTAAATAGCATTCGAATAATTAATTGAAAATTGAAATCACATGTATGGCAAAACAACGTTTGCCGGATCAGCTAGTAATATATTAAAATACTTTTCACTAAACACGTTTCAACTTCGAGGCTTATCAAATTTGACATGAGTGATAGTGACATTTCAATCTGTTCGTTCAATTTTTTCTCAACTACCCAAAGTCAACGTCGAGACGTTACGTAAGCATCTGCTGTCCCTAAAGCTGGTTCGTGCAAAGTATTTAAATTTAAAAACCATGATGTCTTAAATAATAAGACATTCAATATAACATTTTCGGAGACTCCATGGAGGTCTACCGCCGAGGAGTTTTAGCAGCATTGTTATTACCTTTTCTTTTTTCTCTCTTCTTTTTTTTATCATATAATCTACCTCTCTCTTAATTATATATATTATAAGTTCTCTTGTAATTGTTATGTATGTATGTACTCTATAAACTTCCTTTATTTTATTTATAACATAAGGTAAATTAAGCATATGTAATGTTTGAGAACATAATAGTAATAAATAAATCATTAACTGAAGCCAAGATTAGGGAACGTTTCTGTAATCTTTTAAAGTATAGCACACACATGCAGAACTCTCAATTCGCAGTGACTTTTTTTACTTAGTGTTCGGTGCAATAACTAAATTAATCATAAGGTTCATGAAGAGTATTCATAATACATTAGTGATTTTAAAACGAAGGGTTATTTTCCGAGATCACTTTTGTGTGCGCACAAAGGTCCTTATCAAACTGACTGTTACAGCATCAGTATAAAAACTACATGCTGTATTTATGACTAGACATTATTTATGTCGTAATTTAATCATACAAAGTGATCACAATGATTTAGGAGATTCAAATATACTCTCAAACATTTCCTTTCAACAAGTAATTACTAATTTATATGAAAACAGTCCGGTAAACATTAATCATATATCTGTTTTCTTCACACTCACAGCATAGGCAATTATAGAGAAAGAGACAGACTAATATATTAGTTAAAAGGGACTTATGATTAACCTAATTTAATATCGAGTGAGTTTTAAACATCTCATTTATAGACTCAATCTAAATTATCATTTAGGTAACCCATAAGCTTTCAAAACGATTACAAAACCATAATTCCGTCACTCTCGCACACCGACCGATCCTATACGTGTGAGCGAGTAAGCTGCACGACCAAAAACTTTCGCCCCAACGCAACGCTTTACGTAACCTATCTGGGTTAGTGATAGCACTTGCTGGTCTAGTTTCTGCTTGTGCAAGTGAAATAGACATAGTTGTAACAGAAGAACATATATATGAGATAAATCGACTAGGAGCTATGAATGACTTTAACTAGAAATGTTTTAACATGGTCACACTGACTGTATGTCTTGAAGAAGCTGGAGCAAGTGCCAACACTTTTAATTCCTCAAGTCAATGTATATGGTCTGTTATAAGAGAGTATTTACTAAGAGAAGATTCTCTTAGATAACACGTGCTGGAAAACCAACTGTTCTTGTTTGGTCTTTTCGGTCTGCGATCATTGTAAATAATACTCACCGACGCTGAGTCTCCTCTGATCGTGATGTGGGTGCGGATGGTGCTGCTGCCTCTTGGCCGGAGCTGGATGCTGATGTGGCGGTGGGGAGTTGGCCACGCACGCCTCCTTTGGGCTGCCCGCGCTGCTCGCATCGCTGGAAGGCCATGAGCAAATGTTAAATATATTGTGTATACTATGTCAATGCTGTCAGTGATCGCCATCCGTATGAAACATGACACCGAAATAATTCTGTATACAACATATTTCAGTATCTTTCCATATACCTACTCATAATAATATCTTTGGTTAACGTTAAAATAAAATATTATAAATATATTATTTAACAATTTGACAGAGGACAAAAGTATACTTAATAGAATCAGACTATTAGTTTTTACAGTCCCGCACCCAAACCGGGAACCCAATCACTGATACGTCGCCGTCTTCACGCTGATCATGTGCAACAATGACAGTCAGTTGAAATTTATATTGCCATATAAAGGAATCATCAAAATTTTAAGGCGCTCCGTAACAACAAACAATGGTAAAATACTGTAGTACTGAACGCACTTTCAAAGGACTCAAAAAGGATATATTACACACTTTAATAAAACGCAAATTGAATTATCTTATTTAATGTGCAGTCGCTTTTCTTCCTGCTTAAGTGCATCTATAACAATATTGCATTATCTCAATGCACTAAGCCAGGAAACTATGTCTACAATAAATAGCCTGCCATCATACAACAGAACAAAGCTAGTCGGCCATTTTGTGACGTCATCGGCTTGCGTCATACTGTGGCTGCGCGTGAGCACAAAAACCACTGTCCTTCGTTATTCTACCTGGTTTCTTTAACATATTGAAAAAACTAGGAAGCTGTTCAATTAAAATAAATCTGCGAAAGCAAACAACTTTTACGGTAAAATATCTTATATTCATACTCACGAAATACAACCATTAATAATAGACTATAAAATCTAATAAAAATGAACAATTGTTAAGAATATTTTATAACAAATGGTTTTATTTAGTACATGAATATATTGTAAATGGGCGATTCAAAAGTGAGGCGGTAAAAATTTTTTTGGAGTTTTTGAGAATATCTATCGGTACCGTTGTATAGCCGTGAATACATCACGGTATACACTTTCTCGTTTTTAGTTAAGTATGAATATAAGGATTGAAATTTCGAAAATGAGTCGCAAGACCACTCCACTTGACTTCCTGGTTGGTTTACAATTGCAGCCCAAATTAGAATCTTTGATGGCTCAGTGATAACCATCCTTAGTGTTCGTGGAATCGTAGTTTGGTGCCGGGTGAAGAAATATGTTGAACCCAAGTAGTTTTACCGTGTGACCCCATAGTACACAATATAAAACAATATATTATTAATTTACTCCGTTTTCAAATCATTTATGTTCCGCTCTTGTTAATAGAAGCGAAATCAATCCAAGTCCATTTCTATACGCACCAGTACTGAGATGAGCGCGTTCGACCTCTCCAACTTTATAATATTCGTAATTTTCGAAACGCATAGATTTTACAAAGACATTTGCACAATAGCAACGGAAGCGGTACAACGCAACCTTGTTCGAATGTCGACCTTGTGACGTAGTGCTAAGGTCAATATTACATTGACACTATACGCTAAGACATTTTCATTGATTTCCCTTCTCTATAACATAGGTTTAGCCTTTAAAATACCCATTAATGTATTCAGAATATAATTTGTAAGACAGGTGGTCAAATGTGTCCCGATATTATTAACACAAAAATGACCAGATTTACCATTTCAACCAGATTTACCCTAAAAAAACTAATCCCACCAGATATTTTCATAAGTCTAACATAACTCAGTTCGTGTTTTGTTTCGATAGAGAGACGAATCATAAAATCTCTTTTCTAAGTAATGAAATGGTCACATTAATTAAGTATTAATATTATTTTACTCTTAAAATATATGCACCACACGCTGTTTCAAGAATGTGAAATTAATTCAAAAAAACTCAAAAACATTTATTTATACGTATAATTTAACTTTCAAAGCGACAATTTTTCTAAATAAAATAAACTACATAGCGTAAATAATTACGATTTCTCTTATTTCATATCACCACACTTCATTTAAGAGCATCATACTCTGACAATAGCCAAACATTTCCAGACGGAAAAATTCTTCCCTATATCACTTTCAAAGCATACAGGAACAATACATTTGGGGACAATACACACTGTTTCAACTTTTCACCGCTGTGCGACGCAACTTAATATTAAAACTTAAAGGGGACTAAAACCTTTTATAACGGTGACCTCATACCTGTTTGGGTCTACAAATCGACCGCGGAAATAAATAACCAAGAAACAATTTATACTTAACTAGCTGATCCGGCAAACGTTGTTTTGCCATGCATGTGATTTCAATTTTCAATTAATTATTCAAATATTATTTAAAATTCAACACTGCGATGGTAGCGCCGTCTGTCGGATCCAATGTAAAGCATTCAAAAATCAACAACTACTAATAAATTAAAAATTAATTAAAAAAACATTATCCAGCGGACAAAATTGTGGATCTGGGAATGGTTTAGATTCACAATATTATATAAAATTCTCGTGTCACGGGGTTCGAACTTGAACTCCTCCGAAACGGCTTGACCGATTCTCATGAAACTTTGCGTATTGAGTAGGTCTGAGAATCGGCCAACATCTATTTTCCATCCCCCTAAATATAAAGGGTAGTCAACCGCTAAATTTTATTTTTTATTTATTAATTGAAAATTGAAATCACATGTATGGCAAAACAACGTTTGCCGGATCAGCTGGTATATTATATACCTACGCCAATAAACAACATAGAAGACCTCAAACCTTATTGAGTATAAAATTAGCCTATGTATTAATAAATACGACGAATAAATGTACTATGTCCTTGAGGAAAGAACTTTGAGTCCTTCATACAACCCCTGGCAAAAATACGGGATAGTTCGACGACCGAGCACGAGACGACCTCCGACAAAAACCTGCTGTATTCCACGGAAATAAGACTGCTTTTTGCTTTGACGTCATCGGGTTTTTATGTAGGTTTCCCACAAGTCAATTGTAAAATAGCATTTATGGCTCATAATCGATCTAAGTCTTAAATTCTCAGCTAAACTGTGAGTGATCAGTGTTGGTTTCAAGTTGAAAGGCGTAGATAAAACTTATTTCTGTTGTAACGACAAATACTAAAAACAGAATAATATACATAACAAAAATATGACATATTGCTTGCGTGATAGAGTCGTCGTTCGAATAATGGCACAGAATCTCTGTTTATACGAGGGTACCTACCTCGCATTTTTCCGATTTTTCAATAGTCTTCGTTATATATAGTTTAGCTTTACAATGGTTTCATTCATTCTAACCAGGAAGGTTACCACACAAAATAACTTTTTTGACTATATCGCTTTGGCATTAGGTGACGCCAGCTTGAATTTAAATACCCCTAATTATTATTCGCTCCGAACACAGAAACAACATCACAGCGTAAGATATAAGCGTTCAAGCAAAGAAACATGAAAAGATGTTTCACAAAAGGAAGAAGTGTGAAGGACCGATAAATTATTTCGCTTGTATAAACCCTAACGAATTAGGGTCACTGCAAAAAACCTATTAGCGGCTGTTTAACACACATCCAAATCGGTTCTGTCGCCGCGACAAGAAAATTCCGATTCGACGTTGCGTATAGATGAATTTAGCTTCAATATATGTAGTATGTAAAACGAATAAAAAACCAGGCAAGCTGGAGTTCAAACTCTGGCACGCGGGGTTACTTTTTTCGGCTATACTAATTGGGAGTGGGAAGCAAAGGGTCTTGCAGCGCAGTAAATTCCGAGTGGAACGAAGGGCAAATGGTGACGTGAAGAGATTGCGCGGCTTCTAGATTCTACTATGGAACTGGCTTGGTAAGACTTTGCTTAAGACTTGGCTTCAGCTGACCACAGAACAGCGAAATCCATCCGTCCAGTGATCTCCTATTTATCGTTTGGTCCAAATTTCTAATTTGGTTTATTTTGGGTGTTATCTTCACGAAATCGCCCAACCGGAGCGGAACCAGATCGCCATTACTGTGGGGCATAACGAGATACGGCACAACTCTGGAGGAGTGTTCAAAATAGTCGCAGGTCATGATCTAACATCGGCAGTGGGACTCGACCATACCCTGCCTTGTTTAGTTCGCTAAATGCGCCTGAGGACTATTTCACAAATACTGTCCGGCCATGAAGGCCAGGGCAAAGTAGTAGAGAAGCTCATTCATCGTAAAACATGATGCTGAAATCCAGAAGCCAGCCCGCTACAATGTAGAACCGCCTCCGGGAGTCTGTTTATGCAAAAGCGCTGAATGCACCCGAGGTGTGTCTTAGAGGGTGTTACCCGGCTCTCTGAGAAGCAAAGAGTATGTCTGGTATGAAGCAAGTGCCACCTATATCTTGTTATAGAGCAACAGAAATACAATATCCGTGTACATTTCTATGTCTATCACGGTTTACGAAATGCAGCCAGTTGGCAGAAAGGGTTCCCGTTTAGGTACATATCGGTATACAACCCCTTAAAACACCTATCCTCTTTCTGTATCTATAGCGAATGTAACCAATCCCGAGGGTTTTCACTGCATAGAAACTTATGATTTCACAGCCAGTTCGTCTCGCATCAGATAAGCCTCTTGCAAAACAACTTTCCCGCAATCGTGGATACGACACGTTTTAATATAGGCCTGTGGCACACTAGCCGACCGCGACGTTAGTGAACAGCAAAAAATATCCTAAGAAAAGTATTTTATAAAATTTTATAAAATGCATGCAACTTAAATGTTTTCTTGTGAATAAATAAATTACAATGCAACCTTAATATAACGATTTAACAAATTCTTCGTAAGCCCCTTGAATTGTCCATAAGAACCAATATAAAATATACCTTTACATTGCGAACATTCTTTGCGTACAACCTCTTTATAACGAATTTTCAACTATCAAAAGTATACTTCTAATTAACGAATTTGCCAACCCAAAACGTTTATATAAAGTTTCCACCAATAATATAACTCTTAATCTTATAATGTGATTCATGTATCGACATGTTTCGACACGCTTTTGTTTGTGAGGACCTCTTTATAACGAATTTTAGACCAATCTAACCTCAACATAACAAACCTCAGTTCAACGAATTACTTGATATTACGAATATTTTCTTGTTCCCCTCCGATTTGTTATATCGAGGTTGCAAAGCATCCGCTAATATTAAAGATATCTCTTGTCATCTCTTTTGTGTTTCCTGTTTTTAATAATTAATTTTAAGTTTTCTCTTTTTGTATTAATGCATGGCGACCGCGCCTTTTATAAAGGCCGCACTTTAGCTGTGTTAGTATAAGCAGGTAATTGTAGTGATAGGCGACAACTTAAAACCACTGTGATGTACGTTGTGTTAGGATTTTAATTAATTAGGTATACAGTAATTCAGTAATAACATAAGTGCTACTTATTCGAAACAAAAAGGTTATTTTTAAATATGACAGTCCACGCCTTCCGACAACCCGCGCTCGAATGAATCTTCTAGGAATGGCCGGTAGATGTCGTACATGTAGGTAGGTACACATTTAGATATATTGAATAAGCGCTTAGCCGCCTTTTAATAATAAGAACTGTGAACAAAACAAAATTAAGATTACTTTATGAAGATATCCTAACAGCTGTTAGAATACGATTTGTGTCTTTTTCGCTTTTCTTATGTGTGTTTATTATGTGCTTTATAAATAAATCTATCTTACGAGAGGCCTGCAAGTGAATTATTCAGACTTACACAATTACATATTATTTAATAGACTTTTCAACGGGACAGTCAAAGAAATTAATAAAAAATCTATTCATTTCAACAAGCTATCTCGATTTTCTCAATTGTGATCAGACCATCGAGCAGCCAAATGCTTGATATTTCGGAGAAAGCGTCCCACTTTTGTTGCATGAATTAAATACGTAATAATATTCAAAATATTCGCATCATTAATTGATATAGACAAGTCAAGTAGCTTTAACGGGACGTCATTCATGCTATATCATATTTGATATTATAGTATATGTATATAGATTTACTAGCTGATCCGGCAAACGTTGTTTTGCCATACATGTGATTCCAATTTTCAATTAATAAATAAAAAGTTTAGGGGTGGACTACCCCTATCATTTAGGAGGATGAATAATAGATGTTAGCCGACTCTCAGACCTACTCAATACGCTCACAAATTTTCATGAGAATCGGTCAAGCCGTTTCGGAGGAGTATGGGAACGAAAACTGTGACACGAGAATTTTATATATAAGATTAGACTCATATGTTTATTACGAATTTCGCACAAAAAGACAAATTCAACTAACCATCAAGGTTACTTCTTCGCACTTGGAAATACCATGTATTTTTCCACGTTCAATTTCAACATTACCATTGTAAAGATTAGTATGCTTTTAAATAAACATATATCTCATTAAACTTTAATGAAAGAAAAAACATTTATTAACAAGCACAGTGAAAAACAACGAACATAATATACATCTTAATTAAATTATTAAAACAAATAAAAACGACAATTAAATAATTTTAATTATTATTACATTATTTTGCTGAACCGCGTGAGTGTCATATGCGATGACCACACCACTGATTTTCATACATATATATTCCAATACTATGATTCATATATATATATATTTTTTATGAGACTGGGGGCAAACGAGCAGGCGGGTCACTTAGATTAGTGCTTACCGCCGCCCATGGACACCCGCAACGCCAGGAGGCTTACAGGCGCGTTGCCGGCCTTTTAGGGATAAATATGCTCTCTTCTTGAAGGCACCCAAGTCGTATCGGCTCGGAAATACATCCGCCGGCAGCTGGTTCCACAGTAAAGTGGTACGCGGCAAAAAGTGCCTAACAAACCGCTCTGTTGTGGAACGCCAGACATCGAGGTGATGTGGATTAAATTTTGCATTTATTTATTTTTTATTTCAAAAATATATAAATACTTATCTAGTTACATACAAACGTTTAACGATAAACAAAAATCAATTATAATGCGCAACTATGATTGCTCCCGGCATAGCCATCCTAAGTCTCCCAACGTGCTGGCGTACACGTGAGTATAATCACGTGGTGCCATTTATATACGCATTGGTAACGACTTGTAGTTACATACTCACACTGAGCCATAACTCTCCGTTTTGGGTGTTACGTCACACTTACTTCCATTAGACTTCCATTCAGAAGGATTTTATTCAGGACATATCTCGCAGTATATAATGGTATTATAATAACAGATATGGGAATACATTTCACATACGGTGTTCACGGTTAAAGGGACTAATACAGCCTTCGATAAATGCATTATACCACAGGAAATGTAAATCAATTCCCAAAAGTTCCCAAGTTAGCGCGTCCAACTGAAAGAACTCTTCAGCTATATAAATCAGTGTTTTTCAACCTTTTTCATCATGCGACCCCCTTGGTATAAAAAAAATATTTCGCGACCCCCCTGGTATAAAAAAATATTTCGCGACCCCCTTTGACCTTCGGTTTTTTATCATGTATGTAGGTGTATGTTACAGTATTACGATTAACAATATTAATTGTCTTTAATTTTGTTTTTTTTTATTAAAGTACCCATTTTTTCGACCTTTGGCGACCCCCCAGGGGGTCGCGACCCACAGGTTGAAAAACAATGATATAAATAAATGATACTATAATGGGACACTAGCACAACTGAAAATTAAATATTTCTTGTACAGAAAACTAACGCTCCGTGGCCTTTGGAACTATAAATGGAAGTGATATATAAAGTGTTTTGTGGAAATTGTTACGTTCGTATGGAATTGACAAAACTAATTTCCCTGATAAGATAACCATACATATAAAAATGTGGTCTTTTGTGTATTTTCTCAAATAACCTACGCCTACGTAGGTTTTTAATTAGGTGTGCAGGCCGGTCTGAAATGACAGTCCGTTGCCATGACACATTGTCAACAAAAAGAAAAAGATGGTGTGTTTTTTAGTTCACGTCGACGCAATTAGTTAAATTTCTTTTTTACACCTTCTGTTTGTTTGTTTGTGTAGTGTATTTTAATCAATAAACTGTTTTCCTATCAATTATATATCTGATTTATACACCCACACTACAAAGCAAATACGAGCCTCGAATCTTGCACGTGGCACTGACATCACGTTGTTATCAAAATGTGGCTTGCGCTGACCACTACGTGCACAAATTCTCGTTTGCAAAACGTTGCCCCATGACCATACAAATATTTAATAAATTACCCATTACCACACTAAATCACTGAATTTCAAAAATGGCTTATTGGTTTTAAAACCTTTCTTCGATTGTATTATAAAATCAATTTAAAGAGTTACAATGGTGGCGATTCTGATGTACACCTCTAAAACTAAAAATCTCTAAATTTAGGTTTAGACCTATTCTATATATTTCTATATTGACAATTTAAACCTTATTGCTATCAATTTAAAGATATACAGAATAGGTTACGCTCTCTAAAACTGTTTAACAGGTCTAAAGCCAAATTTAGAGATTTTTAGTTTAGAGTGTGTACATCAGAATCGCCACCAATACAAACTTATTAATGCCTTTTAACAAATACAAACTCATTAAACAAAAATTGGGTGCCTTTTAATCGTGTCTAGCGGGAAAATACGTCCTCTTTATTATGTTTCAAACAAAGCAATACTTCGTTATTATAAGTTTCATATATAATATGTACTTTACGAGACTGCATACAGCCTTAATTACATAATAAAGTAAGGATATTCATTGTGTTACCACACACCCTTGAGACTGAGCCCACGCGATGTTGCAACTAGCAAGATAACTCTTTTGTTTTATAATGTAGGAAGAACAATGCAGATTTTAATTCTTTCGATAGATTTGGGTTGCTAGGCATTACCTAAACGCATGAGATTCTCAATCCAGCTTCACACTATTCTCAATTAACGATTTGACAATATAAGCTTCGCTCCCCAAGCGTGGTATTTAATATATATTTAGAAACGATATATGTCTATCTGTTGTACCCATAGCAACCACTAACCGTGTAAAATGTATCCTTATTACAATACTTTCATGAAATAATTTTTCAAACGACAAACAGCCAAGCTGACGCACGCAAGCGGCGCCGAAAATGTGGGTCGCAAACCATCAGTGTCAAGTGAATTCGGTGAAGGTCCACCGTTTCACCATAGACCTTCGGTGCGTTCGAGAAGTTTCCAACAGAAACGTTGCGGCCAAGCTCTATACTTTATAACGCGATTTGCGATAGGAACGCCAGGCTAGAGAGGGGTATGTGATGCCCACCGCAACGCGGCCGTTTACATACCTATATACATAGAGTTGTAAAACAATGTTTATTACTTATAGTTTGTATAAACTATTTTACATATTTATATTTTCTTGAATGTTGTTATATTATTGATTGACTTTGTATAAGCATTTATATATCAAATATAAAAAAGTATATTTTCTATACAATATAGGTTTCACCAACCTCCACCAAACCAAACTTCCTCAACGTCTTTCCTTCTAATTGTTGCAACTACGATTTACTTGGTACGGAAGTTCACCAATAATTTCCCCATATTATCGACCAACGTATGTTATACACAGTCGTTATACTTCGTAAGACATTTTAGCTACACTGTATGTCCCTTTTCATCACACCGTACACACTATAAGACAGAAAGAGACGTAACATATCGTCACACTTTAAATATATATAAGTTTATATAACCTGTTCCCTGCGGCCTATACAACATTAATTATAAGTGTAAAACTATCCGATAAATGGACAATCTAGAACAAAAAAAAAGTAATTTTCAATCTGCATCAACAGTCTCTGAGATTAGCGCGTTCAAAGAAATAACTTTATACATTCAGAATTCAGCTTTACAATATTGAATGTCATTCAAAACCCAACCAAACCGAGTTGACCCCAATCAAAGTTTAACTATATGCATATGATATGAAAGTATCACTGAGAGGCCCCATAGAGCCTCTATAGGCTTCACGTCGAAGACTGATAAGACTGTTCCACTTTACACAAAATGATGCTCGTTTTTCTCATCTTAACACGAGAAAGCGAGAAATATCACATCTCGGGGGTTCTTGCAACGGCTATAAGACCAACATTTTACATTATTCGAAGACAATTAACCATTTTACGCTCACAAGTGTTACGAGGTCGTCCATTGTAGAATGAGTCGATAATACAATGTAAAATTGTTCACTACCGCTTTCCAAAAAAGGATTGCTGGCTAACCAGTAGCTATGTACTGGTTCTTTATCAGAAATATAATTCTACATTTTTCTTTCTTATCTTGCGAAAAAAACCAGGCAAGTGCCAGTCGGACTCGCGTACACAAACCTCTACGGTTTTGTACTACTATTTCTTGTATGAGAGCCGCTTAAATATTTATTTTATTCTGATCACCTGTGAAAATTTCAACTTCTTTAGTGATTTTTTTAAATGTAGTAATCTCCGTCCGTGTATCAAATGGATCAGCGTCAATTAACAAAGCCTATCTCGAGACAAACGCATTCAGCATGTCTCAAAGCAAAAATCTTCCAATGATAAAGGATAGGACAAGGATATGCTTGTCTTCATAATTTTAAATGATTTCGTAACACGAAGAGAAACCAACAAATGCTGTATTGTAATACAACAATAGACATTGTCATTAGTTAGAGAGAAAAGCTTTGGGTTTATTACACATCGCTTTAAATAAAATATCTTTATGGATAGCTAAAAATAAGTGGGCGTATTTGGAACTAAACGAAACGTGTTGGTTTCGGATATTCGATTTGACGTTTCATACATTTTTTTTTTATTCCTACTAGGCCTACCTTCCCTGGCTACATTTTCGCCAGGGTCGTTGAGTAGCTATCATTAGTCTTTTCTGTCATCCTTCATCTTAATAAACAACTCACATCTCATTTTTATTAGGAAAGTTAGGTTGGGTGGGGTTGGGTTTCATACATATTACAACATGGTCATTTATTACCACGAGAACCAAACAATTACGAATTAAAACACGATTTATTCTTGATATTATTTATACGAATATTTCGTTCCTATAAATATCAGGTTCAGTGTAACACACATTGTATTTCTTTAAATTATTAATTGTGACGACGAGTGATATATATACGAGGCTATAAAAACAGTCACTTTGATGGTAAGTTTTTAATGTTCCGTACCTAAAAGCCCTGTAACTGATGCTTAGCTGCCCGGCAACAGGCTGTATCTCATGATAGACAGTCGAAATTTTCGCAGATTATCTCTGTTTCTGCTCTACGTAATGCTTAATAAAACAGAAGAGTTACAATATACATATATCCTATAACGGTATGCAACCCTTCGTACGATATTTCGACACCCACACTTGTTTAAACTTTCCATTACGATATGCCAATTTAAAAAAAAAACAATTATTGTCAGACTGCAAACTCATCACTTATCCCCACAGCACAAAGGTAGTTTTCGCTTGCGCTGATCATCACTGCATTATGATAAAAACTACGGTAACACTGCCAACTTTGGTTTTAGGCTGTCACGAAAAAACTTGGCATGCTTTTTAACAAACTGCAACAATACAGACATGGGACAGATATACCTACAGCCATATCAGTAAACATTTAGAGATGAGTTTGGGCATACGTGATCACACGTTCGTTTTATCGATTTGACGATTACCTAAGTCACATTTTACGCCACATCACGCGTCAGATAATCCTCCAGTTACTTCAGTACAGAATGTACATC
The DNA here is from genome assembly GCA_963693355.1 of Pontia daplidice. Classification (NCBI taxonomy): domain Eukaryota; kingdom Metazoa; phylum Arthropoda; class Insecta; order Lepidoptera; family Pieridae; genus Pontia; species Pontia daplidice. The sequence goes on along the minus strand of CAVNZL010000016.1, from coordinate 1,088,526 downwards.
GCGCTCATTGGACAAATCGCTCCAACTCCTTCAAATGTGTTTTTCATACAATCATCTGTACTCAAATGGATTATCAAAGTCAGAGGACTTGAATTAACACGTTTCATGGATAGAACATTCCAGCCGTTAACATATTGCACTCATGTTAATATGCTAATCATTGGTGCCAGAGCGTTTTAATACTAGGGTGGAGTCGAAATGCGGCATTTCAGTCCGACGAAATTGACACACAATTTACTTGAACCTCGGTCGAGTCAAAACTGTCTCACGTTATTATCTTGTATAAAATTTATGTCTTATCATCTGTGATGTGATCTTAAAATTTACAATAATCACATAGATCGAGAAATCCACGCTAGTGCACCTGGCTTGGTGTTAGCCGAATGAGACAAACAAAACTTGATATAATTAAGTATAATAATAACTTAATATAATAGAATCAGGCGTTACTTTGCGGAAGTCCATAATGCCTCATCTCATCGAACACTGTACGTAGAGGCAATATCCTGATAATGCTCAGTTGACGGAGCGAAACGTGGTTGTGGGTTTTTCGCGGAGTATTGCTTGTATATTGGTCTATTGGGGTTTCAAACAAAACTTGCCGTATAAATGGGTTTTAACATTCAGATGTAATAACAACAAAAAACATAGCACCATTTCATAGAACAAAACAAATGTTCAAGAGTAATTATGTAAAAATTGCTTTCACGTTCAATTGTTTGGGCTTAAGGGTTTTGTTTCGTGGTTGTAAAAATTTTAAACAACTCTTTGAGAAAAGGTACTGTTAACAGAAAAGAAACTTGAGACCGCCGACATCTGTACCTTTATATCCAATGCTTATAACATACAGACACTATAATCAGACCATCTACTCCTACGGTGATCATAATTTTGTGACAGAAATTTAGTTTTAGACCTGTCAAACGTAAGCTATTCTATATATTTCTACATTGACAATTTATTGCTATCAATTTAGAGATATACAGAATAGGTTACGCCCTCTAAAACTGTTTGACAGGTCTAAAGCTAAATTTAGAGATTTTTAGTTTAGAGTGTGTACATCAGAATCGCCACCAATATCACAGAGATCGCAAGCGGAATCATTGCTGTAGCACGTTTAGTTGAAAAAGGTTACAGGATGCAACAGCGACGAACCCACATGCACCTGGCGTGAACAAATGGTCCCTAGCTTCGTACGTTACCTATTGTGCGGTTCAAAGAACCCATTGCGACCAGCTGTTTTACACCAAAGATACTTTAGATTACGCGACGATTTATAGGTTATAAATGAAACCTCTGTAAGTAAGTATACGAGTTGATATGAATTGTTTTTTTATTTAACACAATTGCCAGAAAGAGACTATATTTAAACGTGGGCCAAAGAGTGGCCGGGTACGGATAATTAAATTTAGTATATGCTGAATTAAAAGCCGAGTTCTTTACTGGAGTAACGGGTTTAAAACTGCTTTTTTGTCCTCTCAGCCAACGCGTGGCCAATCTACAACGCAGTTGCTAGCAGATTCAAACCGTACGACCAATGGTTCATCACTCGTAGCAGAATCCATCGCTACACACGATTACGCTCACACGTTAAGCATATAAGTTGTTTATTTATTTAATCAATTATCCTTTCTAGGTACCGTTTCCTCAAATTCGGTGTAAAAACGATGTCTTCCTCGATAAACTAATCTAAACTAAATAAACTAAATCTATTGAGATTTTATCAAACTTAAACGTTTTAGATATTTTCAGATCTAGGGAGAATAAAATGTGTATGGCAAAACTACAACCTGTGTGAGCAAAAACGGCCCATCGCCGGCGCAGGTAAACCGACCTTCGGGTTCATCGTCCCGACGCCCTAAATATAGTGCACACGGATGTCCACTGACATTTTTTTCACTTCATTTGTATCATACTTTTTGCTCTCTACAATCTAAGACGTGTTTGTACCTGTGGCTAAGTCGTACTTGCAGTGAACCCCGCTTAGCAAACATCTTTTTAGATTTCTAGTTACTTTTTTATATCTTAAAGTATTTAAATATATTTACATACTAGTAAATCAAATTTCTTTCTTGATAAGCCACCATAGTTTACTATTACTACATAATCATTAATAATTATTAAAATTCTTTATTCCATTCAAAAGCTTAAAACTGACTAACACATCAATATTAAATTAGTCGCTTGAATTGTTTCAATTAAATTTTTTTTACAGCAAGATTTCACTTTGATATCTTGCTGTAAAATTGTGTTTATGCCATCATCAAAGACAAAGATGTGGATTTTAGTTAGATGTGTAATAAGTTATTTATTTTTCATGATTAATCGGTAATTTTAGAATCCTGAGCTTACATATAAATTAACTTCTAAGCTACCAAGCAATAAATAATGAGTTACACAACATATGTAGTCAGTTAAAAACTGGTGTGTTCTAGTGTTCAAACTAGAATAAATTTAGTTTGGTCCTCTCAAATTTGCCTATTTTATCTAGATAATTTGTCAATCAATATTAATTTGAAATGTCTATAGCATTCTAACCAATATTAAGTAAAAAGCAAATAAAGCGATTGAATTAAGAGAGTTGTACATCAGAATCTACAATCTTAATCATAAGTGCTTAATTATTCACATTTTATTCTATTTCATTTCCAAATCATTTTCAAGAATCCATTGCCCACTCTCAGCTATTCCTCGATTTTGTAAATTTCTACTTTTAACCCATGTTTAAAACCATTTCCTTCAAGAACTAGCACAACTTTTGTGTTGAAATTATGTAAAGTAGGTACAATGTGAAATCTTAAGTATTCAATAATCTTTCTTGATATACAAGTTATGTTATTTAAAATTACATAATATAGTGCTTGAAATCTTAGTGTGTTATGTCACACTTATTTTGAGTATGCACCATATATATGACTTTTGAAGTGGATCTAAGAAAACACAGTTCAAACTATATGTTCAGATTATGGTATAATTTACAAAAATGTAGGAAAATTGTTAGTAAAGTAGGTAGACTCAAAAATGAAACGTAATTTAAAGTTTATGCAACTTCTGGATCTTTATTTGTAAGCAATGGGCTACAAACACATGTGTCAATGCGATATACATGTTAATTGTTTTATTATCCACTTCGATTATTGCAATGTACAGCACGGCACTTGTAAATATTTATCATGATGAGAAGGCACGCTACATTAATGTTAATTACCATATAACGTCATACGTCGCGTAAGCGCCCAACTATGCACGAGTCTGGCGGATAAGAGATTGAAAATTAGCAATTTACCTATAACTCTGCTCGTAATCCCAATAGTCCTTGTAACGAGGGTGCCAACGCGGGCCCCCGCGTGAGTAGGGCCGACGAGAACCCCCTTGACTCATTCTGCTTGCGCCATAGGTACCAAATTTATCGATCTGCGCCGAAGCTGAGGGCGATGCCACGCTATCCAACGATCAGGAAACACAAAAAACCACAATTACACTGCACTGCGACACTGTTATTAAATTATATTGATAAAATTATAATTAGGACTGCAGCGGAGCCCTACACTTTTGTTTTGAGATGACTATAACGGCGAGAAGATCGCGCAAACTGATTGAAATCCGAACGCAAGCGCGACAACTTCACGGAAATTAATGAGACTCGATCGCCACCTAGCGGAAAAATTTCAGTTTGAATACAAATGAGACCGCCAAACGTTTTTAATTACATTAATAATGATTATTTATTTATTCAAGTAATTGAATTATTAAATACCATGTGAAAGGCCGTGCTATGGTAAGGATTTGCCTATTCGTTATAGCAAATCTTATGAAAAGGATGCTTGATTTATCTACAAAAAATGATTAAGTATTGATTTTATGTAACTTGTTCGGATTTTATAAATTTATACGGAATATACGATATTAATGTTTAAAAGGAAGGTGACCGAGACAAAGTTGTTATCGCGCACTTTAAACAATGTCACTGTTCACATAATTATTGAGGTGAATCATGATAATTTTATCTGGGATTAAATCACTGATCACGTACAAATCAATGTTTCCAAATTTGCACTGGGTGTCACTCAATAAAGAATCGAAATAGGCTCATGAACTAACAAATGTTCTGTAGAAACAAAAGATCGAGATAAAAAGAGCTGCGCCCCTTCCGACTCCACATTTACACTATACACACAGTAGGTACTAGGTACGTATTAAAAACTTTACTCAACTCGTTTTCGAAAATAAAGCGCTGCAACGCTTGCCAAGATATGTTAAATTTCTCTAGATAAACAGTCCGTCTAATAGGTGGCGCTGGATATGCTGCATCTAATACTTCATGTCCCCGCCCATTGTTATTATAATGCTGCCAACATGACGCACGTTTTGCCACCTGAAGCTAGCTACGAGTATTATGACACGCATGACGTAGTTAGTATATTTTTCATCTTTATCTTTTAAAATTTAAAAGTAAGGGACAAGAGAGCATTTTAAACTGAATCACTTCCTATGGTTATTTTTTTCTTTTTAAATCATCGCGGCATTGTGACTTGAGAAATATTATGCCGACTTAAAAAAAATGATTTTTCAAAGTTACCGTGTGTTGGACATCTTTATTGAATATTAAAGTATCCTCGAAGAAACATTTTTTTATTACATTACGAGTACATAAAAGTTTACTACTTTATGTGGAAATGATCTTTTACTTTTTTTACCAATTCTAACTGAATGCAAATAATAACTCTAGAGAATGCCTATTTTCATTTTCAAAATACTAATATATATAATAAACGCCTAAGTATGCATATTATTAAAACTTAAATTTGTAGACAAAACATAAACAAATCTTGACAGAAATACTAAGTATTTTTTTAGGAAATCTGATTTATTTGTAATATTAAATTGTAGCAGCAATAGCCGCTATGTTTTTGGGCTAGTCTATGGATTTTATTTATGCTCTATGAACAAACAAGAATTCTTAGCCTCACTTATTCACTATACTAAAGTTGATATGACAGATAAATTAAACCTACAATATGTTTATAAACTAAGCAATGGCAATAATTTGAATTTCTAGGGTTTTCTAACTTTCTGTCCTTAGGCCCTTGTCAAAAACAAAGATTTTGTGTATTTTATTAAACTCAGGAAATAAAACATTTTTAACAAATAATATTTATTTCATACAATTTTATATTTGATAATCATTTGGGTCATACAACTCCGAGAGCAGACGATAGATGTAAGATGGTGAACTTCCGCCTCTGAAACAATAACGTTAACCGACTAAAAAATAATAAACATGATTAAGGTATTTAATATTTCAATTTGGTTAACATTTCCGCGACCAAATAGCAAATACACTCGTCAATTAAAGATGAACTACTGAGAATTGCTTCACTAATCAGGTGTCTCGTGAAAATCTTTTTAATATATTTCCTCCATTTTGTGCGTGACAAGATTTTTGAGGTCGTGATACCGTAAACCATAATTGTATAAATACAAGCTGTATCCTGCATCACTCGCTCGTACAGATTCAATAACTGTTTATTAAAATTCCAACCAATAAAATTCCAGATAAAGTGGTCTTAAGCCGCCATATGTGATGGACTTACAGGTTCGTGATGAATAGATTGACATGGTCAGGCGGGACAAAGTCGCACATAGGTGCGAAAACTTGCGCCATAGCACTTTCGCCACTCCTGAAAAAAATAGTATCAAACAACATATAATTGTATTGATTGGACGGATATTTTATATGAACCTAGGGTTTTTTTCTTCGAATGCATTATCTAATAACTAAATAAAACAAACTTACATATAAGGCAGCGCGCTGTACGGCGGCGATAGGGAGTTGAAGTGAGCATGGTCACATGAGTGCAGAGGTGACAACTTGTATAGCGGCGACAAGGCTATTACCTACATTGTAAAAATTTCAAGAGAAATAAGTTTTAGATCTCTAAAATTATTAAAGAATGATTCCTTCATATATGTGAAAAAATAATTAAAACAGTGCTACATTCATTTTAGTCTATGGAAATTGGTGATACAGACTTTATGGAATTGACATTTGACCTGTATCCGATATTATTCAAATTTCGAATTTCTGTAAAATAAATTTACTCACAGGAACACTATAATGTCTAGCGGCCGTGGTCACAGCTAGAAGTCCACCTTCGCCCAAAACAGCACCACCCGCCAGAGTACTACGTACGCCTATCACCACCTACAAATATAAAATCTTAACATTATTTAAATAGCCATTACTTGGGACAAAACAAGGTTTTTAGGCATATAGCCACTATATATTGTATATAAAATAAATAAACGCTAACGTCACAGATATAACGTAACGTAACGTCTACTCAAATTATTGATGTTTGAATCTCAACTAATGTGTCAACTAAAGAAATAATGTGTCAGAATTTTAATCTCAACGTATTGCGAATAATTCACCTTATTCACTCGAGGCATAAGGGCGCCCACAGCAGCGCCATTAACAAGCGTAACATTAAGCCCCTGTGTGCTTAGCCGGACTGCCATTGCTGCACTCTGAAAAACAACATTTATAATTCATTTATAATTCTAACAAATTAAGTAGACAAAAATGGCGGTGATTTGATTAAAAAGCAGACAAATACCAGAGTTCATGAATCTTTTATTACTTCATTTAGTTCTTTTTTTATTTATTTATTACTATTATGTTCTCAAACATTACATATGCTTAATTTATCTTATGTTATAAATAAAATAAAGGAAGTTTATAGAGTACATACATACATAACCATTACAAGAAAACTTATAATATATTTTGATTTATTTCTTTTGATTTATTTGAGTAAGATTGCAAAAATTGATTATTGTATTGACTATTTCGTGTCATTTGAATGAGCAATCGAGCCGCCATCTTGTTTTTAATTCTCTCTGCTCCATGTTATTTTTAATTTATTCCAATTTATATTGTGGTAGGAAGCAGACATATCACTTCCAAGTTAAACAGTGAATATATTTCTTTAACTACACTTATCCTACTAATTTATATATGAAAATTTAATTTTCAACTTATATATACATAATTTGAGGTAACTATATTCCACAAGTTGAAAGTGTTTCATCTATAGGGGTTTTAAATTAAAACAGACGAAGACCCTAAGATCAGTTAACAAATCTATAGAAAAATTAACAATGAAATATATACATAAGACTAATATAGAGAGAATGGTAGCAACCAGGTGTACCTCAGTATGATTTGGTCCCTCTACCAACAATATTTTCATTTTATTGGTTCCTGATGATTTAAGAAATTTCTCAACCAAACTGCTCGCTCCATATGTTAATATCACCTCATCTGCATGTATGTGTTCCTTCGCTTGTCCACATATTGACGATGTAGTTGCTTCAAGTTCTCCAAGAAGCTGAAAATTTAAACATAGTTCTAATAAGTAATTTGTAAGGAACCAAACATGTCACTTTGTTTAGCTTTACAATATACACATAATAAACTAAAACATTCAATATTGTAAAGATAAATTACAATTATCACATTTATCAATTTAAACAGTATTTTAAATTATTAGGACATTTATTTTATATCACTGAGACAATGTGATCATAATTATTTGAATTGTTTGGTGCTGCGTAGAGATATAGGGTCTCTCTGCAATTGCATTTATCATGGTGAGTTTTCACAGGAGTTGTTCGGAAAGTGTAGAAGACCTTTCCATTTTTTATTTATTTGGCCACCAAACACGATTGATATGGATTCATACAACTATTGCCGTCGCTGCTTGATCAGTACAGCAGGTTTGAAATGTTCAGAAGTTTGTCGTAATAATGCTTAGATATTCTCGAAAAAATAAAACTCAAATTAATTTAAATTTCATATTTTAAATTAAGGTACCTCTGCTATATGATCTCGTATAGGTTCTCTTAGGTCATGGTTAGACGGTAAAGTTGCCCTGCGACTTGGTGCAGCCAGTACTAAACGCTGCAGTGAATCACCTGAGTATTCGCTGCTCTGTAAATTTAAATATGTTTCTCAATAAAAGAATATGTTTAAAAAATATATAATTTTCTATATTAAGCCTTGTGTTCTACAAATAATAATGATTGCAATGACTAGAAAACTTGGCAGAAAGGGCTCTGAAATGTAAGTACCGCTACCCATGAACACCGCCACTGCCAGATTTTGAAAGTACACCTATTAGTACACTCCTTCAATAATTATTATTTCAAGATTTGATTGCAATATGGAAGACTAATTTACCTGATTTGCCAGGGCTCTTTGCTCATCTCGTATTGCTCGTAACACGCGACGCACCATGTTTGCAGCAATAACTTCTTGTGGTAGTGCTTTTGTTATGCGACGCCCAGTACCCCTAACAGCGTTTACCAAGGATCTGTATAAGAATAGGAGAAATTAGTTTACTTGTGTCCTCTTGTGAAAAATGAACGTGGACAATGCCATTAATTTTTCCAATGCCTATTTGGCAGTTGCGTATAATGTACACCATGCCAAATGACGTAACTATTCTCAGAGCTTCATGGGCAAAATCCCTCAAACAACAGATCCTGATCTGGCAAAAATCCATAGGTAACATTAACATGGCATCATTAAAATTTTACTAATAGTAGTGTATGATAGAGTGACCTTAGAATTTGAAAGGCATAAAAGGAGTAATATATTGAGCCTTAACTTATAGTATTACAAGTATCATATGTTATGAAAGAAAACAGATTGGATATTCAAAAGTGAAACTAGCCTATGTAAACAAAATTCGACCTGCATTATTTACATTAATAGTCTATGAAGTCTTGGAAGTTCAATTAACACAAAATAAAAAAATATAGAGTAGATAATCAGCCTACTAAATGAAAAACTAAATTAATATCAATTTATCTTTTTAAAATATAATTAGAGTTGCATAATACTACTGTCACTTACAATGCACTAGTGTTTGAAGCATCTGTGATGATCTGTTCCAAAAGAGTCACTGTGGCTACAGCAATCTTATTAGATCCTTGTAGTTTTCTTTAAAAAATATAAATCAATTAAAAATGGTATTATTGATATTAAGACATTAAGAAAAAATACAAAATTAAAATTAATGCAAAAGGATCTTTAACTAGGTTTATAATACAATACTTTTATTCAATTCAAAGACACATTAGATTAGACACCAATTATTTTTGATAAACATGTTTAGTATGCATTATTAACACTTAAATCCCTATTCTCAGAGTCCCTTTTACACATATGTCTTGCTTCAAATAATAAATAATTTTAATTATCATTAAAAGTTTACCCTGTCCTTATATCGGATACGAATTTCACAATGTTTTCAATACTCTTCTCATCCAAATCTGGCGAATTACATTCTAGGGGTGGCATACTGATATTAATATAATAACTTTGTTATTTATTCTATGAGACTACTATGTTTATCTCTTTTTTAGTTTAAAATAAAACTTAATGATATTTTATTCAAAAAATAACCTACACGTTTAATTAACAATAGTCAATGTCAATAAGCCAGTGTCACAATGAAGTTAATCCTCAGAACAGTTTGATTATTAAATTATTGTGAGAATTCTGAATCATTTTTTTAAAATAACAGAAGTTCCCTAGAATTATACAACATTTAATGCTTCCATAGTATAATATCAATTTATGTTTTGTTACTATAATGAAGTAGATGCATTTAGGCTTGTTAAGAAGTGATAATTATATTTTGTACCTATGGTCTATACTTACTGAGTTACTGTAGTTTTAAATATGGTTGTTGTCGACCTTTTTCTAATTCCTTGTAAGAGATTTGTTCGCTTTGTATAAACTATAATATTATTTACTAAAGTCTTTCTATTTATATTTCCTTATACCTGCTGCGTACTCTAGTGGAGTATGAGACTGATCATACCGCAATATTCTATATATACTACTGTACATAAACTAATAGTATGATATATCCCACCAAAAACAATAATTTTATGTGGAATGTTTCCAATTTGAGACAATATTGCACCTACTGTAAAAAGCGTAGAGTCAAGTACATAATTTTTAAACACAACGTCCTATCGTAAATATATTGAATAATATAATTATATAATATATTTAATTGATGATATTAAGTGGACTATTTAAGAATAAAATGATTTTATAATCATTGTTTATTAGACAATTGTCACAAATTATACTGTTGTTGTTTATCTGTACTGTTGTTCTTGAATTAAAGTTTGAAGTTTACTTTGACAGCTACTCGTTATTCTATTCCTCAAAATTGGCAAATCGATCTTTTGAATACATTCGGGAATATATTTAATAAATATTTTAATAACACCTTGTTTTCGTCTATAAAATTTGCATTATACATTAACATTTATGATCGTTTATTAATTCTATAACCGGTAAAATTATATTTTACGTTGTTCGTCTAAGTTATCGTAAATTGTATGTTTGCAACGCTTGAGCGGTTTATAGTCGCGAAAAATGAGCTAAAAATTAATGTATTTTGGTAAAAGTCCATAATGGACCTTTCTCCAGATGAAGAGAACTTCCAGGGCCGTTTGCTGCATCAGGTAAAGTTGAATTATGATACCTTTTGAACATGTAAGCAACATAGTTAAGCAATAAGTTTATTGTTTTTGAAGATTCAAATTAAGTCTTTAAAATGAAGTGGGAAGGTATTTCGCAATTTGTCTGAGTCATACAGGGTTGTGATATATTACCGCTTTTCTTGTAAAATATGTAGGCCTGTAGTTCATTATTTATTTAAAAATTAAATAAAGCCTTTTTATTAATCATTTTTCATCCTTAATTTGTTCTCGTTATTATAAAATTATCGAAATTAATACATTTCAATAATGTAACCAAAATTTAGATTTGTCATTTTTAAAATTTATTAATGTATACTATATTTTTATTTTGAATTACAACTGATAATTTCTAAACAAGATATTTAAAGTATATGTTAAAGTATATTTCAAGTCTGTTCAAAGTATTGCACACATAATTTTATATGAAATAACCAGAAAAGGTATAATTAAATGTATGGTAAAGTATCATAGCAAAGTACTTCAAATAATAAAGTAAAGAAATAAAGTAAAGAAATAAATTTCATTCCATACTAAAACACAAACTCCTGTATTTTATTTATATTTCATCTTGTTCTTTTAGCAAATTGTGAAAAGAAAGAGTCCTTTACTTAAAACAACAATAACACTAATTTATTCTTTTATGTATGTGTACTGAGCACCCCTAATAAGACAGGGGATAATGATATGACAATTGAAAATGATTTAGAATACATATATATAAAATATAACTCCTCCTTCCTGGGGAGAGCTATACAGTACAAACAATAAAAGATTACAATTTTTATAATATTTGTGTTTTCTGTTAGATATTAATAAATATTTTTTATATATATTTATATTAAGAATTGTTTAATATTTAATCATAGGTAGCGTATTAGTTTATTATTATTATAGTTTTAGAGATATAAAAACAGTTAATTAAAAATGGTTGAACATTATGAGGGAGTTAAATTAGTTTGAATAATTGTTAAACTTGTTACCTTACCATTTCAAAGCATCTTAAAATAAAATTTCAGTTTAATTTATGTTTTATTATGGAACTGAGAAATGAGTTTACTAAAAATTTTACCACCTTTCGTCTTCAGATATTTGTTTTTGTTATAAGTACACACTAGTACTAATTATAGTAATTTGATAATGTATCACTATTAATTAGTAGGACCTTATAGGCTGCTTTATGGGACAATCTGGAATTACTCCAAGAGTTGATAGCTTCTGGAGCAGAGGTTGATGCGAGAGACCAACACAACAGAAGCGCGCTACATGCAGCGGCCCTTGCCGAACGCAGTAGCTGTTTGTCAGCGCTGTGTGCTGGAGGTGCTGACGTTAATGCTAGATCGGATGACGTCACAGGCGGCAAGGTATATCTTCAGATGGCAACATATCGCTTTACTGTTTGTTGTTTTTTTTAATTTAAATAGCATTTTTCCGACCAGCATGAATGTGATTCTGGCTACTTGGTCGGTTTCTTGATTAGCTTTAGCAAATTTTTGTTTGCAAAGCATTGGATATAAAGGTACAGATGTCGGCGGTCTCGAGTTTTTTTCTGTTAACAGTACCTTTTCTCAAAGAGTTGTTTAAAATTTTTACAACCACGAAACAAACCCCTTAAGCCTGGAAACAATTGAACGTGAAAGCAATTTTTACATAATTACTCTTGAACATTTGTTTTGTTCTATGAAATGGTGCTATGTTTTTTGTTGTTATTCCATCTGAATGTTAAAACCCATTTATACGGCAAGTTTTGTTTGTTACCCCAATAGACCAATATACAAGCAATACTCGCAAAAAACCCACAACCACTCGACGCACGTTTCGCTCCGATACCGGAGCATCATCAGGATATTGCCTCTACGTACAGCGTTGTCATCATTGCTTGTATATCGATCTGTTGGGATTTTGTACTATGGACTTCCGCAAAGTAACGCCTGATTCTATTAATTATACTTATTGTAAAACTTTTTGTGTTTTTTTCAGACGCCCTTGCAGATCGCGGCTGAATGCGGTCACGCTGAAAATGTCGCAGTGTTAATATCGGCAGGTGCGGATATAACAGCAGTAACAGCTGCCGGCGACACGGCATTAACCTTAGCTGAGCGGTCCCGACATAGGCACGCTGCGAACGTTCTAAGAAACGCGAGAGGTCAGTTTTATAATAACAATAATTTTCTAATATATAAAATTCTCGTGTCTCGTGAACTTGAACTCCTCCGAAACGGCTTGACCGATTCTAATTGATAAATTTTTATATAGATATTGAAGGATTAACTCTTATTGCGAAGGACATGAAAATAACTTTAGTGTCGACAAAGAAATGTGTGACATTGAAACCATAAGTTTCAAGATATGACATTTGTAAATACGAGAGATATAAATAGTGGCGAAAAATTTTACCTACTTTTTCTCCGTTGATTGGAGAAATGGGAAAAATGTTCACGATTACACTATTGTTCATTTTTAAGGCTCGCTGTCCGTCCGTCAGTCTTCATCAGAATCATGAACCGTAACAGACATTGAAATTTGCTGATGTATTTCTGTCACCATCTACATCGATACTAATATTATAAAGAGGAAAGATTTGTACCTATTTTTGTATGTTTGTAATGAATAGGCTCAAAAAGTACTGGGCCGATTTAAAAAATTCTTTCACCAATACAATGCTACATTCTTCCAATTTGACACAGGCTACATTTCATTTTGAAAAAAATTAGGGATCCTTGATACAATTTGAACAATGTAACCGAAGGTGTAGAAAAATGAGTCTTAAAATGTCTTTCGTCGAATGCGCTGCCGAAACTATTAGCGATAGAACAAAATAATGTACAACAATATTGAATAATATCATAATGTCTACAAAAAACTCCGCGGTAGCATATGTCCAACTATTGTAGTTATGTCACTACAGCAACTTTTTTCATTTTAAACCATGCCTTTTATGTGTTTATATTAATCCAAATATTTAAAAATTAAATATTATTATGATTTATGATTTTTGCCCACCTAACATTCTTTAGCCTGCACACATGCCCCGCCCATCTCCATTTTAGCCGTCTAACTTAGTGTTAGACGGCTAAACCTAACCTACAATACCTAACTATATTTTGACCAAGCATAAAATCGAAAAAGTTCCCACGAGATAAGAATCATTGTTAACTTATTAACATTTTAAATATATTTGATTATGTAATAGTGATCTGTTTGGCCGAAAATTTTGCGTGGCAAGGTCACTGGGTGACAGCTGACATTCGATCTGATGATCAATATTCTGTTTCCAACCAACAATACTATCTGTCTAATTAGCTTCGTCAGCGAGTCGGTCTCAGGTTCAAATCGCGAAACAAAGTTTCATTTAATACTTACAAAAACATGTTTTGTTTCAGGGAATATGAAATATTATTTATTCTTATAAGACGATAGCACAGTAGATATATCATTAAGACAACGTTGATTATATGGTATTAATCTATCTCTATATATCTATATATAATTAAGGTGTGATTATGAGAGGAGTAATAGCACCAAGACTTGCTTAAGAGTGACTTTATTATAATAATGATTTTGTTTAAATAATGATCTATTTCTTATACTACTACACATTGTAAAGCTTTTTGGTTGATCGCGTAAATCTAGTTAGTGCTATAATCACCTCGCTGCTATCAATGAGAACGAATTCAATTCAAAATTTGTGCACTACGATGAGCCAGGGGTGTTTAAAGGACCGCCAGCGATACATACAAGTATGGCTCCCCGCGTTAGATTAAAACCTGTTTATATTATACAAGTTTCAACCGCTATTTGAGTCTTTTAGGGATTGATTATACTAAAAGTATTTCAGCCTAATCTTCAATAACGTGCTGTGACATAGACTTAAAGCTAGAATGTATAATATTATTGATTACTTTTGTCTTTCACTCGATAAGTGTACATGAATAATATTTATTTATTTATAAAATACTGTATACTTAAAAACTACGTTAACCAAGCCTGTCACTAATATATCCTGCTCTTGTGCAGTGTTAATGAATTTATTTATTATCGACACCATTTGCGGTATCGCTAATTTCTGGCGAAGCACCGTTCGCGAATTCAACTCTGACAATAAAGGATGCCCTCGCGACCTAAAGTATATGTCCGGGACATACAATGTTTGTTTTGTTTTTAAATCTTTGTTATTCAGCAGGTATGTTGATTCCCATTTCAGTGTTGAAGTCTTTGTTTGTTTATGTGCACAATTTTTATTGTAATGGCTGCTCGTGCAGAAACAATATAATAATATAAATGATTAAAGTAATTTGACGACCCAGTTGGCGCAAGGTCAGACAACAAAGGGTTCGATTCTCGGTGCGGTCAAGATTTGTAAACGCGGTGCGGTGTAAACACTAGGTGTGTTTAATAATAAAATTTGTGTGTATGTATATGTTATATATGAATTTTTCTATATTTTTTAAGTACAATTAATTAAATATA
This sequence comes from Pontia daplidice, assembly GCA_963693355.1. NCBI lineage: Eukaryota > Metazoa > Arthropoda > Insecta > Lepidoptera > Pieridae > Pontia > Pontia daplidice. The sequence goes on along the minus strand of CAVNZL010000016.1, from coordinate 1,073,487 downwards.
TATGATTGTTAAGTTTTAGTTACGAAACAATTATATTAAGTGGTAATATTAATTGACGAACGCGAGCCTGCTCGTAAACGTTTATTTCCTATTCCCATTTGAAAGAAACACAAATGTTTATAATGTGACCTTCACGAAATATTGTTCAAGTAAGTTGTCAGACCACAGATGTTGCCATCTCGCAAAGACTCCCAAAGTCGAAACGGTATTTTTTTAAAGCACGTTTATTATATAAATGTCTAAAATAGGTATTTATGCTGGTAAAGCCCTCTTCTCTGATAAATATTACATTACAATTATTAATTATAACATTAAAAAAAATCGAATACTTGCTACAAAGCATAAAAAGTGTCTACGAGATGTGTGTCGCTAATAGGAATTGTGTGTGTTTGGGTGTGCTATATAACATAATAAAATACATATAATAATAAGAAAATTAAGAATTTTAAAATTTGATTGACAAACTCCTTCCTAATAGACCTTCCACTGCATCATAAATTAGAATAACAGGCCATTTTTTTAACAAACATTATTGATACTGATTATACCAATAATTAAAAATTACAAACCTCTAAATAACTTTGTAAGGCGCCTATTTTGTTACTTTCAGAAGGTATATTTCAAATTGATATTGTATTTAGTTTAGCGAATATTAATTTCAATAAACCTCTTATTCGGATATAGCCGTGATATAATTATTAAGATTATAAATTCATAATATTGTGTTTTATTAACATAACTGTTACTCATTTAAAGAATCTAATAAAGAAATTTATTATTATTAAAGAAACATTATTATTACTTTATTAACGGATGTTAAGTTATGTATTTTGCTAAATTTTAATATATTTACAGTATTTTAATTTTTTTTAAATCTACCGTGAGTCGTGACCACGCACGCTGTAAAGCACGCGAAACGTCGGACAAAATTTAAAATAGTGTAAATATATTTAAATTTTGCAAAAAACATAACTTGAATCCGTTAAAGTGTTTTTCTTTAAAAGATTATAAATTGCTTTTGCTTTCATGGACTAATATGGATTATACTTGGCGAGTTTTATATTAATTAACTAGCAACACTGCGTACTGCCCAGCGTGTCAAATGTCAATTCAGTTGTATCATAAACTTGGCGCCGCGCGGTTCCGTTGCCATACGATCGTTTACAAGCCGGTTTTCAAACGTAGTTTTCGTGTTTTAAGTATATAACTAATATTTATATAACTAAACTTAACTTTATTAGAATTTATATAATCACATACGGTTAAATTGAACCGTTTCAATGTGCAGTGGAGTTGCGCAATAATTTACGTGGGTTATTCTAAGGTTTTTGAAATATTAATTATTCAGTAACGGGTTCTACGAATCCTTATATAGAACTAGCGTCCTTCAAAATCAAATAAACAGGCCGGTATCAAGTCTACGAGCGGTGTTCTGACATGTCTTATGAATCTATGCCTCGTACGATTAGTGTGTGTATGGTGTATCGAATCCTGGCTGGTATATACAAAGTATCCCAAAAAAATTTTCTTCCTTGACTACATTTTGATAGACAATTAATTTTAAGAGCCGTAGACAGGTTTTCCTTTACCGTATTTATATTGCGTCGATAGTTATTCCGACAATACTTATATATAAAAAAGTAAGTTGCAACAGATGTTGTTTACTTAGTTACTTTTTTTTTTATAAAACAAACGAGCTGGAGGCTCATCTGATGTTAAGCGACACCGCCGCCCATGGATACTCGCGAAGCCAGTCTCACCAGTGCGTTGCTGGCCTCTAAGATATACGCTCTTGTTTTGAAGGTCCCTAAGTCGTAATTGTTGTTGTTAATAGTTACTAGAAATAAAATGTAACTAGGGATTTAGATAGAATATTTTGATCAGTTCAAAAGTGTAGAAGTGATGATTGATGGATGAGCGGCTCAAACTAATTATCTTGCCGGCTGTTCTGTGAACTGCGTAAAAGCGCGCGTGCGTGAAAATGTTGATGCCTAAGGTCTAAGGGGCCTTATACTCGATGTAAAAATATGAAAATAGAGTGCAAATTTGTGAGACCCGTCTGAATATATCTCATGGGACGTAAATGAAACAAACATCAAAATCTTTATATATATAATTCTTCTGTGAGTGTGTATGTCACTGAACTTCTCTCAAACGACTGGACCGATTTTGATGAAATTTTTTGTGTGTGTTCAAGAGGATCTGGGAATGGTTTAGATAATATTATATAAAATTCTCGTGTCACGGGGTTCGAACTTGAACTCCTCCGAAACGGCTTGACCGATTCACATGAAACTTTGTGAGCGTAATGATGTCTGAGAATCGGCCAACATCTATTTTTCATCCCCCTAAATGTTAAAGTTGTCCACCCCTAAATTTTTTGTTTCTATTTTCTTATGATACTACATACAAAAATACATACAATCCTAAATTTTCACCCTTCTACGATCAACCCTTATTTTTTATTTATTAATTGAAAATCGAAATCACATGTATGGCAAAACAACGTTTGCCAGATCAGCTAGTATTTATATATATATTCCATCGTCGCACGAGCCGCAGTAACTGAATTCCACCCGCACCATCTCGATGAAGGTCTTCCCCACGAGATACGAGCTCCAATTCTTTAAAAAGAGAGCGCACTCCTTCGTCAAGAGCCGGCAACCTCATTAATGGGTGCTTATGGGCTGCGGCTCTTTGCGTTAGGCCACCCGCAAGCTCATTTGCCCCCCTATTTTATAAAAAACGAACTCCCTTTCGTTTATAATAATTATTATAAAATTGACAAAAGTATTTAAATTTGATTTTATTTGAAGTTTCATTCGATTAATCGATAATAAATACAAAAAAATACTCCCCAAGTACAATATTATTAAAACAATTAAAACTTTGTATGTCTGTGTAAATTATACAACCAAAACGGACAAGCAAATATATGTATGTTAAACAGGTGTGGCGGGACATAAAACAAGTTATAAATAGCTTATGTTGGGACTGTATGAGAAATCATATACCGTGGTCTGCTAGCCGCTTAAAATTATTTACTCTTACTTCGGGTTCGAACTTGAACACCTCCTAAACGGCTTGACTGATTCTCATGAAAATTGTGAGCGTATTGAGTAGATCTGAGAATCGGCCAACATCTATTTTTCATCCCCCTAAATGTTAAGTAATCTACCCCTAAATTTTTATTTTTTAGACAAAATATTTAGTTCCTATTTTTGTATGATACAACATACAAAAATACATACGATCCTAAATTTTCACCCTTCTACGATAGACCCTTATTTTTTATTTATTAATTGAAAATCGAAATCACATGTATGGCAAAACAACGTTTGCCGGATCAGCTAGTAATATATAAAACAATATATATTGTGTTATATATAATGTTATATTATAATACTATAAAGATTATTTTATAACGGATTTTGTGGCCGTGACCACGGTTGGTGAGCAAACGTCGCAAAACGCAAAAATAAATCGCCTTATTACAAAGTTTTTGGTTTCATTGTGAAACACGCGGTAAACAACGTGACGTAACGACCAAATGTTAAAGCTAAAAATAAATTCTTGCTCCAAGCCTTAAGAAACCAGTAATTGTGTATTCGAGAAAAATTCAATTTTACTCAAAAACCCAATAGACCAGTATGAAAGCGGTACTCCGCGAAACTGCGTTGAGTCATCGAACGCTGTTCGTAGAGGCAATATCCTGATGATGCTCCGGTGCCGGAGCGAAACGTGCGTCGAGCGGTTGTGGGTTTTTCGCGGAGTACTGCTTTCATACTGGTCTATTGGGTTCTTGAACTATCGACTTCCGCAAAGTAACGCCTGATTCAATTAATTATAAATTTTACTCAATTATTCGTTTATTTAGCAGTAGGTAATGAAAATAAAATACGGTATACATTCTTTTAAGCTCGCTTAGTCTACCTGTTATCTAAAATGTTAATGTTAATGTGTCAGTCACCCCGAAGTGGCTAAACCAACCTCTCCGAACTTGATTCTTGACCAATATTTTTACGCGTGTAAGTTCTTTACATCTTCAGTATTAAAAAGAAATAACTATACCATAAGTAAAACAATTAAGCAAATGTGGAATGATGATAATAAAAATAAAATTCCGGTTATATTCCAAATCTCTGGCTTGCCCTGGGGTGTCAACACATTAATATATAAATACTATGATAGTGTTATCTGCAGAAATCATCATTCCAGCTATGTTTTCGATGTTTTTTTTTATAATACAGGCGGGCAGGATCACCTGATACATTTAAATGATTTTATACTGCATACATTACTAGAGCGTCTGTGTGCATAGACTGTCTTTTGCGTATACGCTGTGATAAAAAGAGACGGCAAACTCAAGTAATTGGGTCGATTTTTGAATCGATAATTAAAGGAAACTATTAGGATCTAACTTTTCTGCGTTAATAACGTAATGACACACACAATAGCACAAAAAAAAAAACCTTTAAAGGCACCTTATTGTTGAGACTTTGCTGTCTATCTGTTAAAAAACAAAATTTTCCTAACATTCTCATATGCTAACCACGCGATGTTGCCGCGACGGTGCTAACCACAACCGCATAACATTAATTGAATAAGTCTCCTGTCAGCAAGGATTTGTGGTCAGCGACCTCGTTGTAAGGTTGCAAGGAATTTACACTATTTGCATGCGATGTCCTTCAAGCTCACCATGCATTAAGATACACTATTTATTGGTCTATTTAGATAAAATGTACATGCATATATAAACCGAACGTATAATGTTCGGTTTACTTCATAAAAGTTAAATATGTCTGTATTGGTTAAAGAAAAACACTTGCAAGTTATGTATTTTTTACAAAATTTAAATATATTTACGTTATTTTAAAATCTTCCGACGTTTCGCGTGCTTTACAGCGTGCATGGTCACGGTTGACGTCGGGAAAATTTAAAATAACGTAAATATATTTACCTAAATTTTGCAAAGATGTGTGGTGGGGTGTATAAATCAGAGGTGTAGGTAATTGAACAAAGAACGGTTTATTAAATAGAAGAAACACACACAAATGTCTTTAAGTCTTTAGTCACAAATCAGAAGGAGTAAATGAAATAAATGTCTCCGTATAATTTATTGACAGCGTGTCATAGCAACGGACTATCATTGCAGACCGGGCTACACATAGGTTACACCACAAATACATAACATCCAATCACTTCCTGAGCGGCTTGACCCTTTGGCGCTGCGTAGAGATGTAGGGTCTCTCTCCATCTTCTATCGCATTTATCACGGAGAGTGCAGCTGAATTCCATCATCGGACATCGAGGCAGAATACGAAATTTCATCCGTATCACCTCGATGTCCGCCGTTCCACAACTGAGCGCTTCAGAAGGCACTTTCTGCCGCGCACCACCGCTATGTGGAACCAGCTGCCAAAAGAGGTATTTCCGAACAATTACGACTTAGGGGCCTTCAAAAAAAGAGCGTATAAACATCTTAGAGGCCGGCAACGCACTGGTGAGCCCTCTGGCTTCGCGAGTGTCCATGGGCGGCGGTGTCGCTTAGCATCAGGTGAGCCTCCTGCTCGTTTGCCCCCTGTTTTATATTAAAAAAAAACATAAATCCGTTAATAAAGTGTTTTTCTATAATGAGTAACAGTTATGTTAATAAAAGACAATATTAAGTTAGCCTTGATCGAATTGAAGAATATTAACGTCTTTCGTTTTATACACCGAGAGAATATACGAAAATCTTTTTACTATTATATCATACTAGCTGATCCGGCAAACGTTTTGCCATACATGTGATTTCGATTTTCAATTCATAAATAAAAAATAAGGGTTGATCGTAGAAGGGTGAAAGTTTAGGATTGTATGTATTTTTGTATGTTGTATCATAAAAAAATAGAAACTAAAAATTTTGTCTAAAAATTAAAATTTAGGGGTGGACTACCTTTAATATTTAGGGGGATGAAAAATAGATGTTGGTATCTCAGACCTACTCAATACGCAAAGTTTCATGAGAATCGGTCAAGCCGTTTCGGAGGAGTTCAAGTTCGAAACCCGTCACACGAGAATTTTATATAATATTGTGAATCTAAACCATTCCCAGATCCCCTTGAACACACACAAAAAATTTCATCAAAATCGGTCCAGTCGTTTGAGAGAAGTTCAGTGACATACACACTCACAGAAGAATTATATATATAAAGATTATCATATAAATAGGGATTCTATATAACTACACAATGTAGACTTTTAATGAATTTCCATAAATCAACGCTGAAACTAAAAAAAATTAAGCATTTTTGCCATTATGTAAATACCAAGTCCATGTTTTTAATTGATTCATCTTTGAACTTTGTTTCACCAAATGAGAGCATTTTAAGATGGCGTAATAGGGTCGACCGTTTTTAAAATGTTAGCAATACCGTCGTCGATCGTCTGTTAGCACCGGCCATGCACGCTCCGTAAAATATCGTTATACAAATCATGTAATAGATTGTATATGGAAAACAAATGATTTGCCATGAGTGATTGAATTGTGTGGTCTAATCCACTAGTCCTTTGGCTTCATCGACATCATCATCATACTATACTCATCCACTGCTGGACATAGGTCTCTCCCAAGGAGCGAACACTCGGTCCTCGGCCTTCCTCATCCAGCCACTACCGGCTACCTGCCTAAGGTCGTCCGGCGGTCAGGAGGGCGTCCTACGCTGCGTTTGTCTGTTTGTCCTTTGAATTACCGCATCTATAAAAGAAAGTCGCGTTGGTTACACTATGTAACTCTGTGGATGAGCTGGTTGAGGTAGTTGAGAACTAGGAAGGACTTTTTCCCCGCACTTATAAACACAAAGCGATCCGTCTCCACCATTTTAATCAGTCTTCTGTCTGTTTGCTTAACAATTTAACAGAAATGTACGAAATATTAGTTGAACTGGTTTATTCCAATAATTGCCCCTAATATTTGTTTAATTGCAGATTGCGATAATAAAACCAATTAAGCGATCCACTAAAGCGTGTAATGTAACACACTTGATTTCGGATTTAATTTGTTTCGTAATACTTATACTAGTAAATAAGACTTAACATTGTAATTTCTTATATATAAAATTCTCGTGAACTCCTAAACGGCCCGACCGGTTATGAAATCTTATACGTATTCAGTAGGTCTGACAATCGGCTAACGTCTGTTTTACATCCCCTTAAATGTTAAATTAATAGTCGTTGATCGTAGAGGGATGAAAAATTAACAGTTATCAGATTTTTTTTTAATAAAAAATAGGAGTTGTAAAAATTTAGGCTTGTATGTATGCTGTATCATGAAAATACGAAGTTTTATTCAAAAAGAATAAAAAAATTAGCGGTGGACCATCCTTAACATTTAGGGGGATGAAAAATAGATGTTAGCCAATACAGACCTACTGAATACTCATATAATATCATAAGTCGTTTCTGACTCAACGCTGAAACTTGCATTTTTCTATTGGCTGGATCTATTATATAAAACAACTAGCCGATCCGGCAAACGTTGTTTTGTCATAAATGTGATTTCTAGAAATCATTTTTTTAATTCAATAAAAATAATTATCAGCTTTAAGTGTGCGGGGATATGTTTATAATCGAAAGCGTTTTAAGCAATAAAAGTATGCTTTATTTAGGTTAATAAATTAATCTTTATTAGTATCGACATCTGTTAAAATCTTTTGGAGTTAACAGATAATTATGACTGTCAATTAATTATAGACAGATGATTTACAATAAAATAAAATTGCGACTATAATTAAAGATCTAAGCTATCCTACCTCTTAAGTTGGACCAGACTGCTCATGGTGTGCCAATTTAATTTAAAATCGTATCGTTTAAGTAGTTTAGGAGTCCATCGCGGACAAACATCGTGACAGGAGATTTATATATATTAAGATAATCTGCGGTAAAATTAGTATGAAGGGGAAACGTGTCTGTTTTCGTGTGTATGTTTTTAATGATTTCACAGAGATTATAGTCGTATAGTAGTCTCATTAGGTTGGATACGCCATCGTGTTCGGTCTGAATACATACTAAAATTAATAAGGGGGTTTTACCATTTAAAGGGTTCAGCTTTAGTGTTGATAAAAGACCTTTTCAGACCTCATAGATGGACCAAGGATCAAAATAATTAATCATTGAATTTTGAGTTGCGTATCTGATAAAAACTATTACTGAGAACTCTGTCACCAGGTGTATCTCATGAAGCATCGTAATTGGGTGTTAATGCCGCTATTATAAAAATGCACAGTTCAATATTTACTCCAACAATGTAATATGATCGCTCTAAACGTACTTTAAACGTTTTTTTAAAAATGATCTGACCAAGTAATATCAATTGAAGTTAGATGTTTTATGTATTTTAGTTTTAGGTATATGATACAGGCATTTTTTGGCCTGAAATAAAGCATTATTATTATTATTTACGATATTTATACGAGCCCTCAACCCATAAAAAATCTCTCCTTGAAGCTAGAACTTAAAATGTTAGACGTACATCGTTTGGTTTGCTAAGCTGACAAATGAAATCATTTTCAAAATGACGTGACCGAAATTCGTTTTCGTGAAAACGAAATGCCATTAGAAAACTTAAAAACGAGTCAAGTCATTCTATGTCCGACCGAAACGCTATTTTTCTGCTTCCTTAAACATTGTTATCTTAATTTAGCGTAATACCGTAGTGGGAACTTTCTGAAACAAATCTGATTAACAAGATGGCGGCGTGTCATTGGTGACTATGTTAAATCGTTTCCGTTCGGCGGCAAATAACGTACGATCGTCGTATTCCGAAAAACGCGGTGTGCGTAGACCCGAAGTGGTGAGACCGCGCGCCCGCGTCGCGGAGGACGCGTATGACGCAGCGCAGTACTTCGTTGATGACGTCAAGGATCCGTGGTGTCCAGGTATGTTGGTTTGCATGTCAGTGACGTCATGGATGTCTGTCCTGTCGCTCATTTGCTCGTCATCATCCGAGTGACGTATGTAATCGATTGCAATCCTAATCTATAATGCCAGCTTCAGCAATAGTGTTTATTTACTACAAAATGAGGTTATGTCAGTGTCTTGGTAAAGAAACCAGTTGTGGATGGCCAAAGAATATGCATTGTAATTAGACATGTAATTCTGTTATTTCAAATAAAATAACATGTAATGAAATATTAAGATATATAAATAACAATTTTTTTAATGATAGCATCTCTTGACTAAACAGTTTTTGTCTGAATTAAATCTATATTATACGTAGATTCGATGTCACGCCGTCAATTTCCTTTGTAGCCCAATTCGAAATAGAGTTTATTCGGAAAAAAATGTACCCGCTTAGTTCATTGGAGTACAATAATTCTTGACATATAAATCATTTGTCCTCAAGATGAGGCCGGATAAGCTTAAATGCAATTAGCGCTGAAACTAATTTGCAAACGTTCCTATTATTCTAAACTCCTACTTAACATTCTCTGTCTCGCTTAAGCTCGTTATATTTTGTCTCTTTCTGACTGCAATAAAACCCGATTCGTTTTTTATTAACGAATTGATAATTGTAAAATAAAATACACTTTATTTAATAGATATTCGGTATATTTGATCATTTCGATTTAGTTGTAAATCTGTTTATTCTGTTTGATATCAAAGGACGCGTACTAAAAATAATACCATATAAGGGCATAAGGGAAGGACTGGCAAAAAACTCGTTTTCGTGTTTGTACGATAGATTTAAACAACGTAAGTTGCACTGAATTAAAACTCGAACACTAAAACAATGAAAATAATTATTATTTACGAAAACAATGTTTAGCGATTTTGTTCTCAACAGCTGCTGTGGAAGCAGTGAGTGAGGGACTTTTATCTATGGATTAGCGGCAATACACCGAAATACAACACTATTTATTCCCTTACCGCCATCTTGAGTCTTTTTTAATATTATATACCAAAAGAGATAATGCTATATTCTAAAGATGATAGCACAAAGGTATGACTGCAGGATTCAGGCTCATTGGGTGGCTATTTGCATTGGTGGTGCATAGTGGACAAAATTATTGTTTATTATGTACCTAATGACGAATTTAATTTAATTTTAGCTTTTAATTTTACTAACATAGTTGTTAAGAACAAATGTTACTAACTAAATATGGACAAATGGTCTGAAATAAACAGTTATTTATTTATTTATATCCATGAAATTTGTATTGCAGATGCCCTGGAACGCGAGCGCCTTTCCCACCACGCCCAGCTTCGGGAGTTGGTGGTGCGGGGCGATGCAATTGGTCTGCGGGATAAGTTGGATTCCTTGGGTGCTGCTGCGGCCATCATCGCCAACCTGACACCCGGTGGTGCTAATACGCTGTTGTATGTGTAAGTACAAAGTCTTATAATAGTGATATTTGAAGTACAGTGACATTAGCCTTTTTTAAATGTGATCCTTTGTCACTCAGCGCATCGGAGCTTGGCAATCTCGCCTCAGCGTCGGTCCTTGTCGGCGCCGGCGCAGATGGCCGAGCTCATCCAGTGACCAGATATGGGCCCTTGTACATTGCCTGCTACCATGGCCATTCGGACATCGCCACGCTATTACTCGCTCATTTTCCTGAAGCTGTTCAGGTAAGTTGTTTCATCGAAAATCAAATGGACGTGATAGGTATGATAGGTATATAATGCATCCTGTTGTAATAATTTTGCAAATCGTCATCGCCTAGTTAAATAGTGTAGGGGTTAGTTTTTTAATGATATCGTTGTATGTATGTGCTTTGCAACTGTTGTCGTTCCGAACCGGTTCTGTGATTTACTCATGAAAGCATCATAGACTGACAGAATTTTAAGCAAAATATTCTTTTCACTACTTCATTATTAATAGGGCTGAAAGTTTCTATGAAAAATCTATAGGATTTAACTGGTTCAAATGAATTTTGAATTATTATTTCGGCGCAAAACAGTATATCGGGGCTAATCGGCAAAATTACTGCGCGTATTCGGGTCGCCCCTCTACTACTACCCCACTACAGTTGTTATAAAAAGACGAGCGCTACAACAGAAGGCACATTCGCTCGTTGGCACTCGAACAGTGAAAAACTATTATTGTGTTACACTTTACGTAATAAAAGTGATTATTTGATAAAGAAAGTGTTTTTAATGTGCGTGTGTTCTCAAAGAAATGGAGCCTTCGAATAACAATGATGAAAATTACGTCACTATTTTTAATAACCTTACTTCGGCGTTCACTTCGACATATATTCATGTAGTCGAAAGAAATATTGCATGTATGCAACGGGAGATTATTTTCTTTTTCATTCCGGATACTTGTATGCCCAGTTGCGATTTTGAAATTAGACTACAAACATGATTTTTTTATTATTGTTACAAGGGTTGGAACGAGAAAATAAACATATTTAACTGTACTTCACTTTTAGTATCACTTGGACATATTCTTACACCGCACATGCTTCTTAACAGAGAGTACAAGAACAAAAAACTACAGACTAATATATAATTTGGTGTGTTTCCCCAACACCGCAATAGATGGCACATTACATTTAGCAAATTGACAGATTAGAAATTTATATAACAAACGCCGAAATAATACGATACTTGTAAATAGATTCTATTAATCACACACTCACAATTTGTATTACTGACTTAGGACAGAGTTTCGTTCTAAGAAATTAACAGTATATTAATAATTACACAATGATTTTTGGGACTTTTATACATGGCATTCACGCAGTGGTAAAAACGGTGGGGAGAATTGGCAGGTCACATGGGACTTGTTGACAAGAGGAAGAGTCGTTGATGTTCTCTGCGCGGCTTCCGTTTTACCGACTACTGCTTGGCTTGGCTTTGGCTTTGGCTGCTTGTGGGCACTGCTTTTACCCAGGCTTGGCGTTGCACACACTTATTGCAGCTTGTTACATTTACCTTAATATAACAGTTATATGTTTGTAAGTGAAATTGTGTAGAACAAATATTTATAAAATAAATAAAATTTCAGCAAGAGACCGTAGAGAAATGGCTGCCATTACATGCAGCGTGCATCGGCGGTCATCCATCGCTAGTCAAGCTACTGTTAGAGTATCAGTATCCAGCACATCTACTGCATACGTACACGTAAGTGTTCACGTATACGTACATAAGTGGGTGGTCCCTGGAAGGTTGCGTTTAATAAGAGCACTTAAAAAACCTTAGATTAAATTTAATTGCTGTGACTAAAATTAATTTGTTTTGGCAGGATTTCAATTCCAAATACCATTTAAAATTTTTGAATTTCCTTGAAATATATGTGTTTTAGTAAAGATATGAGGCGTTTTAATACATTATTTTAGTTTCCAATTTACAGCGAATATAACGCTCAAATCAAGCCAGCAATCATTTAAACTTTACAGCAGATTTGAAGATTGATTTATAATTTTTTTTAAACATTTTTTTGAGTTTATTACTTAATTACATCTTATTCTATTATGTATGAAGTTCAATCCTAGAATCGTTATTCTCTATTTAGCGATGCAAGCGGACAATACCAGTACCAAATGGCCTTCGACGTGAACGCACGCGACGCGAGCGGGCAGAGTGCGTTGTACGTCGCGTGTACGTTGGGCAACGCGGGTGTAGTCGACGCGCTGCTCGAATTTTCGGTTCCTGCCTTGAGGCCTGTTGAGGTTTGACAAGTGTTTAATATTGTCTTACATTAACATAACTGATAGTCATTTAAAGGAGAACACATTATTAACGGATTTAAGTTATGTATTTTTGCAACATTTTTATATATTTACATTATTTTAAAATTTTCCGACGTTTCGCGTGCTTTGCAACGTGCGTGTACGGTAGACTGAAGACATAAGGTGTTGATTGTCAAAATAAGTGTCACAGCTGCAGAGAGGTTGTGTGTTATCTGTATTTGACAAGTGTTTTTATTTAGTCATGTACTTTCACAAAGTTTTCTATAAATATTAATTTTGAAATTATTAAATTGACATTTCTTTCACAAATGCAATACTACTTTACTTATAGTATTAATTTGACTTGACCGTTACTCGAAACTTACTATTGAGATAGACGACGTTGTTTCCCGACTATATTTCTGTTTCGTTTTGCTTTACCTGTGGTTGTCCCTCCTACATTGCATCATTCCACCACCAGGGTGGGGAGGCATCCTCAGGGTGCCTCTCCATTCCTTGTTCATTGAGTCTATTCACCAGGCAGAGCTTGTATCTAAGTTTCGAATAAGGTAAGTAAATTAATATTCGTTTTATGGGTAGGTAAAACGCTTCTATTAATCACGTAACGGTCAATCGGTAGCGCATTTGATGCGTCATACAAGTATTTTTCTTACAAAGTTACTCTTAATAGCAAATTTCTAGAGTGCCGAGTGTTCCATACAACACTTAATTTAATGGAATCATTTATTTGCAGTCTCCCCCTAAAGAATCAGTTCCACCGGAGCCCCGAGTGAATTCCAGCCCTCACAAAAGTGGAATATCGTTGGGAATCCATGCTATCGTGAATAAGTTAACGGGTGGTAACAAAAGTGTTAGTTTTTATTTATTAGACGATATGATATTATATAAATTCATCTGGTTTTAGAAATATCTTTTATAATACTTTAATACAAATATGCCATAGTTTAAGCTTAATCATTTATAGATGGACTAATGGTATTGATTATTTCAGGCAGCCGTGGAAACGGAAAAGCGTATACGTCCAGTACGCACGGACAGCGGGCGCGGCATGGACACGTGCGTCGCGTGCGCAGCTAGGCTCGGCCACGCGAGGGTATTGCGGAGGTTGTTGGCGGCTGGTGCTCGGCCTGACGCTTGTGCGGTGAGTGTATACACATAAAAACGGGTACGATTATACTAAATGTTTGCAACAAATTACATACCTCATACAACACCGACTGCTTAAATTTTTCAGGAGATGGTATCGGATGTCGCTCGTGACACGAGACGTCGCTCGCGTAGTGCGTCCGTTACGAGAGGTCGCGCGTCACCGTCGCCTGCGCAGTCTGTTTATGATGATCGTGAGTAGATTTCACTCGATTATCTACTTGTTCAAATCAATCGGTAATGATTTAAAAAATAATAATAATTAATTGTTTCCAAGTGTATTTATTATTAAAAATAAACGACAACGCTTATATAGCGAATATGTACAAAAGCCTAATATTTTTTAAAACTGATATTTCTACGAATGTTTTTTTATTAAAAAGCCGCATGTTATTTCTACAGGCAAAATTTCATGATTTAGCTCATTTCAATTACATTGTACTGTTCTGAAAATCTCTAAAATCTTAAAAATATTTTACTGAAAATCTATAGTGTTCAAAAATACGAGCATAATTTATCTTTTAGAACATTTTATTGTACATATTAAATGAGACATTGCAAATCATATTTTCCTCGACCTTTAAGTGGCCGCATAAAGAGTGACACTCTCTAGTGTTGGCGATAAATATCAGGTAATATTTGACACAGGTTTGGTTAGCCCAAAGTTATTTATTGGTTAACCAAACTGATAATGCTCAAAAATTGCTACTGGTTGAAAGTAGTAAGTGTAATACGACTGTATTATGGACAGATGTGATAACTAGTGCTAGTTCCAGGTCGTACCTGGAAGAGTACTTTACGAAGATCGTGGGAGATGTAAAAGTCATGAATGAAATCGTATTGAGCGCAGGCTCACAGAAGGGTGCCTAACTCGCTCATAAACATTGTTGAATATTTCAGGAGGAGTCTCAATGGCTACCTCCTGTGAGCTTGTTATCTTAAAGATTTATTATATAAAAAAAAGTAGTAAGTCGGTAAGTAGTTCTGTAACAATTCCAGGTGAAGGCTGGACGGCGTTGGCGGTAGCAGCGAGGGCTCGCAACGTGCAAATAGTGGAGATGCTGCTGGCTGCTGGAGCGACTGACCCGGGCGGGAAGGCGCTACGGGAGTGCGCTAGGCATGGCCTCACCGACCTCGTGGCGGCCCTGCTGGCCACTAAAGTGAGTTGAGCTCAATCGTCATTTCAAGCAAACGGATGTAGATCCTATCATTGCTGAACGTGAAACGTGAAAGGGTTCGTTAACTTAAGCAGGTATATAATTTATAGCAGTGTTTTTCAACCTTTTTCATGATGCGACCCCCCTGGTATAAAAAAATATTTCGCAACCCCCCTGGTATAAAAAAATATTTCGCAACCCCCCTGGGATAAAAAAAATATTTCGCGACCCCCTTGACCTTCGGTTTATTATCATGTATGTCTTTAATTTTGTTTTTTTTTTCACTAAAGTACCCATTTTTTTCGACCTCTGGCGACCCCCCTACAGAAGCTTCGCGACCCCCCAGGTTGAAAAACAATGATTTATAGAATCAGGCGTTACCTTGCGGAAGTACATAGTATTAATATAACCCTGATAGACCAATATTCGAAAAGGCAACTTCCCGAGGATGCTCCGGTGTCGGTGCGAAACGTACGTCGAGGGTTTTTCGCGGAGTATTGTAGATTGGTCTATTAGGGTTCCGTAAAGGAATATTAGAGAACATGCTATTTTAAATATGATTTATTACTTTAAAGTAAAGTGCAAAATTGGACAGCCCAATTTACTTTGTTTAAATATGTATTGTAATTGTTACCCTGTTAAATGTTATTGTAAAAAATTACTTGGAATTTTTTTTTTCCCAAAAGAAGGTAGATGATGTCTGATCCACACGTGATTTGTGAACCGGCAGTAAATAGAAACTTCAATATTTTTAATGTCTATTCCAGGCTTACCCGGATCCGGAGTATAAGCTGAACAAGTCGGCGATCTCCGAGACGGTGCTATCCGGGAAGGATGCTGACCCGGCTTTATCTTACAGCGCGAGATGCCCCTCTACGCCTGTCATGATCAATTGGAGGGAGCTGCGGTGTCAATTAGCAAGATTACGGTATATATATGGTATTTCTAATTACATTGGCGATAGGTTTCATATTTAAACATTAGTCCTTTCAGTACAAGCACAAAAAACAGACATATTAGGTAGTTTTTGAACTTTTAAAATTGACGAACATTTTATGTTGCCAAAGGAAACTGGTAAAGTTAACTGGCACGTCTCATTCAATTGGTTTTTTTATGATTATTTATATTACTTGGATTTTTTTTTGTCTGCGCGTACGCACTGTTGTATTTGATGTTCAAGTTAAATTTACATTATCCCAAAATAAGTATAAAAATGATTACTTTGTTAATTTTTGAAATCTGTAGTTTCTTCATATCCTAAGAGATATAATTAACCTAAAACTGGTGTATAAAGGTTTTTTATAGAGTAACAAAGAGACTGAGACACCATTTTGAGTGGTACCGCTATTTCATTGTTCTACAGTGCGTTGGTGGCCTTTTAAGAACCTGTTGTGTTATGTGTCCTTACAGTATGAGCTGGTTACGCGCTGCCGCGTCTCGTGTTAATTCAAAACTGAGCACGAACGGCAATGCTCTTTTGGCGTTGACGAGACTCGAACTGGCTAACAACGAGTTGCGGGAACTGCCGAGGGAGTTGTTTTCGCTTATAAGTTTGAGGTAATCTCTCTGTAATACTTAATTTGACAGTTAACAGCTTTTGTCTTCAGTCTACCGAGACCACGTACGCTGTAAGCACGCGAAACGTCGGGATTTTTTTAAATAATGTAATTATATTTAAATTTTGCTACCTAACATAAATCCGTTAAAAAGTGTTTTTCTTTAAATGAGTAACAGTTATGTTAATAAAAGACAATATTAAGTTTGAGGTAATGTGATTGTGTTATTAAGTTGTATGAATATTTGTTACTGTATAAAACAAAGTCGCTTTCTCTGTCCCTTTGTATGCTTAAATCTTTGAAACTACGCAACGTATTTTGATGCGGTTTTTTTTTATAGATAGAGTGATTCAAGAGGAAGGTTCATATGTATAATAATATCCACTAAATAGTAGAGAAGTACTGTTGTATTTTTGAGGTTTCTAATGTGATGTCGTAAATAATTAATTTTTTTCCGCTTACATTGCAAACGCAGGCTGAACCCTACGAGTTTTATCAAAATAATGTACTAAGTATCTAGTACTCTCTCGAATAATACCATCTTCTGGATTCATTATTATTTATTAACTTTTACACTTCGATATATAACAATAATTAATAATTAAAATAAATTCGCAAAGAAATAAAAAACTTAACAAAACAAAATATTAATAGAGATCCGTCTAGCTCGAGCGCTGACAAACGAATGACGCGTGCTCGTTGCAAACCCGCTTTTTATAGTTCGATAATAGTGGGGAGCGTCGAATCGGAACACGTGTTCAACAAAGGATGACGTAATCGTACGATGACTTGCTGTTTGCATTATATTTGCGCCGATAAGTATTGTACACATTGAAAAGTCCGTGATGGTATATGTCTATCTCTTATGGATAACCCTCAATAACTTTTTTGTCAGTTACTTTTTACGACAAATAATGGCTAATTTTCGAAGCGATTTTAACTAATACAGCATTAATCCTGAACCAATTAAATACCATGAATACATTGTTCATTTATTATACATCTATATGGCCCTTTACACCGTATGATTTAAGTGAATATTTTCGAAAACGATCGGACACGTTTATTTTTCTGTAGTGTATTTAGTATCAGCATTGCACCCGTGCGAAGCCGGGTCGGGTCGCTAGTTACACATATATTGGTTTTAATGAAATATTACACTAATATTTCATTATTCTCTTCTTCTATACATGAGAATAATACAATAATTAAATCAGTATGTAATGGGTGCATTAGGTGTAATAGGTAGTGTTTTCGGGTCTTTAATGCGTATGCGCATATTTCGTATGCTGTATGCGAAACCCGCAAGGCAGAGCTAGTTTAGATTTAGAATGGTTTAGATTAGTAGAGCATTACTAAAAAAAGTATTCCGTTTGTGTTCCTTAGAAATATACTTAAACGCTTATAATTTGTAGACAATTTTTTCCATTAAAATTGTAAGTGTACAATTAAAAAAATTAGTGTACAGTTTCGCCGAAAAGACACGACAGAATGAGAATTATTTATTTTTCTTTGTGTCTATTATTCCAGAATGTATAATTTTTCCAGGAATTACTTGGTTATCGCCATCTTATATTATCGTTCCGTTACCAACATCCGGAATCCATATTGAGTCAAGCAACCACTTTTCGGCCAATCACAAGTCGTTTCCTCTCCGCTTGACGCGCCCTCTTTGGTAGCTATATAGAACTACTTACTGAGCGCGTGAGCGCCGGTGAAGAATCATTATAGCGTCGTTTTTCGTGCCGTACACAAGTCTGCTTAAATATAAGTAGGCGATCGCGTTCACTAAAATTTTGTGCAGTACCTTAATATATATATTGTACCTATAAAGTTAGTGAAGTGATTATAACCTCTCCGCGGAACTCATGGAGAACGACAGTAGTATTATCGAAGAGCCGGGTGACATGCAGTCCCCACGGCTTTCGAAACGTGCCCGTTCTCCATCACCGGCATCGGATTGTACTTCATCGAGTAGAGACAGCGAGTCGTCCCAACGTGCGTCGTCAATTAGAAAACGGTCTAAAGGTTCGAGGTTTGAAGATCAAACTGTAAGTTCTGAACATTTCAATATTTTAGCACAACAAGTGGCATACATAATGGATTTTATTTCAAAAACGTCAGTGCCACAAGGCTGCCGTTACAATTCTTGCTCAAACACGGCTCCGGTCTCGAACGAATTTTTGTTACGCCCGCCCGAGAGGGTAGTAGATAATTATAAACTTAATCTTCCCGAGTTACAAACTACGGTCAAAGATCCTTTATACGTGCAGTCGAACGATACTCATTTAAGAAAATTAATTGATTTACAACGATTTAATTGTATGGATTGGGGTGCCATTCGGTTTTCTGAAATACAAAAGAAATATTTATCTATACCTGGCTTTATAGAGTTGAAAGTTAACGATAGTTTTAAAAGATACGAAGCAGCTGCGTTACGAGAAGAGCCACGTTCGCATTTATTAGAGCGTAGTTTTGCTGCTTTAACCGCTACAATTCTGTGCCAAAAAGATGAACTACATAAAGCATTGCAGAATTTAGTCGATTGGTCAAGTGAAAATAGAAATAATTTAACGCCTCAATTACTTTACAATAAAATAGAAGAACTATTTTCTAATGAGTCTCGTCATAGTCAAATAACCGATGAATTATTACAAATAATTTGCGGAAGACGTGCGGAAATAATAGGTTTACGGCGCGATGCATTGTTGCGTCAGATTCCTGAAGAATATCACCGTGATGTTTTTGCCAAGATTCCCCCAACTGCTGAATTTTTATTTAATGATGAAAATGTTCAGCGTTACCTTGAAAAAATTGGGGGGGCTGATAAATTAATATCTAATCCAAAACAATCGCATTCGGTTGAAAGCTTTTATCGTAATCAAAAGCCATCTACTAGTTCACAACCGGATAAAGAATTTTTTCGCAACTCTTCACCAAAACGAAAGCATAT
Source organism: Pontia daplidice (assembly GCA_963693355.1). Classification (NCBI taxonomy): domain Eukaryota; kingdom Metazoa; phylum Arthropoda; class Insecta; order Lepidoptera; family Pieridae; genus Pontia; species Pontia daplidice. The sequence goes on along the minus strand of CAVNZL010000016.1, from coordinate 1,053,995 downwards.
CCCGCGTTACGGTAGAACTTTGCCCAAGTCAAAGCAAAAAGGCGACAAAAACAAAAGTAAAAATAACAAAAAGTCGCGTATTTCCTATAAAGGAAAGCGTCGTGAATGACGTTCAAACGTTTCGGGGAGGCTGCCTAAGGCGGTACCAATTAGCTTGGAGCAACTTAGGCGCACCCGAATCAATTTGCAAATTACTAAGTGGTGTTCGCATTCCTTTTGCTCGAAAACCGCCTCTCATATACCCAGATTATATAGCCATGAAAAAATATCGTACAAAAACCACTACAAATATGACCATCCAAATTCAAACCATGTTGAAAGAAGGAATTTTAGAAGAGGCAGACCTTACTCCCAGTTACCTGTCAACCTTCTTTTTGGTGCCGAAGCCGGATGGCAGTCACCGCCCAATTTTCAATTTAAAGACACTGAATACCTTTGTCCAGACAAAGAGATTCAAACTGTTCAATCATTTTCGAGTTCCCACATTTCTACAGGAACGGGATTGGATGGTAAAAATAGATTTGAGCCAGGCGTACTTTCACGTCCCGATTTCCAAAAATCACCGCAGGTTCCTGAGACTCAATTATCATCGCAAGCAAGGTCAACACAAGCTACTACAAATGACCTGTCTGCCTTTCGGACTTGCTTCAGCACCCAAAACCTTCGCATCTTTAACCAATTGGGTAGCAGAACTTCTCCGGAACCATGGAATAAGGTGTGTGGTATACCTCGACGATTTCTTATTAGTCAGCCAGGCTGCTCATCAACTGTCCGAAGATGTAGCCTTCACAATCAAAATAATGAGGCAGCTCGGCTGGACAGTCAATTTAGACAAATCTGTGTTGGTGCCGACACAATGCCTCGAGTTTCTCGGCATAACTTGGGACACAAAACGCAACGCAAAGTCCCTGTCGGTGCCAAAGTGCGCAACGCTTCGCAGTGCACTACAGAAACAGATCAAAGCAGGCAATTGGTCTCTCAAACAATATCAATGCCTATCGGGGAGACTCAACTTTGCCGCCTTTGTAATAAAGAGGGGTCGCCTTCACTGTCGTTCACTGCAAATCTTCAGTCGACAGTTGTCAACGACCCATCCCTATCACAAGGTACGAATTCCGCAACCTGCGATGAGGGATTTGAGGTGGTGGGAGCGAGCTACAGACAGATCGTCACCAATACATCTGAGACAAACGTCCATGCTCCTCACAACAGACGCGTCAGACATAGGCTGGGGTGCTCGGCTAAACGACAAAAACATTTCGGGGACTTGGACAAATTCTCAGCTGTCCTGGCATGTAAACCAAAAAGAAATGGTTGCAGTCTACGCTACTATACTACAAGAGAACCATCACCTCGAAGGAGCGCAGATCCTCCTCCAGACCGACAACAAAACCGTCGTCTCCTACATAAACAAGGAAGGCGGAACCAAATCAAAGAGGCTTCTGGAACAAACACGACAGCTCCTTTCAATTTTGGACAAATTGAACATTCATCTTGTGGCACATTATTTACCGGGCAGATACAACATCGAAGTAGATGCTCTTTCACGCAAAAAGATTTGTCCCGAGTGGCATCTCACCGTAAAAGCGACGGAAAAAATATTTCAGAGATGGGGCACTCCAGAAGTAGATCTTTTCGCCTCCAGGAGTGCACATGTGGTAAAGGAATATGTATCAATGGATGTGGAGGATCACCAAGCGATACTTCACAACGCATTCTGTCATCAATGGAATTACAAACTGGCGTGGCTATTCCCTCCACCCAACCTAATTCCGATTGTATTGAACCATTTGAATCAAGCTCGCGGCAGGTACATACTGATTGCCCCGCAATGGAAAAAAGCTTTTTGGAGAGCAGATATTCAGCACAGAGCCCTTTACCCGCCTTACAGAATTCCCAACTTGTCGACAGTGCTAATAGACACGACCACAGGTTGCCACCCGCCGAAAATACAAGAACTCCACCTGGATGCATGGTTGATTGTGGGTGGCAAGATATGTTAAGTGGATGGACAGATAAGGAACAAAAGCTTTTCATGTCAAGTTGGCGCGTCTCAACATTGAACACTTACAAACCAGCCTGGAACAGGTGGAAACGTTGGTGTGAGTCACATTCAGTCAACTTTAAGTTCCCTAGTGCTGTACAAGTGGCTTGTTATCTAGCACATCTGCATTGTGATATTGGTCTCGCTTACAGAACTATTTTAGTTCATAAATCAGTTGTTTCAACATTTACTCATATTTCTTCTAACATAGATCTGTCCTCAAATTTTTTTGTAAGACACATGCTAAAAGCTATATCGGTAGCGCGAGATAAGCCTGTGAAACCACCTATTTGGAACCCTAAATTATTGTTAAACTATATATCTACTTACTCTGTTGATGAAAGTAATATATTTCAAGTTTCAAGGGTTACAGCCACTTTATTGTTATTGGCGTCAGGTAGACGAGTTCACGATTTAACGTTGCTTAGAATAGATAGTAATAATTTGATTGATGAAGATAGGTCCATTATTTTATGGCCTGTTTTTGGTTCAAAAACGGATAGCTTCACCCATAGACAGTCTGGTTGGAGGCTTAAAGAACACCCAAATAAAAGTTTAAATCCCGTGTTTTGGATAAGGCAATTATTAAAGGTTACACTGCAACGTAGGAATGACATCAAAAGTTTATTTATTACAACTAGAGGTGACGCTAAGCCTGCATCCAGTACGATAATAGGTGGCTGGATAAAATCTCTCTTAAAAGATGCGGGCATCGAAGCCCCTCCAGGGTCCTTAAGATCAGCTGTAGCATCACTAAATTGGATAGAGAACTTTCCCATTGATAAGATACTTGAAACCGGTAACTGGAAGGCTGTACATACCTTTCAGAAATATTATAAAAAAGAAATAATTGATTATAATAATAGTTCAAATAATGATTCGGTATCATTGTCTAATTTCTTTGAATCAATTAAATAAAATTATTTATACTATAGAAATATTTTGATTTTTCTCATGTCATTAAGACTTCGTCTTCCTATTCGATTACACATTATAGCGTCTATAGTAAACTTACTATAAAATCTATAGGCAGTTTACACACCAGGTGATAACAAACACATCACTCAATATGGATTCCGGATGTTGGTAACGGAACGATAATAGAGAGTTTTACCTTGAAATAAAACTTACCTATTATCTTCCTACAACATCCGGAATCCAGGTAAGGGCTACCTGGTGCATCTTGAGTGCCATAATGATTCTTCACCGGCGCTCACGCGCTCAGTAAGTAGTTCTATATAGCTACCAAAGAGGGCGCGTCAAGCGGAGAGGAAACGACTTGTGATTGGCCGAAAAGTGGTTGCTTGACTCAATATGGATTCCGGATGTTGTAGGAAGATAATAGGTAAGTTTTATTTCAAGGTAAAACTCTCTATTTAAATCATTTTAAAAAATCCAAACGTTGGAAACGTTTGGATTCAATTCATAATTTAAAAAAATATTATTCCAGATACTTAAACGCCGCTCAAAATAAGCTAGAGCGACTTCCAACTGCAAAGGATCCTTTCGAAGAGGAGTATGATGGAGGGAGAAGAAGAAAGAGAGATAAGAAGAGTAACAGTATTTATACGGCACCAGTTTTGCAGGAATTATATTTGCAGGTATAAAAATACAAGATATTCGTAAACCTGTAAAATCATTAAATTGATCTTAAATACATATCTCTATATGCACTAAGCATTAATAATAGGAATTGATTTCACCGTAACCCATTTAATGAAAAACACTTTATTAACGGATTTAAGTTATGTATTTTTGCAAAATTTAAATATATTTACATATTTTTTAATTTTTTCAACGTTTCGCGTGCTTTACAACGTGCGGGGCCACATTAGATTCAAGACAAAAAGGTGTTAATTGTCAAAATAATTGTTACAGCTGTTAAAATAATGTAAATATATTTAAATTGTGCAAGAATACATTACTTAAATTCGTTAATAAAGTGTTTTTCTTCAAATAAGTAACAGTTGTGTTAATAGAAGACAATATTATTCTTTGTAACCGTCAAATTCGATAATGAATATTTGTTATTCTCTCTTAAGTTTTTTTGTGGCCAGTAGATGGCGCTGTAATGTGTTACATTGTGTGACGTATATATGAGTATCATGTGAACCATTTTACATCTGAAAATATTGTTACATCCAGCAAATTAAGACCCTGATCTGTTATCTTCTATACGGGAACAAAAATTAAAAGAGAAACTCATTAAATAATATATAGTTCTGTCAAATTGGGAGTTACATACATATATATATACATACATTATAGACTTATTAATTATTATTATGTATTTAAATTGTCAGGATAACCGCCTAGAAGAGTTACCCCCCGAGCTGTTCTCCCTCCCAGCCCTGACGAGCTTGGACGTGTCCAACAACAAGCTGCGCGCTCTGCCGGCGAACATGTGGAGTGCGCCCAGCTTGAGGGACCTCAACGCCGCCTTGAACCACCTCAAGGAACTACCCACTGGGGAAGAGGTATCGCTGCTGTATAGAGAAATGGACTGTTCTAAATTTATTAGTGATTACACCGTTTTTAAACGGTGAACGGGCATGAGGTTCATTTAATGTAAAGTTATTTACCCACCCATGAACACTCGCAATACAGAAAAATCTCGAGTGCGTTACCGAACTGTTTTGTTAATCTTAAATTGAAAGGGAGGAAGGCTAATAGTTGTTTTTTACGCATAACGATTGCACGGATATTTAAATGAATGTTTTATTATATTAATATTTTACACTTTATTTCAGTCTGGTGATAGTACGTCCAGCCTTTCGTCACCTTCAGACTCTCCTCTGCCGGGTGCTTCGCCCTCCACGAATTCGGCGCCCTATGGCTTTTCCCAAATGGTAACATAGATTTAAGTTTATTTCCAATAGATTCGTTAACAGGAATTAATTATACGATTGTAACATTTTACGCGCATTTCTACTTTGTAGAGTGGGTTACCGTCATGGTCAATTATCAGATGAATACAACATTCCTTTTATTTAATATTAATTAGTATTTAAAATATTGTACGTATTTATTTGTACCACTGATACTACAAAACAAGTTCTGTTTGCTAATAAGCATTTACACATAATATAAACATATACACAATTGAAATATTCATTTAGAACAATTGCATTGGATATCCAACTTAGCCTTTTGTCCACAGCACTGATCGAAGAGGCATTTTTTTAATAAAACTAAAAATAATGTACTTAAAATATGTATCAATTTTGTCAGCACCTCTTATACAAGCCTTAATTTTATATTACAGAAATCGGCATCGCGGAGTCCGTCCATCGAAAACAGTGATTCCACACCGGACGACGACGTTCCAGCTCTTGGAAACCGTGCTGGAAATGCTATGTAAGATTTCTTATTACTCAGCTCGAGTTTCAAAAGATCGTAAATTTACTTTTTCATTGATATCAACATCAAATTGGAAACCCAAATAATTTGTTAGCCTTTTTGAGGTTCTATAACGATAGAGTTAATACGAGTATTTTAGTCTTCTGAATGTGTCAAGCGGTATTAGATTTTAAAAACATGACATATGATCATAAAATGTGAATTCTATTAGCTAAGATGTCATTTTGACGATTGTTACTTCCACAACCAGCGCATCAGAATTATGAAGACTTAAAGAAATTTTCATATCCAATAAGAAGTTCTACTTTAGAAACATTAATTTCATATATTGATGCAGATGGTCAGAAGCACGGCGGGCCCACGCGTGGCGTGGGGCCAGGGCTCCGTCGCCCGTACGGGCCCCTGCGGGCCCCGGCGCCAGCTGCCTTGCGTCCCTCAACCTCTCGCACAACCAGTTCTCGTGCGTGCCCCCTCCCTTGGCTTGTAGGGCCCCGGCTCTGACGAGACTCAACATGGCCTATAATGGACTGAGGTATTATATCTGCACTGCCTGTGATAAGCGTTTATTATATTGCTATGAATTTGTCTCAATAATCTAACTCTGGCGGTTAAGAAAATCCACTCATTAATCGATTTTGTCTCTTTCCATTAAGTTTACTCTGTGACAGAGACACAAATGAGTTCACTGATTTTTTCGGTTTCCGTACCCAATGGATAGAAATGGGAACCTGTAATTACTTCAGACTTCATTATCCGTCTGTCCGCCTTTCAATAGGCTATTTCATGATGGTCTGTCGGTGCTTCAACATCAGTAAGAATAATAGGAACGACCCTTTCCAAACCCTTCACGCGTTTTTATATAACTTTAATCTTTTCAGATCTATGTCGTACGTGACCTCATATCCTACAAATCTACGTCAACTGGACCTAAGTCACAATGAAATTTCCTGCTGGCCCAGTTTACCGCAGGTATTTTTAACATCCATCAGATTCTCTTCTAAACTTGATGATTACATTCAAAATAATGATAAAATAAATAATTCTAAGTCTTGAACTCAAGGTTTTCTAGTTACTACTACTATAACATTTTATACAAGTACAAATTTTACGAATATGTCAATGTCAAATGCCCTGTGACAGAAATTGGCATAAGTTGTAGCATCGTAGACGTGTGTGTGTGCTTATTGGGTGGTTCGGTAATTAGACCTATTAACAGTAGAAATAATGAAGACCACATGTGAACAAAGAATGAAAACAACGCCTTTTCTAAAATAATTTTAATTACCGAAAGCAACTGAAGTTTATTGTTATTGTTAAATAATGTTAATTTGTTGTAACTAGGTAGTTTCTCCTACATACACCCGCGAGGATAGAAAAGTAGTAGAAAGAAGATATTATATATCCCCGATAAATGTATATTCCAAGAGACACATTTAAATTCCTAAATCGCGTTCCAGGTGGAAAGCTTTGGCAACGACGGGTCCCCGTTGGCGTGTTATTGCCCCAACGGGGGTGTGGGGCGAGTGAGGCCCCGTTCGGGGGGCTCTGTTAGGTCCCAACTGCTCAGTGCCGCGTGTCCAGCGCGGCGACATCTACGCCTGGAGGCGTTGAGGACTTTGGTATTGCTTATAATGAACCTAATTTTTATTTCATTTAAAAGTATACGTCATATATAAAAAAATCGGGAAATGCGTACGTACGAGTGTAAGTGCGAATAGAAATATTACATTTTTCGTATGGGAAGAGCGTACATAAAAAATCTTTGAACTTTAGTACTTCGCTGTCTATGTATCTCCCGTCTATCACCAAGCTGCAGTTCATAACTGATTTTTTCCTCAAATGATGTTTTTATTGCCAACAACCGCTACAATAAATATTTATGGGCCCTCCTATACAGCAAACGTTTTATAATGGTAAGAAATTTTGTACCTAAGTCCCCCTTGTGGTAATAATTGTGATGAATCATTTTTCTTCAGATTTTAGCTAACAATTTGTTAACACGGATCCAACTCACGACCGATGATGACGGCCTCGCGACTAAGGCTGATCATCGGAATGATGAAAACGATGATGAATGGGTAAGCGCAGCAAAAACCCTTGGCTATGGAGTACGTTATAATTAGTAGAAGTAGTTGAAATTAACATTTAATTTCTTAATTTTTTTTTTTTTTTTTTTAAATAAGGATGAATTGCCTTCACAGAGACAAATCATTTAAAAATTACGATCTAGCCTAGAGAAAGACTAATGAGTAATTTACATCTAACTTAAATTGCTAAAGTATATATAATATAAGAATAGTGTCCACTAACACTTCTTACAGTCTCTAATAAAGGTCTGACACTTTTTTAATGTGTACTTAAAATGTTTAAATATAATCATAGCACATCACTAATGACACTAGCACTAAAACACTAACTCGAACGGTTTTTTCCTTTTTAATCTTCTCACTAGACCGGTGGTGTCTAGAAGCTGGATAGCCTCAACATTCACATGATGGTGAAGTCTTCGGTCGTGAGCTCCAGCGATCTTCTTAATAACACTAGTGACGTCCTCTATACTAAGGTCCCGATGAAGGTCGTCGTTTCTAATATACCAAGGAGCATTGACAATTCCTCTGAGTACTTTGTTTTGGAAGCGTTGGATAATTTGTATGTTGTTCTTGTTGGTACAGCCCCAGAGCTGGCTACCATAAGTCCATACGGGCATGAGGACTTGTTTGTACAAAAGTAACTTGTTTTGCACTGATAGTGTGGAATGCCTTCCGAGCAACCAGTACATTTGACTGTAGCGAAGATCCAACTCTTCGCGTTTTTTTTTGACGTGAATCTTCCATCGGAGTTTGGTATCTAGCGTCATACCTAGATACTTTGCCGAATTATGGAATGGTACTTTTACTTTTTCCAAAAATACTGGCTGGTGTTCGTATGAGGTTTTATTAGTAAAGTCTATGTGAATTGATTTTGATTCATTTAATTTTATCCTCCACTTTTTTGTCCACATAGTTACTGCATCGAGGGATTTTTGAAGTTTTATTGCCGCCTCTTTTTGAGTAGCTGCTGTAGCCATGATAGCAGTATCATCAGCAAAGGTGGCAATAATGTTATCTTCTAGTCTTGGAATATCACAGGTGTATAATAGGTACAGGACCGGACCTAGTACACTCCCTTGGGGTACCCCAGCTTTTATTTCTTTAAGATTCGAATATTCATCATCTTGTCGTACTCTAAACATTCTCTGTGTTATGTATGACTCCATTAAATTTGAGAATTGCCTTGGCAGTAACTTTCTTAATTTTTGGATAAGGCCTTTGTGCCAGACTTTATCAAAGGCTTGAGCCACATCAAGATATTTCTTAATAATTTCATTTCATCATACCAAATATAACGAGGCTTACAAAACGCTTCTAAAGTAATGGCATGGTGTAATTCAGTTCGCATTTTGACTAACCTCCTAATTGGTCACAGTCGGAAGGAGAGTGCCACCTCAAGCGGCGTCTTCTCTTCCCTCTCCTCTCTATGCTGGACGTGTCCTGTAATCTTCTGAAAGCCGTTCCACCTGCCATCTATTTGCTCAGCAACCTGGCTGTGCTGAACCTGAGCGGGAATAAAGGTATTGTCTATGCGGATATCTAAAAATTATTTTATAATTTAAACCCCCCTTGGAAGTGGAAGTATTTCCTAGCCGTGACAACTTTGAACAAAATGGATTTTAATGAACTTTATACCAACTAACCTTTTTACAATACATATGACCATTTAAATAATTCATTTGACTCCTTTCCTTGCGACAATTGGAGAGTATCAGTCGATGGTTCCGCAGATATAACGGACCTGCCCCCGCAAATGGGTCTGCTGTCCCGCTTGTGGAACCTCAACACGGTGGGCTGCTGCCTATCGGAGCCCCTGCGCTCCGTCGTGCGAGGGGGGCGAAGCCGCAGCGTCGATGTTGTAGGCTTCCTCAGATCCGTGCTACATGAGGCGAAGCCCTACGCCCGGATGAAGCTCATGATCGTGGGAGTACAGGTATGTCGGCGTTACGCCAGGAATATTGGGTCCAGGTGCCATAAAACACACACGTAATTGTTTGGTTTTAATTAACTACAGGATTTTACATTATACAACACCAAATGATTTCTTTTAAACAAATTATACAAATTTATTTTAGTAACTGAATTCAGTGGCCTAACGCAACTTTACAAAGTTCGTCGTCAGATGGCGCTAACAATAAGATGATACAATGAAGTGAATATCGAATGTTTTACAAACAGTTAAGCAGTCAATCCAGTGTCTTATAATTTTTAAAATATAAAGTTCTAAGTTTGGTGATCCAACCGTTATTTAAATATCAATATTACATATATAGTTCAAAATCCCAATGGACCAGTATGAAAGCAGTACTCCGCGAAAAACCCACAACCACTCGACGCACGGAGCGAAACGTACGTGACCATGAGTCGTTCTCATCGAACGCTGTTCGTAGAGGCAACATCTCCTGATGATGCTCCGGTGTCGGAGCGTCGTGCGTCGAGTGGTTGTGGGTTTTTCGCGGAGTACTGCTTTCATACTGGTCTATTGGGATTTTGAACTATGGACTTCCGCAAAGTAACGCCTGATTCAATTAATTGTATATAGTTTAGTAAAAATTTATTCCATTGGTACGTCCCAAAACGTCACAAATTAAACTTTGTCGTTTTATACTCGGGCCTAAGAAATTGTATGCCTTTTATCTTCCGGAACACAATTTTCAACATTGTTTTAATTGAATAAACAATAATTGACATATATGACATTAAATCTGTGCAAATTACAGGGTATTGGAAAGACAAGTTTGTTAGAATGTCTTCGTCAAGAGTCGGCAACTCAACATCGAAGGAAACCAACCGATGTAAGTAAACATCTTTTGGAATAGTGTGTATTCCAGTGTCTTCTTGAACGGACATACACATTCAAAGTCAAAATGAAAATAATTTTATAATTGTGATTTACATTTACTGTCAGTTCACAAATGAAGATCGTAAGCCTATAAATTTAGTTTTAAGTGACGTGCAAATGTGATCATGTAACGATCCTACTTGAATAAATGAATTTGACTTTGACTTTGACTAAGAAAAGGAAATTTCATTCTTTAATGAACCCAAAAAAACAATCCTTTGAGGAAAAACAATTTATTAACGGATCTAAGTTGTGTATTTTAAATGTAATGTAAATCCGTTAATAAAGTGTTTCTCTTTAAATGAGTAACAGTTGTGTTAATAAAAGACAATATTAAGAAAAAATCCTAATAAAATAATCAATTTACTTAATAAATAATAATTAAATGCAATATGTCACAAATGTTTAATATACATTATGGTGTCATCGATTTTTCAAGTCTCTTTCAGAAGATCTTTGTAACAATTAAATAAAAAAAATAACTGAGAATCGTTTCCTCAGTTCACACAGGGAATTTCAGATAACCTCACATCACCATTAAAGAAAATAGTATTAAACCGAGGTTGCTTAAGCACAGCTGTAAAAATGTGGCTATGGCAAGTCACACAGCCAAATATACCACTGCTTAGTGGAACCAGCTGCCAATAGAGGTATCTCCGAACCAATACGACTTGGGGAAGGTCCCCAAGAACGCCAGTGCGGCCATGAGGTTGCGGTTGTTGATTAGTTGAGCCTCCCGTTTGCTCGCTATTTGAAATAAAGTTTGTTCTTTAAAACAGGCAAACTTAAATATTTTTCTTAGAAGAGCGGTGCTAGCTTAAGCGTATTTATGTCTAAAACGATCCTATCTAACGAGATTGTATATTCTACAAATTAATTCGCTCGTTCGCAGCATTGGGCCAAGCGCATGGGAAACCGCAGTGCCCGGGGTATGTCCACAGTGGGTGTGGACATTGGTTGGTGGGTTTTTGAACCACAACGAGCGGCTAGAGGCCCCGTCACGTTCAGCACCTGGGATTTTGGGGGCCAACATGAGTATGGCTCTTATATATTCTTTAAAAGTATATTATCATAGGTGGAATTTTTGAAAGCATATGATGTATTTTATGACTGATGATTGACGTTATGGCTCTAGATTTAGAATAACCCTATGATAATTGTCATTTATTATTTTCCTGAGATATGGAATTTCTAGATATGTTTTTCTACAAAATTATATTATTGGATGTCGCAAAGGATGGTAGGACGTTCGAACGCCCTAAGGCGTGCCACATTGTTTTGAGTTGTCTCGGTGTCGGTGGATTAAATTTTTATTAACTTAAATTTAATGTTTTTTTTTAAAGCCACAAAATACTGATTAGCAACGAAATATATCGTGACCAAAAAAGAAATATATCTGATTTCAGATACTATTCAACACACCAGTATTTCCTCTCACGGCGATCTCTATACCTGGTTGTGTGGAAGGTTCCAGATGGCAAAAAGGGCTTGGCGAGCGCGCTGCAATGGCTCAGGTATGGCTCAAGTATCGGCATCTGAAAGGCCGGCCGCGCATTTGCGAGCTTCCAGCCGTCTAACTGTTCATAGGCTCATAGGTCCGTTTGGACCCTATTTTATAGTAACGATTATGAAGGAAAAAAGACTGTTATTTAGGGATAAACCAGAGTGTCTGTCTGTCTCAATTTGATTTGTAATTCCAACTCATAAAAAAATAATGTTTTGTTCGTCTCAGGTCAATTCAGGCGCGTGCGCCGGGTTCTCCCGTCATAATGGTCGGCACACATTATGATCAAGTTGGTAATGTAAGTATTCGTGATATTTCAGGCAAAATGTAATTTAAAAATTAATGAATTAAGCTAATTTTGTTCAATGTAACTTGAAGCCCTATTTGATATTTAAAAGCTTTAGAATCTGTCCATCCATGTTGAATTTTGTCAAAATGTTTTCAGAGCAATCTACCAGAGAGTGAAAGCCCTTTGGCCCTCCAGCGGTTAATCAGAGGGAGCGTGATGGGTGCACCAGATGCTGATAAATTGGGGCTGCCCCGGGTTCTGGACACCATCGAGGTGAGTAGCATAGAATAGAATAGGATGATAATATAATTAAACAATACAATTAGATGTCTCAAGTTCTTCCTACTTTCTAAATCCTACATACTATTCTTTACTTCTGAATGCGCTGACTAATTTAAAATTTGCGACCACGCACGCTGTAAAGCACGCGAAACGCCGGGAATTTTTTTAAATAATGTAAATATATTTAAATTTTGCAAAAAATACATAACTAAATCCGTTTAAAAGTGTTTGAATTTACTATGTACCCTTACATCTACAGCGATTGTAATAGCAACAGTATCCTAGTACTAAATACATACATATATATTCTGAGACAGTACAGTCATAGAGAGAGACGTAAAGCTAACCGAGCACGTGCTCTCGACTTTGGATTGGGGTTGCATTATATTTGGCAACTTTTTTAAAATCTCTAGGGGGGGAACGCTGCCCCCCCTGCCTCCCTTAGCGACACCCTTGCTAATCATACGTAAGACAAAAAAAGCATAGTGCAAACTGAATTCGACGGAACAAAATTTCCCCTTTGTTAAAATTAACACAAGACGAAAAATATTAATGCCATCGTATCTGTACATGGAGTTTTTGTGCAGGTGTCATGCAGTACCCGGCATAACATAAAACTTCTGGCAGACATCATTTATTCGGTCGCCTTCAGCGTGAAACCACCTGGTAAGTCTGAAATTGGTGCATTCTGGCTCAACCAGGTTCCGCAAGTCGTCTTGCTAATTCAACAATAATAATTAATATACATTGTACATTCGTAGGCAGCAAAGAACCCATGCTGGAACAGCGCGTTCCAGCCACTTACTTGGCTTTAGAAGAGTGTGTGAGTTCCCTCGCCGCCGAACTCAAGGAGCCAGTGCTCAGACACGACCAGTATCGACGCTTGGTGAGTACAATATAATTCATAGAATCAGGCGTTACCCTGCGGAAGTCCATAGTACAAGACCCTATAAGATCAATATGTAAGCAATCGAACACTGTTCGTAGAGGCAACATCCTGATGATGCTCCGGTGTCGGGGCAGAACTTACGTCGAGTGGTTGTGAATTTTGTCACGGAGAATTGCTTGTATATTGGTCTAATAGGGTTTTGAGTACAATTCAGTTAAAAAGACAATGATATAAAAAATATAATTTTAATGGTCGTGAAGTCTTCGCTAGACTACCTTGGTTGTCTGTCACCGGGATATATCTCGCTCTGTTGCCACTTACGAATACTACTAATAAAATAAATGTATATAGGGGCTCGCATACAACAAGCGCGAATTTTTTTTTATGTTAAGATATTGGTCATATTAGGACAGTTATCACTTTAAGTGTAGAAATTCCAATAATTTCTTGTAAATCTAAATTTTCAAGTTTTTTATGAGTGTTTGATATTTAATGTATGTGCTGTATTCCTAAATTGTTACAGTGTTGTATTTACGACTTAAGAAATTTGTTTTGAAGATTGTCATTTGCGAATATTGCTATTTGTCAATATCTTCTATTTTTAACCGACTTATAAATCTACTGCGTATACAAAGAGCCCAAGCGATACAGTAAATCAGCTAAACCCATAAGATTTTAGAAAACACACACACACATATATATATATATATCAACAAGATATTGGAACATATATACTATAGTAAAATGTTTTATTACTCCTTAAAATGCTGTGAATGCTTCAGCTCTTTATATTAAAAAAAAATACTGTACATTTTTAGGTTACACAGTACATGCAGCAGAAGAATCTAAGAATGTTCCGAGATGCTGCCGAATTACACCAGGCTACGATGTTTTTACATGAAAATGGTGACTATGAGAATAATTATATTACTTTGAGAATCGCTGAAATGCGAAAAGTAGGTCTATTAAAAAAAAATCACACTGTTTAATAGATTAAAAAAATGCTTACAACTGGTACAGATATTATGTACCATTATAAATATACATAATATCATTTAGGACAATATTTTGCAGCTGAAGATATAATTTATAACTCTTATTTCTTATTATCTTATTTCTTTCAAATGTACAATAAATTGATGACAACAACTTATGATCGTATAGGGGTAATAATGAAGGGTTGTATGTATTTTTGTATGTTGTATCATAAAAAAATAGAAACTAAAATTTTTGTCTAAAAACTTTAAGGGTGGACTACCCTTAACAATTAGGGGGATGAAACATAGATGTTGTCATTCTTAGACCTCCCAAATATGCACACAGTTTCATTAGAATCGGTCAAGCCGTTTCGGCGGAGTATGGGAACGAAAGCTGTGACACGAGAATTTTAAGATTTAGGTTATTTATGACTCATAACTGACCATAGACAAACATGCATTCGTTGCATGGATGCTCTGAGTTGCCATATCTTAAAGCCTTCCTCGATAAACGGACTATCTAACACAAAAACGCGTTCAAACAACTCTTCAGCTTAATATTGACTCGACCACAGGTGTCCTCCTCCACTACGATGACTCGACCCTCAAAGAGTTATACTTCCTCCGCCCCCAATGGCTCTGCGATATATTAGCACACGTCGTCACTGTTCGGGAGATAAACCCCTTTGCAAATAGTGGTAAGTTTTCGTATTTATCCAAACTGTAAGTGCTGAAAAATTTTGAAAAAGTTTTTTTTTGGCTTCTCTTTTTTCTACCCTTAAGCGACTTGTATTGGTGATCAAAGCTCATAGTTATTTGTTAAATGTAAACTGCTTATTTAAATGAGCCTTAATAAGAGGAACAATAATTTTTATTGGATTTTTCCTACTGCCACGAAATTAAATTTGTAACACAGCAAACAATTTTTATTAGGTTTTTCCTACGTCCACCATGTAAAAATGTATAAGAAATGAATTAGAGTAGCGGAGTGTAATTGCCAATTCTTCTCTTTCAATTTGATATTTTTTATTTAATGTGAATTTAATATTGTCTTTTATTAACATAACTGTTAGTCATTTAAAGAAAAACACTTTATTAACGGATGTAAGTTATGTATTTTTTAATATACATAACTTACATCAATGTAAAATTTAAACATAAAATAATGTGATTATATTTAAATTTGCAAAAATATATAACTTAAATCCGTTAATAAAGTGTTTTTCTTTATGTGAATTTGATAATTTTGACGTTCATAATTTTTACCTATTTGCTAGTAATCAAATTTTTAATGCGGCAGCATAGTAGTTTCAACAAAACATTCTTTACATTACAACTGACACTAGGAATCTACCAAAGGACTTCAGTCATTACCCAGCAATGGACACCTTAAACGTCGATTTCATCATGACAACAGCCTCATCAAAAAAGTGCTTAAATAAATTTAAATTTGCTTTTGCGAATGTGAAGTTCTATATTAAAAGTTGTTTCGCATTTAGGTATAATGAAGGTAGAAGACTTAGCACACGTCTTCAAAGCATCGCCGGCGTTGGGGGGTGGTGAAGAAGCCAGGTCCTTAGGAATGTCTTTACTCAACAAATTCGAACTGGCTCTTTGCTGGGACGGCAGGGCGTTACTCGTGCCTCCGTTGCTGCCGGCCACTGAGCCAATGCAGCCGCAACCACAGGTAAAATTTTATCATTTTCCTATGTAAATATTCATAAGAAAGAATTATGTAATAATCTTTGGTCGCTTTCTGTTGAATTGTTTACTTTAAAATAGACAAGTAATTTTTAGCTAAATTGAATATTATTCTATAAATATTCATTAAAAAGTTTTTTCAAGTAAACATTGTCAATGAAAGGATATGAATTATTCGGACTTAATGACCTTAAATAATAGATACCAGATCCTGGCAAATGCTAATTATGTTTATTAAAAGTAGTTAAATTATTTTTATCGTATAAATAATTATTAATGATAATTATAATATTTAATTTATAAATATATAAAAAATAACAAATATTTAATATGATGGAATAATAATTAGTTTTTCGATCCACCGCACACACAACACAATTAATATTATACCACCTACATTGTATCATTATAAAATCTACATTTCCACCAAGTCGTCGGGACTTCTAAACTTAGGTACTCACTAAAATGACCTACAAACTACCATAAAAAATGCTATAGTCTCACCTGTGTCTAACACTACAAACAGGAAGCCGGTTCTATTACATCATTATTCTTTTATAAATTACGATATCTACATACTTTGTGATAATTTCCAGCATCTCCAGAGAAGCATCTGAAACGTCGGCATAAATAGTATTTGTAATTAATCCGTTTCGATTATTTGTTGAGTTTACTACCATTATAATCATTTAATTGTTAGCCTTCAATGTGATTCGTATTGTTTTCAGCTGGCTCTCAAGTCTCGAACATGGCCGGGCACACCACGCCGAATGTTTTCCAATACCTTGACGACGTGCGACGAGATACGAAACTCGGAAGCACCTCTCACACGTATGTACTGAATACATCCTCGCTTTCATTGTTTCCCTATAATCTATTTTTACAGGATACCCATAACCAATTTATAAAATACCAATATATAGAAATAAATATAATAATAATAATTGTTTTTATATATAAACTAGCTGATCTGGCAAACGCTGTTTTGCCAAAATTCTAGCAATAATTTTTTTAGTTCAATAAAAATAATTATCAGCTTTAAGTGTGCGGGGATATGTTTATAACTACATAGGTACCTTATTGAGGTTAATAATAGGTTTACCATAGCAGTGCCATCTATTGATTACTTACTCAATCCAGTCGAAGAGTATCGACATCTGTTAGAGTCTTTTGGAGTTAACAGATAATTGTGACTGTCAATTAATTACCTATAGACAAATAATTTGCAATAAAATAAAATTGCGACTATAATTAAAGATCTCACGGTGTGCCAATTTAATTTGAAATTGCTTTGGTAGTTTAGGAGTCCATCGCGGACAAACATCGTGACAGGAGATTATTAAGAGATATATTAAGATGTCTTTTTTGCATTTAATAGACATTTTTGTATCCTAAACCATTTCATAACGACAAAGACTTACACAGACTACTGAAAACTCACTAGTTCTATATTTTAAGGAAATAGTAGATGAATATTACACAGCAAGATACTAAATGCTACTACCATCTAAACTAGACAGAGCCTGTGTTAGGCACTAGTTCCTTCCATTGACAATCTACAAACTTAATATAAACAAAGACTAGATTAATAAAATTCAAAATAAGTCACATTTAATTATATCAGGTTGTTTTGCTTACTTGTGTACGCTGAAACAATTGATACTAGCTGATCCGGCAAACGTTGTTTTGCCATACATGTGATTTCAATTTTCAATTAATAAATAAAAAATAAGGGTTGATCGTAGAAGGGTGAAAGTTTAGGATTGTATGACTTTTTGTATGTTGTATCCAAAAAAAAGAGAAACTAAAAATTTTGTCTCAAAAATAAAATTTAGGGGTGGACTACCCTTAACATTTAGGGGGATGAAAAATAGCTGTTTGGAAATTCTGAGACCTACTCAATACGCTCACAAAGTTTCATGAGAATCGGTCAAGCCGTTTCGG
The DNA here is from genome assembly GCA_963693355.1 of Pontia daplidice. NCBI lineage: Eukaryota > Metazoa > Arthropoda > Insecta > Lepidoptera > Pieridae > Pontia > Pontia daplidice. Next base: position 1,036,073 of record CAVNZL010000016.1, on the reverse strand, counting down.
AGGAGTTCGAACCCCGTGACACGAGAAATTTATATATTGGATATAAATTTTAGCACACTCAACAAATATGCTGACCATTGAATTGTTGTCCGTACCGGGAATCGAACTTCCCTGTTCGGAATAGTAACCACTGCGTCAACTGGATTGTCTAAAATATAATTCTAAAGATCTTTTGTCCATAGAAGATTGCGGTTGGGGCATCACGCTCTCCAGCAGGGATAGTGGCCGCTCGCTCCGTCGTATCCTGCTAATGTCGTACGTGCCTTGCGGCTTTTGGGCGCGGTTGTGTGCGCGGCTCTTGGCTGACGGAGCACTCGCTGCCACCGCGCCGGATCTGTACAAGATCCCACAAGAGGTTATTTTGCAATCATTTTTTAGTTTACATTTAATTGAAACTACCAATAAACTCGCGATTAAATAATAGAAATAATTTTTGTTCAAATGCCTCATCCCAAAAGCCATCATGATGGCTTTGTCCCTCACACATAGTTGAATTGTTTTAAAAATAATGTAATTTTGTATTGTTAACTGTGTTTTTTGTGTGTTTGTTCGCATTTGGTTTGGATGTAATTATTACATTTTTTAAGAATGTTTAATATAAGCCGTAAGAATACTTAAAAATAAAAAAAGCGAGAAATGTTATGGATGGTTTAATCATTAGCGATCCAGTTAGACTATAGAACAGAGGGTCCTGGGTTCGATCCTCGGACATTTTTTTGATGGCCATACTCTGTATATTTTTACCTGTACCTGCACCTTGGGTCTAAAAATATGTCTTGATTCTCCAAGATTAGTACGCTAAGCCGAGCGAGGCTGGAGGACATAGCTAGTGTTAGATATCTCTTAGATTGAACAGGACGAGAACCTCGCGAAGGCGCTCGAGCTGAACTGGTCCTGGAAGGTTTGGAAGACTGGACTGAAGCTGGTCTGCGGACAGCTGACTTTGCTCTCCTTGCGGGAGATATCTCCCACGAAGGATCCTCTACTGGGGAGTCTGGTGGATGATGTGGATACGGAGGAGTTGTACCATCATATGAGGTATTGAGGCAATTGAGGTCAGGTCTATATATGTACTGGTGCGAATTTGTTTGATTTTCTATTTATGGGGGTCCATAAAATGTCTATTTTTAATAAGAGCGGACCTTCAGTTGTTGAGGGTTATAATTCAAACGAGATTGCAAAAAACAGATTTCTATTATTTATATTCAAATGTCACCATTAAAATTCGTGTGTTAAAACACCTAAAATTTAGGAGTGTATGAGAGATTATTACTACAATTCTATACTTACTATACTTGTAAGGGGAGGGGTGCTCTCTTGAATAATATCATCTTGTGAATTCATTATAATTTATTATATTTCACACTTATAATTCTCACACTTATATTTATGACAATAATTAGTAATTAAATAAATTTGCAAAGAAAATCAACAAAATACTAATGAAGATCCGTGTAACTCGAGTGCTGACAAAGGAATGACGCGTGCTCGTTGCAAACCCGCTTTTTATAGTTCGATAAGAGTGGGGAGCGGCGAATCGGAACACGTGTTCAACAAAGGATGACGTAATCGGACGATGACTTGCTGTTTGCATTATATTTGCGCCGATATACTTTTTACAATTCTAATAGTCTATTAGTAATAAATTTGGTCTATTAGAATTGTATACTATTGACCTCCGCTGTGACGCGTGATTCAAATAATTTGACTTTCCCCAGTTTTCTTACCGTTTAGCCTCTATTAATATGAAATTCGCAGATTTCGTGTTCGTCAAGAAGGCGTGTGGTGCGAGCTGGACATGCAAACATCTGCCTGCGTTGAGATTCTTCTGCCAGCGCAGGCCTGCATCGCGAGGCGGAAGGATGGGCTGCCGTTGGCGGGGTACCAGGTCAATTATTAAATCAAAATATGTTCTTTTTATTGTCCTTCGATCGACTTATGATCATGGCGTGACATTTGTAATTCATTTCAGAGCATTACCCTTGAACCCAACCCAGCCGTTCTGGCCAAAGTTTTGGCGCTCGTCTCAGATCTTCTGGACTTGCTCTTGGAAGATTGGTATCCGTCTTTGGGTGAGCTTCCTCAGCCTTTTCGATGTCTATTAATAAAAATATCCCCGTCTTCATGACGAAGGGAATAGTAGATTATGGTAGATATTGGTAAATCGGACTTTTTTGATTGATAATAAATAATTTTATCGCCTATCGACCCAAATAGACCTAATTCCTAACAGCTACCTCCGAAGTACTAAAAATGTTCAAAATGTAACTTTACAAAGCATTTTCATTGTTTAATATTTCAATGCGAATTTACCTCAAAATTGAGGTAAAGCTCCGGTGTGACCATACTCAAAAACTTAACAGGCACTCGCTTCGTCCATACGTCAGAAGGTCGTTGTCTTATAACTCGCGTGGTCCCATGTCCCGGCTGTCTACGCGATGCTATCTCCAACAACCTCCCGCATTGTGTTCAGCCGGAGCTACATGAGAATAACTTGACTCAGGTAATTACGAAATTAAAAAAAAATAAACTAATTCTGACTAAATCTTCTAAATTTCTTGAGATACAGTAAAAATTTCTTAAGAAGTTAAAAATGAATAAAATAATTATGAATATCACTTTTACATGACTTGCATTGTATTTTTCTTCGTTTTTATTGTATGGCTTCCCGAATAATATTAATAATCATAACATTTAAATAGAAATAGCATGCACAATGCAAACTATAACAGAATTAACAAATTCTTCAATTCAAAAGTTTACGGTTGACATATGACAACTGACAGATGACACGACTACCTTTCGTTTGCTGTTAGGTTCACTGTATGTTATTTCAGGCATTAAAACGCTTAGAATTGGGGAACGAATCGCGAAGATTACGCCTCTCGGAGGAATCGAGAGCTTCAGATCGTGATAGTGGAGTCGGGAACGAATCTATTTGTAAGTTCTAATATGCTTTGAGGTTTAGAAGGTGGTGGATTAGGTGTTAAATAAACCACAGAGTAGTGTAGTGCACAGAACTCTACAAGTATAAAATCTATTGGTTGTGTAATATTATATAAAGTGTTTTTTACTTCATATTTAGTTTTAAAATAGTAAATTTTGCAAATCTGGTTTAAGTTTATGTACGATTGTTGATTTCAGTCATTAAAATGACAAGTACAACTGTCACTGATACAAAAAAGTGGTGACCACAATACAATAGTGATGCTTTTGATTTAAATTCGGCTCAAAACACTCCGATTGTCAGATGATTTCTTCAAGATAGTCCAAACTATGTTTCTTCGATTCAAAAATGAGTAAACCGACTTGTTGAAAACCTTTATCACTGCCCATATTTAATATATTATTTTATGTAATGTATTTACTTACTTAATTCTTCTGTTAATTACCGTAAATTACATATTTTTATTTATACTTATATAAAAGAAAATTCATATTGACTCTGACATCTGGACTAAAGTTTAATTGCTACAACTCTTGCCACCACACCACTATTTATTTACTAAAAACCTGAAACACGGGAAATGTCATTTTACTGATTGGAATTATAAATACTTATCTTTTTATACTTTATAAACCGTTTACAAATAAGGAAGAATTTTCTCAAATCTACTAACTAATTCTTTTATGATCCTATCTTCATGGTTATTTTACCTTAAGGTCGTATTTAAAGTGAATGTTTTTTAACGATGTTTCATTTTCAGCGTCGTCGCGCCTCGGTTCTGTAGAAGGATTCCAGCGTAGTTTTGTTGTGGGTGAATGCTGGACTCTCGAAGAGTGTATCCTCGCTGGATGCACTGGCAAGAGACTGGTCTGCCAGCACCATGCTGATGTGGAACTGGCAGATGTTGCTCCTGACGTGGTGAGTGCGTTGTACAATGAGCTGACGACACAAATACGCCTCGACTCTTTAATAGATATAATGTTTCACAAACCAAGCAAGCAAACAAACATGATAGCCATTGCGCCAAATACATGTGGTCGATCCCATATTAGCAAAGCATAAACGGTTGCAGCTGCTGCTGGACGTGGAAGAGGCGAAGCGGGCCCGCTGGGAGCACATCACGCTGGGGGTGGTGGTGGGAAGGGGGGCGTTCGGGACGGTGGTGGCGGGCAGCTGGCGGCCCCCGGGCTGCGAGGCTCGCAGGGTCGCTCTGAAGGCGCTCCAGCCGGTGTCGGCTCAGCCGCACTCCATCCCCGCCCTCACGGCGTACAAGGCGGCCGTGTCCCGCTGGGAACGCGAGCCCTTGGCAGGGGCGTGTCGGGCCTACTGCGGCCTGCGCCAGGAGATGGGGATTCTCAGCAGACTGCGGCATCCGCACGTGCTGCCCTTGTTGGCGGCGTGCCCGGCGCCCCTGGCCCTGTTGCTGGCCATCGCGCCCCAGGTGACTCCCGATGGGCGTTGGTGTTACGTACACCTTAATGTTTGGCGCGAATCTAGAATCGCAATTCAAATTCTTTTTCCGCCATTTACTGCTTATTTTGGATTGGAGGAAGCTTTGTTGCTCTTAATAAATGACAGTGACCGATATGATTTTCAGGGTTCCCTAGAGAATACCCTCCGCAGTTACCGCGGGTGCGGGGCCAGGGTTGGCGCTCGTGCTGCGCGTGCGCTGACTCTTCAGCTGGCCCGCGCCCTCGAGTACTTGCACGCGCATCGCGTGCTTTACCGGGATTTAAAGGTTAGCACTTAAAACGGGATATTATATATTATTTCTATCAAATTATGTTTAGCTGTATTGAAAAGGGACAGACTTGAAATAAAATTGAAACTGATGACTGACTTGAAATAAATTCTTAAATAAAACGATGGAATTAAATTGAAATATAAAGATGTCATGATGTCAAAATTTACTATGTTGGTTTAAAACCAAAATTTGCTGGTCTGAAACCGATGATTATATTGATTAAATTTCAGTCAGAAAATGTGCTAGTATGGACCTTCCCAGCTCCGTCTGAATCTCAAGTGGCTGAAAACAGTCCGGATCCCATGGACGTCCACGTCAAACTTGGAGACTATGGTGAGTAATATATTTCTATTGTCCCTGGTGACATTTGGATATAGAGATTTAAGAGTTTAGTGCGTTTATATATGTGTATTCAAAATACAGTTTTAATCTTCCGTACCAAAACGGTAAAAACCAGAATCTAATAGTTATTATTCGCTGTCCGTTTCTAATTAAATTTTAATTAAAGTTTTTACTATTTTTTCTTCTTTGTATGCTTAGGACACGAGCTTTATATGACTAAAAATGAAATTAAGGGCACTCTTATTTTGATAAAGCCACCGAGCCGTCAACCATGTTGCTTAGACTGGCATGTCGAAACTTCAAAACTACTTAAAACTCATTTTTTGAAATGCCGAAGGTAGTTTCGTACAGTTTTTTCTTGCGTATATAAATAGTTATAAAATGATATTTAGGAATATCTCGACTTGCCCCACCGTCTGGTACAAAAGGGTTTGGAGGCACCGAAGGGTTCATGGCACCAGAGATCATGAGGTATAATGGAGAGGAAGAGTATACGGAGAAAGTAAGATCCAATTTTATCAATTTTAATGTATTATACCGTCAGTATTAAATAACAATAAACACGCTTTAATCCATCACAAAGTATTTTGAATGTGTGTGTGTGTTTTTTTTTAAATCGTGTAGTACGAGATATTTTAAGAGATATACAATGTGGAGAGGACAATGCGACAATAAATGAAAACACAAACAGTAATAGTCCCTAGTATTATTTTGAAACTATGAAATGAATCCTAACAACAAAATAAAAAAAATAAAAATTTCTAACAAACTAAATACAATATAAATCGAAACAAAATGTAACACCATTTGGAAATATGGGTTCACTAACCTGTGGTAAGAAGAGCGGCAACAGCGCGGCGCGCTTTTACAATCGCCCGACGAATAAACACAATGAGATACCTAAACCTACACTGAATACGATCGTCATTCACCTCGAGTAGTTCAGTCAATCCCATTAATCAAATTTTTAAATTTTTAATGTGCTCCCCATTCATACGGACACATAGTTCGCATCGCCTTATAAATTCCGTAAATTAAAATCATGTCCGTGTACTCTGATGCTGTATATCGGTAATGAGGCATTGTAAATAAAAAAACAAAACAAACTTAAATCTAACACAAATAATAAGCGTCTATTTTCGCACAATTCACCAAGTCACTAAGTAGGCACTTAATTTATTACGTGTCCTATCACTAAATTAAATAACCGTCCAATTTGCTGATAAAATAAAACAAACGTAAGTCTAATAACAATAATAAATAAGCGTCCAATTTCGCACGATTCATACACAAAACAAAAGAGCGGCCGCTCTTCAAAGGCGGCGCTTCAAAGGCGGCGCGAACGCAAACGAAATTATTAGCCGTGACGCGAGCGACGTCACAGGATAACGGCGAGACCTTGACACACTGACACACTGTCGCAAACATGAAATAGAAACAATCAAACCTTCATTTCTCCCTTTCCCACATTGTTTATTGTCTGTTTAACTGTGTGTGTAGAACTATCTACTTTTTATTTTTTGGTAATATGCTTTATGACTTACGTAATGGGCATAAGGTATAAAATGAATTTGGACTAATTTGACTAAGATTTTTGACATGGCGAGTTGACAACATGTGATTTGTAAGCGGTCATTAACCTGATAGTGATGGCGTAGTAAATAAATACGGCATGTTGTAAATGTTCAAAACAAAAAATGATGTCCAATGACTAAACTGTTAGATTATTTGTAATGAATTTTTGTACACTGGCTAGGGACATGATGACTTATACGGTGTTTAATTTATTGTCGCATTGTCCTCTCCACATTGTATATTAATATAATTTTTAAATTATTCATGACACAACACATATATACATTTAATGTACAATTTTACTGATTTCTAAATAATAAGTTTAACATTCAAGGTAGACTGCTTCTCATTCGGAATGCTCCTATACGAGATCTTCACTCTACGTCAGCCATTCGAAGGTCACGAAGCGGTGAAAGAGGCTGTGTTGGAAGGAGCCCGACCGCCTCTGTCGCCCAGAGTGAGTCGAAAAATATTAATAAACTAAAGAAAACGAAGTTAATAGGCCTTCAGCCAATGGTCCTTCGGGCCGGACTGTGCTTCGATTGTCAGTTGCAAAGTTACCAGTTGGACGTATCATAGTATTATGACGCTCAGGAAAGTATTAGTTTTGTAAATTTGTCGAACAGTTTTGTTTCTGGTCACTTGATCGAGTATCCGAACGAATTTACCTTTTATAAGCGTTGTCTACTCATGTTTTGAAATACGTTTTTAAGCATATATAGCGTAAATAGCAAATTAATTTGAATTTGTTGACATTAAGTGTATGTTAAATAAGAAACATATGAATTGCAGGATCTACAATACCCCTGCAGTATGCTGGAGACTATGCGTCGCTGTTGGAGTGGGGCCCCGGAGACGAGGCCCTCGGCCGCAGCCCTCGTGGCAGTGGCCGCGGCCCCGGAGTTCCTCTCCTTGAGGGATGCCGCTGTTGTGAGGCAGGCTAGGGCTGCCGCTGCGACGCCCCTGTGTAATATTACAGGTTAGCGTTGAGGTCTCAGGGGTCTAATTATCACTATTATACATCAGACACACATCTGATATTTCGGGTATTTCCCTATATATAATAATTAAATAATAATTTAGTAACGTATTTTACATTTTTTACACACTACACTTTTTCTTTGTTATTCACACCACAGACTAGACTAAGATAGACTTAAAACATACAAATTAAAGATATAATTATTTTCTTTACATATATATCGGCGCAAGAAGTTACATTACTTAATTAATTATTCTAAAAACCCTTTTATAAGTAATTGTTTTGTTATTAATAATAATTATTTAATCGTTTGATTATTTAGTTCTGTAAAAATAATCAACAAAAACATTGTAATTCAAATGATTCATCGTTATTTGCAAGCGATGCACCCTATAAATACGGTCGCATTAGTTGTGCGGGCGCATTCGTTCTTGAGCTCTCGAGCAGTACGGATCGCTGTAAAAATCTGTTTAAATAAATAAAGTGATTGAAGACTGTTGTGAAGTTTCCGTTCATCATGGGTGATCATCATGATAAAAATAGTGACGTCAGCCATGCTGACATCGAACTTTTAAAAAACGGGTCTGGGGACATTTCTCTGTCATATATATATAATTATGAAAGATGGAGTTATCGATAAAAAACAATGTTTATTTACATATTTTAGATTTTATGCAGATCCTCAGAGTATATATTTCCTGTTGTCTCGACGTTTATTGTTTGTTTTTAAACAATTTTTTATTGCTAAAAAACATGAATGAATTACAGAAGAAAACGCCGAGGGCTGGGAGATTTGGTACGGCGGGGCTGAGCCAGAAAGAGCTCACGCGCTGATAACTTCGTCTACCACTTTCCTCCACCACCACTCGCTCACCGTACCACCAGGTGTGGTCCCCTTCAAATTGTATCATAGCTACTTCTTTATACTATTTGTTTGTTTATTTTGTTTGCATTTGTTACATTGGTCGAAAATAAAGCGAACACTACAAATTAACAATGTACCCTCCATTGGGACAAAGGCCAGCTATATAAGTTTTGAAAATAACCAAAATTTATCCAGTACGATTTTTAGTGAATCCACCTTATCAACTGGATATTCTTGGTACAATAAGTGTTTTTTTTTTTAATTTCTAAAACCCTGGTTTCTTTCAGATAAAACGGAAGCGGTAATAGTTACAGCCATGTGTCGTGTGGGACATACAATGTGGCTGGCGGATTCCGTCGGACGAGTATCTGTGTACTCGTGAGTATTGTAATGCTAAGAGACGGCACTCACAAATAATTTATGTTCGATGAAAGAGAGAGTGCCTACTTGCTAATTTTATATATAATATATTAGTGGTAATACTGTTCTAGTATCAGGGACGTTTTGGAAATTCTGTCCGCAAGAATGATTTTAATAAAAAAATCCCTATGAAAGCTATGATTTTGAAGGTGCCACTGAATTTGATGATGTTATGATCCAGATCCTTGAGATACTTCTTTTGGAAAAGTAAATAAAATTCGGTTTATATACGAACACATATCAATAATATATATGATACTAGCTGATCCGGCAAACGTTGTTTTGCCATACATGTGATTTCAATTTTCAATGAATAAATTAAAAAATAGGGTTGACCGTAGAAGGGTGAAAATTTAGGATGGTATGTATTTTTGTATGTTGTATCATAAAAAAATAGAAACTAAAAATTTTTGTCTAAAAATTAAAATTTAGGGGTGGACTACCCTTAATATTTAGGGGGATGAAAAATAGATGTTGGCCGATTCTCAGACCTACTCAATACGCTCACAAAGTTTCATGAGAATCGGTCAATCCGTTTCGGAGGAGTTCAAGTTCGAACCCCGTGACAAAAGAATGTTATTATGTATTCCCAGATCCCTTTGAAGACACACAAAAAATTTCATCAAAATCGGTCCAGTCGTTTGAGAGAAGTTCAGTGACATACACACTCACAGAAGAATTATATATATATAAAGATATAGCATCAGACGAATCACCTCCTTTTTGAATATTAAAACGTGCATACATTGTATGTGTTTTAAAATTTTGGTTCAATGGTGGAATTTTCGACAGAATTTCCGATTGTTCGTTGCAATGGTGCGTCAAAGTGTGCGAAACTGTGGGGGGAGGAGGGTCCAGTGTATCAGCCTTATACTCGCTGGAGTCGCTGGAACGCGTCGCGCTTGCGCTTTCTTGCGGAAGGTTAGTTGGATTCCAGGAAAATAACTGTTTAAGCTCAATGATAAGACCACAAGTCTCACTGAGTCATGTGGGTACATAACGCTTTTTTATATTTTTGTGGGTACTTTTCTATATTCGTCACATACCCTCAGTATTTTCTTAAGAAAATCTTCGTTTCACGGTGAGTTGGGCCCTGGTGACCCAACCAAATTAAAATAATGTAAAAATATGACTAACTAGATAGGGTGGCACCCTTTTCGATCTCAATTCGTTTGTTACCCAACAACATATTATGATGTTTGCTTTATAAATTCAATTTTGTTCTTTCTTTCAGATTATTTCTCGTGGCATGCGAACGTCCTCAAGCCGAGAGCACATTCGTTTTAACAGAGTTGGGTACAGCCACTGAACTCAACTGCCTCACTGGGGTTTACACTGACAATGGGTAAGCTACACTTTTGACATGTTTTGACATAATGCAACTTTGACTAACATGTAGGAAAGTCGAAAGAACTTGTATATTGAAACTAAATGGGAACCTTATTCGTCTCTAAAGCTATGTCTGAGTGATTGTAGAACAGTTCATATTTCACTGATGGTGTATTTCTGTCGACCCAATAAAAACTAAGAAACGGAATATGTATTGAAGAGGGTTTTAAAAGTATTGCTCTGGCTCAATTTTTGAGTTTCAGATGACTAAAATGTAAATTTTAGAAAACTATTGTTTGTTAACATTGAATACATTTTTATTACTAGTCCCTATGTAAACTAGGGCCTAAAGTAGCCAAATATAAACGTGGTAGATTTTAAAATTCATAAAACCAACTTATATTGGATTTCTTAGCTTTTTAATACGATCTATTTTTATGATTATACTATTTTTTATACGAAATTTTAGTTTCGCAACAGGACATTAAGAATGTTAAAATACTTAACTAAGTTGTAAAAATCATCAGGTTGGAGGTGTGGGCGGGCGGCGACGGCATGTACGCGTACACGGTGAACGTGGAAGGGGTGAGTGCGGTGGAGTCCATCGCTCCGCCCGCCCGCCCTTCGCGAGTGGCGCGTCTCGCGGCCTCGCCCAATGTTCCGACGGTGCTGGTCAATTGTAAAAACGGTCAGTACCTTACTTTATATTGCTATATAAACTAAAATTTTAGTCGTTCAGTTTTGTGTGAAAAATAATAAAATAAAATTATAAATATTTGTAGGGCTTATCTGTGACTGTCGTGTCGTTCCGCTGTGAACGCTTTCTCACCTTTGCATAAAATATAGAAAAAGAAAAGCCTTATTGCAAATTACATATTAAATTGTTACCAAAGCGCATTTAAACCTCATTCAGAATCCTGTTAATATATCTATTCTCACGTTCTGATAGTTATAACACACAGCTGTCCATTATAATATAAATTGACTATTATCTTTAATTCTGCGTACATTGAATATATTTGCGTGTTTATCTTAATATTTTATGATAACTAATATTTTAGACGTATACGTATTCGCGTACTCGACGACGTCCAAGGAACAAAGTGCGCGTTTGGACTGTAGCAAACTGGCGCCCAGTTCGGAGAGTCTACAGTCTATTGCCAGCGACGACCCACTCACGGAAGACAGGTGTCGGGTGAGTAAACTAACTAAAGTGTGACTAACGAAGTAAAGGTGAGTAACTAAACATCAACAACTTTACTAGAATGCATTTATGGCCTACGTAAACTATTGTTGACATTTGGACTTTATTTATTATCTAGTTATACAGTCGCAAGACATATTTTCTAATATTTAATATAAAAGATACATCCACATCTATTCTCACGAATATTGCAGACACATTTCCTAATCTAACATTACTAAGAAACATCTATGTTTATTCTTTCGAATGTTGCTGACTGACTGTCTGGCTCCGGGTCTCGAATACTAGATATTAAGTTAGTCTTAAGCTGATCACCTTGGAACCGGTATTATAAAATAAAAGTTTTAATTAAATATATTCTTTTTAAAAACGCTCCAGCGCGACCTCGCGATTTGACTATCTAACCTATTTAAACCGAACGAAGGTTTGCGTTACAAAAATCGTGTCTTGATATAATTTTTCCTCTCAAGATCACATCACTGTGCGTTTGTGGCACTGAGGCGTACATAGGGACTCTGTGGGGCTGCGTCATTGTCGCTGATGCTCTTACCCTGAGACCACTGGCTGTCTGCAGACCTCACGAAGGGGAGGTATGACAACTTCAGTTTTAAAGTTTGTTCAGATGAAATCTATAAAATACTGGCACTAACTAAGTTGAATGAGTTTTAAGCCAGAGTTATTTTAAAGCGGACTTCAACAACTACTTTTTTTTTTTTGAATTTGTTGTTTGATAAGGTGTAATTTTTACATAGTAATTCTGTGTATTTTTTTTATCAAACATAATGATGTGAACTTCGCAAACTTACTCTTAGATTTCCGTTTAATTCTTTGTTAGAAATTAATTTGAATATAGAGATGTGTGTCAATAATTAAATAAAATTTTTCCAGGTCCGAGCAATATTGCCACTTTATCCACATGGAAATATTAACTACCCGATGCTGGCAACACTTGGAGACGGGTACCGGCCCCTCCTGAATAGATACGCGCCATCACAGGTAAAAAGCAATAGATAATTGTTGAAAAATTATTTTGATTTATAAAAAAATCCTGTGTAATATTTTATGAATGTTTCTTTTCAGTCTAACAACAACTCAACATTAAGCGGTTTCTTCTGTTTACTATGGAGAACCCAACATTGGTTGCCCGATTAATATACGAAATAACTTTCATTGCTGGAGGAAAATGCTCTAATTTGTATGCCAATGTTAGTGTTTTAACGTGTGCGAAAAATGTCAACTTCACTCTATGCCAATTTTCAAAGCTGTCAAATTTGACAGACTCCATTTGTGATGTCATACGATAAAAAATGATTCAACTATCGCAAGTTAATTAGGAAAATGCTCTCTATGCTATCAATAGTTTGGAATTCATTAATGTATACCTGCTTTTATGATTATACTCTTATTTTTTGACACGTTCGGATAACTGTCGCGTTGTCATTTACTCGAACGGTGACATAATCTGTATTGCAACTTTTATACCGATTTATCAAACCGCTTAAAAGATTCAAATACTTTATATTCTTCGTTGTTAACCGTTATTTTCCTCGCACCGTGTTAATTTATTAGAATCTAGAGAAATAGCTATGTTTTGAAAACCTAATGTACCCTTGACCAGATAATTGATCAATCCATCAAACTGGCCGTCTTCATATACGTCCAAGACAAGAATATTGTCCAAGAAATTCAAATTAACGATATTAAACTACTACTATCAGAATAATTCTCAAAATTCTCAAAAAACAATAAATTGTATGGCTTCCAAAAAAAAAATGGATTTCTCCTATGTCACATTTAGATAGCACGTTAAAACTTTGTTTCTTGTTTTAGGTCTATATATATACAGTTAAAATTTAATTACGCAATATTTTAATGACGTCACTTAATAAAAATGTTACCACAGATAATGTAATGCTATAGATTATGTAAAAAATAAACGAGTCTTATTGCAGACTATGTCATATTTACTAAGTCATGATGAAAAGAAGTTACATTTGACTTATTTCCTCTTAATTCCATTGTTGTAATAACTAAGTGTTGGAGACCATTTGTGGCCGTTCGAATCTTGAAAAAGGAAAGAAGAAAGCAGTAATTGCTTTTGGCCCGTATCTTTATACACAGATATTTTCAAGTGAGAAAAACATTACGAATTAAAATATTCATGAAGTAAAGAATAATTTTACTTAAATTTGATCAGCCTCGTTATGAAGGCTAATAATGGTAAACTGATTAATTTATTATTAATAAAGGTAAAGTATACGTATACGTCCATTATGTGGTTAATTAGACTGTCCGGTTACATCAACAATGCAACTCAATTATTTCCTTAACTTTGTGCAGTTTCTAGATCAATATCCTTATTGTTAAATATATTCTGTATATAGTTAAGTGCTTTTTGTTTTGACAGCTGTAATAAATCTAATTGCTACGAAATCAAATGATTAGCTAACGGATACGATATGTTGTATACTGAACTACAGCTCAGTTCTAACGTATCATCGTGTGTATTTTACGTATCCGTTAGCATTCTCTAGCTTCCTTCTGTTTAAAATATGCCCATATTTTCAATATAAAATTTAACTTCGATTGCATCTCTATCAATTTCTCGTATGTCTCCATGTTAATGTAATATTAAAATATTGTTATAATTCCAGATCAATTTGAAACTGTAATCGTATTGAAATCTATTGTATATGGTCGACTCAGTATGGATAATCCAATGTAAGATATTTAATAGTCATCACTTCATAAGATGATTATTTTGCTGAGTGAATTTTGTTGATATAATTATTTTTCTATGAATTTATAAACAATATGGCCGCCATGTTTCAATAGCGCATATAATTTACACGATCCAAAGATTGCGGATCTGATTATGCGGCCATTTTGTTTGCCGAGTTATAGTAATTATTTTTTTAATATTTTGTGTTGTGATAGTTATTTTTTAAGCTTTATTAATGTAACTACGCTAATTATAAAGTTTCAAATTAACTCGATATTTAACTTAATATTCGACGCGCTAAAACCAGTTCGTAGTGTTGTAAGAATTGTGATTTCCGTTTTTTGGGATACCAAAGATGTACCGTTACAAATCGATTGACATATTGAATAGTGTTTCGTAACAATTAAGAATAAGATTATGAATAAATATATAGAACTTTTTGGATTTTTTTTATATCTTTAACAAGAAAGCAAGGGCCGGCAACGCACTCAATAATGGGTGTTTATGAGCTGCGGCTGTTACTCCTTAGGCTACCAGCAAGCTCGTTTGCCCCGCTATTCTATAAAAAAAACTCTTGGGATTTCGCTCTGTAGACATGAAATCGACAGACATCTACATAGACTCGACTTCTTCGGAGATAGAGAGAGTCTGGTGCCATTGTAAGATCATACCTATTTAAATATTCAATAACAGATCTCTTATGAAGAATTAGAATGTAATTATAAGTCTCAAGGCAGCCATTGTTGCTCATTCATCTGTATACATACAATGACCGACTCTGTTCTGGCTTCCTATTTGACCTCTCTTTCCCTCCTATTTCTCCTGTCTCACTCTCATCATCGGTGCTCCTGCGCTAATCGACGGTGAGACTGCAACAAACTATCGCGAGTGACGGATGTGTAAAAAAAGTGAATTGTGTCGTGAACTGTGAGTACCTTTTAAATTCCTTATAGCCTTTCCTATAGCCAGACTCAAGTCATACCATTTAAAATTGGTCCTTCGAGCCGGATCCTAGGGGTTACAGCTATTTTTATAATTTTTTATTATTTTTTTTTTGTTGTTTGGTTGTAGGTAGTTAAGAAACCGTACGTATTTTATTTGTATTCGTTTTTGTATTCGTAATACTTTTAATTCTCTTAATATGGCTGAAGTTATCGAACGACAGCTAAAATTATTATATTCCCAGCGGGAATATGTTTTTAGAGACATTCAAACACTATACAATTTATCAAAAGATGTTGTAAAAAACAAAGCGAGTTTCAACGCGCGATTGAAGAATGTAGATAGTCTTCGTAAAGAATTTCTCGAGTTATGTAGTAAAATAAACGAAGCAAAATTAAAACTTAATCCCGAGCAAAGTATTGAGATGAAAGCAGCTCAATCATTCGATGACTTATATTACGCGGTGATTGAAGCGGCTCAGAGCCTAAGTGACACGGCGAGCCCCACAGGGGGCACGGAGGCCCCGTTAGAATCTTCAAATTGTGAGGTTAAAGTTAGTCCTCAAGTTCGTTTACCTAAACTTGAATTACCTAAATTTAACGGTAACATTGAATATTGGCAAACATTTTATGACACATTCTTATCGCTCGTTCATGAAAACAATAGGTTGACCTCAATAGAAAAATTCCATTATCTTTTGTCATGTCTATCGGGAACTGCGTTATCGGTAGCAAAAGGAATACCCGTTATTTCTGACAATTATTGTATAGTTTTTGATGCACTTATCGAGCGATTTCAGAATAAACGAGTTTTAGCTATTAATTATTTAGATAAAATTTTAAATTACCCTCACCTAAAAAATAAAAATGTTAATGAGTTGCGTAATTTAACTTGTGTATTAAGTGAGTCTGTTAATGCGTTAAAGGCCATGAAAATTCAGAATGTAGAGGAATTTATTTTATTTTATTTAGCTTCTCGTCTTCTTGATAATGAGACAAGGGAACGTTTTGAGTGTCAAAATAAGGATATAATACCTACTTTTTCTAATTTATTACAATTTTTACAAGACTACGTTAAGGTTTTAGAAGCTAGTCAATCCGGTAACCATTCTGGTTCTAGCAGTATTCAAAGGTCTACTAACAATAATAAATTCAAGTCGACATCCTTGGCATCCAGCACTTCTGTTGCAGTAAACGCTGCAAATACATCAGCGAAGTGTATTTGTTGTAGTCTTTCACACTCTCTTTTTAAATGTTCGAAGTTTTTAGCACTTAGTATTCATGAAAAATATAGTTTAATTTTAAAATATAATGTTTGTTCAAACTGTTTGCGTAGATATCATACTGCTAACAAATGTTTTTCTAAAAGTACTTGTGCTTCTTGCGGAAAACGTCATCACACCTTGCTGCATGAGCATTATGTCGCTTCAACCTCTACGGTTCCAGGTCCAACCTCAGAGTTGCCTGATCGTGAAGGGCAGGCGAACACGGCTACTAGTAGCACACATGTAGGTCAACGAAATTCCCTCGTCTTACTAGGGACATGCTTAGTTCGCGTAGGAGGGTCACACCCTCAGTTGGCCAGGGCTTTAATTGACAGTGGCGCTCAGGATTGTTTTGTCACTTCATCATTGGCGCAGCGTTTGGGCTTACCGGTGCGACGTTGTAATTTAGTCGTTGCTGGTCTAGGTCAGAATGTTGTTCAACAGGTTAGAGGGGAGACTTCTTGTACAGTGTTGCCAGTTGATTCTGAGAGTTGTAATTTTTCAATTAATGCTATCGTAGTCAACTCCATTACTAGCAAAATTCCTAGTATAGCAGTGCCTTCACATGTTCGAGCTCAGTTCAAACATTTAGTTCTAGCAGATAAAAACTTTGATAAACCTACGAATATCGATTTATTATTAGGCGCCGAGCTGTTCCATAAGATTTATGACGGCCAGCGTTTAGAAATAGGCCCGGGCCTACCGGTCGCCTTACATAGTGTCTTCGGCTGGGTGATAACAGGCAAGGTTGATAATTCACTTTCGTCTTCAGCACTCGTTGTTTCTTCTCTCGTTGCTTCCACACGCTCTCTCGAAGAAGTGGTCAAGCGATTTTGGCAGATCGAGGAACCGCCTCAGAAGACTTTAATTAAACCCGAGGACGCGAAGTGTGAAGAGGTTTATTCTAAACTCGTCACACGAGAAGCAGATGGTCGTTATGTCGTACCTTTATTATTAAAAGAACCCCATGAGGAGCTAGGGAACTCTTTTGATTCGGCAAAGTCTCGCTTTGTCAAACTTGAAAAGCGACTTGAACGTAATCTAGTCTTAAAGCAAGACTATTCTAAATTTATGTCAGAGTATTGTGACTTAGGCCATATGCAGCCTACTGAACTCGGCTCAGGAAAATTTATAATTCCTCACCATTGTGTCATACGCCCTGATAGTATTTCCACAAAATTACGCGTTGTCTTCGACGCTGGTATGAAGACAACTAACGGTAAATCATTAAATAATATTGTGTATACTGGGCCTAAACTTCAAAATGACATTGTGGATATATTAACAAAATTTAGACTGTCTCCAATTGTATTCACTGCTGATATATCTAAAATGTATAGAAATATTAATTTACGAAAAGAAGATAGAATGTGGCAACATATATTTTGGAGAAATTCACCTTCTGATCCCGTCCAAGAATTCGAATTAAATACGGTCACTTACGGGGTAACTAGTTCTCCGTATTTAGCCATTCGTACATTACATCAACTTGCGGTCGATCATGGTTCTGACTATCCATACGCTGCTAAAATCGTTCTTCATGACACTTTCATGGATGACATTATAGGCGGAGCAACTTCTCTTTCCGAAGCTCTTCAATTGAAAGAAGAACTTATTCAGCTTCTTAGTTATGCTCAGTTTGATCTTCGCAAATGGAGCAGTAACTCACCAGAGTTTCTCGCTACGTTGCCTGACAATTTTTGTCAGTTGTCAAAATCTTTCTGCGATGAAGATCATAAACACATTTTGAAAATTCTAGGTGTTCAGTGGAATCCCGCAGAAGACTTATTCACCTACTCCACAACGAAGCTGAAGTCAGGTTCAACTAAACGCGACATGTTATCTAATATAGCTCGCTTCTATGATCCAGTCGGTTGGATTTGTCCAGTAATATTGATTGGTAAACTCTTGATACAAGAGTTATGGCGTCTTCAAATAGGGTGGGACGATCAGGTTCCTCCTGCAGTCTTTCTAAAATGGCAAAATTTTGTATGTGAAATGGAAAACGTAAAAGACATTAAAATACCTCGTAAAATAACACATCAAAAAATTCATAGTTACCAACTAGTTGGATTCGCCGACGGATCCACTCAGGCTTATGGGTGTGTTTTGTATCTAAGAAGTGTAGATGGTAATCAGAGTAAAACGCAACTACTTATAGCTAAATCTAGGGTAGCTCCCGTTAAGCCTTTAACCGTCAATCGTCTCGAGCTTTTAGGTACAGTTCTTTTAGCTCGAGTTCTTAAACATATGTATAATTTACTTCGAGACAAGATACCTCTTATCGAAGTAATTGCTTTTACAGACAGTAGTACTGTTCTCTCGTGGTTACATACGGAACCGCATAAACTAAAAACATTTGTTGCTCATCGTGTCGTCAAAATACTCGAAGATGTCGGATTAGATAGCTGGAAACATGTCTCCACATATGATAATCCTGCTGATCATTGTAGTCGAGGTTTGAGCTGTTCGCAATTAGCTTCTTCTGAACTTTGGTGGTCAGGTCCTAGTTGGCTTTCACAAGATTCTTCCACTTGGCCAGTAACAAACCAGTGGGAATGCAGTAAAAACGTACCCGAGTTACGTTCAGTCAATCATCTAGCTAATAATGAAGCATCCCGTGACCTCGACCTTATAAATCGATTGTTAGAGAGATATTCTTCATTGAGTCGCGTTCAACGTATTTTGGCCTGGTGTTTACGTATCGTGCCTGCGTTCAAACACAACCACACAATGAATGCACTGAGTGTAAAGGAACTCGATCAAGCGATTTTACTACTAGTCAGGCATGAGCAAGACTTGTTTCTTACGTCTGAAGTCTTAAATTCTAAGCACTTAAAATCTCTAAACCCATTCAGGGATGAATCGGGTCTCTTGCGAGTGGGGGGACGATTAAAATATTCAAATTTAAGCGTTTCTTGTAAACATCCTTTATTACTCCCTAAAGTTTCTCGTTTGTCAGCCTTAATAATTGACCACTTTCATGTAAATTATTTACACTGCGGTCCGCGAACCCTTCAATCGATAATTCAGCGTAAATTTTGGATTCTGGGAATCCGTAACTTGATTCGATCACATCTTTCAAAGTGTGTCACATGCTTCAAAGTTAAGCCTATTCCGATTCAACCAGAAATGGGTAATTTACCTTCTTCTAGGGTTAGGCCAGCTCGATGTTTTCAAAATGTAGGTATAGATTTCGCAGGCCCTTTCACTCTCAAGGAGAGTCGTAGAAGAAACTCTCGTACTTATAAGGCATACGTTTGTGTGTTTGTGTGCCTTGCTGTTAAAGCGATCCATCTGGAAGTTGTGACAGAGTTATCCACTGCAGCTTTCATTGCTGCATTAGAACGTTTTGTGTCTCGACGTGGCCTTTGTACATTTATAGTGTCAGACTGTGGAACTAATTTCATAGGTGCCAAACGCTATCTAACTGAGTGTCATGGACTTATTAAACGTAATTTTGAAGAAATAAAAGGTAGTTTGGCCAACCGCAATATAATCTGGCATCTAAATCCTCCATCCGGTAGCCATTTCGGTGGGATTTTCGAAAGCGGGGTTAAGTCCATGAAATATCATTTGAAACGAGTAATAGGGCTTCAAACTTTGACATTTGAAGAAATGACAACCGTATTAACAAAAATCGAGGCAGTACTGAACTCACGACCGTTATGCAATATTTCTTCGGACCCTAGTGAAGTTGACGTTCTTACTCCAGGGCACTTCTTAACTAACGGACCTTTAGTTGCGTTACCGGAGCCCGATCTTGCGGATGCGTATGGTACTCCACGGACTCGTTGGCAAATGCTACAGAGGTTGACTCAGTCTTTCTGGAAGACCTGGAAGATCGACTATTTACATACACTCCAACAGCGTGCTAAGTGGGTGCAAAAGATAGAAAATGTTAAAGTAGGGCAGGTTGTACTTATACTCGAAAATAATCTGCCACCGCTAGAATGGCGGTCCGGCATTGTGACGGCCGTCCACCCCGGTGGAGACGGTGTAGTACGGGTTGTAACATTACGTACGGTTCTAGGGAGTCTGAAAAGACCTGTAACAAAACTCTGTCCCTTACCTTTATCAAACTAAGTTTATTTATTAATATATATCTATTTTTTTTTTTATTTTTTTTTTTCTCGTGTATAGGTATTAGAATTCACTTGTATTTATTTTTTCTCTTTTTTTGTGTGAAATACTTAAACTATTTCAAGTGGGGGGAAATGTTCTGGCTTCCTATTTGACCTCTCTTTCCCTCCTATTTCTCCTGTCTCACTCTCATCATCGGTGCTCCTGCGCTAATCGACGGTGAGACTGCAACAAACTATCGCGAGTGACGGATGTGTAAAAAAAGTGAATTGTGTCGTGAACTGTGAGTACCTTTTAAATTCCTTATAGCCTTTCCTATAGCCAGACTCAAGTCATACCAGACTCAATATCTTAACAACAGTCTGGCATTGGCGCAGTCACTTACAAACGTCATCTGTGACCTCTAAATCGATGAATGCACTACACAATACTAAATTTGTTTTAATTAGTGTTTTGCTAGGAAAACGGCAACAGAAATACATTTTCAGTGAAAATTTGAGCCTCCTAACTTTAACGGTTCACGAGATACGGCGTAAATATCCAAAATACCATATTTTCAGTTTGTGGCCACCCTAAACTTGTTTTAATTAGGGTTTTGCTCTTCGTCTAGGAAAGCGGCACCAGAAATACGTACGCAGTAAAAATTTGAACCTCCTTGAACGTTTCACGAGATACGGCGAAAAATAAAAGAAATTCAACAAATAGTAAATATATTTAGAAATTCACACATAACATAGCACTCTTGGGATTTTAACCGCAATACATTTTAAAACTCGACGTTTTCAAATGGATGATACTTGTGTCCGACGGCACTGGAACAAGAGTATTACATTAATTGTTAGCAATGTTAAGTAAATATTACTAATTTAATTTAAACTGAACGATTTTAACAGTAACAATAGTTTCAAATAATTGTTCAACTCACGCGCTCATGGGCACAAACCGCCCATTGCAGTGGAAAGTGTTGATGAGCTGAACATCCTCCTCGGACAGCTTGAAGTCGAACACCTGGAAATTGGATGCTATACGAGCTGGATTCGCGGATTTTGGAATCACTATGTTGCCCCGATCAATTTGGTATCTGTAAATAAATATTTTTTTATTTTATTATCATTAAATATGTTTATAAGACATTTCTCCGGCACCAATATACCACTGTGGGTTTTAACTTGCATCTGCAGAGCCATACCGCGTAAATATATGTATGTGTGTGTGTGTGTGTGTGTGTGTACGAATAATAAACATAGATAAGCTACACTTAAATACAATTTGTTAGTGAGAGATCAAGTTAATTATTAACAATACTCAATTAATTAAAAAAATACAAACTTAGATTCATATTTGACCAATAGTGCTTTTACTTGCGGCTATATATTTTATTGTTATTTAGGACCAATCTGAAACAGGCCTTCGATTCTTGTAGGCAGCTTACCTGATGAGCACCTGAGCGACAGTCTTCCCAAGGCGATCAGCGACGGCCTTCAGCTTCGGGTCTTGCATGAGATGGAGCTCGCCGGGCTGAGCCCAGGGCCTGTCGGGGGAGCCCAGCGGCGAGTACGCCGTCAGCTTAATGTCTCGCGCCTGGCAGAACTCTTGCAGTCTCAGTTGGTTCAGGTATGGATGGCACTCGACCTGGACACACATTCGGAGTTTTCATTTTGTTTTTGCACTTTACTATCACTAACCACCATCTCAGATCACTACCGTTCAATGTTTTTTTTAATTTCAAATTTAGTGTTAAAAAATTAAACGCCTGTAACTTTGGTGCAAGCAATCAGGCAGGAAATCTGCCTTCTTTTTTTTGTATTTTGGCATTGAATGTCATTGTGCATAACGGACAAGTTGATGACTGTTTTTCATCTCAATTTACCTAAGAAATACTCCTTCTATTAAAATATTTCATGAATCAGCCCCAATACTTCGATATAATTTATATAATCTTCTTGAGAACTAAGGAAATAGATCTATATTATTATTTGGGACCTCAACGGTTTAATTAAGAAATAATAGACAATTTAGGCGTTTAATCACTATCAGTTCTCCTCTTTTATACTACAACAATAATATAATTAATTATTAATGATAGACACAATTATTGTGTCTGATGATTGAAAACTTAGGTTGCAGAACAATATATGAATAAAAATTATGATTGAAATTGATTCAAGTATCAACAGCCCATATCAAAACTTCTATGAAAACTATTATCAAACTTAGTAGAACCTGTTATTTTCTTTATCAAGATATTGTAAAGTAATAAACTATAATGAGAAACTACTACAAAGCTCTACTTCAAACCAAATTAAATTTAATCAGAAATGTCAGCGGAATTCTGAATATAAACCTGTTATGGGTTGAGTTTCAAAGAATTTAACCTCAATATTTCTTGTTAAATATTAAAGTCCTAAATTCTACCTGATTGACAACAGGCTTGATGGTGGCCACTTTGAGTAGCCGGTCAATCTGTTGAGAGTTGAAGTTGGAGATGCCGATGCTGCGAGCGAGGCCTTCGCCCACCAGCGGCTCCATGGCCTTCCACGTGTCCACGTAGTCCACGTCTGAGAACTGAATTTTGCCTGTCTCATCCGCTGGGAAGAGCTCCCCACCTTCCTGGAAAGAGAATTAACTGGAAAATGCTGTGCTACTGCATCTAGGGGACATCAGGAAAACCGAAAAAATCAAAACGCCAAGTGTGTCTGTCTATCACCTCTCATGAGTGAAGAGTTAAACTTTTAGTCCAAAAAGTGAATCCTCGAATAATAATACTTAATATTCGTACGTGAAGCATTTACCTTGTAGGCGTGAGGCCAGTGCACCAGATATAAGTCAACATATTTCAGCTGCAGGTTCCCCAGGGTCTCGAGAAGGGCTTTCTTCACCAGATCTGGACGGTGGAACGTGTTCCATAGCTTCGATGTGATGAAGAGGTCCTCTCTAATAACAATTATATAATTGGCTAATGGTTAATTTGGACACACCACCCCACTTTCACATTCACACCACACACACTCACATGACACTTCGCTTCTTTTGTATTTAGTCTGTTTTTTTAAATATTGTAACCCTATTTTGGCTTTAGTTATAGCATTTAAATTTTTTACTATATGTTTAGTAACGCTGTTTGGGTTAGTAAATAAATAAATAAGTTATTATTCATATGGCCCAAAAATCAATATGGTTTCGGGTTCGACTTAAACTAGAGCTCAGCTATAATTTTTTTATTATGTCCGACATTTCCTTGCATGGCATTTGTGTACCTTCGTTTAATTGTCGTCTTGTTACTCACTTTGTATTTAACTAATGTTCAGATTATAAAATTCTTTAGTCAAGAGTGATGAACGTATTGATATATATATATATGTATTATAATAACATTATTTCAGACCAGAGATCCATATAAATAGGTTAAGGTATATATATCATTTTATACTAGCTGATCCGGCAAACGTTGTTTTGCCATAAATGTGATTTGTAGCAATCATTTTTTTAGTTCAATAAAAATAATTATCAGCTTTAAGTGTGCGGGGATATGTTTAAAATCGCAAGCGTTTTAAACAATAAAACTATGCTTTATTTAGGTTACTAAATTTAGCTTAAAATAGCACGTTAGTCGGTTTACCATAGCAGTGCTATATTTTGATTACTTACTCAATCCAGTCGAAAAGTATCGACATCTGTTAGAATGTTTTGAAGTTAACCGATAATCGTGACTGTCAATGAATTATAATATAAAAAATTAAAATTAAAATTATAATAGACAAATAATTTGCAATAAAATAAAATTGCGACTATAATTAAAGATCTCACGGTGTGCCAATTTAATTTAAAATCAGTTAAATAGTTTAGAAGTCCATCGCGGACAAACATCGTGACAGGAGATTTATATATATTAAGATATATATATAGTTCGCACCAGTGTTTACAAATTTATGAAAATGATTGTGGAGGCCCTAATTAACTCTTAGTAAGGTCAGAGCTTCCATGTTTAACATTTCATTTGGGTACACTTTCTTTGCTTATTTTTGTGTTCGAGCTGATAGCTTAACTTTTTTAGCAACTGTGTGCCCACCTTTAAGTTAGATGTACAAATAAATATTAAGTATATATTGGAATTAATAATTGTACATTTCGTTGGTAGGTCATAATAAATAAATTTCACACATTCTTAAGCAAAGATATTTTCTGTAATATTTAAATTTAACGTCTTTAATATAACCTAATTATATAATTGTAAATATAAATTATTATTATCGTTATAGTGAGGATGCCTGCCCATCCGGTATTCATTTCTGATGTTGTGATGGACACAAAAGAATATCCTAAAATAAATAAATAAACCTAAGAAATATTTATTCTTAAATCTTACCGTTTGACAACTCCCTCTTGGATTTTGGCGGCAATCGCGTCACCCACCTCCTTTTCATTTCCATAGACGTACGCGCAGTCTATATGTCTATAACCGATGTCTATGGCTGCTTTGACGGCTGTCTCTACCTCGCCCGGTTTCGACTGTAACCATAAGAGATACATTTTTACTAAGTTTTAAAAATGGCGTATTTACACGTTTTTTGTTAATTATCCAGATTAGATCATGAGGAATGACTGAATTATTTATATATCAATGATCATGAGTATTTATGAATACTGGGGCACAAACCCTGGACCTTTATATATTTTACATTATTTTTTTCCAACCTTTCGCGTACTTTACAGCGTGCGTGGTCACGGTATAATTTTTTTAAATAACGTAAAATATATTTAAATTTTTCAAAAATCACTTAAATCCGTTAATAAAGTGTTTTGCCTTAGAATAACAAACATCACCACTAATAATATTGAGTTTCAACTTGAGATTCCGAGGATAACTTGTCATCATAAGATAAACAAGATAATAAACAAGGCTTATCTATGGAATAAATAAATATCTATTTTATTGATAAAATCTTGCTAATATATTGTTCAAAGATAACTTATCTCTCTTATAGACATTTAAACGTCTATAGGATTATAAATTTAACCTTGTATGTTACACAATATTATAGGATATTGAACCATATTTAAATGTTTTTTTTTATATACGAACCAATAAACATTAATTTAGAACGTAGACCATATAATCTAGTATGCACTCAGAATCACAGCATGAAATGGAGTACGTATATACATAAACATGTTGGTATGTACATAAGCAGGCATTTTCGCTTTGTAATTTATTAGCAGATTATTTATTATGAGACACAAAAGACGCAAACGAACAGGCGGGTCACTTAGAATAGTGCTAACCTGCAACGCCAGGCTCACAGGTGTGTTGCCGGCGTTTAAGGATACGCTCTTTTTTTAGCTGGTTTCACAAATAGTACGCGGCAGAAAGCGCCATAAAAACCGCTCTGTTGTGGAACGTCGATATGCTGACACCGAGAATTCCAATACCGACTGAGGCTTTTAAGGGAGTGTCTTCGAATTAGAGGGATACGACAAGGTTCTTTTTGGCGGTAAACGCAAGTTTCAATTTATTAACATATTTTGTCAATTGTCAAAAATATCAAGTTAAGCCTGCCAAAGTCATAAACGTTATTTATATATCTTATGGCCATTATGGCCAAAATATTTAAAAAAAATATTATTTTAAGACATTTTTAAATAGTGTCGCTAAGGTATTTTAACAGCTCGTATAATAGGCGCTAATTAATAAACATAGAATGCGCCAACGACATCGTTATTTCAAATGTACATTTGAATAATTAATTGATTCCGATTAAAAATAGATACTTACATTGCTTCTATATATATATACATACTACATATTTATTTATTTCATTACAGTCCATTACCTTAACCTAAACTATAATATCAATAATATATATATATATATATATATATATATATATATATATATATATACATTTATATGCATACACGCTGTACGGCTATCTATTACCGCGGTTGGAGCAGCCGCGATCTAATATTCAATAAATCTCACCAAATATATTACGTTTTTTATATTTATAAGATACTGTATAATAACTTCATATGCAACTATTTTTAACATCTTTTCAAAATCTTTGCTGAGAATATCGAGCATTGGTTTTACTTATTAGTAACAAAAAGTTAATACATAAAAAGCCTGTATGAAATGAATAAACGAGCATGTTTCTAACAGAAACCTGTCCCCATTAGCAAGTATAAATTGATTAATCCGCTCAGATATGCTAATTGAACAAGTATGTAAAAAATGTGAATGATGTAACTATAGCACCATAATGAATTATTTATATAGATAGATATTGTAGTCATCATAAAAAAGCGATAAAGGCTTACTGGTATGTGTATTGAGTTGTAAGGTCTACAGAGTAATTTATTATGCAATAGTACTAATATAATTAAAATTTAGTACAATAATTAATATCTTGAGAAAATTATGATGACGCACATTACAGTGTATATACACTGTATCGCATGTGACAATAAACCAGGAGATGTCCAAATTTTTCTTCTATTTACACAAAAACCTGTGATGGTATTAAAAAAACTATTCATCAACCAAACAATATCACAAGATTGTTACAGCCAACATTGTTAAATAGATCATAAAGTCGTCTATCTTTTGAAGTTATATAAAGTTATAAAACTTATATATCTTTTATTTTATATATATTAAAAACAAGTGTGTGTTAAACATGCACACAAAAGCATATCATAATCATTCCGTTTTTTATTATATTTGTTGATATATACAAATATATATAAATATATTGTCTTTAAAAATTTCAACTGTTTAAAGATTGTTTTATATATATTATCTTTATTAGGTTAAACTACTTATCAATGGTTCAAATTTAAAAATTATATTTGTATTTATTTTTCCATTTATCATGAGAAGCTTGATAAGCCTACAACCATCTTATTATCGGAGAGTAGTATGTTTTTTTTATCTAGTGTCACTTATCAAACACTTAAATGTGACAAAGCATTCCTTAGGGCTATGTATGTTTACTGACAAGATATTGGTTTTTACTGTAAAAGCTGTTTTTGCTAGTTTAAGGATAATAAAGAAAAAAATCATACAGTAATAAGCATGAGTATAGTAACCATTTAATAAAAAAAATATAATAGTCATTATTTTACTAACTAATTTATTGTTAGTTAACTATTAAGTTTGAATACAACTTTATGTATTAAAAATAAACTGTTTCGTTTTATTCAGTTTTTAAGGAAGCTTCTTTTTGATTCTTATTAGAAATATACTTTAAATAAGTTCCTATGTTTAATTTCTTATTTGTATAACTAGTTCTCGTTATTATTTTTAACTTCTTAACAAAACAAATTTTAACAATTATTGCATTGTTAAAATTTTTACCTACTAGTGCTTAATAATTTAAAATTAATTAAAGGGTACCTGCCAAGTTCCGAGGCCAAGCATGGGACACTCAAAACCATTTGAAAACTTCACCATAGGGACAGAAGATGCCATTTTTGTAATTTCCACAACTTGACTTCTTGAAATACAGCAATTAATTAGATAAAATCGCAATTGATTGTCCTTCAGAGTTCAGGCTATGTGAATTGTGAATCCTTTGTGTGAATCAATCTAACGAAATTTAATTAATTTGTGCTAATACCGGCTTATTTGACGTTTACCATTTGATGTTGACATTTTAGTTTGACAATCCTAGACGTATTTTGTTCTGACTTCTGAAGAAAAAAGCTTTTACTTACATATATATACTACATATTTTTTAATTAATAGCAATTTTCCATCGGCATAAAAATGTAGGTCGAACTCCTAAAAGAAAGAAATGTAATTGTAAACTAGGTACAACCCCTTTATGATGAATTTTAACCATGAAGTAAAAGTATAAATAAAAAAATGAACTTGTAATTATAAAAAAAATATACAATAATTTTATATAAATGTGTAATCCTTTATTAGTGGAACTTGTTCGCTATAACAAGATGAGTAGGTATTGTTGTGGAGAATAAAACTATTTTATCACATAACAAACCATAATTCAACGAATAACAATTAAGTAATTAAAAAATAAAATATCAAGATATAACGTATACTTATTTTATATTTCCTCTCCGATTTGTTATATCAATGTTGCAATATATTGTATAGCATATATAACTAAGAATTACCACAGACTATTATAACTATGACAGAGCGGAGTAAAAAAGAAAAATGTTGGGAAAACGAGGAAAATTTTCGTTTATTGCGTAATAACGTTCAACGTTTTTTTTTAGTTAAGGTGGGTGAACAGAGTCGAGCGTATACTACCGTATAATACGATAAGACACCATAAAGCTAATTACGATTTTATAAACATACAAGGGTGTCAAAGTTCATTGGAAATTAGTATGATAAATTAATTTATCACAAACTTTAATTTTAATGTTTTATTGGCCTTGAAATATATTTGATTAAAGTGGATGTTCTACGTAAAATTCAAATTTTCTGTAATTCTAATATAAAATCTAGTTAATAATATAAAAAATTACATTGAGATATGTAATTTTTTATATTATTTCTGAACTATTCAATTGTAGTTTGCTATCGCAAATTTAGGGAAGTTATAAGTATGATGCGATTGCGTGTGTTTGGATTTTGGAAGAGTTCAAAATTCACGATGAATCAACCTCTTTGCAATTTTTTTTCAGGTAATTGACTAAAAGGGGATCCTTTAAATTAAAATCGTAATTAAGATTAACTGTGAATATGTGATCGCATACGAAATATACACACAGTTTTTTTTGAGTTCTCGCTAATTATTTTCAAATTTGTTAGTCCATTACAAAGTCCACAATTATAATAATAATTTGTTTTTAATAGAAGAAAAATATATATCAAATAATTACTCATAATAACTACAATACATACCTAGTTACTCATAATTTATTAAATCTATATAAGTAAACTAACCTAAGCAAAAAAAAGAAATTCTCATTCATTCTTCAAAACATCGAAAATTTCGGAGCTAATTCAAATTATAATTATCTCACCTTCCAAGTTCCCAATCCGAGTGCAGGTATTGTTTTTCCATTATTAAACTTCACAACGGGAACTGACGCCATCTTGATGTCACTTAACCGCGCGCCGCGAACTGAATAAAACTTGTTTATCGCCGCCTATCAACCGACTTATGTAAGATTATTATAAAAGTCGGCTTTATAAATGTTTATCATGTAACTGTGAAGTGTTACATGTCTACATTGATAATTATCAGGACCGTATTTAGAGCTCTATAAAGGAGCCCTCAGAACTGACCCGGAAAATATTAAATTTAGACATGACAATACATTTTTTTATAATAAAAGAATCTTATTTGGTTTTATCGTCCCTTATTTATTGCTAAATGCAAATGAAAATACAGAGTGTGCTTACGACCACACAACTGCAGTGAAAATGTAATTTAAATTTATTTGTGTTTTCTTTGGTAAATAAATATTTTTGAATAGGTCGTCTATTTTTATTTTTTTCAGTAATTAGTGTGGTTGGTAATTGTAAAACCGAGACTTATCGCCGATCACAGTTTTCGTAAAGCTTACGTCACGCGTTCGCCAGCTTACAGCCCTAGTCAAGCGTGCGTATAGAAGTTTCACTGCAGAACAATTTATTTAAAAATATAAATTTCTCTAGGTCTAGGGGGCCTCCACTCCCTTGTTGCCCTAAGGCCTCCAGATCTATAATTGAGGCATTGATAAATTTTAAGTTGTTACAAAGAATAATACCTAGCATTGGCAGTTTTAATCATATTATATTAAATTGAAATTGTTAACATTTCCTTGCACCAAAGTTTTTTAGTAGAATTTCTTCGTTCTTTTTTATTTAGCGTGTGTACAAATATTTTTTTCTGTGTCAAGATCAGTTTGATGTCAACATCTTTCATTCTCTTACTCAGCTTTCTTGTTGATTTTTCATTAAAAAATATTTTCTATAGATATATAATTATATACTTATACAGCAATTTTTTAATATTTTAAGTTCTGCATGCTAATTACAGAGGTTTTTTTAACATTTATGGTAAATGCGTCTTAGATCAATATGCTTTTAAAATATGTTTGGTTGTTAGATTCTAATAACAAAAGATCCCATACACTACAAGCACCTGAATTTTATATCTTCAAATTGCCAATAAAATGAATAAAACAATAAATGTTTAAGTTTTTTTATTGGAATAAAGTATATCTAAATAAATTATTAATCGTACATCAAATTATGCATTTTTAACCGACTGCGACCCGAAGTAGGGGTTTACAATGGCTAGAAAATTGAGAAGCTGACTTACATGTGCAGATAATATATCAACTTAAGAGTTAGACATAACTTGTTTTAGATAAAAGCATTTGTTCTTATTCCTAATAAAAGTTAACTAACCATAATCTGATTTTGTTCTTGTGAACATAGCACTGGTATAATTAATATTTATATTCACTAGTTTAAACTGAAATAAAACAACTTCAAAAAACTCCAGTTAGTAGTTACAAAAAACAGTTTTATCCAAGTTTTAATCCAAGCAAAAAATATCATTTAGAGAGACATAAAATTCTCAGCATTACAGAGAAGCCTGAGAAGAGTATTGGAATATATTAAAACAACAACATAATTCGATTCTTTACTTATATACATACAGCGAGTACATAATCGTACTGACATCATACGATATCGTACGTGCGATTTTAAAGCATTTAGAATGTCTTGCGATGAACGGCGCGGTGTCCTTCCTCGTCATACTCCCGCTTCGACACCCACATCTTTCTAAACGTATCGAGCGACGCGAGAATCGAACCCCCGATCCATGTCGAATAAAGACGCTCTTGGGGTGCTGAGATCTGAAAAAATATCGTTTGTATGTAGAACTTTAAGAAAATCCTTCATCAAAAGGCGGCAACGCAATTGAGAGTGTTAATCTTTACTGTGACTTAACAAAACATGAACCTCCTGCCCGCTCTAGCTTTTTTATAAAAAGATAACCTAGTTTAAGAGTGGACGTATGTATGTAAGTAAGAACTGAGGACTCAATGAACTCATTGAGTCCTCAGTTCATTTCTCACCTAATACAGTGCAACCTCGATATAACAAATCGGAGGGGAACAAGAAAATATTCGTAATATCAAGTAATTCGTTGAACTGAGGTTTGTTATGTTGATGTTAGATTGGTCTAAAATTCGTTATAGAGGTCTTTTCAAACAAAAGCGTGTCGAAACATGTCGAGACATGAATCACATTATAAGATTAAGAGTTATATTATTGGGGGAAACTTTATATAAAGGTTTTGGGTTGGCAAATTCGTTAATTAGAGGTATGAATACTTTTTCTTGATAGTTGAAAATTCGTTATAAAGAGATTGTACGCAAACAATGTTCGCAATGTAAAGGTATATTTTATATCGACTCTTATGGACAATTCAAGGGGCTTACGAAGAATTTGTTAAATCGAGGAAGTCGTTATATTGAGGTACGTTATATTAAGGTTGCACTGTATGTATTTCAGGTAGAAAACAATTCTAAAATTATCATTGCCATAAAACATCTCAAGTTTTCAAAGCATTATATAAGGACACATTTCACTTACAAACATACAGACATAATGATATTTATAAACTCATATAAGTGTATTTGTTTGTAATATAAAAAAACATACCCTTATCTTCATATCCTTGGGTGCCAGCCGCCTTATTTCAGCCAGCAATCGATCCCCGAACCCTCGGAATAACGTAGAACCACCACTAAGTACTATATTCTGGTATAACACCTTCCGCAAATCCATATCAGATTTCTGTATCGCGAACATAAGTACTTCATGAAGACCTAGAAAAACATCCCTCATATTTAAAGATTACATTTTGTAATACAAAAATATATATAACTAGCAGACCCAGCAAACGTTGTTTTGCCATAAATGTAAAATTCTAGCAATCATTTTTAGTTAAATAAAAATAATTATCAGCGTTAAGTTTGCGGGGATATATTTAGAATCGAAAGCGTTTTAAACAATAAAAGCATGCTTTATTTAGGTTAGTAAATTAATCTTTATTTAAGTAACAATTTATTTTAATGTCAAAGTAAAAAAAATAATACTTGCAAAAAGAATTTCAGTTTTAAATTAATAAATAAAAAATAGCGGATGATCGTAGAGGGGTAAAAATTTAGGGTTGTATGTATTTTTGTATGCTACTTATATCATAGAAAAATAAATATTTGAGAAATTTTGTCAAAAAAAAATTTAGGGGTGGGCACCCTTAACAAACATGGGGATGAAAATAGATGTTAGCCGATTCTCAGACTTACTGAATACACATATAAAATTGCATAAAAATCGGTCGAGCAGTTTCGGAGGATTTCAATGACGTATCCCGTGGCACGAGAATTTTATATTAAGATTATCTTATTCAATGAACAGTTGAATATATTTAGTGATACATTAGAGGAATTTAAGAAACAAAATAGGATCATATTTTGTTGTCTGTCTTGAAGGTCAAATATTAAAAAAACTTTAAGAAATTTTCTGTGTATTTTCTATTTTGAATTTTATTATGCCTTCACTGTATTTGCAATGGTTTGAGTTCACATGCAGTTGGATATATTATTACAAGTTTAAAAATATAAACTAGGTTAGCTGTATAAATAAATAAAAATAAAATTATAACAATACAAACAATATAAAAGCTGCAAACAATAAATAAACAAAAACTTAAGGTTATGAAAAAGAAGCATTTTTCCTTAAGCCTAAACGACGGTTTAGGCTTAAGGAAATACAAAGGCTTAGTTACAAAAAAATTATTACCTTCACACTCTTCGCCGATGAGGTCTGGTCTAAACAACACTTCTGGTGCTCTGAATTTTGCTGGGCCAATCTGAAATCAATTTTATGAAAATCTTCAAATAAGAATGTTCAGCCACAATTCTAGCCGTTTCCACATTTTTCAATCCGCACTCTTATAATCCATATAATATTAGTCTATTTAAATGGACTTCCTTCTAATAACAAGAAACCTATCAAAATAATTAATTATAATAATTAATTTGGACTCAAATTATTATTAATTTCAGCCCAGTTCTCTGAGATAAGCGAGATCAACCAACTCTTTAGCTATTTTAATATTACTATTAATCAATAATACCTCTAACTGTGTGCCATCGGGTAATGTATATTGAGTCCTCTCTGAATCCATAGTTTCCTCTTTCAGTGGATTTGGAGAGAGATAGCAAGCTCTCTCCTTGATCGCTTTAACAATTTCCAGTTCCGCTGAAGTCCGGAGATTCACACCCTCTTTGCGTAAGAGTAACCTGAAATTCAATTTAATAACGTTTTACAGCAAATCCTATAAGTTTAAAGCAATTTATAGACATATTGAAAAGAATTTGTCTAATTCAAGTAAAATATTTACTATTACTAAATTTAAACCAGCAATTTTAACCACTATTTTTAAATTTAAACCATACAAAAAACCAAGCTAACAGTAGTTTTTTTATTTAAAATACAATAGACATATTCATGAGTAACATATAATGGTATTACACAAAATGCTATGAGAAAATTAAGTTCTGTAAATTTTGAATAGAATTTGCAAGAGGGGGTACAGAGCACTGGTTTCAAAAAAGAACTATACAGTATTCTTAATCTACAAATAAATCTTACCTAAGATATCGTGTAACATCTCGTCCAGCCACATCCACTCTCATAATACTGTGAGGCATTGCAAACCCTTCATAAATAGGTACCGAGTGTGTCACACCATCACCTGAGTCAAGTACCACACCCGTTGTGCGGCCAGTTGCATACCTAAAAATTTAGGATTTGAAATTTTCAATCTTTGAGACATTAAAGTCACTTCAATGTTTCAAATGTTCAGTTTGTCCAAATTTAAATTCTCAAGTCCCATTAAAAATCTAATATCAAAAAAATTGTCTTTCAGACACATATAATTTTTGTGCATGAATCCTATAAATAATTATGAATCCTCCAATTGGTAGTTTAACACTTCTGAGTAAGAATGTCTACCCTCTCTTATAAATTAAAATTTTACTAAAACTTCAATTTAAAATATTTAAGTATAATCTTTTATATAACCTACTAAATGGACAATACAAACAGAATTTTTCTAATCATATTTTGAAGCTGAGTATCATATCAAAAGATAATAAGAAATAAAACTCACAGACTAAGTACAGCTTGCATAGAGAGGAAAAGTGCTGGCACATTGAATGTTTCAAAGAAGACTTCTGCTGCCTTTTCTCTATTCCGCCGCGGATTTAATGGTGCTTCTGTAAGTAACACTGGATGCTCCTCTGAGAATGTAGATAGTTGGTCCTGGAAAGTTCAACAAATTATGTAAAAGGGGGGAATTTTTCTGAGTATGAGTTGCTATCAATTACTAAATATATATTTATCTATCTATACTGTATAAAACAGATATAATCATAACCTTTATATAATATAAAAGTATTCAAAGAAGTATCCAGCTGGATTCAAATGAAAATTTAAATGGCACCATTGTATTTTGATAAGTGTATATTTCTTGATAAAATCCTTAGCTTTAGAAGAAAAACAATGGTGGCGATTCTGATGTACACACTCTAAACTAAAAATCTCTAAATTTAGCTTTAGACCTGTCAAACAGTTTAAGAGAGCATAACCTATTCTGTATATCTTTAAATTGATAGCAATAAGGTTTAAATTGTCAATGTAGAAACATATAGTTACACACGTTTGACAGGTCTAAATCTAAATTTAGAGATTTTTAGTTTTAGAGGTGTACATCAGAATCGCCACCAATATGTATTATTACACCATTGCATAGTATATATTAATATCAGGACATATTTTTACATACAGTCTGCAAGCTCCAAAGAAATCTATAAATATTAGCTTTAATTAAATGTGTGTATACATATTTATAATTTCTAGACCTAGACAGTATAAATTAAAAGTCTGTGGTTAGCCTCTTAAAGGTCAACAGCCTGAATAAGGCTACATTATAATTAAAAAAAATATAAAACAAATCATGGCAATCTGATACACAGACACAAACTGCCAACAGTGATACATATATATTCAATTAATATGTACAGTATTTTTATGTAAATTAAAAAGCCAAAAAAAAAAAAATATTGAAGTATAGGATGTCTCCACTTACCTTACTATAAATGTAATTCCACACTTTCTCCATATCATTCCAATCTGTAACAATACCATGTTCCATTGGGTATTTAATACTCAATAGACCTCTGTGTTCCTCAGCACGTGGCCCAACAAACAACTCTCCTTCTAATGCACCAGCCATCACCCTGATATGTTTTGGACGACCGATACTGCAAGAAGATTTTTATTTCTATAATTTTTCTGGATTAATCTGTATTCTATAATATTTATAATCTTTTTTTTAAGTTGTTATTAATTATTTAATAAATTGTGTACAATTTATATCAATGAAATTCTCCATGTACACACAAAACTAAATCTACATTAAATAGTCAACTTTTGTTTTTATTTTGTAACTTTAACTTTCAACCTACTTAGAAGTTTGCGAAAATCTTTATTATGCACAGAAAACTACTTACTAGTTTGGAAACCTGCATTTCGGTATTTGATCACCAGCAAAACCAGCTTTAATTACACCAGAACCCTGAAATATGCAAATTAAATATGACTGAAGACTCCATAAAGAGAATCAATACTAGAACAAAGAGTCACAATTGTCTGTCAAAACAATATGAAAAACTAAAGTATCAGAAGAAAAACTCGAATTAATTTTTTTATTTAAATCATTTAAGCGAAATGGTTGAATGTTTAATAATTTTTAACTGTAAATGGACATTAAGTACGTGGGTCGAGACGGCATAAAAATGAGCGAATACAACAATATTATTACATTATCTATTACGACGGGCTGATTAAATATAACATCATTAAGCTCCATGTTTCCCAGATGATGTGCAATTTTAATAAATATAGTATTAAATAATTTTTGTAAATTTTACACATCCACTCGGTTAAAGATTAGATGACATCACAATCACAACGCAAAGTACAGACGTCAGTACAGACAACAATTGACTCCTGTCCATAGACCACTTTCTACACGTCTACGGCCTGCATGTCCTCCATAGGAAAACATATAGTCCGGTCAAATTAGACGAAAAAAATAAGAGTAAAGTTACATAAATTCCCACCAAGCTGAAAATCGGTAAGATTGCTTAAAATATCATTAAAAACAAAACTTTAAAGTTCCCCATCTTTCCCCTGTAAGGAAAAAATGTTATTCAAGGTCAAAGGTCAAAAAAATGAGTTTTTCGCGATTTTCAGCAAAACGGTAAGTTTTATCATAAAAATACCTTAGACAAAAATTGTAGATTATAAAATTATCTACAAAAACTAAATTAATACTTTTTTTTCTACGAGCCACCGTTTTTGAGATATAACGATTCAAAAAGTTGTAAAAGTTGTAATCGTCATAATATGCACACGTTTCCTCGCCACCTATGAGGTAGTGTACTTGGCGCGTTTTATTTTTACGTGGTTTCCCCAGTAGGCCTATTCCACCGGTCAGTTTTAATCCTGTTGTATTTGAAACTATTGAAAAATAATGGATTTTAGCAGAGATTGAAAAAATAAAGGCAATTTAAGTTAAAAAAAATGTAGTGAAATTTAATCGTCCGAGTCGTAACTGTCAAATTCTTTTTCTTGTTCTTCTTCTTGATCTTCTTGTTCTTGTTCGTCTTGTTCTTGTTCTTCTTCATCTTCATCCTGAGTGCATGTAAACTGCGTTAATAGCGATGTATCGCATGTTGCCTCGTTGGAATCAAACGGATCCTCTTCTGTTGGTGATTCAATATTAGAACACGACCGGCCTTGACAATGCGTACATGCGGGAGAACAAAACAATCCGACTTTTTTGCAACCACATTTAGCACTGCATCCCTTTTTGCAGTTGCAAAAAATCGAGTTCAAAAGTTTTTCTGGCGCAGGTGGAAGTAAAGTATGCACTGGTTCCAATAAATTGTTGACCAACTTCCAACCCCAGTCTGTAGGGACTAGCTGATAACCAAGCCACACTTGAACTTGGTAATACACACACGCAATAAGTACACTTGGTACACGCAATAAGTGGCTGTGATACGACATCTGCATTTTACAGGAGGGGAAAAATAACAGTTTTCAAACTATTTGAGAAACAAAATTTAATTGAATGTGCTGAAGTTTTTAAAAATAGTAATTCTACTCGACAAGAAATTATTACCAACGGCATTCGCTTTCTTCTTTCTATGTACGGAGCTCCTAAAAAAACTACCTGCTTAGATAAGTTTAGATATGCATGTTTCGTTAGAAACACCAAAAGTAAAAAACAAGTAAAAAAAGTCGAAATGTGCAAAAAAGTCGGATTGTTTTGTTCTCCCGCATGTACGCATTGTCAAGGCCGGTCGTGTTCTAATATTGAATCACCAACAGAAGAGGATCCGTTTGATTCCAACGTGGCAACATGCGATACATCGCTATTAACGCAGTTTACATGCACTCAGGATGAAGATGAAGAAGAACAAGAACAAGACGAACAAGAACAAGAAGATCAAGAAGAAGAACAAGAAAAAGAATTTGACAGTTACGACTCGGACGATTAAATTTCACTACATTTTTTTTAACTTAAATTGCCTTTATTTTTTCAATCTCTGCTAAAATCCATTATTTTTCAATAGTTTCAAATAAAACAGGATTAAAACTGACCGGTGGAATAGGCCTACTGGGGAAACCACGTAAAAATAAAACGCGCCAAGTACACTACCTCATAGGTGGCGAGGAAACGTGTACATATTATGACGATTACAACTTTTACAACTTTTTGAATCGTTATATCTCAAAAACGGTGGCTCGTAGAAAAAAAAGTATTAATTTAGTTTTTGTAGATAATTTTATAATCTACAATTTTTGTCTAAGGTATTTTTATGATAAAACTTACCGTTTTGCTGAAAATCGCGAAAAACTCATTTTTTTGACCTTTGACCTTGAATAACATTTTTTCCTTACAGGGGAAAGATGGGGAACTTTCAAGTTTTGTTTTTAATGATATTTTAAGCAATCTTACCGATTTTCAGCTTGGTGGGAATTTATGTAACTTCGAATGTCTAAATTGACCGGACTAATATAGATAGAAACATACGAAAAAAACTATGGAGTAGAACAACTTTATATTTGAAAATATTTTTAAATATACTTACTAAATATACTACTATAATTATATTTACTTTATAATTGCAAAATCATCTATTATATTAAGAGAAGTCAAATATAAAAGAAGCTGTAGTTTTCAAGGAGATTTCCCTTGTAGCTAGCCTTTATAGTCACGTTATCTATAAATGGTTATTTTATCTTATATTCTTATGTACAATCAGACCATGTGCGACCACCTTTATTGATGATTCTGTTCTTTGATCTGTGAATGTAAATAAAAACATTAAACAAGTCATCCAGCCGCCTTTCCAGTATGCCCATCGATTTTTAAAATTGTTTGTAAAAGTATTATAAATTAAAGTAATGAAGAAATGATTTCAAAATCATTTTTATTCCTTTTCTTAATAACGATAGTTAAACAAGAATCGCAGGATGTTTGCGAGGTTGGATATCAGAGCTGCCAGAAGGATGTTTATAATGAAAAATACATATTTTACGATGTGAACCCACCGGAGGGCTTTAACTTACGTCGCGATGTTTACATGAGATTTGCTATTATGCTGACCGAAGCTCAAAAACTTGGTAGACGGCGAAATTGGAGGTTAGTATTACCTCCTTGGTATAATTTATACCACTGGAAATCGGTTACTCCAAAAAGTGTTCCACTACCATGGGGCAGTTTCTTCGAACTTAAATCCCTGCAGTCATTTTCTCCAGTTATCGAATTATATGATTTATTTGATAAACTCAAACAAGAGCCCCTTATTATCGATCGTATTTATGTCTTACATAATTTTGTTGATGCATTCGAAAATGGGGAATTTGTGGAAAAATGGGAAGTCAGATCAGATTGTAGTTATGATGGCTTCTGGGGTTATAATAATATCACTGCAAAAGAACTTGTTTGTATAAATTTTCAAGGTAAAATTTCTCAATTATGGGAGTTAATAGCACTCCACCCACATGACAAATACATTATGTTTGCTCATGGAGAAATAGCTTTACATGATACTTATGGAACAAAAACTTATTGGGATTGCAGAAGAAGCATGCATTTCAGTAATGAACTAATTCAAAAAGCAGGAGAATTTGTTTCTAAGTACTTACAATGCAATACAAAAAATTGCAACAACTACATTAGTATTCATTGGAGAAGGCAGGACTTTGCTCGTTATCGTAAAAAAGATGTACCATCTATCAAGGGAACAGCTCGACAAATAGATAAAGCAGTGAAAAACTTTAATTCATACATACACAATGTATACATTGCAACCGATTCTGCCATGTCTTCTCTAAGAGAGTTGGAAACGGAGCTAACTCAGTTAGGTTATTCTGTTTACTACTACATCCCATCAAAAGCAGATATAGAGAAATTTAAAGACGGGGGAGTAGCAATTATTGATCAAATTATTTGTTCCTATGCAGCATATTTTATTGGTACACATGAGAGTACATTTTCATTGAGGATCCAAGAGGAGAGAGAAATCTTAGGGCATGACAGCAGCACAACATTTAATAGACTATGTCCAGATACAGGACGTTGTGAGAGACCATCTAAGTGGACAATAGTTCATTAATAACTAATAAGATTTTGTAGATCAATGGAAAATAGAATAAGTTATGATTTCTAGTTGTAAAAAATAAGCATATTATGCCATAATATTACCAAAGAATGTTACGTAATTCAATAAATATAAGAAACTATTTTAAGATGTTAAAAAATTAACGAATGAAGTCGGTGGAGCTTTTTGTAATTTAGAAAATGAAATTTCAATAAAAAAAATTGCAATATTTCATCTGTGTTTTATTTTTTGAGATTACCTA
Source organism: Pontia daplidice (assembly GCA_963693355.1). Lineage (NCBI taxonomy): Eukaryota > Metazoa > Arthropoda > Insecta > Lepidoptera > Pieridae > Pontia > Pontia daplidice. The sequence goes on along the minus strand of CAVNZL010000016.1, from coordinate 995,664 downwards.
TATTACTGCATAGCCTACATAAATTGAACATTAATTTAATTAATAAAAATAAGTAAGTCTGCAATATCTTTGAAAATATTAAAAAATTCTTCCGTTACTTTGATATTTTTCGTTGTTGAACACAACGTACGCTGTGATAAATTACTGTAATAATGTTTGAAAAGATCTTTTTATTCATTATTTGCATTATTAGATACATCAATAATTAATCTGTTTGATTCTAAAACCAAGAAAATAGGCTGTTGGTATGAGAAATAAGATACATATATTTTCGAATTTAAATTACACAGATTGGCTATGAACGAAAGAAAATATCCCCCACTCAACTCTATCGCCTCGCCTTTAACTTCACGCCGTTTACTTAGTGGATTTTATTCTGTAAATTTCGTATATATATATATATATGGATGATACCATTATCCATATATATATGACCCCATTTTCAGGAAACAATGTAAGAAGAGAAATAGAGCACGTCCAGATTTTTTATTTCTCCATCTGTTTGTTAAGGCAAACATAGAAAGTCCGAGAAGAACCTTGACAAACCGATAACCCAAGAAGAACCGATAAAATTCGGAAATAATTGATGTCATCTAAATTCTAAACCCAGATGTCACCCAGTTATAGCTCTAGCTAGTTATAGCTTATCCGATTTGTAGAAGGGGAATCAAGGGATGACGAGACAAGCTTAAGTTCCAAAAATCCCCAGCCGAGGACTGAAGGGATACTTTAATGCAGATCGAGAAGGTAATGTTAATCCCAAGAATTGTTGTGGCACATCAAAGCAGCCTTGAGACGTTGGTGTAACGGTGTAAGCGTACATGGATTATCATCCACTCGAAGTACGAACGCGTTTAGTTCCGCAATGATGGTTTTGCCGAATCAAACAATACAGTCGTTTCCACTATTGCCATGCTTCCGGCCAACTGTTAAATGTCTAGTGCAGTTAAACCGTATTTGAAAGAGGTTCGATGATGTCTGTGTGATGTGTCATGATGTGGGCAAGGCGGAAACGTTGATTCGGATTAGAAGTGTTAAGGGGTGTAATGGTTCGCTTAGTGACGTACGTTGTCAGGTAATACAAAATCGCGCCCAATCTCGACAATCTTTGTTCCTGTATCACCTAGTCCATACAAATCTGTCATCTAGCAATTGTACGAATAACTGCAGACCCGGGGTGTCTGAGGTTATGGAGTTTATTGAAAAATGGCTGACAAAAGGATGGTGTCAAATAATAATGAGCTTGTTTGCTTAAGGTGTTAAGGGAAGGAATATGTTCCGTCGACAACGACCTTGCTGTTTCGATTCGCCAGAAAACTGGAGAATGAGATCCAATTGCACAATTTCTCGGGGAGACGTAGAAGGCTTTCGCAATGTCCTAACTAACTATCAATGTATAATATATCAGTATAACTCCCCCTTTGAGTCAATTGCTTCGATCCATTTATCATTTATCTATAAGGCCGTAAGACTGTCACTAATCAGCTGGTGATTCTCTAGATACCCCAATAGCTGGCTATTAATAGTAGTTTCTTCATTATTTTAATTGTTGTCCAGTACGACGAAGTATGTACGGAGTCTTCAGTTTAGTGTCATAAGGTGGTGGGTGTAAGTATCATTTTTGTGCGGAAACGTAAATTACTCTAAGAATCACGATTCGTAAAGTTGCATCTTATTCTCCCGCTTACTTGTTTCTATCTCTTTTTTTGTAGGATTTAATGGCCTGGTAACGACTTGTTTCTATCTGGAAAACAACCACAGACTATGTAGTGTGGGACAGAGCGCGACAGACATTATGCGGATTTTCTAACAATTCTAGATTTAGAAACGGTAATGGGTTCCATTTGTGAGGCAAGAATAAAAATAATTATAATAATTCACTACTAATAATATGTAGTTAAAGTTATTTAAAGATACGGTTAAAAGTATTGTGCTACACGATAGTAATAAAATCGATATCTTTCTACAGATCATTTACTGTTCTGTCAGTTGTCACGAATTACGACTGCATGCCGACGGGATTATACAAATGTACTCTATGGTTCTAACAGTGGTAAAAATTAAACATGTATTTTAAAATGTAAATAGAATTTATAATGCTATGTTATACACTTTTGAGACATGTAAGTATTAATTTTTTTAGTATACATTATAAATTGAAATGAAAGTAGTTGAATTTATAAGACTTACATTTAGTAATTCATTCCTATGGGCATTAAATAAAAATACCGGATTATGTGCAAACTCAAAATAATATATTTCCTATTGTGTTTTGGCTGCTACTTAAAATTTGTTTTATTATTATGAAGCATACAATTTTAAATAAAATTAAAGCAATATACTTTTAGATATATTCAGTAAAAACAATAATGTATTTGAAACATAAACATTGGGTGTTACTTTAACATATTCTTTTAACCAATTATTTATGTCTTAAATTAAGCATTATAACATATTGTAGCTCAATAATAATTGCATCTTTTTTATTATATGAATTAAGTAAAACAGGCATAGAAGCCAAAAAAGTGTGTAATAAGTATAAAGGGCTACATCAAAAAAAATAAAAATTATATAGTGCTGTATCTAGGAATGGTATGTATTAAAAATAAAATTATTTATTTTTCATAAGAGAATAATTTCACTTTTACCTTTCAGCTCAAAATAATGCTTTTGCTAGTAATGGAACTAATAGTTACTATAGCAGGATCAGCTTCTACTGGTGAACATAAAAGCAATTAACAATAATTCTCTCTTGGTAAAACAAGCAGAAAATAACATGAAAAGGAACAGGAGCAGGAAGAGACAGAGTAAGTTTATATGTTGAACTTAAGTTTGTAAAAATTTGTTATGCTCCAAGAATTTAGGAAGGAATTCCTATATGAATTTTGTGATGTCAACAGGTAAACAAACCTCATTAATTTATTTTTACTAAATTACCCTTACCCAAAGGGAGTGATAACACCCTTGTGGACACACTGCCCCATGGGGGGTAGCAAAAGTCTGAGAATGTTTTTTAACCACTCATATTTAATCATTTTTATTTGCAGTTTTGAGTAACTTAAAAATATTTTTATATACAACATACGGCTTAGGGCTGCCTTTTATCTCTCTTAACTAGAAAAGTTTGTTATTTGGAAACAATACTGGAGGATTCCTGCAAGTTAAAAAAATGTGCTTGTCCTCTGTTTGAATTTAGTATTCATAAAAAAAAAGATGTTTTCAGATTGGTTTCAGTTTCATTGCATAGTCCACTCAAAGGTAAAAGGTTGTAAAATGGAAATATCTATGGAAAATTTTGTTTGCAATAATTTCCTAGGCTTTGTATTGCCACTTAAGTGCCTTGAGAAGATCACTTCTGTATTTAGTAATGCAGCACCGTGTCTATTACTACTGTACTTACTGTAGAACGCTGGTATTTAAAATGTCATTGTGGGCACACTAGTCTCATTAGCCATTTGAAGGTTGTCCAAAAACCACAATAAGGCAAGAAAATATTGAAGCCCATCGAAGTGCCACGACTAATCCTCGAAGATCGTCATGTACCATTCTGTGAAATAGAGGCATTCGCGGGTATTTCGGAGACCTCTATTCAGAAAATTCTGTATAAAGAACTCCGTATAGAAAAGCATGTCATGAGATCTCTCGCTGGATACGTTTATTTAGGGCCAACATCCACTTAATATGAACGCTTACATGCTTTAAAAACTGGTTCGAACACACAACTCTAATATTAATAATAAGCCAATAATCTATTGAGTTGTCTACACTTATTTTATACGACATAACTTAAAAGGCAGATCTCGTACAGTGGAACATTTTGTTCAGTAATTAGTTATTTATATTGAGAGTTGTGTAAGAATTTTACATATTTTGAATTTGAATTTGTTATGGTGAGGGTAGTTTTAAGAACTTCAATTGTCAGATGTCATTTCGTTAAATTTAACAACAAGTCGCGTGTTTAACTGTTATGGTTATTTAGTTAACGTAAAGTGTAAATTTCGTGGTTTTATATAGCAATTAAACAATATATCTCATCAAAATGGTTAACGGTAAATGTATAAAATCATTTTACTGTACAAAACATCTGTACAACATGTTATTAAAAAATATCAATTCATTTGAACAAGCTTGATTATGAAGTAATTTATGTATAGATAATTGCTCACACTTATAGATAGATTTATCAGTTCCTTATTCTTGGTAATGTCTGTAAACTCATAAACCTAAACTTGGATTAGTTTAGCTTTATAGAGTATACAAATTTATTATTGATTCATACCAAATTTTTGTCATATTCATAATTTACACACTACACATTAATCGACTAAATGTCCTTGGAAAGGATTATACAAGACAATTGAAACAGTTTCCGCTTGTTGGAACATTACTGTTGTTTCTAATGTATTTTATCTAAGATTTCTATTATACAACCTTAAGAAACACAATAATTTTTTTCAATTAAGTTTAGTGAACTACTTAAATAACTACAATAATTTTAATTATCCAACCATAATATGTCAATGAGGACACAAACCGTGACCTATAGGGAAGTTTCTTTTTTAAGATGGCAGTGAGGGACCTCCAGCTAAGAGAATACAAGTGGGATTCACTATAAGTTATCAAGTAAGATATCAAATTTGTATACTGAGTATAAGTTTATGTAAGGAAATTAGGAACTAATTCTGAAAAATAGAATTAAGAAGAGAAAATATCAGTAATAATGAGTTTACACATTTCAATTAGCTTGAGATGCGGGTTTGAAAGTTTTGCTTACTTTTGGGTTGCCTGAACCTTTTCAGGCTTTAACCAGAGCAGCGGATTCGGTATCGTCAGGTGCAAAGTCACCCGTATCAGCCTTGAACGAGCTGGGTATCAAAGTTACATACACTGTGCTAGACTACAGAGGACCGCCTCACTGTCCAAGCTTCACGGTGGCCGTTACTGTAAGTGTGTCTGCTTTTTCTAAATCAGGGCAAACGAGACGGGAAGCCGAAGCGCCCATTTTTGTTTCAGGACCATAATAAATGAGTACGCTATTAAAAAAGATGGTATTTTATATTTTTTTAGTTTGTTTACTAAGTTTTGATAGTAACTAGGTGTTATTAAAACCACCGTCATATTGTTTGCACGTTGGCACAATGGTTACCGTGGCAGACAGCCGACAAAGGCAGGTGCAATCCTAGATGCAATCCCCGGTACAGACAACATTTGTGATGCAGAACTGTTGGCTATGTATTAAAAATCTGTGTAAATAATTGTTTATCAATTGTGCTAGCTGTTATCTGTTAAATAGTGAAAATGTGTCAAAATTTGTAGTAATTTCAATGACACCTCGAAATAAAATCAAGCGTTACTTTGCGGAAATGCAAAAAAACTCTAATAGTCTAATAATCTAACAGCGTCCTGTTCGTAGAGGCAAGTTCCTGATGATGCTCCGGTGTGGGCACGAAACGTGCGTCGAGTGTAGCTAATTAATTGGTCTATTGTCTTATAAAATGTTTGAGACCAGAACTTTTGATACATTTGCATTCTAGGCGGCTGACATGACCTTCAAAGGTCACGGCACGAGCAAGCGCGACGCCAGAGCCAATGCCGCCAAGGTGTGTCTCAACGCGCTGCTGGCGAATGCGGGTCAGATAATGCCGAAAAATAATGATTTAGACTTCACGAATGACCACGTCGTTAACGCGCCGGGTAAGTAGCCAGAAGAAAAAATTAGTAGAAGATCCGAATCTAAATCGATCTTCACCGGGTTGATAAAAGAATCAAACTTATTTAATGTTGTATATTAGAAAATATATAAAAAGTGGGTTGACGACAAAAATCCTGGACAGAATATTTAAAAAAAATATATTTTCATAAGATGTTGCATGATAATAGTAAAATTTTATACTGGACTTAAAGTATAGAACATATAGAATGTGCAAACGAAGGGTTGACTATTATTTACCTGGACTTCCGACCTCATACGAGGTGGGTCGACGAAATTATAAAGATAGCAGGCGAAAGGTTGACAACAGCAAAAGATAAAAAGATCTGGTATTAATATTGTCTTTTATTAACATAACTGTTATTCATTTAAAGAAAAAAACACTTTATTAACGGATTTATATATTTAATTATATTTACATTACGGTAGACTGAAGACAAAAGGTATTAATTGTCAAAATAAATGTCCCAGCTGCAGAGAAGTGTTGTATGTTGTATCAGAAAAATAGTTGACTAAAACTAAAAATGTTGTCTAAAAAATTTAAGGGTGGACTACCCTTAACATTTAGTTAGATTAAAAATAGATGTTGGCCGATTCTCAGACCTACTCAATACGCTCACAAAGTTTCATGAGAATCGACCAAGCCGTTTCGGAGGAGTTCAAGTTCGAACCCCGTGACACGAGAAATTTATATATGAGCTTTGTTGACATATCTAATGTCGACAAAATTTTCAGCTTACATATATCAATAGTTTTTCCTGTTTCAGTGTCTAAATTCGAGCTTCCACTAAAACCAAGCGGCCAAGAGGAATCGAGCATTTTGCAGCAATCGATTAATGTATTGCCCGTTGCAGAAAATGGCGGTAAGATTTTGACAACTGTCAGGGGCTGGCGCGAATTGTGTGTCGCGGACGCCATCTTAACTATCTTAATATATATAAATCTCCTGTCACGATATTTGTCAGCGATGGACTCCTAAACTATTTAACCGATTCTAAATTAAATTGGCACACCGCGAGCAGCCTGGTCCAACTTAAGAGATAGGATAGCTTAAATCTTTAATTATAGTCGCAATTTTATTTTATTGCAAATTATTTGTCTACAATTAATTGACAGTCACAATTATCTGTTAACTCCAAAATACTCTAACAGATGTCAATACTTTTCGACTGGATTGAGTAATTAATCAATAGATGGCACTGCTATGGTAAACCGACAAACGTGTCATATAAAGATTAATCTATTAACCTAAATAAAGCATACTTTTATTGTTTAAAACGCTTTCGATTATAAACATATCCTCGCACACTTAAAGCTGATAATTATATTTATTGAACTAAAAAATTATTTCTAGAAATCACATTTATGGCAATACAACGTTTGTCGTGTCAGCTAGTAGATTATAAATTTCATAATAGGACTTACAGAACTCAGTTGTCCATTGAAATGTTTTATCTGCCAATTGAGACGCGGTGGTTCCTTTTCCGTTTCGTTGTGAATATTTTTGTTTCTTAATATATTATTAAAAAAAATCTTATTTAATCCGACGTATCAACTAAAATAACCTGAATCCAATATTAACTATAGATTAGACAATTGTTACTAACGAGAATATTGTGGCATAAAAATTTACACTAGTTTCAGAGACTGCTATTTCTTCTATTAATAATTATTATGAAACTTTATTTTAAAACTTAAGTTTAGAGATAAATTTATTTTACTGAGCGCTTCAGAAGGCACTATCCGCGCACCACCGCTATGTGGAACCAGCTGCCAAAAAAACTTAGGTACTTTCAAGAAAAGGTCGTATAAACATTTCAAAGGCCGGCAACGCATTAGTGAGGCCTCTAGCATTGTCAGTGTCCATGGGCGGCGGTTTCACTTTTAATCTGGTGAGCATCCTGCTCGTTTTATAAAAAAAAGATATACGTATCTTAATGAGTTAGTAAAAAAATTTACTTAAGTGAAATTAGTAATACAGGGATGAAAAAACCCTTTTTTTATAAAACAGGGGGCAGGAGGCTCAACTGATCAAAAGTGATACCGCCGCCCGTGAACACTCGCAATGCTAGAGACCTCACCAGTGCGTTGCCGGCCTTCGAGATGCTTATACGATCTTTTCTTGAAAGTCCCTAAGTCGTACATCTCCAATTTCAAGTACCTGCTTACCAGGTTATTCCATGGTTATTCCATGTACCTCGTGCAAGGACAACTTACTCTTGGAACTCAGCTCTACTCCGTGCGGCCCGGATGTACCAAGATTTTTTGGACCTAGATATATTTAATTAAGACCAAAATTAAAAAAAAAAACGCTAATGGTTATTTTGGGCACGCTACCATCCCACTTTCACATTCACACCTCACACACTCACATTTTCATTTCACACTTCACATTCTTCCATGTTTTTTTTTTGTTTTTCTATTGTTGTATGACTATTTAGTCTTTTTTTTTATTGTAACCCTATTTTGACTTTAGTTATAACATTTTAATCTTTTACGGTATGTTTTACAACGCTGTTTGAGTTAGAAAATAAATACGTACATGTTCGGAAATGAATCTTTTGGCAGCCTCTCTTGCCAGAGGTTGTATACGTTGCCGTCCTATAAGATGCCTTTTTGACAAGTTGGTGTGGTCAAACACATTGAGGATATTTGAGGTATACCGTCGACACAGCGAGGCCACACTTCGTAAGATCATCGCGAATGTATTTACGTAGGTGAATTTTCAGTTTCGAACGAACCAGCACCGCTGTTCACCCCAGCGTACAGTCTTCCATCGCACAAGAGCCCAGTGAATATAGTATATGAGACTTTTCCGGGGGTGGTGTTTCATACCACTTTGGGTGATGGGTCGCCACTCGACTCGGAGACCGGTGAGTGATCTTCGGTACCAAAGCTGAAATTTGTGGAGGAAAAAATTGCGTATAATCACCCGGATCTCCATTTAATTTCAGTTCCCGCCCAAATAAGCCACAGCATGCGATTCAAGACGGTCTGCAGGATAAAGGATAATGTCTTTGAAGGATATGGTACGTAAACTTTGGTTATTAGAAGTATTAACACTTAAACGGACTACTATTAATACTTAAACGGACGGTTTACGTTATTTTAATTTTCCGACGTTTCGCGTGCTTTACAGTGTGCGTGGTCACGGTAGATATGTCAATAAAAGACTATAACATAATTTTAGATGTTTTTAGGTTATTATTATATGATGATTCGATGTCGTGTTTTGATATCAACACACTCCGGTTACCATTTGAGCTATGCTATTATAGAAATAATCTTTAGTATACTATTAACAGACTGTAGGATATTCAATTAAAAATAAATCATTTCACTGAGACATGTGTTGCAATCTTTTAACACTTATTGAACGCGCTGGTTATCCATTTTTAAAACAATAATAATAAAAATTGGATAACCACGAAATTCCAAAGAATAATAAATTTTTATTTAGACAATAAATAATGGGAAAGAAACGACTCACCAAAAACACGATGAAAGAAGAAAACTAATTAGTTGAACTAATTTATTGGGCGCACTGTTCAAGCCTTCAAAAATCCGCTCCGAAGGTCCTTCCAAAAATGTCGTAACTTTGCACGCCTGATAAAAAATATGGTGCAATGGTGTGGAATGGTAATTTAAGGATATTTTCATAGGATCATAGGACGGAACGAAAGGAAATAGGAAGAATTAATAACATTACATTGGAAAACCTTTGGCGTTACCACTAATTCTTCCGGTGGTTTTTTGTCGCGAACGATAGTGGCCGATGGCTGAATGTCATCTTGCTGCTGGCGTGACAAGCCTTGAAGCTCAGCTCGAGCTTTAAGCTCTGTTTGTGATTGTCGATAAATTTAGGTCGCGTTTTTATATGCGTTCAGAGTCCAGGATTACATATTGAGCGGTGACGTGCTTTTATTTAAAGGTATTTATGTTAGTTCTTTTTCGGTGTCACGGTTTTGTTTAACAAGAATCATGTTACAAGAATCTCATTGGAATTTTCGTTATTATTTATGTTTTATTCGAACCATAGGAGTGTTATATATCTATTTTATATCGGCACAAAATAGCTGCGCGTGTTCCGGTCGCCCCACTACTACCGTTGTAATAAAAAGGCGCGCACCGCAAAAGAGGGGGTCATTCGCTTGTCTGCGCGCGAACAGTGAAAATCAATAATTTTGTAAAATTTTACATAATAAAAGAGAGTACTTGATAAAAGGAATTGAATCTTCGGATAGCAAAAAAAGACGATACATTTATAATGTATTTAATTTGTTTAATATTCTAAAACTTTACTACTTCGTTTTGATATAATTAATACGTATTCTATTTTATATAATTAATATATACTTTTGTTCGTTACGAACAAGTATGTTTTAATTGATGTGCTATATACAATTTCATATATTGACTGATAGATATTTAATTTTTTGATTGACACTCAAATGCCGTCATTAAAATTGTAAATCGAGCGGTGGCGGAACAGTATATGTCCGCGATTCAAATCATACGAATCCAGACTATTGTAGGGAACAAAAAAACACGTAACTAAAATATCATAGCGTTTTATATTAGGTCGTTACATATGAAATAGGCATTTTGTATGGGAGGAAAGATGATTTTTTCATATTAAAACATATTTTATTAATCAAAGTATATACCATTGCTATCTATACACTTTTTCCATCTTATAGGTAGTTCATTGATCGCTTTACTAGAAAAACCACTCGGACAGAACTCAGTGAAATCTTTAAAATCGTTTTAAATGAGTGATGCAGAAAAAAAGCAAAAGAGAAAAAAACAAATGAATTACGGTTTTCAAAACAAAAATACATGAGCTGTTTAAATTTGAAATTGGAATTCCTAACCAAAACAGAAAAAAAAAACGTATGACTAAAGATACGATACTATATTTAAGATCAAAGTGGTCAGTATGACAAAATGCCACTTTCATATGTTCCTTACATATGAAAGTGGCGTTTCCTAATAGTTATGATTTCAACCGGCTTCTTCTGAGATGGCGATATATCAGTTGTCTCTTTCATATAGGTTCCAGTAAGAAGCAGTCAAAGCTTGCAGCTTCGCGGTCAGCTTTGGCGAGCCTCTTGGGCACGCCCAGTGAACAGATCAAGCCGACCACGGATTGCGACACGCTGCCTCAAGTCGTGGCTGACCATGTCTCCAAGTGAGCATTTATATATATAACTCTTCTGTGAGTGTGTATGTCACTGAACTTCTCTCAAACGACTGGACCGATTTTGATGAAATTTTTAGTGTGTGTTCAAGGGGATCTGAGAATTCTCTTGTCACGGGGTTCGAACTTGAACTCCTCCGAAACGGCTTGACCGATTCTCATGAAACTTTGTGAGCGTATTGAGTAGGTCTGAGAATCGGCCAACATCTATTTTGCATCCCCCTAAATATTAAGGGTAGTCCACCCCTAAATTTATTTTTTTATTTTTTAAACAATATTTTTAGTTTCTATTTTTTTATGATACAATATACAAAAATACATAAAATCCTAAATTTTCAACCTTCTACGATCAACCCTTATTTTTTATTTATTAATTGAAAATTGAAATCACATGTATGGCAAAACAACGTTTGCCGGATCAGCTAGTTGTTTTATAAAATAGGGTTAACGGGAAGGAGGCGCAGCTGATGGCAAGTGGTATCGCCGCCCATGAACACATTGCCAGAGGCCTCATTTGCCGTTGCTGGCCTATAAGAAGGCGATACGATCTTTCCTTGAAGATCCCTATGTCGTATCTGTTTTGTTGAAAAAATTTTGATGATGTGGTATATAAAGGTCTTATTTTTTTTTATAAAACAGAATTGATTTTCTTAGATAAAAAAGTCATATTTTTGAATTTCAGATTGATAAACGAGAAGTTCCATGAGCTGATGCGGAATGATCCGGCGCATTCCAAGCGGAAAGTGCTCGCTGGAATCGTCATGACCATAGGGGAGGGCATAGAGAGGTCAAAGGTCAGAATTTTATATCATACTTCGGTTCTCTTATCAAGAGTTTATTTTAGCAATTGGATTACTTATTACTTTGTTCCTTTGCTATTTAATGTATAAATAATAATTTTATGGCATTTAATAATTTTAATATTTTATTGAATTACTCATTTAAAGAAAAACACTTCATTAACGGATTTATGTGTCTACCGTCCGTACCGCGAAACGTCGGATAAAATTTATAATTTAAAATATATTAATAATGTAAAATATATTTAAATTTTGCAAAAATACACCTTAAACCGGTAATGAAGTGTTTTTCTTTGAATTTGTATTTAAACGAAATGAAAGTTTGAGATATTTGTCACATGAATAACACTAAAAATATATTCACTTATAAAAAAGACAAGTTTATGACGAATTTGCAGTTTACTTGTATTTTATATACATATATTATGAGAGATGAAAAAATACTTGATTATTTTAGTTCTAAGCACAAAGATGACTCGGAATTTTTTCAGCACCGACACTCGAAGACTATTTTATACTATGTAGTTTTATCTCCCGACATTCAAAGATAGAGACGAACGGTAGTCCATTATATATTTCACGAAAAATAACAACTATTTAATAATGCTCATTCCATTCGTATCCAAATTTGCCGAATATTGCTGTTTCGTCGTTATCTCCTCATACAATTCAATCCTCTAAATATGAAATTTTAAAGTATGTTAACGAAGTGAAACTTCTTTACGCACGCTTGACGTAAACCTGGCGAACACGTAACGTAAGCGTTACGAAAAGTGTGATCGGACGGTAGTTGTGGGGGGGGGGGGGGGTGTAAGAGAAAGCAGTGCAGTTAATTTTGCATATATAATGTATGGCTCTACAGATGCAAAGTTACCCTAGTGGTTTTATGCTGCCTGACAAATGTATTTGTTTTTATAATTGTATTAAATTGTAATAAAGGAAAAAGCATACGTACACACATTTTATATATACATTCGGTTTTTCAGATTATAGCAGTATCCACCGGTACCAAATGTGTCTCGGGCGAGTATATGTCAGTCAGTGGGCGAGCTGTCAACGATTGTCACGCTGAGGTTAGTGTAATCTGTGGATAGGTGACGTATGTTCGTAAAAGTCACTATTTAAATTATTATGATTTATTTGCAAACTACTTTATCTGGCTTCTCAGCTATTTTTTAGTCACTTCGTGACAGACACAATTTTATTTTTGGTAGATCTTTATTGATAGAGATAGATATATGATAGAGATATTTGAGAGAGATTAGAGATATTGATAAGAGAGATTTAATTTATGGTAGAGCAACAACAAAAATTTAATGAATTTTGACAAATTTCAAAATTCACATCTCGGGATTTTCGACACAGTGTATACACAATTTGAGGGAAAGGGACGAAAGACTTTTTTAGTTTCATTGACAGGTCTCCTTGGGTAAAATAAGAGTGTACTTAAAGAAAAACACTTTATTAACGGATTTAAGTAATGTATTCTTGCAAAATTTAAATATATTTACATTAATCTACCGTGACCACGCACGCTGTAAAGCACGCGAAACATCGGATTTTTTTTAAATAATGTAAATATATATTACAAGGATACGTAACTGAAAGCCGTTAAAGTGTTTTTCTTTAAATGTATAACATTTATGTTAATAGAAGACAATATTAAGAGATTATTACTTGTAAATATTTTTTTTTAGGTCGCAGCGCGACGGTGTTTGCAGAGATACCTGTACAGTCAGTTGTTGATGTATGCAAGTTCTCAAAGTAAGTTGTTAAGCAGGGGCACTCTGTAAATCCATTAAACATTTGGAAAAAACCTTATTTGGAAAAAAAACCTAAATGAAACGGTATCATTTGTTAATATAACTTTATTCTGTTTGTTCTTTATTGTTGTTTTAAATAAAGAGTTTGTTCGTATGTGTCTATATCTGGAACTACTAATTGAAAAACTAGTTTGAGTAGTCCAGTCAATAAGAGTGGAGCAATGAAAATGTGGTATTAAATTATAATCGAACTAACTGATCCGGCAAACGTTGTTTTGCCGTACATGTGATTTCAATTTTCAATTATTAAATAAAAAATAAGGGTTGATCGTAGACGGGTGAAAATTTAGGATTGTATGTATTTTTGTAGGTTGTATCATAAAAAAATTGAAACTAAAAATTTTGTCTAAAAAATAAAAATTTAGGGGTGGACTACCCTTAATATTTAGGGGGATGAAAAATAGATGTTGGCCTATTTTCAGACCTACTCAATACGCTCACAAAGTTACATGAGAATCGGTCAAGCCGTTTCGGAGGCGTTCAAGTTCGAACCCCGTGACACGAGAATTTTATATAATATTGTGAAACCATTCCCCCTTGAACACACACAAAAAATTTCATCAGAATCGGTCCAGTCGTTTGAGAGAAGTTCAGTGACATACAGACTCACAGAAGAATTATATATATAAAGATGTCAAAGACATGTTAAGGCAAAATTGTTAAGTTAAAAATCAAAATTTGTTCAGCACTTGAGTTCTAATTGCAGATCCCCGTGTGCCAATAGAGGAGTCAGATCTGGAGCCGTTGCCCGAAGGTGGCTACAGGCTGAAGGAGAACCGGCGACTGCATCTCTACATAAGTACAGCCCCATGTGGTGATGGGCGGATATTCAGCCCCCATGAGACCCAAACGGAAAGGGATAAACATCCGAACAGGTCGGTTGCTTTCAAAATGGTACACTTTTTTGTCCATTTAATTACTGGTAATTCGCCCTATACCTACTTTATTAAATAATGAGCAGTGGTTACACAAGACACTGATACAAACATACAAAACAATACACAACAATACAGCAAAAAGGCTTGCACTTGTAGAGCCATACCGCTCAAACATTAAGCAAAATTAAATATAGGCTAAATGAACAATAATATTGTGAAATATATATATATTAAATATATGTTTAATTTAATATATAAAATTCTCGTGTCACGGGGTTCGAACTTGAACTCCTCCGAAACGGCTTGACCGATTCTCATGTAACTTTGTGAGCGTATTGATTAGGTCTGAGAATCGGCATTTTTATCCCCCTAAATGTTATTTTTTCGACAACATTTTTAGGTTCTATTTTTTTATGATACAACATACAAAAACACAGAATTTTATATATTAGATTTAGATTACAAAGGGTATCTATAGCAATTGATTTTGGAAATAATTACAGCCAACAGATCGAACCCACGACCTTCGGTTATTATACTCATTAATGATAGCCGGAACTGTCTTATATAATACTAACTGATCCGGCAAACGTTGTTTTGCCATACATGTGATTTCAATTTTCAATTAATAAATAAAAAATAAGGGTTGATCGTAGAAGGGTGAAAATTTAGGATTGTATGTTTTTTTGTATGTTGTATGATAAAAAAATAGAAACTAATTTTTTTTTCTAAAAAATAAAATTTAGGGGTGGACTATTCCCTTAAATATTAAGGGGGATGAAAAATAGATGTTGGCCGATTCTCAGACCTACTCAATACGCTCACAAAGTTTCATGAGAATCGGTCAAGCCGTTTCGGAGGAGTTCAAGTTCGAACCCCGTGACACGAGAATTTTATATAATATTGTGAGTCTAAACCATTCCCAGATCCCCTTGAACACACACAAAAAACTTCATCAAAATCGGTCCAGTCGTTTGAGAGAAGTTCAGTGACATACACACTCACAGAAGAATTATATATATAAAGATTTGTAACCGTTTGCAAGTGGAATCACTTCGGCTTAATGTGTTTCAGGTTTTCTCGAGGCCAGCTTCGCAGTAAGATAGAGTCGGGCGAAGGAACCATACCGGTGAAGAAGTCGGCCTTCATACAAACCTGGGATGGAGTTTTGCAGGTAATTTTCTCTTGCGATTATTAAGCTGTCAGCTTTATTACATCAAACAGGCACTTATTTGAAAGTCGGTGCACGTTTTGAGTGTTCATCCGTCTCCCTTCCTCACAGCATTGACATAATTTGACAGATAGAGGTGTACTATTATAAACATGTAATAATTTGGGATCACACAAATGTCAATTATTCAGGGTATTTGTTAAGAACGTTCGTACGTACGGATTTTTAAATTAAATAAATCAATTGGGCTGTTACGGTTAAATTATATTTTATTGTTAAGGGCGAACGTCTCCTAACAATGTCGTGCTCGGATAAAGTGGCTCGCTGGTGCGTCACCGGCCTACAAGGGGCGCTTCTGTCGCAGCTCATCAAGCCTATTTACCTCAACTCTTTGGTGCTGGGATCATTGCTGCATACAGAACATATGTATAGGTAAGTTTCTATGTATCGGCCTTCTCATAAATGAAACGCTCAAATGGCGAGGTGTTTTTGACGGTTGACATTTGACAGATGACAATTGGCGTATAGATGACGGCTGTCATTCCTTTACCACTATTTATATTGTTTTGAAACGACGGTGATAATTCTGATTTTTTACGTGTATTTTTGAAATGTGAGCATATACGTAGCTCATGATAAATTATTATAATTAATTAGAATATAAATTGGCGATTAAAAGGAATGCCATGGAGAACTGGCAGTGATAGGGATTTTACAGAGAAACTAGCTGGTCCGGCAAACGTTGTTTTGCCATACATGTGATTTCAATTTACAATTAATAAATAACAAATAAGGGTTGATCGTAGAAGGGTGAAAGTTTAGGATTGTATTTTAGTATGTTGTATCATTAAAAATATACTAAATATAATATATATAACTAAAATTTATGTCTAAACAATAACATTTAGGGGGATGGAAATAAGATGCTTGCCGATTCTCAGACGTACTTAATACGCTCACAAAGTTTCATGAGAATTGGTCAAATCGGAGGAGTTCTAGTTCGAACCCCGTGACACGAGAATTTTATATATTAGATAATACCTTGACGTTCGCATTTACTTATATGAATTTTTCAGGAAAATATTTTTCGACAGCTTGAAGATGTATATTGATAATTGATTTTTCCAATGCTCGGTCGTGTTTCCTTTATAATAAAATTGCCAACGGAGCGTTTCCTTTTTTTTACACCCAAAACCATGTACGCAAATTGTCTAAGGGTAGAGTTTGAAGTCACGAGCTAAGCTAAATAAAACAAGACTTATTAAACAAAATTTATTCTATCGAAAATGGTGGTTGACGATGTGTGACTAAATAAAATGTTCCTCGGGCCCTGGAAAGTTTCATTGATTTTTAGTTGTATCGATCCGAAAAGCTCAATTTTATTCACTGGTTATAGACAGAGCATCCCCTCCAAACAAATTCTTGAAACCGTTTCTACCAATTTCGAAGCTTAATTTTTTGGGACGGTAACCTATATTGCTTTCTTTTAACATAATGTTATATAACTGTTGTCGCGTTTGTATAGAAGCATTGATCTCTCTCATCGTTTTGATGAATCCGAAGAGATTTAATATGGGAGACAGAACCGATCTACGTACTCTCTTTGGCACGTGTCTAACAGTGTTAAGTGCGTTAGAATTTTCTAGAACATTGTTCCTTGTGCTGATTCTTCGAGCTTTAATACCTGAAAAGATACATGGATTGCCCTTAAACCGTGCGTGATATGGGTGCAAGTGTGCAGTCAGTTTTTTGTATAACACATAAATCCTTAATCAAAGCGATTGTGCAGGTTAATTAATTATCGTTGGCCATACACTATCACAATCCCGTCTCAACTTAAAGTAATAAGTTAAAAAGAGAGCTTATTCCTTCCTGAAGGCCGGCCCTTCTGGAAGGGATATGTGGAATATGGTGGAACGCACCCACTAATGGGTGTCTATGGGCTGCGGCTGTTCCCGCATAGGCCACCCGCAGGCTCATTTGCCCCCCTATTTAAAAAAAGTCGGCTCTATATACAGCCTATATAATGCCTTAAATTATTCCCTTTTATTTGTAAAAACGATTAATTATTACACTCTCTACTACTCTCTCAGTGCAATGTGGTGCTTCCTCAACTAGAAATGTTTTTAAGTCTTCGATAAACCTCTAGATTCTAGAAGAATACCCTCAGCTACGGAGTATTAATTAAAGATATAAACAAAAACATTTAGGTTGAAATTTTTGTCAGCGGGAGTCTGCCAATTCAAGGTTAGTGTTTCGGTTAGCCTCTTCGTTCTTCTTCGTTCGGTTAGTCTCTAAATTTAGCTTTAGACCTGTCAAACAGTTTTAGAGTGCGTAACGTATTCTGTGCATCTCTAAACTGATAGCAATAAGGTTTAAATTGTCAATGCAGAAACATATAGAATAGGTTACACACGTTTGACAGGTCTAAACCTAAATTTAGAGATTTTTAGTTTTAGAGGTGTACATCAGAATCGCCACCAATATGCACAATATACGCCTAAACTAAATCAAAATGATGAAAATTTATCAAAGTGTGAAGCAATTTTGTTCAATATTTTTTCATATTAGCTTACTCCATAACACTATAATTAATTATTCATACGATATGCGTCTGGTGAATAAATATTTCAAACTACAGAACTGCGGAAGGGTTCAGTCGAATTTTCTGAATCCCAAAACTACCAGCAACACTCCGCGAAAAAACCCAAAAAACACTCGACTCGCGTTTCGTCCCGCCACCAGAGCGTCCTCAGATAATCTGTCTGTTAGACTTTAGTACTATGGACTTCCGCAAAGCAACGACTAATTATATTAATAATTTTCTGGATCCAACAAAAAAAAAAAAATCTGCTCACGACGAAGTTATCCGCGAACACACTCGATTTCATTCAACATGCATGCCATTGGACCTGAGAACCATCTCCGTACCATCAAAACCAAATCATTAAAAACGAAGTTACAATAAAACCTCATTTTCCCATTTAAGAGTGCTGTATGACGTTTAGTGCAAGTGTGACCCAACCAAATATACGCGACTGTTCCCTTACGTCCTATCCACACCGTATCCCATATTTGTTCTCCTCGCGGTGGCGCACTTCCCATGCCTATACTCCTTCCAAGAGCTACACTCGGACGCCACGAAGGCTTTTGGACGAAGCACAGATTCGCTATAAAACCTGTAAGATCGCCAGTGACTGCAGAAATCTGTGGAATAGATGGCTGGCATTAACTAAAGCCCCGCTTTTAGATGAGATTCCTAAATACTTTGTTCTGTGTGTACATTCATAATATTCATTATAGACGTCTATCTTTGATTTGTTTGATCGAGAGTAAGAGATGTACTTTCGAGTGTAATTAGACTCGACTAGCTGTTTATGAATAATTTAGTATTCTCTGAATAAGCTTATAGTAGCGATGTCACTCTGAACGTATTCAAAATGTTGATTATATAAATCAGTAAAATTAAACATTGTTAGAGGTATACGGACTATCGAGTCATTATTCTAAGATATTTAATATTTAACATCTATCATATCCATAAATATATTTTCGACTTAAATATAAGACGCATCAAAGACGTCAGGTTGACTTTTAGCTGCCAAAAGTCAGTCTAGCGACGCGTCGTTGTCGATGGTTGTAAGGGCGGCCATCTTGGCACAGTTTTCGTTCGAGACGGCTCCCGCGCACCACGAATCGCTTCGAATCAAAGTCATCGTTCAGTCTTGTGTAGTAATTAAGTTAGTGTCACATTAATTAGATTGTACATTGTTCAACTGACTGTGAATTTTAATACGAAACAAGGATCTGTGAATTATTTGCTTACGTCACCTGCTGAAATACATAACTTACCCTCACTGTTACGTATACTTTTCGTTTTGACTACTTATCGGCTACACAGAGTTCTCAATTTTAATAGTCAGCGCTTCAGAGCTTTTATATTACATACATTTATTGAGCAAATCCTGTTGCGGTATGACGACCTCCAGTTCGCAGCCGGGTTGAGGGCTACTGCCGCCGTTGGGAAAGAAGTCCACATGACCTATTGGCCGGTTGTAGCCTGCAAAAATAAGTTTATTATTTAAATTCTAAATTGTAATCTTATATCTTTGTGAAATTGTGTGAATCGGCTAACATCTATTTTTCAACCTCCTAAATGTTAAGGGTAGTCTACCCCTAAATTTTATTTTTTAGACAAAATTTTTAGTTTCTATTTTTTTATGATACAACATACAAAAATACATACAATCCTAAATTTTCACCCTTCTACGATCAACCCTTATTTTTTATTTATTAATTGAAAATTGAAATCACATGTATGGCAAAACAGCCGGATCAGCTAGTGTAATATAAAATTTTCAAAACGGCTTGACCGATACTCATGAAACTTTGTGAGTGTATTAAGTCTTGAGAATCGGCTAACATATATTGTTCATTTATTATAAATGTTAGGTTAGGTTAGGTCGTCCACCTCATTTATTTTTTATTTTTTAGTTTATATTTTTTTATGATACAAAAATACATACAACCCTAAATTTTTACCACTCTACGATCAACCCCTATTTTTTATTTATTAATTGAAAATTGAAATCACATGTATGGCAAAACGTTTGCTAGGACAGCTAGTCTTTTATCTAAATTTGACTAAGTTTCACAAAACGATCCAGCACAAAAATTGTGAAGATTTATTATACTAGCCACTACTGGACCTACTTAACGATTCTAGTGGTAAAATTGCGTTCTGGCACCGACATCCAAAAATTAGCCGCAACAACTCTATATAAATGCATTTAATTCTTCACTCATTTAAAGAGTATGCAATAGAAACTATTTGTTTTTTGTGGATACTGATATTAACGACGTACATAACAGTAATTTCATTTTGATTTAACATTCCTGGCGAGAATATCGAAGATCTAGAGTATGTGTGGAAAACTCAAAACTAATAATATACTTAATATTGTCTTTTATTAACATAACTATTAATCATTTAAAGAAAACACTTTGTTAACGGATTAAGTAATGTATTTTATTAATCTTTTGTCTTCAGTCTACCGTGACCACGCACGCTGTAAAGCACGCGAAACGTCGGAATTAAAAAAAAATGTAATATATTTAAATTTTGTAAAATACACAACTTAATACTTTAAAAAAGTGTTTTTCTTTAATAATATACTTGCCAAATATGCCAGCGTCTGTGTGAATAACGTCCACATTTTGATTTAACATTCCTGGCGAGAATATCTAAGATCTAGAGTATGTGTGGAAAACTCAAAACTAATAATAAACTTAATATTGTCTTTTATTAACATAACTATTATTTATTTATTTATTTATTTATTTATTTATTTATTTATTTATTTACCATACACACTTCTATCTTTACAGCATCGCTAATACGATAGAACTTATTTACATTAATCGCTAAAAATACATTTACATCTTATAACTAAGTATATACATAGTCACCATTGTAAATTCCGTCAGGCTACAACGAAACAAGTCCAGTTCAACACTTACCTTATTCAGTACATGTATCGCTCTCGTGAGAGGCGCCTTACTGACTAAATTTGTGTGTGTGAGTGGTACGTTCAACAATTGCGACCCCCGCCTCAAGTTCCTGCTTGGAACCCGCAAACTGAGTTGGGCCAATATATCCACATTATGTGACCGTCCAGTAAAAATTCGAAATAAGTAAACTGCCATAGCCAGCTCTCTCCTAATGCGCAGCTGGCTATATCCTACCATACCCAAAACAAACAGGGACGGGTACTTGAGGGGGTAGAAAGGATACACTCCATACAATTTCAAATAGAGGAAACGAGTGAATTTATTTTGAATTTTCTCTAACTTAAGACTGTATTTAGTTTCATAAGGAGCCCACACTATTGCATTGCACTCCAAGTGGCTTCTCACTAATGCATTGTATAACGCCTTTAATGCAGTTAGATTTGTAAATGAACGAGCCATTCGTAGAATAAAGCCCAGGTTCCTGTAGGCCTTTTTGCATAACCTGCTTATGTGTTGTGCAAAACTAAGGTCCGCCCTAAAATATACTCCAAGATCTCTTATTTCTGAAACTCTAGTGATTGGGTATTAATCATTTAAAGAAAAACACTTTGTTAACGGATTAAGTTATGTATTTTATTAATCTTTTGTCTTCAGTCTACCGTGACCACGCACGCTGTAAAGCACGCGAAACGTCGGAATTAAAAAAAAATGTAATATATTTAAATTTTGTAAAATACACAACTTAATACTTTAAAAAAGTGTTTTTCTTTAATAATATACTTGCCAAATATGCCAGCGTCTGTGTGAATAACGTCCACAAAGTCAGCGTCAGATGGATCCAACCTCTGTTCCAGTGGTATTTTGTCGAAAAGGGGAAATGCTGGGTCCAGACCAGTAATGCGTGACACGCGACCTGTTCAAATATAAAATATATATATATCAATATCACTTGTTAGAATATTTATTATATTGAATATTTTCTTTTTAACAATTTAATAAATCGTGAAATGATTTACCTGATTTTAAGCTATATCCAGCTACTCCGGCACTCTGAGACCCCAAACTGTGTCCGACGAAGTGTGTCTTGGACAATTTTAAGCCCCTGCAAATATTACGTATATACTTCTTCTTATGGTGCCGTCTCCTTTTGAAGGTTGGCGAACATTACAGCTAATTTAACGTTGGATGCCGCGTTTCTGAACAACGACTTCGTACTTTGACCAAACCATTGCCGAAGATTCTTAAGCCAAGATGTACGTCTGCGGCCAGGCCTCCTTCTACCCGCCACTTTGCCTTGTATGATTAGCTGAAGGAGCTCGTATTTTTGGGGGTTACGCATGACATGACCGAAATATTCTAGCTTCCTTTTCTTTACTGTCACGTATATACTATACTATATTTACGTATTGTTAGCATCTGCACCCAAACAGTGAGACAGGAACGATGAGACAGTTTCTGCCAGAAATAGTAGCCAATTAAAGTGTTACCTGGATACCAAATAGTCCACGAATTGGGCAGCGATGCTTCCGATGTACCAGGTGTTGGAAGCAGCTGTGAAGTACCACGGGCCTGCTTCCAGACGTTGCGCGTCTACCATTATGACGTTTGTGTCTTGCCGCTGCATGTAGGCTGGAGACAATGTATATGCGCGTGCGCGTGAAAAGAGCGGCCTTCAACTATTGTTTCGCTAACTTCGTTTTTTTTTTTAATTTTAGAAAACGCGAAAAAGAAACAAACATGTTTATTTCGTTGTACAGTGCAACCTTCATATAACGTACCTCAATATAACGATTTCCTCGATTTAACAAATTTTTCGTAATCCCCTTGAATTGTCCATAAGAGTCAATATAAAATATACCTTTACATTGCGAACATTCTTTGTGTACAACCTCTTTATAACGAATTTTCAACTATTAAAAGTATTAATACCTCTAATTAACGAATATGCCAACCCAAAACCTTTATATAAAGTTTCCACCAATAATATAACTCTTAATCTTATAACGTGATTCATGTCTCGACATGTTTCGACACGCTTTTGTTTGTGAGGACCTCTTTATAACGAATTTTAGACCAATCTAACCTCAACATAACAAACCTCAGTTCAACGAATTACTTGATATTACGAATATTTTCTTGTTCCCCTCCGATTTGTTATATCGAGATTGCACTGTATTATAAATATAGATAATTGACCTGATAATAACTTTGATATATTTGTCATAGTTCACGGAAAGTTTCTACCTTCCGTGAACTATGACAAATAAAATATCGTTATATCAAAATGATATATGTTAATTTATTTGTCATTCTGTAACTATCTTTAAATAGTTAGTAAAATATTTAAAACTGTAAAATACAGCAAATTGAGACAGTAATTCTTATGAACAAGTCCTAAAGGGTATAAAAGAAATTAAACAGCTAACTGTAAATCAAAAATAACACAAAAGAAGGGTTAAATGTATAGCTCATGAAGCACCTATAATGATCGCATACAATAACACCAAAATCTGACACGTTACTAAATTGAAAAATCACATTTAGTAGTTTCAATTAAGTATTGTATTAGTATTTGTATTAGTATCAGCGGTAATGTAGAGAACATTACCGCTGATACTAGAACTTTACAAAATGTTCGCAAACGTCACGCAGTAATGGACATTGGTTTTCGTTGGTGACATAGATGCCAAAATTGTGTTTTATCACCTTGGTGACGCTGTTCGCTCCAAAAAATGTCATCCGCAAAAGGTAATAAGTGGTTACACCAAAAATATTATGATTATGCCGACGGAAGCACAGAACAGGTGTCTGATTTAAAGACAAACATGATGTATTAACACTAGCTTTCGGTTCTGAAGTTTAAGATATTTTTTTTCTCATACCTTCTCGAACCAAGAGGGCGCTGCCATCGTTTGACGTTTCCATAAAAGCATGGAAGTATATGACTGTCTCGTCATTGAAGTCAATATTCGATGCAAATAAGCTCTCATCGTCGTCTATGGTTAGGGTGTGCGGTTCGTTTGGGTTGTGTCTGCAAATTATTACCAATTTTGAAGTCATAATATTGGTGGCGATTCTGATGTACACCTCTAAAACTAAAAAAATCTCTAGGTTTAGACCCGTCAAACGTGTGTAACCTATTCTATATATTTCTACATTGACAATTTAAACCTTACTGCTATCAATTTAGAGATGCACAGAATAGGTTACGCTCTCGAAAACTGTTTGACAGGTCTAAAGCTTAATTTAGAGATTTTTAGTTTAGAGTGTGTACAATCAGAATTGCAACCATTGTCTTCTATTAACATAACTATTACTCATTTAAAGATAAACACTTTATTAACGGATTTCAGTTATGTATTTTTGCAAAAATTTAAATATGTAATAATAATAATACAAATGACAAGCAATTATGCAAATCGCTCCAACATTTAAAGGGAGCATTTTATTCTAATTACGGGAATACATTTAAATAAAATTGGACAATTTATGGCTACAATTTGTTTGTTTTATAAAGTAGGGGCCAAACGGGCAGGAAGCTCTCCTGATGTTAAGTGTCATAAACACTCGCAATTCCGGAGGCTTCACCAGTGCGTTTCCGGCCTTTATGGTTAACTTTATAAACACTATTGCTGCCTCACCTTGTATACAACTGAAAGGTAACATCATTGTTGTCACGCACGAATGGGCACTTGTCCTTATTAACGGGTGATATTTGGAGTAGGGCATTGTCAAACTGCACACCTGGAGGACCTGCAAATAGAACTGATGTATACTTTATACACTATTGACGGCCTGGCAGGAGGAAGTCTTGGTTGCGGAGTATAAGAATCGGAATTACATCCGCCGAGGAGCTCTTCCGTTTAGCGCAAGATTTCCGACGATTTAAATTGTTAAGAGCCAACCTTTAGTCATAAAGTGGCACCACAAGAAGAGATACTTTATATAAATACATATAACGTCCAGACCACAGCCAATGTAGGTACAATATTTTTTAACGTTCTGGCTTCGTGACCATTGTCCATTAAACATGGTGATAATTCCTTTTCGTGAGGTTTACCCACAAGTTGCTCGTTGCAGGGATGAGGCTGCAGAGGTTTTAATGTATACGCAGTTATGAATAAAATTATTTTTTTAAGCTCAATAACAAATCAGGGTTAAGGGTGAGTCATCCAGATTTATTCAAATAATTCACATTACACATATAGTATATATGTTTGTTACGGTTATATCTATATTATATTTGATATGTTGTATCAGGAAACCTTTTATTTTCTGGTTTTTTGATCTAGTTACACAGTAACAAGACATATTTTCTAGTAACAGGTACTCTCACTACATAGTATAAAACAAAATCGCTTTCTCTGTCCCTTTGTATGCTTAAATCTTTGAAACTACGCAACGGATTTTGACGACGGACAACGGATTTTGACGACGGACAACGGTTTTTTTAATAGAGAGTGATTCAAGAGGAAGGTTTATATGTATAATAACATCCATTAAATAGTAGAGAAGTACTGTTGCATTTTTGAGGTTTCTAATGTGATGTCGTAAATAATTACATTTTATCCGCTTACATTGCAAACGCAGGCTGAACCCTACGAGATTTATCAAAATAATGTACTAAGCATTGTACACATCAAAAAGGTCTACAGAAAAGTCCGTGATGGTATATGTCTATCTCTTATGGATAACCCACAATAACTTTTTTGCGTGCGAACCGTGCGAAGCCGGGGCGGGTCGCTAGTTAAATATAAATTTGAATTAAATATATTCTATTTAAAAACCCTCCAGCTCAACCTCGCGTTTTGACTATCTCTCTTAATATAAGAGAATAATAGGTAATAAAAGAGACGGTAATGTGGTTCTTGTATAGTCGATGTCAAAATTGCATGCCTTATCCAATTTCTCGGCTAACCGCTCACAATGCATCGTAACACGTAATTGAACCCACATATTTCTGATTTATTACCGACTAGCGACCCGCCCCGGCTTCGCACGGGTGCAATGCTGATACTAAATACAGAAAAATAACCGCGTTATCGTAAAAAGTAAATGACAAAAAAAAGTTATTGTGGGTTATCCATAAGAGATAGACATATACCATCACGGACTTTTCTGTAGATCTTTTCAATGTGCACAATACTTAGTACATTATTTTGATAAAACTCGTAGGGTTCAGCCTGCGTTTGCAATGTAAGCGGAGAAAATGTAATTATTTACGACATCACATTAGAAACCTCAAAAATACAACAGTACTTCTCTACTATTTAATGGATGTTATTATACATATAAACCTTCCACTTGATCACTCTATCTATTTAAAGAAACGCATGAAAATCCGTTGGGTAGTTTCAAAGATTTAAGCGTACAAAGGGACAGAGAAAGCGACTTTGTTTTATACTATGTAGTGATTAACCGCTGCATATTGCGTTAGGTGAGGTTTTGTTTTGAACAGTTTAAAAAAAAATAATAAAATAAAAGATATAAATGTAATTTATATGTCTTGTATCTCATGTTTTTTAATGTTATTATGTAAAAATACGATGGTTAGTTTTTCTTATTGTATTCTTGTTGAGTTTACTAATAATTGTTATAAAAAATTGTAGTACGATTTAATTGTGAGTTTAAACTTTTTCTCAGCTGATTATTTAATATATAAAATTCTCGTGTCACAATGTTCGAAGTTGAACTGCTCCGAAACGGCTTGACCGATTCTCATGAAACTTTGTGAGCGTATTGAGTAGGTCTGAGAATCGGCCAACATATATTTTTCATCCCCCTAAATGTTAAGGGTAGTCCATCCCTAAATTTTTTTTTAACAAAATTTTTAGTTTCATATTTTATGATACAACATACAAAAATACATACAATCCTAAATTTTCACCCTTCTACGATCAACCCTTGTTTTGATTAATCAATTGAAAGTTAATAATTTATTATAAATAAGTGTTTGTTAGCAATACAATTATTGAAGAGAGCATTCATTTAGTTTCTTGCCGGTTCTCCACAACAGCCTACAAATGCCTATTTTCGAATAAACATCTCCTTACAAAAGAAGTGAATTTAAATAATTAAATTGGAAAGATATGATTCTATTATATGCTATCACATATCTGCTTATTCCAGTGTTAAACACTCACTACCAGCGGAAATGTTTAATTTGTTATACGCAGAACAGTCTGAATTTTACCATACAACTATTCATCAGAGAAAGCCTGGTGACAGACGGTCACGGTTACAGGATTCTGAATACCCTAAAAATACCGGATCTGGATAAGTGGGAAACCTGTATTACCCAGAGTTGCAATGTGGACTAACGGGACTTTTGGAACCTCGTTAAATGAGAATCGAATTTTAAGACTCTTTCGATGTTTACCTCTATAATTGAGACTCTTTAGCTCAGTTACCTGTATAATTGAGACTATTTATTCAGGTTATATTAACGTTTCCGCCTCTAAAGTTAGAATAACGGCATATTTCGATAATTTATTGGAAAACTTGATTATTGGAGGCCCTTAAATTATTGTCTTAGTCCCTTGAGATCATAATTAACCAGGTTTCACTGGATGCGCTGGTACGGTTTACAGACGAATATTGTCTTACGGAGTTACAACACACCTTTCTATAATGCATTTTTTTTAAATACTTATTCTGCTATGCTGTTCAGAAAGTTAATAAGTCAAAAATTACATTGCCATGTTGACAAGTGATTCGTTTGAACTTTATGTATATGTTATTAAAGTCCAAATTGACTAATACGAATCCTTTGTATGGGTGTAGAAGAGAACTGTTTTGAGGTTTTTTGTCAAATCTTTTTTTATTCTTTCTCTCCATCCTCGTACTTCAAGGAATATTCTTAAGAGAGAATCCTTTTAGTTGTGTTAAAATTTGCACGACGTAACGCAACGAAAAATATTATTTTATTCATGATAAAACCTTCCTCGTTAGATACAAAAGCCTTCCTATACGTATTTTATACTGATGATCGTATGAGGCGCAAAGGGAACATTCCTTTCAGCTAGCGTGTCAGCACACGCGATTCGCTTGCGAAAAAATGAAACTGTTTTTCGCGCTACGAATTTTCTATGCCATAACGTGGCGCAATTTGTTTACAAAATGCATCGTTAAGAATACATCAATAGCGAAATCGAATTGAATTGCGTCTACGTATTTAAAGTTGGGAAAAACTAAACGTACTGAACTGTCGCTCGCATCAAATTTGACAAATGGTCTCATTAAGTATACGTATATACGTGATTTTAATATATTATGTGGAATTTACTTACGGCGCTGAGACGTGGTCACTTACCTCAGGACTAGTGGTGTTTCTCTACGTGATCGAATCAGAAATGAGGAGATCCGTAGAAGAACCAAAGTGACCTATATAGCTCGCAGAGCTTATGAGCTTAAATGGCAATGGGCGGGGCACATTGCCTGAAGAAACGATAACCGTTGGGGCAAAAAAGTTCTGGAATGGCGACCATGGACCAGACGGCGGAGGGTACGACGGCCTCCCACTAGGTGGACGGATGACCTGGTGCGAGTTGAGGGAAAGCGCTGGATGCTAGGTGTAAGGAACCGGTGTTACTAGAAATCTAGGGGAGAGGCCTATGTCCAGCAGTGGACGTTGGCAGGCTGAGACGACGACGACGATGTGGAATTTGAGTTACCCATTCCACTTGATGGAAATCTCTCGCAAAGAATCGGAAGTATCTGTATCTGACATGACAATGTACTTGTTTCAATTTACTCCGGATGTTTTCCGGCGTTTCATGAAGGTAGTACAATTTATAAATCACAAATGTCCGATAATATTGTCTTTTATGAACATAACTGTTACTCATTTAAAGGAAAACACTTTATTAACGGATTGAGTTATGTATTTTTGCGAAATTTAAATATATTTACATTATTTTAAATTTCTCCGACGTTTCGCGTGCTTTACAGCGTGCGTGTACGGTAGACTGAAGACAAAAGGTGTTAATTGTCAAAATAAGTGTCACAGCTTCAGAGAGGTTGTGTGTTATCTGTATTTATTGCCCCGGAGTTGGTATCGACTATCGATTTTAAACTTAAATCCGATAATGAAGTGTTTTTCTTTACGAAGCCCTGATATTTAAATCCATTTTTGGTTAGCTACTAAACTTTAACTAGCGTATTAAGTTTTATAATTGCAAATGCACTCAAAAATAATTATATAATCGACATTAGTATTCCCTTCGTTCACTATAACTTTATATTTAAAATATGTTTAGTTAAGACAGTGCAAATGGAATTTACATAAAAGCCTTAAGATGTTAGGAAGTCAAAGTTATGACCAAGCAACGGTCACCACTCCTTGTGAGATGTAGGTTGAGTGGAAGGGTCCCGATATTAATTATATAATTAGTTATTAATATAATTTAGTTAAAACGTTGTGTGAAAACATGCTAAATCGAGATATATATAGCAATAATATGTGTTTCCCTATGATATTACTTATAAGGCCGGCAACGCGCCTGTGAGACTCCTGGCGTTGCAGATGTCCATAAACGGCGGTAAACACTATTCTAAGATCTATCATAAAAAAATATTAAAAAGCGAAAAATAAGAATTAAAACTTGATGAAGGTAGTATATATTATAATGTTTTGTATCCAGCACAATTTTTTATTATTTTTTTATGTAAAAATTTTTTTATTAAATAAGCCAACAGTTTAGACAACATACACTTATTTAGATAGACAAATATCGTTGTGTGAACCATGTATGTCTAGTATTTATTATTTATATATATAATTTTATATATATATACTAGCGACCCGCCCCGGCTTCGCACGGGTGCAATGCTGATACTAAATACACTACAGAAAAATAAACGCGCCCGATCGCTGGTAAATTCAAAGTGTATGTAAAATCTGTAATATCTTCGAAAATATTTACTTAAAGCCATATAGATCTATATTAAATGAACAATCTATTCAAGGTATTCAATTAGTTAAGGATTAATGCTGTATTGGTTAAAATGGACTTTTCTGTAGACCTTTTCAATGTGTACAATACTTAGTACATTATTTTGATAAAACTCGTAGGGTTCAGCCTGCGTTTACAATGTAAACGGAAAAAATGTAATTATTTACGACACCACATTAGAAACCTCAAAAATACAACAGTACTTCTCTACTATTTAATGGATGTTATTATACGTATAAACCTTCCTCTTGAATCACTCTCTCTATTAAAAAAAAACCGCATCAAAATCCGTTGCGTAGTTTCAAGAATTAAGCATACAAAGGGACAGAGAAAGCGACTTTGTTTTATACTATGTTGTGATATAAAGTTATAATAATAATATTAAAGAAGGAATTTCGAAATTAAAAAAAATATAACAAACAAAAATTATCTGAAGCAAAACAAGTTGTGTGAGAGAAAAAAATCATGTATACGTAAAAATATTGACGGAATCCCGTTAGTGAAAAGTCCAAATAGGTTTATGAAAATGCACGTCAAAAAATTAATATATTTGATAAAGGAATAATTGAAATGATTAATTCTTAAATTATAAACAATTTGCCTATATAATGTTGTAAAGAAATTTATCGCTTACGTATCGCAGACAGGAAACAGGCGATCGGTAGAACGTTTTGCATTATCACATCGATTGATCAAACTGTAACATCCAACTGTTAGATTACGCGCGCATTTCCAATGGCCGATACCCGCTGCTAGTGGGGAACTGTTATGTAACGATAGAATTATTTAACCTACATTTATTATACGCTTCGCTAGTCTATTATAACATACTACTTTATAATTATAGTTACTTCGCGGAAGTCAAAATACAAAATCCCAATAGATCAATATACAAGCAACACTCCGCGAAAAACCCACAACCAACGCTTCGCTCCGACACCGGATTTTATCCTGATGATGCTCCAGTGTCGGAGCGAAGCGTGCGTCGAGTGGTCTATTGGGATTTTCTGCATACTTTTTTGTCTTTGATTTCTTTAAGATTAAAATTCATCGCGTTCAGCCGCGATACATAAAGAAAAATTGTAGCCAGTACTGAGATTTGCGTGAATTCTCTTAACGGCGTAAACATAAGAGACGAAGGTTAAATGTTTCAGGCTTATCTTTTATCTATTTCAGAGCAATTTGCGGTCGAATCGAAGGTTACATACAAGGTTTGCCAGAACCGTATCGCCTTGTTGCGCCGAAATTGGCACGTGCTGCAAGTACGGAAACTAGATCGCCTGCGCGCGCGCCGTCCTTCTCCGTTTGTTGGTGTGCTATCGCTCAGGTTCGTATATCTGTATCATATTTAGGGCCATGTATTTCGGCTATTACCGTTATTATTATTTCATAAAGAAACGAAGTAAAAAAGTATAATCATGTTCTCGCTCATATTATATGTTGATATTTGAGGCTACGACTATCAGAAGGGCTATATCTTCGCTTATAGGCATATAGTAAAAATAAGTCATTGTCCAACGTAATTAGTTGTATGCTTTACAATACGAAAAGATCGTATAAGCATCTTAGAGGCCGGCAACGCACTGGTGAGGCCTCTGGCATCGCGAGTGTCCATGGGCGGCGGTAACAGTGCCTCTAGTACTGTTCAGAAATGTGAGAATTTTTTTAAGTTTCAATATGGAAAAATACCTTGGATACTTCGTTATTCAAGTTGGTTTTTGTTAGTTTCGGAACGGTTTTAAACTTTTTTTTTAATAATATTCTGTGCAAAATACGTCGACTTAATAAATTTCATATAGTTTTGGCCATTGATAAAAAATCAAAAGTTGTATATAATTAATAGAATCAGACGTTGCTGTGTGAAAGACCATAGGATAGAATTCTAATAGACCAATTTAATAGAAGTACTCCGCGAAAAACACCCTCAATCGCTGGTAGAGGCAACAGCCTAAGGATGATCATGATCATCATCAGGTGTCGGGCCGATGCTGGAGTGTTTCAGGGCCTTTTCGCGGAGAGTTGCTAGTAAATTGGTCTATTACGATGTATTCAAAAGTTCTATTCTACATTTCAGGCGCCAGAAGTGGTGAACGCGGTTACTGGGAAACTAGATAACGAACTACCCTCACTTTTGTGTAAGCAAGCGATGTTCGCGAGATGGATATATCTCATAAAACAACTACCGCCATTACCACAGGTATGGGCTCATTCTTTTTGCTAAAATGTGGGTAATTATGAGGCATACAGCTAATTTTTTTAGTCAGCGGCTATATTTGTAAAACACCAATCTTACCAACTATGAAAAATAATTTAAACTATGTTATAAAAGGGTGTCTGAATGAAGATTATTATTAGTATTCATTACTTGTATAAAACACTTGTTACATATTGTTTACGTTCTTTTACTAGCCCCCGCCGGCTTACTAATTAAATATACTAATTTATTAATTTATATTAATAATTTTAATTTAATTGACTTTAATTTAAATTTAATTTGATAATCTTTAATTTAAATTGTTGACATTCGGCTTTTCTATTATAATGTATATTTATTATTAATTTCTTCTATTACAAATCTATCCAAAAAAATGCAATTTATACGATGACCAATTTCTCGACATCAGCCACGAATCCTTCAAGTCGGAGTATCAAGGATTATTTTAGGTTGGAGGACGCACACGTCTTCCTCCGCGGGAGATATGTCTTATCCCAATCACAGCATTATCGTAATGGAAAGAGAGAGAGAATTAGACTATTTTTAATGAATAAAGAATTGACATAGCGTCATAATAGACATGGCTACGTGGGTAAAATGTTAACAGGGCACAGCTGGAGACAGACCATTCGTTCAGGAACCGGAGAAGCTTCTCTACGCTGAGGCAAAGCAACTCTCTACTTGTTATCAGGTATGTACACACCGGAATAAGCTGTAGCGGGACAAGACCGACGTTTAAATATTTATAGCGTTTTTTAAGTTGAGAGGTTGCCATGGTAACGCCAGAGGCTAGTTAGTATGATAGGATGGCACGAATTGTCTTTCAGGAATAATATTTTTTAATTCTTCCTATTTCCTTTCGTTCCTTCCTATGATCCTTTTTCAATATCCTAAACTACCTCCACCCCATTCGCCATATTTTTTATCAGGCGTGCAAAGTTATTGTCTTAGGCTTTACTGTATTGCTTCCTGTTGATGGAATGCGCCAAGCGACGCCTCGCCGTAATGGTTTAAACCAGGCGTAGTTATTATTCTAATAAATTCCTTTCAGCTCGCCAAACAGTGCCTAGTGACGGCATTCGAGAAAGCTCAACTGGGAACGTGGGTGAAGAAACCGATAGAGCAAGATCAATTCCTATGTGAGATACATGAGGCTAATCCCCGAGTACTGTTCGCCTAGGCGGGTCGCGAACCATATATTACCACGCAGGGAATCGTACCCGGGCAAAACACTAATCAAATCTTTTTAAAACAACAAAATGCAATCAGTAATTCAAAGCCACACACGGTTGAAATAAATAATGAGTTTGATACGGTTAATAAGAAAAGAACTACAGGAGACAAACTGAAAGTAACATCTGAACGTCTGAATGCCAAAGTTAGTTCAAACAGTATTTTTAACGATAAAAATAGTGAATTTGAACGAGTCAAAAGTATATATGATAAAATAGAAGTAAGTAAGGATTTAAGAAATAAACCAATTAAATTTGTTAATGTTCCGGATGAAAACTGTAAATCAAATGAAAAACAAAATTTTGATATATTCAAATCTGTTAATGTTTTGTATACGAAAAAATGCAGAAGGTTAAGACGAAAAAAATTCGAGTCTCAAACTGGTTTTGATAGATATGACGAATATAAAGAAAATATATATATTAAAGCAGAAGCTAAATTTAAAGATAATGAGACATTTGGTAAGGCATTCACAAGTCTCATTGAAAAATTTATTGGTTTAACAACTCGAACTTTATACAATACATACGAATCACTAATAATTTCCAAAATAGCGGATTTTGTTTCTTTACAATACACATTAGATATAATATATTCTGCAAATGAAGTAGTACTCAGTTGTATTAAAACGTCTGTTATAGGAAATAAATGTTATATATTTAAGACTTGACGTGACGTTATTAGGGTTTTGGTATAAATGTGGTTGGAAAACTATAATTTATTAGTAGATTATAACTCATCCTAAAAGTTGTTATTCCAATTCAATCTAGTTGTTTTTACTAAAGTATTTCTTCTTTCAATTTGTTTAAAGCTGCAAGAACCAATTTTGAAGTTAAAACGGTGAGATGACAAATTTTAATTATCATGTTACACACAATTTAATTCTAAACGTAATATAAGGTGAACACACATCAACTTAGTAATAAATTTGAAAGAAGCTTCTAGGCAGCTATTTATGGTTTTCGAATTACAGAGCATAATGCGACAATGTTGAATTATGCTGAAGCTTAATTGGAACGTGAATTAGCAGAATGCTCTAAGTTCAGTGTGAAAAAAATAACCATAGAGTTAGCAAACCTCATTAATGTAGAAATTATGTGGTAAACAATAATAGTTGGTTGAAAACTATTTATTTAAAGTAATTTGGATTTTGTTTATTTCGTTAACATTTATTTTACGTTTTGAGTAATTTTTTAAATGAGTTCTAAGAAAATTATATACTATAACTTAGATTATTTCCAAAATCTACGACGAAACGAAAGACTTAGAAATTAATTAACAAATAATATTACTAACGATAACATATGAACAGAATTTGTAGTTGGAACACTCAACGTTGAGCATTATGCGCTCTAGTGCTGTTATTATTAGCAACTTGCCGTAAAACTAATCCCATATACCACTCGTGTCGCTTTGATAGTAAAGAAACAGCTTTATTTTGGCAGCAATACTACAATGAGTAAATGTACCAGACACAAATTACCCGTAGTCGCTATATTTATACTTGAGGTCTACACACAACATTGTTACAGAATTTTTTTTTATGAACCTCATAGACCATATATTTACATTTATAAGTCTGTGCACTCTGGCATTACCAGAATGACATGAAACCTAATGTCACTAAACATAAACTATAATTCTTCAATTTAATTTCGAGTACTTATTTCTAAGTTTAAGGAAATTGTGTTAAGCCCGGGGATGCTGCGTGTTGGTATTCAAGTTCGTGATCAACTTAGCCGACAGTTTGTCATAATGTTGCCAGTTTAAATATTATTGACAATTATTTAAATTGTGTCCGTTCGCGCCAAAATTTGAATATTGACAATAATATTTTGTGTTTACGTAGACCAAAAATTAATTAATTAAATTTTGTTTTTAGTTTTGTATAAGTCGTCACCGGTAATCCTAATTATTGTACTGTAATTTCTTATTACTCCAAAGTATTATCAAATAATAAAAATAGTGTTTTGTTTATCTAGACTCTAAGAGACAGATTAACGAAATGTATGAAGCAACTAAGATCATATACAACCTTCCTGGATAAATGGTCAACATTAAAGAAAAACTTAAAATGGTACCAGTTGGCAAGTAGCATAAATATGCTCTTGAAATTGCATTCCTCATAAATAAATTGTATTTATATTTGTCCCCATAGCAATGTATCCTCACTGTGGTTGCCTGAAGTTCTCCTGTTAGCTATAAGGCCGACTTTAGCATTCCAAATCATTAAACTTTGTATTCTATTTTATTTTTATTGCACTCATGTTACCTGTGAATATAAATGTAGTCTAAAATAGATAATTTGATTCAACTAGAGCATTGTTTTTCAACCTGTGGGTCGCGACCCCCCAGGGAAGCTTCTGTAGGGGGGTCGCCAGAGGTCGAAAAAAATGGGTACTTTAGCAAAAAAAAAACAAAATTAAAGACAATTAATATTGTTAATGGTAATACTGTAACATACACCTACATACATGATAAAAAACCGAAGGTCAAGGGGGGTCGCGAAATATTTTTTTTATACCAGGTGGGTCGCATCATGAAAAAGGTTGCAAAACACTGAACTAGAGGTTATATTTTTTTAATATTGCAAGATAAAATTCAAGGAACTGTTAAGGGGTCTTATTATAATATTGCGATTGGCGTGATTATAGAATTAACAATAAACATCTATAATTAATGCAAGTTGCTAAATACTAAATTAATTCATAAAATTATTTATATGATGTTCAGCAAAATTTAATTTTGACGGTATCTGCAAAAAAGGCTTCCCTTTAAGGATAGATAATTGTGTAATTTTAAACGCACAATATAGAGCCAGACGATTTTTCTATTTTATGTGAATCAGTGTGTATGTAATAAATGTGATCATAGTTTAAGAGAAAATTAATAAATCATTTCATTTGAATGTTATATTTTATTTAATGTTGGTAAATCATCGTTATATTTAAAGGAAACTTAATGCTGGTTGTTATAAATCGTTATTGCTTTTAATTCGTATTTTAGTAACACGTGTAAAGAAACAATTTTCTCCATCTTTACATTTTCGTTTATTTCCCTCCCTTAACCCATCCTCGGACTAAAAAATACGACTTATGGACCTTCAAGAAGAGGGCGTATAAGCATCTTAGAGGCCGGCAACGCACTGGTGAGGCCTCTGGCGTCGCGAGTGTCCATGGGCGGCGGTATCACTTAACATCAGGTGAGCCTCCTGCTCGTTTGCCCCCTGCGCGTTCCAAACAACTTTAGTCTTATATAAGTGTTGATGTAGTAAATTAGCGAAATTTACTTGAGCGCTTCCTCGTTTTTCACTTCCGTATAGTTATCGTCCATCCAGTGCATTTTCTTAATATGCTTCTGCAGTTCATGGTTCCGTACGAACGCTGTTTTGCAAAACCCACACTCCAATTTCAGGCCCTTCCCATGCTTTCGTTTAACGTGATCCGATCTCCTTGACGAAGATATGAAACACTCGCCGCAGTCTTCACACTCGTACGGCTTCTCGCCCGTATGCCGTCGTCTATGATAGACGACCGCCATCTTGGAGACCAGTTTCACCCCGCAAATGTCACAGGCGAACTTCCTCTCCCTCGTGTGGACCACGCTATGTTCCGATAGACGCGCTGATGTGTAAAACCTCTTCCCACACCATTGGCACTGATGTGGTCTTTTGTCCATATGAATCCAAATAATGTGGTTCTGCAGCTGCGGACGTGTGGGATAAGTCTTCTTGCAGTAATCGCAAATGAACCTGGCTGGATCGCGAACATTGGAGCGCTTATTACGCGGGAGCGTTTTTAAGTTCGGCTTAGCGTTCGGCTCGCATTTGGATCTGTGGTATCTGTAGCAGCCACGATTTGCGAACTGTGCGTCGCATACTCTGCATGTACGTACAGCGTGCATCTGGCTATGATGGCCCAAGGACGCACGTTTGCTGAACGTGCTCCCACAATCGACGCACGTGTGTGCGTTCTCAGAATGACACTTTGCAGTGTGAGCCTCTGCTTCCGACTCGTTTTTCAACAGTAACGGGCAGTCTTTGCACTTGATCATTTCGATTTTATGCACCTCTTGCAAGTGGGACTTCATTTCTTTGCCCCTCCCAAACATCCTTGCGCACAGCCAACACGCCTCCTTGAGACTGCTGTTCTTTAAATGCAAATTTAAGTAGTACGGACTGTGAAACTCTTTGCCACAATCGCTGCACGTGCAGTTCGGACCATTCCTGGAGACCCTCTCCTTCTTCTCCGGTTTTTCGTGGTACGTCTTGGGTTTATTTATGAACTGTTGGACAAAACTCTTCATGTCGCCCTTGAAGTTTTTTATACTTTGCAAAGTAAGATTGTCATTGAATACGAGATAGGTGGACTTCGGACAGTGTTCTCCATCGATAAAATTGATTGAATTAAAACAATTACTCCATACATTTTGCGAGTTTCTGACTAGAATTCGGAACTGGAAAGCAGATATTGCCAGATTGGTGCAGGCTGCGCAGACGCCGCTAGGGCAAAGTTCTTCATTGAAATGCATCTGAAATATGTTTTGTTGTTATTAGAAGAGAAATAGATAAACTTATATAAAATAATTTATCACATTTATAACCCTGATAAACTCTTCCTGTATTTCATTCTAGTATTTTTAACTACTACCAAAACCTATTTAAAGTAAATAAGTAAAACATTTAAAGTAAGTATAGATTCATAGGAGGCGACTACTATAGAACAATAAATTATTATAGCTTTATGATAGTAAAAAAAAAATTGTCTAGCTTAAGTGTATATACTATAATAGTAATTAAAGTGTAAATAGCTTAGGTATAGTAGAAATAAAGGCTTTATTTATTTATTTATGGATTCATAATAAACATAGCATTGTATAATTTTGCGTGCACAATTACAAACGTAATTACTAATTAATACTTCATATCATCTAATAGGTAAATGTTTTAAATTGTTAAGTTGGAGTCGGTATTCAGTATTCCATTGTTATTTTATTTAAAACAATCTTGATGACTGTTGAGTTGAGGCAGACAGTTTTGAAAATTAAGAATTAACTATTTTTATCTATTATTTAAATATATATGTACCACCGGTATATTCCAAGAAAATGTCTTAAAACATGGGTTCATTTGTAAATGGTTCCTAACTTTAATAATACCTAAAAGCTACATCTTGAACTTGCATATCCATTAATAAAATTCATGAAAAAAATTGCCAGATAACCCTTCCTTTTTTAAACAAAAAGAATACAAACATTTCTTCACATAAACCTGGTATGAGGTGTCTTAGTATGATGAACAAGAACATGGCTACTATGGTAAACTGTTTGTTGAAAAACATATAAATTAAATTCCGTGGATAACAATAGAATTGACATTCAATATATGAATTATTCAATTAACTTTTTTATAATTAAAATAATCCTATTATTTTGCTATATTTATTGATCTGGCCTCAGCTTAATAAGTATAGTGGAAATCAAAGTTTCCTATGAAACACCATACCATATGGGGTACACTAAACAAGACCTTAAAAATATGAAATTTACATGTTCAAAGAGTCAGCTGGAAATATTTTACTGCATATTTACAAAGATGATGTCTATGCACAATTTTTTATATTATTATGGGCATCAGCTTTACCACAACTAGTTCAAGAAAACTAGTTCCAGTAAAGTCTAACTACTTAAATAATTTATAACTTTTTTGATTTATGAATTGTTTATCATAATTTGGGTATACTTTTCTAGCATGGACATTTTCGGACCTTGACCACTAGAAAAAAGGCCCCAAAGAAGTCGGAATCTTTGAGACTCATATTTCTGCTGGATATTTGAATATTTTTTTGCAAACTGGGCAGGATTTTTGTACATATTAAGAGAATCTTGAACCTAAGTAATTTTGTTATCAGCTATAACAGCACATACTTGTAATTCCATCATTCACTTGTAATTCAATTAATTTACTAAGTGTTATAAACTTGCTCTACTTTTTATATTCAGAGCAGCTGGGGGGGGGGGGGGGGCATATAAAGCATATTCTATTAGTAGATGATAGTAAGTGTGGTAATACATTCATTAATGTTAGTTTTAAGTAATGGAGATTTCTGCACCTATATACTATACTATATTTTTTGTCACTGGAAATCTCATCATGTTCCAACTGTCACCTATTTTCCTTATATTTTTTTTCTTAAATATTTCAGAAATATCTTCTTAATATGCAATCATTTGTATTGTTCATAAAGTTGACTTATTTTGGGCTTAGATTTACTAACCTATCTAAACTACATACTTGATGCTATTGAAACTACCTAAGTATTTGTAGTTGTCTGAATATTTGGATACCAAAAACGGGTTCTATTTTACAATAATAATGCTCATACAAAATTGGTATTTTAATTGCCGCCATTTTGAACTGAGAGGCGTCAAAAATAGAACGTTTCGTTTATCACAAAATTGGAGACTACACATTAACATACCTGTAAACCCGTTATGTTCAACAGGATCTCGGCCAAAGTTACTGATTTCCCTCCATCTTTCATAACCGTATCTCCCAAGAAAACTTGACCTTCTCGAGTACTACCCATGCAAATACGGCATTTATCCAATCCATCTCCTCGCACTATGTGTGATATTATTGCTTTGATATCAATTTGTCTAGTCATTTTTCAATTTTATTAATCTTAAATTAAGAATAGGAAGCAATGAAATCTTTGTGTACAATAAACTTTTATTTTGTATACGTTTTTTTTAATTCATATTTCCATAATTTAAACTTGCAGACTGCATTCTCCATGTTATCTGTTTAGTTTGATCAATTGTTGACATTTGACAGTTCGCAGTAAATGGGTACGTACTTTGTACCCTGTATATAGACCAAAATTACCTATACAACCAACGAAAAGTCTAAACTCTAAAGCAGGCTCCAGACTAATCAGTCGGTAGTATGGTTCACGACTAAAAATTGCAAAAATCGACTCATTTTAGGAATATGAGACAAATGATCACAAAGGCATCTAGATACTTTAGGCATCACCCTTTCTTTCTGCAATATTTTTTTAATTACACATTACTGATAATTATGTATTCTGCGACAAAATATGTTTTGGTACGCAGTCGTTGGCGCTTTGAATCGATTACGGTGCAAATATAACGATTGCTTCACATAAATAGTTGTCAGTATGTGGAGAGAAAAGCTTTTTTAACAACATTTCGGTTACTCACCATAATAATTCTCTCATGTCAACTTTAATTGCAAAAATATAATCCGTAAAAAAACCTCAAATATCTTAAATAACTATTTGTAGTATAGTATGTTAGTTAATGATTGATAAATAAATATTCAATATTATAACTAATATAAACATAAATTAAAAAACCTATTCGATTATTTCGATATTTTTAAAGCTTCCTTAGGATTTACAAATTTCGCTTGTATGTCCCGTAATAGGCTAATAGGCAGCTTGTTCTGTTTTTATACAATGTTTTTGAAAAAGTATCTATAAAATCTATTTCTATTCCATAATCCATGGGTCACAATACAAAAATAACATATGTTTAATTTGAAATGTCAAGAAACTGATAATCTAAAATGCTCATGTCAATCATTTACAAGTATCATGTGCCAATTGCCACTGTCCTACGTCAAAATCAAAAGATTTGTTTTGAATTGAATAAGGATTTTGAATTTCGATCAAGATGGTAAATAATTTGAAAATTTCGTTGAAATCCGATACGGAAATCCTTTAAATTGTATTAGAAAATAGTGCTTATGTGATAAATTACGTTATAGTCCATATATTTTAATATAGGAAAGCGTACTTTCATTTTTAAATGTATTTTTTTATTTGAAGGCTATTGGGCTATATTTTGAATTTAAATTATTTCAGAAAGTTAATGTGTAAATAAATACCTTGTGTGTGTTATTTAGCCTTTCCTTTGTTCTCTATTAGAGAGTCATGAGTCATAAAGATCCTATGGAATTGATCATGCATTTCCAACTTCGCTCTTCAGGTTTGGTTAAATAGCTGAAATGAAACATACCTTTAGGCAATATAATACCAAGCATGTGTCATATTCATC
Source organism: Pontia daplidice (assembly GCA_963693355.1). NCBI lineage: Eukaryota > Metazoa > Arthropoda > Insecta > Lepidoptera > Pieridae > Pontia > Pontia daplidice. The sequence continues at coordinate 954,087 of CAVNZL010000016.1, read as the reverse complement.
TACATCATTTAAAAATTTCAGCAACCTCAAATATTAGTGCTGAAAGAGGGGACAGACCAAAGTCAGGGAAAGCCGCAACTTGTGTCCAATATCAATGCTTGTCAACTGGTTGTGGATGCAGTAAGTATATGATTATTACATATTACAGTGTTTTGTATAAGATGAGATAAATATGTATACTTACTTACCCAGGTACGCACAACATTGGGTCCTCGTGGGATGGACAAGCTGATTGTGGATCATGCTGGAAAAGCTGTCATATCCAATGATGGAGCAACTATTATGAAGGTAATGTTTATCTTTATGAGTAAACTATATAAATATAAAACATTTTACTATATAAGGTATTAATTAGAATTATAACTTTCACAGCTTTTGGATATTGTACATCCAGCTGCAAAGACATTGGTTGATATTGCCAAATCACAGGATGCTGAGGTATGCATATTTTACTATTACAATTTGTGATTAATGTGATATTTTGGTTGTAGCATGATCTCAACTTAAAAAATGTAAAGGTTGAATTTCTGTGTTGAATAAGAATCCTAAAAACTAACTCCATCTTAGAAGAGGAATTAGTATTGACATTTCTCTAATAATGAAGTTTGGTATGGTACCACCTTGTGTCCCTGGACCTTAATTCACGAGTTTGTCATTTGTTTTCTCCAGTTTTATTTATCTTACTCATACCAAAATAATATAATATTTACATTTACCATCTTTTAGCAAGACAAGGGCATAAAGTGGACCAAAAACTTGACAAGAAAAACATTTTAATCTCCAAATTATTTATTATTATTTTATTCATAAGCAAATTAACATGCAGTACATAACATGGAATAAACATGTTTCATTAGTTGTTATCCATACTTACCATCCATAAAATTAATAAGTCCAGCACCTCTACAACTAAGGTACTGTTTCATCTTTTCCTGTCAAATTGTAGAAGTTATGATGAAATAGGACAGATGAGTATTTTAGTTGACTCGTTAAACAAATGATTATAAACACGGATCCAATTTCTGACGTATCAGGGAGGACAAAACGATTTTATGATGCGGCAATTATTAATTTCTTTACAATTAGTGAAAACTTCAAGTGATAGATTCTAAATCAGTTATTGTAATCAATTTCAGGTTGGTGATGGTACAACATCTGTGGTGATCTTAGCTGGAGAACTGCTAAAACGGCTGAAGCCATTTGTGGAGGAAGGTAAGTGGAAGGACATTTACAATTAGTTTATTTAGGGTGGCAACACTTCACCAAAGCTAATGTTTATCGGCAGCAGTGAGCTCTTGATTGACTGACCTGCTTTTTCTTCAAGTGTTACAAATGACATCTTGACTGATATAGACATCATACCCGAATATTTGCTTATAAAATGTGGATTCAAAATATGTTGCTGTGGCCACCACTGGAAATAAAATAACAATATATAAATTAGTATTGTAGTGTTTGTATTTTTGTATATATATAAAGTGCATTCTTAATAGGTGTTCATCCAAGAATTATTGTACGAGCTGTGCGCACTGCCGCAAAGCTTGCTGTCGACAAGGTTAAGGAGTTGTCTGTACGAGTTGAAAGTAAATCTGCTGAAGAACAACGGTGAGTACCACAAATAAATTGATTACATTCTGTGATTGTGTAACATGTGTACAAAAATAAATATATTAGAATCTCACTATTTGTTAAAAACTATGAATTAAGTTTTTGAATGCACTTAAGACCTGATTGAGAAATAAAGTTTTAAACATTTTAAAGTTCGGGTCAGAATTTTGTTAATAATTTAACATATTGTAATAGAAATGAATGTAGTTCGGTTGGTTCACCAATGATTATAAACACGGATCCAATTTCTGATTTATCAGTGAGGATAATAAGGTTGTATGAGGTGACAATATTACATTTTTTTTTAATATACCCAATATGACATAACTAGGTTATCTGATTAGACTTTTTAATTAGGACATAGGTATTTAATAGACAAGACCTAGACATTCTGTCAATTTAAGTCTGTATATAACAATCAACTATTATTCTCATTTCAAAGTAATTTTAAGGATGTTGTAATATATATTGCAAATTAACACAAAAATTCTTAACCATTATTTTATGTAAATTGCAAATTGTTATTATGAACTCAAGTTAATAGTCAATTTAAATATTACAGTGACCTCCTGCAAAAGTGTGCAGTTACAGCCATGTCTTCGAAACTGATTCACCAGCAAAAAGATCACTTCTCCAAGATGGTTGTTGATGCTGTACTGTCTTTGGATGCACCTTTGCTCCCCCTCGACATGATTGGTAACTTTGACAATACTAAAATATAACTAACATTTACTGCTTATTATTACATATTAGTTATTTTTTATGTCACCAATGATTATAAACACGGATCCAATTTCTGATTGATCAGTGAGGACAATAAGATTTTATGAGGTGATACATAAAAAAAACCAAGGCGATAATCGCGCTCGAAGGGTTCCGTAGTATTATTTTTCGAAATAACATATTTTGTATGGAAGTCCGCTTAAATATTTACGTTTACAATTTTTTTTAAGTTGCTACTAAAATGCAAATTTGTGAAACGATAAACTTGTGGGTTCTTGAAATGCATAAAATTTTAAATAAATATTTCTTGAAGGTATCAAGAAGATAGCGGGCGGGGCTCTTGAAGACTCCTTCTTGGTTGCTGGAGTGGCTTTCAAGAAGGCGTTCTCATACGCCGGCTTTGAAATGCAGCCGAAGAGCTATGACAGCTGCAAGATTGCCTTACTCAATATAGAACTGGAGCTCAAGGCCGAGAGGGATAACGCTGAGGTAAGTGTTCCTATATTTGTCTATATACAACTACCTATGATATGCATCATTCATATAAGTCGAATTTTCAACAATATGGGCTTGAGTCTCATCTGATCGTAAGTGATACCGCTCATGAACACTCAAGAGGTCTCACAAGTGCCTTGCCGGCCTCTGAGGTGGCGACGAGTTCTTTTAATATAAATAGTTAATTTTATATTTGTAGATGAATCCCAGAACCGCGTGAAATGGAATTTCGCGAAATCTTTTTTGCTTTGTTTAATATTGTCATATCGAGTGATTTTATTTAACCGTACTTAAGTAAATTATAGTTTTCATTTGCTCATCAACTAGAAAGATGGGTTACTCTTTCGCGCTAATAATTTTAATTTTCAGGTTCGCGTAGATAACGTAAAAGAATACCAGAAGGTCGTGGACGCGGAATGGCAGATATTATATGATAAGCTCGCGGCGTTGCACGCGAGTGGGGCTAATGTCGTCTTGAGCAAGTTGCCCATTGGCGATGTCGCTACTCAGTATTTCGCTGACCGGTTAGTTGTGGACTTTAATATTTATCACCCATATACAAAATAGTAGGTTTGCCCCAAATTCCCAAAGTAAGCTATTTATAGCTTGTGTTATGGGTTCTTACACTACTAGTAAACATTGTCTATGTATATAACACCCAAACCAAAACCGAAATGTGTGCTCATCACACTATGTACCGGGGATCGATACCCTCTATTTGGTAGTCACTCAAGGTTACCACTGCGCCAACGGCTGTTATATTTTTACTTGTTTGTAAATTATTTGATGATTGAACTTGTTCATCTTTTGAACTTGTTTGGGACCGGCATATTTAGCGGAACATGAAAAGTTCAAAAATGTATCATTTTTCACAAATAGCCTTTACTCGCAATCTGTTCATAATATGATGAAGTAGATTTTAAAATACAACCATATTTTTTCAATAATGGACCTTTTTTTGTGTTCCGCTAAATATGCCGGTGTGTTTTGTTTCTTGGATATCGTACTTATGAGATGTTAGTCTCTAGCGTGATCAAACTCATCAGCTTAATAGGATTGTAATTATTTCAGTGATATGTTTTGCGCCGGTCGCGTTCCGGAGGAAGATATAAAGCGTACGCAGCGGGCCTGCGGAGGTGCCGTACTGTCTTCCACCAGGGATCTGAAGCCCGAAGCCCTGGGCCATTGCGCTCATTTCACCGAGAAACAGATAGGCGGAGAGCGATACAATATATTCACTGGTAAGTTTCGTTGGGTTAGCCTACTTCGTTGACGTGACAACATAGTTACTGTGTAAAGCTTACATTGGGCGCACTAAAAGTGGCCGGTCAAAAGTAATTTAAGATCTTCAATGAATTTATTATTTCTCCAAATCTTTCTCCCTTTGCGTGAATGCGGTTTTCATTCATTTTCGTGGCTACTCCTTCATAGTGACCTCAAAAGAGTGCCTTTCGACATCCTTCTCTGCAGATATTAGCCATGTTTTTCACCTTCAACATTTATATTGTCTGTCTGACCGTGTGAGATTTTCATGTCGCCATTGTCATGGTGTGTCAACTTAAAGTGTGCCCTTTGTATATTTGTATATTCTGTTTGCTATTAAATGTTTCCTATTTTTTTAAATAAGTCCGAACTGCTACTACCTAACACTTAAATTACTATATGAAATTAAATAAGCTTACAACTTTTGCATCAGAATATTATTTTTTATTTTCAAATATGAAATGGAACCCCTCTTTGATATTTGAAAATAAATATTGAATTGAGTGAAAAATTAAATGAGTCTGCTCATTCGCAATGGCTGATATATTATTTACTTATTTCATATTAATCACTTGCTTAGGTTATGAAAATGGTGCACCGGATGGTGAGATTTTCAGATGTTCTACTGTATATAAGAGCATATACTTTAGTGATTTATTTCATAATTAATATGTATGGAATCTAGTGAATATATAAGATGTTATTTGCTAGAAAAGTTGTTTGGATTAAGATTATGTAATCTTTAAAGTTAAAGCGTCTTGTGTAAGAGTAAAACTTAGTTTGTAATCATACTTTTAGTCCATCCATTACATCCATACATCCATTAAATTTAACCAGAACTCATACTATGTACTCTCATAAGTTAGTCTTCAAATTCATAAAGTATTCTTTGTAATGATTTGAAATCATTTGAGCTGCAATTTATTTTTAAATAGAATAGTAAAGTTTCTATGGATTTTTTCTTTAGGATGCCCAGCAGCTAAGACCTGTACATTGATCCTCCGTGGTGGTGCTGAACAGTTTTTGGAAGAGACTGAGAGATCTCTTCATGATGCCATCATGATTGTTCGGAGGACCATAAAGAATGATTCTGTTGTTGCCGGTAAGAACTGACCTTTTTTTATTTTTTTTTATCTTTAGGTTTTTTAGAAAGAAAAAACCTGTGCTTTTTAAAAATGTCTGAGACATAAATAATGATTATTTATACCATGTTTATGTTTTCACAAAATTTTTTAAGGTGGAGGCGCCATTGACATGGAACTATCGAAGCACCTGCGTGATTATTCAAAGAGCATCGCTGGCAAGGAACAGCTTTTAATTGGAGCAGTAGCGAGGGCTTTCGAGGCTATCCCCAGACAATTGTGTGATAACGCGGGCTTTGATGCGACCAATTTGCTGAATAAGCTCAGGCAGAAGCATCACCAAGGTAACAACAATTCTGTATATATGCTTTAGAATATCATTATTCTTCTCAGAAAGAGACGATATTTATAATAATTACGAAATTAATAAGAAAAGAGTTTGAAAAAAACTTTTAATAAAAATATATCAAATTGTTGTTAATTTTGACATGACTTGAGAACTCACAGATGCTAATTGGTATGTGATATGATATTTTGTTATGTAGAGACATTGTAATTTATAACAATTCGTTATTTCGTTATAAATATTGTCGTTTTTAATTCGTTAGACCTCGTTAATGGATTGTAGTTTGTTTAAATTATTATATTATAAGTGAATATTGCAAATATTTTCACCAATGATTATAAACACGGATCCAATTTCTGACTTATCTGTGAGGATCATACGATCTATGAGGTGATATATATAATATATGAAAATAATGAATAATGAATATTACTTTCTGCATAAGTTAATAAAATATTTCTCAGTATGTTATTAAATAATATGATTTGCTTAGCATGTGGTATTCGTTTATTCATTTAAATATTATTTACAGGTGAGGTGTGGTATGGAGTGGACATACAGAAGGAAGATATAGCTGACAACTTCCTCAGCTGTGTCTGGGAACCGGCCGTCATTAAAATCAATGCAATCACAGCGGCTTGTGAGGCTGCAGCGCAGGTTTTTAAAATTCTTACTATAAACTTTAGGCTAATAAATGTTCACCATAGTGGCAACATTTCAAGAACACAATTATCACCAATGATTATAAATAAATGGTCGATGCCTATTCACAGTGAGGCTCTTGATAGTAGACATGAGGTGGTAAAAAACTAAAATGAAGTTATCGCCGGTTTTAACCAGGCGTAATTGTTTTGGCTAGTACATTTATTTATCCACGCTTAAATAATATTGATTAAAATGTTTTTTTTTCAGATTTTATCTATTGATGAGACCATCAAGAACGTGAAGAGCAGCGGGGACATGCCAACAGCTGGTGGTCGGGGCATGGGTAGACCGCGTATGGGCTAGAGTGTACCGTTGCCATGGTAACAGTGGTTGCCATGGTGATATTGTCCTGGTGACGTTGCTATGACACCAGCTTTATTTCAACACAGATGGTTGGGGGCACTGCTGTAAACTGTTTTTTTTATCGTTACCATGGTAACGACCTATAACCGGATATTATAAAGAAATGAAAACATTTGCGAAAGTTCGTTATTGTATGTAATAAGGATGAAAAAACCATATTTCGTCTTATTTTAATACACAATGTAAAACATTAAATATATGTAATAAAATATATTTGCAATAGAAAACTTTTATTGTAAACAAAATTCTGCATATTTAACGTTGCCCTAGCATTGGACTGATTACCAAAATTAACTTGGTATATTCATTTTCGTTTGAGTTTTATTATTTTAAAGATTTTTTATAGAAAACGGTTGGTGTGTCTTAGGTTTCATATTGCTACCATGGAAACAAGGAGCCGGTTGTCATAGCAACAGCAAAAACCAATACATGCCTTACTCCACTATGCATTTATTGGCACATAAGAAGACATGGAACAATAATTTAAGGTCTGAACTGCTTTGTATTAACACGTATATAACAAATAAGTGCCTGTTATTGTTCCATGTGCCGTAGGATTCTTTCGCTAGACCGTTTGACATTTTAATAATCATTATTTATGTAATGCTTTCACAAAGTTAGTGTTAAGTTTTAGTAATAAAATAAAAGTATTAACAAATTGTCTTTTTTATTTCCATAGATATACTATTTAATTCTAGAACACCTAACCAAAACCTCACTTTTCTGTGGTTCTTATCTAGACAGACCCCTATATAGAATAACTAATTTATATATAGGTATTTTTGCAAAATTTAAATATATTTTACATTATTTTAAAATTTTCCGGCGTTTCGCATAATTAAATAATATATTTCACGTACTTAATACATAAATCCGTTAATAAAGTGTTTTTCTTTAAATGAGTAATAGTTGTCAATAAAAGAATATCATTAATAATATTGCAACATATAAAGCTATCCGCATCAAACCCTAAACTAGATATTTTTACCTGGTATAAATTTCATTCCCTAATCGTGCCCATAAACCAGATTGATTCAGCGGTTTATTTTCTTAGAGTTGCTTATTTTGAATATATTCTAAGAAGAATTCCTGTCTAAGGTTTTTGTATATTATTATTATTATGCATGCAGTGATAAAATGCATTAGAGACAGTTGCTATTAGAAAGTTGACTGAGTCTTCCCTTTCCTTGTACTAAAAAGATTCAAGCCAAACAACGGATGCGGATATCTTACCTCACCTAGCCTCATCGAACAAAGAACGCGCGGGAAATTATTAATTACACAAAAACATTATCCGTTTGTTTGTTAATTTTCTCATCAGTATTCCTTTGCATGTTAGTTCTATGCAACGTCTTCTTTATGCAGCCTCCTTGCTAACAGAGAAATGGCGCCAAAAATACCTTCTGTCAAAATTGCTGTGACCTTGACATTTGTGTTGTCAGCGCAAGTGTCATGTTGGATGGTTGATTTGGCGGAAATGAACAAGCTGAATTCAGAAACGGAAGCGGAAAATAGTTCCGATGAAAATGTAAGAAACGATTTGGAGGATGTCTACCAAAGCAGCGAACTCGAATATCAAAGTTATATGGAAAAGAGGGTAAGCAAATAAAATTAAACTTTTTATTTAACTCCGTAAATTAAACTTTCATAAATAATCGTATTTAAACTGGATTGAAATCGTAAATATAAAACCTTATTTGCACGAATCTTATAATTTAAAAATTCACTCACGACTTCGCAGCCTGGACGAGTGCCTTTGCAAAAAATTGTGGAATACAAAATCTCTATGTAGCTACATTGCAAAAACATTTATTCTTTATTACTGCTGTTATTAAAATCCCATCACTATCACAAAACTATTTTTTTTTAGCTTTTCCATTTTAACTGGAAATTTCATAAATGCTTTTCTTGGCTGAATTGAATTGAAAAATGTACGTAGCGCTTAAACAGCGAATACATTCGAATCACCAAAAAAACGTATATATAGCTCATACGAATAAAATCATGTCGAGTACACATATCTTTAATCGGACAATTCTCAATAAAGTACCGATTTTAAACAGGAACTACGATTTTCAATCTCTCTGGGATACCTTCTTCAGGCTCCGTATCATTCAGCACGTTCAGCTCCAAGACACGAATCATAAAACTTATTACATAAACAACGATGTTATCCATGGCCATAAAATAAAGTCTGATTCGTTTTTACGGTTTTAAGACTAATATATATATATACATACGGTTATATAGATACGGTTTTAAGAATAAAATCCCGTTTGTTATATGGAAACCTCTTAAATTTTTCATTTGTTTTTAATTATTATTTAAACAAACTATTACGGTCTATCAAACAGCCTTGGCAGCGAAATCTTAGTAATAAGGTTCCTCTATTTACCCTATACTATATTTAGACCTTCAAAATGTACCTCCATACGCACGTAATGAGAAACCTATTCTTATATTTGTAATTGATAAAAGAAATAGCGACATGAAAAGTCATGGGAACAGAGGAATCTGAGTTTCTATTTACATAAAATTTTAGCCTTCAATTGAAGCTATAAAAGTAGGACATACGTCTCGCGCGAATAACTATTATACCTATTAGCTAATGTTACACGCAATATTGAAAACCGTGGGTTTCCTTAGAACAATACTAATATTTGAAAGGACTCGGCATACTCGTCACTATGCCGGACGGTTTTTGATAAACGGTCGACATTACTGCGATCAGGGTCTTTTAATATGTATTTATTAACAAAAATATATGTCACGACTAGTTATGTTAGCTTTTTTTTATCCGAGGTAAAATACGCCTTCCCAGCAGCTTAAAGGCTACAGCGTATGTGAGACTTGGGTCACACCATGCGTACCGTCTGCTAATCTGAGAGCCGGGTGGCCAATACCCAGTTAAACATTCCTCGGGTGCATCCCACACACCCTGAAGAACATCGGTGTCGATTTCTCCTTCATTCGGTTAAATAAATACTTAAGTCAAACATAATATTACAACAAACGCCGAAATAATACGATACTTATATTCTTTTAATCACACACTCACAATTTGTATTACTGACTTAGGACAGAGTTTCGTTCTAAGTTAACAGTATATTTAAAATTACACAATGATTTTTGGGACTTTTATACATGGCATCTATGCTGGCAGCGGTAGAAACGGGGGGGGAGAACTGGCAGGTCACGTGGGACTTGTTGACAAGAGGAAGAGTCGTTGATGTTCTCTGCGCGGCTTCCGTTTTACCGACTACTGCTTGGCTTGGCTTTGGCTTTGGCTGCGTGTGGGCACTGCTTTTACCCAGGCTTGGCGTTGCACACACTTTGCGTTGCAGCTTGTTACAATACTCAAAATTATAGTCTTATTTTCTACAAATTGCGTAGTAATGTTCATCCTAATGACTGTATTCAATTGCAGTTGTATTCTATTGTTTTCAAATATTGAAAAAAGACGAAAATTCTTTAGGTTAAAAAATTTGTTTATAGTTTTATTGTTGGTTTTAATACTCGCATAAACTCAGTTGTTTTATCTGTTATAGATACATGGTGTTCTCAATAATGGCAGTATTTATTTGGATGGTCTCCGGAAAGCCATGGCCCATTATCGTGAGAAACTGGATAACTGCTCCAGTATAACAACAACAGTGAGCATCTCTATTTTAAAATATCATTCGTGTGTATAACCTAGGTTTTCGTAAAACCTAGGTCTTCTGTATGTAACATAAATAATATTTTGCCTGAATTGCCAACCATGTGGTATTTCTTATTCACATTTTTGTTCATCATTTTTATATTTAGTATATTTTCTATGATATTTCCTGGTTCGTGGCAGTTTATACGAAGTTAAATTTAGGACACACCGCAACAAGAACTTCTAACGAAGCTGGACTAGTTAGACCAACTTTATTTACCTGAATAATTCATTGATATCTGTTAAAGCTGTATTTATTTCAGACTGAATCATCCACCTGGCTGCCAGAGAATGACCCAAGCATACCGTCAGAGCCTGACACCTGCAGGAGTATAATAGCAGCCAGTGATCAGGTCACTAAGTTGTCTGAATTAGCGTTGTGGGCTACCAACGAGCTCAGAGAGCGAAAGTTTGCTGAGAAGGTATTTTGGAATCTAGTGTTAGGTTAGGTCTCTTTTGAATATAGGCAGAAAATACATCGTTATTGTATTTTATGAGTATTCTATGAGTACCTAAATAAATAGTTTGAATATCTACTTAATGCAAATGTAAAACTAAAAGATAAGTACCTATGTAGAATTTTATAATGTCATATTCATGTTACTGCTTTGTAGAGCACGATTTTATCTAGGTTTACAAACCCTTTAGGTTTAACGGCACGCAAATTTAAAAACCTAACTATGTTACACAATGTTTTGTATAAATAAATAAAATAAATAAATTTAATAACATAATATCGGATATAAACTGGAATTGATTACGTTTTCTACAATTGTGACTGTCGTTTGATTTCGATTGCTGCATTATGCTTTTAATAATATAATCAAGAATACCATAGAGGTTATATTTAAATACAGAGTATACATAAGTGTATTTTTTATTATCTGAATATGGTGATTGGTTGCAATTTTTACGAAGTTATATTTTCAGGATACTGCGGAACAAGAAGAAGAAGAACTTCTAATGAAACTGGCCTGGTTCTTGGATCAACTCGCACAGTTGACTGGCTATTCGCCGGAACCTAGCGAGTTTCAACCTACGAGTAGTAAGTTTATACATATATAAAACTTAATAAGCATACGTAAAAATAACCAAAATTTCTGCTGCTGGGTCACTTATTTTGACAATTAACACCTTTTGTCTACAGTCTACCGAGACCACGCACGCGAAACTTGAATTTTAAAATAATGTAAAGATATTTAAATTTTGCAAGATACATAACTTAAATCCGTTAATAAAGTGTTTTTCTTTATATGTAACAGTGATGTTAATAAAAGACCTTTATTAATTTTATAGGTGCCACCGAAGCGAGTACAACAACGCAAACAGAAGAAATATCAACCACGATTCCAGAGACAACACCCTCTTTAGAAATTATGCAGTCTGTGGAAAATGGTCCGCCATTACCTAGAATAAAACTAACAAGGAATATTAAAAAGCGATCTGTAGACAACGAAATGACAAACTTTGTTAAAAATTACATAAAATACAAAGTATGGAATACGGATAATTCAGATATGAACACCAAGTCCAACAGTTATGAAGTGAAAAACGAAATTAACACAAAATCAATACAAAAGCGAGCTGTTTTCGCGAAAAAGGCCATACAACTGCGTCCGCCGATGAAGAAAAGGAATTTAAAAAGAAAAAAGATTTACATCGAGAAGCCTAAACGTTATTTCTTTCAAAAACAACATGGCGGCATGGCTGTCAAAATAATACGCAAGGCGGCAAAACCGAAAGCGTTGGCAAAGCGTTCGATATACTACGAAGACTACGGCATTTCGAGGATTCCAGAAGACCCAATGCAGGATATAAGCCAGTATATTAAAAATAAACCTGGGACAATGTACAGTCCTTCGGTGGAACAAGTCGTTAATGTTTACGACAGTTTAATGAAACATTATAATTTGGCGACGTTCGAAATGATACGACGATTTGGTTCCAACGCCACTCTGGGTATAGACAATTTGACGAATGGTGCAATTAAGACAGTAGCTGACTCACAATAAGTGATATTTGTATATATTTTGTAAGTTTGATTTTGAGACGGAGATTCAAGTTGAGTGTTTGAGTCATGAAATTGTCAGTCTTCAAGGCGAACTACGTATCCATGTAAAAATAGCAGATTATTTGACAAGATACGGATAAATAATGTAATTATATATATGGGAATTATTTTGGATTTTGTGTATGTTGTAAAAGCGTAGGTAAAATAATTATAAATAAAAACAAATATTTTATTGTATAAAATAAACACCATTGAATTTGTTCATTTTTATTTTGTACATTCTTTGTGCACTATTCCAATATAATTTATGACAAATTTCTTTTATTTTGTTCCCTTTCACTAAATAACTTCTATAACATAAATTTGTTCCGTTTGTACTAAACATTTTGTTTTTCTATATATTAGAAAAAATTGAGATATATAAAAAAATACGAAAATCAATTCTTTATTTGACCCTCGCAAACCCCTCCAATAAAGAATAAATAAATCTACAGGATTAATTATCTGCTTACCACAGAGTAAACACATTTTAATAAAGATGAGAGTGGTTAGCTATGAAAACAAATTTAGTTTTTATGAATAAACTTAAAAAAAAAAACTGTAATAAAAATAGACCTTTAACTTTCTTTACGTATATAGTAGCAACTCTTATTGTTGAGTTTCATATGTTGTTCTTACCAAAATGTTACAAGTTAACAAATTAATTTTCCATACTGGCAATTTAGATTCATAAAAGCTCTTTTATAACATTCACTAATGTACAGAAGACACATTTCTACATGAATATTATGATTTGCTGGACATATTTTAATTATTACCTTTAATAATAATAACTTATTTGCATTTACAAAGAAAACAGTTCTAATCCACTGGGCTTCTAATTAACAACTATTCATATTTGAGACAACATTGTAAATGTCATTAGTAACTTTACAAAAAATTCCTTAAAACTATTCTTAATTTGGCATTTTATATACGGTATATTTCTTGAATAATAAATCAAAATGCGAAAATCTAGATTAACAAAGTTTCATTTTCACTTGTATTATCTATGATCGGATTAATACAATCAAAACATTTGGTTTTTCTGCCCAAAACAACGCGTAAAAATTGGATGGAAACAGACAAAAAAAATCTTTGGTTATAGATGAGGAACAAATTTTTTATAACTCCTGCTTTGATCATCGAAGAGGCTTCTCACAAAGTACACCTAAAATACGGGATAAATATTACACTTACATCATTACATTTGAAGATTGCACATAGATTGGCAGAATCCAATCAGTTTGTTTATGCTCTGTGATTACTACAAGGAACTCTAGATTTTTTCAGGTTTATGTTGGTAACACTTCAAAACAAATCTTTTTTTGTCGATATTTAATTCAAGTATTTTGAACCATTCATGTAACACACAATGTTAGTCTATGGATTTAAAGCGGGAAATTGAAAAGGTGCGGATTTTTTTTCCTCCAAATGACATTAGAATAACTTGAGAGAAAACCCCCCAACCGTATTTTCAACTTCTCATCTTACTTTGCAGTAGATATAGACTATATAACAGGGACTAGAATATACAGCACAGAGTATGCAACAGACTAAGATTATCTTTAGCCTAGTTCATTCTAAGCAATCTTATATATGCAAGATAAACAATTATTTACCTGGAAAATTCCGATGAGTGATATAAAAACTATTTGGACTAACGACCACTTCAGCACCCTGCAATCAATTATTTACATAAGTTAATAAATAAAATTATAAATTTTAAATAAACCCTTTGGTTCTTGGGGTGCTATACGAAAATGGCAGACACAGGATCCTGTTCCTAACTTGGCAGTTTGTCAGTGATGCAATGTTTTATGAGGCCGCTATAAAAAAAAATATGTCATTACGAGCACCCATAACGACTTGATTTTTTTGCTCGTTTTGGATCCGATTATATTCAATACGCGTTCTGTAGGTTTAAATCTGTCTTTACAGACTAAGTTATGAATATTGACAATATGTAAGCTAATAGATTGCGTCATACATGAAATCGTGACTCGATTATTACAAAATTACACACTATCTAAAAAAAAAAAAATCTTTTTTTTAGCCCTCACATTTCACCGTGGTACAGTCCTCTATTTCAAACCTATTCTGTATTTATAGACATATAGCTGATGCCAAAGTAGACCAGACCGAAAATAGAATCATGTTCATAATAATTGAACAGCCCCTTTCCAAATGGTTGTAAACATTATTTTATGAACTAATAGTACTATGTTTACAGGTTAAGAGATTAGAAGTTAATGAAATATTCGCTTTTTAATTCGCCTTCAGCTTAAATACTAGTAAAACTCACCGATCGCACATATCCTCAGCCAGATTCCTATCTCTTGCCTCATGGGCTGAAAGTAGCTCTTGAAGCCGTCTGGCAGCTGATACATTATCTTTAACACGAGTCACCGACTCTGAGATATCTCTTACACGCATTACATATGTTTCTGCTGCATTGCCTATAAATGTAATTATAATATATTAGAGACATTGAAATATTATAAAGAGGAAAGATTTGTATGTTTGTAATGAATAGGCTCAAAAAGTACTGGGTCGAATTAAAAAATTCTTTCACCAATTGAATGCTACATTCTTCCAATTTGACATACGCTACATTTCATTTTGAAAAAAAAATAGGATCCTTGGTAATATTTTAACAATGTAACCGAAGATGTAGAAAAATGAGTCTTAAAATGGCTTTCGTCGAATGCGCTGCCGAAACTATTAGCGATAGAACAAAATAATGTGCAACAATATTGAAGTATATTATAAACCCCACCCGCGGTTAGCATATGTCCAACTATTGTAGTACTGTCACTTTTTTCATTTTAAACATTAATGAAAATGCTAACCAAATTCAAACCATGCTATTTATGTGTTTATATTAATCTCAATCCAATAAATTATTTTATAGTCAAGACCATTTAACTACCTATAAAATAGTTTTGAATTATTTAAATTGGACTTTCCATTCAAAAGATATTAAGAATTAAAAAATTAAAACAGTAAACAAAACCGCCATAGCGCCGTGGCCGTATAAAGCACATGTATGGTAAAATAATGTTTGCCGGGTCAGCTACTAATATATAATTTCACACACAAATTTAATTCTGCTATAATTTGGAGAAAAACCTTTTACTGTTTCTTAGCAATAAGGTTATGTACTGTTTTATTATTTCAGATAAACGTAGCATACTATGGATGGACTGGATGGTCTGGTTAGTCTGGTATTTTATGTATAAATTAACTACATACCTAATTCCATTTCCTTCTCATCATCATAATCTTTACTTTGAGAATCTTCATTGTCTATCATTAAATCAAAAAATACCTGGAAGCATTTTAGAACAGCTTAAAATATAATATTGTTTAATGTAAGATCAATTTAGCTTATATATACTTACAGTTTTTTCACTAAAAGTACTAAATGTATTGTCAAAGCAGAATCTATAATCCCCCTCCAGCACAGATGTATGTCTGTGAGCGTTCTCTGGCTTCTTATAATCAGCTACAATAATCATTCCTACAGGATCTGACAGTTGAAATGATATATCCAATTCACCATGTGATGCATCTATTACCTGTATATTATTATACAATCAATAAAAACTATTTTTTACTAAAATAAGACCCTTTTAAGATTAAGATTAGATAAGGGAATTATTTTGATTATTAATCTTATTTTGTGGTAGTGTTGTATATTCCAGGAAGTTATTCAGCGTCTTTAATAAGATGGTTGAAGCCACGGATCATCTAGTAATATATAAATATTTTAGAGATTACTCCACAAAAATAAAACTAGTAACATTAGAATAATAAAAGTGTTTGATAAATTGTTAATATTACTACCAACATTGATAATTAAAATAGAACCATGATAAGCTTATCTATTTTATTACTATAGAAATTATTTTAAAAAACAATTTACCTGAAAAGTGGAGTAATAAAGTTCAAGTACACATAGAATTAACATTGTTATCAGTAGTCATTATTATAGTTAATTATACAATAATTTATCATTCTTGATAAACGAAGTATTTTATTTCTAATGTAAATATATTGGAGTTGAAAAATATTTCTTTGTTTAAAACATTGATTATGTTTTAGCAAAGATCTTTGACTAGTTTTTATCTTTTATCTTAATATCTTTTATCCATATATATTTCAGTCAGTTGCTTGAGACCATTATTAATTAAAAAGATTGATTTACCTGATATTCTATATCTATTATTTCATTAGGAAGCACTTTTTGATAAAAACAGTCTTGTTTGCCGGCTTGTACTGTAAAAGTCATATCTTTTTCATATGCAAACACAACACTGAAAATAGTTGTCAGAAAAATATAACGCATTTTTTAAATAAAGTGATTTTGAGCCTGAATATCAAGATATAGTTCACAGGGTAGTGACGTCAAATGATTTGCAATGATATAAATAGCACAGGGACGTCTGGAGTTGTTTTTATTTATAAATAGAGAAAAGAAAAAGATTTTATTGGAATATATCGGCACCCAACAGTCAACACCCACATTATTTTGAAATTAACTTTTCTGTATTTACAATAAGGTCTTATGTCACTGTTATGAAGTGACGTTGACAGTAACTGATTACGATTATATTCTCAATCGCGCCATACTTTTTAATCTGTGCTATATAGTCATAGGCCGCAACTATATAAATTGACCACATATTTGACTGTTGATATTTGACAGCTGAGTAAATTTATAACTAAAATAATTATAAAATAAAGCTAGAGGAATTATGGGAAAGAAAAAAGCGATGTTCCATTGTTTTTCAATACCTCGTTCAATTCTGTGATATATTTTTTTAGAATTACCTACAGTCTACAGGAAATATTTACGAAGATGTCTAGCGGAAATGGAACCAACGCTGACGGAATTGTGAGAAATAGTGCCTTAGCTTTTGTTGCGCCTACGCAGCCACAAACAAATAGTTCACAAGGATCGCAGGATCCAATGGATCCGTCTGGTATACGTTTACTCTAGCTCCTTAGAATCATAAGCATAATTAGTACATATGTTAGTAAGACAAAGAAGCGCTTAAAATTTTGTTTACCTTTTACAACATTTTAAAAGTATAAAGATATAATTTTTGCTTTTAGGTGAAAAATGTTGGTGTTTAATAGTATTTAACTTAACTTTAATAGATATAATATTTATAATTTTACAGACAGATTAATGCCAGCCGGTTTGAAAGCTCTTTATGAAGCATGCTCCAAGATATATCCAGATCAACCAAACCCATTGCAAGTAACAACAAGACTAAAATACTGGTAATATAATTGATGGCTTGAGTTTTCTTTAGTACCATTTGATTTGGGACATCATAATTTATATACATGCTGAATAAATTTTTTTCCACTTAAAGTCTCAATTCACAGAAGCCTAAACCTATTCCTGATTTTAATAATACATATTAATTTGTTTTTTTAACTCTGCTTACAATGTAATATATACAGTTCTTCTTAGAAAAAAAAGTTGCCCATTATAAGGTGATTTATGGCTGTTTTAAATTAAGTAGTGTTTTCATTCCACCATTACACGAATCTGATCCAAGAAAAGCCGATAAAGTAACATATAATTCTATTTAGTGATGAAACTGTTTCTTTTATGTCTCCATATAATGATATGGTGACATAAAACAGAGTTCTATGTTTTGGATTATTTATATATCTTAAAAATCCTACACTAAACAAGTACCTGGCTGGCCAAACTATTTAATAGCTGGCCTTAAATATCTTCCGCATTGCTGATATTAAAATAACTTAAAAAATTATACTAAGCACCCAAATGTTTTATGTAATAATGTCTAAAGGTAAGCACTTATTTATTTATTAATATATCACAATTTTTATTACAGGCTTGGTGGCCAAGATCCCCTTGACTATATTAGTATGTACTGGAATCCAGGTATACCAGAAGAAAATATACCCCCGCATTGGCATTATGTAAGGTGAGGCAAATTTTCTGTTTACTTTCTTTTCACTGAGTTTAAATAGGAAAGTCACTTAAAATCAAATCTAGGTTTAGCTAGCAATTGTCAGTCTGGCTGTTACTTAAAACCATGCCAGCATTTGTGATAAATTTACTTTCAAAAGTTTTTAATTAAATATGATATCTATGATAGATGTATATATTAATTTACTATTTACAACATACAAACTTCAAGGAATGTGTTTGAAAACAGTATGTTTAGCAGTTGAACTTGTTTATATATACTAAATAATTTATATGAAATTATATATATTATTGTTTTGTTCTAAAGACAAAAAAAAGAGCGTATAAACATCTTAGAGGCCGGCAACGCACTGGTGAGCCCTCTGGCTTCGCGAGTGTCCACGGGCGGCGTTGTCACTTAGCATCAGGTGAGCCCCTGCTCGTTTGCCCCCCTGTTTTATAAAAAAAAAAAACAACTTATAGTAATTTTTAATAACTTTGTAATTGTTGGAAATATATACATTTTACAGCTATTAATGATATTTCATATATGAATAACAAAAGAATATTCAGAACTATTTCTGTCTGGCCGAACTGATGAAATTTATGTTTGTAACTCTTTCACATATATTTATGAAACTTTACAATAATATATCATAATAACACACATTAACAGATATTTATGAAGATAGAATGCCTATAAATGATTTTAATTGTATTTACATACATACATGTTGTATAGTTTTGGCGTGTCTGATCTCCACGGAGACGGTCGTGTCCATCCCCTGCCTGAGCCTGGTGATAAATGGTCGGGTTATGGACTGGAATTGACATTGAGGTTGGCAGCTGACAGAAGCCAATCACCGCCTGTCTGGCCTGCTGCATTGTTACAGTCCCTTGCCAGATATATATTTACTACTGGTAAGTTTAGAAAGATCGTTTTACGGTGTAAAGGGCTCATCACAGGCCGGCAAAGCTCTCAAGTGAGACTTCGTCTTGTTTTTGAGTGTTTTATAATTCTCAAAAATAACTTACGTTACGCGAATGAAGCTTTTCTAAGCTTTTTCGATCGTATTCTCTTCGAGATACAATCATATATATAAAATTCTCGTGTCACGGGGTTCGAACTTGAACTCCTGCGAAACGGCTTGACCGATTCTCATGAAACTTTGTGAGCGTATTGAGTAGATTTGAGTATCATATCGTATATTTTTCATCCTCGTAAATGTTAAGGGTAGTCCAACCCTAAATTTATTTTTTAGACAAAATTTTTAGTTTCTATTTTTTTTATACAACATACAAAAGTAGATACAATCCTAAATTTTCACCCTTCTACGAGCAACCCTTATTTTTTATTTAATAATTGAAAATTGAAATCACATGTATGGCAAAACAACGTTTGCCGGATCAGCTAGTTTTTTATAAATAAAAATTGCAGGCAACAAATTCTGTGCTGGTGACCACGTGTCATGGCACGCGGCGCTCGACGGCTCCCAGTCGCGTGTCAGACATTTACTTGTGGCCGAAGATCCGCAACTGTCAACGGTTAAAACCCCGCACGGGGATGTGACGTTTCTACAGGTACTATTAGAAGCTCTCGCTGTTAATATACGGTCTAATAGTGAACATTGACGCAATTTTATCAGTTACAAAGTGTATTTAAATGAGTAATGTAAGTGAGCGAGAAATATTTTACCGGCGGAACGGTGTTTGAAATGAGTATTTATCTCTTAAAGGCCGGCAACGCGCCTGTAAGCCACCTGGCGTTCCAGGTGTCCATGGGACGGAGTAAGCACTAATCTTGCTGCTTTGCCCCTGTCTCATAAAAAAAAATAGTTTTTTAAGAAAGAGTTTTTAAAATAATTTATTCCGCCCTCCATGGACAAGTCGCAAAATAAAAAAATGAAATCTATATCTATAAGTATGATAGAAGTGTATATACTTTGTTAAAGATGGTCGGATGCACCACGAGAGAATTGAGAGCAGCGCAGCGCGGCTCCGGCTTCGAAGTTTTAAAGCTTATTAGCGAAGATCCTGGGTGAGTCGAATTTAAACTTTATTTTCAATATATTATACGTTTTTATAACGCTACTAGCTGATCCGGCAAACGCTGTTTTGCCATAAATGTGATTTCTAGCAATCATTTTTTAGTTCAATAAAAATAATTATTTTAAAAATGCCTCATTTAGATTAATAAATTAATCTTTATATGACACGTTTCTCGGTTTACCATAGCAGTGCCATCTATTGATTAATTACTCAATCCAGTCGAAAAGTATCGACATCTGTTAAAATCTTTTGGAGTTAACAGATAATTGTTACAGACAAATAATTTGAAATAAAATAAAATTGCGACTATAATTAAGCTATCCTATCTCTTAAGTTGGAGCAGACTGCTCACGGTGTGCCAATTTAATTTAAAATCGGTTAAATAGTTTAGGAGTCCATCGCGGACAAATGTCGTGACAGGAGATTTATATATATTAAGATTTTCATAGGTTTTAAAAATTCACAAATGTATACATTTAAACTGTAACAATTACATACGGCTATTTCATATATGAAATCCTTCCAGAATTACTGTAACTGTTCTGGTCGAAACATATGATTAAATTTGTTATAGAACGGATCTTAAACTTAAATACAATTTAAACACTAAGATGTAGCTCTCATTTTTTTCGCTGTTGTCGGTAAAATCATTTTTTTTTAAATTTATAATCTTGAAATATTAGATGTGGTGGAAAGTGGCTGGTGACGCGCGTATCGCGACGACGTTCAGCCCGATTGACTATATGCAATCGTCAGTTGGTACATTTGGCTGGAGTTTCGGCGAGGGTCAATTGGCAGAAGTACTGTCTGGTGAGTATTGACAGGATCTTCCTTCAGGGATTAGCTGGCTGATTGGAGTTTATAGAACAGGGGCAAACGGGCAAGAGGCTGATGTGACGCTTTCCATGTACACTCGTCTTGTAGACTCGCAGGTGCGCTGCCGGCCGTTCAAGAAATGGAACGCTTTTCGTACCCCAAAGTCGTTCGATTCGTTAATACTTGGAATGGCGGACATCGAGAATGATTCCTTTCGTTCCTCGTCTGGAATTTTTGAAGTCGATTAAAAGTGTAGCAGGGAAAATTTTAGCAAATACAGTGAGTTAGGCTATGCTTTGCTAAGGTGATACATTTTTGAGTCTATTAGGGTTTTCTTATCACTAAAAGAAAACTCGAATAGACCAATATAGCAATACTCCGCGAAAAACCCACAACCACTCGACGCTCATCAAACATCGACTCATCGAACGCTGTTCGTAGAGGCAATATCGTGATGATGCTCCGGTCTCGGAGCGAAAGGTGGTTTGTGGGTTTTTCGCGGAGTATTGCTTGTATATTGGTCTATTAGGGTTTTCTTCTATGGACTTCCGCATACTAACGCCTGATTGTATTAATTATATCTTAACACTAATTGTTATTGTTTAAAAAGAAGAAAAAAATGTAAAAATGATGATATTTTCAGAACGAAGAACAACCACTGTCTCCGAGTCTTGAACGGCAAATCAAGGAGACGCTTCAACGCGGCCTCTCGTCGATGACCGACAGAGGATCTGAAGGTCAGTATCTAAAAGGAATATAAAATATATTTTTTTTGACTTAACCTGATGTTAAGCGACACCGCCGCCCATGGACAATGGCAATCGCAATGCCAGAGGCCTCACCAGTGCGTTGCCGGCCTCTAAGACGCTTATATTATGCTCTTTTTTTGAAGGTCCCCAAGTCGTATCTGTTCGGAAATACTTTTTTTGGCAGCTGGTTCTACATAGCGGTGGTTCGCGGAAGAAAGAAAATTCTATTTTATTTAGATTTTTTTTTATTTAAAGAAAAACACAGCACTAGATAGTCTACCGTGACCACGCACGCTGTAAAGCACGCGAAACGTCGGGAAAATTTTTAAATAATGTGATTATATTTAAATTTTGCAAAAAAATAGTAACTAAATCCGTTCAAAAGTGTTTTTCTTTAAATGAGTTATGTCAACAAAAGACAATATTTTTTTTAATTGTCCAGGTCACAATATGTCCACTGACAGCTTCGAAATGTCGAGTATGGAGCGGGCGTTGCCACAAATACCAAATATAGTTCAGGTAAGGCTTTATAAGGTTTTACCTTGGTTTATTTTACTAAATGCATAATTATATTTTAACATAGACCTAATATTCTTTTTTTATAAATCAGATTTAAAATCACTAAAATCTGTCCAGCCGTTTTCGATTTTTAGAGAAGCACAGTTGTATGCCCTTAGACATTATTAGACGACATCGTAAACATAGCTGGTAGATCGTGGATGGAACTCTCAAGGGACAAAGTTTTCTAGAAAGCAACGGAGGAGGCTTTTCCCCAAGATGGGATTTACTCTAATAGCAATTACTACTAACCTAATTTAAGCAAATTTTTAAACCCTACTTCCCCTACTAAAAATAAAATAGTGAATATATAATTGTAAATATGTAATGTTGAGTAAATAAAAAAGGTTTATTATTATTATTAGAATTGATCAAGGACCTCTGATCCTGTATTCCCACTTGCTCAAGAATTTTATTATCAATCTCAATCAGATAAAAAAATAAGGGCAATTACCCACTTTTTTTTCAGGATTCGTGGAAAGAGGACAGCATAGAATATTTGGAGGGAGTACACCTGATGCTGAACAGCGAAGGTGCCAGTCTTCTACCTCTCGCTATTGAGTGAGTTGTTTTCTAAATCTGTTCCACACTGTCTGCCATTTATCTGTGTTAAATATTTTATACTCTGTGAAATTTAATTTATATATAATAAGTGAATTTCATTGTTTGTTTGTATTGAATATATTTCACCATTAGAATGCTGATTTTTTTACCATATATATGAGCCATCTAGGAAATGAGGGTAGACGTGAGTTAAACTACCCACGAAAACGTGCAATTTTTTTGTGTGATGCGAATTAAGGGTTGTTCGCAGTGGCCGAGTCCGCCATTCGTCGCATTTCACGTGGCGTCAAGGCGCCAGAACTGTGACAGTTCTTCCACCGTCAGTGGTGGGGGCTTTCGTCACACCGAGGAGACCGTATGCCGTTTGCGGCACCTGGCTGCAGGTGAATATTTACCCTCATCCTATAATCAGTTGGCCACAACTGCCACCATCGTCTAAGGGAGGGAATGTGATGGGCTCATTTTTTGGTGTTCATATATGTTCCTAATGATATAATTGATATTGGTGGTGATTCTGATGTACATCTCTAAAACTAAAAATCTCTAAATTTAGGTTTAGACCTATCAAATGTGTCTAACCTATTCTATATGTTTCTTCATTGACAATTTAAACCTTATTGCTATCAATTTAGAGATGTACAGAATAGGTTACGCTCTCTAAAACTGTTTGGCAGGTCTAAAGCTAAATTTAGAGATTTTTAGTTTAGAGTGTGTACAACAGAATCGCCATCAATGTCTTTTATTAAGATAACTATTATTCATTTAAAGAAAAACACTTTAACGGATTAAGTTGTGTTTTTGCAAAATTTTAATATATTTACATTATTTTAATTTTTTCCGACGTTTCGCGTACTTTGCAGCGTGCGTGATGATTTAAACTGCAATTTAGTTGATTTTTCATTTATGCAAAACTTAGTTTTAATATAAAAAATATTTTAGCTTTTGGAATCTGATTTTTCACAAGAATTTTCATAAAACTTTCATTAACATACACTGTTACTCATTTAATGCCTGGTCACGGTAGATGCACGCCGTAAAGTACGCGAAACATCGGAAAAATTTAAAATAATGTAAGATATATTTCAGTTTAGCAAAAATACATAACTTTTATCCGTTCATAAAGTGTTTTTCTTTAAAAAAGATTTAAATAACTTTTCTAGTCGACGTGAAAATGAACTATTCAGCCTTAACTCTGGTGGTGGAGAGAATTCCAGTAGACGAAAATGCTTCCTCTTTGAGGGTAGACAGGGCTGCATAAGGGTATATATGTCTTGTTTAGATTCTCATACCAAAGGAACTAGCGGAGAAGATGTCCAAGGAAGTGGTGCCCCTCGGCAAATTAGCTGAAATCGACTCGGAGACTGATGACGAGGAAAGCCACGACACAACCACAGCGCCAACCATTCCCCACACGATATCGTGGCCGAATTATAGATTAAAAATCTCTGTGTTACCCGATACTGATTTTTTATAATTGTGATTTATTAAATTGTATGCGACTTGTGTTGGGTTTATTTGAAAATATTGGTGATACCTTTGCTCTCTCTAATGAAACGCTTAATTTAGCTTAGGAATAATTCTTTGGAGGTAGATACTAAAAACTGAGGGTATTCACTCGTGATAAAAAAATTTCATTGTAAAGTTGGTTTTAAATTGTTAGGTGGTGAGAGATTATATCAAAACATTAGTTCTGATTATGTCTTTGGTATCCCTACAGGTGTGTTGGTTGTATATTAATTTCAGATTTATTCTGTGAAAAAAGGGTAATATCATATTCAGAAATTAATATGTATTTTAATGAATAGCACATCTGTGAGACAAAATTACGTGATACATTTTTGTCATGTGAAAATTTAGAACAAAGATGAAATCATCTATGTAGAATGATAGATGAAGAAGTAATAGTGAATTAGGTAGGTAGTGTCCTTAAGAGAGATCCAAATGAACGCTGACAAGGAAAAACCGGTAATTTTATATACAAAGTAATTATTGTTGTAGTAACAGTATTATAGTTATGAATAAATTTTATAAGACCAATGACACATATATGTATACAATAATTTGTTACGTTTTTTAACATCTCCATGACCTTTCCAAAAGTGGGCGCTTCAGAAGGCACTCTGATTACTGAGACCCACCGCCATGTGGAACCAGCTGCTAATACAGGTATTTCCGAACCAAAACATCTTAGGTATATTTGGAAACCTACCATTTTTGAAAGGCCAGCAACGCACTTGCGAGCCTTCTAGAAGACGAGTGTACATGGAAGACTATGTCACTAAACATCAGGTGAGCTAGGTAGGCACTTTATTTGACTCATGGAATTTTTTTTTGAAATTGTCTCATAAATATTATCAGCAGTTATAGAATCTTAAAGGACAATCAGCATAAATATAAAATATATTTATGCTGATTGTCCTTAAAGATTCTATTTTTTTAAATAGATCAAGTTGATGACCTTTATGATCGACCCCGGAGTCAAGTTGTGGCGAAATCTAAAATAAACATCGCAACTTCGCGTTCGTCCATTATTAAAGTTTAAATCGTTTTATCTAATATAACAATCCAGGTCTGCTATAACCCTCTCGATTGTTTTGGCCTCTGTGAAGATATTTTTTTATATATAGTGGACACTGTAAGACAAAGTTTACTCACAAATAGAAATTGACACTTTGATATGATGGCTCTCAATGTACAAACCTCTAGTTTGAGAATACTTAATAACATATAGGCAAACTATTATCTTTATTTTGATATAAAATGTTCTAATCGACAATGGCAAATAGGATATATACGATTCGCCCTTGAATAATTAAAGGTCATTTAACAGGAAAATATAAATGTTTATTTTTAGTTAAAAATAAATGTCACAAAGTCGTGTCTACTATTTAATACTTAGCAAAATCTTAGGTAGCTATACCTAAAACCTTAAGGAATGAACAAAACTTTCACTATAGATAACTCATTTGTCAAATAATATGACAATCAAAGATTTTTACATCTTCAATATTACATTAAAATTACTGCACTAATGTTAACCATTACTTGTCTCAATAAAAATGAAACAGAGCTATAGGATAGAGTGAGATGGAATATAACAGAGTTGTATAACATCACCTTGTTCTTAGCCGTGTTCACGCCTCTGCATTACTTATAACTGTAAACATGGCAACTAGACGTAAATACAGCCCGCTTTGGACCCATTTCGAAGATACAGGAAACAAAAGGGCGAAATGTAATTACTGCTCTCGCGAAATAGCAATATCTAAAAGTTCCATAGGCAGCTTAGGACGACATTTGAAGACTGTTCATCCTACTGTTAATATAAAAAATGTGATGGAAGACACACAAGAAGGTAATATTTCTACTAAACAACTGCTTTTATTACTTAATACATTTTTAATTTCAATATAGGACATAGATTTGAGTGTTTTCGTAACATTACCCCAAAATTATTTTTACTATTAGAATACGCGCACTGTTTTGCGCAGCTCTTTAATTGTTAAGATCAATATTTAATATTTCTGTAGCATACCGATTATCTATGTTACCAACTGATTTTACAGTAGAATGTCGACTATTACTGTCAATTTGACAGTGACATTTTTAAAACGCAACAGGCTTTCCGTGCCTTTCTCGCGGTGTTGATATTTTTGTTTACAAGTTTAATTTTTACAACTATGCCAAATCAATCCGATTCTGAAAATGACACACCAAGCAAAAAATCCAAGAAATACCTACAAAAATACAAGCCTGAGTGGGAACGGGAACCCGATTTCATAGGATGGATAGGCAGATGTCAGAATCCATATGAAGCGAAGTGTAAGGTTTGCAATAAAGTGATTAATATTTCATCCGGCAAAGAATCTTTACGACGACACTCAACAGCAGAAAAACATAAGAGAAATTTATCAAAAGGCTACAGTGACTTACAATCGCTGCATGGTAAGTGCCAAAACAATCATCTACCGCGATTTTACAGATTTCTAGTATATAATAACATTCCTTCTGTAGTCGTCGCCCTCTCACTATTTTTTTTCTTACTAACCTAGTTTATAATGTTAACCTCTATTTAGGTTGCTCAAGAAAATGTAGTTCGCGTTTTGACTTTTTAAGTTTCGCGATAGTATATTTGCGTTAAGAATGAAATTTGAAAAAAACTTCAGCCTACCGCTTTTTTACAAACAGCCAGTCATTTAAATAGATTGTAAATAGTTTCTATTTATAATAAAAAAACATAAATAGTTAATGGTGAAAAATCAAACTAAAGAGAACCTTACAGTTGATCAACTCCAATATTCAGCCCATAACTGTTCTACTTTTTTTTCTAACTTCAACTTTACAAACTCAATAGTATTTTTAATTCTGTAATTAGCATATTCTTGAACAAATTTACAAAAATCAAACAGCTGTGGAATATTTTGTACCTTTATGTCAGAAGAGCTGGTATATTATTGTTACATAGCATAGTAACAAAGTTTCTAATAAAATTAAAAAAAGTTTGATAAATATTTTCTATTGTCTATTTACTAAACATATTTTATAAACACGGACCTCAACATAAAATACCAGTAAAATACATATAATACAGTTAAATAATGTTTTATTATTTATTATCTTATTTTATAATGAAGGAAATTTGAATTCTGATTGCCCTTAAATAAGGAGGCTTTTATTTTTCTACTTTGGTGCAAGCAGGTCCTGGTCTTTATCGCTGAATTCCCAAGACAAATTTTTTGCCTAAAAAGAATCAGGACTAAGCTATATTGGTGGCAAATTGTTATTATTTAAAAAACATGTTGATAACATTGGTGACGATTCTGATGTACATCTCTAAAACTAAAAATCTCTAAATTTAGGTTTAGACCTATCAAATGTGTCTAACCTATTCTATATGTTTCTTCATTGACAATTTAAACCTTATTGCTATCAATTTAGAGATATACAGAATAGGTTACGTTGTCTACAACTGTTTGACGGGTCTAAGCTAAATTTAGAGATTTTTAGTTTAGTGTGTGTACATCAGAATCGCCACCATTATCTTGCTTAATAATTCTGAATTCCTAAGATGCTCATTGAGTGTACATGAACCAATTTATATTAATAAAATACATAATGTGTACTATTTTAATACAATTTACTTGTTTGAAAATTACCATAAAACCAATTTGTGAATTGACCAAACCAAACAATTGTGAATTTTCCTGAGGGGAATATCTTTTTTAAGATTTTTGTAAATCCTCTTACTAAGATATCAATTATATATTGTTGTATTGTTTGAACTATGAAGGTGTGCTTAATTTCAAATGGGCTATAGCTAATTTCAAATATTTAGTACAATATTGTATGTATCAATATAGTTTAATGTCAAAATATCTGATTATCTAATCGATTAGATTTCATATTGTCTTGATATAACCTAAATGGTAAAGGTTTTGACCAGGGATGTTGCGAACATCCGCATTGATTTGGACATCTGCATCCGTATTAATCAATGCGGATATTCATGCGGATGCGAATATTATACAAGTAGCGACAACTGACAAGAAAGAAATTGGGGGGGGCGGTGATTGACGCGTGCCGGTCGCACGTGATAATAACCAATGGGAGCGAAGAAATTGGTGACAAGATTCGAAACGTTTGTTTGTTCTAGCTAGTGCACTGTGCATCATATTTTGTTTCTTGCAAGTGAATAAATATTACGTGTTTGTTTGTGCTGTGAAGTGAAAGTGTACTACTTATCCTATCATAAAGATAAATAGGTATTTTGATTGTTGTTGTGATACAGTGGTCATTGTGTGTAAATAAGAAGAGTTTACAAGAAATCTTTATATTACTTAAGACTAATATCCAAAAGATCACAAGGTAAATTATATTATAATTCACCGGTAATACGTTTTATTGTAGGGAAAATTATCGTTTTATGACGAAATTCGTTATTTTTCCAGTGTTTCCGTTATTGATATTTTATCTAACTAGTTAGTTAACAATGTCACCACCGACCAAAAGTAATGTATGGGATTATTTTGAGCCAAATAAAGAAGACCAGGATAAAGCTAATTGTAAAATATGCTACAAAAGCTACTCTCGCAAGGGCCGAACCACATCGTCTTTGAAAAATCATCTTAAGTCGATGCACTCAGAAGAATTTTCTACATTTGAACACATTAGTAAAAAAAAAAAATTACAACAGATGAAATCTGACGCAAGTAAGTTTCATCATTTATAGTTTTAATTAATTAATATTTACTTGAGGCATTTTTTGGTTAGTATAATAAAAGCATAGTTTAAGTTGTGGTTAATTGGCTAAGTTTCAACTCATTTGTGGGCGATTCTGATGTACACCTCTAAACTAAAAATCTCTAAATTTAGGTTTACACCTGTCAAACATGCATAACCTATTCTGCATATTTCTAAATTAACAGCACTATGCCTAAAAAATTATTTGAAAGGTCTAAAATATTTTAGCTATTCAGTTTAGTCTAAATGCTTTTCTAATGTACTTTTATCAATAAAACAAAAATGAATTTAAATTATTTTAGATATCATCAAGACCTTCATTTATGGGGCATATTTTAATAGGATAATTATCGGTTTATTAGTAAATAAATCTTTTTCTACTCTAAACCTTATATAATAAAATAAATAATAAGTATAGTAAAAGTTTTGTTGAAAGTAAAATAAGGTTACGTCTAATTCAGTTAAAAGGATTTGGTTTAAAATGAAGATGAACCCTTTAATATTACCAAGTTTAATTTTGTTGAATAAATAATTCAAAATAAGTTGTTAAGAAACAGTGAAAAATTCTGAAACTATGAAAGAAAAGAAAAGTGTTCGCATGAAAGTGCTGCGAGAAGTTTTAGTGTTTCAAAATTGGCCATCGGGTGCCAGTTGACCAAAGTTGTTATAAACAAAGGCTCTTTGCTAAAGCATTAAAAGTGTAATATTTTTTAAATAATTTATAATCATCTATCAATCACATAGATTCAAATATGTTTGTGTACTTAAAGTTTTGCTCAAGGGAGTTATCAAACTGCTGTAAGGCAAGATAATTTTCTGGCATTGTGTCAAATATCAGATAGCCTTTGCTTTAATATGGTACCTACATTAATTCTTAATCTTTTCAGCCAAAATGCCATTACATTTCCCACAACAGGATTTAACATAATAGGTCAGATTGATTTTGTATGCAAGTTGATATGTTTATCCAGATTATAGGCCATTGATAAATACACATAATCACTTGTATAATATTCCAGGTGATAATTGGTATCCCTTGCTGCCTTAGCATAGGACATCGGAAGTGATGCTCAACACTACCAGGGAAATCATATAATCATGCCAAAGCAAGAAATGCAATATAAATCAATGACTATTGCTCATTTAAAGAATAAATTTTATTGTTTAAATCGCCATAAATGTCTAAAACCTGAAAAGGCTGCCAAAATTATAGCTGCTTGTTGTAGTACATTACAACGTGTTCTTTACTGTGACATTAATATTGAATAATCAAAATAATCATGATATTGAACATTTTGAAAAATATATTTAATGATACTACTATAATTTATTTGTTTTGCTCTTTTAGCTGATGCGGAAGATTGTATGATATATTTTGAAGATACCAAAATTTCTGTATTTCACAACACTACCTATGATTTTAATAGAAACTAGAAGTATTAGAGAACAAATAACAGACTATTTTAATTAAAATATGTTTATTTTATTTCTTATTCAATCAAAAATAGTACTGATGCATTTATGATGAGGAATAAAACAGTAAAAACTGGCTTACAAGTATCTTTTTATTCTTGATAAAATTGCTAATATTTATAACTTACATTAAAAATCAATGAAGTATAAGTTTATAATCACAGATATAAAGATGGTTTCATAACATTTTGAAGAAAAGCGGTAGTATACGATAAAGTAGTTTTTTAAGTAAACTGTATATAAAGCTAGTCTTGATCTATCTGCTAGTGAATGTATACTCATAGTATGCATGCCTTGTGGCAGAATATGGTTTGTGCGCTTTCTTATATTGTTAAGCCCTTTTTCTTGTACCCATATTCGCAAACAAATAAATGATTTATCAATAATTAACTGTAATACAATAAAAACAAATAAAATAGGAATTAACACTTATGTAAAAATATAAAAAATAAATCCTTTTTCATCATTTATCAAAATAAACTTTCACATTTAATCAGATTAAAAGCATTACATTACATAATATAGGTTCTACTTATATTGGGTAACCTTATATCCACTAGTAACTTGTTATATTTTTTTTAGAATCCATTCCGTTGACGTTTTAACTGTCATCGACCCTCTAAGGTTAAAATAATTCTAAAATGTAGTATGACAAAACGGTATTCTTATTATCTTTCGAATTTAATTTAGATGTCAATTACGTCAAGACCACTTTGAATAATGAAAAAAAAATCAATCATCATGTTTATTGATTCTATCACATAAATAAATATAAGAATCGGAAATTTGTGATTTTGCATTTTGAACAATTTGATTTATTAAGTTAAATTAATTCGTTTGAAAGTTGCGAAAATTGTTCTTAATCAACTATTATTTTATTTAACAATTGTTATGATTAATTTCCCAGAGTATCATATGATATTCATACTAATGAGTAGTTTTAAATTTTGGAG
This sequence comes from Pontia daplidice, assembly GCA_963693355.1. Lineage (NCBI taxonomy): Eukaryota > Metazoa > Arthropoda > Insecta > Lepidoptera > Pieridae > Pontia > Pontia daplidice. Next base: position 922,394 of record CAVNZL010000016.1, on the reverse strand, counting down.
CCAATACTCCAAGAGTACATTTATATATACTATCATAAGATTGAAGCCGATGATCGACTCCTTTAAAAAAACGCTATCTGTTAATGATTTAACGTATAAAATGTATTTTTTAATATTATTAAACAAAATAATTGCAATTCGCATCTTTTGCGAATTTACTTAAGAATATTTTTAACGTAATTCTAATTGAAGAATTCTATACATATTAACTCAAAAAATTATGTTAAGGAAACTAGAAATACATTTCTAACTACAAAAACTTCGATAAAATTGCTTTGTAAAATTTAGCCCGCACCTATAACTCTGCCTCTTAAAATAAGTTTGAAAGGTCTAATTTTACCCAGAATAGCATTTACACTAAATTGAGCATTTAATTTTGTTTAAAATGTTTACCATAAGAGGTTGCCATTGAAATATAAAATTATTGCCAATATTTAAAATAAAATAATATATTTTATGTCTTATAAAGACTATGCATATGATAAATGAATTTATAAAAATTGTAATCTTCAAATACACAATCTGTAAATTCATATCTAAAAAAAAAACATTAATAATGATATAACATTATTTAACAAAATATAGCTCTGTGTTAATCTGTGCTCTCTAAATTTAGTTCATTGTAACAACAGAATACGGTTCTCGTTATCTCTAAAGTAATTTTAGAGAATTTTAATTTAGGATTAGTTTAGAGAGTTGTACATCAGAATTGCCACCAATATTATAGTTATTTGCTGTCATATAACTCCGTCGAAACTTTTGACACTTGAAAGTCTATCCAGTAGTTTTTACATGACCAGCCATCAACTCAACGGTGCGGCAACGTCGCATGCTTCGTTATAAACAACATGACCTTAACGACCTCGACACTCGACAGTCGACAGTACGTCCCGCGTGTTTACTGTTTAAACTTTGAAAGTGTTGTACTCTAATGTACAATAGAATTATGAGCCATAATTTGACTTATTTTTGAAATGCTTACTCTCTGAAGGATATTTGTAGGTCCTGTTCGCATTTCATTCGAAAGAGAAACAGTTTGACAGCGAAAATTAAGATGTATGTCACATCTCTAGTTTATATTGAATGTAATGTTATTTTTATTTAACAGCCTTTATATAAGTCGAGAAATAGCTACTTACCAACTGTTTGCGTCCATAAATCTTAAAAGAGGGATGTTAATTGAACACCATTGTCATGAGAAAAAGATCTTAAATGTTTAACTTCTTTATTAGATTGCTGATTTACAGTGGTATTAAAAAATGTATATACTTAATAAGGGACACTTGAAAGGCTTTTATTGTTCTAAAATACGATACAAATCGATATTTTGAAGATGAACTTGAAGAATTAATAGAAGAAAGAATTTTTGATATTACATTGGTTTGTTTATTGTTAAAGATTGATCCATCAATGTGATGCTACCCTGGCGCCCTTAACATCAGCCTATAATTTTTATTATAGTATCACTACATAGTATAAAACAAAGTCGCTTTCTCTGTCCCTTTGTATGCTTAAATCTTTGAAACTACGCAACGGATTTTGATGCGGTTTTTTTAGTAGATAGAGTGATTCAAGATGAAGGTTTATATGTATAATAACATTCATTAAATAGTAGAGAAGTACTGTTGTATTTTTGAGGTTTCTAATGCGATTACGACATCGCATTGATAATTACATTTTTTATGTGTCTATCTCTTATGGATACTGTCTACTGTCTTTATTTATTTGCAATGCAAGTGTGATAAGGACAAAACATTAAAGATGATTAATCCTTCTCAAATCGTTTATAAATAATTATCGATATACGTGACCAGTGACATTTACACGCAATTATCACTATGGCAGTTTCCCCCACCACGTTAAAATCGGCCAAGTTACGTGACATATCATATGGCTCTCTACCGCAATGAAAAGTTTGGCAACTAACATGCATAGAATATAGTAAATATTTTTTTATTCAGCCAATAGTTTATATTATTCGAAACTCCCCCAAATTCTAATTGAAATTCATCCGTATTTTTTGTAGAACGGTTACTTTATATTATAGTTTTATTTTCATAACATTTTTTTTATCCTGGTGGCCTAGCCCGGGCGTAGTTGTCCCCGGACCGTGGAATAGCTGAATTAAAACACATTTTTTTAAATTATAACTATCAAAATTACATTACATATTAATTTTAACATTATAGTCCGTTACTCTTACAATCGTACCTCATTGCAAGATTTAATATTATTATTAATCTTTATATATTTTGTGCTATATAAAGATATTATTAAATAAATATGTATATAAATTTCAACTAGTTAAGTGCACAATAATTTAGTTAACTCTATTTTGTTTTAAAGTATTTGTTTAAAGGTTGTACATAGTTTTTACAATAAAATTATAATAAAATATTTCATAACATTTACGCCCGTGATCATTATTCATAGAGAATATGTAGATCTGTCGAATTGCACCGTTTCAACTATCTGTCCCTTTTCCTCGCAGCGTTCATACAGAAACGTTGAATTCAGTTATAACGCGCTGATATTAAAATGATTTCAAAATACAAAAATAAATGAAATTATTTCGTGTATAACTGGGAAAATGTAATGTGCTAAATGTTTATTAGTTTATTAGAGTTGATATGAGGCAATTTTTGGATTTGGCTTATAGTTCACTAGCAATGATAACCTATAGTAGCTAGTTCTACACAAGACGCAAGCAAATGGCGGGTATAGCTCAGCTTTCTATTTTACTTGTATGTTTACTGTTACCGTATGGTCAACTGAAAATACTCTCTCTAGATTATATATATTGAATATAAAATATAGATATAGTTTTATCATGAAATATTTTACATTTTATTGTTATATATATTTTATTTTATAGATGGATATCATAGTGATCATATAATTAAATACGTTTGGAATGCTGTGTGAATTTAAAGATGGAGAATGAATTAATTTAATTATTTACGTTAATATTAAATGAAAGTTGTATTATTCATGAAGATAGATTATATCATCATTAGGATATCATCTATTTATTAAACAATTTCCAAGTAAGTATAAAGTAATATCCTGAACGTCGTGTGAGTTTTAAGAATTTGTTTTTTATGACACTTAAATCGATGACGATAAGGCTCAAATCTCAGATTGAACGACTATAAATCTTTATTACTAATTTCATCGCTATCATTATAGACCTTTGATGTACATATAAGTAGGTCGCGGTCTCGTGAATTTTAGAATTGTAACTCATATGACGCACAAGATACCAATCGCTTGTACTCTTGTGATTTTATTTTGGCAAATCTTAATTGTATTTGACCAACTGCTTTAAAAAAAATAAAGAATTAACAATTATTGTGAGTGTGTATGGATTTTTTTTCGTTTGGGCTTTGGGAGTGGTCAATAATTAATGAAATCGAACCAATGTTTAGTAAGCTGGGTTAATATAATTTTTAATTTGTGACGTTTACAGCATTTTCGTATTTTGGTAAACTAGCTTACAATAATCGAAATCAATTATAAAAGTGAAAGTTGTTTTGCCCACTTTCGAATTCAAGCCCTTATTTTAACATTTGTTCGTTGTTTTATATTTGTAGGAGAAACTGATATTTTTATGTCCGAAAATCTAAGACACACAACATAAATCTTCACGAAACAAATACAGAAATAGACCCAGACCATATCGTTGTAGTGCCAGTATTTTTTTTATAACTTCCCTCATACATGGATTTTGGCGCCACTTTTAAGATGCGCCATTAAATATTCCTTTCAAATATTCGCCGGAACCTCGACGTGGCTCCATCGATTTTCTATTTCAAGGATAATATTAGCGAGATATTACCTGTCTCTTTCGCACCAAAGATACGGTTGTTGCGTTCGCCTCGGAAATATAAAACCTCTTTCATTCAAAATTCAAAGATCGTCTATGGTTCTGAAGCTATACTTTTTTATTGAGGTAGAAATTAAGTTAAAACAATAGAAATAATAGTAATAATTTGTTCTTATTATAATAGAAAAACAACTTGCCCTTCACCTTATAATCTTGCGTTATTAAATACATAAGTTTACTTATGTAATCGCTATCCGGGCGATTTTTTTGTAATACAATGGTGGCGATTCTGATGTACACACTCTAAACTAAAAATCTCAAAATTTAGCTTTAGACCTGTCAAAGTTTTAGAGAGCGATATCTATTCTGTACATCTCTAAATTGAAAGCAATAAGGTTTAAATTGTCAATGTAGAAATATATAGAATAGATTACACACGTTTGACAGGTCTAAACGTAAATTTAGAGATTTTTAGATTTAGAGGTGTACACAGAATCGCCTCCAATATATTAAAATAATAACCACTATTTACATTTGTCAACTATTTGATTAGTTTCAACCATTTTCAGAATTTAAATATATAATTATGTGTTTTGAGATAAAATAAAAACGAATCATAATTTAGAAGAAATGATTCATGAACAACGTGAGTTTGCAAAAAATAATTATGATTATGTATTATTCATTATTTTAATATGATTTCATTATTTGTTCCATATGAATAAGAATAGGGATTTCTGTAGTTACATAGTGTTAGTAATTTTTGAATTAATTAATTTATCAATGCAAATAAATCGGAGATTTTAGATTAGCGTTATACATAATTGAAGTAAATCTATTTTAATTATTATAATTGATACAAAAGTCCTTTTCATGAATTAGTAGTAAGCATCGGTGGTTCAGTGGTAGAATGCTCGCCTGCCACGCGGGCGGCCCGGGTTCGATTCCCGGCCGATGCATAACTTTTTTGTTTTTCTCTTAACTCATTATTTTTGTATATATGTAGATATCAATAAAAATATTAACATTTGTTCAACATTTTAGCTACGGTTAATATTACCTCCATAGATCCAAGCTCACCTTATACGTTTAAATGTATTTATTAAAGACAACGATTCGTCATAAATAGTGAATTATTATCTTTTAATTTATTAGTTTAAAACAGTATCTCCGTTTGCTGCCGTTGGTACCGCTCACTCAAAGGCTCCAGCGCTCCGGCTTCAGAAATCGCTCCTCATATTAAAATTTGTTATAGAAAACTCCGATTCTGACGACTCGACGACCCTAGACCCTGAGAGTGAGCTGTGGGGTTTCTATGACAAGGAGCCACGGAACCGAGCCAAGTGCTCCATGTGTGGCGTGGTCATCGCCAGGAACCCGGACTCCTTGTATCAACATTTGAAGGAGGAACACTCTAAGGTTTCTAAGGTAAAAGTAAATCTTTATATATATAATTCTTCTGTGAGTGTGTATGTCACTGAACTTCTCTCAAACGACTGGACCGATTTTGATGAAATTTTTTGTGTGTGTTCAAGGGGATCTGGGAATGGTTTAGATTCACAATATTATATAAAATTCTCGTGTCACGGGGTTCTAACTTGAACTCCGAAACGGCTTGACCGATTCTCGTGAAACTTTGCGAGCGTATTGAGTAGGTCTGAGAATCAGAATTTTTCATCCCCCTAAATGTTAAGGGTAGTCCACCCCTAAATTTTAATTTTTTAGACAAGAATTTTAGTTTCTATTTTTTTATGATACAACATACAAACCTAAATTTTCACCCTTCTACGATCAACCCTTATTTTTTATTTATTAATTGAAAATTGAACTCACATGTATGGCAAAACAAAGTTTGCCGGATCAGCTAGTGAATTATAAATCAATTGCTTGTTTCTATTTTAGTATTTATCTGCACAAATAACTGTTTAATCATTAAATACTGCCTGGTGCAGGCCGGACAGCTAATTTTAACTCTTACGGTACACTAAGAACTAAAATAATACCATACTTTCCATAGACATTATGTCACAATATTTTTACTTACATTATTACTATTATATTCCTCCACTGGGCTTCCTTAACCTGTCAATCTGTCAAATATGCCACAGAGTTCAAATTAATCGCATACACAAAGCACTTTTTAATTAATATGTTACAGACACTAGAATTCAACGACCGAGATGAGAATTATACAGAAATTATATACTTAGAGAATCCGCCAAGTGAAAAAGAAAAAACCGAGAGGCCGGTGAAGCGGAAGCGGAGAGAGAAAAGGGAATACGACGATTTGGAAGATTTCGGGAAATATGTGGTCGGACTTTTGAAAGGAATACCGGAGGAGCAGTGCACGGAGCTACAGATGTCAATTGTCAATATGGTTATGGCGGCAAAGAAGGAGAGCGAGAAGGAAGATGTGTTGAAGAGAGACGAAAGCACTGATCAGGTTGGTTAGTTTGTTTGAATTTGGAATATTTGGTTTTCTATGAAATTACGGTCAATTGGTATTATCCAATTAAATAATATTCCTTTACAACCATCTATGACTTAGCAAGAATAAAATTAGTTGCAGTTAAGCTGTTATTTATATTCGGGGTGACAGAACATCTCTTGCATTTTACATATTACTTTTTTTAGTATTACACAAATATTTCAATATTTGCTTCGGTCGTTCCCGAGTGTTAAAAAAAACTCAAATACACACCATAGTAGTTGATGGGTAAGTTTATGTTACAATTTTAAGGTTGAAGAAACCACGAAGTCAGAAACTGAAGACCCAATAACCCAAGAAAAAGAGGACACACGCGAAAAACCAAAGAAACGGCACCACGAAATCGGCTCACCAGAAAACGATGAACACATTACGAGTTTCGGCAAATATCTCACGAGTCTCATGAAACTGTTGAACAAGGAAGCGAGCGCTGAGGTCCAGTTGAATATTGTTAATCTGATAATCGGTACAAAGTTGCAATGTCTACGGAAAACGAAAAGCAAATTTATGGAAATACAGACCAAAGTGTTCGCTGTTAGTGAGGCTTAATAAATATTTTTTTAAGTGGTCTTTTATTTAACCAAAAGTAAAAAAACGTTGCCAATCTCATATGTTATATTTAAACTAATCATGCCAAAAGGCTCGCCAGTGCGTTGCCGGCCTTTCTGGTGTTTAAATAGGTCTTTAGGAACTGGGACATTGAGTCAATCTCCCAGTTCTAGTATGTGACGCCTCTTTAGTCGTCTGTGCACTGCTGGTGCTAATATTTTTCTTCGTGCCATATCAAGCAAAATTAATGTAATTTCTTCGTATGAATAAAAACATTATTTTTCAGTAGTAGTTTGAATTAAAAATGAACTATTTATGAATATATATGCCTGAAAGTACTTATAAATGTGGTGAGAGTAATAATCAAACGTTCTATGATAAAACTAAGTAAGAATAATATAATATTCAGGAATATAGGAACCATATTCTCACTCGGCGTGCAGTGTACGTTGAAACAAGGAAATAAGTGTGTACATAAGGAAAAACCTTAAATCATTACTGCAATAAAGTATAAATTTTGCAAGAAAACATAAACTAATATACTAAAAAAATATGCCGCCATGTTGTCATTTGTATGTGATACCGGTTCACCCAAAACACGTTTTGCAACTGACGTGATGAGGAAATCCAAAACGTATTACGCACAGTATTTTAACACAGGTACTATGACGCAGACGGCACATTTATTTCGGACCTCAAAATCCTAAAATAAATTTAAAAAGTAGGGATAAAATTATATAATACTTCACACACTTAAGACTCAACTTATTTTGAATACGTACTCTGGTTGGCAGTCTGCGGTTTTTAGTTAACTATAAATTAATTGAGCATTTTAAATATTATAGATATGTATTCAGTATTCGGACATTTCAATATCTTATTATATAATTAAAGGTATTTGTTAACTTCATAAATTATTAGAGATGGATTAAATAATCTTTCTTTACAATAGTGTTAAATTACGTGTTCAAAATTGAACACTATATACTATTTCTAGTTAGTCTAGGCTAAGGTTTTCTATGTTTAAGAAGTATTATTTTGGAAAACTTTTGTCAGTATATGTCAGTACTTTTGCAGAGTTTAATGTTTTGTATAAGTATCTGCTCTAAACATTCGACCTGTTTGTTAAATCTATGAAACTAGCTGCTACTGCTAAATCTATAAACTCAGTCGGCAATAGCAGTTAATAAATTATTTGTCATTGGTTTAAGAACATAAATGCTTCTTCTAAATTAAGGGTTTTCTATACCATATTTTATTTTCATATTGTCTCGGTATTGGGATAAATATTTTACATTTCAAAGATGTCGTGTTCTGTGTATCGAACGGGTTTCTTTTAGTAGGTATGTGTATAACTGAAATTGATTACGAAACAACACCTAACAGCGATGGGGACGTAACATTTCACCTTGCTTTTACGAGACATGTGCGAGGTGTTGCCAATTGCAGGTTAATTATTTCTCTGTCACATAAGAAAGTTTATATTTTTGTTTTCCACTCTATTAACTCTAAAAGTTTATTATTGGATTAATTTATAAAACCATGAGCCATCCACAGTACAACCCCATCGAGATCGATCTTATTCAGTATGTTGCTAGAGATCTTTTGTATCTTTACAGCCTAGACGTAATTTTTGCAATGACTACTTTAGTTTTATGATAATAGAAGAGTGTTAACGTACAAAGTATTCCTATATATGGAATCGGCTCCGCGTGTTATTTGGATAGATAAATAAAACCAGGGAAATTTAAAAAATAACACGATTTATTACAGCAATTATCAAATATTCAGACTAGAATATAATTGAAAGATAATCCTCGTGTGTGCAGGCGGCCGTATGTCTGTGGTGTCGTGTCCTGAAACACTCGGCATGTAGACCAATCTTGCTGTTGTAATTCTTGTTAGGGCACGAAAATTATACACACAGTATCCGTAATAAAGAAATATATTCATTATTTAACTTGGAAGTGATATGTCTGCTTTCTACCACCATACAAAATGGAATAAATCAAAAATGACCTGGAGCAGACAGAATTAAAAACAAGATGGCGGCTCGATTGCTCATTCAAATGACAGGAAATAGTCAATACAATAATTAATTTTTGCAATCTTACTCAAATAAACACTTGCTTCTCTGGTCAGAGCTGTCTATACGACAAGCTATTTATTACCTGGCCAAATCCCAAACTGAAGCCTATCAAAATGAACTCTTGGGCCGATTTTGATTAAATATTCGTCATAGGATTTTCGAACTCGTCCATTTTTGAAAACAAAATAAACAAAAATGTCAGGGATGTGTCTGTCACTTGTTGGCATGTCCATTTTGGGTAGGATGGAAGTTACTTCGGCGGACTCTTACTTCTAAGGTGAACAAAATGGTAAACTAATACAACAACGATTTAACAACATTTTCTTCACTAAAATATTTAACAGCCAAATTCCTGCTTGTCAAATTCCTATTTTAAATATACATTTGTAAAAAACTGAATCTCACTGAGGTACAAATTTCATTTGCAAGCGGCTCGAGGGACTCGGCTCACATAGTTTCTTCCCTAACATTTATTAAAACGCGACTAAATTATTTATTCTGATTTTGTATGTATTCAGTGAAAATTTCAACTAACTATCGCGGTTCATGAAATACATCCTGGTGACTATTTCCACATTTTGAGTTGACCCGCCACCCATAGTTTCTAGTTTATGGATAGATCATTTGAATCCATAGGAATTTATTACCTCTGCGGAGGTATTTAAATATATATTTATGGCAAATACTGAGTTTATATATAAAAAGCAGTATAGGCTAAAAAATGTAAGCTTATTTTTGTATTTCCTAATTGTGAAGCAATATAACATTATGTAAAGTGAAAATAAAAATTTATATCTACAAATGGTTGATCCCTACGGCTTTCCTGCGTTATTAAAGACATAAAACATATGTATTATGTTAATAAATAATTAGGAATCAATGACTATAACATGCACATTTAATATAAATTATTATTTTTTATTATTATAAAGTGGTAGTCCTTTTTCATAAGAGGATTAATAACATTTCCATCATACAAATTGTAGCCAATATATTATTCTGATGTTTACGTTACATTACTGCAAATTTAAATTCCACTCCACAGTTTTTATGTGAAAGAGGATCATTGTATCCATTGGGATACAATTATGATAAATGCTAAAACAAATGCAAATCTAGGGATAGTGCTAAAAATGGCACCACCAATCTTAAATCAAGAATTAAAACCAGCATTTCTAATATTACTACATTTTACTCTTTTAAATTGATGAAAAAACACTCGCATAACATGGGCTTGGAATAAATATAAATAACCCTTACCATTCACTCCTCCTTCGATTGCTTGCATTTTGACATTTGGCAGGATCAGAAACCCAAAAGGAAAAACAATATTGAGGAAAATGACATGTATTCAGTTCCTTTAGAAAATATATACTGGAAAAAATGCAATTATTAATATAATGCAATGATTTACAGACAATATTTTTCATTAGATACTACCTTGTCAACCTATAACAAAATGCATAAATTGTTTATGCTTGAAATATAATTTTAAAATTAAATTTATTATGGAGATCATGTTCCTATAAGATTAAAATCTTTAATATTTTTACTTGTTTATAGCAAATTTATGGACAAATTTAGGAATGAAGTAGACTCCTCTAATGTACAGCATCAGATAAGAGCATCTACACTGAAGGAAAATGATTATAGGCTGGGAAGCCTTATGTTTTAATGATGTAATAATAAACTTTCTATTATGTAAGGGATGTTGCTAGGCATAGCGCAAAATAATCTTAATACTTACCATCCTGAAATTATGAATAACAAATGTTTTAAATGAATATAGTACGCTTACCATTACATATGATTGCAGTCATTTTCTATTCTGATTCCACTTCTTGGTCCCATCTTGGAATTATATTCTTCATCTTGAGCGTAGGATTAGCTACAGTGGTGTTGTATTGACGTTTACTTTGTTTGATATATAGAATCATTTGGCGGGCTCCAAAGAGCCCTAGGACTGGACAGGATTGAAGGATGGGAAAAGGTAAGGACTGGGATGCTGCGAGCGACTCCAGACGTGGCAACGACGCCACCACGTCTACTATCTTCACTTAAAAGTATACATTACAAACTAATATTATAAAAAACTTGTAAAATTCCAAATATACTTTTTTTTGTACATCACAGAAGCTCTACGACAGGCCATAGACGCCCGCAGCTTGAGATCAATATACTCTCTGTACAAACATATATAATCTTCCAATTTGATAACACTTGGTTTTCTTTACCGTATCGTTTAATTTTTATTCTACAACTAGAATTAAGGACATACAGTCATCACTTATTTATTTTTTAAAGCTCTCTTCCAGTGGGGTATAATGCCGTTGGGCAGTTCTTAAGTTAAATTTCGGGCCAACCACTGCAGCGTGACTGTATGTTACAAATAAAAATACATTGGTCTCGATAAATAAAACGATACGACTAGCGGGGATGACCCCGGGGCCCGACGGTTCGAGCCTCAAACCTTCAATCAAAAATATAATATAACGCCTCATTTATAAAAGAAATGCAACGTTTTAATCCTTGCAACGGCAAGACTACCCGGGCGCGCCGCCGAGCTGGACGTTTCGCCCGAAAATTTAAAACTTAAGTAGACTTCAGTCAAGATAAACTCAATCCTATAACAAATAGGGCAAGGCGTCAGCGCAACAGCAACAAACATCACAGGAGCGCCACGGACCGTTTGGAGTTGCAAGGCGAAGGTGTCGAGGGGCGAAGCGCCGGGCTACGCTGCGCCATCGCCTCGCTATACCGCTTACCCGCGCCCGCTATATTTTTTTTACATTTTTCACATTTTAAAGGGCTTGGGGGCACCATAGCGACGCGACCGTGCTACGCTTACTCTTAACTACTAAAATTTCCACAAAAATAATACCTAACGCCGGAATTTAGACGCCGCCAAGTCGCAAAGGTGCGCGCGGCTTCGGACGGCGAGTATCGCGTCATCAAATAAAAAACTTAGCACAAGAGAATCGGGGGGTGTAGTCTGGCACAGCAGTTCAGCGACAGACTACAACCCCGGACACTAAACTAGTTACTAGAGTCTCTGGGGCTTACGCCGATGCACAGGTGACGTTGAGGATGAGTTTGAGCGGCAGAGCGTGATCGGGTTCCAGTCGGCAACGGCCATCGCGGAACCAGTGATTGGGCGGAATCGGCAGAGCGGTTGGATGTGGCGATGCTTCCCACTTGGCGGCGGCGTAACGCTCTTCGCGCCGCTCGCGCTCACGCCGCGCCAGGGCCGTGGGCAGCGCGCTGCGGACCACGCGCCTGCGACTCCGTTGCTGTTGTGCCTGGCAGTTCATCGCGCACAATTCACTTAACACTTCAATACGGAGTTCACTTATCACTTTAGCGGTAGTTGGGCGTCCGCGGAGCAGAGCACTATTGCACGACTTACACAAAAACAAGATGGTTGCCGTTTCTCCGTCGACCAGGCAATTTCGCCTCTCTAGGCCTCGAACCACTGTCGATCTACTCGGATGACACGTCGAAACTCACTCTGCTTCACTTTCCCGACTTTTACGTCGACACTCGCACTGCTAGCTCCGGTGATAATCGATTAATAAAACAAAATATGGACGCCACCTTTCCATTATTCGCACCTTCACCTTTCGATTTCGACTACGTCACATTGGGGGCGCCTTGGGCTTATATAGCATAATGGCGGCGGGGCAATGCGCATGCGCGGAGAGGGGAATTAAGGCCTTTTAGCATTAAGCGATTTCAATAGTAGTTAATTATGATTTTATATCTAAATCTTAATTTGCAATGAGTCAATAAATTTCAAATTGCGAGTGAAAAGTTGGCTTATAAAAATTAAAATAAACCTAATTTGATAATAATATGATTTATATTAGAAAATTAGTAGATACTTTTCATAGTATGAAGCAAATTTTTCTTCGTGTTTATAAAATTTTAAGCATAATGTCGTTGTTGTCACTTAAAAAGTAAATATTAAACATAGATCATATACTTTGCACAGAGAAAAATATATTTTTTTACCATAAATATTATTTTTAGTAAAATACTTAATTTTTACAATTGATTACGGTTTTAAAATATTACTTTCATAGAAACACGACTCGTAAGATTAGTAAATTAGGCACAAGATTTTTAATTGCAATAAATTTACTAATCGATAAGATGTTACTTAAATCATTTCTTCTCATGAATTAATAAACATTGAACAGGTAGCATACAGGTAATATTCTATAGTTAGGAACAATTAATAAAATCAATATTATATTAATTTTATTATACTAATTATAAGTAATGCACTATTTTTATAGTTGTAGTTTGATTTGTTATAATCAAATGGATCCATGAAGACGTTCAAACGTTTTGAACGAACGTGATTAAGAAACCTTATATTACGGGCCTATCGCAAGGCAGCTTGACTTGCGTGAAAAAAACAACGAAAACAAGGAGGTTGAGTATAACGCGACAAAATATAGAACACGTCACAACAAAGCTATTTCCTACCTCGCTATGCATATTGAAACCGTCAGGATTAACTATATATGGCTGCCTGTTATTTTTAGTACAATTTAAATACGATAAAAGTTGTTACAAAAGCAGATGTATATGTCGTTATCATTTGTGATTTTTATTTACTTGGAGTACTTCATTGATATAAATAGGCTTGGTTTTATTCCAATAAGGAATTGCGTAGCGATAAGACAAAAACAAATTGCGTAGCAAATTATTACGCAACCAATTTTAGAAGTAGCATTTCGTAACATGTTATGCACGGACGAAAACAATATATGTAAATCGGTCGGATAGCCCAAGATGTTTTAGACAAAGAATTTTTAGTCACGTAGGCACGGCAACGAATTAAATTATTTCTACAATAAAATAAGTAACAGCTTTTGTTTTTAGCAGTTGTTACATGACGTTAGCGTTGTTTGATGTAAACAAACACAGAATAGTGTATAACACATATATATGCACCTACGTAAAAGAGGTGAATGGCCTGATTCTATTTTAATCTACCTATCTTCTTGCATTTTAATATCATTATAGAAAGTAAATAAAGATTTACAAGGTACGTAGGTTAGAATTATACAGCGGTTAAAACTAAAATATAGGTACATATTTATAGGCGTAAACGGAAGAGGTAGCTTTTTGTTACGAGTTAGTTTTTAAGTCCTCCATTTGTTTTTCCCTGATGTGTATAAATCGGTTGATATAGATTTATTCCTTACAAAAATGATATTATTTTAGCAGATTAAAAAACAATCGATAAATCGAAATTTCATATTTCAGTGAAAATAAAATGGATAATATTAATTTTTTCAATGAAAGTTTGTCTGATTCTATGAAATATATCCATATAAGTATATACCCTATATTTACCCTAGAAATATCCAAGGTCTGTGTGGACACTTTACCCTAAGTATTTTTTTACAAGAGGGTTGCAGGTGCTACCATTATACGAAGCTCCTCTCGACGTTTTACAGATACATATAAAACAATTGTATGTTTTAACGCTATAAAATTGTGGTTATTACAAGAATTGTACAGTTGTGGAAATACGTTTTGAAATGGTATTTACAATTTCGTTCGTAAACATAACACAATGGGTATGAAGTAAGATTAACTGATAATTCGCAATACATAATTCATCGTAACGTAATTTTATATACTAAAAATATTACAACTTTAAAAATCACGTCGAATTGTGATCATTCGGGATTACTCGGGCTGCTTCAAAACAGCAATTTGGTATGTTTTTTTTTTTCATGAAAAAAAAGATTTCATAATTGTACCGTATTGCGTCCGCGCATAACTTCGTGATTTATGAACCGATTCTGACGATTAGTTTTACAGTATCTTAAATAATAATTTTATCAATAAATTATCTTATATAATTCCCACATCAACGTAATTTGATACACCAAGAATGGTCCGTATAAACTAGGATCTATTTGTTTTATGAAAATGTAAAATTAAATTGTTATTGTTAAAATCGAAATTGTATTAATTTTTAGAATTTCTTTTTGTTTCATTCCATCAAATTGTAATTACGTTGCAATGAAAAAGAACAGATAACAAATCGGTTAAATCTTATATGTACCTTATTCTGGCAGTGTTTATGACACCCGCATTCTAACAATGTCTAGCATTACAATAAAAATATTAAATTTATATCATCAGAGCTCCCTTGACTTTAGAAAAGGGGTATGACCCCCATACATTATTATTAACATGAGAGTCCCCTAATTGTGTTTTTAACCGACACTGAGAATGTTCCGAATTTTTGAGAAAGATTTTGTTTACAATGAAATTTTCAACAGTTTTAGTGTCTTTTAGAACGCTTGTATCGCATTTAAACACTGCATAAGCGATTAAAAAGATTGTATTATGTGTCCCAACTGTTTCAGCAACCATGCTTACGGCCATTCTGGCTTTTTAGTTCATTCGACAGTATTTTGTTTATATAACTGTCATTTCAAACTGTCAAATAAAATATTTCTAAAAAAAATAGGTATGCGCATGTATAGCTGCTGCTGAGCTGCATAACTAAATAAATATTTAGTTGGAGAAATACGGATAATACGCTTGGCTAACATTAATGAGGTTCGGATTTTTAGTTGTTTTTGGCTTCAAATTAAATAAGTATAAGTTCTTTTGTTCGTTAAGAGAAAGTAGCTAATGTTTATAAAACCTCATTTCAAACCTACATCATATGTAACGTCAATTATTTATATGTCAAATTTCTTGTTGTGTCTGCAATTTTATAACGAATGAAATGAAGAAATTCTGATCATAAAAGGTTTGTTTAATCGTTATAAACTAACTGCGTCATATATGAAAAATATTTGACGCAGATGTATACCAAATGGGTATGCCACCACGTCGATTTACGCATTAAATTTTTTCCAAATATACGCTTCGTAAAATAGGTATTTATGTATACAAAAAGTTAGGATCGGCCGATCCCACGCCTCGTGCGTCGTTGTCTAACTTCATTTGTGCGACAGAGAGGCACATCAGCTGACGTTTTTACTTTTTACGAAACAGATTTCCAAGACAGCTGACAATCCCGAATTCCTGTAGGGAATATTCACTAGAAACGGAGGTGTAAGTTTATAACTCAACTGGAACAAATCTTTCGGTGGTGAATTATCTATTGACACATGATTGAATTAATAAAAACAAAAGGTTTTCATATAAAAACGCTTCATTTTATAAGCCTTTCTCTTGAATAAACAAAATTTATCGTCTTAAATAACTGAAAACACCTTACGGATTTTTAACAAATCCCTGTGAATAATGCTGCTGGCAGTAAATATAGATTTAGAGATTCTTTGCTCGAAGTTTTAGAAGCCTATAATAGAAACGCGCAGAAATGGTCACACTAGAGATTGGTTTTAGTAGGCTCATCCAGTTCGTCATTTTAGAGCACCGTGTCGTGGCTCCGCTGCAGGGAATTTCCATCTCAAATATAAAGTGAATCTCGAAATGAAGGTTTCTAAATCATAAATCGTCGAATCGCAAAGGAAATCAACGATAATGTTATATCTGATAAATGTAGATAAACTTATTTACTTAAGTCACGTCATATTAGTATAGGTGTTATTTCATAGAAACATCTAGTAAGCGTGACTGATAAATGTTTATAGTAAATAACAAGTTCGTTCAGAACCTGTATTGCTTTTGCTGGTGTGAAGTCAAATTGTCTTGTTTACATACACACAAAGAAAAAGGTACTGCATTTCTAAAGTTTATCAAGCCTAGTTTTAATAATATCACCCGGACAGTTCTCTATAGATGGCTTTAAAAGTATTCAGATATAGAATTAATAAATACAGAGGTGATGTAATTATTTATGAACACTTATTTTATTCTTCAACTCACCAATGGCTTGGGTTAAAATGATTTCAAAAACAACTAAACGAAGCTCAGTAATCTATATATATAAAAGAAAATCGTGTGTTTTGTACTATTTGTAACTCGAGAACGGCTGAACCTATTTTGCTGAAATTTGGTAGATAAATAGCTAAGAACTGGGAGAAGGACATCGGATTTATCCCGTTTATCCTCTTTATCTCGTTCCTGTGTGAAGAGATATAAAACGTGGTATAACAAAACGAATGACGACAGCTGATGATTGGATTAAGTCGTAAGATTCAATAGATGGCGCTATGTCAAACTAACTACCTCATTTATAACTTTAAGTGTTACATGTTATTTAATAAAACTTTTGAAATATACTCATTTGATACATACTTGAATAAAAATACGAAAATAGTGTTGTTTTCTACCCAAAAATAATTCTGAAGTTCCCTTCATATTTTTATTTTATAAATTCTGTATACTGTATGTGACACAGTGACCTTATTATCCTAATTTTACTTAGATATACGGGGCACAGGTTATCACTATAAAAAATAACAGTTGTTCTTAACTCAAATTTATTCAATTATCTTACATTACTTGACTATCTGTATTCGTGTTATCTAACTCTATGGTGCCGTTAATTGTCAAAACTTGAGGGTTTTTCTGCAGAGCCTGAAGACGAGCTGTCATAATGAGATTGACAATGTTCATTTGAAGTTTCGCGCTGATTCTATTCTGTGGGACCGTTTTGAGTAAGCATGTGACATAAGTTCCGAAATGTTCGATTTCCCGGCATTCGTTGTCCGTTAGGTTGACTTTGTACGAGTATTCTTCGCGGTAGCTGATTCGTCGTTTGGGTCGTTTTGGGGGCTGTGCGTCTTGTTTTTCTCCAAATTCGCTAGAGGTCGTTGTGTCTAATTTCTCTCGGTTTTCCTGATTCTGAAAAAAAAAAATGTGTTTAATTTTGTAATCATTTTCCATGTATTCAATTCCAATTTCAGTAGGTTTTAATTCACTTGAACTGTATTTAAGGTGAACAAATGAAGTACAAAACTGATGTTTCAGAAACAGCTAATCAGGAGATTATTCTTAAAATAATAAGGATTTTTTTTAAAGAATAATCAATGAGGTTGCATGATTAGTTACTTTATTTAATAACTAAAAATGACATTTCAACACATTTTTGTATATAGGTGTAATATAATCACAGATTTCTTTATAATTAACAGTATATTTGGTTGGTTTGTCTATTCAAAACCAATGTAACATTTTACATGTGGTAGGTTAGTCACAAGCTAACCTGCTTATTTACATATTTATTAAATAAAAAAAGTACATGTATGTAACATATTCATAACACTTTTTGCGCCAACTGGATCATGGACTATTAAAATATTACGAATATCGAAGCATCCAAATGAAGCTCAATAATTACATTATTAATATAAACATGACACAAGTGATATTCAACTTACATGTAGTATACATATGCAAAGAGATTTATATAAAACCAATATTTTCACTATATTGCTTCTTTCTACCAGAGTATACTAAAATAATATCTATACAAATATTATACAGCTGAAATTAGTTTGTTTGGCTCATCACACCAATCTCAGGGACTACTTGAGAGAATTAAATGATATTTTTGTTGGAAATTTATTATTGAAGGCTCTATTGATCTCGGAATGTTGCTGGTGAAGTGTAGTGAATTAAAATAAATTTGCATTTGTGAATCTGTAGCAAAGATATAAAATAAATAGATATATTAAATATAAATGAATTATATATAAAATGTGTCCTCATTTTATAATTTTTTATAAGCTTAGACTATTTAACAGCATGGTTTGTATAATGTTTGTTAGCATTGTGGTACATTGTCACGCATATATCTGGAACGCACTGTAAGCGTTAATGCAATCGCTACACAGAATGCTTAGTTTAATTATAGTTACATTGTCTCACATATATTCAGAATGCACCATAAGCAATAATATGATTACTACGAAAAATGCATAATTTTGTTATTCTATCTCATATGATGTAAGAAAATAATTATATTAACGATAACCGATACTGTCGCGATTCGACCAGGTAGTCTGTATGGGTTAGTTTAGTTTGTAGTTTGTTTTTCTCCCAAGTACATTAAATATTACATAATTAATTGGAATTTTATTGAACATAATAGTTTGTCTTACCTCTTGCCCTATATCAGGCGGATCAAATTCTTTACTTCTATCACCCACTTCGCTGTCTATATCTGGTGCTGTTTGTAAACTAAGTTTTGTATTCATAATCAAAGTAACAATGTCCATTTGCAACTTCGCACTGGCATTCCTTGGCACACCTGGTGAGTTGATTTACTTTTAAACAACGTCACTATAATAAACATTTAAGAAAATATATAAACACAGATGTGTCCTAAACATATTTCACAGATAAGTTTTATTTATTTTACAAATTTTACAATTTATAAAATTATGATAGACTAGTTCATGATAGTTAGGTAAATATTATTGCAAAATAAAATATGTTAAAAAATAAAAATAAAATTGAGCTAACAAAATATTGATTAACAATATTTTGTTAGCTCAATGTGACAAAGACATAGTAATTATGGTTAGTTACTGAATGCAGAATTTTTATCATTAAAATGTTGGTAATATGTTTTTATTTAAGGTTCTGTAAGTGTATTAAAAATTTGATTCATACAAGAAGTGGTTTTATGAATTACTAGACTTTGGGATCATAACATCATATAGTGACTGTATTCATTTAAGTATTGTAGGGTGGTTTATATATTTACTTTTATTAACATTATTTTATTATATTATTTCATTAACATCTACTTTTTCTTGCAAGTCACTAATATTTATTCTAATTAATCAAATGAAATCTTTTTTTTATGTTTTAAGTTAATTTAGTTTTTTAGTATGGTTTACATCCAATAAAAGTTCAATTTATTAAATTATGAGCAGATTTGAATTTATTATTAAGCAGTGTTGGCTACAAGCACCAAGTCATAACGCAGTGTTGTTAATTATAGTCACTATTCTCCAAGTCTTTTTAGGCAACCCACTAATAGTTGCTCTATATGTATGTTAATGTTATAACAAATACTAAGAAACAATTTTAAGGGAGGCTCCCAAACTAAATGTGTGTTTTTCTCATTACGAAAATCATTGCGCGCGATTCCAACTTGTAATAGGTGGGTTATTCCATTCCACCGCTAAAGTCACCACAAGTGAATCCAAATTTCCTACTTGTTATGGTACTTCGATTCTTATTCTTGACAGCATTATTAAAAAAATACCCACCTTTCAGTAACCCTGTGATATATTTTCCAAAGTTATCAATTTCCCCTTCCCCCTTATCTATATTTTTAGTCTCATTGTACTTAAAATCTTCCCTTGTGCTGTATCGTCTTTTGTACGCCTTCTTGGCCTTGGGCTGAACTTCTATAAGAACATTCTCTTGGTTTGTCTCCTTAACCTGTTGCAATGGCTCCTCAAGGTAGATCACTTCGGTGAAGTTTTCTTCATTGTCTTTGTACTCAAGGTTCTGGAAAGTGAAACAATAAATGAAATTATCATGATGATGACTGGAAAATGATAATGACTTAGGCTAGAGTGTATTCCAATTTTATCAAGTGACATCTACTACTGATAGATTAAACAACCTTTGAGAAAATAAATATTCTGGACCATGGGCCTTGGTATTTAAGGTAAATATGTAAATCAATACAAAATATATCTTGGTAAGCCTGTATATGAATTTCAGGTAAAGGGCCTTCAGATATGGATTTTCATTTCCCACCATTTAGCTGATACTGAATATTAATAAAAGAAACTCACATCAAAGAAAGACTCATCAAAGAAAATCACATACAAATGTAATTAGAACATTATTTAAAATATTTCTTTGTTGTTGTTTCATTAAGAAGAAAATAACTAATAATTTGATAAGATTATACTTTCACATAACTACAATTATGCTCAAACTCAACTCAAGCTCAACATTGTTCCAATAACTTCATTTATGAACCTCCTTAAACACTATTTTTGATCTAGGAAACAAACCCATTACCAGTTTACTTAGTTACAATAGAAAGTTACCTCTGAGATTTTAGAATGTTTTTCCTTCAGATGCTTGTAAAGGGTGTCTGCATCCCGTCTCAGCTGTAAATCACACATGGAACATTTGGCCTTATTATGTGGTTGCTTGTCAAAGAAACCCCACAGCTCGCTGTCAGGATCAAGAACAACTGATTCTTCATCTTCGCTGCCAGAGATTGAATCTGAAATTGAAGTTAATTTTTGTTATTAAATTTTAATATGAACACCATTCCAGAGTGTTAGTGTATTGATGCATCAATTTCTAACAACTGGTCACTTATGAATCTAACATCTTCCTAGAAGTCCTTAAAATTACTTTTAATCCAAAATGGTGGCACAAAATGAAACATAGGTTTACCTATCAAAACACTAATAACATGCAAGATAATATATAAATATATACAACATAATAAGAATTTTTTTATTGTCCTTAAAAAAAGCTTTTGATTTAAGATCAAAAATTGAAATTTGTTTCGGTTACAAAGTTCTGGGTTGTTTCCGAGGCAAATTTCAAGTCAATTATAGAAATAAAATATAGGTATTTTCCCCAATTTGCATAGCCAAAATTCATTTTGCATAGCCTCTCAGACGCGAAAAGAAATTATGTAAAATTGGAAGATATATATTGACTTTCAATTATATGTGACATAATTATGTTGGCGTTTTAAATGGATTATAACATGGATTAATAAAATAAACAATGTTTTAGCTTTATTTCATTACTGTGACAGTTATACTAAAAATAAACTTATGGATTTTGGCCAAAAGAAAAAAAACCCTCATATACTTATTAAAACCTATCTTGCCTTTTTGCGCTTTCTAATTCGGTGAAATGAAGCATAATTTTCCTTGGTTTAAAGTACTTTAAAATATTAAAACAAGTCTAGTAACAAACCATGTCAAATAACCTTTCTTCGATGGCTGAAAATCCCCGACGCTAACAATATCGCTGTGCTTATATTCTAAGTGCTTCTTTAAATTAGTAATCGTCGTCTTGAAAGAGTACAATTTTGAACAAAAATGGCACCTAGCATCAGTCGAATTTGGTGTTCTATCAAAGTAATTCCAAACTTCACTCGTCATTAGTAAAATCACAAAATAACAGTGATTTCAAAATAATCTAGAGCAATAATTAGCAACAGCTATAACGCGGAGCTCCTCGATCAATACGATCACAGCTAGACGATGGTAACTTTAAAATTTGACAAATACAACGATATATCTCATAATATACGCTGTGACGTAATACTGACGGTACTGTTTGCAAAAAAGTTGAAATAGTATAAAATAACTATATAGTTATTTTTTAACACGAGAAACTCGTGAAATAAATTATTACAAATCGTGTATTTTTGGAATCACAAGCATTCCTTTCATTTATTTTATTTTAAAGAAATATTGTTTTGAGTTAATTGGAAATGTACAATCCTGTTAAATAGATTATAAGTATGTATAACTACTTACTTCGTAGAAATAACTTTTTGTCTTTCAATGTTGTTGATACAAAAAGCCCTAAAATGATTTGAAGATACAATAAAAATAATCACAAATAAAACAACAACAACTCAAGAATTCTAACAAAAACGAACTTCTAACATCTCAACGAACAATTTAAATAGGAAAACAAATCATCGTAACAAATCTGCTATCGCTACTAAACGAACGAGCCCATAGCAGGGCGCCTCGCGGGGGAGCGTTGTATGGCGAACGAGCGAGACAGGAGGTGCAAAATGGCCGCTACAATGAGTATTCTTTATATTGCTATAAATTGTTAACGTCTATACGTATTTTCATCAACAGAGATGTGTTTAGGACTTTCTAAAAATTTACAGTCCTAACAGAAGACTTGTTTTATTTACACATGTTCAATCCAATACAAAAATATCCGGCTACCTTTGCAAAATGTTTACGCCGAAGCCGAATGTTGTTTGGAAAAACAATGTATTTTATATTGCTACTACTTACTGTTATGTTGGATGGAAAGTAATGGATTGCCAAAGCTTTGAATAGTTTTCGTTGCTCCTTCAGGTCCATTTATCCCCAAATATGCTTCATTATGTTTAGCCTTCAAATGTTTTGCCAAAGATGAAGTCGAAGCTCTCTTACCCGTACCACCGCGAGATATCTTTACATGACAAATGTTACACTGCGCGTAACGCGAATCATTGTCTTTCACATCAAAATAAATCCAAACCGACGATCGTTTTTTAGTCTTCATATTAATGAGAAGGTTTACAAAGTTTATTGGTATAGATTCGTGAACCCAGATTATTATTATTTATTAACCTACACACACTGACATTGACAGCGCGCCTCATAAACATAAGAGCACCGTTCCACGAGACTAATTATTAGTTATTCGGCTTAGCCGAATAACTAACAAACCATGCAACACTAGTACGATAGCGCTAAAAGTGACACCCTCATCATCACAATGAAACTTATATAACATTATAAATGATATACAAAAATATAATGTTCATTCATGAAAATATTCATATATTTAACTAGCTGTTTCGACCCACCTTAATCCTTTTACTAATTTAAAACCTTTTTTTAAATGCAAAATTGCTGAAGGTTCACATTGAAAGAATTTTACTGGTTCAGAATTTATAATGCGAAAACATTAAAAGAATTAAAGATATTTGTAAAAATGTTTGTACATACAAATAAATTTAGTTTAAACTTTATAGAATTGATATATATTGATATTCATTGCACACTTTGTAAATCAAGATACCTTTTAAGAACTTAGCATTTAAACCTGTTTGGTATAAAACTAAAGAATATTGTTATTAAACTATTTAAAGTCATAATCAGTTTATGGGCTGGAGTGAAACAGTATCAAACTTAATATTTAGCCTGCTATGTTAAAAATATTATAAATTTAAATTAAATTGCATCATTTACCTCAGCTCTGCTGGCATACTGCACCATTGTGCTTAAATTTCACAACTATCTATTGTTGAGTAGATGTGTTTAGGCCTATTTTTTAAGTGATAATTATATTTTGTACCTATGGTCTATAGTTGCTAGGTTACTGTAGTTTATATTATGGCTGTTGATACTTTTTTGTGTAAGAGATATATTTGCTTGCTTTGTATAAACTATGTTATTTACTAGTCTTTCTATTTATATTTCATTATAAGCTGCTTACTCTACTGGAGTATGAGACTGATCATACCACAATATCTATGTTTTATAAAATATGTGTCAAATATTTATGAAAGCATGATATGTCATGACATAGACATGTCTAAACCGACGGATCTTTTATTCAACAAAGTAAATAATTTTTTTATTTAGTACATTTTATTATATATCCTAATAAAAATAGTTTTCCTAAGAGTAGAAATGGTTTTCTAGTTGGGCAATGATTGAGTATATTACATATTATATAGAAATTGGATAATATATACAAAATATTACATAGTCTTTATCAGTTATTAAATATACATTCTTCCTTCGATTGGATTAAAATTTATAATCTATTTAAGTTAATATACTCATTTGAGAGTGGAATTGTACAACAGCTAGATATTAGAAAGAGAGCAAGGGGGCTTGTTATAATAGAACTGACAAAGGTTTTATAGCAGATAAGGGCAGAATTAGTATTTGTGTTTTAACTTTTTGTTGATTTTAATGAGTATATATTATAATACAAAAAGCAGCCCTAACATAATCCACATTAATTTTTTTTTAATAAAACCTATATCCATTTGTCAAGATTTGTCATAAAATGCAGGAGTATGGAGTAGCCTTCCAGTCAACTGATATAGTATTCAAAGCTGTATGTTTGAATTCAAACAGTTAAAAATATGATTTCTACAACTTAACCGTCAAAACTTTTGTTTTATTTTGGGCATCCGACTAGGTGACTATAGAGACGTCTTTTAAATACTTCACAAAACATAATTTACTTGTCTGTGACGAGCTGATATCTATTATTACCTAGTATGGTACTTACATACATACATACCGTTTATTTTACCTCGAAACGCATTTCGATGTTTTCGGTAAATATGTTTTGTTAAATTTGACACAGATGCGCGGTAACTAAAACTTTCCCTACATAGTTTACACACAGCCCGTGAATCACCAGAGTCCTCAAAATAATTCCAAGCCATACTGCGTTTTTTATAACTCATTATGTTGAAATAAATAGTCAGCACCAAAAGTTTAGTACCGTATAGAAGTATGTATTTATTATCGTACGCGATATGACGCACCCAAGTAAGAGTATAAGGATAAACTTATAAATGTCATACGCCTAAGACGCTTACTGGCAATACCACAGAGCAAGTACAGCACCACTGAAGGTTGATATTATGTAATTTTCCGTGA
Organism: Pontia daplidice; assembly: GCA_963693355.1. Lineage (NCBI taxonomy): Eukaryota > Metazoa > Arthropoda > Insecta > Lepidoptera > Pieridae > Pontia > Pontia daplidice. The sequence goes on along the minus strand of CAVNZL010000016.1, from coordinate 897,129 downwards.
AACAAAACCGTAAAATACGATTCGCATATGAAGCGATTCGTACCATTATTTTAGGGATTGTTCGCGTTTGTTGTTCGTTGAACTTTAAATATTTACTTTATTCTGTCTTTTATTATTTGTTGTCATAACTTCTGTCACGGTTCATGACAGACGGACAGGAGACTCGGCAATATAATTCCCGTTATCGGTTGGAAGAAATGTGTTTAGTTTGATTGGAAACATAAATTGTTTTAATTTTTTTTTTTATAAAACGGGGCAAACGAGCAGGAGGCTTACCTGATGCTAAGCGACACCGCCGCCCATGAACACTCGCGAAGCCAGAGGGCTCACCAGTGCATTGCCGGCCTCTAAGATGTTTATACGCTCTTTTTTGAAGGTCCCTAAGTCAATTGAGCCTTTATTAATAATAAAAGCCTATAGATAAAAATAGGAGTAATTATATACTCAAATTTACATATACCTATGATAAGGAGAATAGAGTAGATGAGATAGAGTATTTGGAGAGTGTTTCAATACTTTGAATCGTGTAGTAGTATTACCACTAACTTCTTATGCTTGAATATAAAGCTTCTTATCCGGGCTTTTAAAATATGTGTCAGCTTTCGTGTCCGAACTGACAGTTGTAAAAAACCATACCAACACCTTACTTTTTCACTCAACATAATTTACAGCTAAAAAGTATTGTTAAAATAGTTATCATGAGAAAAGTGGATGTGTTATAAAAAAATAAATATTATTATAGCGAACTAAATGTCTCTAGGGGTCTCGAAACTCAAAAAGTCGATTTGTTATAAATATAATTACATCCACGGGAATAAAATGATTCCAAACAATTCCAACCTTTGGCATTTTGAGGTAATTATTTATATTACTTATTTAAACACAAAATATCACTTATCACTATACCTAACTAGCTTTGTTAGTGAAGTCAATTACCAGTGTTGCCAACATGCCATATTTGCTACATTTTTGTAAGAATATTGACAACAATACAAAAATTTATTTGAATTAAGTAATTTTAATATATTATATATATATGAAAAGAATATAGTAACATGTCATTAATGCCTTTCTATTAAATATGTAGTTACTAGTTAATAGAAAGGTATATAAGCAGAGCAAATATAGATATCTCTACATTTAGCACTCATCTCTCTTTTGCACTTTTGGGAAAGGCAATTATTTATATTTCTATGAAACCTAATTACAACTTGTTAAGTTAGATATTAGACACGGAAAACGGAAGAATTTGTTCAAGAATGCAAATTGTAAATAGGCATTTTATAACAATGCCAATTTAAAAACAATATGAAAATAGAAACAAAATAAAAGCAAAAATATTCTTTCCAAAATATCTCAATGATTTTCAATCTGCCTGTGTGAATGAAAAATGTGTATTATTGGTTGGATTTTGATTTTTTTTCACTTTGCCAAACTTTATTTATAAATTCAAGTTCCATCGTAAATAGTCATAAAAATACTAAAAACTGTATTTATAGTAATAAATTTTTATATAGTTGGATAAGCGTAGTATTTAAGTTATTAACTTTGTAAAGGTCAGCGAATAAAGGCTATTATTATTTTTATGTTCATTTAGATAGTTGTTGATACTGTTCTATGGGTAACATGTATTTGTTGTTACAAGCACATGTTATAACCAAGGTTTATTAAGCATAAATTGAACTGTCATAAAATATTTTTTTTGTATTACTATTTAGTCTTTTTTATATATATTGTAACCCTATTTTGGCTTTAGTTGTAGCATTTAAATTCTATACTATATGTTTAATAACACTGTTTGGGTTAGTAAATAAATAAATAAATAAAAATATAATAATAGCCATACATCATATTTTATGATTTCCTGGTAACAAAACAATTATATGAATATAAAACGGTCTGGGTTCGAAAGTTGAGAATAAGTTTCATGTTGAATTCTTGTTATTTATAGACGAGTAGATGATCAGCCTTCACCATTAAATTAATGCAGGCAGGATGAAAATGCATGTATGGTTGGCAATGAAGAAAACTCAATCTAAATTGACTAGGCTATTTTAAATATTCCTGAATATATCAATATTAAAGTAAGAATATAAAAATACATACTTTTGCGGCTGCACCAATCATCTATTGTATTAAAAACTTCCTTTGTTTCAAATTCTATTGTTGTCTCCGGAGCACAATCAGAACCATAATCTGTGTCCTGCCTCGCTGCCTATAGAGTTAAAAAATATAAATTTTATTGAACAAATTATTAATCTTTAGTAAGACTGTGTTTTTATAATATTAGATTTACCGTCAGTGGATCTACTCCAGAAAATTCAAGCAGAATTTCCTCTAGTTTTGAAAGTGGTGCAGGCATGTGACCGCCACCAGTACCCTCCCAATACTTTTTAATACGAAGGGCCTTTGCTTTGGTGTCTGAACGCCAGTCCTGCCAGCACTAAAACAAAATTTAAAATTACATATTTCTGATAACATTCAAAACTTATTTATTAAATGGCACAACTATAAATAATTTATAAGTATAAACTTACTTTCCACCATTTCTCGGGGGTCTTGGTCGCACCAGACTCTGATGAATTGAGTTGGTAGGCCAACTGTTTTAAAATTTTGTCTTTCTTTCGCGCACCTGCAGCGCCGGCAACTCGTCCTTGAGCAACGTCTGGATGTTCCATCATAAATTCTAACAAAACTTTCCTTTGCTCTTGTGAAACCCTTGTTTTCTAAAAGTTTAGTTATTTATTTAAATTTGAAAATAATTGCACGACACTTAATTTGACGACACTTACCTTATTCATTTTAAAAAATATAAGTTTCGCAAGACTATAACAATTAAAATAATGTTATCGAAAACTTCACCTAACAATAAAATTTTAAATTGTTATATTTTTCTTCTATTCAAAACGTAAACAATAAACACTCGTGAAACAGAATATTAATTGCTGATAAGTGATAACGGTACCAATTACCACAGATTATTAGTGCAAAATCTTACATTACTATTTACTACTACCGTAGATCTATACGTTTTATTATTACAAAATATACTGTAGAACATATTGTTCTGTTTATAAAATATTGGGTACATTTTAAGAATATTTCGTCCGACTCCGGTTATATATTTCATCATAGATCTAGCTAAAGAAAGAACATAACGAAAAAGCGCGGCAAATTCAAAAACTTACATTTTATTTATTTATTTATGGGAAGTCTCACAGAAATATCAAAACTAAAAACTAAACAAAGTTAACAATAATATGATAAGAAAACATATGATATTTCCTTAACGCTTCACAAAGAACATGAATGATATTATGTGTAAGTAAGGTTAACAGCAGAACATAGAAATCACAAGATACAATACAAACAGGAATGTTATACATACTAAGTGTTTATACTAGGAAAACGATTTTTAAGTCCCATCTGGTCCCATCACACCGCAAATGGTGTCGCTAGTTAATCAATTTATTAAATCTGCACCAGACCAGGATATATTTGTGACATTTACATATTACAAAATTATCAATATAATAACTTAAATTATTTCTTAAAAAGGTTGTTCAGTTTCGAGAGTTGAAGTAAGTAGTAGTAAGTCGAAACACTTTTAAATAACATTATTACATCTTATTTGTATATACAGGTATATAATCTTTATCATGATTGTTAATAGAACTAGAATTATAATATACTAGCTGATCCGGCAAACGTTGTTTTGTGATTTCTAGCAATCATTTTTTTAGGTTTAATAAAAATAAAGCTTTCAGTGTGCGGGGATATATTTATATTCGAAAGCGTTTTAAACAATAAAAGTACCTATGTACAACAATAATATTTATTCAGGTTAATTAACTAATCTTTATATGATATGTTCGTAGATTGACCATAGCAGCGCCATCTATTGATTACTTACTCAACCCAGTTGAAAGGTATCGAAATCTGTTAAACTCATTTGTAGTTAACATATAATTGTGATTGTCAAATAATAACAGACAAATAATTAGCAATAAATTAAAATTGCGACTATAATTTGAGATTAAAACTATCATAACTATCTCTCAAGTTGGATCGAACTGCACATGGTGTGCGATTTTTATTATAATTGGTTAAGTGGTTTAGGAGTCCATTGAGGACAAACATTGTGACACGAGATTTATATATATTAAGATATAACGGTAAGTAAAGCTATTTAACCGTATTATAAAAATCCTCATGGGGTTCATCTTAAGTGATACTGATGGCTTTGATTGGATGGATGGATTATTTTTTATTCAATTTAATATTCCTTTCCATACGTTATTTTAAAATATTACTAGTTTTAGCCTCAATATCTTCTTTTTATCCTTGAACATACCTTTTTAACCTTTAACATCTTTTGGTAATTTTTCATGATTTGATGATTTTTGTTTTCCAGACTATTGATAGTTAAGATGAGTCTCCATTGTCGACAAGAAATTGACTGGCTAGCCACGCTTCGCAAATCAAGGCACATATACTGGAAATTTTCGCTTGGTCGCTTATATGTCGTTGCAATCATATGCATTCGAAAACTTGTTAAAATATCAAATGACGAAATTTTATGGAGTAGTAAGCAGTTGGCAGAACTCTGTAATCTTTATAATTATTAATTGTCAATTGTCATTTGTTAGAATAGAAGACGACCAGTGAAAATTAATTTTGAAATTTCAATATTTTCTGGAAATATGAAGTTGAGATGAGAAATAAATATTGAAATATATTTAATATTAATATCTTGCCATCGTTATTCGCATAAGATACTGAATTCTGTGAAATATCACAATGAGGCGTGAAATAATATTCATCTTGCTCGCCATAATCAGTGTTTCTAGTATGTGGTCCTTATTAAGTAATGTTTTTCATATAGCGTTCCTGGACAACATGTTGTTAGATACTGTAATTGGCGTTGTGGGCGCTGGTAACTTCTCCTACTGGCAACTGGGCCACAGTGGGCCTCTGCGAGTTGAATTAACTTCTCTCAGTGGAGATGCTGATCTTTATGTAGCTGACAATTTAAGGTAAGAAATGTTGTTCTAACACTTAAAACACCACTTGATTTACTTAGAAAATTATTAATATCATCATACAAAACTAACTTCTAACAATCATAAAGTTTTTCTAAGTATTATTGTTATTTGAATTGATTGTAACTTTATGTGTAATGTTTATGAGTTATACACACAGACATATTAAAGTCGATCTTATTGGCATTCTCATTTTTCTCATGGTTATTATAATGAACTTATATGAAAGTGGATTGGGTATCTTTAGTAAAGTAATAATGCATGTTTTAAACAAAATAATTTCAATATCAGGATTGAGAGTTCTACATGCATATGTATTCACATGTTGTCAAAAGATATATATATTATATGAAACTGTGAATGAGCTCATCATACTCACTTAATGAAATGTAATAGGCGCTTGATAAAAATTTGCAATATATTTATTTTCAGACCAAGCTATGAATTTGATCGGTACAACTTCAGCTCTATAAGCTGTGGCGTGGATATTGTCAACATTCCAGCTGATTTCCCAAGACCCATTGGTAAGACCCATCTAAAGTATGAACTTTTTTCAATAGGTTATTAGTATGCAACTTTGTTTTTATATAATACAAATGAGTTTTTTAATTATTATAATCAATTTATTGTCAAGTTCTAGTAAATAAGTTTATAGAATTACATAGGTGGAGAAAAATAATGTTATCTATTTTAGGCATTGGTGTATTTGGATATGGAGCCCACCCAGTGTCAACCTATAGCATCCATGTCTTTCTGGAGCAAACAGACCCAAATGAACTAATATTTAATGAAGTCAAAATAGATTCAACAGGTCTGTGGTATAATTAATAGAAGCAGGCATTACTTGGCAGGAGTCCATAGTGTACAATTCTAATAGACCAATTTATTAGCAATACTCCAATAACAATGCCTCAAACATTGGACGCACGTTCGGCCCCAAATCTAGAGCACCCTTAGGATGTTGCCTCTTTGAATGGTGTTCAGTGAGTGAACCTTGTGGAATTATTAGAGTTGTTTCTTCTTGTTTCCTATCTAAGATGTATGGTCTAACAATACCTATTGAAATGGGTAATTTATATAAACACAACACCACGCTTACGACATACTTGCTAAATGTCTTTATTATTTTTCAGATTCGAAACCGAGAGCCAAAATAACAACAGAAAGAGTAGAAGAGAAACCGCGCTTTTTTAAATTTCTAAATTTTTTAGATATGGTTTTTGATACATTCATATTATAAAGCATGTGTGATCTGTAGTATATGGAATTAATAAAATAATGCCAAGCACTAATTTGATCCAATACAGTTTGAGAAACTGTTTAAGTTTGTTGTTTGTGCAATATGAGTGATTTTAATACAAATTTACACAATTCAAACCTTGTTATATACAGCTTAATATCCAATTTAATAATATTTACTGAAATTTAATGAATTTGAGTAATGTATTTACTGGCAAGTCTTGCTAATTTGAATTTTACAATTGTGTCATCAGTATTTGAATTTATTCCTAGTTGAGATTAATATAATTATTTTAAGGTATGATTAAAATAATGTTAAATATTGATAAATTGTTAATGTTAATTTTGTTAAATGTGATAATTGAGTTATAGCACTTATTTATTAAAGAAAATCAAAACCAATTACCAACGGTCTTGTGATTTTTATTGCTGAAATATTTCCATCATATTTACTTAAGAATCAAGATTTCTGTTTAATTTTATTTGCATGCAGATATTATTATAGTTTTGTTGTTGATGGTGTATATGGCAATATTCTAGTCTGAATTGAATTCTGAATAAATATTTTTTATGAATTTTTTCTTTTACTTGAAATTTTCTGTACATAATAGCAAATATAGCTTTATCTAGCTGTGTTTAAATTAAAAACGGGCTCACCTGATGTAACCCAATGCCAGATCCAAATGACCAAGCTGCTCAGAAAGTGTCTGGTCGTTGACGATTCGAAGTTCTCTTCTTTGGATGTGATCAAGGGGAAGGAGCTCCCGCCCAGAGGTGAGAACAGTATTCCATATGGGGCCGAATTTGCGCTTTATGAAGTTGCAAGCGGAGACCCCGTGTGAAAAAGCGTCTCGTCTTACTGAGCACACAAGCTTCTTGGAAGGCAATTTGGGCCTTACCCTCCAAATTATCGCGAAATTGAATATCATTTGATATGTCAACGCCAAGAAATTTGGGTAGGATGCAAAAAACCACCCGTAGTAATAATAACACAATAAAATATGACTAATTTATTTAACTATGAACACAAAGCTTGCAACATATTTATTCAAAACATTTATCTATGTTAGTAATAAATAAATAAAAGAGAAATATAAACATGTAATTATATACAAACAACATACTAAAGTATTTGACCAGATCTTTGTTAAAGCGACTCGCTATTTCTAAAAATTAATATATTTTCTTTCATTGTTAACAGGATTGAACAAATAGTTATCACGTCAATAAAATTAAATGGCTCATTTTAGTATATTTAAGCCTAATATCTAATTTGGTTGATCTCGAGATCCGGCTGGAATTATATATTTATTTACCTTTATAACAGACTGTAAGTTTAATTTGTGCAAAAGTGAAAATCTTGCAATAAGTCATGTGTGAACGTCTTAATATTTAAAATTAATGCATCAGCCTTACATATTATGAGATGACTTTATAATTAATAACAAACTAGATGGAGACATCAGGAGATTGCAAAGACAGTAATTACACAGACGAAAACAAATGATACATAGTTCGAATAGTGGGGACATTCTAATATTGACGACTTCATGCTAATGAAGACGGTGATCATAGATATATGTATGTTTTTTTAAAGTAAAGTACGATTATTAATTGCAAGGTTTTTAGTACCAAATAAAAAGTGACGCAGTAGAATCGAGTTGGTTGGTTTATATTGCAAAATAATATGTAGTCCAACTAATTAGTTTCTAAATAACTCATTGTTTGAAAGTAATCCTCATCTAAATAAATGCAATTACTAACGACCCGCCCCGGCTGCGGACGGGTGCAACGCTGATACTAAATATGCTACAGAAAAATAAACGCGTTGTCATAAAAAGTAAATGACAAAAAAAAAGTTATTTAGTGTTATTAAGTTAAGAGATAGACATATACCATCACGGACTTTTCTGTAGACCTTTTCAATGCGTACAATACTTAGTACATTATATTGATAAAACTCGTAGGGTTTAGCCAGCGTTTGCAATGTAAGTGGAAAAAATGTAATTATTTACGACATCACATTAGAAACCTCAAAATACAACAGTACTTCTCTACTATTTAATGGATGTTATTATACATATAAACCTTTCTCTTGAATCACTCTATCTATCAAAAAAAACCGCATCAAAATCCGTTTCAAAGATTTAACCATACAAAGGGACAGAGAAAGCGACTTTGTTGTATACTATGCAGTGATTTAGATGAGGATTACTACATTCATCAAAACATATATAAAACAAAATTGAAATTTTAACATAAATAAGAGAGACTAATAATAAGTTGAAAGTTTGCATTATCAACTGATTTGTCTAAAAGTTATGTTGTCGGAAAGTAGTTCAATAATGTCTGCACTAAAAAAGGAAGAATTTATTTGTTCATCATTGCAATGGTTTAGCTATTCAATACAGGTGTTAATAATTACCCTAAATCAAAACTGAATATGAGTGTCACTGTGTGTGTTACTCCACTTTCTCAGTCTTCTTAGATTTTGTGGCCAGCTTAGTTTTACATTCCTCATAAATTCCATCAATGTTAAATGCTGCTTTAATATTGTCTTTGGAGAAAAGAAATCTGAAAAGTAAATAAGTAAGGTATCAAATATAATTGCTAGTTATCCATGATGAAAAACATGAATATTTGTGGGCATATTGGGAACAAAAAGAATTCATCCATTGTCCAGGATAATTAAATGCATTTTAATGTATTTTTTCTCATTTTTCTGTTAAAATTTGTTTGCATTGATGAAGTCAGACTTAAGTTAAAACAGGGTAAATAGATTGACATTTTTTATTAAGTGGTCTTGTAGTGTTTGTATTAGTGCATTATGTAGGTAGGTACCTAAACTCATTATTTAATAAGGTAGGTTGGTAGTCTTTGTAGGTTAAATCAGCTTTTGTAGTTTGGTTTATTGCTCCTAAGCACAATAAATATTTTTATGTGAGTAGTCTATTTATTGAGGATGGCTGATTTCAATTTGGATTAAATTATGATCATCATCATTATGATGGGCAACAGCTGATATTACATAAATGAAGTATTGTACTTACTTCTGCAATTTCCCAGTGTGATCAGCATGTGGCTTTCTCATCTTCTCTTGCCCTTCGCTGAACAGAATCAATGTTGGCAGCTGCCGACTGGTTGGGCCATCTTGAACTCTGTATTTACTGGCAGCTTCTGGGTATCTAAAACATTATAATAGATCCTCAAAACACAGTGAGGAAATACCAGCATTAGGGGCATTGTAGGTTGTGTGACTATCATTTTTTTACTTATTATTATTTTGTATTAATAAAATTGTCATATAAGTCATTTTCAATTAAGAGAAATGAAGTGATAATTAATTAATATTTAATAGTGTCTAGAAATTAATGGATGGAATTAAAATATGGAATTAAATTAAAGAAATTAAAATTGTACAAACCGTCCAATGTCAATTTTTCCAAACTTGAAGTTATCCAAGCTGTAATTGGCTGACAACTCAGAAAACACTGGAGCAAAGTTAACACATGCTGGATGCCAAGCTGCATACAAACAGACAATCCAGGTGGTACTTTTATGATGCTTCAACTCATCTTCAAATATTTGCGCTCCCCGGAAGTATGTTACTAGCTCTGGACCTGAGTAAGTTGGCTCAGGAAGAAGAAGGCCAGATAATATGAGAATTGCACCATATGGGATACCATACCTGAGGGATATTTTTTATTCTTGAAAAAACTTTTTATTTTCTAATATAATAAATTTATAAAAACTAAGGTGCTATTACATTAGTGCAGTGATTGGTTTACATAACCCTTATAATACAAGTAAAAACCAGTGATTACACTGATTATAAATTAGGGTGTTAAATATCTTAGAAAACATTTTTAGTTATGTGATGGGTGTTAATTTTTTATTGTAATTAGCATGCTTAGATATTAGATCTATTTGGTCAGGGCAGCTGACCAAATAGATTATCAAGCTGCTGCTAAGTATACAATTGCTGTTTACATATGACTTAAGAATATAATTTGTTAGAATTGTATTCGAAAAGAACATTTAACTAACATTCCAATTTGAATACTCACCTCACATCTGCATAGAACCACAAAATTAAGTTCGCAATTTTCGTATAAACAAAGGATGATGATAAATAATTGACCATTGTCACACTTCCAGCCTTCCTTGTTCTTAACATGACGACAATAATTAGGAAGAAGAGGATTTCCGTTTCTCTGCTATCTAATTCACAGTCGGCGTTTGGAAACAAGAACTCGCATGTTAAATAAGTCCGTTTAGCAATAACGTAGGAAATACTGAGCATAATGTTAACCCAATAATAAGGTTTTAATAATTGCTTTAAATCACTTTTAAATGCCATATTTGGGGAATCAATTTTTATTTTCAAAACAAATTTGATAAAAGTAGCACCGAGGTGCGCCCCAATTTGTATTACACAGAATAATTACAATAGATACATTGTTATCAGTTGTCAGTTGTCAACGTCATATACCAAATAAAGTTGTTAATTAAATGCACAGACTCAGTAGAGTCCGTTTCACGAAAGAAGTCCCGCGGTAATTATTGGAACTAAATTTGACAGGACGGCCATTTTGTCGTTCGTCAATGTTATCAAGTTCATTTGTTATTGTAGATTTTTGTGAGATTTTAATTAGCTTAGTCCATCATAAAGACTATTGACAATGCCAAAAGTTGTAAAAAGTTCGGCTCGAGAAATGATATTGAAGGTGAAAGAATTCTGTGAAGCGGAACAAAAGAATCAAGGTGTATTAATACCAATAAATAATGTTCGGAAGAGAGTAGCCGCCATAACAGGTACTTTTTAGTGTTACCAGATAATATTTTTTGCTGTATTAAATGGGACTTTATGAATTATAATATAAATTCTAACTAGGTAACTGAAATTATAATACATTTTACATAATACATAAGTATTATAAATTATATATTACATAGTTATATACTATATAAGTTTACAGTACTTTAATAGTTCATTATTTCATTGCAGGTGTATCAGAGAAAACTGTATCAAGAATTATAAAAGAAGGTGTAACAGCGGCGAGTACTTCCAAAAAAATTGTCACCCCAGGGAAGAATCGCCCGCATCCGAAAAAGTTCGACTTAGACGGGTTCGATTTGTGCGCTGTTCGGCAAACAATTCGCAGTTTTAACGTTGTGCGTAAAGAATTACCAACATTGGCTAAATTACGAACAGCTCTAAGAGAAAACATCAATTTTCAGGGAAGCATCACAACAGTGCACAGAATATTACATAGAATTGGTTTCAAATTCAAGCGGTGTCAATCTAGACGCAAACTACTTATGGAGCGTTACGATATTACCGCATGGCGTGCAAGATATTTAGAGAAAATACTATTAAATCGCACTTTGGAAAAACGACCCGTTGTATACTTGGATGAGACCTATATACATAATAATTATCATACAAAAAGTTGTTGGCAGAGTGAAGAGGAACCTGGATTGTTTGTCTCAGAGTCATCAGGGACTCGCTGGATAATTGCTCATGCGGGAACAAAAGATGGATTCATAAATGGTGCATTATTGATGTTCAAATCCCAATCAAAGTCCTCAGATTACCATGATGACATGAGCTCTGCAAATTTTTTAAAATGGGTGAAGGAAAAGCTGATGCCTAATCTACCTGAGAGGTCGCTTGTGGTAATGGACAATGCTCCTTATCATTGCACTCAGGTAAACAAAGCCCCTTCAATGTCAAATACAAAGAGTAGTATGCAGGAATGGCTCCGAAAAAAGGGTATTTATTTTGAAAACACCTGGAGAAAAGCTATGCTGTTTGAGCTAATTAAACAAAATAAAGGTCCACCGGAGTTCGCAGTGGATAAATTATTAATAGCTCATGGACACGAAGTATTAAGGTTGCCACCTTACCATTGCGACCTCAACCCAATTGAAAAAATTTGGAGCCTTGTAAAAAGAAAAGTGGCAGATAAGAATGTGGCACAAGATCCAAAAGGCATTGAAAAACTGACTAAAGAGGCCTTTGAGTCTATTAGGCCGGAAGATTGGACAGCTCAGTGCACGCATGTTGAACATTTGGAGGAGGAATATTTAAAAGATGACGGCCTTATGGATGAAGAGATGGACCGAATAATTATATCTACGGCTAGTGATAGTGAAACAGAATCTGATTCTGTTTCCATTCACTCTTCAGATAGTGACGTTTCTATGACCGCTGATCACAACTATTCAATAAAACTCTGAATAAAACTCTTTTACGCTTTTCTTTACCATATTTTCTCATCTTTTACTCTGTAAGTAGGTAGAACTTCGCTTTAGTTACGTAATAAATACATAGTTTTTACATTAAGAAATATGGTTTAAAATAAATATTTAAAATGTATTTATTTTTTAATACAATTTAAGAGCTTATATTGTTTCATCGAGTATTTGATGAACTACATAATATGTAAAATAGGTAAATTTTTTACTCATAATTGGCAACATTATGACGCGCGACTGCAGCGCTGCGTCTGGGGGACTTCTTTCGTGAAAAGGACTTTAAAAATATTATTTTTTTCCCCCTACATTTTGTGGTTTTCAGCCTCATTACTTAGCTCTCTTCTTTAATAATAAATATTTGACAAAATGATAAGTATATCTATTTCTACGTGAGGAATTTTCACTGCCGGGAGTTTTGCTGCCGTATCATAAAATATATATTTTTTAAAAGGAGCTAAGATGTAAATAATAAAATTACTTGATTTTAAATGTCTACGTCAATTCCGAAAAGCTAAGGAGGTGAAAAATCAAGAAAATTCTATTAAAAATACTGTAAAGTATAGGTAAGTTTTATTCAAAATACACATAAAAAATATTATATGCATTATAATACTTTCACATAGTATCATAATGTGATATGTATGTAATAATGTTTTAACATCAAATAGGCGCCGAAAGCTTAAGCAGATTAGTCCTCTTCCATCTATAATTTAGTTTTATTATGTCTTACTGTTTTATCTATTATATCACAGGCTAAACATAATTTGACAGTTCTTTTATTTATAAATCCAGGGCTCAATAATAATAAAATGAACAAATAATGAAAGATTTTAGTGAATAATAAATAACATCTTCCTACTTAAAAGAAATTTATTAGATAATACGAATCTGTGTAATCACGAATGCTGCAGACTGCTATTTATATCTTCGCGTACATAAGGTAATAAACGTTTCTTATATATCTCATTCGTATATATTCTCATATAACCTTAAAACTTATTAAAGACATGGGATTCTTCGACACAACCCCACACCGTATGTTCCCATAAGGTTTTAGCCCACAGACTATTCACGATTATTAGCTAAATCCTCAATCATAAATAATACTAAAAAATATATCACTATCTATCTGTTTTCTCTACAACGACCGTGTCCCGATAGATGGCGCTATTAATGGGAATCATTTTATCGCCCTCTTCTTGTGACGTCACTGGCGATCGCTTTTGTTCTGCAATATTAAAATATCAGATATTTTAGTTTTCTATAGAGAATATACGTATTAGGACCGGGAACACGAATTTTATTACCAGATTCATTTCTTGTAAGCCACGCGAATGACAGCGCGTGGGTAGCCGCAGCGAAAAGTGCAAGACCTGCCAATATACGAAACGATTCCCTACCCCCAGCACGACTGTACAATTGACCGCCTATTAGGGAACCTAGCGCGAAACCTGCAAATCAATCATGTTATATTTGTATAATTGTCACAGATGATAAACTTATATGGCCTCCTAGAATCCAGAGACCATACAAGTTATAAACTATAGAACAGCGAACGAATGCTACGAACGAGTTATGACATTATTTTAACAACAGAATTATGTTATGTTACATTCGTAATTTTTATTTGCAATTTATTTTAGTTTTAGACGTGAAGCCACATTATTAATATAAATTAAACCAAATTTTTCTATTAAAAACAGAAACAACACAAATTAAAGACTGAATTCATACGTATATTTCCACCATTTAAATGTCAAACCCCGTCTGTCTTTTTCCATCACACCTTTAACACAATAAGACAGAAAAAGACGATAGATTAATGGGATTTAATCTAAATAATCACGAATTTCTGTTAGGTTTATTTTTGCAGAGCACAAAAAACACCAATGGTAAACGATAAATATATTTTTTAGGAAATATTTTCACAATACCATTGTACATACAAAAAAGTGTTAAATATCTAACAAAAACTGACATCAAACCGCTAGTAACAGCTAGTAAGTAAGTTACCGTAAAGGTGAAACTACTAACAAAATATACTCACCGTGTTACAAATAATGAGGGTAGTTAGAAATTTGACTTACCCACACCGTCGTCCATACCAGCCACAATACCTTGGACGGTGGCTGAGTACCCATCAGGTGCGACGTGAGCTGCATACCCAACGATTGTCGAATAAGATAACGCGTAGGTCGGACCTTGCATTATACTCTAGAAAAGTTTTTGATCGTATCGAGTCTTTGACGCGATATATATTGTTATAAACTATATTCTGTGATAGAGAAAGTGTCAAATTGTAAAACTCAGCTTTCAGTTGCTAATTGGTAAAATGAAGTTAGTTATAAAATGTATTTTAATGATATTTATAGACATAAAGAGTGATCTTTTTAATAGTTAGATAGCGACTCTGTTCCCTTAGAGTGACTGGAACGATTGGATCACAAATTACTATGTAAATTATAACTAGTTATTAAACAGTTAGAAATAAACAAAAAACCTTTCCGTTTATGTATTTTTTTGCATTATTAACGATATATATATTGATAAGTGTTCAAATTTAAGAATATAATGTGGAGGCTCAGATTTGTTATACTTTTTATTTTAGATTTTTTGTTTGTTTGCTACAGAAAATATATTATTTACTTTATAATATCAATAATGCTGAGTCAGTAGGTCTTTAAAACAGTTTTGTACCTCAATAAAAACAAGATGCCATGGTTGCTGTATGAGAGATATAGCTATCATCCTCACGCCGTAGCAGAAGAGGCAGAACGTAAGAGTAGTGCCATAGCCCCAACGAATCAATATTTTGCCTGAAGTGTATAACATATAATTTGGATCCGACATTTTTTTTAGCAAACGGGCAGGAGGCTCACCTGATCGTAAGTGATACCGCCGCCCATGGACTCACAAGTGCGTTGTCGGCCTTTAAGATGACTACGCTCTTCATAAAGGCTAGTAAATCGGGACACATTTCATCGATCGTTACAAGGTAAGCTATCTATATCTTTTGGGTGCTGACTGATAAATGCTTAATATAATTTAAAATCCAAAATTGCTTTTAATGTAATCTGCTTTATTCGTAAACACTTACCCGAAAACAGGAAAAATAGCACTTCACCTATAAAACTCTGGCCGGCTACAATGGTGCCCTCTACGAGTTTAATATTCGCCTTTGTTCCAGTCGCTTCAGCCAACTCTTCTAAAAACCTACATTTTATACAAGACATTAAAATACTGTGACGACTTTTTTTTTATAAAACAGGGGGCAAACGGGCTGGAGGCTGATGTTAAGCGACACCGCCGCCCGGACACTCGCAATGCCAGAGGCTTCACCAGCGTTGCCGGCCTCTAAGATGCTTATACGCTCAGTTGGCGTAATGGTCACTTTAGGGTCAAATTTTGTTTATACTTCGAAACGATGTAAATTAGACGTTTTCTTATCTAGTCTTGTGTCTTTATTAGATATACAATGTGGAGAGGACAATGCGACAATAAATTAAACACCGTATAGCTCATCATGTCCCTAGCCAGTATACAAATATTCATTACAAATAATCTAACAATTAAGTCATTGGACATCATTTTTTGTTTTGAACATTTACAACATGCTGTATTTGTTTACTATGCCATCACTATCAGGTTAATGACCGCGTAATAGTAGGTAGGTAGGATTTTTATTGTATTTAGTTTGTTAGAAAATCATTATTTTTTTATTTTGTTGTTAAGGTTCATTTCATAGTTTCAAAATTATACTAGGGACTATTACTGTTTGTGTTTTCATTTATTGTCGCATTGTCCTCTCCACATTGTATATTATTGTAATATTAATAGGTAGCCGACTTTGTCCGCATGGTTAGTGCTATCTAAATATATTTAACGTGTAGTTAAAAGCATACTGTATTTTATTTATTTATTTATTAAATTAGCCAGCAGTTTACACAACATACATAGATAACTTATTAACATAGACAAATTTCGTTGTGAAAACCATTTATAGGCGTACACAACTAACGAAACTTATCTTAAAGACAACATAATATTAAGGAAGGAATTTCGACATTAAAAAGTATATAACAAACATAAAAATTATCAGAAGCAAAACAAGTTGAGCCAAAAAATTTTGTTTAATTCAATATGTTTTTCACTACACTGATTAACTGAATTCATTTAAAGAAAAACACTTTGTTAACGGATTTAAGTTATGTATTTTTACAAAATTTAAATATATTTACATTATTTTAAATTTTTCCGACGTTTCGCGTGCTTTTACAGCGTGCGTGGTCACGTCAGACTGAAGACAAAAGGTGTTAATTGTCAAAATAAGTGTCACAGCTGCAGAGAGGTTGTGTGTTATCTGTATTTGTTGGCCCGGAGTTGGTATCGACTAAATCCGGAAGGATCGGAGCAATTAAAAATAATGTAAATATATTTAAATTTTGTAAAAGTATATAACTTAATCCGTTAATAAAGTGTTTTTCTTTAAATGAGTAACAGTTACGTTAATAAAAGACAATATAAACTGAATTCAGTTATAAAAATTGTTAAATCCTAACATAGTATAAGCAAGCGTGTAAAATATTATCTGTATGAAGTAAGCATAATTGAAATGGTTTAACTATCCAGTGTAGATCTTAATTGTAGTTAGTTTTATGTATATGTTATAGGCATTTTTGTCTGAAGTAAAGAGAATTATACAAATTATTAAATGTAACGTTAGTACAAATTCGAATCTATAATCGACACAAATATCTGAATTGTTAGCAACATAGATTAATTACTTATCTTTTTTAAGATTGGAAATTGGTGGAATTTTATGTAAACAACATTATTATGACACAATGACACACTTTCCCGCCTAAATCGTCTGTCTAGAAAACAACCACAGAGTAGTGTAGCGTTGCACAGAACTACACACTTCAAATATAAATTTTAAACCGTTTTGTCAAGAACATTGCGATTTTTACTAGTACTTACCAAAACATGTAATAAATGATGAAACTGTCAAAGAATCCCACAACGACCGCGAATAGTAAAAAGACGACAACTTTGGGTATCTTCAAAATTTTCCTTAAAGCTTTGCCGGAATCTGTGGGACTCGAAAGGGAAGGGAGCTGCAGAATTTGAAATGTATGTTTGAATTATTTGTAATACAATTTAAATTACTTGAGTAAATATTATTATATTTTTTGGTTACAGTATTTATTTCATATTAATATTTCCATATATAACTATACTAACTATAAAAAAAATTGTATTTTATCTGCTTTTTCTATTCTATACAAGAACTAGTTATTTTGCCATACATGTGTTTAGGGTTGTATGTAGTGCCGTATTGTGTATTATCTACTATATAAATACAAGTCGTGTTTTCCTTCCTGACGCTATAACTCCAGAACGCCCGAACCGATTGCCACGGTTTTGCATTCGTTGGAAAGGTCTTGGGCTCCGTGAGGTTTAGGTTTCCGTTAGAAAATTCAGGAAAATTGCAACAGAAAAGCGGGGAAATCTTTTGTCACATACAGCGCCATCTCTGATACATAGCATGTACTACAAAAATGCGAATCACGAAATCAGCAACTTCGAAATGGGCAGATACGTCAGTACTAATGAAGCACTGTGGCGATTATTGTCATTTCAAATTAATGAAAAATATCCCACAGTTGTACATTTAGCAAGTGCATTTGGATGGCCAAAGAGTTTACTTCACTGAGGTTAATGCGGCACAACGAGCTGAGGACGACGATCGACAACATTGACTAGCAATGTGTGAAGCAGATCCATTCAGCGCAGCGACGCTGATGTACGTTGAAATGCCCAAGTTTACACTTGGAATGAATTAACAAATTCCAACGTCGCAAACAAGGAACCCCAGTTCCAGATTGGCCAGTGCTTTCCACTGATGCAGTACATGTATACTGTTCATACTAGAAATAATGAATGTTTTTATTTGCTGTTGGTAAATTGACGCATTTGAAAACTGTGAATGGCCACCAATGCCAAACATATCGAGAAGCATGTCAAGTATTGGGTTTGCTGGAGGAAAATTCTCATTGGGATTTAACACTTGCGGATTCAGTTGTTTCATTAAATGCTTACCCAATACGAAAACTGTTCGCGATTATCATCACCACATGTTTTCCTTCACAACCAATTCAGTTATGGAACAAATACAAAGATGACAAAAGTAAAGATATCTTGATTCGCTTGCGCACTCAAACGAATAATAAGAGGAAAAGAAGAAGAGGAGAAGAATAAGAGAAGAAGAGATGAATAAGAGGAGAAGAAGAATAATAGAAGAAAATTATAATAAGTATACAAGTATAATAGAAGAAGAAGATTTATACCTCGAATACCAATGATTCCGACTGATCTTCAGTTTGACTTCAAACGATTCCAGTTCGCCTTGCGTTCGCAATGGCAAATGACAATTTTCAAATATAAAGCAAAAAAAAAATTCTCCATCATTTAATCACCAAACGAAATGTTACACAAAACGAAGCGAAAGTTCGCCGAGTTTGCTAGTAGAAAAATAAAAATATGAAATTCTGTCTAAAAAAAATTTCGGATGGACCACCCTTAACATTTAGGTGGATGAAAAATAGATGTTAGCCGATTCTCAGACATACTGAATACGCATATAAAATTTCTTAAAAATCTTCTTAAAAATATATAAGATTAATTTTAATAGAACTTGATGAAGTTATGTCAAATGTTGCCATCTCCAAATTTGACTTGAGTTTCGGTTACATCCGGCATATACTAAAGTTCTCTTAATCTTCTAATATATAAAATTCTCGTGTCACAATGTTAGAACTTGAACTCCTCCGAAACGGCTTGACCGTTTCTCATGAAACTTTGTGAGCGTATTGAATAGGTCTGAGAATCGGCCAAAAGTTAACCCCTAAGTTTTTTAGACAAAATTTTTAGTTTCTATTTTATGAACAAACATTTTATAAACAATATACAACAATACATAAAATCCTAAATTTTCATCCTTCTACGATCAAACCTTATTTTTTATTTATTAATGGAAAAATGAAATCACATGTATGGCAAAACAACGTTTGCCGGATCAGCTAGTAATTTTATATAGTTTTTCACTATCTTTTTTATTAAATTAAGATTCCTAATAACACACAAATTTTATAGCATTTGAGCCAGTTCAGAAGTAGCCGAGTGTAACACCAGGCTACTTCTGAACTATGTATTACCAATACTAAAATAACAATTTGAATTTAACTTTGTTAGTGTTTAAAACTTAATTGTTACGCTTAGGATAATTTTCAACAACCGTGTTTAAGGTGATCAGAGTCAGACGTCGGCATTTATAATAAATCGTATAATTCCGACTGTTTTATTTGATGTCTCGCTTGACATAGACGATATATAATAATAAGTTAAAGTACTCACAGTCAAAGCCCTGCAGCTTGCTAAGTCTACACAAGTGGCGGTGATAGCTATGACAAATGCTGGGGTAAAATCCTTGTATGTCCCAGAGACGAGATCAATGAGCCAGCCTCCCAATAAAGCTGTAATACCGTAACCCACTGTACCCCATGCCCTTTGGGCGCCATAATTCGAGCCCCCTTCGGGTCCTAAAAGTTTTATCGCAATGTGAAAGGGAAAAAGTTTTATAACTAAATTACAAGAAAATCGTGTGGTTCATAGCGAGATCTACCTTTAATCAAATACTCAAAGTTCGTATACGTTTTGGGGCAAGGGGCAGATGTTTTAGAGACGTGTATTTGATCTTTTTAAAGGGCGTATTTGTGTTATTTGTCGAATTATAGAAATTAGAAATAAATTTTCAGTATGACCTCCTCTCTACTCGCTCATCCCCACTAGTTCACTATTACTTTTATTGTATTTGCAGCTAGATTTATTTTATTATGGTAAGTTAAATTTATAGAAAAATGTACCCACCTAGAACATCGAAACAAATAGCATCTCCTATACAGTTCGCAACATTAAATGCGACTGTCCCTACACACATCATTATCACGAATGCCCAAAACGTCAGAGTCGTGTAAATTGAGGTCTGTTCAGTTCCGTCCTCGACTATTTCCCGCGTATTTCTATCCAACATCGCTTCGTAGCAGAGTAAATTGCAGTCTTGTCTTGGAACGCATGCTGTCTTGCTACCTCCTATCTCCATTTTCATGTGTAGAAGCGAGCAAGACGTATTTGTCACTGCTCCATCGATATACAATGTGCTTATGTGCGTGGAGTTCGATAAATAAACTTTAAAGTTGTAATCTGTGGAACAGTTCCAATGGCAATTGTATTTGTCAACTGTCAAATTATCTATGATTGAGTTGTAAGGTTCTAAAAAGATTGTATCGTTCAGATGGTACACCGATTCTACGATTTCTTCTGGTTCGTCGGGAATTGGCAGTAACCATAGACAGCAATATGAGCCGGACATTAATAAAATAAGAAGCATGAATATTAGTTTCCTGTGGTTCTGAAAATATATTATAATTATCATTTGATGTTATACCTATTTTTAGAATAAAAATATTATTCTATTGAATTATTTTTACGTTTGGTTAAATAATGTATGTATGTAACCAAAAGTAAAAATAATTCGTACTACTATTTTTTTTGACATTTTTACAGCAAATTTGGAAAAATTAATTCAAACTTACAGGCCAATAATCCACTACGTAACCAACCATTGGTTTACCAGCTGCCCACAAAAGTGGCAGCACAGCTGTCACCATTCCCATGACAGCTGCTGACACGCCCAACTGCCGACCGAAGACATTTATCTGTGGTAGGATTGGTCCCAAAGCTGAAATTTGTAAATTTAAACATTTTTTTATTTTTAACTAGCCTATACTTTATAATTTTTATTAATGTAGAAGTCAGTAGTCTGTACATGAATGTAAAAAAGATGCACTTGAGTGCAGGTATGGTCCAATGGGAGACGACAGAGGATCATCAGGATATTGCCTCTACGAACATCGTTCGATGAGTAACGTGAGATCACTCAATGAACGCTGTTCGTAGAGGTAATATCCTGATGATGCTCCGATGTCGGAAGGAATGGCAACGGAGCTCAGCCGTCATATTTATTCCTCAATATTACTTAGTTATTTGTTTACATAATGTATCGCGGTATCGCTCTACAGGTGCCAGCTTAAACACCCCAGTGATAGATGTACCTGAGAAATGTATTTTATAAATATACTAGCTGACTCAGCAAACGTTGTTTTGCCATACATGTGATTTCAATTTTCAATTAATAAATAATAAGGGTTGATCGTAGAAGGTTGAACATTTAGGATTGTATATATTTTTGTATGTTGCATCATAAAAAACTAAAAAATTTGTCTAAAAAATTTAGGGGTGGACTACCCTTAACATTATGGGATGAAAAATAGATGTTCGCCGATTCTCAGACCTACTCAATACGCACACAGTTTCAAGCCGTTTCGGAGGAGTTCAAGTTCGAACATTATGACACGAGAATTTTATATACTAGAGATAACGATAAAGCAAAAAGAAAATGTATAAAAATTATAATTTTCCGACATCGCGAAGAATTATTGCGTTAAGGCTATTATACTGTGTATTTTAATTTGTTTTAAAATGATTTTGGAGTTAATCTATTGAGTTAAGCCGTTCTAAATACTTATTTACACTAGTTATCTTTGTATACATGATATTTGATAAGATATCCATTGTATATTACTGTTAGGATATCTTCATAAAGTAATCTTAATTTTGTTTTGTTCACAGTTTTTATTATTAAAAGGCGGCTAAGCGCTGATTCAATATATCTAAATGTGTACCTACCTACATGTACGACATCTACCGGCCATTCCTAGAAGATTCATTCGAGCACGGGTTGTTTTCATGTTTTAAAAAAATAACCCTTTTCTTCGAATAAGTAGCACTTATGTTATTACTGAATTACTGTATACCTAATTAATTAAAATCCTAACACAACCTACATCACAGTGGTTTTCAGTTGTCGCCTATCACTACAATTACCTGCTTATACTAACATTACCGTCGTAAGCATTATTTTCAACATTCTTACGGTTGGTATACAGATGTTTTCCCATACAGAGTTAAGAGCGTTTAGTTAAAGGAACACATAATTCTTTGTATAACAATTGAAATCTATTTGGTTTTATCCAAGCTGCATTAAAGTTTCAATTTTCTTTTGTTGGCGCGTCGTAAACTGGCTGAGCCTCTAGAAACGTTCTTAAATTATTTTCTAGTATGAAAGTTTCTGTGTAAAAGAAATTTAAAACATAAAAACAAATGTTTCCTTTAAACACTTTTTGATGGATAAAAGTTATGTATTTTTGCAAAATTTTAATATAATTACATTATTTATTTATTTCCGACGTTTCGCGTGCTTTACAGCGTGCGTGGTCACGGTAGACTGACCATAACTTAAATCCGTTTGTGTTTTTCTTTAAATGAGTAAAATTTATGTTAATAAAAGACAATATTAAATATTTCCTTTTTATAACATTAGAAAAGGTGTGTATTTAAGTACCTCAGATGGAACTAACAGGAACCTGAAGGAAAGCTACAAGATAAAAGAGAGCATCATTGATACAATTGGTTGTTTATATAAATAATTTATATTTATACTAAACTGTAATTTAAAAAATCCGATTGAGGAATAAATGAATTGAACATCACATCCATATGATTTTTTCAATCTTTTTTGTTTCTTTGCCTGTTTGGACGTGCTTATCTCCGTAACTATTGGCACGATTTGAATGGAATTTTGCACGATAGTACCTTATATAGATAGATCAAGTGAACTGTGGAATCGGCTCCTAGCGGAGGTCCTAGAGGACTTAAGGACCGGCAACGCAACTACTGGATGTTTATGGGCTGTTGCCACTCAGGCCACCACAAAAGCTCGTTTGTCCCCCCCCCTATTTTATAAAAAAAAGAATAACTGCTAAGTATAAGCATACAATCCTAACTCACACGACATCTACATCATTACATAATACAAAGTTAATCTTATTATTTTAGTATTATCACACCATTAAGATGTGATTATGAATGTGGATGGGTTAGTTGAGATGAGCGACAGGTAAAATCAGATAATATAAGGGTAATAAACTGAGCTTTACTTTTGATCTGTCACCGGGGTTTATCTGAACTGATAAACGTAATTTTAACACATGATTTTTGTGGCAACATACACTAAATGAATTCACACACCTCAAATATATAAATTTAAATAAAACCACGTGCAAAATCTTAAAAATAAATTATTTACACTATGAGAGGGATTTTTTTTTAATTGTGTATATGATTTTTTTTTCTTTTTTGACATATGGCTTGACTTGACCAATATACAAGCAATACTCCGCGAAAAAACCCACAACCACTCGATGCACGTTTCGCTCCGACACCGGAGCATCATCAGGATGTTGCCTTTACGAGTAGCGTTCGATGAGTTAATGATCAATGAATAACGCCTGATTTTATTAATCATCTGTCTTCTTTACAGCGTAAACAGAGAAAAAACATTTCATGAATAATGCGGGTAGTTTCTAATTAGATCAACCTAGTTATTCTACATTTGAATAATGAAGTTGTACAGGTAACTGTGAAAGCTAGCATATAAAACCCTCATTTGTCAAAGGTCGGTTAGTAATAGTCCAACGGAAACTATAATTTAAGCCAACCTTGACCGTGGGTTGGTGTTCACGTGTGAAATTTAGATTTTATCAATGAATCTATTGTCTATAATCTATGGCGAAATCCAGATTTCATCGCTCCTCGGTCTTTTTCTTGAGGATTGTGATAAAATATCAAATCCTATTATTTATATTATTCTTCTTTATTAACAAAAACTATTCAATTTAAATATGTTCTTCTACAGCATAAATAAAAATAATAAAACTCTAATACTTTAATCTTAATTTGATTGGATATTTATTATAATTTATCGGCATTTAATCGTACTATTTCCCTCGTAATCTCCGCAATATCCAGGGTAAGTGTTATTCGTGAAAAAAATGTACTCCTAATTACGCTTTACGAATATACGCATAATTTTCAACCCCGGTCATAAACAAACATGATAACAAAACGAGAGGAAAGTTTTAGTCCAGAAATACAACAATGCTGACAACGGTCTATAAAAAGCGAAGAAAACGACTTTAACTCGACGACGATAATCGAACGAAGATAAGAAATAACTAATTATTTATATTTAATATGTTCCCTGTTGCGTCTTATGATACAGGAATAAGTAATGTAATGTAGTGTCAAGAGTGATAAAAAAAATGCAAAATTAAATAAACTTACCTGCAAAAAAGAAAAAGAAGTGAACTTTTATTGGTAGAAGACTCTTATTTACTTCCAGCTTCATGTCTTGTCTGTCTTCACTTGTTTATAAATTCTTCAATAAAAAACCACTAAAATAAATCATTGTTCCGGCAGCGTCCGTGAGTAAATGTCACATGAACGGTATACAATGCATCGTCAAATAAATTTAAATACTTGATATGTAATACAAATTTATTTGTTTACAAAACAAACCACAGCAATGAAATTTGTTTTCACTTTGACATATTGAAGGATTAAATTGACGTTGATACTTGACATTGCGACAAATTTCACGAGCTGCCAATCGCTGTTTCAATGTTATTGCCATTATTTTATTTAATTATTATTGCACTCCTGTGCATTTTGATCCTTAAAAAGTCATTTAAAAAATTGATTCTGTAATCACTCTCTTTGTGAATGTGATTTGGAAGAAGGTACCACTTTGTAGGAATTCTTTCTTCTAGATATTCTTTCTCCTAAAGTTCGTCGTCCTACTAGCATTAAAAAATCCTTCATAATTTCTCCCGATCATAATAAAACCATACTGTCTTGTTTTCCTATTTTTTTAATTCTCGTATTTCGTATTAGATTAAGATCAAACTTTAAATTTGTATCCTTATTATATCTTGTTTTTATTTCTGAAGTCTGTGTATACCTGTGTTTCCTATCCTTTTTTAGTCATATTTGATAAGCCATACAATAAAAAAGAAGAGCACTGAGCAGTCAGTGGCATGGTTTGTTATACAGATTGATAAAAATTTCATCCTATATTTTTATTCTCTGGTACAACTTCCAAAACAATAGACGATCTAGTTTATTAATAGACAAAACGCTCCAAATTCGAATTTGTCGTCGTGAACTCTTTTGAAAATGAATTTTTATTTTATTTGAAGTTTCGAAAGTAAGGAGGTAAAAATGGAGGACGAAGAAGACTTTATAGGTTGTGTAAGTTGCATGAGTACAAATGATTTATGCGACCTATTTGCTATTTACACAAATAACGATGAAACCTACGCGCAAATGTTTGAAACATGTTTTGAATTTAAGGTTAATTTTCCGATTTTTCTAGTTTCCAATACATAATTTTATTTATTCTAAATAAATTGTTTAATAGTTATTATTCCTTCCAGATATCAAACGATTTTAAATATATATGTGCTGTTTGTGTTGATTCATTGGAAAAGGCGCTATTTTTCAAAAACCAGACTACGGAAAATATAAGAATGCTACAAACTATTAAAAGTAAGTTCTAAGAAAAAGATTAACCTCCAGATAGCAGCGGAATATTAAAAAAATAGTGGTATGATGATATAAATCTATATATAACCAAGTTTTGTATTTGCAATATAAGAAGTTCAACTACATTGATGGAATTCTTGGGTAAATGTTAAGCTCTC
The DNA here is from genome assembly GCA_963693355.1 of Pontia daplidice. NCBI lineage: Eukaryota > Metazoa > Arthropoda > Insecta > Lepidoptera > Pieridae > Pontia > Pontia daplidice. The sequence continues at coordinate 870,866 of CAVNZL010000016.1, read as the reverse complement.
AAACTCAGAAAAACATTAGTTATTTCAGGCTTGCAACTTAATTATTTTCTTGATATAATGTTTATTTTGTAAAATAGAATCAGCTTTGTTCAAATTTCAGCAATAATTATTGATTTGGTGTTACCCTAAATATTCAAACTCAAAATTAAATCATGCTCAATATTAAAGTAACTTCAAATTTTCTTACTGCAAGTTTTTGTCTGCAAGCAGTAATTGTTCAGTCTAAACATAAATAAAGCTGATGTTTCAGACATGTTTTTTTGTTAGTATTACAACACTTGATTTAAACTGTTTTTATATTTGTTTTTGATCATATTACATTTATATATCCATTTTCCACAGATGAAGAATACCTAGATGAGACTATTTTAGAGGAAGGAGATAGCTCATCTACAAGTCAAGGAAATTGCAGGAATTCATGCCACAAGAAGAATGTTGATGGTGAGTTTGTCAGGATCTTACAATTAACAAAACTGATTTATGTTACTTTCCCTTAAAAAAAAATTAGTCTTATTAGCAAGTTATAAATAGAGAGTAGTGACAACTTACTTTATATTTCTAAATATTTGTTATATTAAAATCCTGTGGAACATATAGCCAGGAATGCAACATTATTTTAATATTTGTTTATTTATTTATTTAATTACAGCCTATAGCCAAAAAAACTTACTTAAAAACTACCTTAACTTACAAATAAAAACTCCTTGCAGGCTTCACTTATTCTTAATAAGCCTGTCACAAATATATCCTGCTCTGGTGTAGATTTAATAAATTTATTAACCAGCAAAACACAATTACAATTAAATAAATAAATTATTTTAATATCATTTTATTTTTGTAATAATTTGTTCCAATGGTGAAACATATTAATGATATTTCCAAAATTTTATATGACTGATCTTATGTTTGATATCACACTCACAATTTTTTATTTTATTGGTAGCCATAAGTCTTGTAGCTCATCTCTGACAGCTGTGCCTGGTCACATCTTAATTGTATATATGTAATAGCAGGGACAATCTCTGCTTTTTTATATCTGCATTCCTGGCCAGATATAATTATAATAAGCCATCTTGATCGTGTTGACATTGAATGTAAACCTAACTTGGAATATTCTTCCTTAGATAGAATTTTATTAGTTGGTTACACTTACAGGCAAAAACTACCGAATCTATTTAAATTAATATGAGACAGACAAATTCTTTAAAAAACAAAATATTTTTTTTGCATAGATGATCTTGACGATGTGGAAATCGAAGCACTGGACGAGAATACATGTATCTACTGTAACCTCGAGCTGTCTAGCCCAGAGGAGGTCCAGCATCACGTTAGATTAGTTCACGGCCGGGAGCCTCGCACGGGAAAACATGTCGGCGAGTGTAACCTTTGTGGAGCCTCGCTGAGAGATCTGCCTGATCACTATAAGAGGTAATGTATTTGTTATATGATATCGCAGTGGGAGAGAGTTGATTTGTGAAATGACAGTCTTCTCTGTGACGAAGTAATAGTAGAAGCGGCATTGATTCTCTTTGTGTGTTGATCATGGGATGACGAGTGGTGGTTAGGGATGGCTGCGCTAAGAATAGAAGATGCGAATCAAAGGAACACGGATGGTGCAAAATGACTACAGTAAATAAATACAATTAATCGTGGCGATTCTGATGTACACCTCTAAAACTAAAAATCTCTAAAGTTAGGTTTTGACCTGTCAAACGTGTGTATTCTATATATTTCTACATTGACAATTTAAACCTTATTGCTATCAGTTTAGAGATGAATAGGTTACGCTCTCTAAAACTGTTTGACAGGTCTATCAGATCAGAATCGCCACCAATAGCATACTCGAAAGTATCTAGAATTCTTGACAGTCTAACCCGAAGGACCAATGTTCGTTATAGGGAAGTGGGAATATAATATTATATTCTTGAAACGTGAATTAGTTCTTGAAGTTAACATTATCGTAGTGTAGCCTCTGATTGTAAGTGGCAACAAATTTGTTTACAAAAAAAAGAAAAAAGAGTTGATCATTTCTATTTTTGGCTGTACAAAATTCTTGTTAATTTTTGTCACTGCTGAAGCAAATTTAGTTTAAATAATAGTAATAACTATTTAAAATGTAGTATACTAAATATACTTTAAGGAAGGCTTGTAAAATATTAATTTTTTACGTAGATACATATTTAACTAACTCTAATTTGAAATTAATAATTGGTATTTGTTTTCATATTAACGCCATGTTTAAACTGGTCTATTCCCTACAAGATGTAGACAAGTAGTATAACAATTGATGTAAATAAATTCGCTAATAAACGAATATCAGATGGGAATCGTGGCAAACCTGTTTTTTTTTTTAAGATAAAAATTTTGATAAATTTAGATGTCACAGTGGTAAAGAGGATCGGGAGTATGCATGTCATTTCTGCGAAAATGTTTACAGCAGCAAGAAAGCTTGCTTCACCCATCTGAGAATGAAACACGGCTGTGAGTACCTAAGTTAATTTGGTCCCTTGAGATAGATGTGGTTGCCATGGTTACTGATACTATACTAATAGGTTTAGTGTGTGACCAAAATTGAGATTTTGATCTTTTTCTATCCCAAATGTTTTCCTCAAAAATCTACTTAATGATATCTGGAAATCTGAGGTTCGATTCCTGATGATAATCATGGATACCTTCCCAGATTTACAAGTTGTGTTGCTTATATTATATTACTTATAATAGTTTAGTTGCGAAAATATTTGGCCGTATAGGTCACCTTTAGTTTGTAAACCACCAAAGTTTTGGTAGTTTTTAGAGTGGTGGAAAAAACAAACGATACCTAATATTTTTTGCTCCTACCCACTTTCCTTAGTGAAACTCTGCAACGACCATTCGCCGAAATATTCGTCGCACGATCGCAAAAAATGTCACATTTGTGGCAGGGACTTTAGTCAGAAACAGATTTTAAACAACCATCTGTGGAAGGCTCACGGCTTTGAGGTTAGATACATTCCCCCCCCCCCCCCCAATTCTTCAGCGGGGTACAATACAGTGTACTATGTAGAAGTAGATAGAGATAGTAAAAACCAAGTCATGTAATGTATTTTCTAAGTAAATTGAAGCGTTTGTAATTGTAAAAATAAATAGATAACATAAAAGTAAAGCTATAATTAATAGAATCAGGCGTTACCTTGCGGAAGTCCATAGTAGAAAACCCTAATAGACCAATATACGAGTAATACTCCGCGAAAAACCCACAACCACTCGACGTACGTTTCGATTAGATGAGATGATGAGATCTCATCGAACGCTGTTCGTAGAGGCAAGGCATCCTGATGATGCTCCGGTGTCGGAGCGAAACGTACGTCGAGTGGTTGTGGGTTATTAGCGGAGTATTGCTAACTTATTGGTCTAATAGGGTTTTGTAAAGTAAAGCATTTCAATTAATGTGTGTTTGGACTAGTTTCGAAGGGTTTCGTAGCATTATACAGAAAAAAATACATGTTGTTGGATTCGTATTATATATTTATACTGTTTCTTAGTTACTGGCAACAGAATGATATCGTCTGTGAACATTTTGTATATCACGGTTTATTATAGTAGACGCACAGAGAGGTCTCAGTAATGGGGTTCTCCTTTTTTACCTTTTGGTACGAAAACTCAAGTGTTTTTTCACTAGCGTTTGTACCTATAAGCTAATCGTACATTACTGCGGCTGGCAGGAGAGGCATTGATAGAGGAACGTGTGAAGTTAGTCCTTCAATGCCTACCCAAGGCCAACTTTTCTCAAATAAGGCGCGAAATTAAGCATTTTCACTTAATAGTTTTCTATGTGCAAGCCAGTCCGAAACCAATGCCAACATGACGACTTGTTACAGAGTAGATAGGTCCGTTTTAAAATTATACGACTATGATTTTGTATAGTAATTCATTTGGCCGCTAAACACGACAGATACGATTTTCATACAATTATTGCCGGCCGCTGCTAGTTCAGCAAGTTCCATTGATCTCGAAGAAGTTTGACAAAATAATGCTCAAATTTCCAAGAATGTTTGAGAACTAAACCTACCTTCCAATTTTTCATGATATTAAAGCACTGTATGACATAGTTTTCTCACATGCCAATTGTAAGAAGTAGTGAGTCGCGTACTATAACGACACTATCTTAGGGCTACATGATCCAGAATATTCTGGTTTTAGGTGGAAAAGCGAAAAGCCTTCTTTTGCCCCCTATGCACTGATCGGGTCAGTTATGGTACCAACTTCAGTGCTCACCTCTTAAAAAACCATAACGTTACCGAACAGGTGGAACAATTGGAGTTCAGTTCGATGGATGGTGAGGTCTTGGTTTTTTAATGATATCTTATATATAAAATTCTCGTGTCACGGGGTTCGAACTTGAACTCCTCCGAAATGGCTTGACCGATTCTCATGAAGCTTTGTGAGCGTATTGAGTAGGTCTGAGAATCGGCCAACATCTATGTTTTATCCCGCTAAATGTTAAGGGTAGTACACCCCTAAATTTTATTTTTAGACAAAAAATTAGTTTCTATTTTTTATGATGATACAACATACAAAAATACCTACAATACTAAATTTTCACCCTTCTTCGATCAACATACAAAGCATACATACATAAAGCTACATCTTATTTTTTATTTATTAATTGAAAATTTAAATCACATGTATGGCAAAACAACGTTTGCCGGATCAGCTAGTATATATATGATAATTTTATGATATTTTAACGGCCTGCGACGCACTTCCGAGCCGCTCTGTGATGTATTGAGATGATAGTTTTATTTTTCTTTGAAAGATTTTGTGCCAACCAACAAAGAATTTTTTTTCAGATTTTATACTCTACAAGAGTGCTATACAAGAGGAGACAAAATATCGTTTTCGCAAGACAACGGCCAGTAAACAGACTATAGAGGGTGTTCGCTCGCACTATATGTGTAGTCAGTCTGGAATATATGTGTACCAGGTATGTTCAAGAAGAGAAGAGCTTCTATAATTTCCTTTGAGAGACTTTTTTTATAAAAAAATTTTTTTTTTTGCATCAAAGTAATGACCACGATTGAGAACAAATATATTTTAATATAAGCTAATTATAACCTCTATTCATTTTTAACTTTTCATCATTTAACCTTCTACCAAAATTTTGTTGAAAGTTAAATTAATTAAACTCTCTTTGGTGTTATTAAAACCGAACGAGTAGATTTGAATTTTAAACCTCCCCGTTTTTTCATGTCGGTTAAAGCTAGATTTATAATAATGGTGTAATTTAAAGTAAAGGGTTTTATGAGTCGTTGAGTTTTTTTTTATATAAGGGAGTGTTCTGAGAATTGATATTAAGAGTTAGCTTTAAGATTTTTGTTAGTCTGCAACATATCCTAATAACAGTAACACAAGAACAGTCAATAAATATAAGCAGTACATCAATTTAACAGTTTTCTCATTCAACATCTCCAACACTGGTAATTCGCCATATTCGGGGGGGAAACGGGCAGGAGGCTCACCACTCGAAATGCCAGAGGCGACACTAGTGTAGTTTTTTTTATATACCCCATAGAAGGTAGCGGCGCATCGTAAAACTAACTAACTATTGCATGAGGATAAGATCCTGTTATAATAGTAGTTAGATAAGTGTGACGTCACCGTGGCGACTGCAAACAGTAGAAGCTCATTTGAGATTTGACTTAGGGAAAAGGCAAGCGACCGGCGCCGGAGAGGCAAATCTACAAGACGGGGAAAGCGTGCCCTGCGCATATGATTGTCACGGAAACGTTGGACAAGGTGCTGGTCACATTTTACAAGACCCATGTGGGGCACGGACGTGAGTATTGGGTGTTATGTATTTTTTGCAAAATTTAAGTATATTACATTATTTTAAATTTTTCCCGACGTTTCGCGTGCTTTACAGCGTGCGTGTACGGTAGAGTGAAGACAAAAGGTGTTAATTGTCAAAATAAGTGTCACAGCTGCAGAGAGGTTGTGTGTTATCTATATTTATTGCCCCGGAGTTGGTATCGACTAAAACCGGAAGAATTATAATTTTCGATATAATGAAATTTTAATTTAATTTTTATTATTAACTAGCTGACACGGCGAACTTCGTACCGCCTTAGCGTAGCTTTGATGCACTATTTTATATTGTATAGTTGACCTATCTTATTTCGTATTATAAGAGGGAAAGAGATAGAAATAAGCCACGACTCTCTCACTCTCATGACGTTGACATTCGTTCTGCGCGTTTTTTAATGCAATATTAAACGTATATTTTTCAATATTCCTGAAAGATTTTCTTAATATTTTTTTTCCGTAAGAACCATCCTTGGACTTCCACAAACATTTAAAAAAAAGAATTATCGAAAATGGTTCAGCCATTCACACGTGATGCCGTGACAACGCGAAACGGGTTTCATTTTTATATATATTATTAGTATCTCCAACAAAGAATACACTTTACAAGCTTTGCTATTGTATTGTTGCAGTTTAAACATTGTGTTTCTTCAATTAGAGATCATAACATGCAATAGTACTGCACAACAGGAAATAACTATGACATAACTTATCCATAAACTATCTGTTGCGTCCGTGATTGACAACTCCTTTTACTTGATAAAATTACCGTATAAATTGGGTGTGCGAGAACGCGCGATGGGAACTGAACTTTTTATAAAATAATTAAATAATGAATCGGGTGCGTCCAAAATGCTGACCCTTTAAAATACCAAAACTGCTTAATGTACGATATGGATCGTACATGTCGGCGTCACGCCGGGGATATCGGGACTTTAATTACAAACGATTTCTCTTACAGAATGCATGGGCGTAGGTTAGTTGCGATTCGTTTAAGAACTGCCAGTTCCTTTACATGTAATTTTACAATTAATTAAACTGATCAATTAATTATGAAGTTAAATAATCAACATTAATAGTATAATGAATTTTACATTATACAACACCAAATAATTTCCTTTAAATGGTACAAATTTATAATAACTTCAATAGCCTAACGCCACTTCACAAACTTCGTCAACAGATGGCGCTAACAATAAAATGATAAAGTGAAGATATGTTTTACAAACAGTTAAGGAGTCAATACAGCGTCTTATATTGTTAAGAATATAAAAGTTTTAAACCTGGTGATCAACAATGGTTATTTAAATAATAATATTACATATCATTAATATAATAGTAAAAATATAATTCTAATACATTAATTTGCGCCCACATACACTATCTATATAAAATTATTACTAATTAAATTATTACTATCTATATGAAATAGATACTTAATGAATACTTTATATATATCGGCGCAAAACAACATATCGGCGCTAATCGGCAACATTGCTACGCGTATTCGGGTCGCCCCTCTACTACCACCCCACTACAGTTGTTATAAAAAGACGAGCACTGCAACAGAAGCCACATTCGCTCGTTGGCACTCGGACAGTGTAAAACTATTATTGTGTTTTATGTAATAAAAGTGATTATTTGATAAAGGTAGTGTGTTTATTGTGTGTGTTCTCAAGAATTGGAATTTTTGAATGACAATGAGGAATATAACGTCACGTGACGTCACTATTTTGAAAAACCTGACGGTGTCTACTTATATACCCTTGCTGGTACCTGGATGAATTTAAAGGTATATTATATAGCCTTAACATATACGTATATGTTAATTGCAGTATAGCATTTGTTTGAGAAAAAAAATTAAAGAAATTTTATTTCAAAAAACTTATTATACAATTACTGAATATATGTATATATATATATATATATATATATATATATATATAATTTATAATATTGTCATTGTAATGGTTTGTAGTTATGAATTTAAATGTATTGTAATATCCACTAGGAGAAGTGTACTCGTAGTTTGCATGATTTTGTTATACCTTTGTAAAGATCTTATTTTCCTTGTACCCATATTCGCTAACAAATAAACGATTTGAATACATTCAATGTATATAGAACTTTTATATGTCCATCGCTGGTGTTGAAATGAATTTCATCGAATCTCTTTAGTGTAATCAAAATCGGTTATAAGTTTAAGTATTTATTTCTCTAAAAGTATTATTATTTCATTGTGAATGTGAGTCATAATTACGAATGAATGATCCAAATCGTACATTAAGCAGTTTTGGTATTTTAAGGCGTTTTGGACGCGCCCGCTTTATTATATTATTTTATGAAATCATCGATTATTCAAGGCGACTGCGCGTTCTCGCACACCCGGGTCATTTAAAGTAAAAGGATGAATCAAGGACACAACATCCTTTATAAGTCATTTCATCATGTAAAAGCAGTTATCAATCACGGACGCGACAACGAATTATTTCATTCGAGAAAGTGTTACCCTCCAAATCCTTGACAAAAACAGATGTTTGCCTTCATAAGCTGAAGCGGACGCTTTTTGTATAATAGTCTTTTCATATCGACATTGACCGGTGGTTATAGACTCTATCATAATATATATAAATCTCCTGTCACGATGTTTGTCCGCGATGGCCTCCGAAACTATTTAACCGATTTTAAATTAAATTGGCACACCGTGAGCAGTCTGGTCCAACTTAAGAGATAGCATAGCTTAGAACTTTAATAATAGTCGCAATTTTATTTTATTGCAAATGTTTTGTCTATAACTATTTGACAGTCACAATCATCTGTTAACTCCAAAACATTCTAACAGATGTCGATAGTTTTCGACTGGATTGGTGGAGACCTACAAACGTGTCATATAAATTCTAATTTATTAATCTAAATAAAGCATACTTTTATTGTTTAAAACGCTTTCGATTATAAACATGTCCTCGCACACTTAAAGCTGATAATTGTTTTTATTGAACTGAAAATTATTGCTAGAAATCACGTATGGCAAAACAAAGTTTGCCGGGTCAGCTAGTAACTATATATAGGGGTATAATTGAAACTCTAAGAGTGTCAATTTAACCCCTATAGAGTTTCAATTTATATGAAGTGATTGATGATTGACAACACCTCATTTTTTATAACCTCAGAGGTTAGAATATTTTTTCTTATACTTTATGAGAACCCATATATTTACTTTTCTATAAAATGTTAAGTTGTTTTAAATCGGATGTGAATAGCGTGTCCCTACTACGAACCGCGCGAGCCCAAGCGGCTCAAAACCGAAGCTGAAACGGATAACGAGTCGTTGATTTGCGATACGTGTGGTGCTACAATGGAGACGGCCGAGAATTTGCACGTTCACGTCGCGGCGCACGGGTTGCAATTGTATCCTTGCGAGTTTTGTCACGAGGTAAGCCATTTGTCACATGTCATTTGTCATTTTTTCGTATTTTCGCAGTGTGGCAAGGAATAGAACAAAATGGGAGGGTTTAGGGGAGGCCTACGCCGCAGAGGCGACTACTATAGAGCAATCAATTAATATAGCTTTATGATAGTAAAAAAAATTGTCTAGCTTAAGTGTATAAACTGTATTAGTAATTAAACTGTAAATAGCTTTGTTATTTAATATTTATAGTAGAAATAAAGGCTTTATTTATTGTCAGAGATGACGATGACAAGACGATGTTATGTCAAATGTTATGTCAATGTTAAACGTGTCGTTGGCTGTGGTGTATAATATATATGCATTTGCAAAAGGTGAAAAAATCCTTAAAAATGTTCTTGCAAATAACTAGCAATAGCTTGTGTCTGAAATACGTCCGGATATATGAGTAGCGTTATTTTTATATAGAACAGGGGGCAAACGGGCAGGAGGCTCACCTGATGTTAAGCGACACCGCCGCTCATGGACACTCGCGAAGCCAGAGGGCTCACCAGTGCGTTGCCGGCCTCTAAGATGCTTATACGCTCTCTTCTTGAAGGTCCCTAAGTCGTATAAAATTGTATTAAAAGTTCGCTACATTAAATTCGGCGTTTTCAGTTATTCCAAAATGTCGAGGCGTGGAATCGTCACAGAACGGGCGAGCATAACGTTGGTTTGTTTTGAGAATATTTCGCACTGAAGTGGTTTATGTTATTTTGTTGGTAATAAAAGTTAGGTTTACTTGTACATTTGTTTTTTTGAATACTCCTACTAAATACCTTTAAAAAATACATTTTGGATATTTTAATCTGTCCCTGAAGATCCCAAATAAGAGCCGGTTACATTACTTTTAAATATGTATTTAATTTTATATGAACTCTGTTTCACCCTGAACCAGCAAAGATGAGTTTATAATTGAGACTGCGAACCCAGACCCATATAAGGTCTGTAAAAATAACAATCTTTTTTTTATCTGGACAGTTATATTGTTTACCTGTTCTTTAATTCCTAATAATGTATTTTAATGCCTTACCAAATCATCTCGGCCATATAAAGGTGGAAGAGAAACGGAAGCTCCTTATTTGCTTTTTGTGATTTTAAAAACTCACTGGTAGTATTAATTAACTGATCGACTTAGAGAAATAGTAAAATAACCTGAAAATGTGACTGGAAAAAAAAAGAGTAGTTATTTAAAAATCTTTATACCAAACCATAAATTTTCAACTTAATTATTGCTTATACAAAATATACTATAATTCTATGTATCAGTTACAACCTAAGAAATTTAGAATTTGTATTTTTTTTTCAAACAACAATTTAACAAGTAAATAACTGAAAAATAGTTAACAGGGTTAAAGTAAGAAAAATAGTTGGTTAATGTATAACATTTAGGAAAGAAAAAAGTTATGATGTCACATGCTGCCATGACATTGACACTTTATACTTTGTAGTCATTGTGACATGTGACGTCATCGGATACTATTTTTTGACTTCAAGAATAACGACTTTCTATATACGAGTTCCCATGGACAAAAATGGAAGGATAATAGGTGTGTTAATCATAACATTATTAGCAAATTTATTTTAGTATTTGAACGTAAATACAATGAAAGAACATGTTTTTATTTTTTATTTTTATGTTTTTAATATCATGCCTCTTATAAAAAGTACTAAAGCTAATTATTATATATAGTGGATCTAAACACTAGTTACAAGGCGGATTAATGTTGCCAGAAAAGAGTAAAAAATATGAGAAAGAAATGATTCTCTGTAGAAATTAAAAACGAAATTAGTCAGTGTTGCCATATTAAGTGATAGACTTAAGATTTGCGGCTTGATTTTATCCGCCATATTGTAATTTTAGGCCTACTAGCGACATCATTAAACTCCACTAATAAACGAAATCAGGAACCAGCTGACTTGGTCTTGGTTATGATATTGGAGCGTTCTGAAACAAAATATAAAATTTAAAAAATATAAAATGTACGGCTGTCCATGTTAATTATAATTTGCGACTGGAACGCGAATTCATTAATAAAACAGCGTTATTTAATCATTTTATGAACTCGGTTTAAAGTTTATTCTTATTCTGACAAATTGTATTTACAGTCCATTTTTCTATACTTGGCAAAAATGGTAAACATCCAAAAACTTAGAGTTATTAAGAACAGAGGGATAATATCATTTGTAGGTGTATAAGTTCCGCTAACATTTTCGATATGATATCGAGCTCTAACTAGAAAGTTGCAAGCCATTATTGTGTAAGAAGGCTGTTTTTTAAGTATTTACGTTACTTGGATGCGGACACAGTAGTTACAAAGTTAAGACTGACACTGGAATAATCACGACACGATATCTTTCAACATTGCAATACTAATTTTTATTGATTGTAACGAGTTGCTTCAGCCACAATACGAAAAGTATAAATGTTTTTTTGCGAATCATATACTCTAGGTGTTAGTTTAGCAATCAAATTTAAATTTTCATTGCATGTAAATTGCATGCCGGAAATTTTAAACATCTTAATATATAATATAAATCTCCTGTCGCGATGTCCGCAATGGACTCCTAAACTATTTAACCGATTTTAAATTAAATTGGCACACCGTGAACAGTCTGGTCCAACTTAAGAGATAGGATAGCTTAGATCTTTAATTATAGTCGCAATTTTATTTTATTGCAAATTATTTGTCTATAATTAATTGACAGTCACAATTATCTGTTAACTCCAAAATATTCTAACAGATGTCGATACTTTTCGACTGGATTGAGTAAGTAAGATGGCACTGCTATGGTAAACCGACAAACGTGTCATATAAAGATTAATCTATTAACCTAAATAAAGCATACTTTTATTGTTTAAAACGCTTTCGACTATTAACATATCCCCGCGCACTTAAAGCTGATAATTATTTATATTGAGCATAATTGTTTCAACCAACACCCAATTCACAATAAATTGAAATCGAAAACATGAAATTTATAATAATGTTATAATAACAACAAGTTGTAGTAAAATCACACTTACTGAGACGAAAATATTTATGTCAATTGGTAAGTTTCAGGGAATTCTGATTAGCATCACGATTGCTGTATGTTGATCAATAGCAAGACATAATTTAATGAACTTAAAACGCACCTAGATAGTTTTGCGACAGTTCGGACACGTCTGCTTCTTCTGCAACCAGGGCAGGATGCACGCGGTGTGGAATCTGTGAGTACATTTCAGGGACATCTCCTCTTGGCCTTGAAGGATCACCTCGAAGCATATGGAGCACTGTTCAAGGGTCCATGATCTCTCCCGACTGGAAATGGATTTCGAGTGTTATTAATATCCGTCCGCAAACTCGTCTTTCTACTTTTTTATACACACATTTACCACACGGTCTTTCAGCCCCCAATGTTAATGTTATGGGTAACACAAATGATAAACTTTCAGACTTTTTATAAAATATATAACACCAAGACTACAGATCTGCTCATCGCTCAATCGGACCGAACCCGAGACATTTAGTCCTGCATGCGGTCCACTGCTTCAACTGATTCAAATTTATTCTGTGATAAAGTAAGACCGTATTGCCTTAATTAAGTCAAAATATTACAAAACCAGTAGTACAAAACTCTGTAGTTTTCCTGTAAGTCAACTATATTGTGTATTAAAATACGTAAGAGGGGTATAGTCAATGTTATGAAGTGAATTTGTCAAACAGCACTAAAAGTGAGGGTAACACCTAAAAACCTAACAAACAATGATCGCTTAGCCCTAGTTGTAACCCTAGCACATGCAACTGCATGATGAAATCATAGTACAAACGCTTCCAAGTCTGCAGTCTGAGGCGTACTTTGTAAGAGCCGATTTTAACACAGTTTTCGACTGTACAAAGTTTAGTACGAAATACGAGGTTAGAAATCTAGTTACAAAGTAATGCACTGATTAACATAGCAAAACATTAATTATGGCATATGAATAACATGCTGCAACACAGACAAGAAAAATGCATTTATCGTTATTAATAAACTACAACACAGGTTGTATAAACACTAAAAACTTATATGTAAACATTGTCTTGAGCCGTCCAAGTTTACTCACCTTAGAGTTCATGAGATCACATTGGAAGTTAATAAAAAATAGCACTTAAGTTAAATAGATTACATTCTGCCAATATATATACAGCTCAGCTGTTGCAGCCTTGTAAATGACTCACTTCTATCTAGTCCGTTCATAGACGCGTCCTATGTCGATATGAAATGTTAACCCAATCCATACAGTGTCTAGCTATAAATATTTTTACATTGCAATTAGCATTCGGCAGACATGTTTAGTTTGGTTAGTTAAGAGTGATTTCAGATGTTATTATGAGTCAGAAACTGCCACATAATTTAATATTATTAATAAACTAACGATAAACACATTATCAAAGATATAGAGTCGACGTGTGTTTATGTGAGGGTGCATAATAAACTATCACTTAATACAAAGTTGTTACAAAATCAAGGCAGCACAGTTCATTAGACGTAATATATTACTACAATTATTAAATAGACCACTAAATTTTATATACAAAGATGATTATTTAAATCAAGTTGACTGTTAGTTCTTGCTCAGTTCTGGCATAACAGTCCAAACAAACTTTGTATTTGGCCTCGAGCCAGTATAACACATTTATGTGTCGCATGTCGCTTATACGAAAATAGTCAAACAATATTAGATATAAATTTCTCCGTTATCCCAGTCGGGTACATTACAGGAATTTTATTTTAGATTAATGGGATACTGAATTCATAATGAAGACCAAATTCCACCCTGCTGTTTTAAGGATCAAGCCCCAAAAATGTGGTGGTACATTATAAGTTAAAACCAATCTTCCACAAACGGACGCAAGGTTACCTTACCCATCTGGACTAGAAGGGTGTCATCAGGCCTATGTTTGGGTCATAAAGATGGTTTTCCTCCTATTTCTATTTCGCATCTGGTAGGCCCTAACAAATACGACTTAGGGGCCTTCAATAAAAGAGAGTATAAGTATTTTAAAGGCCGGCAAAGCACTTGTGGGACCTCTGGAATCGCGACTGTCCATGGGCGGCCTTATCACTTACGATCAGGTGAGCCTCCTGCCCCCTTGCCCCCTGTATTATGAAAAAAAGAGTAACAAACAGATTCTTGATTTTTAACTAATGTAAATTTACAAATTTTGTAAACTCTACGACATTACGATATACGAGTATATAAATAAATATTGATTTCCACTGCAACAAAATGAGAATATACATAACTAAATACTTAAATCCAATTAAGTCGCTCAGTCAAGTTGCGCGTTTTTAAACTGATAAAAATATTTACATTTTATAAACATGTAAAGTCCATATGCTGTAGGTCAATCACTGAAATAATATGACCAACAATATACAAGTGTATGTAAAAAATTGACAGCACTCAGTAGATTTAAAAAAAAAAACAGGTTTCAACGTTAAAACCTGTCAAATTCCAAGGTTGACTGGCCCGGCAATCGGCATGCAATAAACTCAGGTTAATTTCACAAAAAACACAAACAAAATCTTACATATTAGTAAAAACTACAAAAAAAAAAAGCAAAAAAGCGCTTACAAAGCTTCCCTTTTCTGAGCAGGTGACTGGGATCTGTTTCTGAAAAATTATTTGTACTATAATTTTTAAAAATGGGTTGTGTTTAGTTGTCTTTACAATAATAGTAGTAGGCAAATAAAAAGTGAAACAATTCAGTTTTGTTATATTTTGCTCAGTTTATAGAAGTGTAAAACACATGTTTAAAAATCACTTTTTTTTGCCAAATTTGTCAAATTATGTAAAAATACAATAAATATAATATTCCTTACAAATTATTTATATTAATAAAGGGTAGTCTGTGTTTTCATTGGCAGATTAGTATATACCCACTTAAAAATGTATTAAGTACAATAATTTTGTATTTAAATTTGTAAACTTCTGTTGTCTAATTAGGGATTAAACTTACAGAGAAACTACACAGCGTCTATTTACACGCCGACCAACTAAAGACATTAACTGCTGAACTGCAATATGCAAATTATCTGATCCATCGGATGACACATCAAACACATCTTCGTTTCCAATCAATTCAAAGTCTGTATCAATATCAGATTCATCGTGTGCTTCGGAAGAAATTGATTCATTGCTATCATTTTCACTGTCTCCGATTTGGTCTATCCATCCTTCCTCATAGTCACCAATCTCTGAACCACTGGATTGATTATTCATTGAATCACTGGATTCATTACTTATAGCGTCATTGCTAGATTCTTCATCAATCATTTGGGACTCATCCATTGATCTTTCATCCTCATGATCTGAATTTGCATACTCCAAGTATTCCACACTTGCAGATTCAATTGAGCATTCATCAGGATCTGTTTCATAAATACTAGTATCTGTTGTTGTTACATAGTCAGTGCTGTTGTTGCAGTCATCTGTGTAATCCATATTGCTGTGTGCAAGCAAATGATTTAAGCAAGGGCCCATGCAATGATAAAGCAAGCTATGACAGTTAAAAGTTATGAGAAAAGCAGATTAAATGATCTATATTTAATTAAAATCATGTAATTGTGTTTATTGTAGATGCAGTACATTCACATGTTAAAGATGATCAGCTCATTCAAATTATTTTACCACAAGGGAAATATTATCAAAACAGACAACAAAAGTTATATTGTATCAATTTATAGATATATAATAGATGCTTTAGAATCTAGAATTAACAAATTGAAAGAATTATTATGCAAAATGATGTAACTTCAATTAAAATCAGTATTATTAGTTTCGACATAAGTGAAAAAACATTTGTGTGCGTGATACCCACTTACGTTTAAAAATTATTACTTTATATCTAGAATATCGAATGTAATGTAAACTTACAATCGCTGACCTTCCCACTGGGTCGACGAACCAGCTTCAGGTTCTTTTTGGCCAAAAAAGTAGTATAATGCAGCTCCAACGCCTATCCCAATTCCGACAGCTGCGGCCGCAAAACCAATACCACTACCAGTGCTTTTTGTATTTGAATTCTCTTCCTCGCGAACACTCATAATTTTACTATTGTTCAAAATCCACACAGACTAAGAAGACTTTATTCAAACAGGTTTTTTAAAATGATTTTAAATTAATGATTGTCATAATATGTCAACTGTCATCACAGAAGACTATAATTATGCAATTTCAAATTATGTTACCCTCTTTGGTTGCTTTAAATAGCTGAGTAAATCAAAATAATTAAACCTATTATCAATAGTGTATAAAAATATTTTCACTCAACGATGGAAGACCATTATTAGAAAGAGTTTGCATTATTAGTGACGAAATAATTTTAGCAGAAGCGCGTAGTAGTTATGATTTGTTTAAAATGCAATGTTTATGTATACATTATACAAACTTTAGTTTCAGCCATCGTTAATATAGATCGCGAATTTGACACAAAGCGATTGTGCCGTGTAAAGCTAAAGAGAACTGGATACATAATACAACTAACGCAAAGAACGACAAAACGTTAGAATTTATCAAAGAAGAGAAAGAGAAAAAAGAATAGAATTACAAGTCAAACCACACGACTGAACTTTACTTTATTGGTAAATTAATATTTTTTGATATATCTTTATATCTGAGCTAAGAGAGGAAGAGAGAAAATTAATTTGCGCGCCCTGCTTTCTCCTGCTTACACCCGTTCACAATTTTCATAACGCTTACGTCACTTTGCCAGCTCACTCCCCAAGTCAAACGTACATAAAGAAGTTTCACTTCAATAATTAACGATGTTATAAAATACAAAGCAAACCAGCTGCTTATTTAGATTTTAGCGTATTCACTACGTTCGAAGTAGCGATAAATATTGGGGCCACGATGGTCGGCCGTAGAAAAAAGATCATCCTAATATTAAATTAATAATTAAGAAAAAAATCCTAATATTAAATTTTTTAATTCCTAATATTATTATAAAATTTCTAATAACACTATTGTAATAATCCAAGACAGTCACTATGGAGACCGGGCTTTACTTGTAATGTTCTTATGTAGAGAAACTTGCTTGTAATGTATTAAAAAATGTGATTGAATACAATGTTATAAAAGAGAAAAACTTCCCATAATAATTAGGCAAAATAATAAATAGAAACACTTACAAACAGTTTATGGCTATGGCCACGTACTCATACTCCATAGAGTATAGACCAATAAATATTGTATTTACTGAATGGTAAATGTACTATATCACGGGAATTACCGGAATTACTGGTGAGATTTCGTCGACGGCGGTGCCGGCTCGTTCATCGTTGTAATTTATTTTAATAGTGTTTCCTTGAACCTCAATTTTTGAATTCTTGTATACTTAAATAATTTCTTTCCTTAAGCCTTGACAGTAGGTAAGTCTATTGATTTCAAATATTTGAAAAAATAGTCTAAACTTTTTGTACATTTTTGTTATTACTTGGTCAGCGTTGGATCACAGCCATGAGGTCCGACGTCTTTGATCGTGAAATACGGGTGACGGCGCCATTTTGTTCATGGTTTTATATACCGGAATTCTTTAGGGACGATAAGAATTAATTAACAGAGAAAATAGTTATCTATCAATTTTATTATATAGAATAGAGGTAGTTGTAATGTATGTAAGTCCTTTCGTAAGTAATTACATACTAATGTATGTAATGTATTTATATCATACAAAGCTAGCAGTTTCGATTTATTATTAGTGCTCAAGTTAAAAGAAGTTGCCTTGGAAAAACATTTTATATTCGACGTGTAATTTTCAGAAAATATGGAAGATCTTGCTAAGGGATTGACATTCGGATTTGCCATTTTAGCGGCTATAGTAGTAGGGGTCGTAGAGATGTTCCACCATAGGAGTGTGCCAAGGGAGTTCCACACAACTGGACAACGTTCTTCAACACAGCGTCGGTAACTGGTAGATGTAATAAAACCACTGGTCGATAACAACTAGACCAAGTTTTACAATAATTTAGTTTATTAATCTTTTCAGATTGAAACAAAAATCATACATTATTTTATTTCTATATTCTATCTTTATTTATATAATGTAATCAAGTAGTAATTTGTAACTTTGCAATCATGGAATTAGCAATCTAACCAGTTGTTTCTCTACCCAAAAAATACCTTTAGATTATTGCAATAAAACCTAATATTTTCTCTCAAATAGTTTTATTTAAGTGTATAATTAAGGTATCATCCGAGCAAACCTTATAGTCCATGGAATTAAGCGGGCACTCTGTAAATTTCAAATATAATTGCAGAATGAATGAAGTAAGACACAGAAAATTGATAATGACATATTCGTAAATGCATTTATTGGAAAAAATTGGACAGTGTACATATGCCAGTAGAATTAAAAGATTTAACATATCCTAAACACTAGTATTGCTTCATACACCCATTCGCGCAAAATTTTGATTCACATTCCATGGCTATTTTTTTCTTCTTCAGTTTATCCCAAATGGGAAAGGCAAAGGACTTTAGCATTCGATGGCTAATGTTTGACGACAATGTACTTTTTGTCACAGACATTTAATGTGTACCATAGACTTCTATTTTTCACACGCTGAAGTTGTTGACATATGAGAGATCTGGTATGAATTCTGTATGTTATTTGTATTTCACCATTTCAAAACCCACTTATAAATTTATCATTTGCACAATATACTGTAAGCAAAGGCTGTCCATACACATTTAAAAGCCTTTGTGTTTAGACAGCTTACATCAATGATATTATATAAAGTAATAGGGCCGTGATTTGAGTACTATGCTTTCAAATGCAACTGGTAAATCAAAAACTGGTATAGCTGTCAATGTGTGGCTGTTATTTGTGGTTTTTGCTATTTGACAACGTTTGTAAGAGGTCTCAAAAATAAAATAAAAAATCTCTGAAGCTTTTTTTCCCTTTTAGATAGTATATATCTATCTCTCATAGAATGTTACAAGTACAATTCAAAATATACAAATAGGAGTTGAAATAATTCGTATGAGCGGTGAGTGAAACATTTTAAGGATAAATGAAAAGGACACCTGCGCCTAACCACTTTATACAAAATCATTTTAAGCATTAAAATTTAAAAACCTAACTTTGTACTAACACTAAGACACTAACCATAAAGTTACTCAGTCCATCACATAGCATTCTTTTTAAGATTAAATTTCCGCATTCGTACTTAAAATTGACAAAAAATACCAAACACACCGGATTAAATTCAGTAAAAACAACTATTGTTATGTTCTTTGTATGCTGAAATACGAGCCAAGCGTAGGTACATGATTTAATCGGGTCTAAAAGTATTTTTTCGTACAAATAGCACACAGCGTGTGTAAATATTGATCCTAAGAAATATTTAATATGAATTGTAATGGTCTATGGCTGTATTTATTATGCATCGTGAAATGTACAAAAAATACTTTCCGTCAAACATGCTAATCAAAATTTTCGCCATTTTAAGTACGAATCCGTTTTTTTCCAATGCGGGTAGTTACAACATTCATACCCTCCAAATGTATGACACAAAAAAAAAATCCTAACAATAGGAATAAAAAATACAGAGTATTGGCGCATAATGTATAAGTGGATTAAAACGTTATAAATTCAACCCGTTTAAATCCAGTAAACTATCTATGTGGTTTTGTATGCTTTATAATGAAATAATAACATGCTTACTATTAATAAAAAAAACTCTAATACACACAGTCAGAACGAAATTAAAAGGACCACTTATAATAGAAATCTGTCATGACTTTGCTTTTATTAATAATTTTGATACATTATACACCATACTATGTGTTCGGCGATTCTACTCCCGCAGCTTGAGAACGTGGTCTTTGATGGCGCCACCATCGCCTTCGGACACAAAACGCTTGCGGCCTCTGAAAAAAAAAAAAAACAGTTTTTGACTAGATCTAAAAAGAAAGTCCTTTACAGGTGCCATTCATAACAGTATAATTTAAAAATGTACAGGATACATTTTGTATCCTGTACATTTCCTGTATATATATACTATAAAATAGTCATGAATTTGTCTGTTTGTATTGAATAGGTGCCGAAGCTACTGGACCGATTTTTTTTTTAAATTAAATAGGCGGGCAAACGACCTTGCGGTGGCCTGAGTGGCAACACAATATTTATTTAATAATTTATATCAAAAATTACACCAAATCTTTGTAGAGAAACATGAAAAAAAAGATACTTGATTAATGCATAGAGAATTATGAGACTATAAAATTAAACAGTATGGAGTATTGGTTGATGGTCCACCACACTTTGCAAAAGTGGTTATTTCGAATAAGCTTCAAGACCGACTTCTAAAAGGCCGGCAACGCAACGACCATTTGTGCAATATTCCATTAATAGACTGTCATTCAAAAACCCAATGGAGGTGCTTATTATTAACCGTGACATTCTGGTGTAATTTTTAGATACTCTTTCCACAATAATAATAACTTATTGAATACAAATAAATTTAGATTTATTTTTATTAGTTAATTGTTGATGATCGCTTCTTGTCTCAACTCACCGAGTAGGCATACGCTTGAGCACAGCCTCTCCCAGCCTGAACTTGTTCTGGCACCGCTCAACAAACCGGTCCAGCATTATATACGCCAGGGGCACATCCAGAACTATATCAGACATGTCTTCCAGCACACGGAGGAAACCCTGGACAACATAAACCAGTACTTTAGTCTACTGAGTATGGCAAATACTTGGCCACTTTTATTACAACATATTGAGTCCAAAAGTATTTATTATTGCATACCATTTATTTTAAATTTAACCAGAGAATATTGGCACAAAAACATGATTTTAGCAAAGTTCAAAAGTTGCTAAATTGTCAGCGGAGTTATTATATAATATATAAGTTCCTAGCCAATTCAAAGAGGCATCATCATCAGTAGCCTATACTCATCCACTGCTGGATATAGGCCTCCTCCAAGGAGCGCCACAACACTCGGTCCTGGGCCTTGATCATCCAGCCACTACCGGCTACCTGCCTAGGTTGTCGGTCCAGCGGGAAGGAGGGCGTCCCACGCTGCGTTATATATTCTATTTAAAATATATTTAACTGTAAGACTCACCCTATCCATCTGATCTGGCGTGACAATAACGGAACGCCGCAACTCAGAGAGGAATGTGCAAAGCTGTTCTTCCACACTCGTGTTGATCGCTTCAACTGCTAGTAAAACAGTCTGGAAAAAGTATTTTTAATTTACATTGACATATATTTATTCAAGAGTACACAACATTACACAGTAAAACACACAAGAGCAATAATCTGAGAAAAAGCTTATGTACAACAATTATTCTACTCAAAAGAACAAATCTTTATATATATAATTCTTCTGTGAGTGTGTATGTCACTGAACTTCTCTCAAACGACTGGACCGATTTTGATGAAATTTTTTGTGTGTGTTCAAGGGGATCTGGGAATGGTTTAGATTCTTGAACTTGAACTCCTCCGAAACGGCTTGACCGATTCTCATGAAACTTTGTGAGCGTATTGAGTAGGTCTGAGAATCGGCCAACATCTATTTTTCATCCCCCTAAATGTTAAGGGTAGTCCACCCCTAAATTTTAATTTTTTAGACAAAAATTTTAGTTTCTATTTTTTTATGATACAACATACAAACCTAAATTTTCACCCTTCTACAATTAAACCCTAATTTATATTTATTAATTGAAAATTGAAATCACATGTATGGCAAAACAACGTTTGCCGGATCAGCTAGTTATTTATAAATCATCAATATAGATAAAGTAATAAAATAAATATTGCAGTTTCAATCCGTTTGTTTGTTTATAAGTATTAACATTTTTTAGAAAGTTTATTTAGAAACAAAGATTTAGCCTCTACGACCCAGTGTAATAGTCATGTCGATCCGCAAAACCAGGACCACATCACAAACTATAAATGTGCTACAGGTATGATATTTGATATTTTAATTCTAATACCTCATACACCAGCTCATGGTGGAAATGCGGCACTTCCAGATCCTTGACGCACCGCATGGCCTCTGCCAGGTCTGAAGACGTCAGGTATTCTTTCAAAAGCAGCTGTATTTGACGTATAAGGAACTTGACTGGCCTGGAAAGAAAAAAAAGTCCATTTTGACCGTCATTTTCTTAATATTGTCCTTTATTTACATAACTGTTACTCATTTAAAGAAAAACACTTAACGGATTTAAGTTAGGTATTTTTTTTTCAGTCGATACCAACTTCGGGGCAGTAAATACAGATAACACACACCTCTGCAGCTGTGACACTTATTTTGACAACACCTTTTGTCTTCAGTCTACCGTGACCACGCACTCTGTAAAGCACGCGAAAGGTCGGAAAATTTTAAAATAATGTAAATATATTTAAATTTGCAAAAATACATATCTTAAATCCAATTTTTTTTGTTTAAACGTCATTTTCTTATTGGGATATAGATTATAACAATCTAGAGAAGAACAGAGGAACTTCAAGTACAGGACTTCCTGCTTCAAGTATAAAATGGAGAATTATTCAACTACCCAATGAGGAAATTGATGATCAAAATGCAGTATTTCAAAATACCATCAACTTTGAGAATCATGTCAATTTTCCAGGAGAATTGTTGCCATAGGAGCACTAGGTTAATAAATTAAGCTGTTATAATATATAATAACATATCAAAAAAAAAGGCTGGTTAAGCAACAAAAGTTTGTATCTTAGTATCTCAAGTCACATTTCCTCTCTCTTCTAACTTTATGAATTCTGGGATTGAATATTTGATACAAAAGTTAATATTGAAATTCTTACCTTATACCGCCACCAACACCCCAAATGTTGTCAAGCCGGACGAGCCCATGCTTCATAGAGAGGAGAGTCTCCGCTCTTTGGATTGTTTGTCTGAAAATATATTCAAATGAAATTATCTCTTTGCAGCTTTTTGGCATTAGTTAGATACATTTCAATTGTACTTTTATACTTGTTTGTCTAGCAAATGTTTCTCATATTTTTAGAATTTGTATTTAATGAGCTAAATTGTCTTTTTTTCCAACCTAATTTACCTCCTGAAGATTTCCCATAATACCACAATATATAATACATATATCAAATACACTCAATTTTCTTTTTAATCAGCTGTGAATATTTTATTTTTCTGAAACTATATACTCAACGGCCAGTAACAGTACAAATTATGGAGAATATATAATAAAGTCGTATATTCTTTCTTTAGCGTAAAGAATCTTCGAACCACTCCGGCTCGAAGGACTAATGGCTGATGTCGATAAGTTGTTGTTGCGGCTCATCGTCGCAAGGCGGGGGAGGCGCGGGGGAGGCGCGCGGGAAGCAGAGGCAACTGCATACGTCGAGCCGAGCTAACCTTATCATTAGCGCGAGCGATTGCATACGAGTGTTATACAAAGTGATATATTACAGTTATTTGAACCGGCATTTTCTTTTATTTAATTAATCCAAATACAGGAAATTAATCCAAATACACTCAACAGTTGTAAACACTATATTTTAGTTTAAAAAAAATGTCGCTACTAAGGTTTTAGTTATTAATGTGCCGATGATTTATTTACTTTTAATTATACATTAAGAGAGGGTGATTCTGATTAGAGAAACGTGTCATGGGAGATATTCTGTTGGTTTTTAAGTCTGTTTGATCTAGATCATAATTAAAGGTGTGCCACCATCAGATTTCATACCTGGCAGGCGGATTCAATTCCATGTTGGACATGTTCTGCACGAATCTCGGCGGTAGACAGTCATCGGCGACACACCTCGCTATGAAGTTGGACAAAATCAGTGCCGCGTCCGGGGTGTCGAGTATGAGATCGGGTAACTTGTCTAATAACCTCTCGAACGCTGAAGAACAATTAATCAATATATAGGCACGATAAAGGCGAGTGTAACTAGATGATATCGTTATAATTGAGCGCTCCCGCCCCTACGACTTAGCGAGCACCTTCAAGAAAAGTTTATCGTCATCTTAAAAGCGCACTTGCGAGGCCCCCAGCATTATAAGTGTTCATGAGCATTCAGTCCGTTGGACTTGGCGGAAGTGGCGCTCATTAGTGGAGACCCTCTGCACCTCTGGGGTGTCATAGGACGACAACAACAACGACAACATTGGCACTCATCCTATTGATCTTAAATCAGATGAGCAACTCCCCCCCCCCCTTCCATTACTTTATACAGAACACCATCTTTTAGTTACCATACAAATATATTTAATCTGTACAGTGTGGTACAGGTAAAACATGAAGCGATTCGTGATTATAAATTGGCAAGTTGGTAAGAGTGAGAGTTGCAGGGTAGACAGCCTGTACGCTGCAAGGGTCAAAAATAAATTATATTTAAACAATAATCATCGGTGTTGAACGAAACTAAAACATAACAAAGTAAAATGTTACGTCGCTTTGACGATCCCCGAACTATTGTCTCTTTGTAATCTTATATATAAAATTCTCGTGTCACAGTTTTCGTTCCCATACTCCTCCGAAACGGCTTGACCGATTCTCATGAAACTTTGTGCATATTGGAGAGGTCTGAGAATCGGACATCTATTTTTCATCCCCCTAAATGTTAAGGGTAATCCACCCCTAAATTTTATTTTTTAGACAAAATTTTAGTTCCTATTTTTTTATGACACAAAAATACATACAATCCTAAATTTTCACCCTTCTACGATCAACCCCTATTTTTTATTAATTGAAAATTGAAATCACATGTACGGCAAAACAAAGTTTGCTGGGTCAGCTAGTGTATTTATAAAAGACATCAGTTTTGCTAGCGTAAGTGCGTAAACAATATGAAGGCTTACCATAGCTTATATCCTTAGCGGAGAATACTCTCCCATACAAGTCCGATATGAGAACGGACGCCATCTCACAGTGCGACGGCTTGTGATCCAACGCGATTTCAACAATTGTCTCGCATACCTGCATTGTATCATGAAAAACTATTCGAAGGTTGTCTTTTATTAACATAACTGTTACTCATTTAAAGAAAAACACTTTATTAACGGATTTTTTTTTTCAGTCGATACCAACTCCGGAGCAATAAATACAGATAAGACAACCTCTCAGCTGTGACACTTATTTTGACAATTAACACCTTTTGTCTTCAGTCTACCGTACACGCACGCTGTAAGGCACGCGAAAAGTCGGATTTTTTTTAAATGTAAAAATATTTAAATTTCGCAAAAATACATAACTTAAATCCGTTCATAAAGTTTTTTTCTTTAATTTAGTTGACAATACGACCAGGAACAGATTTTTGGCGGAAAGCTGTATTTATGTTATTCTTATTAAAATAATTAACAACAGAAAGTGGTGCCAAGCGTTTAATATTAATTTAATTGAAAACATCACCTATAATTGATAACACTAAAACAGTCCAAAATATCCGTCAGTCATGCAGTCCAGCTTCATGTTTTTAAAATAAACTTTATTGATACACAAAAAATCTAAACAAAGAAGACATCTTCTTCTTCTTCTTATGGTGCCGTCTCCTTTTGAAAGTTGGCGATCATTACAGCTAATTTAACTGCCGCGTTTCTGAATAAAGATTTTGTGCTTTGACCAAACCATTGCCGAAGATTCTTAAGCCAAGATGTACGTCTGCGGCCAGGCCTCCTTCTACCCGCCACTTTGCCTTGTATCATTAGCTGAAGGAGCTCGTATTTTTTGGAGTTACGCGTTAGTTAGAAGACATCAACTGTACCAGGAACTGGCAGCTTTTGCATTCCAACCCGAGATTCCGTCTTCGTGATTTTTTATATTTACACCGATTTCAATTCAAAAGTAGCGGATTACCTGTCCTTTAAGAAAACAATGCTTTCTTCCGCCGTATATCCTATGCTACTCACCAAATGGCTACGTTTCGCCGTGACATACTCCAAGAAGTCCTCAGCTGCAGCGTTGGTGTCACCATGCTCGAAGTACTCCAGAATCACGGGCTCCGACTTGCGCTGAAAGAATTCATTTGAAGTAGGTAAAATCATCTTTCATCAATCAAAGATTTCGTCTTGCACTCGAAGAGAGATTGCAACTTAGTTATGCTTATGAAACAATTCTGTGTTCTGGGTGTTATATATAATAGCTGATCCGGCAAACGTTGTTTTGCCACACATGTGATTTCAATTTTCAATTAATAAATAAAAAATAGGGGTTGATCGTAGAAGGGTGAAAATTTAGGACTGTATGTATTTTTGTATCATAAAAAAATATAAACTAAAAAATAAAAAATAAACTTTAGGGGTGGACTACCCTTAACATTTAGCGGGATGAAACATAGATGTTGGCCGATTCTCAGACCTACTCAATACGCAAAGTTTCACACAATCGGTCAAGCCGGTTCGGAGGAGTTCAAGTTCGAACCCCGTGACACGAGAGTTTTATATAATAGTGTGAATCTAAACCATTCCCAGATCCCCTTGAACACACACAAAAAATGTCATCAAAATCGGTCCAGTCGTTTGAGAGAAGTTCAGTGACATACACACTCACAGAATTATATATATAAAGATTAGATTTCATTAAGGAAAACGTACAACAGTCAACAGAGTTCATTTTTCATAGCGTCTGAAGAACTAAATTGTTTAGTTAGCATGTCGACAGAAGCGTTCACTATAATGTCCAAAATACATATATAATATACTTGTTGTTTTTAGTCAATATTATTTATTATCCTATTCCACGTTACGCGTACTTTACAGTATGTTAATAATTTTTTTATTTTGACATGACTGAATAAAACAACTTTCCACTAATCTCTTATTTCTTTAAAGGTTTGCGTGGAGGAGATCGCTTCATAACGATAATGCCGTTGGTATATTTTCAATCTAAGCTTTTTGTATAATAAAATGTATTGTCGAAATGAACGAACGAACAAATAAATAAAAATATGAAAACCGCCACTTCGATGTATACGGCCGTTTTAATTAATGCGCTTGAAAAAACACACAAAATGTAATACTTAAAAAAAAATATAAAAATAAATTTAATCAGTACAACCGATAGACAACATACCCATCATTATATCAACCGCAGCACGCGTTGCTTAACCAAACGAATCGATATTTAAAATTTGTGTCAAGACGCGTCTAGTATTCTCAACGTTTCTAGTTGCGACACCGATTACATCAGTACACACACAATGTGGTATATGTGACAGACGTACGGCGATTCGTTAAATATAACTATTTTTTAATAACTTTTGTGAGAGGTGATTATATTGAATTATATTTTATTATAGAGTGTTTGCGATTTGTAATATACGAGTATGATATTGTGAATCAAATGTTTTCATTTCTATACCCTTCTGAGATGTTCTGTAACAATAGGGACATCATATAAATATCACTATTTATCTTGCATAAATATTTCATGTCGATATATGTTTAATGAAAAACTAATTTATATTTAAAAAATAGATTTACACCGACAATTTCTAGACAGTTATTTGTATTACTGAATGCAATTCTAAAAATATTAACACACGATGACAAATGTTAAATACGTAACAAAGTCATGATATTTGTATTATACAAAACATGATAATCAATTGTATTATATCTAAATGAAATATATATATTATATGGGATTATCTCTGTTGTCACAGATTTGCATACATCGCTGCCGCTCGTGACTTGTGCACTTGACCGCTATACAGATGTCAACGACCTAGCGAGGCGCGTATCTCGGTCGTGCCAAAATGTTTGCGTTTGATAACGCTTTGTATACAAATAACAGCTGGCTGATTTTAATATAATAAAATAAAAAAGACTTTTATTTCATGCAAAATTACAGTTACAATGAAGATTTATAATGGTTTATTAAATATATGGTTTATTAAATTAATATATAATATTTAATGTCACTTATGATTCCAAATTAGCATTTACCATGTCGAATGTCGAAAAATGTTTATCTAAATGACATTTGTATCAATTTTTATGCATGAACCCTCACTGGAGGGTGAAGGCCTCCTCCAAGTGTCTCCGTCCTTTTCTATTTTTCGAAGTTTTGAGCCATTCCTTCCCTGCCACTCCCTGAATGTCGTCTTCCCATCTTGCAAGTGGTCTACCTTGCTTCCTCTTACCTAGGGGGCCTTGCCACATTGTCACAGTCTTCCCGCATGTCCTGCCCATTTCCATTTTAGTTTCAATGCATGTTTTAGGACATCTATTTATTTTTGTCTTCTCTCTAATTTTTGTATTTTAATATACGCCTCAGTTACTAAGTCGTATACAATAGAATCCTGGATTTTATTCCAGTAAAGCGGGACTACTGTCTGAAATATAGGCGCAGAGAGCCCATCACACCAGGAAGATGGTAATCACTATTTAATCATGTTAACGTGCGACAAAATCATGATTCCGTGGCCGCGCACGCTGTAAAGTACGCGAATCGTTGAAATTTTTAAAAATATATTTAAATTGTGCAAAAATACATAACTTAAATCCGTTAATAAAGTGTTTTTCTTTAAAATGATGATTGCATTAATTTAACCAGTTCATATGAATTACGCCTTGCTTTTGGTTAATGTAAAAATATATGTTAGCCAAGCGAGCTTCGAGCAAAACAATTATTTATTAGCAAATTATTGATACTATCACTACATAGTATAAAACAAAGTCGCTTTCTCTGTCCCTTTGTATGCTTTGAAACTACGCAACGGATTTTGATGCGGTTTTTTTAATAGATAGGGAAAGAGGAAGGTTTATATGTATAATAACATCCATTAAATAGTAGAGGAGTACTGTTGTATTTTTGAGGTTTCTAATGTGATGTCGTAAATAATTACATTTTTTCAGGCTTACAGGCTTTTTACAGGCTGAGCCCTACGAGTTTTATCAAAATAATGTACTAAGTATTGTACACATTGAAAAGGTCTACAGAAAAGTCCGTGATGGTATATGTCTATCTCTTATGGATAACCCACAATAACTTCTTTTTGTCATTAACTTTTTACGACAACGCGTTTGTTTTTCTGTAGTGTATTAAGTATCAGCATTGCACCCGTGCGAAGCCGGGGCGGGTCGCTAATATAATTTTAATATTTCATGTTGATTTTACCAAAACTTAATAATTTAAAGCAAAACCCTAATAGATCAATCAAATTACTCGACGCACGTTACACCCCAACACCGGATGTTGCCTCTTCGAACAGTGTTCGATGACTCTGATGATGAGATGGGTTTTTTCGCGGACTACTAGCGTTTTGTACTGCGGCCTTCAGCAAACGCATGATTCTATTAATTTATAGCATCTTTTCCAGTCACGAATGAGTACTAAATATTTAATATTTTGATACCAAGAAATAATAAATAAATACCATATTAGACACACTGCCTTCAAGCTGCCCGATTTTAATACTCGTGATTTGAATAAAAATGCCATCTCACCACAATTTCTTCTGGTTCAGCCTCCACAATCACCTGCTTGAACTCAATATCACCATTGGTGATGGCTTCGGAGTCGTAGTTGGGGTCGTTCTCATCCTCAGCGTACTCCTCAAGCATTTCGGAGCCAGGCAGACCCCAGACACCCTTGCCACCAGCGCCACCTGTCCCATATCAAAACATTAAGTCAGCCAGCCCCAAGGTGGGCCATTTATAGTTAGTTATGAGCGCCAGCAGTACTGATAAAGATATAGTTCTAAAAAAACTGTAGACTGTCTCTTTCTTTGTGTTTAAGTCTAAGCAGAGATGAAAAGTAATGGATGAATATGTACAATATATTCGCATATTTTTGTAATTTGAAGGTAGCTTACTGTCGAATAACTATCTAGAGCCAATCAAGCTTAATGGTTAAATTATGAATACTCTGTACTGTATGTAAAGTATAATAATTAGATCGGGACACATTTTTTACGGTCGGTCAGTAACAGAGTAAGCAATTGATTGCTTGTATTATGGGTGCCAATACAACTGACAAACACACACATATACAATTTAACAGTAGCCAGACCACAGCGAACATGCTCATGAAATATATCCAAAAGTACGGTCGGAGGAGGAACCCTTTTATGTAACAATAAAACTAAAATAATTTCTACAAACAATGATGTGTATCATCTATAAATTATTCGAAGTTTTGTCAGTCTCTCATGGCAACAATTTTAAAAGCAATTAAGATAATTAATATAATAATTACAACGGAGATAGGGGAACGAGCCGACATGATTGTCCAAGAAACAGTTTCAGATTATAACAACAGTTTTCAAACATCTACAACACTTCAAATCCACCTTAGTAATAAACATTATTTTTAGACGACGAGTAATTCCATCATTCGTTATCACTAAAACCCACAACTTTAAGATTTTAGCTATTTTTATAGATTCGCGTCGCCCCTATTTTATCAGTGGCAGCCATGTAAGGCGTGTCAAGATACAACGTTAAAATAGTTTGAAACCAAGCAACGAGTTAATAAAATTAAAATGCCTATAACTACAACGCGTTGTACAGCATAACATACGCGTACGCTGCCAAAACACCACGCATGTGATAAGTCGAGCCGATAACACAACTGCGCAGTAGTATTAGTCACAAAAACAACTGAATGTCCACACGTTTTCGTTTTGTTGGATGTGTTAGATACATATGATAATATTCTTCAATTGTTCAGGTTTGTTCGGTTGGACAGTCTGTTAATGAGTTGTCCAAATGCATTGTATGTGTTACAGAACTCATTCCTTGGTAGCTCATTAGAATAGCTTCTTAAATTATGTACATTCAAAAAGTGTGCTCCATTCTGGAGCAAGTATGAATGTGTGTACCTCAAATGCTCGAAGCCTACCAAAATCGAAGACCATCTATACTTGTAATCAAGCAAATTTATTGAACATGTATGTACTTCATCAATGTGACAGTGTACATGTGATGGTCATATGACTGTTTGTGTAAATAGCTACACACATAATGGTTATGTTACGTTAGGTCATCATGCTTACAGATTTCAATATGTTTTCACACTATCTGTATCCATTTTAGGTACTTATACTCAGTTATTATTATTAGAGTAAGAACATGTATATTTATTATTATAAAACTATATTATTAAAGGAACAAAATCTTACAAGATATGGTAACCCTATACAAAAAAAACGATCAATTCACCTTGGAAATAGAATTATGTCACAAATGTTTATTTCTTGTAAGGTTATTATTGCTTATACTTATATATTCATTTCATTTAACAAATCAGCTCAGGGAAGCCATGGGATTTTTAATTTTCCAAAAAAAGTATCATTGTAGTATATATTTAGTTTCATTTTTCATCAACGTAAGTATTACAACCTTTAAATAAAATACTTTGTCGGATTTAAAAGTGGTTGTATTATTTTACTTAGTAATGTTATATGAGAGGGTAGTGTATGCAATAACTATAAATACTTTGAGTTTAAGATGCCAATACAAACACCACTATATCACTATATAAATGCTTTAACATTGCATTACCATGATTTAATGATGCCTAATAAATATACTACAGAACTAGCCACACAGCTGAGTCCATTTCTGACTGTAAAGTGAAGAATAAATAATAATAATTGTTAATAATTACTTATATAGAGTTTCAAGTGATATTAAACTATGATAAAACATAAGATGCAAAATTTTTACCTTACTTAGGTCTACAGGAACCTTATATGTTTTGTGATGAATATAATTAAGCCTACTTCGAATTTTAACACAAACAAATCATATCTAATACATAGAATTAATATAAGTAGAACTAAACAGTCCTTCAGTCTTGAAAGTTGTTTAGTATTGTGTAATAATTCATTCAATATACGTGACCTACACCAATGCATTTAAAAGGGGCGAGTCTATAAATATATCCATACAGATATAGTGCATCTAACTGCGTATTTATGTTTGACCTTGAAATTGCCGCAAACCTATTTCATCCACCGGTCCATAGTAAACACCCTCTTGCACCTCAATTCAGACCGTATAGTGTATGCGTTCTCGAAAGTTCTTTCGACTATTATTTAAAATAAACGACGATCATGTAAGACATGAATATGAATTACCTTTTTTAGGCAAGCCCCTGCCATGCCCGTTCCTTGGTCGGCGGCTATTCTTCCAGCTGCGATATTTCGGAAGCGGCGCGGCTACATTGTTTCCTTCCTTACTGTTAGTACGGGCCAATTTCTTGTGCCTACGACGCACACGACCAGAAATGGAGGCCGCGGCATCACCAGCACCTTGCTCTACCTCCGGCTTCTCGTTTTCTTCCATCGCCACGTTTTCAGAGTCAGACACAACGCGTTCAACTTCCATAGTGGCGACGACGCCAACCGGCTTCGGTTGAGAAAACGGAGAAAGCGCAATCAGGTTTCGCGAATCCACTAAGATTCTACTAGGAATTAGATTTGGAATAAATATTTCACAATCTTTGTGAAAATCAAAGACAAAGAGCTTACAGCGCAAAAGGAACACGCGTATCCGAGACACAGTGCTTCTATAATATTTTGCTTATTTGTTTTGAGAACCCAGCGATGTGAAGTTAGTAGAATAACAGAAACTAGGATATTGTACACAGATCACAGATGGGAAATGTTGTTACAATGCTGCCAACATTACATATTTGTTATTAGAATGATTATTGATTTAGAAAAATTGTTTTAAATTATTTGTTCGTATATGATTGACCATACCACATGTTAATTTTGCGAAAGTTGCAGTATTTTACTATTTTCCATAAAATATTGTGTTAAAATTTTAATTAAAATATTCTCGTTAAATACGCTATTTCTGTAATGGCGGACGTCATATGATACGTCACAGCCAAGTGTATATTTAGAGTGTTTTTTTAAATATTTTTTCTCTCAATTTACTGAAAAAATGGTGAATAGTGATGTGTACAAATACATTTATAATATTGTCACCAAAACTATTTAAACAATGAATTCTAAGTCCTGCAAATGTTTTTGTGATGGAAATATTGGAATTACATGAAATACAAAATGGGCTTCAGTTAAAAGATACTCTTGACTGATGAGGTGGTCCCAAGCGTTGGGTGACCCCGATCATGGAGTGCAGTAATTGCTAAAAGAAAAAAAAATGGACAGGACATGACCATCATGACAGAGACTACAAAAAGACGACAATATTGTGAAGGCTGTTGAACCTGATGAATGTACTGTACAATAATCTTAAAATGTATATCACCCTTCTTCAATGAGCAATAATCATAGTGCTATTACATTCCATTACTAATTTATACTTTGAAACTTTTAAATGTTTGCTTTGTTTTTAGACCAGCTGGTGATAAGTGGAGTAAGAGATAGTGGGTTAAAAATAACATAATAAAAAATTACTAGATTAAGAAAAAGACATTCCACATGGAAAGTATCTTTATCCGTCAAAATTCAATGGTGGTAGAAACCATGAGTGCCTGTAGGAATTAACAGTCTGTTATTTTTTCAATACTGTTTTTTGTAAAAAAAATCAAGAAGATGTAATAAAGATAGTAATTTTATTTCCCGTGTGAGTACTGTTACAAGTGGGCAATCATCTCCCATTGATGAAGAACATCAGGGTTACAAGCTTGCATATGAAAAGTACAGAAACTAATGATTTGAATTATTGAATAACTGATGTGCTTCAAAAATACTATAACCTTGTATATATATTATAAGTGTGTGTGTAAACCAATAAAACCTGTAGGGCACTATTGTTACGATAATTATATATTAATGAATGAATAAATAAAACAAAGATTTGCAATAAAGTATTTCTTATTCACACAACATATATTCCTATATGTTTGACATTGATTTTTCATGGACTGCATAAAATGAGTGTTTAAAGTGATGAGATATCTCAGCAAGTATTCGATCGTGTCTTTCTTTGCCTCTGAAATAATCATCAGAGGCAAATCATCATAAACAAATGACAATGAATGACAAACTTGGTCTATGAGGCACTTCTTTTTTGGGTTTCTCAATGCGACAATGAGCCTCAATAATGGCCCTTACTTTTTATATTTAATTTTCTTATTGATATATTCAGTTATCTTATTTCTTGATTCTCTTGTAAAGTAATTTTTTTCTTCATGTAATTTTTCATTCTTTTTACCCAAGAGGTGTCCATATTTTACAGACACACTGTCATGTAGTTCTAAAAATGTTTGTATTTATGGAATTAAATAAACGTATTATTATTGGTCATTCTTTAAAAATCTATTTTGTTAAAGTTATTTTTTTTTTTTTTAATTTATTTCCTAACCTGGATCGAGTCCATTGGTCGAATACTTGAAATACTTAACATTTATATTATAACAAAATTTTACAATTACTATATGTATCTTAAAACAATACATTTATATTTAACTTAGCTTAGGGTACTAAAATCGTTCAAACAATAATAAATCGAGTAAATTAAATTTAGAATTACATCTATTACAAATAGGTATTTTACATATTTCTTAAATTTTGCCTACGGTGTTTGTAATAAACTTAAAAATTGGGTAAAACAGTCTTGGATCTGAAAGAATATCTTCAATGTGGCGGGGAACACTGCTACTATTGTTTAGGTTGTTAATGTTAATGTCACATTTTGCATCTTGAAGTTCACATATTAAAAGAAGCCGTTGAATATTGAATTTTGAACACGAAAAAACTAAGTGGTTTATATCAGCTACAGGTGCTTCGCAATGGTTACAATTTTCTGTTGCAACTATTTTCAGTCTAAATAGATGGGATGGTATCAGACAATGACCGAACCTAAGTCTATTAATACAGGTAACAAATTTTCTTGAATCAATTTTTTTTGTATGATACCAGGGTCTTTGGGGTAAAGTTTTCTGTATGGAGGCATACCATTTCCCTTTATTTTTCGTTGTTTCTTGCCAGTAGTCATTCCATAACTTTTTAATACTAGATTTAACTAAAGACTGATAATCTGTATATGGTATAGGAAAGCTAGTATGGTCACTTGTCTCTTGTGCTTCACGTAGAGCTTTATCAATTATTTCATTTCCATCGATCCCACTGTGGGAGGGTACCCATAGGAACTCTACATTATAGTATTTTTGTACATCGTATAAGAGTCTTCTAATTTCATAAATAACGAAATTTAACTTAAAGTCTAGTCTTCCATTCTCTAATGCTAGCAGTACACTTTTAGAATCACTGATTATTATAACACTACTGCCTTTAGGAATCATATCTTTCAAATAATTTAATGTTTGTAAAATAGCATATGCTTCAGATGTGAACACACTCACATTTTTACTAAGTTTAAATATCTTTATGTATTTTACTTGAGGATCATAGTATCCACATCTGACTAAATCTAAATTTAAAGGATCTTTTGATCCGTCTGTAAACATTTTGTAATAATCCTTTTTTCCTGATATGAACTCTAAATATTCACTATTATTATTTATGTTCATTATATGTACATTGACATGAATATTAATAAGAGCATTAAACTTAAGGATATACATAGGCCAAGTATTATCATTCATATACATATCTGTAAATTTATTTTTTATATTTGTAAATATTGTACACATTTCTGGTAATTTACCAGTAATTAAATGATTAGTGGAAGTTACATAATTTATGTCCTGGCTGAGTTCCTCAGGTAGCAGTAAACTATTAGTGATTAGTCTATTATTTGCAGACACTTGTTTCAGTGCAAAATTTTGAGCTAGATATAATCTTCTTAGAATTAAGGGAGGAATGCATGTTTCAGCTTCCAATGCATTTATTGGAGTGGATTTCATTGCTCCAGATATAATTCTTAATCCCATATTTTGAATCACATCTAATTTCTTTAATATTTTTGGGCTTGCATTCATATAAGCTATAGCACTATAATCGAAATGACTCCTAACAAGACTTTTGTACAAAATGGATAAAGTTTTGGGATCTGCACCCCAAAAAACTCCAGCCAGGCATCTTATTATGTTAATGCCCTTAAGCGCATTTTGTGAAATATAATTTATATGCAAATCGAACTTTAATTTATTATCAATGATAACACCTAAAAATTTATGTTTAGTGTTTTGAGGAATCAATGATTTCTTATAATAAACCTCTACTGAATCATTTGAACCCATCAATAGGACAGCACTTTTTGATGAATTAATATTAAGCTTAAGGTCATTTTCATAATAGTTTCCTAATTGTTTTAAAGCCAAATTTATTTTCTGTTGACCAATTAAATTACTTCTATTAACAATATACATTAATAAGTCATCAGCAAATTGAAGGATTTTAACTTCCTTACTTACGTGTCTATTTATTTGAGAAGTATATAAATTGTACAATATCGGTGAAAGACATGATCCCTGCATTAGGCCTTTAGAAGAGATACAAGGTACATGAAGTATGTTATTGAATTTAACAAAAACTGTTCTATTACTCAAAGAATTATAAATCCATTTTATTAATTTTCCAGGGAGCCTCAATTGATGTAGAACATTGCATAAAGAATGTAAATCAACGTTATCATAAGCACCCTGAACATCAAGGAACACACAAACTGCCTTGGACTTGGATAATAAACAGTTTTTCATGTCCGAAACAAAGGTGACAAAACTTTCGACAGCACTTCGACCTCTTCGAAACCCAAACTGGTTTTGTGGTAAAATATTGTTTGATTCTGTAAAATAGTCTAATCTTGTCTTAATCATTTGTTCAAAAAGTTTCCCTATGCATGATGTTAAAGAAATTGGTCTATATGAGTTGTGATCATTTGGCTGTTTGTCAGGTTTCAGAATTGGAATTATACATTGTGTTTTCCAAGCATCTGGTATAATTTGATGTTCCCAAAGAAGGTTGAAAATACTAAGTAAAATTGTTTTAACATTAATGTGTAAATTCTTTAACATAATGTATGGTATATTATCTAAGCCTGGAGATGTATTTTTCCTAGACTTAAGAGCTGATATAAATTCTTGAAATTGAAAAGGTTGCAATAAATATTCAGTATCCAAATTTTCATTATTAAAGTTGAACAGTGAATTTAAGTTATGTAAGGTATTATTACTGTCACCTGAGTCAGAAAATTTATTAATAAAATCAGGAATCCATTCATCATTCCTAGAGAAAGCTTTATTATCTGGAACTCTATTAAATCGTCTTATTTTATTCCATATTTGTGTGATTGGAGTATATCGGTTAAATGATTCACATAGTTTACTCCAGCCTTTATGTTTTTCTTCTTTAATTACTAGTTTCTTTTGTGCACCACATTTTTTATATGCAATATAATTATCTAATGTCATATTATTTCTATATTCTTTTAGAGCTTCCTGAAATTTTTTAACAGCAACTTGGCATCTATTATTCCACCAAGGAGCAGGAGCCCGTTTGGACTGATGTATGGATCTTTTCCTACACATTGGTATACATTCATCTTTTAAGTTATCCAACAATGAGCAAAATTTATTATATGTATCTAATGGATGATCCGAGCTAATTTTAAAACCTTCAAAAGTATCCTTAGATCTGAGCAGAAATTTGGTCCAGTCAGTTTTTTGAAAATGATACTTATCAACATTTTCACCCACTTGAAATGTTATAGGTGAAATATTTATGTCTATACATATAGGGAGATGTACACTACCTAATGTATCATCTTTCACATCCCAAAGACAATAGGGAGCAAGTTCTGGACTAACACAAGTAATATCAATAGCTGATGAATTCCTATTAGGACCTTGAATAGTAGTATGTACACCTGAATTCAATATACAGAAATTCATTTCATCTAATAAGTCATATATTTGCCTACCCCGTGCTTTGGTAACTTGACATCCAAAAGCAATGTGATGGGCATTAAAATCTCCTGCGATTATACAGGGTTTTGGTAATATATTTATAATTCTTTTTAATTTATTAATATTAAATCTGTTTTCATTTCCAGGAGGACAATAACCACATAAAATGGATACTGGGCCTCTGGCAGTATAAAGAGAAACTGCAATGCATTGTACCTCTTCATAAAATGGAATTTGAATTTGAACAAACTTTAATGTGTCTTTCAATAAAATACCTACCCCACCATAGCCATTTTTACTATTATTTTTAAGAAAATTGTAACCTGGGAAAGTCATATTAAAATTCTGTTTCTTTAACCAAGTTTCATTTAAGAGGCAAACATCAATATTATACTCCCTTACTAACTGAAGTAGCAAAGGTTTTTTATTATTTATGCTTTGAATATTATGTTGTAGAATTTTTATATTAGATGTAAATGTCTTCATCACATAGAACTTAAATTTTTAAGTAAAATTTCTTTGATATTAGTTGTAGTTTTAACAGAAGTAGAATTACCTAGTGTAACAAGTGTTTTTATAATGGAATTTAAAATTCTTTCATTACTAACTATGTCTTCTAATTTATATAGTTTAGATTGCTCTTGTTTAGGATTATTAGAAGGGACTGATGGCACATGTGTGTTCCTTAGATTACCAGAATTTGGTGTAAGAGGAGGAAAATTATTCACTGTTGCTTTAACTACATTTGCGAAACTTTTTTTATTTTTATTATTAGCAATTTTAGCCATTTTGATAGGACATGCTTTAGAGATGGCAAGATGTTCGCCACCACAATTGCTACATTTCAGGATTTCAGACAAACATTCTCTATAACCGTGTTTCCCTGAGCATTTTGAACAAACTTGTTCAAACCTACACACTTTAGCCGAATGATTGAACTTAAGGCACCGGTAACATTGCATTACCGGTGGTATGAATTCGTGGACCTTGTACCTCCAATTATCCAAATAAATGAATTGTGGGAGATGTGTTCCTGCAAATGTAACTGAAATTGTTGTTAGAGGTGATAATTCTGTACCTATTTTTTTCATGAATCTTCGGACAGCAATTATTTCTACATCCGCATTAAATTTTTCGTATAATTCCTGGTTTCCGGCTTCTGTCGGTATGTACCGAACCACACCGACCCTCTCCACAGAAGAAGCTGGGATATATGCCTTCATATCATTTGCGGCGAGACATGGATTTTGTAGAAAATCATTAGCCGCTGCTGCTTGTTTAAAAACCAACATTATTTTATTTGCATTGATTCTCCTCCTTTCATGAATGCCTTTTACATTTTTAAAAACTTTTGATAACTGTAATGGATTTTTATTTCCTATTTTACCCTCCCTGCTTGCACTTTCTATGTAAACCGGGAATTCATCACATATGCTATTATCTGGGTAAGATCTTTTATAACCCGCCTTGGTGAAAGTTAGGTATTTGGCGCCAATATTACTGCCACTTTCTAAGCGCCTTTTTTTAATATAAGGACGCCGGTTTTTACCATCCCCATCTTCTCCGTCGCTTTCGCTAGTCATATTAACACTTTTAATCAATCAAAACTTATTAACTATGCCTTTAATAAAATAAAAATGAATTAATATATCGGAGAACAAACTTTCAATTTCCCGCCACCTAACACCGAAAACTTGTTAAAGTTATTCCCTTTGGGTGTCGCCAGATATAAATATAATCACACAAACTTGAATCTACTGTGTTGTATAGTGTACATAACATTAAAAACACGGTTGACTTAAATGTGACGTAACGCAAGGCGTAGCCAATCATATAGCGTTCTTGTGGCTGAAAGAGATTAATTTGAATTTTTTTTTTTTGCAAAATCTTTAAATATTTCAGTTAAAATGGAGAAAAATATGTTATCATCACAGCTTGCAGCAAAATTTTTCAATGGTGTAAAATAGTCTATTATTGTAATTGCAGACTCACAGAACAACTACATAAATAAGTTAGAATATAATGTATGACTAGAAATACATACAAAAATGACCAAAACAGAAAGTACTTTTTCATTGCAAGCATAGAAAAAATTAAAAAAAAAACAACTTATTTAAAAAATAATAGAAATTCATTAATGTTGTTTTATCTTGCTTAAAGGCATATACAATAAAACGAACGTTGGATTTCTTCCTTATAAATGAAGTTAAGCACAGAGGCGCGATAGTTGTCAAAATCAAGTTTCATTAATATGCATTGTCAGTACACCAAGTTGATAACTATTTAAAGTAAACTACTAGTAAAAATAAAAATGAAACATCGTAATAATGATTTTATTAGGAGGTTTAACTCTCTAAATTCCCAAGAAAATACTGAAGAAATTATATGGACGTGTAGTTCTAGTGATAATGAGAATGACGGTGAAATAAATAGTATCTTAAAAAGAAAACATCCGAAAGCAAAGAAAAGGAAAGTAAACAAAAAGTTATTAATTAATAATATCTGTAATTTAGATGTCACCATATTAGATTCCCAAGAAACTAGGGAAAATATTGAAACCTCACCCATTCTTAAACCAAGATTGTCTAAAACTATATCAAACTGCGCGAGAATTAATTCATCACCTGTAACTGAAACTCAAAAATCCACATCACCTATTTTGCCTTCACGAACAGATGAATCAAGAAATATATTTGTCTCAAAATCAAAAGAAAATAGTCAAATTGTGCGTAAAAAGTTATTTAAAGAAAATAGCACAAATCATTGTAAACTTAAAAAATGTTCCATTTCACCTGTATCTTATAAAAGAAGCAGTGAACATCCTAGTTTAATTAAGAATAAATGTGAAGAAGCACAAAACTCTGAAAATCATATACCAAAGAAAACAGAACTAGTAACAAGAATTAAATCTTATTTTCAAAGAAGTTTAAGTACAGATTCTCTGTCGCAAAATTCAATCAGTGAATATTCAACACCTAAGAATAGTTCGAAAACCATTGATGAGATAGAAATTACAGATTTTACACAGAGCTCACCAGCTCAAAGGACACACGGAGGTTCCCCTATTAATACCAATATTGTGAAAAGCAAACAGATCAAGTACAAAAAGGATGGTTTGGCATTTCGATTAGATAATTTATTAAAAAAACAAAATGCCAATATATCTCTTTGGCAGCATGAACATTATTTGGCAAACAATTCAAATTTTATTTTACCAAAGCCTGCATGTACAACATTCCTAATACAAAAAATTAATTACAAATTTGGATGTTATTTAATACTGGCAATTAATGAAAAGGCTGAATCTTTCATTGTTCTAATTAATAATTTATTCGCTAATGGAAAACTAATTGAGAGTGGTATTTTAAAAGTGTATGAACCTTACAATGTGTTAGATTTAAATAATAATTGTAAATTGATTGTTAATGTATGTAAATATGTTTGTGAATCTTTTAATTGAATTTCAAATAAAAAAAAATATACAATTTTTCATTGTTTTATTATTGATAATAAATAAAGCCTTGTTCAATTTATTTTGTAAAAATATTGGTAAAACCAAACTAAGTTATACATTTTTTAAGACAGAATAACGATATATATCTATAATAATAACCTAATCAGATTTACATAATAAATTTCTCCCTAAAGTAAAAACAAATATAAATAACAGCTGGTAGTAATATCTACTAAAATACCAAACTCCATTACATTTCTACCAAATTGCAGAGGAGTGCAAAAGCTCAGCAGCTGGCAACATTGTTTCAGTTTTCTATATCTGATTTTACAGTCAATATTCTCTACAATTACAAGGTTTTGTATTTATTTTTGGACTGCGGATAGTATTAACAG
Organism: Pontia daplidice; assembly: GCA_963693355.1. Classification (NCBI taxonomy): domain Eukaryota; kingdom Metazoa; phylum Arthropoda; class Insecta; order Lepidoptera; family Pieridae; genus Pontia; species Pontia daplidice. The sequence continues at coordinate 828,968 of CAVNZL010000016.1, read as the reverse complement.
TTTTGAATAGTGACGAGTGAATACATTGTGCTTATAAACAGATAATATATGTGATCAGTGTTCAATTGTTTAGTGTATTGATTGGCGCTTCGAAAACATACCTGCGTGATTTTACAAGTGAGATAACAATTTTCGTACTTATATCCTGAAAACTAAAATTATATCGCGAACTCCAATTACTGAACATGGAATAAAAAAAAGCTTAAAGATTTAAACAAGTTGAGATTTATTGTTACATTTTTTTACGTTCAATTGATATTCTATTGATTCAAATGAAAATTAATATTATTTTCTGGTAGGAATAAGAAATCTACATTTGTCTAAGAAGAAAGATAAGAAGTCTAAATTTCGATAATTATTGTTGAAATAGGACTATTTTTTTACATTTTGGATACAGACACTACATTTTGGATACACACACTATTTTTTTACATTTTGGAACGCAGTAATCTCATAATATACTTATGGTGATGGTAGATCCGTAAATAAAAGACCTCGCGGTCGGTCTCCTCGCTGGTCAGACCCTATTTAGACCCTCTGGAAACCGCGAATGGTGGAAGTTCAAAAATACGTGTTTGAGTTAGCGAACTTTAGACTCGATTTAAGAAAAAAAAATACAGTTACCGCGTCGTATATATAAATGGCTATATCAAAAACTAACCTGAACGCGAGGCGAACGTATAAAATTTATTTTCTGTTGATTGGCTTAGCTGTGTATTTCATTTTAATAATTTCTTTTACATACGTAGGTACGAAGGTTCCGTAATAATTGTTTGTATTTGAACCTGTTTACCGTTTCCCCTTTATGATAAGGATTAATAAAAAACACGAAAATGTCGAATTTTGGAGGCTGCTTAAAAAGTATTCATAAACATCACGCGATTTCACAGTAATCCGACTCTATTTTAAAAATGTAATCATTTTTAAGCCGACCAATTAAATCCCGCCAACGCATATAATGCATTTGAGATAATATTTTCAATTAATATTGTCTTTTATTATAACTATTACTCATTTAAAGAAAAACACTTTATTAACGGATTTAAGTTATGTATTTTTATTCTTTAAACATTTTCAACTGCCCATATTAGCTTCAAAACTAAAGTTGCTCTCCATATTTAGTACTTATACAACTTTTAACTGAAAAATCATCAAAATGATACCACCTAATGACATAATGCCAATCGTCGACAATCTCGTCATCTACATTACAATTATTGTAATAAAACAACACACACAAAAACACTATTCTATTATTCTATGTCGTGTTTTATATCATATTAAATAATAGCCGTAATTTTAATAACTGCTTTAAATCTAATATATAAAATTCTCGTTTCACGGGGTTCCAACTTGAACTCCTCCGAAACGGCTTGCCCCATTCTCATGAAACTTGCCGGATATTAGTATAACAAGTTAAAAGAATGACATAAAACCTATAAATATCGTATCTTGGGATGTAGGTCGACCTTCCTGTAACCACGGTTAACAACTTCGTTGGGCACATTTTCCAAGAACTAATCCTGTTCTAAATCCATCATTCAAAGGTAAATAAACACATCTCTATGTATATTTGTTATTAATCAAAGTCTATGAATAATTACTGTTCATCGTGTTATTTATTGCATCCAGGTTCTTGATTTTATAGTTATACTAGCGACCCGCCCCGGCTTCGCACGGGTGCAATGCTGATACTAAATACACTGCAGAAAAATAAACGCGTCCGATCGCTGCTAAATTCAAAGTGCTTTAGGGAAAACCGAAAATATTAACTTAAATCATACGGTGTAAAGGGCTATATAGATCTATATTAAATGAACAATGTATTCGAGGTATTTAATTGGTTAAGGATTAATGCTGTATTGGTTAGAATCGCTTCGAAAAGTAGCCATTATTTGTCGTCAAAAGTAAATGACAAAAAAAAGTTATTGTGGGTTATTCATAAGAGATAGACATATACCATCACGGACTTTCTGTAGACCTTTTCAATGTGTACAATAGTTAGTACATTATTTTGATAAAACTCGTAGGGTTCAGCCTGCGTTTGCAATGTAAGCTGAAAAAATGTAATTATTTACGACATCACGTTAGAAACCTCAAAATACAACAGTACTTCTCTACTATTTAATAGATGTTATTATACATATAAACCTTCCTCGTGAATCACTCTATCTATTAAAAAAACCGAATCAAAATCCGTTGCGTAGTTTCAAAGATTTAAGCTCACAAAGGGACAGAGAAAGCGACTTTGTTTTATACTATGTAGTGATTATATTAAAATGTTGGAATAAAACAGATTTTTACGTACGATACTTTTTAATATACGTTTACCCTAATTTTAGCTAAAATGCGTTTAGTTTGTTTTTATTATGCTTTTTAATATTTGTTATACATCAACTACGGTATATGTTACAAAAGGATGGATTAATAATGGAAAGGATGGAATCGTGAAACACCAGATTATATCACTATTTCCGGTGGTTTGGGAATAAAAAGTATATATTGGTGGCGATTCTGATGTAGACATCTAAAACTAAAAATCTCAAAATTTAGGTTTAGACTTGTCAAACGTGTATACCTATTCTACATATTTCTACATTGACAATTTAAACCTTATTAGGTGGGGGTAGTAGTGTATAAAAAGGGAGGGTTTGGTTGGCAGTGATCACTCATCGAACGCTGTTCGTAGAGGCAACATCCTGATGATGCTCCGGTGTCGGAGCGAAACGTGCTTTGAGTGGTTGTGGGGTTTACGCGGAGTATTGCTTGTATATTGGTCTATTGGGATTTTATAAAAAAAAAAACATTTAAAATTATAAAATTAATATCTATTTGCATAGGAAAAATATTTTATTATTGACAGAAGAAATTGTTATATTATGTACAACATAAAGCATAAATAAAAATAACACATAAAGAGTTTTATATACACATATTAACAATATTATATTTTTATTATAGTTATTTATTTTCGATAAAACATCTATTATATTATATAAGATTATGCAGTGAGGCAATGAAACACAGTTTTTAAATTTATTTTAGTAAATAACTTTCCTTTTATTATAAGTTTTATTACTAACCTAGTGATCAATGATGATAGACTGCCTAGACAGGTCTATAGGCGAGTTTGGAGGGTAAGGGTCTGAAAATTTTAGATCAGATTCAGAATGTTCTTTAAAAAGGGCAGGTCAAAAGCACCCATAACCAACGAGAATGTATGATGCATTTAATGAGGGTGGAAGAAGCGAGAGAGGTATGCAAGGTTCGTAGCAACTGGAGGTCTGTGGTCTCTGCCTACCCCAATGGGAGACAGGCGTGACATATTTTAAAAATTTAAAGTTTTATTTGATGGGAAAAGTACAGGGCAGGAGACGGCCTGGCAGGAGGAAGTGGTGGTTGTGGAGTATAAGGGAGTGGATCGGAATTACATCCGCCGAGGAGCTCTTCCGTTTAGCGCAAGATTCCGGACTATTTAAATTGTTTACAGCCAACCTTTAGTCATAAAGTGGCACCACAAGATAGTTTTATTTAGTTCCTAAACTAAATATTTTCGGTATTTTAAATGAAGTGTCAAATTGTATTTTTTTAATTTAAATTTTTTTTAAATTTTTAAATTTTTTATTTTTTTAATTTTTTATTTAGAATTATAGTCATTCTACTAACAAAGTGTTATGAAAAATAATATTTTCAATACTGTAAATTGTTTGAGGGGAATTAAAATAATAATTAGTATTTTTATTATATATTCTTCAGTCGAAACTTTGTTTTTGTCGTCTTGAGTGGCTCGAGGCTCGGTGGTAACAAGTTAGCACCTAGAAGATAGTGCTAGGTTTAACTTCGATCAGGAATGACAGACGTTTTATTCAATAATATAATAGTCTTATATATAAAAGTCTCGTGTCACAGTTTTCGTTCCCATACTCCTCCGAAATGGCTTGACCGATTCTCATGAAACTTTGTGAGCGTATTGAGTAGGTCTGAGAATCGGCCAACATCCATTTTTCATCCTCCTAAATGTTAAGGGTAGTCCACCCCTAAATTTTTTTATTTATTTTTTAGACAAAATTTTTAGTTTCTATTTTTTTTTGATACAACATACAAAAATACATACAATCCTAAATTTTCACCCTTTTTCGATCAACCCCTACTTTTTATTTATTAATTGAAAATTGAAATCACATGTATGGCAAAACAACGGTTGCTGGGTCAGCTAGTATATAATAATAATAGCAAGCCATAAAGAATACGTGGTGATTGCACATATTTTTTTTTACAGAAAATGGATACTATTTATCAAAATTGGCGAGGATGTGCGACGCTAGTTTTCGTTTCCATTTTATCGATAGGTATGTATCGCATTTTTTTTTTATAAAACAGGGGGCAAACGAGCAGGAGGCTCATCTGATGTTAAGCGACACCGTCGCCCATGGACACTCGCGAAGCCAGAGGGCTCACCAGTGCGTTGCCGGCCTCTAAGATGCTTATACGCTCTTTTGTTGAAGGTCCCTAAGTCGTAATAATATTTATAAAATAACATCATCATTCCCTAATGGATCCTAAGATATTTTATTTATTTATCATCTAACTACTATTATAAGAGAAAGTTATCCTAATCCAATAGTTAGTTGCTTATAACTATTAACGCGACTCTTGTGAATTCACTGGCATATTCATGTCTATCCATCAATCTTCGTAAACTATATGGGCATACATTTTTAACCGATAAAAATATATATAAATAGCAAATATTATTAATTTATTTATAACTTTATATAGCACATATCAATGAAGAAAAGATAACAATATAACAACTTAAAAACAAGTACTGTAGAACGCCGATTATCCGAATTAATTGGGACCGGGGTCAATTCGGATAATCGAAAATTCGGATAATCGGCCATAGACTGGTAATAAAGAAAAACGGACTGTCACACATAGAATAAACTTTATTAAGAGAGAGCATCAGCGCCGCGGCAGATAATATATATTTACGAAAAGTATAAAAAACAAAACAAAAATTACATTTCTCACTTCCTACAGTACTTGGTTTGAATTTTTCATATTACGCTTAATACCGATTCGGATAATTGGCGATTCGGTTAATCGGCGTTCTACTGTATATAAATAAGAGGCGGCCTTATCGCTAACAAGCGATCTCTTCCGGGCAGCCTGAAATATACATGAAATATTATTATTAAAAATTTATTAAATACGGCAAAAGGTTCTATTTAGTCGCCTTTAGTAGTCTTATTTAGTGCTGTTGAATCACCTTAGGGGTTTATGTTACTAATTATGTATCTTTTACCCTTATCAAATTTGTGCTAAAATCGATTGAGCAGTATGATTTTTTATTAATGGTCTGATTTATTTATATTATCTCATTCTTGGTCACTTATCTAACTTGTTCTTCACTATCGTCTATAGCATTGTTTTTCAACCTGTGGGTCGCGACCCCCCAGGGGGTCTGTCAGCTTAAGCCGGAGGGGGTCGCCAGAGGTCGAAAAAAATTTTAGTAAAAGAACCAATAAAGACAATATTGCTAATAGTAATAATGTAACATACATATACATACATCATAAAAAACCGAAGGGTCAAAGGGGGTCGCGAAATATGTTTTTATTCTAGGGGGGTCGCATCACGAAAAAGGTTGAAAAACACTGGTCTATAGCCTATAGTCTTCAATTATTTTGATTCTAACATTAAAGCATTTGCATATATTATTGTTTGCTTTAAATCTTTAAATTTCAGCGCACGCAATCGACTGCTTCAAATGCGTATCCATGAATGGAAAGTTTCCAGCATGTGACGACCCATTCCACAACAACCATTCCCTGCAAATGCTGGAGTCGCCGTGCATGGGGGGAAGAAAGGGGAGGGATGGGCTCTTCCCAGCCACTTCTTGCATAAAAATTGCTGGTGTTTTTGGTAAGAGTCATGTCTATAGTTACGAATGATACAAAACATGCAACGCAAACAATGATTGTTGACAATTGGTCGGATTTGAAGTTAAATAATAATTTGAATGGAGTGCTGCCGCAGCATAAAACCTCCTTTCTATTAGGCAAGAATGAAGCCGTTAAGGCGATCATTTAATCTTGACAATTTACTTACTACGAAAAAACTTGTTTTTATTACAAATGTGTGAATTCATTTGTTCCGCCAACACTTTACCAAACAAATTTGTGTGTTTATTTTTTGACCGTGATCTGAGTATATTTAAAAGCTGTATTTTCAGCTGCTGCTCGGAAAAAAAAACTAAAACTATTTTTTTTTAAATATAAATAACTAATTTCTAATACAAACTATTAGCCTGATGCTAAATTTGTGAAACAATATTCTATATAAAACAGGTTTTCGTTCTCACGGCGCAAAAAGTCATGTCAAGTATTCATTTTAGGGCTATATTTAACAGCGTTGGTGTATCGCTAAATATTTACGTGTATAAAATCCTAATTACTTTGCGGAAGACCATAGAACAAAACCCCAATAGACCAATATGTAAGCAACGCGACGTACGTTTCGCGCCGACACCGATCTTCGAACATGAACATGACTTTCTTTTTGTTAAACCGTCCTTTTAACTTCTATATTTACATATTTCAGGTTGCCTGAACGAGATCGCTTGTTAGCGATAGGGCCTCTTATTTATATACTTGTTTTTCATTGTTACATTATCATTTTTCTCCTTTTATATGTGGTATATATTAATAAAGTTATAAATAAATAAACATGAGTCAATCAGAGAGCTATGCTTGGGGTTTCTCTGATGGATCGTATCAGAAATGAGGTTATCCGTCAGAGGACTAAGGTTACCGACATAGCTGTCAAAATATGCAAGCTGAAGTGGCAGTGGGCTGGTCATATCTGCCGAAGAACCGATAACCGTTGGGGTAGACGAGTTCTCGAGTGGAGACCACGAACAGGCAGACGCAGCGTGGGACGCCCTCCTGCCCGCTGGACCGACGACCTTAGGAAGGTAGCCGGTGGTGGCTGGATGAGGAAGGCCGAGGACCGAGTGTTGTGGCGTTCCTTGGGAGAGGCCTATGTCCAGCAGTGGACGAATATAGGCTGATGATGATGATGATGAATCATCGAGCGCTGTTCTTGAGGCAACTTCCCGAGGATGCTCCGGTGTCGGGGCGAAACGTACGTCAGTGGTTGTGGATTTTGTCGCGGAGTATTGATTATATCAATATGTAACTTACGGATGACCTTAGATATTGATATATTAGGGTTTTTTTATTGCTAGTAGGCCTACCTCCCCGGCGACTCACGCCCCGGGACCGAGGAAGCTAAGCTCGAAATAAGTTTATTCAGTACACGTTTTTTATAAAATACAAAATTAGAATTGAACATAAGTGAGGTGGTTGAGGGTCAGTTTTGCTATTTGGTACATGCTCTTTCCCTCATCCACCTGCGTAGAGTCCGCGTCTTACAAACTAGGTTATTTATTCATTATAAACTAATAATAGGAAAGAAAATAGACAAAATTTAAAGCCACGAATAATTAAAGTTTTAATTACGAAGTAGCTAGTAGATCTATTAGGGTTTTGTTCTATGGTCTTCCGCAAGTTACGCCTGATTCTATTAATTTACTTGTATCTTGTGTGGCAATTATTTCAGACGACACAGGTGAATCCATCACCGTACGCGGTTGCGGCTTGGACTCCGGCACGGCCACCACAGACACGGAGATAATAAGAATGTCGCATTGTGGCCGTTTTTATTATAACGACAGGTAGGTCAAGAATATTGTCTTTTATTAACATAACTGTTACTCATTTAAAGAAAAACACTTTGTTAACGGATTTAAGTTATGTATTTTTGCAAAATTTAAATATATTTACATTATTTTCAATTTTTCCGACGTTTCGCGTGCTTCGACTAAAACCGGAAGGATTTTTACAGTGGCTCACTGTGTCCTCCATTTTCCCGGATTGTTTTTCATGAGATTTTAACCACCTCTCTGCAGCTGTGACACTTATTTTGACAATTAACACCTTTTGTCTTCAGTCTACCGTGACGCACGCCGCAAAGCACGCGAAACGTCGGAAAAATTGAAAATATATTTAAATTTCGCAAAATGCATAACTTGAATCCGAGAATAAAGTGTTTTTCTTTCAATAGGTAAGTCAATTTTATTAGCTCGCTCGGTCATGTAAGCTGTAGTTTCTAATAATTTTTTTCCGCTCTGTTCTCCAGTCAAATAAGACTTTGAAGGTTACAAAAATTCACATAGAGCTAAAAATTGGTGTTAATGTTCAGAATACTATTAGAAATACATTGTGAAAACTTCCCATCAATTTCCAATTGTTTTCATAAGTATTGCCATTTCCGTGATTGAAAGAATTGAAAAAAATATTTGTTGTGGGATGTATAGATAATTAAAGTTCCAAGACTCACCAAATAACAGTTAATTAAATAAAAGATATATACACAAAAGTGTTTCAAACAAATCAGAAGGTGTAAAATGAAAATTAAATAATTATGTCGACATGAGCAAAAACTACGTTTTTCTTCATCTATTGAGCGTGTCATGGCAACCAACTGTTGCCATGACACGCTGTCAACCCCCCCCCCCTTTTATGAGGTAGTGTGCTTTTGCGTTGTTTCCCCGGTAGGTCTATTCCGCGATCTATTGTGATCCTATGTATTTTAAGGACTAATTTTTAATAGTTAATAAATTTTGATTGATTGAACTATCTAGGTGATTGCAGATCTTAGGGACAGCCAAAAATGCCATGTTTGTAAGAATGAAGACTTTTCTTAATATATTAATAGTATATTCGATTTTTGTATGTTGAATTGGTTGTAAGGGCATTTTTGATATTTATAGCATATAAGTTGAACCCGCTAGTCTTTTGGTGCGAAATCCATTACGCCCGTTTGCGTTGCTCGCGGATGAAATGGGGGGTGAAGCCAAATGCAACAACAATGCAATCGAATTGAAACTGTGTTGCGTGTGAAAATGTGAAAATCTTTGGAAAATAAAACGCAATTTCCAGATACGTCCACGGCTGCCTTCAAAGCTGTAACGACGCAGACGCATGCAACGCGGCGTATGATCTCGTATCGTCGTTCACGATCGTATTCTCAGCATTAGTTCTCGTGTTTAAGAGCTAACAAATATAAACTTCGTGGAATTTAAGATCTTTTACAGGATATACATTAAGAATATGAGTCCACAGTAGACAGTGTTGTAGTCAAATATTGTAGGATATATCTAATGTTGTTTTTTTATGTCCTTGCTGGTCCCGGTAAGTAACCAACCGTATAGTTTCTAATTAATTGATGTATTGATTTGCTAAATCCCAATAGACCAATATACAAGCAAAAAACCCACAACCAGTCGACGCACGTTTCGCTCCGACACCGGAGCATCATCAGGATATTGCCTCTACGAACAGCGAGTCCCTGTTCGTAGAGGCTGAGAGCTGATCCAGTGGTTGTGGGTTTCTCGCGGAGTATTGCTTGTATATTGGTCTATTGGGGTTTTGTACTATGGACTTCCGCAAAGCAACGCCTGATTCTATTAATTCTATTGATTTACGTCTTTTTAACTAACTTTGAGTATCAATTCTAATATAATAGATGTAATAAAAATAAGGAATATTAATATATAGAAACGGTGAACAATTTGATTTTCTAAAACATTGGTTTTGTTTGGGTGTTAATCCAGCAATGCACGAATTTGATTATATTCCATGTTTAATGGAAATACTTTGCAAGTATTAAAATTTGATTCATTATGGCGGAATAACGATTGCTTTTCAGCTAACCACGGTTAATTTATTTGTGTGGTCGCGTGAATAAAAAACAATATTATTATAATTTATAGAAATTCAATTGTTTTTTTTGGTTGTAACTTTGACAAGTGCGACAACTGACGTAAATGAAGATGGCAATTATATTTTCAGAGATGACACTTGACCATATTTGACATTTCATTTGACTTTGACGTGCATTTGAATTCTGAATCTGGTATTTGCATTTAAACATTGTTTTTAGTAATTTAGTATATTTCCAATTTGCAATATTCAGATCACTGTATTACTGTATTACATAGATTTGGTGCTTTGATTATATATAAATATTTATATAATTTATCGAGATATGTATATATATGAATATACTCATAAACCAGTTAGAATATTATGTTTATAAAGAGTTATTTTTAAATATTTAAATGTTTTGCATTTGATGGAATTTATGTTGTCGCTACGACGATAGAATAGTCTTACGATAATACCAGAGCTATATCATTGAAGATAGTGGGTCGCGTCTTCGGTATGAAATACCACGAATGGTGAAGCCCATGCTACCTCCAGGAGAGGTGGAAAACTAGCAGAAATGATCTCGTCTAATCACTGATCAAATAATATCTTATACATCAATAGTTTGTGTCATAAAGTATTTGTTTACGAATCTGTGTTTGAGAGCAAAGTAAATGGTGGCGATTCTGATGTACACACTCTAAACTAAAAAATTCTAAATTTTGTTTTAGACCTGTCAAACAGTTTTAGAGAGCGTAACCTATTCTGTGCATCTCTAAATTGATAGCAATAAAGTTTAAATTGTCAATGTAGAAACATATAGAATAGGTTACACACGTTCGACAGGTCTAAACATGAGAATCGCCACCAGAGCGATAATGCTCTATTGTAAGTTTTATAAATATCATATGTTTAATTCTATTTTGTGTATATATTATTCTTATCTGTTATGTAAATTTGGATTGACAAGGCGAAATCATCGTGGACCTACTACGGCTCTGACAAATCCCACGATTCGTCACAATATATGGTAACTAAGGGTAGTTTTCCAAATACAGAGCATAACGCGACTCTGACGCACAATGCCATATTATGCTGAAGCTTAATTGGAAAGTGAATTAGCAGAGTTCGCCAAGTTCAGTGTTGAAAAAAATAATCATAGAGTTAGTAAACAATAATAGTTGGTTGAAAATTTACGTTTATTTAAAGTAATTTGGATTTTGATTATTTCGTTAACATTTTTTTTACGTTTTGAGAATTTTTTTTAAATAAGTTCTCAGAAAATTATATACTATAACTTAGATTATTTCCAAAATCTACGACGAAACGAAAGCCTTACAAATTTTTCAACAAATAATATTACTAACGATAACATATGAACAGAATTTCGAGCAATGCCAACTTAAATAAACACTTGTCAATTGTCTGTCACTGAGTTGGTATCGAGCAGTACTTTTGAAAGTGCTCGATTGTGCGAAGCGTTGCTGTAGTTGAAACATTCAACGTTGAGTATCATGCCACATAATGTAATTTGAAAACTACCATTATTTCAATTATAGAAATGCTTATACACATATAAATGTGATTTTAAGACAAAGTTGATCAAACTTTAAATGCTTATAAATGTAGATATTCATTGGCCTATGTGATCTTTGTCAAACTTTTTGTTTGTCTATTACGTGCAATACCGCCGCCATGTTTGTCTGGTACTCGTTATGTATGTTCTATAACTTCTGGTCCAGTCTATGATGCTATGAATTTGACGGCTGATTGTATCAGCGCGTTTCTCAAATATTTTAACCTAAGTCTTAGCTGAACTCCAAGAACTCCGCAGCGGTATCCAGAAGTCTGGATCCCACCTGGTCTTCTCTTGCTCTTCAGGAGTTTATTTCGTCAAAGTTCATTAAGCGACAGATTTTCTTCTCTTGATACGCATTTAATAAATTTATGACAGGACGATTATTGTTGTCGATATTTTACGATAGCAAATATCTTTGTTTTTGATTTATTTGTCAGTTGCAATGTTTACGTATCAACACTTAGTAAGGTAGCTCTGATGTACTCAATATACAATTTGGAGACAGCCGAAACAGCAATGTCATAGTAATATTATTCTTTATTTGTTGTGTACTAAGATAAGGGTTGCCATCCGTCCCGGTTTCCCCGGATTTGTCCTAGTTTAAAGGGCATCCGAGGAGTGTCCTGGGAAGGAAACCGTAGGATTTGTAGACCGAAGAATTTGTTTTATTTCAAGAATTTAAGCTGTTATATAAACAATTTGTCACAAATTGTAATATGATACTGTTTTGTTAAAATAATGAATGAATAAAAAAGGTATGACATTTCCAACTGTTTTTTATTAAATTGAATATGTTTAAAAGATCTTGTTGATATGTCCGGCATTCGGACTCTAAAATCCGGGGTTTTCACGCGTCTTGGCCTGTTTTCCAAATTTTAGGGATGGCAACCCTTTAGATCAATATAGTTGCACATAATATTGCCTTTTATTAACATTTGTATTACTCATTTAAAGAAAAACACTTTGTTAACGGATTAAGTTATGTATTTTACAAAATTTAAGTATATTACATTATTTTTAAAATTTTCCGACGTTTCGCGTTCTTTACAGCGTGCGTCTACCGTCTACCGAGACCTCGCACTCTTTATTACTTAAATTTTGCAAAAATACATAACTTAATCCGTTCACATAGTGTTTTTCTTTAAATCAATATAGTTTTCAGTGAGTCTGTTGGTTTTGTGTCAAGCGAAAGTATATATACATACTAGTCAATAACTTTATTTTTATACAATTTCACGTCATAAGATTATTTTACTTAATGTATGTATCAAGTTTATTGGGTGCATCGCTGCACAAAATATGGTAGTTAATAAGGCGTGGATATATTAACTATTTGGAGCTTTGCTCATAGATTTGCGTATGTCAGCATGCTGGGTGTGGTCCTGTTATATATTCTTATATATACTAAATCTAATATATAAAATTCTTGTGTCCCGGGGTTCGAACTCGAACTCCGAAACGGCTTGACCCATTCTCATGAAACTTTGTGAGCGTATTGAGTATGTCTGAGAATCGGCCAACATCTATTCATCCCCCTAAATGTTAAGGGTAGTCCACCCCTAAATTTGTGCCCAAACAAATTCATACAAAATTGTATCTGTTATTATTCATCTTAGAAGTATATCCGCGCCTTAAAACGCACAAACAAAAACATGTACTTAATAATTTATTTAATATTTGTACACGATAATATAAAATGTATTTAAATGTAATATACACTGAAATTATTTATGTAGTTTTATTTGACATGTCCTAATAATGTAAGGTGATTACATTTTTCATTTAAAAACATTTGAACCTGAAACAAACTTGACATTTCCTCTTCAGGTTTATACGACAAAGCCTAGTTTTGACATTTGACAAATAAGTATAGAAGTATGATACTCAGGTAACCAGAGCAGGATATATTTGTGACAGGTTTGGTAAGATTGAGTGAAGCCTGCAAAGTTTTTATTTGTAAGGTTAGGTTAAGGTAGTTTTTAACTATGCTTTGGATTAGGCTGTAATTAAATAAAAAAATAACATTTGAACCTGAAACTTAAGCTTCAGAATTCCTGGTGCTGGTCTATATGAGAAAGCGTACTTAGAAATAGATTTAATTTGACTAGAAAAGGTATTAAGAATAAAATTAAAAATTGTATCATTTGTCATGACGGCTTTGTCCTTGACACAATTGAATTGTTTTAAAATCAATGTAATTTTGTATTGTTAACTGTGTTTTGTATGTCTAAATGTGTATTCCGAATTTGGCTTATATGTTTTTTTTTTTTAATTTTTAATAGATACGCTGTAAGAATACCTAAAATATAAATAAATAACATTTGTAAAATATGTATGGATAAATGATATATTATTCAATATGTAATATTATTATTAAATGATATATTGTTCAAAGACAAACCTGAAATACAAAAAGTGGACTAATTTAATTTGCTTAGAAAAAGCTTCGCTTCCGTAAAAAAAAAAAAACAGAAAAATATTTTAAGTCAAGGACGCGTGCTGCTTCGATATAACCTTAAAATTCCTTTTTAAAAAATGGTATCTAATTCCAAAAGTACATTTTCTATCTCTGCAGTTTAACTCGATAGTTTAGTATAATGTGTCGTCTCCGAGCTGCTCATCTGTCTGTTCAGCAGGATCAACCGTGAAATCAGCGTCATCGTAATCCGTGAGTGGACTTCCTGGAAAAAGGTAAAAAAAAACCCTTTGCTTTGTTGGTTAAAGTATTCTTCGCGAGAGCTGCAGAGAATCTCCACTAAGTATTGTCTTTTATTAATATAACTATTACTCATTTAAAGAAAAACACTTTGTTAACGGATTAAGTTATGTATTTTATTTACCTTTTGTCTTCAGTCTACCGTGACCACGCACGCTGTAAAGCACGCGAAACGTCGGGAAAAAATTTAAAACTGAATCCGTTAACAAAGTGTTTTTCTTTATCTCCACTAAGGTCCACCACTTCTCTAAGGTCACCAACGTTTTTCTTCGACTTTAAGAGCCTTTAAAACATTTCTAGCATTAAACCACCACAGTCAAACACTTTCAACCATAAAGTAGCCCTATGTTAAAAAAAGTGATAAAAGAAAAAATACGCATTCCTTCCGTAAATATCCCTTCCCTTCAATCAATCTGAAAGTTGATACTTACTCTCAGTGGCACTGACCGACACAGTGTCGCATTTGCATCTCCGCATCTCTTCCAAGATTCGGAGCGCGGATGGCAGCAGGTTCGCTTCCTCTTCCGGTACATCCGCTATTAATAACGGAAGATTTTATTGTCTTTTATTAACACTGTTACTCATTTAAAGAAAAACACTTTATTAACGTTTTTATGTATTTTTTGCAAAATTTAAATATATTTACATTATTTAAAAAATTTCCGACGTTTCGCGTGCGTGGTCACGGTAGAAGACAAAAGGTGTTAATTGTCAAAATAAGTGTCACAGCTGCAGAGAGGTTGTGTTATCTGTATTTATTGTCCTATCGACTATTGGTTGGTATTGATTTTGCAAAAATACATAACTTAAATCCGTTAATAAAGTGTTTTTCTTTAAACAGAAGACTATTTATTCAATTTGTGTCGCTACTAATTGAATTTCAAAAGGGTGTGGCCCCACAACGCACTAACGTAACACCTAATTCACGACTACAGCCGTTGGTCCTTCAGGCCGGACTGATTCGACTGCCGAAGATAAATCTTTTGATAATATGTACGACTGTGTTAATACCAAATTGAACTGATGTGGTGGTAACTTCAGCCTGACACTTGCAAGAGGGATCAGCCAAAGCCCTTTCTTCTTCAGCTTTCTGACGGATCTCGGAGGGTAGCTCCTTGGGGCCTGGGACAACGACAATTATTATATTAATAAAATCGTCAAGAGATAAGCACGTCTTCAGCTAAAGGTTTAATCATCTCATGGTTATCTTTCTATTGGAAAACAAACACCTAGAATAGGACACCAGGAGGACAATTTGATGATTGTGTGATAACTTAATAGGCGTAATGCCAGACACTGGTCGTAGTTGTAAATTTAAATGTATATTATATTCTATAGCACATACAGGGATCTTTGGGTTTGAAAGGTTCGCTTCTCTCCATTGCTTCACCAACAAACACCTTCATGTAATACCGATAGTCGGACTCTTTGACAGGTTTTTGAATCAAACCGGTCGCCACTGCTATGCCTAAAAACGTACAAATTTATAGTTTTATAAAAGGTAAAAATTGTTACAACTTAAAACGTATTCAATAAATTATTTTTTAGGATTTTGCAGTTTGAATAATTATTTAACAATTATTAATGGGACGGTGGAGTATAAATTGAATGAATGTTTCCATCCACCGCGACTTACACTTAATTATAGCGAATACATGTACCTACAAAGAGTAAATCTCACAACTTTTATTACATCGAATTGTAATTGCTGTCACTTGACGTAATCTGTTGTTCTCCATTTTTGTTTGACACTTTCATTTGACACAGCGGGAAAGCAATTAAAAGACTTTGTCATCTGTGAAGGCTCACTGTGACGTCACACTGGGCTCAGAGTGACGCCACTTTGTTTAAATTAATATCAGAAAGCCTCAACGGAAAGATTCTCAATATCCGCGTTATTCTGTTTCGCCATGTTGAATTTACACTGTCAATCTTTCGACAAGATACGAACATAAATTAAAACTTAAAACAGTCATTAGTTTAAATATCCAAACTAATAAATCCTATTTCGTCAGGCTAAACGCCTTGCTTCTTATTATTATTATTGTTTCAAGTAAACGGAATGAATAAATATATTTTGACAGTGACAACTTACACTCGTCAATAATCTCCCTCGATTCCAGGTCTATCTCCACCTTCTCACGTAAGCGCTGACCAACGTCACGACTGACAACTGTCACTTCGTCGCGATGTTTACGCGATCTTGTCATTACTGAAACGAAAATATTTAGCTATTATTTACATAGCGTCGCATTTGCCCGTGGCGGCATGTTTTTTTACTAAGAATCGTTACTTATATGAATATTTGCGTAAATATTGTGCTTAAACAAAATTTATTTTGATGACGCTCCTATCGTCAAGAAATCGCCAGGAACTGTATCTAGAGTTGACATCCGTCCGGGTTTCCAACTCTAAAATCTGTCTTGTCATGTTTTCCAAATTTTAGAGATGGCAACCCTAACTGCATAATGACAGCGAGCATTCTGGACACTTATATTGTCAATGGTAATCTAAAGTTCAGTTAAAACTACATACAAATCGAATGCTATATTTATGCGTCGTTGTATAGGGATCACAGATTATCCAATACAGAAATTAGTGAATTTTTTAAATTACTTACCATCGTATATTAAGTCGTTGAGCCAACAGCGAATATCGTGTGCAGGGGTATACCGTTCATCGCGAGTCTTAACTTCCCGATCTCGGCCTGTTGATTTAAATATAGCAGAATTAACCCGAATCGTACATACATTATGTCATTTACAATACAATGATATCAGAGCACATCAAAATGTTTATTCTTCAAAGGGACTGATTTACTCATTAAAAAAACGACTACAATGAAAACTTGGATATTCGCACCATTACCTCGTACCAGCTTGGGTTATCCTTTCTACTAAATAATAATTATAGACGACAATTATATGTGGTTGGCGTAAATCTCATTAGCTGATCCGATTCCGCGATTTTTTTTAAATTTAAGAAGTGAAGGTTTATCAAATTTAATTGCTTAAATCTTCTAAAAAACACTTCCACACTACCAACAGAAAGTTGAACACGATAAAATAAACGACATTTTCGACGCTACGTGGAGTGAACTCACAAGTGTTTAGAATGGATTGTTTGTTACCGATAAGGATAGAAAGTAAATGTAAATTTCTTGACTACTAAGTTTTTTGATTAAGTAGATTATAAATTAGGATATAAGTTAAAGTTAGATATAATTTAGGTCCCTGACCTGTAAGGTTGGATGTATATTTGTAAATAAATAAATAAATCGAGAAGTAATAACAAAAAAAGTAAAAGATAAAAATTTCATGTCATCATAGTATACAGAGCGAATATGGATCGCCAAAGGCACTCGCACTACCAAGAAATACAAGCTTGGAAAGAACACAAAAGCACAAAAGAACAAAAAAGAAAAATGGGAGTCAAGAAATAATATTCGTTATCATATATTAAATGTAATAACTGGATTAACTAACAGTTATGCTTTGAAATGAAAAGTCTATTACAGTACTCACTTCTTGTGTACTTCCACCTAGGATCCTTCCTAGCGCTGGTTTCCACAGGCTGCTGTTTTATAGGGCAGACCCGACAGCGGCAGATATCACCCAGTGGCTCGCCACACTGAGTACACACCTCTGTGATGCACCAACAAAAACACAATTAGGACGATCTTCAAATTATCATAAGATTTAGTTCTAAAAATGTTTTACATATTTGCGTACAATCGTAAGTGATGACGAAAGATTGTTCTGTTTAAGAAAAAATAGAAACTAAAAATTTTGTCTTAAAAATAGAAAATAAAATTTAGGGGTGGACTACCCTTAATATTTAGGGGAATGAAAAATTTCATGAGAATCGGTCAAGCCGTTTCGGAGGAGTTCAAGTTCGAACTCCGTGACACGAGAATTTTATATAATACTAGCTGATCCGGCAAACGTTGTTTTGCCATACATGTGATTTCAATTTTCAATTAATTATTCGAATGTTATTAAAAATTTGACACTGCGATGGTAGCGCATGGTCGGATCCAATGTAAAACATTCCAAAATCAACAACTACTAATATATTAAAAATTAATTAAAAAAACATTGTCCAGCGGACAAAATTGTGAATCTAAACCATTCCCAGATCCCCTTGAACACACACAAAATATTTCATCAAAATCGGTCCAGTCGTTTGAGAGAAGTTCAGTGACATACACACTCACAGAAGAATTATATATATAAAGAAGATTATATGTCACACGTGTCAAATACATACACAGTAGAGTCTGTTTATAGTGACATTGAAAGTAATTGACAACATTATCGAAGGTGTTGTAACATTATTAAAAATGGGTCATAATAAGCGACATGTCACTGTAAGGGAAGTCATTATATCCGACTTTTTTTAACAATTTTATATCAAAAATCTTCGTAGTTTAACCCAAACTAAGCTTTTTATAGCTGCAGCAACAACTACATAAACATATACAAATATAAACTATAAAACACACATGGGATCGAACCCGGGACCCTCTTTTTAGCAGACGGCATATACAATAAACAAATTATTTCACCTCTCCTATCTTCAGCCTCATCCAACCAACCGAAGATGGAGTGTCGAGCTGCATTCAATCTAGAATTCTGCACAGCAGCTATCTGCATCCGGCTGGCAGATTTATGGACCTCGGGGAGGAGGAATTGCTGGACCAAATCGGCGACCACCTCATTCTGTTCCGCAGTTGACCTGTTCCAAAAATAATATTTCAGAAGCACAATGTGGAAATTCAAGAAAACGCTCATTTTTATCTAATAAAATATAATAATAGGGGTTGATCGTAGAGGGATAAAAAATTATGTATTTGGTATGCGGTATCATAGAAAATAAGAAATTTTGCCCAAAAATGTAGGGGCATGAAAAATTTATGTTAGCCGATTCTCAGAGGTCTGTCACAATTAGATACATATGTATCTAATTTATAAAATTCTCGTGTCACGGGGTGTGAAATTCTATATACGTATTCACTATGTACTGCATATAAAATTTCATAAAAAACGGTATCGTATTCAGCAGGTACTGAATACGCATATAAAATTTCATAAAAATCGCTCGAGCCGTTTCGGAGGTGTTCAATTACGCACACCGTGACACGAGAATTTTATAAATTAAACATGTAAAACTAGCGGTTTTACAGAATATTTTGAACAAACACAATAATTTATAATTTGTAATCTTGTTAATCTGATGTTTTCAAAACATCTTTTATTCATCCTCCGCTCTTAGTGATAATAATATCGAGATGTTTTAAACGTTCAAAAAGCTCAACCAATTTTTTTTAAATTTAATAATATTCTTGGTACATAAGCTGTGTCTTTTCATACATAGAAGCGTGTGCCTTCAAACTGAGGTCCACTCTGTCAGCATCAGCCCTGGCTCTCTTCAAAGCATCCTCTTCAGCAGCCAACTCTATGCCCTGCTGCAAGATCTCTTGCAGGTAGACGTCAACTGTTTCCTGTGTAACACCGAGTATCTGAAAGGTTAAAAATCAATATAACAATGGTGTCGGTTCTGATGTATAATCTAATATATAAAATTCTCGTGTTCGAACTTGAATTCCTCCGAAACGGCTTGACCGGTTCTCATGAAACTTTGTGAGCGTATTGAGTAGGTCTCAGAATCGGCAAACATCTATTTTTCATCCCCCTAAATGTTATTATTTAGGCAAAATTTTTAGTTTCTATTTTTTTATGATAGAACATACAAAAATACATACAATCCTAAATTTTCACCCTTCTACGATTAACTCTTATTATTTATTTATTAATTGAAAATTGAAATCACATGTATGGCAAAACAATGTTTGCCGGATCAGCTAGTTTTCTAGAATAAAATTAAAATGAACTAAATTTACTTTAGTGATTTCAAAAAAGTCTAATGTTTGAACATCTATTTTTTTGATATTGTCTCATTTAAAGAAAAACACTTTTTAACGGATTGAGTTATGTATTTTTAGCAAAATTTAAATATAATTACATTATTTACGGCGGCCTAAAATTATCAAACACCTGGGATCCAATAATATCTAAATTAAAATCTCATGAAAAACAAACCGCGAAAATGGAGGACACCGTGAGCCAGTTCTGTAAAAATCCTTCCGGTTTTAGTCGATACCAACTCCGGGGCAACAAATATAGATAACACTGAACCTCTCTACAGCTGTTACACTTAATAATATAAATATATTTTATTTGAATAATGTAAAAATTTTATTTACATTATTTACCGGCAGGATTACCTCTATCGACTAAAACCGGAAGGATTTATTTTTTATTTTTTATCACACAACCTCTCTGCTGCTGTGACACTTATTTTGACAATTAACACCTTTTGTCTACAGTCTACCGTGACCACGCACGCGAAGCGTCGGAAAATTTTAAAATAATGTAAATATATTTAAATTTTGCAAAAAATATATAACTTAAATCCGTTAACAAAGTGTTTTTCTTTAAATGAGTAACAGCTATGTTAATAAAAGACAATATTAAGAGACCAACCTGTTTGAACATTTCATCATGCTCCCTTCTTCTTTGCTCTTCCTTCTGCCTTCGACCAGCCTCTGCTGCTTCTCGCATTGACTTTTCGCGTACTAGAAATTTAAAAAAAAAATTCATTTAATCAGCATCTTGATAGTGGACACCAAAACACGAGAACAACTTTTATATTACACTAGCTCATCCGGCAAACGTTGTTTTGCCATACATGTGACTTCAATTTTCAATTAATAAATAAAAAATAAGGGTTGATCGTAGAAGGGTTAAATTTTTGGATTGTATGTATTTTTGTATGTTGTATCATAAAAAATAGAAACTAAAAATTTGGTCTAAAAAATAAAAAATAAAATTTAGGGGTGGACTACCCTTAATATTTAGTGGGATGAAAAATAGATGTTGGCCGATTCTCAGACCTACTCAATACGCTCACAAAGTTTCATGAGAATCGACCAAGCCGTTTCGGAGGAGTTCAAGTTCGAACCCCGTGACACGAGAATTTTATATAATATTGTGAATCTAAACCATTCCCAGATCCTCTTGAACACACACAAAAAAATTCATCAAGATCGGTCCAGTCGTTTGAGAGAAGTTCAGTGACATACACACTCACAGAAGAATTATATATATATAAAGATATATCATTTTAATAAAACAACGTTTAAAATCTCGCTACTAACAAAAATTTCGGGGAAAATTATAAATTTTAGCCGCAAATAAAAACTCTTCTACCAACATGCAATAAGTATGAAGGCATGGTGCCTCCTCTCTTCTTTCAGCCGTCTCAACTCCTTCTCCAAGAAGTCCAAGGCCGCAGACACAGCACCACCACACAACTCTTCCACTAACGCGAGAACTGCGTCTTCCTGAAATAGCAATGGATTTTCCATTTTCGCGTTTTGTTTTATAATCGTACATTAGAAGTGTCAAAATTAATAATATCAGTTTTATATATTCAAACAAATGTTATTTATATGCACTTCTAACCCCATATACAGCATTCTCAAGTTTTAATCTCTACGTAATAAATTAGTTTTATTATTAATTTTCTCTGTGAACCGTATTATGTTTTAAAAAATTTTTTTTTCCTTTGTAATTCTTATATGTTTCGTTCCCTTTTGAATAAATAATGTGGAATACTCAAAATTATATTCTCGTCGATAATAATAATAAACTTTCTTTCAGACCAGAGAGCCATATATAAATAGGTTAATATATTAGTAACAATTCAGACTTAGGTGCTATGTTAGATATGAAAATGCCTCGTTGGAATAAAAAAGATATAACAAAAATCGATCTAGAGCGAGTCAGATTCGCAAAGGTTTTATACTTTGGGACACTTCAATACTTTTTGTCTCCTTTATTAATTATTTGTTATCTACAAAAGTACGTCACGGATACAGACAAATGGACAGCAAAGTCTCAATACTAGGGCTTGCTTTTTTACCTTTTGGGTACGGAAGCAACAAACATACGAGTGTTTAGAGAACTTCATACCTTTTCTTCAGCTTCAGTCCTCAAAGCTTCATAGTCTCTAGCTTTCGCTTCCTCCTTAGCAATTCTTGCACGGTCTTCTTTTAGTAGACCATGCGTTGTTTTTAATTCCTCCGTCAGCTCTGCTGCCCTGGTACGTCCTTCGTACATCTGTATAGGAGCATTCGGTTTTCTTTGGTTTTAAATATTCTTTAAAATCTTTCTCAATAAACCTAACTAACACTATTCTGAAAAATGAAATTACAAAATACAAAATACAAATGATTCCAAATAGAATAGGTTTTATTGAATTACTAATTATGAAGTAATTTTACCGATTTGACAGATGTATTCAACAACTCTCTTATAGCGTAAACACAATTTGACAAAAGAGAGCCTTATGTTAAAAGAATACTTTTTTAAAGTAAAATACGTCCTGTAAACAATTGTCAATATTCAGTTGACAATTGGCGCAATGGTCAACACAGAATCCCGCCTTCGAGTCCCGGTACCGTCAACATTGTGTGAGCTTATTTTTTTATTACCGTAGGGCTAACCGACGATTATTCTCATTATTATAGCGTTTGTCATACCAAATTCTGCACAGCCCGTCCTCTGATGATCTTCTGTAGCGTCAAGGCTGCTTGGTGAGCTGTCTCGTCATCATCAGGCACTTCCTCCACTTCAGGAGTGGGGGGACGTGGGGTTACAACGACTCGCCGCGGTTTCAACACGCGGAGTGGACCCGCGGTGTGAGATACAGCTCCGAGGCGGGCTTCTGAATATTTTAAAACATTTCGTATGGAAAAGTAATTTGTACAGGATTCAGAGTCAGATAGAGATCGTTGTTGAGGCGTGGAAGAAGGTTGTTGTAACTTACTCTTTAGGTCATTATGGAGGCTTTCCAGGAACTCCTCGCTCCATTTGGTCTCCCTTTCGCAAAGCTGCGTCGTGTTCCTAGGCAGGTGGTGACCGGAACATGACTTGCCCAAATTTTGGCCACACTGTTCAAGCCAGGCTGGTGGTGTCGCTACCAGCATGTGGTCTTCTAATGCTATTGGAGTAAAAAAATTAAAAAAAAAATCTTATCTTGGGGCTAACAGACCGTTTGTTATCAGTCTTGTTCAGGCTGTTGAAACCATAGACTACTCACACAATAGACCAGGATCATAGACAATTTCTGCATGCCTCCTCTTGGCCTGGTAGCCGTGTCTGGCACGAGGAGCCCGCAAATCCGAAGTGGGGTCAATGGCCGCTGCGAGGGGGGCTCCGCCACCGCGGGCCGCGCGTTTCTCTTCCACCAAACCCACGCGACCACCCATGCTGTGCAGGGCTTTGAGTTTTCGCATTTCTGCGGGAAAAATTATCAATTTACGATAAAATTGATTTATTTCGATCTTTATACAGCCACTGGTGCATAAAGATCTAAATTTGGTATATATATACAGCTTCACAAATACACTGACATTTCAGACTTATTTTTATTAAGTTCCACACTTTATATTTGCTATGATCTATGTGTGTATCCTTTTAAAATGTCCAATACAATTAGGTACAACTTATATAGAAACACTACAGATTTATTTTGGAAATATTGAAAAAGCTAAATTGATCTACGTTTGACCATTCCATAAATAGCTATTAATATTATATCAATAAAGAATTATTACTTTAAGCAAGAATATATAAAAAAGAAAGTTTTTATACGTGTGTTATTTTCCTTAAGATAAAATAAGTCTGCATAGTTTTCTAGTGCTGTTTTAAGTTACAACTATAAATGTGGCCTTTAATTCATACAATAGGAGCCTGGCGTATGATAATTCTAATAAGAGTTAAAAAAAATAACCATTAGATTTAATTTGCAGCTTTTAATATTCTCTGCACAGTTTTCATACTTTGTACTTTTTTTTTTACGAAATTTTAAAGCTTATTACACTCTCAAATGGTAAACGTATTTATATATTGTACAGAAAAATCTGAAAATTTAAAGATAACAAGACGAATTTTTTAGTTTAAAGGGCGCTCATAATATATATATTAAAAAATCCATCAAAGGCAATAATCTTATATATAAAATTCTCTTGTCACAGTTTTCGTTCCCATACTCCTCCGAAACGGCTTGACCGTTTCTCATGAAACTTTGTGAGCGTATTGAGTAGGTCTGAGAATCGGCTAACATCTATTATTCATCCCGCTAAATGTTTGGGGTAGTCCACCCCTAATTTTTATTTCTTAGACAAAATTTTTAGTTTCTATTTTACTATGATGCAGCATACAAAAATAGATACAACACTACATTATTACCCCTCTACGATCAACCCCTATTTTTTATTTATAAATTGTAAATCGAAATCACATGTATGGTAAACATTGCTGGGTCAGCTAGTAATATATAATAATTATTAATAATAATATCAACATTGTTTGAAGATATTTTGATAGATATAATGTATGTAGATTTCTCTATTACCTCGATCCCTCGTTCGACGGATATGATCAATTCTCCTCTCCATATCTGCCTTCTTGCAAGCCCACAACTTCGCCAGCTTCTTCCCAACACGCGTCGTCTGTCTCTCTCTCTTTTCACTTTGCAGCTTGTGCAAAAGAGACAACCGGATATCTTGCAGTTCGTCTATTTCCTGTTTTTATTTCACACAATATAAATGTTTGACTTTGAATATGTTTACGCGACAAAGAAAATGTAATTTTATATTATTATACTACTCTTATTAACTCTCGTCTCTTAAGAAATCACATTGATGACGTTTGAGATTCACACATTCATAAACTTTCTGTCAACAGTCAGTGCGTTTTCAATCGATGTATATAATCTAATATATAATCGAGAAAATATAATCGAAATAATGTTGTCGGTTAATGATCTTAAAAAAAGGGTCAGGTGTGAGTCGTATTCGCGCGTGAAAATTATAACAATTCTCCAAGAATAAGCTAGAAATTACGTTCCCATGGGAAGTATAAATGTTTTTAGCTATATTATTATTTAAATAAAATCGCACGCCTTTCACACCCATATAGGGTAAATGATTTTTAATGTTTGTAGTTTAAAACAGATTCATCATCTGTATAAACTTTAACACGATGTTGACACAAAGTCTTGATTTATTGCGGACCACCACTGATGTGAAATGTACTCACAGCTTCCCTAAATATCCAATCCTTGGTCTCGATATCCGTGATGATCGCGTCTTGGCGCTTCATCCACCTCGGGAACTCACCCTTTTCAACCAGCTGAGTCCATTTGCGTGCGTGACGCATTCTAAGAGTATTAACAAAGCCATACATAAAAAATATATTTCGATACAGCCAAAAGACCAATTCTTCTGTCCAAAGACAAAAACTAAAAATGTAATTATAGTATAACGAAACTGCAGAATACAGGAATCACTTTTAACCTTTACTAAACTTTTATAGATACACCTTAGTTATTACACTTATTTACAGCACACAGCAAACCGTCATAGATCTTAGCGTCTATCTTCACTCGCGTCACGCACCAGAATGAAGCTCCCCGCGCGGGCGCAGCCTGGTCCTCGACTAATCCCCACTAAACTCCCACTGACTATGGTGGGGCGTGACGTCAGCTAGGCAGCACACTGGTGTTTCTATGTTGATTTTTAAAACTTCCCACAATTTTAACTATTACTCACAAAATCATGACAATAGGTATTCCAAACACGGCTAAAAGTGATTTCTGAAAACTACCAAATTACTCGTATACTAAATGAATATATATAATATACTTATTTATAATCTCCGTAGTATGAAAGTCTGCTGGTAAATCGCCAACTCGGTACGGCTTTCCCGGACCTGGGATTACAATATCATAATAAAATACATTCTATATGGTAATAATTTTGTATTTGTATCTGTAGCTGAAAGGCTCACCCGTCTCTTTCCATCACATATTAATAGAAAAAGACGAAAGCCTCTAAGAGAGAAAACCCTATAAGGAGAATTCTAAACAAACTAATTAACACATATTTATGTAATTTGTATGTTTCGAAAATTTATTTATATCATTTAAGCAGCTACCCCATTGTAAATTGTCGAGATAGACAACTTCTGGTGTTTCTTGACACGTATCTGCCGGTCTTCCATCCGGTTGCCAAGGTATTGTCTGCGCTGACGATTCCCTGTTATAAAAAACGTATAAAAGAACGTATTAGCCACATTCACATAGAATATATTATCGTAATTAAGGGACAGTTCGATTGCTGGTACTAACAAACAAACACGCTCTGTGGCCACTAAGGTACGGCTCGCTGGCACATGGTAAAAAAATTCTATTAAATATTTGATGGTTCGCAAATGGTATTTTAGAAGACACAGAACAAACACACGGAATTAATTATGAGTGTGTTTGGTGTGGATTTGAGAGTGTGGTGGTAGTGCCCAAATTAAGCATTATTGCTGTTCTATATTGGTCTCAAACGAAATTCTTGTTAAATTAAATAAATCGACTGTGGCCCATCTTACATAGGGCAAACTAAACGAAATATGTCCAGCAGACTGAAAGAACATATTGCAGACATAGACGACACACAAAATAAGTCTGTGAACACACATTGTAGGGACCTAATCACTACATACGCTTCGACCATCCAAACTACTGGCGAAAGAAAAAAGATTCT
This sequence comes from Pontia daplidice, assembly GCA_963693355.1. NCBI lineage: Eukaryota > Metazoa > Arthropoda > Insecta > Lepidoptera > Pieridae > Pontia > Pontia daplidice. The sequence continues at coordinate 802,233 of CAVNZL010000016.1, read as the reverse complement.
TCCCAAGATTGGTACGAGAAGCAATTTTGAAATCAAAAAACACCTTCATTTCAATAGAGAAGACGGCCTAAAATCAAACACCTGGGATCCAATGATATCTAAAGTCTCATGAAAAACAATCCGGGAAAATGGAGGACACCGTGAGCCAGTTTTGTAAAAATCCTTCCGGTTTTACTCGATACCAACTCCGGGGCAATAAATACAGATAACACACAACCTCTCTGCAGCTGTGACAATTATTTTGACAATTAACACCTTTTGTCTTCAGTCTACCGTGACCACGCACGCTGTAAAGCACGCGAAACGTCGCAGAAATTTAAAATAATGTAATTATATTAAAATTTTGCAAAAATACATAACTTAAATCCGTTAAAGTGTTTTTGTTTAAATAAATAATTCGGGAAACTTCGTCGCATATTCCTCAGAGCCTGAAGACAAAGGTCTTCAACCAGTGCGTCTTGCCAGTGATGACGTATGGTGCAGAGACGTGGATACTGACGGTGGGACTGGTCCACCAATTTAAAGTCGCTCAGCGTGCTATGGAGAGAGCTATGCTTGGGGTTTCTCTGATGGATCGTATGAGAAATGAGGTTATTCGTCAGAGGACTAAGGTTACCGACATAGCTGTCAAAATATGCAAGCTGAAGTGGCAGTGGGCTGGTCATATCTGCCGAAGAACCGATAACCGAGACCACGAACAGGCAGACGCAGCGTGGGACGCCCTCCTGCCCGCTGGACCGACGACCTTAGGAAGGTAGCTGGTAGTGGCTGGATGAGGAAGGCCGAGGACCGAGTGTTGTGGCGTTCCTTGGGAGAGGCCTATGTCCAGCAGTGGACGAATGTAGGCTGATGATGATGATGATACTTTAGGAGTACTTATTTAAGTAATATCGAACATCCCTAGTCCACTGTAGGGAATAATTATCTAAAAATTGACAGATGACGCTAAAATATAATATAGATAGAGATATAAAGACAGATATAAATCATAAATATTGTGCTAGTCGCGGCACAACCATTCTAGGCTTGTGAAAAATATTTATAAGCGTTTAAATTAAATTAAAAAAAAATAAGTTGCCCGAGAAAAACAGATTATTAAAATATCTATTTCACAAATGATGATGATGATGAAATAAATCGAGGTCCAAAAAATCTTGATTATACGTCCGGGCTGCGCGAAGTATCACCTAATTTCAAGCATAAGTTGCCCTCGCACGAGGAACATGGAATAAGGCACTAAGAGTCTGGTAAGCTGGTACTTTAAAACAAGCAAGTCTCGTAATGTAACAACAATTGACGACCCGCCATTCGTACTTGATCGAAATCGGGGTAGCACACACAACATTTGAGGTAAGCCGCGTTTAACATTTGGTGAGCAAATCTATAAAAGTCGTACACACCTATACAAACTCTGCGTCCCTCTATTCTTCGGCTTGGTTGGTCCAAGGGTACAGGCAGGCGTTGATGGTTGAAAATCCGGCGTCACACTTGGTATTGCCAGTAGTTTCTTCGGTCTGCAACATATTGATAACTAGGGGTAGATTCATATAATATTGTTAATTAGTTAACAGCATGAAATCGAATTTTACAATTATTAATATTTTTTTTCTACTTTAATGTATGGCCGCGGTCTCGGTGTATATATACAAGAGAGGATTGAAGGAGTCTAAGTCCATCAATGCCTAGCTAGCAAGGCTTGTTCTTTTCTCAAATAAGGCGCGAAATTAAGCATTTTCACTTAACAGCTTACTATGTGCAAGCCAGTCCGAAACCAATGCCAACATGGCGACTTGTTATAGTAGATTGGCCCATTTTTTAATTATACGACTAATATGATTATATACAATGACACTTATGATTCAAAATTAGCATTTACCATGTCGAATGTTGAAAAATGTTTATCTATTTTTATGCATGAACCCTCACTGGAGGGTGAAGGCCTACTCCAAGTGTCTCCGTCCTTCTCTATTTTTCGAAGTTTTGAGCCATTCCTTCCCTGCCACTCCCTGAATGTTGTACATATAAAGAGAGATAAATAAGAAGATTGGCTAAACTCACACCGCGCTAAATTTGAACCTGTCCTTTCCAGTCAATTGTGGCGCCGGCACATTTCTCGCTTCGCTAACTTTCCGAAGGTACGCACCGTACGATCGGTCCACGTGCTGGGGGAGTCTGCAGTTCGGATGGTAGACTGTAACACGACATTTAAAAGTCACATCTACAATAGATAAATTTATTTTATTTTATTTATATAAGTCAAGCCTGTCTCCCATTGGGGTAGGCAGAGACCACAGACCTCCACTTGCTACGATCCTTGCATACCTCTCTCGCTTCTTCCACACTCATTAAATTCCTCATACATTTTCGTCAGTTATGGGTGCTTTTGACCTGCCCTTTTTCCAGAACGTTCTGAATCTGATCCAAAAACGTTCGGGCAGGTCTCCCAGCCCCACACTCGCCTTATATATACGATTGTCAGTCTATCCTCATTCATTCTTTCCATGTGACCAAACCATCTCAGCATGCCCTTTCGTATGCTTATCACTACATACTCTTATATAGATAAATAATCTAATTAATAAATAGAATCCAAAACCTGCATCGGTTTTGAGGGTTTTTTCGCCAACTATTGCTAATAAATTAGTTTATGAGAATTGTTTGAAAATCAACATCAAATCTATTACGAACAGTTGTAATTATAAATACATAAAACGTATATGACAGCTTTTAATATATATTTAGAGGTATATTTACAGGAATTTGAAACGAAATGTCGCTGTTACAATAGATTTATTTTTGCGTAATACATTATTTGCAACAGCCAGCACAGCGCATTAGAAACTAGAATTAGTTTTTTATAGATTTATTTATGTGTTTTATAATTTGTATAATTTGGATTTGAAGATGATGCCTTTTCGTAACCTCTAGAGTTGATGCCAATTCGAGCCCTATTTACGACATTCCCATCATTTGCCGCAACACATCCTACGATATTTTCGTGTTTCTGGATGAACGTTTTCTTTAATGTCTTTATATAAATACATAATGTATATTTTAATTTAGATTTTATATAATTTTTATATATTATTCCTATTGAAAATTGGAAATCGCACGTTTCTTTAATACATCCAGGACTACAAGCACAAATGTAACACAATTTGAAACAATAAATTGTTATTATCTGAAGTGTAGTGAAGGTGTATGTGAATAGCTACATAAAATATATAACAAATAAATGGAAATATTCAAGGAAATGTAACATACCCACTCTCATCCTAGGAAATTTGCGTAACTCTGAGAACATTGTCTTATACACGGGCTGGATGACCTGTTTATACAATTAAAACTTTAAACACGTAAAGCATTTCTGAACACTATAAAGCATTTTCATTTGTGAAAGAAAACAATTTGTGTAGACAAAAAATGTAGATATAAATGTAATTAAAATAAATAAATAAAACTTACAACTAACTCACTGATCACCTGAAAATGGATGCCACTCAGCATATGATGGGTCATAGTGACCCAACGCTGATCTTCCGTGGCCTCCAAGGCACAGAAGTGACTGTACGACTAACTTAATATTAGATTAATAACTATATATATCCTATAACAAACTCTGAAAATATGATAAGCTTTGACACAATATATTATGTACAATATTTCAAATCACTTAATTCTTATAGCGCGTCCAATACTGATAAACTTCTTTGAAATTTTTCAAAATAGTTTATTAAATTTATAATTTGTTGGAGTTAATGAAGTTTTAAGAGAACCTTTTCGTCATTTTATCTTGAGTCCCTTGTTCTTTCAAACAAACGAACATCTCCCAATTTATGTACAAATATTATTTATAGAGTTTGTTCGTACCTGCTAATCTCATGAACTATTGTTATAAATTGATTTATTATGTGATGGTACAATATCGGGGTAAAACGTTCCTTTTCGCACGTTACGATGCATGTAATAAGTATAAAATATTTTAAATGAGCTCAAACGCTTAAATCCTAAACTTAATGCGATGAAAATTGTCTTTGATAGACGACAGCTGTGCGTAGACAAACAGACGTTAAATATCTTTTTATTTTATTAAGACTAGTAATTGAAACTTTTTCACTTACAACTTGAGCTGACGCCATGGCGGCTTTGAACGCAGTCCTCGCGTAATCACGCGCTCCCGATACAATATACGCCGAGTCTGCAAAACAAAATATTCTGTCAAATTCAGATCAAAATGTTGGTCACGACATCTTTATATATATAATTCTTCTGTGAGTGTGTATGTCACTGAACTTCTCTCAAACGACTGGACCGATTTTGATGAAATTTTTTGTGTGTGTTCAAGGGGATCTGGGAATGGTTTAGATTCACAATATTATATAAAATTCTCGTGTCACGGGGTTCGAACGTGAACTCCTCCGAAACGGCTTGACCGATCTCATGAAACTTTGTGAGCGTATTGAGTAGGTCTCAGAATCGGCCAACATGTATTTTTCACATCCCTAAATGTTAAGGGTAGTCCACCCCTAAATTTTATTTTTTAAACAAAAATTTTAGTTTCTATTTTTCTTTGATACAACATACAAAAATACATACAATCCTATATTTTCACCCTTCTACGGGTCAACCCTTATTTTTTATTTATTAATTGAAAATTGAAATCACGTGTATGGCAAAACAACGTTTGCCGAATCAGCTAGTGCTTCTGTAATAATTGAATCGTTCAAACTATTATTGATAGATATCGTTTAATTTAAGTAAATTTAAAAGTTTAATAAAAAACGACAATGTGAAAAAATGTGGTCCTCCGTACTAATATAAATACTTAAGAACAATAAAAGCGAATGTTTGTAAAATGCTAATAAAAATGTTACACAGTTTCATGTCTGAAGTATATAATTCTGATATCACACAGACGAATGTCTGAAGTGAGTCTGTAGAGAATTCTATAGTGTATGTGTGTACTTGAGTGATAAAAGTAGGTAAATCTACTCACCGTATAAATAGTCATGAACCCGAATTTGTGCCACATTATATTTTCTCGGTGCTTCGAATATCGTTTCGCCGCTCATTGTTTATTGATAAAACAATTATGTCGGTTGCTAGGTAACACTGAAACTTTTTCAGGGATAACGCAGATGAATGTACTCCGTCAAATTTGTGACATATTACATTATGTGAACCGTCATTTTCCCAATTTAGTTTCGCAAGTGTAATACATATTTTCATCGATATGACCACGTTTAAGGGAAGCCTACTTCCCTATAAATAAAGTAAAAGAAAATCAAATCTATCACTATCTTATATATAATAGAATTGAAACCCTGTATGCGATATTGGTGAGGAGTATATTGGAATCAAACTCAGTGGTCTGGTCTCCTTATGAAGTAAAATATTAAGACTATTATGAAGTAAATTGTAAGACGAATTTAATCGGCGTAGGGGCATATCAATTGTCAGGGGCGAAATTGATTCCAATGGCTTACTCATGTAACGCTTCGATTATATGCTCCTGACAATTACTCCCAGACAAGGAAGTTTTCATTGATGGCAGAAGTTCGTTCTCGAAATAAAAGATCTTAATATAACCGTATACTAATACGGTATTGTAAACACAGCTGAACAGCTGACATCTTTAGTGTAAATTTCAACTTTGCAGATATGACGGTTCATCAGATATAGCGAAAACTATGATAATATTATGTTCGTTGCATGTGAACATCTTTATTTATTTTATCCGTTTCTTAGTATTAGGTGTTGTAAATGTTGATTTATTTGAGTAAGATTGCAAAAAATTAATTATTGTATTGACTATTTCCTGTCATTTGAATGAGCAATCGAGCCGCCATTTTGTTTTTACTTCACGCTGCTCCAGATAATTTTTAATTTATTCCTTTTTGTATCTTAGTAGGAAGCAGACATATCATTTCCAAGTTAAATAGCGAAATATTATTTTTTAATACGGATTCTGTGTGTAAATTCGTGCCCTAACAAGCATTACAACAAATTTGATTAAAATTAATATTTTCAAAAATTAACTGTTCAACAATTTTTCTGTATGCAGTGTGATGAAAAATGGGGGTTATTGTTTATAAATTAGTTGTTTTCCTTCGAATTTTATTTGTTTTTATTATATTACAGTTAATTATAGATAGATCAAGACAATTTTCAGATGCATAGTTTACTTAATCAAAATCTTTAATGTAAGAATGATTTTTAATGTAAGGTATAAAAATTACCGACTTTATCAAAAAATCCATTTTATACCAGAATTATTATTACTTTCATTAATTTCAGGAGCCAACATGTAATTGAAAGTAAATATTTTTTGTCTAGACCAAAAAATAAATTTTCAGTCCAATCTAATTGATAATTCAACTATCAACAAAACAAAATGATTGCTTCATCAATCTGCACATTTTACATTCTAATCAATCTTTACTTCGACTCTTTGATAACCATGTCATAAATAAAACCAGCTGTAATTATAAACTTTATTTTATATATCTCTATGATGCCTTCAACGCCGCGTCTAATTCCGACAGCGTTGCGGCGGCCTTTTTCAATTGTTCATCTTGCTGCTTCCGAGATTTCGCCAGCGAAGAGAGACTGACTTTCAAATTCGCCATTTGGGCTTCCACTTTTTTCTTTTCTTCGCTGAGGATTTTGTGGGCTTTTGATCCTGTAAAAAAAATAAACTTGCGGACTAGCAATATTCACTTATCGTCACATTATTATGATGGGTGCTAAAATGGTGATAAAAATATTATTTTTCTGTGTCTAAACGATAAAAACACTGTATCAGTTTTATCAGCGAAGGCTGAGGACTTGACTGTTCGCCTGTATGTTTACAATAAATATGTAACGGGACTGAAATACCAGAAAAGTTCCTGTGTTCCTACTCATATGAAGACATTTAACATCTGGACTAGACTAGACCAATAGTTATATAGAATTACTAGCTGACCCTGCCGTACATGTGATTTCTTTTCTTATTTTTTTAGTTCAATAAAAAAAATAGGGGTTGATCGTAGAGTGGTAAAAATTTAGGGTTGTATGCTGTATCATAGAAAAATAAAATAAAGAAATTTTGTCCTAAAAAATGTAGGGGTGAACCACCCTTAACATTTAGGGATATGATAAATAGATGTTGTCCGACTCTCAGACCTCCCCAATATGCACACAAAATTTCATGAGAATCGGGGAAGCCGTTTTGGAGGAGTTTAACCACAAACACCGCGACACGAGAATTTTCTATATTAGATTGAGGTTTTAAAATTCTCCTTTCTTTCTTAATATTTCAAAAGAACCACCTCGACAGTAATAATTGTGCCCTCCCTTAATTTATTAATTATTTAGGTTAGTGTTTGTTATTAATGTGACTGAATCCATGTTAAGAGTCCCACCTAAGAGTGGTATATAATCTCCGGCCTTTTCCTCTCGAATATCAAGGGTGAACCATTCATCCATATCTTCGGAGTCTGATGAATGAAAATCCTGTAAGAAAAAAGTTTTATAATATTTATAGTATATTTTATTAATATTATACGTAAACTAGCTGATCCGGCAAACGTTGTTTTGCCATACATGTGATTTCAATTTTCAATTACCTAATAAATAAAAAATAAGGGTTGATCGTAGAAGGGTGAAAATTTAGGATTGTATGTATTTTTGTATGTTGTATCATAAAAAAATAGAAACTAAAAATTTTTGTCTAAAAAATAAAATTTAGGGGTGGACCACCCTTAATATTTAGGGGGATGAAAAACAGATGTTGGCCGATTCTCAGACCTCCCCAATGTGCACACAAAGTTTCATGAGAATCGGTCAAGCCGTTTCGGAGGAGTATGGGAACGAAAACTGTGACACGAGAATTTTATATATATAAGATAGCAGCTGATGTCTGGGATTATACCTGCATTAAATAAAATATACATATCGCATCATATAAATCGTACATATTGTCAAGGATCTCTTAATTAACGATAATACACCGCAGTATTAATAATAAAATACTATTAATAGAATAATAAAAATAAAATGATATATTGAAAAAGATCGTGAGTGTGTTTGTTATTTAACGATTAGACCAATTTTGATGAAATTTGGTATGCAGGAAGATTACTTAGTATATAAGAAGTTTAATATATTAGAAAATTATCGATTTTACAATAATATACGTACATTGTATAATGAACCGTCCTCAGAGATGATCGTAGGGCAATCTGATAGCACCTCTTCATCCATCACCTCCGGTTTCATTAATTCTTGGAATTTCTGTTCTTTCTCCTGTTGAGATAGTTCCTGAAATTTGTAATTGAGCACTAGTTGAGCTATTTGGTGACTCCAAGCCACTAAAATTAACATTTTTAGTGCTGGGAGGATTAAATGTATTTAGTTTTAATTAGTTTATATATTAACTTTTGAATGTATCTGCCAAAACTTGGGTGTAGGTGTAATGCGTTGAGCATTTTGTACAACACAGCTGCTATATAAAGAGAACCTCTTTATTTGAAACATTTTTTATCTAAAACATAGACACATGTCAATCATTCGTTTTTAATTTTTCTGTAAAATAATGTATTAATTTTTTGTGTAAAAAGGGGCTTTTAATGTTGTTTTCTTTCAGGTCAGTTATTTTTATTTCATTATTTATTGTAAATAGTGTATATTTTATTATAAAATAAATGTATATTCTTTCAGAAAGACAAACAGTTATATACATTTATCAGATTGATCGGATAGTCAAACCGTATTGATTTGTCGAGGTTTTTAAATTTTTATTACAGCAATGTGTTACCTCCAAATCTTCGTCTAAATACTCTTCGGTGTACGTCTGTTCTTCATCTTTTATAGTCTGCGTGACGTCTCTTGAAAAAGTAGGTTTCTTAATTATACTTTGGACTTCGCGTGTTATCGTTTTCAACTGCGGCTTGCCTGTAATGGAAGACATATTCATAATAAGACGTGAACCACCTCCAAAACGAATGAACCGGTTTTGATGTTACTTGGAGATAAAATGGCATCGTTAAATGTGTTAAAAATTATCTTTTTCAAGTTGGTCGGGTATCATGATTGTCTAGAAATTGTTACTTTATAACGACACTTTAATGGTGTAATAATAATAACCTTCATTATGTACAAAGGTAGACACCGGGAAAGCCCTGCGGGTGACCAGCATGACAGCCAAAATATGCAAAACATATTACAAGACAGTATTAACATGGTTATATTTTTCAAAAATCAAATGATGCAGTTTAATTTTCATCGAAATTTTAATATTCCATGGTATTTGTGATAGATGGGATTCGGCCACCACGACCAGATTTAAATTTCAAAATTTCTATATTGGGCAGTCGAAAACTTTGCTAGTGCGTTTAAAATGTGACGTCATCGTAACCGAAGATTTAAAATGCAGCTACAAAGATTTTATTTACTCAGCGTTGGAACACTTCGTTAGCCCCTACAGTTCTTTAAAATACTACTCTGAGGTTGCCTAGAGAAAGCACTTTAAAGGCAGACAATTTATTTTAATTAATAGAATCTGGCGTTACTTTACGGAAGTCCATGGTGCAAAACCCCAATAGACCAATATACAAGCAGTACTCCGCGAAAACCCCACAACCACTCGACGCACGATTCGCTCCGACACCGAGCATCATCAGGATATTGGCTCTACGAACAGCGAGTCGCTGATCGGGTGGTTGTGGGTTTTTCGCGGAGTATTGCTTGTATATTGGTCTATTAGGGTTTTAATTTACTTTAAACTGTTGAAGCATACATCAATAATTGTTTACATTATATACATACATACGGTATCATGACCGTAATTTTTTACCTCTACTCTTGTCAACAATGACAGCCTTCTTGGTGACAGTAATGGACGGCCTGATCACCCCGGATTTGCCTGTTGTCTCCGCCGCGATTTTACTGGCTCTCTCTTTCGCCATTCCGAATATCCGCTTCATCGTCGTCACTTCTTCTGATGACTGAAATTGTAAAACAATAAATTTATTGGTTATATTTATCGACACGAAGCAAGTAATTATTATAAACTAGCTGATCCGGCAAACGTTGTTTTGCCATACATGTGATTTGAATTTTCAATTAATAAATAAAAATAAGGGTTGATCGTAGAAGGGTGAAAATTTAAGATTGTATGTATTTTTGTATGTTGTATCATAAAAAAATGGAAACTAAAAATTTTGTCTAAAAAATTAAGGGGTGGACTACCCTTAACATTAAGGGGAATGAAAAATAGATGTTGTCCCATTCTCAGTCCTCCCCAATATGCACATGAGAATTGAGAGTTTCATGAGAATCGGTCAAGCCGTTTCGGAGGACCATGGGAACGAAAACTGTGACACGAGAATTTTATATAGATTGATTTATAAACGAAATAGTTCGTTCGTTTTATTTATTTTATATACTGAATAAATATATATTTAAACTTAAACGGTTCATTGTTTTTACAGTTCATTGTAAATAAGAAAATAAGCTTTCAGATAATCCTTAAAAAGAAAAGCAAGGTGCAAAACATTGCATGACAAAATAATAATTCTATCAAATCAAGAATTTTTTTTTATCAAAGATAAAATGAAATAAACACACTTAAAATATCTATTGTATAATAAAAAAATGGCATAAACAAAAATCGTTCGGAAGAACGTTAACCAAACTCAAATCTTGTTGCAACGTTTGATATTTGACAATGCGAGTGGAGATCGACTTAATAATAATAATAATAATAATCCTTTATTGCCATAAAAATATGTTTACAATAAAATTGAGTCCCTGACTCGTGTGCTAGGTGATATACCTGTGTTACACGAGCCAGTGCCCTCTCCGGTGATATGGTAATTAGTAAATATTATTTATGGTATCAGAAAAATGCTTGAGATGCTTATGGGTCGCCTAAATATAAGGTCAGGTCTAAGTCTTAGGTCTAAAATCTGTTCGTCCAAATATTGATATTAAATATATTATTATAGAATTGATATTTTTAACAATTCACTTCATTTATAAACTGAAGCCTAATTATCATTAAAATCCATTCAATAGTTCTTCCCTGAAAGAGTAACAAACAAACATCCATCCAGACTTCCAAACTTTCGCGTTTATAATATAAATTGGACTGCATACTGATGTCACCGCTTCATCTGTATTATACAATGTGGAGTGTCCTCTCCACATTGTATATTATTAGTATATGATAATTTCAGACACCTGTCACCTTTACCTTTGTGTTTGGATACTTTAGAGTGTTTTATTTAAATAATTGTATACTCACATCATAGCTATCCCCCTCTCCGTCACTAGCCACTTCAGTCTTCACTTGTTTTATGGTGTACACGGGTGCATTTTGCTGGAAAAGTTTACAATATCACTACACATATAACATTAACATCGGAATGGGGATACAAACCGCTGTTGGACTTTGCATCAACCTTAACTATATAATAAATAATGCTCTTAAGACTGATTTAATTTTGTGATTTAGCAAATACATTTTAAATATATCAAATTTTGTCTTTTATTTACATAACTATTACTCATTTAAAGAACAACTCTTTGTTAACGGATTAAGTTACAAAGAGTAAGATTAAGTTACAAAATTTGACGTTTCAAGTACTTTACAATTTCAATTTTGTAAAAATACATAACTTAATCCATTAATACAATGTTTTTCTTTATATAAAATTTTTCTGTAACTTGACATGACCCAAGTAATAATCCTTTTTTAAAACATTGCTTAGACCAATTTAGTTTTTATGAATCTTAATGTCCACACTTTTCCCATATGAACCTGATATAGAGAATAAGGGTAATATATAGTTACATAGGTATACCTGTCTCACTTCATAGGTATCTTCTGTGTCGCTCATATCCTCGGGTTCAGCTTTAGTGGCTACTTTCTTGTTCAATATATTTTTTGCCACACGTACTTCTCTGATGTTCTCAGCTTGCTGAAAACATATTTAAAATGTATAGAGTAAATGTGATCATAAATATATATATTATAAAAAGGAATCACCTAGAATGAAAAATTTACATAGTATAGATGGCTGTTTGCGTAATTCATCATCACAACTTCTTGGATTGAATTAAATAATGAGAAACGAATTAACAGGGCTTAAGCTCTCTTAAACAGACGCACAAGAATTGTATTTTAAACTATATATAAACGATAAACACCTTAAATACATCTTCATCATCACTTGTATCACCATCACGTGTTTGTGCTTTTTGTTTCTTTGTTAACTCTTTGGTTTTCTTCTGCCCATCTTCACCAAGCATTCTCTGAAATATTGAAATACCCAAATTGATACTAAACATCCTTTATATATTAAGAGGTTCTTTTTTATTGTGATGAATAATCATTATATATAATAAAATTACATCAACCTTATATACCTTTTATTTGTTTAAGACACAGTGAATACGCAAAGATGTGAAGGCTGATGTGATGAGAAGGGCTTTGCATTGCATCGCACATCCTAATATATCGCCAATGCAAAACTTGTTACATTAGGAAATAACTGAGGCTTAGGAATATAGACATATTTTAAATTATGTAAACAACTGATATAAATACCAATAATTCATCGGTGGAATGTCCATCATCATCAGATTGCTTTATTGACTCATCTATGTCACTCTCATCTTTGACTTCATTCTTCTTTTTGCGAACAAGGAATGTTCCAAGTGCTTCTGGTATCTCAGTGTTCTGAAATTACTCAAAATCACTAATACTGCCATTTGAATACAAATCTACTAAAAATGGACTGTAATTAGGTTGAAGAGTGAAAATTCAATTTTTCTACAAACAAAAAAAACTGTTTTGAAATAATTTTGGTTACAAACACACTGATTGAGAATTTTATATGTGAGACATATAATTAAAGGACAAAAGGAGAGGATGGTTAATGAACTTACACAATGTATAAAGAATAAAAAAACTATACCCAATTAAAAAGTTTTGTTAAAAAAAACAATTGCATAATTAACATATTTTACATGGTATTATTTGGAAGTTTGTGATGTTAGATTATTATTTCAATGTGATTACTACTTAGTATTTATCAAATTTTTTATGTTTCTTTTGTGAAGATTTTACAATTATTTCATGTTTTTATTCCTATTAGTACTTGGTGTTTTTAGCAGACATACCTGACTAGTACCTTCCATACTATCTAGAGCTTGTTCAATTTCTTCAGTTTTTGTAGCACTTGTATCATGTCCCTCTATTTGAGTTTCCTCATCATGTATTGATCCATTTCCTACATCAGACTTCGTAATATTATCATTTGTTTGATCTGGCTGAAATCATGTAACAATTCAATAAAACAATTGTCACATCTTTTAAGGATTAGTGGTTGTTTATATGCGGCGGCTGTTGCTACTTATGCCACCAACAAGCTCATTTGCCCTAAAACTAAATTTAAACAAAGATATAGAAGTAGAACCTAAGATTATCTGTCTTTATCCTCTAATCTGTGAAACTTGAGGCTAAAAAATAGCTTTTTAAATTTTGTTCAGATTTTGTGAAAATTTTACACAAATAATTTAATAAGCTTCAGATGATCACTGAATCACTATAGTGATAAGCAATATAAATACCATATTATTTCCATCATCATCAGTGAGAATGCCTTCACTAAGCCATTCCTCTTGTCCTTCATCCATTTCATCATCTGTTCCTTGGGATGAAGTCTGAAATAACAAGAACGATTGTTTCCTACATAAGGTTACAAGAACTTTTTAGCTCAAGTTTTATACTTCATAAATTTGATTAAAGTGAAGGTGTCATAATCCTCCTGCTAATCAGCAATTTTTTAGCAACTTCTAAAAACGCTGAAGAAGAAGGTACACAATTTGATTCATATTTTTTCTAAGAAGATGTTGTGTTATTACATCAACCATATAAACAATACATATCATCAAGCTCAGGGCAATGAAAACCTGGCCAAAGTTTTTTGTCTGAAAAATTAAGCACAGGAATGTCAAAAGAAGCAAGGAGCTATTCCTTACTTTACTGATTTCCGTCTCATCAACTATCCAATCAAACTTGGAAGTTTTTAGTGAAATCATAAAATGAACCACCTTTTTTTTTCAGGCAGTCGGGATGTGGGTTCAGAACGAATTCTAAAAGTATATTTGTAATTTGTAAGTATATCGCAATACAATAACCAATAGCCTAACAATTAAAAATTTAGACGCTCAATTCGACTGGTGCGAAAGGAAAGTGAAGACACTTTTTATTGGATCAACAAATAGTTGACGCCGAGCCGGTATTGTGTAGTCAACAACAAATATTTCAGCGCCTACTTAATTACAAACGATGCTAGGATATTTTTAATAAAGGACTAGGTTACGTGCGATCAATAACTTACCTCGATCTTCGACATTTTTGCGGCTGGCTCTTCACTGTCCGACATACTTATAGGTTAAATATTTCCTTACAATTCAAACTCTTTTCTATATGTGTTAATAATTAATATGATTAAGTATTGTGCATATTTTGTTCACTTTTGTTACTTATTCAATGATGTTACATTCAAATTCAAAACAGTCAAGAACAAGTAGGTAGCAAATTACAATTTACAACTGTCAAAGAGCACTAAAGTTCATTAGACTTGCAAGTACTTTAGAACTCAGATGCAAATCAAGGAAGAAATAATTAGCAATCTTAGATTGTTAGATTGCTGATTTTTCCAACGAGCCAAATATAAAATTTGTCAAAATTAAATAGTATATTTGATATTTGCTATCTGATATTTTAAAACTAACTGCTAGTAGCAGTTATTTTTCAATAAAACGGTGATTTTTCATGGCAATGATTAATGAGTGTGGAAACTTTCGTATACATAAATTACTTGCTGCCAAACAACGGTTAAAATCTGTATCTTACATTCCTGCTTAGCAAAATCAATCAATCAATCAACAAATTAACAAAAGCAATCGCACTCTTATCAACGACATAGATGGATATTCGGATACTAGTAAATATGAGTAGGTACTCGATACTTTTGACTCGATACCAACTATTTATGGTATCGAATCAATTTTGCGATACTTACTCGGTATCGTAACAAAATTACTTGGTATCTAATCGAATCAGCGTCACCATTAAAAAATACAGAACGCATCATACACAAAACGTACCTATACATAATGAGAAAGCAAAAACTGATGGTGATCGCGCTCGGTTACCGAGTTACCGGTATTCGTCGCGTGGTGGCGTGAATCTCGCGCCGTGCAAACCGAATTCTTCCGAATTCACCCGATCCCGAGCGGAAAGCAGGTGAGACGCCAGCCATTTAAGTTGTCAATTGCTAAAGTGATTGTTTACGAGCAATTTTATTTATTGTAATCATTGAATTCATCGGTTTATTGTGTTCAATGTTATCATGCCACTACCAAAATCAATAATATGGACAAATTTTACCAAAAGAAACGAAAATTTTTGAGGTAACCTAAAAAAAGTACTAAAAACTATCGATATAAGTAAGTATCGATACTTTAGGAGTACTTATTTAAGTAGTATCGAAAAAAGATTTGAGTGGTATGTAGTTATAATTTGGTGGTATCGGAACATCCCTAGTCCACTGTAGGGAATAATTATCTAAAACTTGACAGATGGCGCTATTAGCTTTAAAATCAGGCTATCAACTGATTCAACGGGTTTTAGATATAAATCATAAATATTGTGCTAGTCGCGGCACAACCATTCTAGGCTTGTGAAAAATATTTATAAGCGTTTAAATTAAATTTAAAAAAATTAAGTTGCCCGAGAAAAACAGATTATTAAAATATCCATTTCTCAAATAAGCTTCAATTTGAGCATTATTTTGATAACATTCGTGGGAAGATTGTTTTATTAAATTACATGACAAATGTACATTTAAACTATTTTCACTGCTGCTTTTATTACAGATAATTTGCTATACTTTTGAGTGCAACTTGAGATGAGGGTGTTACAATCATTATGAAATGATTGCGACTCAAACAGTAGCTTTTGTTAAAATGTATAATGGCACAGTATCAATGTATAATTTATAAATAAAACACAAGTACATTTACAAAGGCCTAATTTATTTAGCACCTGGCTTTTAGTGCAACTTACGGCGAGCGAGGTCATAAGTCGCCGTTAAGAAATTTGTACATGTCAACTTTTCTAATAATCATACCACTATCTTATAATACAAAACACGTAACGTTTTTTGATATCGTTTGGCTGTTCGAAAATTTCTCCTATAATAGAAATGTTTTAAATAAAACGCATCAATGTCCGTTGAGACCTAAATTATTTATTTATATAGACAACGCTGGCTAGTGACGTCATAGGTCGCTAGGAAGTGATTTATACATGGTGCTTTGTAAAGTCTCTTTATAAATAAAACGCATGAATATCCGTAAAGGCCTATATTATTTATTTATATCGACAGCGCCGGGCGATTCAGCTAGGGCCACTAGGGCCAGTGACGTCAGTGGTTGCCGGGGGGCGTCTTGGCGGGGGAAGCGGGGGGAGGGTTGCTCCACTCGACGCCGTCGCCTTCGTATTGCGTGTTCTCGAGTCTCGTGATCAGTCGTTCGTCTTCGTCGCCGAACTCGCCCCCCATCAGTGACGGCTCGCCGACCACCATCACGTCCTGGATCAAAACCATTCTTTGTAATAAAGCCTTACAAGCGTCTACACAGACGATGGTGATATAAATTACCTGAGAGGCAAGACTGAAGTTAGGTCCGGGTGAGCGCTTCTTGGCGGGCGCGGGGGGAGCGGCGTTTGCGCCTGCGCTGCCTTTGCGCTTGCGCCGCTTGCTCGCCGGCCGCTGAGACTCTGCAATTCACATTCAGCTTTTAGTTTAACATGTGACAGATGCTCATTCATTGCATCTTTGATAAAAGACTGCTACTGGCGCCATTTATATTTCATCAACAACTATGAATGTCACCGAGCAGGATTTACAAATAATAATACCATTCACTAAACATGCTGGCTGCAACATTTAATAATGAATAATATTAAAATAGTCTATATGACTGAAATCAAGTATATTTTTTCTAATTTCATGCTTTGTTTTATTATATTTTTTTTATCTAAGTACCAGGACTACATATCATGGCAGGCATTTCAATCAAATAGACTACCATTAATTAAAGCCAACTGCTTTAACTCAATCCACACAATTGTTTGCAGGTCTTGTCATGTCTTGCAAACAATTAATTGCATGCACATGCATAAAAAATAATGTTTCAATTAATCCTATCGAGATAAGATCTTTTGAATTAACACCCAGTCAGTCATTACTTAGTTTTTGTATTAATTTTGTAACATTTATTTGCATTGACTCTCTTCAAGAATAACTTAAAAAACAGCTTGAATTCAGAGCTATGAAGTCTGAAAAATTATATTCGACTAATAATATTTTAACTCTATCAGTATAGGGATTCTAGTTAAAACGATGTTTTTTTTTCGTGAATAAATCTCGTCATAAGAAATATTGTGTAGCTGTTAAAAGATTTCAAGATTACAACTATTAAAAAAAAAAATTGTTTTTATAAACTATGTTTATATATTAAACAAAGCTTGAATCAAACAGTCCAAATTGCCAAGTTTTTGACCATCCGACTATAAAAAAAACCGAATTTAGTACGACTATTAATTCCGGTCAGTGAAATGATATTTTCAGTGGTCTTTAGACCGACATATGATATGGCAGAATCGAGTTGAGTTGAGACTGCCATTGTTTGGCTTTACATTGGCATCGTTCAAAGTTACAGAATTATAAAGAGGCTTTTTGAAGTGAAACTTCTTTGAGCATGCTCGAATAAGCGAACGCAGCGTTACGAAAAGTGTGACCGGGTGAGGCGAACGACAGTTGAGTTGACAGTTGGGAGGAAGCAGTTCGCGAGCTTTGATTGTCTTCCTCTCTTAGCTTATTTTAATTCATATATATATATTTCTGATACCATAAGCCGATAGTCTCGGTTTAAGAATCAACCACACTACTACTGATGGTTTCAATAATGAAAATACGAACGCAGAAAGCATGCAAGTAGCAGGCTCGCATAACAGACAGAGTGGTGTCGGCGGACGTACGTGGGGCCTTACCTGGCGGCGCCACCATCCGCTGCCACTTCTGGAACAGCGTGGTCTTGAGGCAGTCGCGCGGGGACAGCGCGTACGCCTTGTGCCTCGACATCAACTCTTGCATTGGCTCCAGGATCACGCACAACTGTCGAATTTACAAAACACACAATTTATTCCACACGTTTCTGGTTAATCGCGTTTCGATTACGAATAACAGGCATGGAAGCAAACCCTACGTTGTCATAAGACAAAACTTATTTAAAAAGCATCTTTGAAAAACGAGTACGAAATAAATATATTTTGAACACATTTCAACATATTGCAAATATCAAATTCGCGACGATAGATGGCGTTAATATCAAAATGTATTATTGAGCACTCGAAAGAAAAATTCGCGTTTAAGTTCTTCAGTTCTAGTGTCTGCTCGTTTAGAGCTATGACATAGGAAGCTCACCCTCAAATAGTTGAGCGTCGAGTTGGTGATGCCCTGGCGGGTGATGTTCTTGGCGAGCTGGTCCAGTGAGGCGTGGTCCGGCGGATGCACGGCCTGTCGCGGGATCAGCTCCCGGTGGGCGCGGACCGCCATGTGCCACGACTTGATCCGCATCAGGTCGTCGAACGTGAACTCGAGGATCAGGCGCCCTTCTGTACATACCTGCAGTGGGTTTGATAGTTGAGCATTATTCTCACCACTATGTCGATTGGCCCACAATAGTTGTATGAAAATCGTATCCATCGCGTTTAGCGGCCAAATTAATTACTATATAAAATCATATTAGTAGTGTTTTTTAAAAGTGGAACCTTCTACTGTGCAACATAGCGACCAAATTAACTTAAAGCTGTTTAGTGAAAAATTAAAATCTATTGTATATCCATAGCACTTTTACCACTTAATATTCATGGATCTGTTCATCACAGATTAGGCAATTAGTTAATAAATAATAATAACAGTTGCAATAGACTGTCTTTTTGTTAATGGAAATCGTACGTATAAGTGGACATTTACTATGCCGGAGTGCTCAGAAGTTGCCTGACTTAGATTATTTTTAGTCAACTACTTTATACAATGATTTTATTATAAAACAGTTTTGACACATTCAATAAGGCACAAAATATACCAGGCTAGCATAAGCTGGCAGGAGCATACCTTAGTGAACATCGGTTTCCCGTGATGCGTGACCATAGTACAATGGTCGCAGTCTAATGTGATGCTGGTATTGTGAAACGACTCCTTCGGCTGTCTCATTGTGTAATACAACTCTGACACGCCACCCTCGTATATACTCCGGAAGTATCGCGGTATAAGCGTCCTTCCAATTGCTGGAATTGATATAAATCATAATTAGATTGGACAAGTTAATATAACTCATAGCTTTGCATGTGGGATATTTAAACAAACAAGAAACCAAATTTAATTGAAATACTAATCACGTCCAATAGATGGCGTTATATTATAACAGCTGCCATCTATTGGTATACTAAAACAAATTTTTATGTTATTTAGTATTTACTGCAACCCGGGTGGGTCTGGAAGAAATAGCTATCGTAGCTATAAGACCGCCTTCTGCACACAGACCTTAAGTTCATAATAAGTGTTTTTAAAGTTTACTATAAGTTTCTTTCTATGTTTAATGTGTGCAATAAAGTATTTTTATTATTATTATTATTATACTAAAACAAAGAGTACATAAATAAACTTTCTCTAAATAAAAAGAAATTCATTAAAATCGGAGAAACTGTTTCACCCTAGGTCTTCAACATTTCCATTTCAAATTTCATCGCTTGATTTAAAAAAAAACTATCTTCTATATTAGCATTTACGTATGCCTCCGTATGTATTACTTACTGTATCGTTTAGGTCCATCTTCCAAACAGAAGGTAAGTGTGAGCGTCGCGTCGTCCTCGAAGAACTCCGTCGCGAACGCGTCCCACCATAAATTATCAGAGTCCTGAAATGCATAAGCGTTGAAGTATTATTTTTGAAACGTAATTTTGTTTAGCGCCATCTACTTCGTGAAAAGGGAAACTTGCGTTCGACACTCTACAACAGATGGCTATTTATAAAATTAGTTTACTAATATCTGAAATATTCTTCTAGATTAGTTTTTATGCACAATACACAACAAAAATAATACGATGTATCTAAAATATTTGTGTGAACAAAAGGAAAGTAATTTAAACCATTATTGATAAAAAACCTGGAGCTTATTTTAGGATTTTAATTGAAGTAAAAAACTTCATACCTGACACGGATCAGTACTTTAGTTATGAGTAAAATTATTCTTTCTCTTTCTCGAGAAACACCCCTTTCACTGGGGTTATACTCACATAGTCATATGATACAGAAAACAGTCATACATTGTATTTTAAAGACCACGAATGTTGCTTTGGTGCAGTACGAGAAACTCTAATCGCCAATTTCGTCTAACTATCGCTAATAATCATCAAATCAGCTTTACTATTAAACGTTTTTATTAAATAACTAGCATTAATGAACAAACATTATTTTGCCATAAATGTGATTTCTAGCAATAAATTTTTTATATAAATTTTGATAGCGTTTTAAACAATGTATGCTTAATTTAGGTTCATCATTTAATCTTTATATGACGTTTCTCGTTTTACCAGAGTAGTGCCATCTATTGATTACATACTCAATCCAGTCGAAAAGTATAGACATCTGTTAGAATCTTTTGGAGTTAACAAATAATTGTGACTGTCAACTAATTATAGACAAATAATTTGCTATAAAATGAAATTGCGACTATAATTAAAGAACTTTCCTATCTATCTCTTAAGTTGGACCAAACTGCTCACGGTGTGCCAATTTAATTTAAAATTGGTTAAACAGTTAAAGAGTCCATCGCGGACAAACATCGTGACAGGAGATTTATATATATTAAGATAATAAAAACAGAACAGTCATGTGAAAATCATTCTATTAAATTTACAATAGTTGACTTTTTGTTCGCGCATGATTAATATTATAAGTTAATGCAAAAATTATATCAACACAACATTAATTACCTCTGTCCTCTGCTGCAATCTTTTGTTGAGTTCATATACTCTGTAGTCTGGCTGACCGAAGTACGGCGCATGCCTCCTGGAATATTGTTCATCATAATTAGTTATTGTATTTCAGTTAAACAATTCATATTCTACGTAAAATCCCATCAAGACAGGATGTGAATATGGTACGGGCATCAAAAAACCATCAACCGGTATTTTGGCCATTGGAGCGTCAATAATGGATAAAATGTTTTGCCTTACTTAAATCTAAATGAAAATGAAATGAACAACTTATTCTTATTAAATTTCATACTATTTAAGATACAACAGCTCTACAACATGGAACTGTGATCTGTGCTAGTTAAAGCACTCGCAAACCTTAGGGGCCTTCAAGAAAAGAGCGATCTTAAAGGCCGGCAACGCACTTGTGAGGCCTCTGGCATTAGCGAAAACCACACAAGGCCTTGCGTACACACCTTCACGAGTAGATTCCAGTTGTCCGCATAATCAATCAGCATATTTTACATATCGTATAGACTTTTGAATTATGTTGGTTACAGAAAAAGGCGAATTTTGAGGAGTAACAAATCATCGCAACACACAAATCGCTTCCCATTGTAGTTTGCTATCTATCTATATAACGGACTTTAGATTTATTTATGTAAACTAGCTGATCCGGCAAACGTTGTTTTGCCATACATGTGATTTAAATTTTCAATTAATTGTTCGAATATTATTTAAAATTTGACACTGCGATGGTAGCGCATGGTCGGATTCCATGTAAAGCATTCCAAAATCAACAACTACTAATTAATTAAAAAAACATTGTCTAGCGGACAAAATTGTGAATCGAAACCATTCCCAGATCCCCTTGAACACACACAAAAAATTTCATCAAAATCGGTCCAGTCGTTTGAGAGAAGTTCAGTGACATACGCACTCACAGAAGAATTATATACATATATATATATAAAGACCAGTCATTTACTTAATATAGTAAAGGCAACAGCGTCAAACGGCTCAAGATAGCTTTTTAAGGCCGTAATTATATCAAAACAAACTGAAAAATTGTATGATGTCATAGTCAACAAATATGCTCATCACAATTGTTCCCATTCATCCAGTATGATGATCATTAACTATAGCATGGCATGGTTAGGAAAACTGCCAAACATTTGTTTAACAAACTGCATTGCCCGCGGCAGCCATTACACAACTCTTAAATACGCTCTAGAAACAAATGCGTATGCATATACGCCTTTTTAAGGTCACTCCTGCATTTCATTGATCTTTATGAGCTTTTATAATTCCGAAAGGAATTGAAAGCTTCATGGCTGTATTTGGATCCACATGACGTTCGTTTGGGCTGTAAAATACATAGCGGCCTCAAAAAATACAAACTAAAAACTGCTCTCACACACACACTAAAGCATTACACTTATTATACATATTAACTGTCTGTATGTATGTATATGTATACATATTAATACATTGATTCTTTTCAAACTATAAAATTCTTATTCATACCAGATACCGAAGCTATCAGCGAACGAGGTCTTCTCAAATAAAATCGACAATACAAAACTTTAAACCTTAAGTCTTACGCGCCAAGAGTCGCAGCCCATAACATCAACTTCAACAAAATCGGTCGAGCCGTTTCGGAGGAGTTCAATTACGCATCCCGTGACACGAGAATTTTATATATTAGATGTAAATTGATTTCTTTACATGAACCTACCTAATACAAGAGTTAGAATTCGATTATTTAAGAAGCCAATAAAATTAATTCGTTTAACAATTGTCCTCTAGGGCTTCTTGATCTATCGTGTCGTTTAGAACTTTTTATAAATAGATCCTCGGTCGAGCGAAAACCATTCATTTATTAGTATTGCTACGACTTATAGAGTTAGCACTACAACTCTCTTGTTAAAAACATCAAAAAAATGAAAAGAGTGGCAGAGAGACAGAGAGTTCTTGCCAGTTCTCCTCGACGCCCATGACTTGAGAACAAAATTAATTTGAATGTAGCTTTTATTTATTTGATGTTCCTTAGTTCAATCTTGTGTTTAACACAAAACTTTCTTGGACCTCGATTTATTTAATTTAACAAGAATTTCATTTAAGACCAGAGATAAAAACAACGCTAATGGTTAATTTGGGCACACCACCCCACTTTCGCTTCCATGGTTTTTCTTCTTTTTTTGTATTCCTACTTAGTCTTTTTTTATATATATTGTAACCCAATTTTGTCTTTAGTTGTAGCATTTAAATTTAATACTATACTAGCTGATCCGGCAAACGTTGTTTTGCCATACATGTGATTTCAATTTTCAATTAATAAATAAAAAATAAGGGTTGATCGTAGAAGGGTGAGAATTTAGGATCGTATGTATTTTTGTATGTTGTATCATAAAAAAATAGGAACTAAATATTTTGTCTAAAAAATAAAAATTTAGGGGTGGACTACTTAACATTTAGGGGGATGAAAAATAGATGTTGGCCGATTCTCAGACCTACTCAATACGCTCACAAAGTTTCATGAGAATCGATCAAGCCGTTTCGGAGGAGTATAACAAAAACTGTGACGCGAGAATTCTATATATCTATGTGAATCTAAACCATTGCCAGATCCCCTTGAACACACACAAAAAATTTCATCAAAATCGGTCCAGTCGTTTGAAAGTTCAGTGACATACACACTCGCAGAAGAATTATATATATAAAGATGTTTAATAACGCTGTTTGGGTTAGTAGATAAATAAATAACTACGTATTGCACATAATTTAGAACATTTAGAACACAGCTTAGTCAGTCTCTTGGCTTTTCAATCGCAAAACGATCAGACTACTGAGTTGCTGTTCAATAGCATTTCACAACATCAGGTGAGATTAAAAACTAGTCATGTGTGATTGTCATTATTCGAGAAAACCTACGCTTTTATATGTGAGTTTTTTTAGTATCTGTTGCTATAGCAACTGAAATACATCCGTGACAATTGAACTATCTATCTAGGAACAAAAAAATATATAAAGAAAGCTAAGACGAAGTGTTTCCTGTACAAACGGTAATATAAAACTTTAATATTTTTCCTATGGACATGTACCGACTATCTACTCTTAGTATGTTTAAGTCTTATTTTTTATTTAATGCACTGCACGTCCAAAAACCTAACAGAACCTAAGAAACCTATATAAATTATGTAAAAAATATTCCGTGTACATTTTTTAAACACTGTCGAATGATTATGAAGCTTACATTAACAGGCATTTATTGAAGTATATTAGTGTTTTCCAAACATTACCTAAAGTATGGATCCGGTATGGGATGATATATCGGCGGCGGCGCGTACTCATGGTACTGGAGGTGTTGGTGCGGTGAGATGTGGTGGTACTCGCCCTCACCGCCGAGCGAGCCCAGCGCGACTGGCATATATGCCACTGTGTCACCGCGCCATCTATCGGCCGCGTGAAACACCTGCCGCTCTATGTGTCTAGCGTTTCAAATTTCGAACGTCTATTGTTTATGACGGTCTCGCGTTCCCTTTTGAATTTCACTCACAGTGCATTCACCTCAAGATAGTAATATTATACTATCTTGAGTTCACTAATGTTTTACGATTAATATAAATTCAGATCACTAAAATTGGAGTTTAAGCCTGAGTTCACTTTAAAAATTATTCCTCCTCACATAAGACACTAAGTTACACCTCTGTTAAAATTTTATTTCACTATGATAATTTTAAAACAGTTATTACTTGAACAACACGAACTGTGTGCAATAAACTCGGCTTAAAACAGACTAATTCACTAAAAAAAGTCATGTACAACATTGAAACTCGCGTACACGACTGATAAAATTTCGAATTTTTCGCGCGGGAAGCGCCACCTCAGCGTGAAGAAACGTCCTAAATCCATTATATACTTGACACTGATACGCAATTGTAGTCCCTAACTCAATGCAACAGGGGCGATAAGCTCGTAGATAGTTGAGTACACGTAAGCTCGGCAACGTCGCGTCAGCTGGCGATAGAATTGCGTTCCGAAAGGTCAACAATTCAACGTTGTATTTTTTCTACCGGTTATTTTCGTGTTTTGTTTGTTTTTGCTACATATTAGGCATTACTTCCGCGTAATATTAACCCTATACGTCTAAGTTTTTGGTATAAAAAAATGTTACTCTACGACATAGGTCCGTTTAAAACAAAACTAAAATACATCATATCAATATAGATAAAATTAGCGACCATTTATTTCGTTATTCTAAAAATACATTTACAACACACTCGAATCGGAGATGTAAAATATAGATAGGTAATAAAAAGAGCATTGTTTTCACCGGCACGGCCTCGCGCGACGTTGCCGCGCCGCACTCTCGCGCCATACTTTTTACTGTTTCTTAGCACATAGAGCGCTCATTACCGCACGCACACATAGACCGGACGCGTACACATAATGCAGTACATAATATACATTCCGCTACGAACATAGGTATGTAGGTGAGCTACGACGCGGTACACAAATCAAACAGTGTATGTTATAAATAACTAGCGGAGATGTGCCCGTGAAACTCATAATGTAACATGTTTCACCAATAAATCCCTTTCTTATTTCAAACCACGATCTTATTAGAAATATATGGATGCAAATGTAATCATTCGCGTGTCATTTAATTTAGCGTCAAGGATTTTTTAAAAAATAAATGGAACGCGGCTCGTTTTTTGCAATAAACGACGTCACAGTGACGTTGAGCACGGTCCACTAAATCGATAAACGTCATTTGCAATCAAAAATGGAACACCGGGTTGCGCGGGAAAATTAACGCTACGCAAATTCTTGCCGCCACACGAAAAACACAAAACCTGCACATACCAAATACACAGAGAAAATTGCACACACGTCAAACACGATCGATACAAATTACATTTAGCACAATTCGTTCCAGTTTCGGCACAGACTTGTTGCTAACACGAGAAAATGCCGTACTCTAGCCACCTAAGAGTCTTATCGTGCGACAAAACAACACTGATAAGACAATCCAGTCGCGAAAAAGCGGGCGTTTTAGCGTACAGCCAGCAACCGAATGTATGTCACGCCGTGTCAATGACTTTAGCCGGTAAACAGTGCTTACACGTGCGCGGGGGACGCGAAATCGAAGAGCGACTAGATAATCTGTCAATCAGCAGAGACAACGCCGTTTGACAGCTGTCAGCGGTGACGCGGAATTCCGCCGATGACGTAATAATATGGCCGGCGTGGCGGGTGAATGCGTACAATTTACTGCCTTTATACAAACCATTGAATATTTATGTTTACACTCGGTTGACACATTATAAAAACCACATAACGGTAAATTTGAAATACACACTCGATACAACTCCGCCATGGTTCGATTACAAGCAATCATAAAGCAATAATGATCAAGATATATGCCCAATTAGATGACGGATTTTACATATAAAGAGAAAACTCTACGAAAAGACGTTTGTAATGTCACACAAACTGAAGAGCCGATTTCAAAAACCCTTACAGCATTAGGAAGCTGAATTATTTTGACTAGTACATGTGATACCCAGGCAAATATATAAAATATGCGTATTTCTCAATATCTTGTAAACAGTAATCGATTGTATTATGTATTCAGTTATATACAGGTCATACATAGACGTCATGTACCGCAAGCATTGTATGTTCCGTTGAACTGCAAATTGGGCATAGGGAAATCGAGCGACCATTTTATGCCTAACAAAACTACGACCGACAGGACATTCTTCTAACCACTGTGCTGTGTTTTTTATTTTATTTTATTAAAACTTCAATCAATATTGCACAGAATTACAAAAATTATGCACTTTCATTAAATACAAGATATTTGAAAAGTAGACCTGTAAATAATTATTTACAATTATAATTGTATAATTAAAATTTTTTGTATCATTATGGACCTATAATTGAATTATTTTAAAATCAATGTAAAATTGTACTGGTAACTGTTTTGTGTGTGTTTAAATTAAATGTTTAATATAAGCTGTAAGGATAGCCTAAAATAAAAATATTGTTTGTATACCCGCAACATTCACAAGTATTCGGCGGAAAACCTGCAAATTAGGTCAAAGAGAGTCGAAACAAAATCTTATACAGGACCAAGATCCTGGATGCACCTTACAAATTTACAAACAATACATCCACTTATCCTAAGTCGCGGAATTGGCGGAGAGTTTCATGCCAATTATTCTCGCCCCCCCCTCGATTTGTGATGTAAACTTAGATACATAATTGAATATCTAGGACTTTGGCATAGACTTGTAAGTCAGAAACACATTTATTGACAGCTGTCAGAATTGACACCTGCATGCTTTACTCAATCTTATTTCGTTCTTCTGGTGCTTAAATTGACAATATAGCTCTGACAATAAACACCCTGAACTGACTGCAAATTCAAACAAGCACAGCTCCGATTTATATCCAAATGCGAATTAAGATGGACATGAGAAAAGATACATATAATATCAGCTTGTACTTTCTCTATCATTAGTGTACAAAGGTTCAAACTATCGCATCGAACGAACACACTAGAGCTGCATTGCAAAAGAAATCGCTGATGAGTCGTATTCGGCAAAGCTCAAATGGTATCCTGAGTATTGATATCAGAACACGACACCGAATTGTTACAAAGGTTCCATTCATGCCCCACCAGATCTTTTTTAGTCTTGCTTATCATAACTAACATATCACCTAAGTCTGAATTGTTATCATATTAACCTATTTATATGGATCTCTGGTCTGAAATAAAGTTTTATTAATACTGACAAAAAATTCTCGCTCAGGGTAAGTTTTGAGAAAACAACATTGCAGCACTCCAAGGGTATAAATTTACTCAACGAACGCCGTTCGTAGAGGCAACATCCTGAGGATGCTCCGGTGTCGGGGCGAAACGTTCGTCGGGTGGTAGCTTCTCGGTGTATTGCTAATATATTGGTCTAATAGGGTTTTGTGCTATGGACTTCCGCAAGGTAACGCCTGATTCTAAGTGGCAGCTAGTTGAGAGCGAATGGTTCGCAAGCGCAACTAGAGTCCTGGACAAGGGACCGATTAGTGTCTAGTGGAGATGTCCTTTTATGCCATGCAATAATTATTGTACTATTATCGCATCGTTAAAAAATGATAACACTAAAAATAAAACTCAACGCATTTCCCCATTCAAGCGACGTCAGTCATAACATTACTCCGGTTATTCGGGTATAACCGGAGAAACCTGTTCGTTATATCACCAAGGTTTTATTGCCGAACTAATCTGTGACATTAATCATTGTAAGGACTTCAATCCACTTGTCCGCTAACCTGCATCAATATGAAGCTGAATTAACCTCATTAATGGGGTGAATTGAATATACGAAATATTCGGTAGAATAATAAAACTTCGTACAACAGCGAAATAAATTTTTCGCTGCGTTAGGTTACCCCGAATGCAGGCAGCCTCGCGGTATGAAGCTGCAAGCGAAGAGACCAGCTCTGCGGTCATCCCAATTCTATTCTTTAAGGAAAAATGAGTTGAAAATTGATTAGTTAATTTTACAATCTATTGACAGCTTCATGATAATGACAATATACAAAAAAATCACAAGTACATTTGTCTAGAGAAAGCTATTGTTGGTATCATTAAATTATCGTTATATAAATTTTTAAATTTAAATTTATCTGCGCGATTTGTAAACTATTTAAATATTAATTACACATTGTTAAAAAAACAACACAATTAATAAATATCGATTTATCTTCTAAAATCCTATTAAAATATCACTTCGACGAGACATTAATTGTAATAGTCGCTCATGCGTCGCCATGATTTCTCTCACTTTCGCCAAGTTCTGACCTCGTCTTCATCAAAGTTCAGTCCCCTTGTCACTTTAAATGCACTCTTTGATATAAAATCATAAACACTCCTCTGTATCAAAATCAGTTATCAATTTCTGCATAGCAATGGAAAGTCATAAAAAATATAACATACGCGTAAATCAAAGATAATATTGCAAAAAAAACCCGAACACGCAAAAGTAGTTCATCGTTAATAGAAA
Source organism: Pontia daplidice (assembly GCA_963693355.1). Taxonomy (NCBI): domain Eukaryota; kingdom Metazoa; phylum Arthropoda; class Insecta; order Lepidoptera; family Pieridae; genus Pontia; species Pontia daplidice. The sequence goes on along the minus strand of CAVNZL010000016.1, from coordinate 773,058 downwards.
ATTGAAAAATGCGCCCTCTAGTGTAATGCATCTACAACTCATACACCTATTACTAAAATCCAATCGAATTAAAATCGGCACCGTTGTACGTGCAACGACAGATAACGTTCTAAAGTTTATGCATATAAATTTGAAAACATATTTATTTCTTATGTATATAAAACTGAAATATCCTCCCAACTTGTGTATATTATATATATTTAAAAAATATCATTGTCCATTGGCACCACAACCGTGTGGTCGGAGCCGCAGATTTCAGTTCCAAGTTTCTTCAATGTACCATAGCCAGCGTTAAACTTTCCATATAGAAGGAAATAATTGCTGGACAGGGCAACCTCAAATTTCTCTTCTCGATCTAATTTTCAATGTCACTAGCGCCATCTATTGCCGCTACATTCACAAACCACTGGATTTTCAACAGAGAGTACCATTGTTATATGCCACGCTTTAATTGATCGCACAATTCATTTAACAAAATAATAAAAATCCTGTCCTCGCTATATCAAAACTGAGAACCATCTGCCTATAACAAATACTCACGGAATCTGCTCACACGTTCCAAAGGGAATAGAGATTACCTATAGAGATCTCGCTCTTCAATTCACCGTTCATCACCAGGGTCAGTCTTTTGAGCTAGAAGAAACGTATAGCGATGACTATGTTCCAGCTATTACAGCATTAGACACTTCCATGCCTGTAGCCGAGAGACTACTCCTGGTCAGACATCACTCGAGAGCAAAAAGTCTGATGAAGGATTCCTCATGGGTTACTTCAACTAGCAAGACCTACATTACTGCATGATTATGGCGTCCAAAAGGTAGCACGTAGCTTTGCCTGCAATCTTCATCTTGCAATAGATGGTGACCATTTCGCCAATTCTTCAGTTATACCATCATTAAAGACGACCCACTCTCTCTATACTCTACTATTCTAATCCTAGGATCCATACATAGCATGGATCCTATAGTAGAGATTTTTCAAAAGATTTGTGATTTAGACCAATTTTTATAAATTTATTCAAAGCATTCAGGCTACGTTAAAGCACACATTATTAAAAATTACTTATTCCATGTAACTGTTTCGTCTAATTGTATTAAATTATGTGTTTTTTCTTACTCACGTTTCTACTTAGGTACATGTTTGAGTATGTAAAAGTAAATCGAGCAAAATTTTCCTCATAAGGACATATTCATTACAGGAAGGTTTAATTAAAAATAACTTTTTGATGTAGTAATGTTTTAGACTATTCAAAAAACAAAATTTTCAGAAGACATTCAAAATGCATACCTTTATTTAACATATGCGCAATCAAATCTTAATTTTAAAAACATTTGTTAAAAAGTTTAACATAAATTCCGCAATTTTAAAGCACTGCTGATTATATAAAAATCTATAGTCTTCTTAATTTCAAAAATCGAATTCCAAATTCGAAATAAAATTCAAATGGGGAACGTCGAACGCGGATGATCATCGTGGAGCGAGCAAGAGGTTGTTGATTTAATTCATTAGAGCAAGCGAGATCGTTGCAATGGCGTACGAAAGGGACGGGATTATTGAAGGCTATGCGTTAGAAAGTGACGGGTAGTCTGTTGACGTAGTAGTTGATGAGATAAGGAGCTATCAGCAACGCGCGTTTACATTGGTCGAGTACTTGACGAACAAAATTTTTTTGGTTACATTAGATACGCATTAATTACGAAAATAAAAGTGTTTCTTATCGAAATTATTATTACTATTATGGTAACTTATAATATCGTTTTAACACTATTATTGTGAACAATTTTGTACAACAGTTGGTTTAGTTTAACAAAACTCCATTATGAAAATATATATTTTTTACTATAAATTAAGACTCATATTCCTGTATCTGTTTTATTAAAAAGAAATTGTTTTCGAGAATTTATGAAAATTGTTATTGAATTAAAAAAAGTTAGCCGCATTTTGACGTTTGCAATACTCAACAAAAAACAATTACATATAATATCTAATATGGACGTAGTCTACGTAAATAAACAGATCTTAAAGCTGTAATTGACAGACTAAAATATATATTCACTGTCAAATTTAATGAGTAAAAGTCGAAACGTTTCACGATTCATGTATAAACAACTCGCCCGTCACTACAGACAGTACAAAGCTCGTACAAAGGAGGCACAACTCACACTAAGACACGCGCACACAGACTCAATATTACAACTACTAAATTAAGAAGGAAGCAAGCGAATTTTAAATTGTAATAGTTTATATGGCAATATACTTTTAAGCAAAAGTCATCATTCGAAATATATAAATTTATATTGGGAAGGGAAACGACATAACGATTTTTACATCTAAAAAAGGAAACGAAAACAAAAAAAACTATACAAAACATTGTTATCAGTACTTATTTACAACCACAGAACCGTCTGATATAGGTAAATTGTTTAATTTACGCCAATAAGACTTAACTGCAACTAATAAAATTGCACATTTATCGATGATTTATCAACGGTCGGCTAGATTTAAATAAGACCACCAAGATTATCCGCGAAATAAATTTGTTTTAAGAGTCACCGGATGGTAAATTATTTTTCAAAATATTTCAAAATAATAGTAGCTTAGAATTGCGTTTAGTTATTAATTATTGTATATATTAAAATTAACATGAACACAAAAAGTAAAAATATTTCTATGTAAGCACCCTAAAATGAACTTCACAAACACGTTCATTACTGTTACGAAGAAGAACGATTCAATGTAAGGGAATATCAACATTAAAATCCCAAGTATAATGTCCCAAGTTCCAAACACATTAAAATGAAACTTTAATAAAAATACAAAATACATTAAACAAAGCATCTTATAAGTTAACAATATTTTTTCCCATTTTTGCATTTATAATAATATCCTCGAAAACTCATTTGCCACCTTCTCTCGATGCGTCATGCAAGCGTGTTGAACTCACACACACAGCCGCAAAATACGTGAATCGAAGACAATAAAACTGCACATGTGTGAGTTGAACGTCAAGTGCTATACATGGATTGAGCAGTTATGATCATTGCTACGGTGACAAGCAAGTGACACGCCGTAAACGTAGTGACATTTATTGCATACTTGATTGTGTACTCCACTTTCGGATGCGGCTGCAAATAGCTTTTTAGGTATTTCTTAAATTTAATTCATAATTCTTATGACTATTTTACAATTGAAACTGTACAACGACGAATATTTTTATTAAAATCTTTATAGATTAGTGAATTTAAATTCAAAGGTCATGTTTCGGTCAAAACTGTAGTAATTAATATAAATTCTTAGACCTACATATATATTTTTAAGAAGAAAAAAACTGGATTCATTTATTTCTAAAAGAATAAGGTAACAGTCGTATTTAACTATTACAGTCCGAATGTCCTAATGGTCCTATTAAAATACACACGAATTAATAGCTATTATAATATTTATATTGTAACAATTATAACAATACTATATTATTATTCATAAAAGCTTTAGTCTATTTAAAGAAAAACACTTTATGACCGAATTTAAGTTATGTATTTTTGCAAAATTTAAATATATTTTACAGTCTACCGTGACCACGCACGCTGCAAACTACGCGAAACGTCGGAAAAATTTAAAAATAATATTAAATATATTTAAATTGTGCAAAAATACATAACTTAAATCCGTTAATAAAGTGTTTTTATTTAAATGAGTAACAGTTATGTTAATAAAAGACAATATTATAGCTTTAGTCTAATCGTTTATGGTATGTACGCAACATATGAGTACTTTACAACATTGAACCTTATTGGACTGATTGAGTTAAGTGTATTAAGAAATGTTTCAATAAATTTCGTTGAGTGAATCATATTGGTTATGATATTTTGCCAACAGGTCGATCGTTCGTACCCTTACTCACTTGGTAAAGGAGAAAAATCATCGAGAAGTAAAAATAACTTGGGCCGTACGGTGGATTAATAACTTCAAATATAGCGGCAATAGTGGAATATTAAGCTTCCTACTAATGTTGTGTTTGATGATACTTTGGTATTCTATTATTTTATATGTTTCTGGAATAATTTGGTTGAAATGTTCACGTTGCTACATATTCATTAAATATCACGACACAAATTACTAAATGAAGCCACCGTATCTCTTCATAAATTCAGTTTGATCGTGACTTCGTGATCGCATTAATGGAAATGCTTTCCAATAATGTCCGGCATTAACTAATAACATATACTTAAAAAATTTCATGCGTCTTAAAGGGCAACGATTGAATTACTTTTTTATTGTTATTGATAGGCTAATGAAGTTTAAAAAAATGTTCATACACAGCCGACTGCATTGTCAGTCGACATCCAAGAAAAACTTAGCATTTTATAATAATAATCATTGCCTGTAGGCCGCATAAGACTGCAGGGTTTAAGTTTTATTTTAAGGAAACTAGTTCACTGTTCACCTGTGTCTTTTACATTATGCGTTAACACGCATATGATAATAAGATATAGCGTGACCATAATACTATGGGTAATTAGGGCTTTTAGTGCTAGATTGTGCAAATGTGAGGTTATAAATGAATACAGGATAGTATTTTAGTTAATATTTGCCTATAGATTAATACATCTCTACCAAACAAATTTACTTCGAAAAATATTCTTCCTAAATAGCACCTGACGTGACAATGACAACCAACTATAAAAAATATTTTGAGATGTCGTAATTGATCAAAGGCACTTCTTTACTCGAAATTCCAAGACAAGTGTGTTATACACTGATTTGTCACGCACTATTTATACTGTTGTAATATTTGAGATATTCATGGTAAGGGTAACCGTTTTTGTCGTTTTTCTTATTTGGTTACTAGCTGATCCGGCAAACGTTGTTCAAATCACATGTATGGCAAATACATGTGATTTCAATTTTCAATTAAAATTCGAATATTATTTAAAATTTGACACTGCGATGGTAGCGCCGTCTGTCGGATCCAATGTAAAACATTCCAAAATCAACAACTACTAATAAATTAAAAATTAATTAAAAAAACATTGTCCAGCGGACAAAATTGTAAATCTAAACCATTCCCAGATCCCCTTGAACACACACAAAAAATTTCATCAAAATAGGTCCAGTCGTTTGAGAGAAGCTCAGTGACATACACACTCACAGAAGAATTATATATATAAAGATATTCATTCAACAAAAGATTTATATGTATTCTGTTTTCAATAATTTAAGGCACGTGTAAAATATACTATGCAGCTAAAACATAACAATTTCCTAATGGCTCCAGCTTTATTTAAAATTTATTATTGCTAGTGTTAACTTACATTATTAAATTCACTTTGCTCTACACTTATAGTTACAAAACTACACTAGCCATAAAAGCATACTCCTTTTCATACAAACAAAATCACTCTAATGAAAGGTTAGCCTTTTTGAGATCATTATCTTCAAGGTGTCGAGAAGCGAAATGGCCTGAACATTGACACAGTGAAGAGAAGAAGCCTTTCATGAACTCGGCCCTTTTATATTAATTTATTGAAATAAGGATCACTTTCGTACGAACTCTTACTAGATAAAAATATATTTTTCCAAAAATTAAATATTAACCATTAAGTCTTATCTGTCCAACAATTGAATTTTTTGAAGTATTTCTCCATAATTTATTCCTTATGACGCCTTAAAAAGATTCTTTATAACTCTTCCATATTTAAAAATCAAAACTATTGTACTGATTATATTTCTACGCAATTAAATATATTTATATAGTGAAGTTAGGAAATGGAAGGTTTATTATTATAATAATATTTATAATAAATAGCAATGATCACAATAGCTCTGCCGAGCTATCCACACTCACACATACAGCACGTGAAAAGTACTTCTAGAATGTAGAGTAATTATTTACCTGTGTGCATCTTACAATGACCTTACGGAATTCCAAATTTGAAACTTTTTTATAAGAAACGCAATCTTGGTTATGTGGCTTAGTATTGTAGAATAAATTCATGAAATTAAGGATTGATGATTTTGTACATTTAGATTGTATTTAATTACGTAAATTGTATTATTTGTATGTTATTAATAGTTATTAGATATTTAACGATGGTCTTCCCTCTGTTAACAGACCTAATCATATTTATTTTGCAATTAATTAAACAATTGTTATAATGAAGAAAACTGAACTCGACATTACAATTAAGGCGTATAAAATTTTTATCGACAACTTTTAAATTATTAAAGCAACAGTTATTAAAATAAAAAAATACGTGGTCACTATGTTCAAAAAGTTTCTATTTCACAGTGTTCGAAATTCAAATTCCCTATAACCATGGGGCGCACACCCTTATTAATAATAACTTATTTGTCCCGTTCTAGCACGTGCCGTTACGCCACCTCCATCTCTGTCTACTTGCAAATGAAAAATCAATGTGCACTTGTCTTCTGTCAGCCATCTTGTATTATTGTTGACATTTGAAGTCCGCATAAATTATGTCTACACGTCAATAACTAGGTTAATTACAGGGTTAATCTCAAAAATCGGTAAACCAACATTCATCCCCTAAGATCTTAAATATATTTATAATTATTATTTGGAAGCACGCCCTTACATATAAATAACACATAATAAATAGATAATAGAAATCTTGAATCAGTATTTTTCGTTATACGTAAATCATGTTTGTATCTAATTGATTATTAATAATAATCCTATACTAATCGTCACAATATTTGCGCGTCGATAATAGACCGGTTTGAATCATTTTTTACAAATTATCCGTCTATTTTTAATAATTTTATTTATATCCAGCCGTCACGACAAACGTTGTCCTGTCTAGATTATTTCAAGTAACCGACAACGTTTTAAAATTCAAAGAAAATTTTATTGCATAAAATACAATAATTAAAGATATCCCTACTCCACTAGTTATTTAACTGTTCGATTCTAACTGAAATTAAACCAAGTTAAATCTTCACTAACTATTGAGACAACAGTATTTTAGTTAAATATGTATTATAATATAAATTAATTACAACGTTAATAATATAAAATGGCGATACAAGGAAAAAAAAAGAGATTCAAAATAAACCAGGTACCAGGCGGCCAGAAATGTGAGAGGGTGGTCCACGTGCTTCTACACCCCCGCTGTTTCAATCGCGCGGTGACGTCACACAATGCCTAGCGTGGCAAGAAAATTCTATTTCAGAGCCCAAACTTCTGCGTATGCCTGTTTAATAACCTTTATAGGCCAGTAGGTGATAAGCTTTTACCAAAACTCATAACAATAAACCGCCTATGCATGCCTTATTAGTAAGATTTCACATACTGTCAAAATAAACAAATCTTATATAGCATTTAATCATAATTCATTAATAATTTTGGCATAGGGCAAATGTTTGCACACACCAACTTATGCCTACTTCTGGATGACCCATTTTAGCAGATTACCAAGATACGCTTCATACATAACCATTATAAACTCAAATCTTGACATATTTAACGCTGAGATGCAGTATAAGAAATAAATTAGTAGCTTACAAATATATTTAAAAACTAAATATAAAGTCAAAATAAAAATTCGAATTTCGAATAATCCTAATCGCAGATAGAAAATGACAATAGATAAAATAAAATAGTGTTCTTGTGGCAAGCGTTGCGGATTTATAAATAATATCGAATTGAAATAAGAACACAACGTAAAATAGGAAAATTCTAAACGTCAAATTCGAATTTGGAATGATTTTGATCGCAGGCAGACGACACTCGAGCGAGTGGCGTCTCACTCCAGTCTTTACTTATGTAGGCACCGGCCAGGCTACGTTGAACCGCGTAATGTCACCCCTGCGCGGTTTGTGTGGGCGGTTATAGTACGCGCGGGGCACGCGGGAGGTCATTGCATGTTGGGCGAAGCGGTACCGTCGACTACAGCGTATAGATAGATAGGCTCGGGGTGGGCGAGTACAGTCGTCGATATAGGTTTAATTAATATTTCTCTTAAGATAAGTAATTTCAAAACTAATCAATTTCTTTAAATTAAACTTGGGTATCTGTTTAAAATTATTATTCACAAGAGATCAGAAAATAAATAAAATACCTCCCTTTAACTAAGTACAACCCATAAAAGGTATGAATAGTAAATAGTTAATTTCATTATTTTAACGTTACATCAGGATCAAACTTAATACTTATTTTTTATGATCCAAGAATTAATAAATTTCAGATATAATCACTTACTATGATAATACTTTGATATCTGAGACACATTAAACGTATCAAAAATTTTTACGATCCACCAAAAATTGGAATTATCTTTTCGCTATAGTTTAAAATTCGAACACGAATATCTCGAAGTTAAAAGGAAACGATCGCGACCTAATTAAAAGAATTAATTAACCTTCGCCACGCGACTGTACCAATATACCTACGTACCGTTCACCTATATTTATTTGTGCACACACACAAACGCGGTTTATGGCACCCCCACATAGATTCGTATACGAGCGAGTATTTTATTCGGAGGATAATTTTGCGATTTTTAGCTTAGCGCATTTTTTCTTACAAGCGTTTGGGTTAATAATAAGATGTCGTTTAAATTATAAATCGCATCGTAGGTGCGTCTTTCTCAACTTGGCATTGACAATTTCATATGACAATTAATCACATATGTCGCATTAGATTCTTTTTACACCCATCTCATTAAATACTCTTTTGTCTTTATCTATGGTTATCTGTACCTCAAGTCACACCCTACATGTCAAACGTCAAAAATATTGCTTGGAGCTCTTGAGACTAGGGATCTATGAATACTGACATACGCGTAGCACTAACTAGAAATTTATTTTAAAATATCAAGCTACAAATATCGAAGGCAGCTTTCAATTCCTTTTACTTTGCATTCTCTAACCTCATTAATAATAAGAAAAACCCGTTGTTTTGGATGTAAAGTTAGAATTAGGATTATATTGTAAATTATTAATTTTATTTAATGATTAGTGTTTTAGAAGTAGAGGCTACAGATATGGTTAATTCTTTTTCGTTTAAATGTTACGTTTGACAGTGCTTATCACATTATAATATATTCTCGTATCCTTCCTCGTACCGAGTGTATGTACTACGAACTTTTGTTCGTTCTCCTTTCATACAATCAGACATCATCATCGGTAGAAAAGGATTAAGTGTTTTAGCTGAGAGAGCTTCGTATTAAAGCACTCATCCCAAGTTGGAAGAAGCAGTGGAACAACTCACCTGTCTACAGGTGGCGGTAGCGGCGCCATCATGTGCGGATGCGGCGGCATCGGATGTGGCGGGTGGGGGTGGAAGGGCGAGCCGGGGGGCGCAAAGCCCGGCCCGGGGAACTGGCCGGGGGGGAAGCCGCCGCCGGAGCCCGGCCGCGCCGAGGGGCTGCCGAAGGGCCCGGCCGCGGCGTAGGGCCCCGCGAAGCCGGGCCCCGGGCCGGGCGTGGAGGGCGCGGGGGACGCGGCGAAGGCCGGCCCCGCGGGGGAGCCCGCAGGGGGCGCGAAGGAGGGAAACGGCTCGCTGGACTTCCACCCCGGGCCCCCGGCCTCGTCCAGCGCAGGCACGCGCCGCTGTAGGCCCACCGACATCTGGAATTTTGTGGACGTCATTCTAAGTTTACAGCAGTGTTTCCACCTCTGACACTTCAAGATTAGTCTACATCACTCTTAACATTAAAAATTGATTTATTCATCTTAGAAACGACGAGGTTTTATTGAGAAACGCGTTTGAATTGCCCCGTAAGGGCCGTGAGCCCCACGGGAACCACGGGTCGATGGGCTATTCAAAAGCATCAGACATGGGAACCAAGAAAAACTGATTTTATTTACGCGTTCAAAAAACAATTTTCTATTTAGTACGTTGCTACCTTTTATATGTACAACATAAATACATTACATAACACGTGTATTTACATAATATAATATTGTATGAACTATATGCGTGTGAAAATATTAAAAAAAAAGTCACAACGATCTATGGCTATAGAACCTCGTCAATTATAGGTTCGCCCGGGAATCGAACGTACGTCTCGTCAATCGCAACACATGCGGTCAAACCGAGTACATGACGTAATGAAATAGTAAAATTACCGTTCGCGTATAGGAATATACGGAAGCACATTAATACGTGAAGTTAAAACAGAGATTTCGATTTCAACGTTTATCCCATATCTTAGTTTAGTCAAATGCAAATAATAGTAGATTTTAAACATTACAAGAAAATGATATATTATATTATTTGCATTAAGCATAGTTTCATCACACCCTAATAAACTCAATGAAATGTTAGGCCGAACATTTTTGACAATTAAATATAATTTAATATAAAGAAAAACACTTTATTAACGGATTAAGCTATGTATTTATGACCCGGCGAACTTCGTACCGCCTTAGCGTAGTTTTGATGCACTATTTTATTTTGTATAGTTGACCTATCTTATTTCGTATTATAAGAGGGAAAGAGATAGAAATAAGCCACGACTCTCTCACTCTCTCTCATGAAGTTGACATTCGTTACGCGCGTTTTTTAAAAATATGCAATATTAAACGTATATTTTTCAATTCCTGAAAGATTTTCTTAATATTTTTTTCTGTAAGAACCATCCTTGGACTTCCACAAACATTTAAAAAAAAAAATTATCGAAAAGGGTTCAGCCATTCAAACGTGATGCCGTGACAACGCGAAACGCGTTTCATTTTTATATATATATAGATTGAATATTTTAAATTTTCTATAAATACATAGATACAATATACAAGATATAATATAAATATAATATATACAATATCATAAAATATATGAAACAAATACTTTGAAATTAAATTATGTGGATAGTTGTCTGTGTTAACATTTAATACACATAAGGCCGTAGATAGTCTGTATATGATCAAAGATATATAATTTCGATGTCTTAGTGGTACATCTCACAGGAAACCTGGTAAACTTAGTGTTACGAATGCCATATAAGTGTGTCTGTTCCTCCCGTCTACCCCCCAACGTTTTACTAACAGTTCCTACCTTCTCCTCCTCCGAAACGGCTCGATCGGTTTTAATGTAATTATATGCGTAATCAATTGGTCTAAGAATCGGCTAACATGTATTTTTCTCCTTCTCCTTCCTTTAAATGTTCTACCCGAAAAAAAATTTTTTTTGACAAAATTTCTCTTCATTTCTTTATCCGCACATTTAAAGCTGATAATTATTTTTATTGAACTAAAAAAGCGATTGCTAGAAATCACATGTATGGCAAAACAACGTTTGCCGGTTCAGCTAGTAATTACATAATACAATTCAAACAATTTAATAGACGAAACTTAACGAAGTGGGAACTTCAACATTTTCCAAACATATGACTTAATGGTCTATATTACCTGATCATAATAATAAAAAAATAAATAAAAACCACGGCTAACCCACCACCGCATCTATGGTCTAGACCCCCTGGGGGGTCGCAAAGCTTCTGTAGGGGTCTCCAGAGGTCGAAGAAAATGGGTACTTTAGTAAAAAGCAACAATAAAGACAATGAATATTGTTAATGGTAATACTGTAACATACACCTACAAACATGATAAAAATCTGAAGGTCAAAGGGGGTCGCGAAATATTTTTTTTTACCAGGGGGGTCGCATCATGAAAAAGGTTGAAAAACAATGGTCTAGAGAACGTTAGTTTACATTTCCGCTACAATAAAACCCGAGTTCAAACAAACAGTTTAACCACAGAGGGAACAAGACACAATATTGAAATTGTCACCTTCCTTTGAAAAACACTTTGCAACAAATTAATACGCCATTAATTATGCCGACGTTACGGACGCATTTTAGCAACCGCGTTCACAGACAGCTGTCAGATTCGAAATCACCACAGAGACGAAGTATTAACGCCACCTAAACAGATTAAGTAAAATGTGTTTGAACACTCTCAATATTATAAATGCCTATTTCGAAAGTTATATTTTTAACAATGGACTAATAAGGATACAGAAAGGTTCGGTTTTTTAAAAATAGGGGGGAGGGGGGTAAACGATCTTGTGGGTGACCTAAGCAGGAACAGCCGCAGCCCATATGCCCCGGCAACGCACCACAATGGGTGCTGATGGAATGCAGAGTTAAAATATTGACAAGGCGAGTTGAATGGGTGATGGGAGACCTGCCCGAACATTTTTGAATCAGAATGTTATAACCAATGATAACCGATGAGTTTGCGGCGCATAGCCGTTTGTTAATAATTTTATATTAATATAATATTTGTAAATTATAATAATGTACAAATAAAACCTCTTTATTAATACTGGCATATAAATAAGAAAGGATCGCCAGCGTCTGGCAGAGAGTGACAATTGTAATATAGTAATTTTTCGATGTTTTTTTATGTATCATATTGTAAACATCTAAAAGTGGGTTTTATTAAGGACCACCAAACCGCTTTAAGTTGTACGATGTCTTAAATTTGTAAGACGCGAGATAGGTAAGCAAGAATCGAAGAAGTGGAGATTCCAACCCAATGGAAGACAGACGTGATGTATATAAAAATACTGTACTATCAAATCTCTAAAAACCTACTCTATGTGAGATAAATTCGCGATGATGACGTAACGCCTTTGATGTGAATGCAGCCGCTATTTATGTAATGTAACAATCTAATGTCTGGCCGAGTTGAGTTTCTCTTTGCGAGTGAATTCTTCGCTTGCTGCACTGGTCACTAGGCCGAAGCTTTCTTTCCCGGTACGGTCTTCTTTCCAAAAATAATCTTGCCAATGTCACGTTTAGAAATTAAACAAGAAAACGACAAAAAGGTGTACAGGCAAGAAGAGAAAGCACGTTAAACATATTGATATAATAAATTAAAATAATAATATAAAAATTTTTTGCAGAATTTTTACTTTAATAGAACGAACCTTAGTTTGTTAAATATATAATCATTTATATTTATACTAGCTGACCCAGCAAACGTTGTTTTGCCATACATGAGATTTCAATTTTCAATTAATAATTAAAGAATAAGGGTACCCTTTCGTAGAAGGGTGAAAATTTAGCATTGTATGTATTTTTGTATGTTGTATCATAAAAAAATACAAACAAACAAAAACAAACAAACAAAACTAAAAATTTTGTCTAAAAAATAAAATTTAATTTAAACCCTTAACATTAAGGGGGATGAAAAATAGATGTCCGATTCTCAGACCAAACCAATATGCACACCAAATTTCATGAGACTCGGGAAAGCCGTTTCGGAGGAGTTTCACCAACAAACACCGCGACGCGAGAATTTTCTATATTAGATTTATTTATTGACAATGTACATTACATACAATGGAATCTCAACGAACAGCGTTCGATTCGAACATCCTCAGGATGCTCCGGTGTCGGGGCGATACGTGCGTCGAGTGGTTGTGGGTGTTTCGCGGAGTATTGCTCGTATATTGGTCTATTGGGGTTTTGTACTATGGACTTCCGCAACGCCTGATTCTATTAATTATATGGTATTGCTGAAAATACAAAACTCACTTTATAAGTATGGATTGACTGTTTATTGATTGACTTACGTAAAAACTATTGAACGGATTCTAGACACAAGCTACTATATAGTAGGAAAAGATCTAGCTATTCTGGCGTGCGACGCCTAAACCGTCGCACATTATGTACGAGGTAAATAAACTTAGCAATATTATATTATATATTTATTAATATATTTGAAATAGGGCTCGATCGTAGACGAGTGAAAATTGAGAGTAATATCAGATTTTTTAAATTAATTCTAGACAAAATAGAGAATTACAGATTTCAATTAATACAAAATAGGGATTGATCGTAGAGGAGTAAAAATTTTGGGTTGTATGTATTTTTGTATACTGCGTCATTATTTCGACAAAAAAGAAATAGGGGTAGACGACTTAACATTTAGGGGGATGAAAGATAGACGTTAGCCGACTCTCGGACCTACTAAATACGCAATCAAATGTTAAAAATCGGTCAAGCCGTTTCGGAGGCGTATGGGTACGAACATTGTGCCACGAGTACTTTATATAAGATATTTTTGCGAATCACCGACCATCGAGGGAGCAACACTGGCCTTGTCCAATATTTTCTAATTACAATATTTTACTTAACTAAGTTTAAGTGTACTAGTGATTTTCACAATAACTTATTTTCTTTTGTAACGTTTAATACATAAGAATATATAATATTTACTTCAATTAACGCAAACTGGGATCATCAACTATCTTTTATATTATTACTAGCTGACTCGGCAAACGTTGTTTTGCAATATTTTTTTTAGTTCAATCAAAATAATTATCAGCTTTAAGTGTGCGGGGATATGTTAATAAATATTTTAAACAATAAAAGTATGCTTTTTTTAGGTTAATAATAATATAATTACCATAGCAGTGCCATCTATTGATTACTTACTCAATCCATACATCTGTTAGAATCTTTTGGAGTTAACAGATAATTGTGACTGTCAATTAATTGTAGACAAATAACTTGCAATAAAATAAAAATGCGACTATAATTAAAGATCTAAGCTATCCATCTCTTAAGTTGGACCAGACTGCTCACGGTGTGCCAATTTAATTTAAAATCGGTTAAATAGTTTAGGAGTCCATCGCGGACAAACATCGTGACTGGAGATTTATATATATTAAGATATGAAGAAAAATATTTTTCTATAGTACACGTTTAAAAATGTCAACCACTTATTAAAAACTGTTATTAGACAATTGTTATATTATATTTATAAAATTATGTTAATTTACTCATTAGTCTCAGTCTAGGCTGGATCATATAAGATTGATCTTTTAAATGATTTGTCTCAGAAGAGAAAACAAATTAAAAACAAAACTAAACATAGTTCTCGCATGGAATATTATTTATATATTTAATAATAATAATAATTTATTGTCAGATCACAAAGATCCATGTGTTAGTATGTACATTTAAAATCTTATAAAACTAAGTTAGTACTTAATCTAGAAATAAAAACTAATATTTTATTAGCCATGGATTCAACTGCATGTTTCCCACAAGATGAATTCAAATATAATATAACAAAATTCGTGGCTTACAACAAATATATAATATGAAACCGACCTCTTAAAACCCCCAGATTTTATGAAATGAATGTACTATAATATAATAAACTTTTCGCGATATTAAAAACGTGGTAAAAGATTACGAGTATCCATGGCAACCATTGCTCGGAAATCACGTTGCCATGGTAACCAACACGGTTCTAAAACCACGTTTGTTCTAACCGTGCAATATTAATCTCGAACGAAAGACATTTTATACGATACACTAGCAGTGGCAAAATAATATGGCCTCATTCAGAACACTCAGCGGTCTAGCCTCATCTAACACTGACAAACAAACATTCATGCAGCTAGAATATATCTTATATATAAAATTCTCCTGTCACAGTTTTCGTTCCCATACTCCACTGAAACTTAGACCGATTCTCGTGGAACGTTGTGTGCATATTGGGGAGGTCTGAGAATCGCAACCAGCATCTACTTTTCACCCCCCTAAATTTTATTTTTTAGACAAAATTTTTAGTTTCTATCTTTTTATGATACAACATACAAAAATACATACAATCCTAAATTTTCACCCTTCTACGATCAACGCTTATTTTTTATTTATTAATTGAAAATTTAAATCACATGTATGGCAAAACAACGTTTGCCGGATCAGCTTGTATAACAACACATTCGGGTTCAGTATTTTGGCTACAATCGCTTACAGATACACTTCCTCGTAGTATTAAGATACAAATTTCCATCATGAGATAACACTTGCGGCTTTGGCAGCATACGCCACAGCACCTCACAGATTTTCACTTGACATTTTTGACAACACATCTTAATCTTATCTTTTATTAACATAACTATTACTCATTTAAAGAAAAACACTTTGTGAACGGATTAAGTTATGTATCTTACAAAAATTACGTATGTAACATTATTTTAAAATTTTCCGACGTTTCGCGTGCTTTACAGCGTGCGTGGTCACGGTAGACTGAAAACAAAGGGTGTCAATTGTCAAAATAAGTGTCGCAGCCGCAGAGAGGTATGTGTTATCTGTATTTATTGCCCCGGAGTTGATATCGACTAAAAACTATTCTGACGTATTCTGCTATATTCTGTGTGACCATAGAAACTTTCGCGTTTCTTTAGCACCGCTGTCGGAGTAAAGCCATAGCAAAATCCCTGCCTATGTAACTTACATACTCTTCTCTAGTTTCAACTGTCTTAAATTATCTCAATCGTTCGGTACGATATTTACGATTACAAAAATAAGTTTTCTTGCTTTATGTTTAAGCACACTATTCCTTCATTGGCGCCTATGATGAGTCTTTGAATGGTTTTTTTTAAAACCAGCACTTATCATCACTACATAGTATAAAACAAAGTCGCTTTAACTGTCCCTTTGTATGCTTAAATCTTTGAAACTACGCAACGGATTTTGATGCTGTTTTTTTTAATAGATAGGGAAAGAGGAAGGTTTATATGTATAATAACATCCATTAAATAGTAGAGGAGTACTGTTGTATTTTTGAGGTTTCTAATGTGATGTCGTAAATAATTACATTCCGCTTACATTGCAAACGCAGGCTGAACCCTACGAGTTTTATTAAAATAATGTACTAAGTATTGTACATATTGAAAAGGTCTACAGAAAAGTCCGCGATGGTATATGTCTATCTCTTTTGGATAACCCACAATAACTTTTTTTGTCATTTACTTTTTACGATAAATAATGGCTAATTTTCGAAGCGATTTTAACCATCAGCAATAATCCTTAACCAATAAAATAAAAAATGAGCATTGCACCCGTGCGAAGCCGAGGTGGGTCGCTAGTTATAATATATTGACCAGCACCAGCAGTGACCCAAATGTTACATTGTAACTAGCTGACCCTGCAAACGTTGTGATTTCTAGCAACTATTTTTTTAATTCAATTTAAATATTAATAAATAAAAAATAGGGGTTGATCGTAGAGTAAATATTCAGGGTTGTTTGTATTTTTGTATGCTGTATACAAGAAATTTTGTCCAAAAAAAATAAAAAAAATTGTCGGGTGGACCACTCTTACCATTAAGGGGGATGAAAGATAGATGTCAGCCGATTCTCAGAGCTACTGTATACGCATTAAAATCGGTCGAGCCGTTTCGGCGGAGTTCAATTACGCACCCCGTGACACGAGAATTTTATATATTTTAAACTTACTATCATTAGGACGCCTAACATAAATCCGTCATTTGAATGTTTGATGACGATAAAACGTAGACGGCCGAATTGAGGGTACCAGGTTCTTTCCCCGGCGTTTCATTTATGTGATTGGCATAACTGTCTGTGATCAGGGTATTACGTTTATATTTCAGTGTTACCATCCATAATATAATTTATATCTAACCTGACTAGCCAACATATTATTAGTATAACAAACAACTGAGCGCTTCAGAAGACACTTCCTGCACCACCGCTAATGGAACCAGCTGCCGAAAGAGGCATTTCAAGAGGACCTTCAAGAAGCATATAAACATCTTAAAGGTCTGCAACGCACCGGTGAGACCTCTGGCATTGCGAGTATCCAAGAGCGGCGGTATCACTTTACATTAGGCGAGCCTCCGGACAATTTGCCCTATATTAAAAAAAAAGACATTTAATTGTAGAACCTAATTAGATTTCTAAATCGCATTTTTGGCCCTATCCATGTATGATCACGGTTCATATTTTGTTACTCAACACAGACGTTAGTACTAGGTACGAATTACTGATTCGTTCGTGGCCTCAGCACGCGATCTTAAGACTTTGGTACTTACAATATTTGTATATCTTTTAGTGAATAATATATTCATTTGCAAATAGGCGTAATGATCAAAATGGTTGACTATTGCTGCTATACAGTATAAAAAAATACGTTTATCTGTACATTATATATTCAAAAAGTCATTGAAATAATACAAAGACTTCAATTTTAAATTAAAAAAAACCACGCCTAACCGGTAAACAAGATAATAATTAAGATTAAACTACAAAATTAATATATCTTGACATATTCCAATAATATTATAAACTCAATGTGTCAGAATTAGTGTCAGATCTCTCGTAAACATGTAATAAACAAATATTCAGACGTAGCCCCAATCTCTTAGGCTTTATCTAACTCCAAATGTTATACGATGTAAGAGTTCAAATTCAGATACAATCATGAACGTCAAATATATAAGCTCTTTTACTACTGTTGACATAGTGAAACATAATATTGTCTTTTATCAACATAACTGTTATTTATTCAAAGAAAAACACTTTATTAATGGATTAAGTTATGTATTTTTGCAAAATTTAAATACATTTACATTATTTTAAATTTCTCCGACGTTTCACGTGCTTCACTGCCTACGATGACCGCGCACGCTGTAAAGTACGAGAAACGTCGGTTTTTTTTTCAAATACTGTTAATATATTTAAACTTTGCAAAAACAAAAAAAAAAGTGCTTTTCTTATAATTGTAAAACATTTCAATAGATATATTTATGTATATGTTATACATGTGTTAGTTACTGTTAATCCGCATCTAATAAAAACTCAACGTATATATAAATATATAAAGTCAAGACGAAATCGTCCGTAGGTTTTTTTTTCTATTGATTTTTATCTTATATATAAAATTCTCGGTTCACGGTTTTCGTTCCCATACTCCTCCAAAACGACTTGATCGTTTCTCATGAAACTTTGTGAGTGTATTTTGTGGGTCTGAGAATCGGCTTACATCTACTTTTCATCTCCCTTAATGTTAAGAGTGGTCCACACCTACATTTTGTATTTTATTTTTTTAGACAAAATTTTTAGTTTCTATTTTTTTAGTTCATACAATCCTAAATTTTCACCCTTCTACGATCAACCCTTATTTTTTATTTATTAATTGAAAATTGAAATCACATGTATGGCAAAAGAACGTTTGCTGGATCAGCTAGTTTTATATATAATATTCTCGTTTCACGCGTCATTGAACTCCAAAACGGCTCGACCGATTTTTATAAAATTTTACATTCAGTAGATCTGAGAATCGGCTAACAACCCCCTTAATGTAAAGGGTGGTTTACCCCTAATTTTTTTTATTTGTTCGAACAAAATTTCTTGCTTCTTATTTTTCTATGCTACAAAAATACATACAACCCTAAATTTACCCCCCTATTACCCCTATTTGTTTACTTATTATTAAACTAAAAAAATGATTGCTAGAAACCACATGCATGGAAAACAACATTTGCCGGGTCAGCTAGTGTTCTAGATATTATTTTTTATAAATAAATAATAAACTGTCGTCCATGGCTCTTGTCTTGCGAGATTTCTATAATAATAAAATAATGTTAACGCTACCTCAGTTTGGAACTTCATGTTTTCGGTGGCTAAATATTTTTTATGGACAATTTAACAGTATACAAACATTAATAGACCAATCTACAAGCAATACTCCGCGAAAAGACCCACAACCACTTGACGTACGTTTCGCCCCGACACCGGAGCATCCTCAGGAACTTCCTGAAGACACTCCGATGATCGGGTGGTTGTGGATTTTGTCGCGGACTATTGCTTACATATTGGTCTAATAGGGTTTTGTACTATGGACTTCCGCAAGGTAACGCCTGATTCTATTAATTATACAAATTTATATTATTTATGTGAGCCAAAATATCATAACCACACATAAATAAACTAGGAAACATCATAACCTCTCAATATCACTTGATCACAACGCAGGAAGTACGAAATACATTAAAAACGTCTCCAATAAAAAAAAGGATTTCAAGTATCATCGAATCACCGGCCAAGTCCCATTCTGGGTCGTGGTGTGGTGACGTCACGAGGGTCCCAACTACCTGAGTTATTATTGCATTGCATCTTTAGCCAATTTTCCCGACTTATTCTTACTTAATTACTCTTGGAGTCAAATTGTAGAAACAATTTCGCTAACCAAACGTAAAGACATCGGTTAGTCACAATCTTTTTACAACATTTAGGTATCACACAAAAGTTGATCACCCAGGCATCGAACCCTAGATTCGCCGTCAAATTATTTTATTATTTATTTATTTTATTTAATACTTTGTCACACATTTACATTGTTTTAAGATACAATATTAAAAATATACATAATGTGCAAAGGGCCTTATCGCTACTGAGCGATCTCTTCCAGGCAACCCAACAGTGAAGGAGATATTAAAGGGAATACGTACACAAATGGCAAAAGAGTATAGACAGGAGAGAAAAAGAAATTAGAAATCGTTTTAATATTTTAAATTAACAATGTAGAATGAATATATAAATGAAAGAAATTAGTTCAGAAACATTCGCATCTGCTTCTATATTATCAAATCAAATAAACTACCGCTTCATTAATTATGATTCGTAATTTTAACAACATTTATGCTCAGCTCTTATTGATAATACCGATATTCTTATAATATAATAATACTTCTTCTATTCTTTATACACGTTCAACCGATATTTTTATTAAGTACACTAGCTGATCCGGCAAACGTTCTTTTGCCATACATGTGATCACAATTTTCAATGAATAAATAAAAAATAGGGGTTGATCGTAGAAGGGTGAAAATTTAGGATTGTATTTTTGTATGTTACGAAACTAAAAAAATTTTTTAAAAAATCAATTTAGCGGTGGACTACCCTTAACATTTAGGGGGATGAAAAATAGATGTTGGCCGATTCTCAGACCCACTCAATACGCTCACAAAGTTTCATGAGAAACGGTCAAGCCGTTTCGGAGGAGTTCAAGTTCGAACCCCGAATTTTCTCAAGTATGTATACACGTCACGGGTCAAAAAATGAACTGTTTTAACTCATTTTTTGTACGTACAAAAATCTAACTTCAAAACATCTACCTGTCACACAACGATTTGAGATTCGTGACCCGGGTCGCTTTTTAACCTAGTTTCCATCAGCACGGCGACATTAAACTATCTAATGACCTCTATATACATACTTCAAATTATTAATTATTCAAAAAAAAAAAACACTTTCATCTTTGTCAAACACAAATATGGTGGTCCAGTTAACGACATCGTTAACGGAGAAGAAATCTCAATTCTCAACCGGCAATGGACGCTGCCTGGACCGAGAATTACAATCTTTATATATATAATTCTTCTGTGAGTGTGTATGTCACTGAACTTCTCTCAAACGACTGGCGCGATTTTGATGAAATTCTTTGTGTGTGTTCAAGGGGATCTGGGAATGGTTTAGATTCACAATTTTGTCCGCTGGACAATGTTTTTTTTATTAATTTTTAATTTATTAGTAGTTGTTGATTCTGGAATGTTTTACATTGGATCCGACAGACGGCGCTACCATCGCAGTGTCAAATTTTAAATAATATTCGATTAATTAATTAAAAATTGAAATCACATGTATGGCAAAACAACGTTTGCCGGATCAGCTAGTAATAATATATAACTGTAAACTAGTGAGCCGTGGTAGTAGATTCTGTAACGAATATTTAGTTTTGTCTTAGGGTAGGTCAAACATTTTTTATCGTTTTTTTAACAATTTTTTTGTCTTCGAAACGTGTTAGTTAGAAATTAAGGTAGCTGTAACAAGGGCACCAATAAAAAAAACTGTTTTTTCCTAGTTGAAGTATCAACACACATAAAAAAAATAGTCCACCGACGTGATTCGTACACTGGCCTTAGACACAAGCCTCAGCTACAAGTATCGTCATGAGATAAACAAAACTGTAGTTCTAGCTATTATTGTCTGTATCAACAAAAAACTGGCCTGCGCTCGCGCCGGTGAAACTCGTTTGTCGATTGTAATACAGAAAATAAATTTTTGAACACCTCATGAGTATTTCATTCTCGGACGTTATAGCCGTGCATGCATACGCCTATATTTTTCGTTATACATAAATGCAATTTTTACATAATATAAAAATAATATAATATAAAAAAAAACAATGTTAGCCTTAGTATCTTCCACTCCTAATCCATACTAAACTATGAATACTAAAATAATAATTGTATCGCCTAAAGAAAAAAATAACATATATTTGTATATAAATATTTTATTAACACCGATTTATTTTATTTATAGAGATAACCCACGGGGCATTCATGATTGACAACAAACCAGTAAATTTTTTAAAATATTCTGTCTCCTTCTGTTTAATCTGAATTACGATGTGGTGAAAAGAGACAGAGTATGGTTACTGCAATTTTAAAGATTTATTATTTATATTATTATGATTTACCTATGTGGCCTATTTGTCAGGTTTAGGCACAGTGTATGCTCTATCTCACATCCTCATAAGAATGTCTGACAAGAACTATCATAAGAGCCTTACTTGCCCATGCATGGAAGTTCAAACACCGTATTTTGAACCATAGGTCTGAAGTCGAACATCGTAAGAACGCGTATAAATCCTTTTAAATTGTTTAAACCATGATTCCACTATGTTAAGTTCAATAGTTGTATATTAAACAGCGATTAAATAAACCTAAGTAAAAAGTGGTAGTATTAGACAGATGTTTAAATCAAATTTGTTGCGTAAATAAACACTATGTTTCTGAACAAATTATTTTCAAAAATGTTTACGAAATTAGGTAAACCGTAAGTGCTTGATCATAGCGAACATAAAAAGGAAGGGACGCAAATCTGCACCTGTTTGTGTTATTTACACTGTATGATAATAGTGCCTAAACAGATGAATAATGGATGTTGAATGAACTAAATGACTTCCAAAAGGTATGTTTTATCATATAAATTAATAGATATTACAATGTTTGGCTGTTAATTACGTAGTAATTAGTTTAAGTACCGGCAATTAATATAAGCAATTTAAACTTAAACATCAGAAATACGTTTATGTGAAATCGTCTCATCAAAGATCTCTTCGTCTGGCTCAAAAGGCGAATCACCTTCAGACATAATAAAAATAAAAACAAATACAGATAACCTATAAAAAGATCGATACATGGTTCCCTCCAAAAAAACTTGCCGTATAAAAAAGGGGTTAGGGACCTGTTCGGGTAGAAAAACGTCGGGGGATTGCCTATAGGACCTCCGAACTGCGTACCTCCGTACTTATTCAGCCACCCCAAACGATATGAACTGGGGGCGCCTCACCCCGCATTTTGTAACTATACCACTCGAATTCACCACTTACAATGTTTCGGTTGCCTTTCTTCCTCATACGAACATTGCCCGGCGTGTATCCATTTAACTATTTTAAACTACACAACACTGGTTAGTACCAACAATCCACTGGGCTGACATTGGTTGCTTTTTTTTACCGTCGCGTGCCGCGTCGCCGGCGACCGGGTGAAAAACGAATACACTCACGTCTACACTTACACGATATGTAATAATGTTTATACATTAACTGTTTTACACTATTTCACTAATGAGTTTTTGAAAACATCTTACGTTTTACAATCGCGTCGCGTCGCGCATATTGGTTTGTCGAGTTGTGTACGCACGATCCGTAGCGCTCGATTGTACTGGAGATCGGAGCGTGGGGCGGCGCGGGGAAGCGACGCAGGGGGCAAACAGTATTACCGACGCGCTTGAACTACTCTATCGACCTTTTGGACAGCTGGCAAGTTTGCAGGTAAATTTCGTTGGCGGCGCTCCAATCGCTCCGTTTTGTTTTTTTATTTGAATCAATAATATAGAAACCTATTTCTCATTCCAATATACAAATCCTAACTACGTATGTTTTTAGTAGAAAAAATTGATTTCCTCAGTTAGTTTACGCGTAACAAATGAAAAATAATTTGATCGTTTTCATATTTAAAAACCTGTCATTTATCTTATATTTTGAAAACAAGTAACTCTATCTCGTGACGATTTTGGTAACTAAGTTATATTGTCATACTTTACTTATACAAAGTAGGAATATTTTTTTAAAACGTATTTTAAACAATACAATAGTCAAACAAGATAAAATTAATTCTCTACTAAACTTATATGTTGATTGTGAATGTTTTTATTAATTTAAACAAGTATTAACATTTAGCACTCATCTTACAATTGACAATTGACAACTAATGTCAATTAATGTTGAATTTTCCAAATTCCAATTGTATTAATCCACTTGGCTGTATTATTTTATTTTTGTTAGTAAAAAATAACAGTTTAATAAGCAACGTGTCAATTAAAACTTAAAATTTACATATCGATGAGGAATTAAGATGGTAAAGCATAGAAAGCCCAGTGCGTTAAGCAAACATGGTAACAACACAGAAACAAGTGGATCCAGTTCTTCAGATAAACCGACACGGTCACGACCATATCAATTCTTAACAGTTTGGAAAACAACGATAGGTATAATATGCTTAGTAGTTGCAGTATATATTGGTACCTTGGGGTACCTCGAAACCCGAGTGAATACTCCTTTTGACGGTGAAAAGGTAAGTCGAGCACATCCTTCGTACCGGCTTAAAGGCGCACTTGTATCTATTTCAATATGTGTGTCATTTCTTTAATATAATGGATATACATATTAACTTGACCATTATCTCTTTTTTTCATAGTGTGTAATATTTCCAGTATCTTAATATACTATAATAGACTAAATCTTTAAGTGCAGTGAATAATTCCCAACTTATATTTACAAGGTGCTTATGACTGTTGCTGTTATATGCACTAGTTAGTACTTTAATTTTTAATCACTGTGTTTGTATTGTATTGTATTATATATTGTATATAATAGAATATATCTATCATCATACTTTAGTTTATTTGTCACTTCCATCTCATATGCTCTTTATTTTCTAACTCTTACAATAAATTAACAATTTTAGGCAGTACAAGAAACAGGGTTGGATATTCCCGATAGGTATTGGGGAAGTTACCGTCCCGGTGTCTATTTTGGACTGAAGAGCCGAGAGCCAAAGTCACCTGTGTTTGGTATGATGTGGTATGAGTTGGCAGCTGCTGCACACAAGGGCATACGGTTAGTATCTGCGTCTTCTGAATTTTCTCAAAAAAATTATCTTACTTGAGATGGAATTCCAATTTTAATATAAATTTTGTCCAGACTTTTGATTTGGCAAAATCATTCCACAATCATCACTAGCAATTTAGATTGTCTTAGTGTCCTTGTCAGTACTAGATATATTCACAAAATAAGACAAAATATTATATTCAGGAATAGTCAAATAGATAAATAATATAATAAGATAAATAAAAGTAAATGTTTATTGTGCTTAGAAGCAAACCATACTACAAAACTATCTAGCTAGCTTATTAAATAATGAGGAGTGGTATTGACACAATCCCTACATACAAACTACAACTTTTTTACAAATAATATGAACATCTCTGGTACCATTTAAATTAATGGGCACATTCAATACATTAAACAAAGTTAATAAATTTTGTATCAGGTATGGAGTCAACTATTTCCCAATTCCTTCACAAAGGCAGTTTTGAAAATTTCAGACACTGGTGTGATCAAAATGATAATTTACCAAGTTATGGCTGGATAAGACATGATGGATTCACCTTCGGAGAGCAAATAATTGCTGACCCACCTCATAACATTGTGACAACATTTATAAAAACACCAGGTGGAGAGCATGGTGGCCACTGGACTGCCAGAATTAATATTACATCTGTGGTAAGATATTTAAATTATATTCATAAATCAATTTAAATGTGACATATATAAAATTCCACTGACACTACCATGGTTTAATGAGGTCTGCTTCACAAATCATTGTTATATCTAAACTCTTATGGTTTATAATTATTATAAAAATATTGTAAGTATTATAAATATATTGCTTGTTTTGTTGGTCAGGAAATATTGATGCAAATTGACCAATACTTTTTGTATTACTATTACTTGTCCTTTAATATGAATGAGTCCATGAGACCTTTATTTGTTTTGGGCTCTTATGATGTATGTGGGTATTTAATCAGCTAGTCAATTACATAAAAATAAGAGTCATTTTTATTGTTATTTTCTAAAATATACTCTTACTATATCCGGATAAAAATCTACAATCAATATAGTTGAATATAGACAAAATGCACGGTAGAAAACGATTATATTTTTTATAAAGGAGTATGGAAATCTAGAAACTTTTTGCTATTCAAGAAATAGGGCCAAAAACTATCTTATGTTTTTTAACAAATAATTTATCTATTTTCAGAACAAGTCAAATGCAGCTTATGTATTAATATGGTATGGGGCATTGGACGAATCCCACGGATCCGGCCCACAGTCACGAATATGGGGCGAAAAGGGTTCTATAGTGGGCTATACACAATCGCTGGGCAATTTTAGAGTACATTTAGTACCCCATCAAGGTAATATCACATAAATAGAGCTGTCATTCCAATGACTGTATAGACTGTCGAAAGCTTTCTTTTATAATAAAGCATTTTTCTTCTTAAGGCACCTAAATATTATCATATAACAATCTTAAATTAAGCGTGCTGGTTAGTGGTGTGATGAAAAATACTAGTAATTGTTTATTAATATTGAATTAGATTAATGTATTTATGCTTATGGTACATCAGGAACAAAACATCAATATTTTCAATTGTAACCCAAAGTCGGAGAAGTGAACCTCAAAAATTATTTCAGGAAAACTTTTACATACATCATACACCGAGGCCCATTCACCAGGATTGCATCTCTTAAAGGAGAAATATTACTCGCTTCTGAAGGTGGAGAAACACCCGTTTGGCCGTTTGGCTGTTGTTGGACCTGATGATGAACTTAATGCTAAGGTATAATATACAATATAAATTAAAAATTACATGTTTGTGGTTAAACTCCTCCGAAACGGCTTTCCCGATTCTCATGAAATTTTGTGTGCATATTGGGTAGACATAGAATCGGACAATATCTATTTTTCATCCCCCTAAATGTTAAGGATGGTCCACCCCTAATTTTTTTATTATTTTTTTTTTGACAAAATTTCTTATTTTTTATTTTTCTATGATTAGTATACAAAAATACATACAACTCTAAATTTTTACCCCTCTACGATCAACCCCTATTTTTTATTTATTAATTGAAAATTGAAGTCACATGTATGGCAAAACAACGTTTGCTGGGTCAGCAAGTATTATATATATGATAATTTGTATGAGAATTATTGAATAATTTGTATGCTGCATACAGCAGCGTATAACTTCGATAGCGAATGTTATATTCAAATAAAACTCAAAATTATTTTACTCATGGAATAATCATATTGATGTATTATATTCAACAACCAGCATTATTAAAAAAATTAAACTAGTTGTGTTACAAAATAATAGGCTTTCAGAAACATTTCTATAAACAGTTATATTTCCAAGATATTTGTAAGCCACAAACAAACATAAACATCTACATGTACTAATAATAAAATAATGATATTCAAACAAATATATATTACTAGCTGATCCGGCAAACGTTGTTTTGCCATACATGTGATTTCAATGTTCAATTAATTATTCGAATATTATTTAAAATTTGTCACTGCGATGGTAGCGCATGGTCGGATCCAATGTAAAACATTCCAAAATCAACAACTACTAATAAATTAAAAATTAATTAAAAAAACATTGTCCAGCGGACAAAATTGTGAATCGAAACCATTCCCAGATCCCCTTGAACACACACAAAAAATTTCATCAAAATCGGTCCAGTCGTTTGAGAGAAGTTCAGTGACATACACACTCACAGAAGAATTATATATATAACCAGTCTCAAATAATTCTCATCTCACTAATCATTATTTATATAATAATAATAGTTATTATATAATTCATCAAAATATTTAAAATGCGCCAATAGATGGCGCTGATTTTAATATAGACTCAAATTATAATACCTTTGTGGCAATCTGCATTCTCATGATACTTTGCGTCTCAATTGCTTACCTACTTTAAAGTTATAATTTTTTAAGGATAAAGACGTGAACTTTGTGCCTGTGCAAATGCTGGTGGAAACTCCATTTGTGTTGGATGTTGTGTATACGACAGAGGACCTGTCCGCTCCACCTCTTAAAGGGCACGAATATACCAAGGTGTTAGAACAGAGGAAGACCTCTTTCGACACGCGATTCGAAGAGGAGTTCAAATTGAAGGACAAAGGGTATGTTTAGTATTTCAATATAATATGATAATTATTGATCTTTGTCATTACACTGTTCCTTTTAAGCGACACTATATAATGATACTAGCACACGCCCCGGCTTCGCACGGGTGCAATGCTGATACTAAATACACTACAGAAAAATAAACGCGTTGTCGTAAAAAGTAAATGACAAAAAAATTATTGTGGGTTATCAGTAAGAGATAGACATATACCATCACGGACTTTTCTGTAGACCTTTTCAATGTGTACAATTCTAAGTACATTATTTCGATAAAACTCGTAGGGTTCAGACTGCGTTTGCAATGTAAGCGGAATGTAATTATTTACGACATCACATTAGAAACCTCAAAAATACAACAGTACTCCTCTACTATTTAATGGATGTTATTATACATATAAACCTTCCTCTTGAATCACTCTATCTATTAAAAAAAACCGCATCAAATTCCGTTGCGTGGTTTCAAAGATTTAAGCATACAAAGGGACAGAGAAAGCGACTTTGTTTTATACTATGTAGTGATTAATTTTATTTCAATAACAATGGGTCCTATTCCTGTCAAGGATATTCCACATAGTTTCCAGTTTGGCCTTGAAAAATTTAATATTGAATGATGTACCATCAAATGTCTATACTTCTTTGAAATGTATGTACCATGTTTATTTTTCAGTTATTCCGAGTCAGATATAGCCATAGCGAAAGCAGCCATGTCGAATATGATCGGTGGCATCGGCTATTTCTACGGTACAAGCCGAGTACAGTCGCAGTACACACGCGAACCGGTGCCGTATTGGAAGGCAGCCTTGTATACCGGAGTACCGAGCAGGTGAGAACTCTTTGTCAGTTATGGGAGCCTAGTACTTTTATTCTTATATAAACTAATAGCTCATCCGGCAAACGTTGTTTTGCCATAAATGTGATTTCTAAGCAATCATTTTTATAGTTCAATAAAAATAATTATCAGTTTTGAGTGTGCGGGGACATGTTTATAATCGAAGTTTTAAACAATAAAAGTATGCTTTATAAATTAGACTTTATATGACACGGTTGTCGGTTTACCATAGCAATGCCATCTATTGATTACTAACTCAATTCAGTCGAAAACTATTGACATCTATTGACATAGACAAATAATTTGCAATAAAATAACACTATAATTAAAGATCTAAGCTATCCTAACTCTTAAGTTGGACCAGACTGCTCACGGTGTGCCAATTTAATTTAAAATCGGTTAAATAGAGTCCATCGCGGACAAACTTCGTGACAGGAAATTTATAAATATTAAAAAGATATGGTAACTTGGCCATGGGCCCCGTTGTATCCGCCATTAGACAAAATAAAAAAACTCTTTGTTTGTTATGGGAGCCTAGTACATCTAGGGTTTCAAAAAAAAAAGACCAACTTCATAAGAAATTGGAGGATGATCCAATTCGAAGCGATTTTTTTTGGCTTTGGGGAAATATGCACGAAATCATAACAGATTTTTTATTAATAGACTAAGACTCAATTTGCTAGTCTAATAAAGTTTGAAATTTATTTCCATCACTTTTGATTTAATAAAAAAAATACACTGCTTTGGAATAACATTAGGCCCGTAGAAAGTCCACAATCGGCCCACAATGATCTCTGTTTATTTATAACTTTCGACCATAAAAACTTAATTACTCTCACTCTCTCCTATTCATGGTGTTGAGAGCTTACTGATTTTGGCAGAGTGAGACAAGAGGACTTCGTAAAAAGTTCAATTAATATGTATGAAAGGTCTTATATGTATATAAAAAAGACATAAAATTAGAAGCGTAACCATACATAGATGTTATATTTAGAAAAAAAATATTCTAATATATTTTATATATAATATTTGTCGTATAAACTGCGGAGCGACAACTGTTTATTGCTTCTAGAAGCCTGGTACTTCGAAGTTGGTTCTTCTCTCCAGATCATTTTTTCCCCGAGGATTCCTTTGGGATGAAGGTTTCCATGGTCTACTTGTAGGACGCTGGTCTCCAGATATCCAGATGGACATTGCTGCTCATTGGTTGGATCTTCTCAACGTCGAAGGCTGGATACCTCGGGAGCAAATATTGGGTATGAACGCTGTATGAATAATTTGTCTGCCGTGGTATTCTGGGGTTCGAATTCGCAGAGCTATATTGTATGCACCAAAGTACAAAAGCACAAGATTAGAATAATATTCACTACATAGTATAAAACAAAGTCGCTTTATCTGTCCCTTTCTATGCTTTTAAATCTTTGAAACTACACAACGGAGTTGATACGGTTTCTTTTAATAGATAGAGTGATTCAAGAGGAAAGTTTATATGTATAATAACATCCATTAAATAGTAGAGGAGTACTGTTGTATTTTTGAGGTTTCTAATGTGATGTCGTAAATAATTACATTCCGCTTACATTGCAAACGCAGGCTGAACTCTACGAGTCTTATCAAAATAATGTACCAAGTATCGTACACATTGAAATGGTCTACAGAAAAGTCCGTGATATGTCTATCTCTTATGGATAACCCACAATAACTTTTTTTGTCATTTACTTTTTACGAAAACGCTGTTATTTTTCTGTAGTGTATTTAGTATCAGCATTGCACCCGTGCGAAGCCGGGGCGGGTCGCTAGTTCATAAAATAAATCTATCTAATTAGCCTCTCTAATAGCGGTTTCCTTTTAGCAGCAGAGACGAAAGAGTACTGTAGGAGTTGTGAAGTTGGACTCTTTTTTGTAATTTTAATTTATACTATACTAATTCTTATCAACTTTGTCCTACCCTACTCAAATAAAATTATTTTTCCACGAGACGGCGGGAATTAAAAGTGCTACTCACTGATTTATTTATCACATACAAAAATAATAACGATTCCATGTTGTGTCAACGATTGACAGGTGCGGAATCGCTGGCCCGCGTGCCCAAAGAGTTCGTAGTGCAAAGCAACGCGGCGGCCAATCCACCGATGCTGCTCATACAGATCGCCAACTTGGTTAAACGTCGGCCAAACCTGTTCCAATACGATTCCAAGCACCGGCGGATGTTGGACCGAATGTTCCCCAGGCTTCAGGTAACAGACCCCGAGTTTCATTATTATCTATGGTCTCCTATTTATTTATAAAGAGTATCAAATTTATTTATTTTGTATGCCATTACAGGGACTGGCCCCAATCTGACCATATCTAACTTAATTCTACGTAATCTAAATTTATCTAATACATATGATGTCCTAATACTTTAAGCATTTTAAAAGCCTTTATAAAGCGCGACTAATTAATTCTGCAATTTACTATTATCTAAAAGCATGTATAGCTTAAAACATATAATATGGTTTTTGCTAATTCACCCAACGGACATGTTATCAAAGATAATCAGCTTTTAGGTGAACAAAGTTGAGATTACGAATGGTTCTCACCATTGGAGATTTAGCAAGCAGGTTCATGCGTGTTTTAGGTATTGAAAGAAGCGGAGGTATATGTCTTTTCTAAATATATTTCGGGGCATTATGTGGCGATTTGAAATAAAAACAATCGACTTTCAAGTTTTTATGTCACGTCTCATTTGTATCATATTGTTTTGAATATAAAAATATCATAGGTGTGATTTTACCACTTCTGGCTAGTTTTCCCCCAGTTATACAAACAAACAAACATTTATTCCACATCCCAAACTGTACAATACTTAGTGCTAAATACAAATTAGACGCGTGGAAGGGAAACACGCTCAGCATATGCTCCGCCAACAATTTCTTGCTGACGGAGCGCCGGTTTTCAGCGTGCCCCCGGAGTGACCTCTGGACTACCAGCCATTTAAGAAAAAAATATAAATAGAAATAATATAGACTAAATCGTTGAAAATACAAAAATCCTTATTATCTATTAAATATTAATAATATAAATATAACTATGCCAACCACCTTTGATAAATAAGTATTATAAATAAATGAAAACCAGTTTATACCAGTCGTGGCCATCTTATTATTATTCATATCATTTTTAAATATATTATTGATACGTTATTATTCTTAATATTATTACAGTTTACATGTAGCAATTAAAACTGAAAATTGGTAAAAGCGGATTTTTATATGTATTCAGTGCAACGTTAAAGTACTTGGGACCAACAAACCAGTGACAAAACATCGTTTAAATTGTGGTACTACAAAAAAATATGCCACTAATTTAGTATCTCTGAAGGCTTTCCTTAAGGAAGTCTTAGAATTCTGTTAGAATGGACCATAGGCAGGATTTTTTATAACACTATAAAGCCAACAATATTGAATCGAATGTTATAATTATTTAATTCATTAATTTATTATATTTGTTTTTAGGCATAATAAAAATTAAAACAAACATACTGCCATCATATGCATACTCTGCTTTTTATGACATCCTGGTACATTAAGAGAAATAATTTTCTTCTTTTTTATGCTGTTCATGCTGCTCACATTCGGTTGAGTGAGTTAAACCTTAAAATGAATTTCCTGGTACAATTGGTTCCTAAATATTCAGAAAGGCGTAATAAATAAACTTAAAAGAAACATGCTACCCTTATATAGTAATGTATACCCTGCACTTTATGTAATCCTGGTACATTAAGAGAAATAATTTTCTTCTTTTTTATGCTGTTCATGTTGCTAACTTGGGTAAATTGGGTTGGTTACACCTTAAAATGAATTTCCTGGTACAATTGGTTCCTAAATATTCAGAAAGGCGCATATCATAAACTTAAAAGAAACATGCTACCCTTATATAGTTATGTATACCCTGCATTTTATGTGATCCTGGTACATTAAGATAAATAATTTTCTTCCTTTTTATGCTGTTCATGCTGCTCACATTCGGTTGAGTGGGTTAAACCTTAAAATGAATTTCCTGGTACAATTGGTTCCTAAATATTCAGAAAGGCGTAATAAATAAACTTAAAAGAAACATGCTACCCTTATTTAGTAATGTATACCCTGCACTTTATGTGATCCTGGTACATTAAGATAAATAATTTTCTTCTTTTTTATGCTGATCATGCTGCTCACATTCGGTTGAGTGGGTTAAACCTTAAAATGAATTTCCTGGTACAATTGGTTCCTAAATATTCGGAAAGGCGCATATCATAAACTTAAAAGAAACATGCTACCCTCATATAGTAATGTATACCCTGCTTTTTATGTGATCCTGGTACATTAAGATAAATAATTGTCTTCTTTCTTATGCTGTTCATGCTGCTAACTTGGATAAAGTGTGTTAAACCTTAAAATGAATTTCCTGGTACAATTGTTCCTAAATATTCGGAAAGGCGCATATCATAAACTTAAAAGAAACATGCTACCCTCATATAGTAATGTATACCCTGCTTTTTATGTGATCCTGGTACATTAAGATAAATAATTGTCTTCTTTCTTATGCTGTTCATGCTGCTAACTTGGATAGAGTGTGTTAAACCTTAAAATGAATTTCAGACCTGGTACAATTGGTTCCTAAATAGTCAGAAAGGCGTCGAACCGACGTCCTACAGGTGGAGGGGTAGAGAGGATGACGGGATCCAGCTGAACCCTAAAACATTAACTTCAGGGTTGGATGACTATCCCAGGTAAATAAATTATCTTACCTCCGTAAAACATGGCGTACCTGTCAACTTTGTGATTTAGGAATTAGACAGCTGTCAGCTGTCATTCTGCATCCATGCATTCCATGGTTCATCAATCAATCATCATTCATCATTCAATCCATTCCATAGTTGCTTAAAGCATCTGAAACCTATACATATTATTTTATTTTTGATATAAACAATACAAAATTATTTATTATGAATTAGCTTTTCATTAGGGTGAAACAGTTATGCTCAGTTGTTTTGGACAATAACACTTTTTCCAGGGCCTCCCACCCCTCGGACATAGAGAGACATGTGGACCTCCGCTGCTGGATGTTCGCCGCGGCCGACGCCATGATCGTCATCGCGAATGTTCTGCAGAGAGATACATCCAAGTAACTTATATTTCCCTTGTGTTCAATGCTTTGAGCAAGTTTTTTTTTGAATATTTTTTTTGGAATAGACACAACAATGAAAAATTATATTAAGAAAATAGGGCGGGTTATACATACACTTTTGCTTGGAGTGCGAACGATTCCATATTTAGTTACGATGTTTTGCCATAATTAATATTTAAAGAAAAACACTTTATTAAGACAATTAATTGTTCAAAATAAGTGTTAGACAGTAAACACCTTTTGTCTTCAGTCTACCGTGACCACGCACGCTGTAAAGCGAAACGTCGGAGAAATTTAAAATAATGTAAATATTAAATTTTGCAAAAATACACAACTTAAATACGTTACTAAAGTGTTTTTCTTCAAATGAGTAACAGATATGTTAATAAAAGACAATAGAATTAATATTTTCTTAGAGATTGTTATAATTAGTACTGTGTTGCCATGGTTACGCCGCCACGTTCAAGAACAGTGTTGCCATGGTAACGAATATGCAATCTGCGTATAACAAGGTCAACAAGGTAACCTCTGTTCTGTTTTGCTTCAGAAGTGATACTAATTGAATAATTGTTCCATTTTATTATTATTTAATAAACATTTTACACAATTTCTCGCGCCATAGAATTACTTTATGAACTTTCAACTGAAACTTCGTTACATTACCGCTAATAATGTAATTAACCTAAATGTTCGCCGGCATGAAGCAGTAATGGACCGTTCACGGCGATTTCGTTGACGGCTTAGAATCTGGGACTACCAAAGTTGCTTTATCCTTAAGCAGACTTTCGCCCTTCGATTAAATCGAATCATTGCTATTCTTTCAGATTTGAAGCAATCCGAGAACAACTCGGTGATGAAGACTTATTGAACCAGTTGCATTGGTCGTCCCATAGCAATTCCTATTCCGATTATGGTAAGACTAGCGGTTCTTACGGTTTCACATACATACATACATACATAAAACAATATTGTTCTCACCTTCCATACTCCGCTCTTATTCTAGTATAGCCTCGATAAATGGCCGACACAGAATATTTAAGTCGTGTTAGTTACACTATTAAAGACTCAAAAACGGCTAAACCGGTTTGGATGTATATTGCAGCGTGACTAAAAAGAAAGATTTTTTTTCCAGGTTTACACACAGATGGTGTGAAATTAGTCCGTCAAGCGGCTAAAACTCCCGGCGAAGAGGTGAGGGTAGTTCGGTCTGTCACCAGCCCACCGCAGCCGCGGCTCGTCACGTCTGCGTTTGGTGAGTTAATCCTGGGAACCTTGGATGCAAAATCTGAGTTTTGTGTTTTGCAGTCCTGGTCTTCCGTCTGAAGGCAACCTGAAGCAATAATGCATCTGGTTGTTATCCGGGCTTGAAAAAAGTAATAATTGAAGTCGATAAAAATCCATAAAAAATATTCGGTTGAATGAGAATTTAATTTATTTTTGTGCGCATATTAATAATGAGAATTATTATTATTCATAATTTACTAACAATTAATTTGTTTAATCTCTCAAAAATACGGCTAAATGCGAACGTAACGCAAATCCAATTTGTCACATTGACAGCAATATATGACATTTCCTCATTTATGTCATTGTCACTTTGACAATTGACATTGATTCATATTGTTTCAGGTTACATATCCCTCTTCCCAATGTTGCTGAAGGTGCTGAAGCCAAAAAGTGATA
Source organism: Pontia daplidice (assembly GCA_963693355.1). NCBI lineage: Eukaryota > Metazoa > Arthropoda > Insecta > Lepidoptera > Pieridae > Pontia > Pontia daplidice. The sequence goes on along the minus strand of CAVNZL010000016.1, from coordinate 737,267 downwards.
AATTGGGAAGAATCCTTGATGTTTTGGACAAACCGGATCTATTATGGTCTCCGTATGGGTTAAGGTAAAAAAATTGACAAATGTTGACTTGTTCACAAAAAAGTCACATTTAGGAAATCCTATTTTTCATATTACTGTGTTTGTTATGAAAAAATTGCTTGCTTGTGACAATTAACTTTTAAATATTTAAAGTTCTGCTCGTTTAAGTTTAAAAAAACTTGGGAGAGATCCTAAATCCGTCCTTTTGCACTAAGAGGTATTTGTCGAATGGCAACATTTATATGAAAACATTTTGTAATTAATATTTTCACATTGTCAAGTGCGAATTTATTTTTTCATTTATATGGATTCATTCTCGTAGGAACCATCTTGTCTCTGTCAGTTGTAAAATCAGTTGAGTAATATTTTTATTTTAAATATTTTTGACAATTCACATAATATTTTTATAAATTTTAGATTGCTACTCTGAGGTATAAGCTATATTAAAGTTCATTAAAATCCATTCAATAGTTTTTACATGATAGAGTTCCAAACATCCATCTTAATTCACAACTCTTGCGTTTATATTATTATTAAATTAAAATGTTTAGAATTATAATCATTAAAATGTTTATCTTCCAAGACCCAACAGTCTGTCATATGTAATCCTTAAATTCACTATTATTTATTTATTAACACATTTAATCACGGTATTTATGGTATTTTAAAACCGATAAAATCCACTTAACTTATCGGTTTTTTCTCCATGTTTATTATTACTAGTATGTATTTTATTCTCATTCTTTGAGCCTATATTTGATTATGTCTATATTATATCTCTCCAGAACTTAAACCAAGCCAAGTGTTTTTGGTAGAAATATACCTTATTTAAATCTATTTAATAATAATGAAATGTATACTATACTTTCAGGTCGCTATCAAAATCTGCTCCATTATATATGAAACGTAACACAGAACACGACCCCCCCTACTGGAGGGGGCAAGTGTGGATAAACATTAACTATTTGGCCATATCCGCATTGAAGCATTATGCCAGTATAGACGGACCTCACTCTACTAGAGCTGGCGAATTACATACAAAGCTTAAAGCTAATGTTGTCGGTGAGTGATTGAGCTTTTGACTCCTATCAAACATTTAAGCAACCCAGATGAGACTGAATTATATATTTGTAGATAATTTTCTAATGATATGATTCAAACAAATCAAGTTTGAATTGTTTCGGGCCTATTTGAGAAATTAGGAAATAACTGTACAATTCTGCTAATTAGTAAAGTATGTTTAAATTAATTTGAGAGACACAACACAAAATATCTGTTTCTAAGAGTACAAATGTCAATTTACTCTTCGAGATGTATGGTATATCTTTATATATATATAATTCTTCTGTGAGTGTGTACGTCACTGAACTTCTCTCAAACGACTGGACCGATTTTGATGAAGTTTTTTGGGTGTGTTCAAGGGGATCTGGGAATGGTTTAGATTCACAATCTTTATATATATAATTCTTCTGTGAGTGTGTAAGTCATTGAACTTCTCTCAAACGACTGGACCGATTTTGATGAAATTTTTTGTGTGTGTTCAAGGGGATCTGGGAATGGTTTAGATTCACCATCTTTATATATATAATTCTTCTGTGAGTGTGTATGTCACTGAACTTCTCTCAAACGACTGGACCGATTTTGATGACATTTTTTGTGTATGTTGAAGGGGATCTGGGAATGGTTTAGATTCTGTCCGCTGGACAATGTTTTTTAAATTAATTTTTAATTTATTAGTAGTTGATTTTGGAATGATTGACATTGGATCCGACAGACGGCGCTGCCATCGCAGTGTCAAGTTTTAAATAACATTCGAATAATTAATTGAAAATTGAAATCACATGTATGGCAAAGCATCTAGCCGGATCAGTTTATTTATAAAAGAGAAGAGGGTCACCTGATCCCGGATCTGAAGTGATACCGCTGCCTATGAATACTCACAATACCGGAGGGCTCGCTAGTGCGATGTCGTCCTATCAACGTTACTTTTGACCCAAGTATTTATTCGGGAATACTTTGAATTCATTGATATGTAAATAATTGTTTTGGTTCTTCGAGCCGGAATCATTTTATTTTTTGTTTACAATGGGTGTATTTGTTATAATTAATATTAGTGTTACTGTAATGAAATGTTTTTATAGGTAATATAATATTACAATACAAAAAGACGGGGTACTTCTGGGAGCAATACTCGGACCAAGATGGCCGGGGCTCGGGTTGTAAGCCATTCACCGGCTGGACCGCGCTTTTCGTTCTAATGATGGCCGACGATTATTAGGAATGTAAGCGTATAATAATCACCGAGCAGTGGATGCAGGGGACAACCTGACGTCATCTCTCGTGACGTCATCTCGGGTGACGTCACGCTATTCCCGGCTCGTGGTTGTAGTCAAAGGCTCTTAGCCAAAACCACTTTGAAGGCCCCATCCAGCTACATTGTTGCCATGGTTACCATTGTTTGACATGTCGTAACCATGGCAACGACGAGTCCAGGACACGATATCTGCATTTGTTTTTTAACTATTTTGTCTATTCCCGTGAGCACAGTTTGACAGTCGATAGTAATTATATTTTTGGCTTTATGACAATCTGTTGATATTCGCTTTTATAGATTGAAGATGTATTTTTAATTGAATCCGGTTTAAAAGTTTTTTATGAACTAGAATAGGTTTAAATTAGAAAAATATGAGTAAATACAGAGTAGCTTAATATTGTAAAATGCATTTAGTAATTATAAGATCAGAAGTAATTTATCGATAAATGGCACTAGTCTAGCTTGTCAGTTGTCAAGTATATGACATTCATGGTATATAGAAAACCCGGTTATACCTAGGATTGTTACAGACAAGCGCTGGTATATATATTAATTAGTAGAAATTAGGTTATTAAAAAGGGTAGACTGTATAATGTATTCTTGTGGTAATAATTTCAATCGCATTAATTAAATACTAAAAGATACTGCAATATGCAAAAGGGAAATTTTTCTCCCATTTTCACATTTATATATATTTAAACATTTTTTTTTTTCATTTCATATAAGATTTTAAAAACTATATTTTTCAATTTTTGTTGGAATTCTGAATAAGGCAACCCTTGATAGAACAATTTCATCAGTACAGATAATGTAATTTTTAGAAAACTAAACATCTTTTAGTCTAGAAGTAATTAATACAAATGTCAATAAATTCAGATGTCACAAGTGACATTTAATGAGGCGATTGATATATTATTTTAGATTGGAAACAAAAAACCTCAATTTAGAGAATTTTTAACATTAATATGCCTAATATCCTTTTTTCTATTACAAAATCCCAATAGACCAATATACAAGCAATACTCCGCGAAAAAACCCACAACCGCTCGACGCACGTTTCGCCCCGACACCGGAGCATCATCAGGATGTTGCCTCTACGAACAGATGATGATGATGAGATGGATTTCCCGGAGTAATGCTTGTAGATTGTTCTATTAAGGTTTCGTACTATGGACTTCCGCGAAGTAACACCTGATTCTATTAATTCCTTATTCCTATTGACTGTATATAAGCTTTTGTTATGTTTTTATTTCTAAATGTGCCTAGCAAAATCCATTTTTTTAAAGATGACAACATAGTCAAACTATTTTTTATTGTTGATGATTAAAAATGGTCACAGAACGGTCAGAAAAAAAACTGATCGTGTGTGGATACTATCAAGGACAACTGTATATAGTGCCCGTGACGAGATATTGGTGGCGATTCTGATGTACACCTCTAAAACTAAAAATCTCTAAATTTAGGTTTAGACCTGTCAAACGTGTGTAACCTATTCTATATGTTTCTACATTGACAATTTAAACCTTATTGCTATCAATTTAGAGATGTACAGAATAGGTTACGCTCTCTAAAACTGTTTGACAGGTCTAAAGCTAAATTTAGAGATTTTTACTTTAGAGTTTGTACATCAGAATCGCCACCATTGTGTGAGAGTTATTTAGAACTATTGACACTTGACAGGAGTTTTAAACGTTTAACATGTATCCTCGATCTCTTTGTTACAGAATAATGCTAGCATAGATAAATTTCATTTTTATGAAAAATATGTAAGACATTTGTTTTTGTATATTTTGCAAATTATTTGTTAAATAAAAGTTATCAATGGTGATCGTTTTATTAAATGATTAACTGCAACGGTGCTCTAAGTCCTCACTCACCGCCTCGAAGACATTCGACACAGAAAGAACGAAGAAAGTCACTAAGAGTGAACTGTGAGAACTTTATTCACTCACAAGAAACAAATCTTTATATATATAATTCTTCTGTGAGTGTGTATGTCACTGAACTTTTCTCAAACGACTGGACCGATTTTGATGAAATTTTTTGTGTGTGTTCAAGGGGATCTGGGAATGGTTTAGATTCACAATATTATATAAAATTCTCGTGTCACGGGGTTCGAACTTGAACTCCTCCGAAACGGCTTGACCGATTCTCATGAAACTTTGTGAGCGTATTGAGTAGGTCGGCCAACATCTATTTATTACATCAATATTATCTCAATATTAAGGGTAGTCCACCCCTAAATTTTATTTTTTAGACAAAATTTTTAGTTTCTATTTTTCTATGATACAACATACAAAAATACATACAATCCTAAATTTTATGGAAATCTTTATAATATTATCTAAACTAAGAGTCAGTCCTGAGTCCTGAAAGTACGAAGGAAAAATTCATAGATTTTCAAATATCCTTTTAAAGAAATATTCATCAAATAAATAATCTTTTTTTATTGTCATTTATTTTTAATTAACGTCTTACGAAAAGCAGTTGGTAAATAAACTTGATAACGGAAAACGCATAAGTATAGCAAAAGGTAATAAAAAGCATTCACACTTAAAAAGCATTAGTTTGTAAAATAGCATTAGCTTAAAAAATAGCGATAGCACACAAAACACCAAAGCGTATGAAATAGTAGAAAATTGCATAAGCGAATAAATTAGTCTGCGTTTTAATCGAAGCATAACGTTGCAACGCGTTTTCGATTTTAAGCAGGTTTGTATACTTCTAATGACATTATTATTCTACGTCCATTTTCCAAGATTTGACCTCAATATGCTGAGAAGTATTCGCACGGTCGTTGTATACTGCTATCATCCGCATAGCAATCAATGCAGCATGTCATTCATATCTGCATATAAATATGGATAGGGGAAAAAAGCCTTTAAACCCCCTGCATTAACGTGGTACAGTATATGCACTGTCGTCTGACTAGTCGATGCTCACTTCAGGTAAAAGGAAGTGCATGCCTTCTTCCCTCGATATACATTATGTTACAATATTTAAGAGAAAGTCCACTCACAACATGGACAGAATTTATAATTTTCAAATAAATCAGTCACGTGTTAAGAAGTAACTTTAAAAAGTATATTTGTTGTGTTGTGTTGTTAAGCTAAGCAACTAAATTGTGAAAAATTACAGCAACTTATCCGATGTAAATTCCGTAGTGCGTAGTGTGCAACTTAAAACTATTCAAATAATTTATCTGTGGTAAATAATTGCTGCATCCCTGAAGTTTAAGCCTTTGGTTTAAGTATTTGAAAGTTTGACGTTTGTCGTCTGAGATTACATACTCTTTGGTCGTCTGTATTGACTAATGAAGATCAACACAAAAAATTAATTTAGAATTTTATAATATAATTAACGTATTAAATGATATAATTACTGATGGAAACAAAGGCAATAGAAATTAAACAAGAAGAACCATATACGAATAATATTCTTTTTACCAAAGAAGAAACAGTTCCTGTGTTAAAAGAAGAATTAAAATTCGAAATTGAACTCTTCCAAACTCGTATTAATGATACGTTTACTGATTATAATGACCTAGTGCTAGAGGCTCCAAGAATATGTACCAAATGCGATAAAATATTTCAAAATAGGTAGGTTAATGTTCATTTAGTTTGTTATACCTGTTCCTAATTTCTGCTGATCCGGCGTATTGGCAAGTGGCAACGTGGATGGTAGATTTAATATTAAAAAAAAACAGTTAATCTTATCTATTTTCTTTACTTTTGTTTCAGTTTTACATATTTACAGCATAATTTAATTCATATCCAAGTGAATATTCCAAAAATCTGCTGGTTGCTTTGTCAGCGATGTCCAGAGAAATTTCCAACTAAGTCTGCTTTAGAAAAACACATAACGACAACACATTTAAAACTGAAACCTCATGAAAATGAATTAAAGCAATGTAAAGTATGCGACAAGATATTTTCAAAGAAATATTGGTATGCTCATAAAACTGTTCACGATGTCAATTCATTAATAAAATGTGATTTATGCAACAATGGAAAAATTTTCAAAACAAAGGTGACATTAAAACGTCATTTAAAAACAGTGCATGAAAACAAAGTGAAAATAAAGAGAAGTCGAAATAAACACTTTGCAGATTTTAACTGTGACGAATGTCCAAAAGTATTTCACAGCAAGGATTGTCTTCAGCATCATGTAAAGAACTGTCATGTTCTTATGCCAGTGACATGTGACTTGTGTGGTGCCACATTTAAAAATAAACCATATTTAGCAATACATATTAGCAGAGTACATTATGACGATGGACACTTATATCCTTGTGATATTTGCGGAAAAACATTCAAAGCTCCACGCAGAGTGAGAATACATAAGCAGCATTCACATAAATTTATATCAAAACTCAAATTTGAACATGGTACAAAGATAAACTTAAAAAGTAATGAATTATGATAAAGCCAAAATGTTAAGTTATTGAAATAGTTTTATTAATTGTTATAAATATATGTATATGAATGCTAGTGAAACTTGATGGTGCTTCTGTATTCATATTACATTTTAAGCAGAGATAAAACCTTATATGACAAAGTTTGACATATGTAAACTAAGTTATGGTTATTGTTAAAAAATTAAAGCAAATCTATATAGATTATCACTGCACTAAAAAAGTATCATACAATGTAATGTAACTAATTCCGTTGTGCTAATTAAACTTCTGTTGCATGTTTCTGTACTGCATTTTGTATAAAGTTTTTTGTGTTTATTTTTTACATGATGCTCTGTTAGTTTAAAGAACAGTTATCTTGCAAATGCAAGAAGTTTTACATTGTGTCCATTACAGCGGGCTTTTGTATCAATTGTAGTATAATGTTCATGTTATACTCAGCATGTATTAAACTTATTTAAGACATGTATTTCTTTCTTTAATACCCACTTGAATCAAAATTTAATTAATAAAATCAGGTGTTACTTTGGGGAAATCCATAGTATAAAATTTTCATAGCTATTTACTAGCAATACATCGCGAAAAAACCGTAAACACTCGACGCACAGACATGCTTCGCCTAGACACCGGAGCATCCTCAGGAATATTCTAGATGTTGCCTCTACAAACAGCGTTGATAGTAAATGGTCTATTAGAACTTTATACTTCAAAATTTCTTTACTATATCTAGTAATAATAGTAAACATTAATAAAAGACAAGCAATTAATTACATATTTTAATCTAGTTGACTAAGTCTAAGTACTGGTAAGTCACATTTGTTTGCGACACCGTCATAACGATTGACATAATAATTTATCCTTAACTAAATTTTTACAATATATTGTTTAGTATTAAAACGGACAAAATTAGCGCGACATTATTTATGACAAATAACACCGTATTTTGATAAAACAGCTAAAGGTGGCGTTTGTTACAATAATGCAGAAAAATCAAGTGTTTAATAAAATATTGAAACTGAAGATGGCGCCAAAATAATACGTTACATTATCATGTAGTTCGCAAGACGAACAAAGTAACGGTTTTAATAATTTTGGTCCACACGACGCTAGAAGTACTAGCTATTCTAGGATAAACGGTGCCAAACAACAAAGGAAATCAAGAAATAGTCATCTTTCCATAGAAAATTTCTTTTTTTTTTTCGTTTGGTGACATCAACATTCGACACATTGTTTTTAATCTGGGCTGCCGAACTTGCGATAGCAGATAACACAAGCACAGCTTACCTTGGGTTTAACCGACAGTGAAATGTTATAGTGTTATACTGACATGTTCTAATACCACAAAAAGAGCTTGGAATTCATTAATTTATATTTCTAACCTGTAACAATAACAGACGCTAATACTTTCTAAAAATAATATTTTCCCACCATAATTAGCGCTTACCAATATTTGTTGTGAGGTTTACAAACAAACAATTTTATATATCCATGTTTAATTCCATGATAAGGAGGATCTAAAGCACTTTTCAAGTTGCTCTTTAGCAAGAAGTCCACACAGTAAAAAATTGCTTACAATCATTTATTAGTTCGTCCAAACAATTTACGTACAGTTCATATTGTATAAATAAAAATCTAGGCGATTGAAAAGTACTGGCAAGAGAGTTCTTGCCAGTTCTCTTCCCCTGGTGGTTAAAATAATTTAAATATTTATTTAACTTTCATCGTACATTACAATTTAGGAATAGTTATCTAAATGTAACTTGTAGGTAATTTTTGAGTTCTACGATATCGCGTTATGTTGATTTTGTCAGTGTATTTTTAATCGCGGAACATCAACTTTTCGATGTACGATTAAAATGGTATCCGGAATGGATAGTTCCTGTGTGTTTCACCCATGCTGAAATATAAAAAGAATTAAAGTATTTTAGATTATCGTATAATATTTTCCGCGTATTTCTTCAGAGTTTCAGATATAAGAACGAAAATATTACACAATTAACTGTTTCCTGCGGTTTCAATCACATTAATTTTATTTTATAATTTAAAATACTCGTTCATACTCGCGCAAAAGTTATAATTACCCCGTTTTCACAATATTTTATAGTTTATATGCTCTGCGCTTATAATAGTGAGATAGTACCTTTAAAAAACCTCTTCAGCTATAATCTATAATAGATTACTTAGTTATACACATACCCTCTGAAAGTGAAATTTCGTTTATTCCTATTGAGAGCGTTCAGTGCAGATATATGTGTCTTATCAAGTTTCACACTTTGCGCCTGCAAATTGCTCCAAAGATGGCCGCTTGTTGACGCCTTGACAACCACACTGTGGTCTAAATGGAGTTGATAACTGAAACGTAAAATTAGGGGTGCCAAATTTATTACTTAATTAATTAATTAAGAAAAATGTATCGGTGAGATTCAAAACAACATTTAATTTTCAATTCGAACCAATTCTTGAGTAGAGGGCGGTCCACTCCTACGGTGTTAGCAAGACGCGCACAACTAATTATATCAAATATATTGTAAAGAAAAAAACATAATAAAATGTAGCATGCGCAACATTTACGTTAAATTACAATTTAAAGAAACAATCGACTGTAGATTTTATTCGGCCTTAACTGAAACTTATTTCAAGCGACAATGTTGCCATATATAATATTTTGTATACTTTGTTGTTAATATTGTCTTTTATTAACATAACTGTTACTCATTTAAAGAAAAACACTTTTTAACGGATTTAGTTATGTATTTTATGCAAAATTTAAATAGAATTACTTTATTTAAATTTTTTCCCGACGTTTCGCGTGCTTTACAGCGTGCGTGGTCACGGTAGGCAAAAGATGTCGTTGTTGTCCAAACACTATTATAAACACAGTTGAAATTTCACATACATTAGAAGAGAACCTTCCGAACTTACCTGATCAAGAGCTGCGCGGGTGTGATCTCTAGCCCAGCAGCCATTGTAAGCACCATGGGGTCGTCTATTACTGGTGAGAGTCCACTCTTCAGCTCCAACGGTGTCCCCTTTGAACCTAGGACTCCATAGCAGCTCAGTTTCACATCTCTCGACTGGCAGAACTCCTCCAGGCGGTATTGTGTTAAGTAGGGATGACATTCGACCTGAGGGCATGACTGGTTTATGGGTTAAACTGTACCAGCATTAATCCTACTTTTGCAATTTATTTATTAACGCTTCGCAAACACATTGCAAATGGATTCGCTTAAATAAATCGAATGGATTATTAATATTTACAATTATTTAACCGTCGGATAAGTAATGATGGCATTTTTAAAATCGATCCCGTAGTTTTTCAGATTATTCGCCATGAAGCTTTCCAATTAATTATTGTATGGTTATATGCAAATATATATTTTACGAGAGCTTTCTATCGCTGTTACTGTACGGGGACAGGTCTTAGATATTAATTTATAAGTATTTAAATAAAAAGTATGCAGTGCAGTTTAATTGAACAATCAAATGTCAAAAAAGACAAATTCGTTTAATGTACTTAAGAGCAATCTTTTCAATTATTTTCCAACGAGTCTGTCCACGAGTAATAAAATTAATACTAACAAATATTTTTGCTTATATGCTAGAAATTAACGTTTTTTTTTAAAAAAACTGCTTAAGAAACGTAAAAAACATCCCGTTAAATTCTATTTGAGCGAATCGTTCTACGCCTATATGAAAATTGTGGGATATGAAATAGAGGAGATAGAAAGAAAATATAATACCTGACATACGTCTATATACGTCGCCTATGAATAATATGGAACTTACTTGGTTAATCACAGGCCTTATCCTCCCTTTATCGAGGATTCTATCAATTTGCGCGGAATTAAAATTGCTCACACCGACTCTCCTGACTAGGCCTTTCTTCACCAATTTCTCCAGACCGAACCAGGCGTCCAAATAGTCTGATTCGCTGTATTGGATGACGTTAGCGATTTTCGGTATTGGATCGTCTCCTTCCTGCAAGAAACGTCTAGTGAATCTAGATGGTTGATTGGACGCATTTTTCTATGTTCGTAATTAATTGTTTTTTTTCTATTTCGCATCATTTCTGTGTTAAACCCGTTGTAATTATACACACAGTATCCGTAATAAAGAAATATATTCACTGTTTAACTTGGGAGTGATATGTCTGCTTCCTTCCACGATACAAATTCGAATAAATCAAAAATTACCTGGAGCAGAGAGAATTAAAAACAAGATGGCGGCTCGATTGCTCATTCAAATGACGGGAAATAGTCAATACAATAATTAATTTTTGCAATCTTACTCAAATAAATCAACAGAACCAGCTGCCAATAGAGACCAAAATGACTTGAGAAATCTGAGTTTTGAGGCCTTGTGAGTGACCATGGGCGGCGTCTTTTCTTAATACTTACTTACCGAAAACAAAATCTGGACTAATATAAATATGAAAAAACAATTTAGATAACTTTATGCCTTTAAAAAAATCATGTTGTGCCGTTATATAAAGTAATCAACAAAGTTATATTTAATATACCTTGTATTCACCAGTCCTGCATTCCAATGAAGCTCTCTATCTCTGATCTCCTAACAAACATACTAGCTACTAATTACTAGCAAAGTGTTTCCATAGACGCGTATATATAAACATATGTAAAAGACGCCAAACATTCAGACGTACTGATTATAAAGCTGACATTATATTTACCTTAAAAGACATAGGGTTATGTATCAAATATAGATCAAAATATTCCAAGCCCATGGCTTTGAGTGATATCTTGCATGCCTTCTCCACGAGATCACGTCGGTGGAATGTGCTCCATAACTTCGAGATTATGAAGAGGTCCTCGCTGAAATATAAAGTAGAAACTTTTTTTAATCGTACAAATATTAATATTTGGACGCTAATCTGTGTTTTGTTGTTTGTAATAGGTTTGTAAAACTAGAAATATTTTTGTTATACACAGAACTATATATAGCCTTGCTAAAATGTTTATTATATCTGTAATAAAACACATATTTTCTTTCAGGTTTACATGATCACATTTTCTGATTTCTATATCAGAAAATAGTACGTTGACCTTTTCAATTGTTTTACATTTTCTCTTAGCATTTTCTATATATATACATATAATTATTCACTAATGAACTTTTTTTCCCTTCTTTTAGATAAATATTTCTATTTTAATCCTTCATTATTGTATCCTTCATTTGCTTACGTCTTAGCGTTTAGTTAATGAGTGTTATGAGTTCAACATTGGCTATTTTGACTTTATACTTCGTAGCTATAAATAAAAATTGGCGTAAAATGTTGTGAAAAATGGGGAAAATGTTTTTTATTACGGATGAAACCACAGCTGTATTATCCAGTGTCGAATTTGTATGTCTGTTAACCCTTCATGTCATATACCACAGAATCAATTTAGTATAAATTGAAATGAAAATAGTTGACCCAGAGACAAATAGACAATAATTTCACTAATCAAGAATTTTTAAATACAATATTTAAAGCTCACGGCTGTTTTATTCAGTAATAAAAACTTAACCGAATTATACTTTAAATGTGTATGTAGTTTTTATGCTAACGAAAGAGGATTTCGCAAATCGAACGAATATATTTTTTGTATGTGTCGTTTATGATGATATTTTGATGATTTTTGATGGAAGACTCCTTTGTCATCGTGCGAAAAACTTATGTACAGTCAGTCAGAGCCTTATATATAACTCACACAGTTCAGTAGGAAATGCACAAACACCTCCATACTTTATAATTGAAAATTTATTTGAGCCCGGATCGAATTGCATCTGCAATCGTGTCTTAAACCAATGAGGCATTACCGTTTGACAGTTCCATCAGCAATTTTCTCGTTGACAGCTTCGCCAATTTCTTTTTCGTTGCCGTATATGAATGCGGTGTCTATGGTCCGGTAGCCGAGGTCTATGGCGGCACAGATCACATACTTCGTTAAACTTTTGTGTAACTGTAATAATAAGTTTGGTTTGCAATAGAGCCTTGTAAAATAGTTATATACAACCCAGAACCCTTAATTTTCCAAATATTGCACTGACTATCGCTTCGTACGTTGCAAACATTACATAAAAATCAGGATAAAATATCTAAATACATAATATATTATTCTTAGAAATACACAATGAAACCTCCTTATTACCCGGATTATGTTAAGCAGTCTGCAATTTATTTAAACAATATATTAGAATTTATAATATATATATGTTTATATATATTTTTACTAAATATATATGTTTTTTAATATAACATAAATAAGGGTCATTGATGTACAATAATTTGTTATGTCACCTTGGGTATGTTAATAAATATTTTATTTTTATTGTCATATTATGTTTTAAAAAGAAAATCTCTCACCAGAGCAGTACCCACTCCGAGCGCTGGCATAAAAGACCCATCATTCAGTTCAACATACTTCAAGTCCGTGAACTTTCCAATTTTCTTCGCTCCACGCAATTCCTCTATTCTTTCCTTCAACTCTTCTTCACTCATGCTAACCTCGGGTGCTTCTCTATGCTTAGGCGTGTCTGATTTTATTTTCTTTGGTGTGGTACCTTTGTTCTACAAATATAAGCACTTTGCTACATTTAAGTACAACGCAGTAAGAGATTATTTGAAATGGCACTCCGAGACATGCGGTAATGCACAGTGGAATACATGTAATCAACAAACATATTATTTTTAACTTAACGAGAATTTGTTTTAAGAGCAAAGTTGAAAACAATGCTAGTTAATGCTTAATTTGGGCACACTACCATCACACACTTTCACACTCACACCACACACACACCCATGTTTTTGTACTTTTTTTTTTGTATTACTATTTAGTCTTTTTTATATATATTGTAACCCTATTTTAGCTTTAGTTGTAGCATTTAAATTGTATACTATATGTTTAATAACGCTGTTAAGGTTAGTAAATAAATAAATAAATATACTCATCACAATCGATTCGTATCGAAGATCGAACCCTCCGTTCGGGAGGACCACGTGTAATGTTTTGTATTACTCACATTATTTAAATATTGATATATACTAACACAAATAGTCACTGTGTTGGCAAATGTGATATGCTTTTGGGGCAACAAATTCGACATTATCAGATATCAGTACTCGAGTTGAAAAGATAATCTTATTCGATAATGTTTCAAATGATGGGCCACTTTACGCTACGGCAAACATGTAAATTTTAACTGGTAATGGTAATTAAGAAAATTAATCAATATTGCTTTATCATTGAAGTAGTAAATGATGGAAAAACTAAAATCCCATCTAAATTATAGAAATCTATTTTTTTTTTAAATTGTTTTCCACAAACATAGCAATTTTAATAAGAAATCGTCTAACGGCTTATGTTTGGGCATCGTTATAAGCACTTTTAATTTGATATTGTATCCCTTCTGTAATAGTTTGAAAATAAATTTTGGCCACGGTGGATAATCAGCTTGTAGTATGCTTCTAAAGTGAGTATGCGTTAAATAATGTCATGTCAGACCATGTGATGAATTCATATTTTCTTGGTGAACATCAACCAATAGTTGATATTATTAAAAACATAACCGTATATTCTAAAAGTTTCAAAAAAGGAGAGTTATCATTGTCACCGGGCACCGACATTCAAAACAAAACAAGAACAGAATCTAAATAAACTGATTAACGCTAAAACAATTGATTTATCTTAACAATATTAAGATTGTTTTTAAATTATACTTTTTTGTGTTTTTTTTCGGTTTTATACTTTGTAAGTACACCCTACAATACAAATACGTATAAATTAGTATTGAGTATCTTTATGAAAGCATACCTCAAACAAAGCTATTTTTTCAGACACAGATCCGCTCCTTGGCTTCTCTTTAATATCAATTCCTTTCTTGTCCAGATCCATCCGTTCTAATGACACCATACGAACAATCATGTCTCTTACTCTCCCCTTCACAGCATCACCCAAGTCTACTTCTGCGTAGGACAGCTCTCTTCTAATTTCTATTCTGGGATTTCTATCTTCTCCTGCGTAATACTGTTTTTTTGATTTCTCATCTTTTTCTGTTTTTGGCTGTTTAAGAACTTCGTCGACGATTTTTGGCAAATCTGCGTTTGGGTTGCGCGACATTTTTCTTTGATTTATTTGAGCTTCCTTCCGCTGTAAGTTTCATAATTATTTTATCATTAACCAAATTATATAACATTCATTATAATTGTTGTAAATATGATGTGGCCTATGTACCCCGTTATGTGGTTCTTTTATATATTATTGAATATTAAGCTATGTAAATTAAATAATGAAATTTATACTCGCATTTATCAAACTGCCCGTGCACATTGTTTCGACCCACTATAACGAGAAGTAGCGAAAAAATATAGCTTATATTGCCAATGAAGTTATGTTGAATAGTTTCAGACCTTATTCAGTATAAACAAACAAATTTTGTCTCTTTATAATATATTATAGAAAGAAAGATAGCAGTGTGCAGCTTTGTATGTCTAGCCCCATTTAAGAAAAATCCTACGGAAATCGTTTGATTGTCCATAAAATAGTTGTTTCTGATGAAGGGATGGATTGCTAAGATTAACATTATCAAATAAGGATAAAATGTATTTAAATTTAAAATGAAACGTTGTTTATTATTTACCTCAAATAGAACTATTTTAGATAGAACGGTCTTTTTAGGAACATTCTCGATAACAATCTCTTGTTTGTTTTTTATGTTACTGTAGTCTCTAGAGTCTAGACGACTAATAACTCTATCAACCTTTCCTTTCAGAATAATAATATCTTCCTCTGGAGCGTCTGATAATAATTCGTTTATTTTCTCTTTATTTCTCCTTCTTTCTTCTTGGATACGTTCTATATCGTTCTCTATCTGTCGATCGATATTCTCTGTATTATTCTGACTATCTTCAGTGACTGTTATATCAGTCTTTGGGCTGCCAATTGCTAAATTCTCCTTACTTCCTTTTATCGTCGGTAAAAAGTCCTCTATAGGTGTTTCTGGGCGATTAAACAAGGCATCGGGATGACCTCGAGTTGGGATTTGATCTCCACTATTTATTGACGGTACTTGTAAATATTTATTACTATCTTCTGTACATGACATTGCAGATTCATTATGTATTTCTTGTGGTTTATGTCCTTCGGAATTTTCATGATTACTTAAAGAGGAAACCATGTTTTGACTTGAAAGAGTATCTGAAATATCGTTTTCTTTTGTAGCTTTTGTTTCTGTGTTACAAATGATTTGCTTCGATTCATAATGCATGGAGCCTTGATTCAATTCATCGATCTCTTTTTCATTATATTTAACATCTTGGCTTGACTCATCAGCTTTATTTTTTACGTGCACATGTATTTCATTGTTAAATGTTATGGATGCCGGATTTTCAGTATTATCACTTGATTGATATCGGTCATGTTCAACAGGTATATTTTGATCTATGTGAATGGAATCTGTTGTCGAGTAAGAGAGTTCCATTTCTAAACTTAATGCTTCTTCTGACGATTCTATTTCATTTTGATTTTTACGAATTAGCATTGATGTCTCTTTGCATACCATATCCTGTTTCAATGTCATTTGTGTGGAATCATCAACTGTCTCTATTTCATGTGGTAAAGGTTTTACTAATTCAATTTCGTTGTTAACTACTTGTTTGATTTCATGCATTTCAGAAGCTTTCACCTCCATTGTTTCTATTTTAATAGATGTATTAGGTCGTTCGCTATCTTTAATTTCATTTTGATCTTCAACAACTCTCTGTACCAAAAATTTTGAAGATACATTATCACACTGGCTTAGACTACGCCTTAAACTACTATTTATTTCAATTTGTTTGGAAATTTCATGAGAAATATCAATGGATTGACTCTTTTTAAGGATTTTGTTCTCATCATTTTTATTTTGAACCGAATTGTTATCTAATACAGGCTCATTGTTTTCAACATCCATATTTTTTGAAGTTTCAGATGTACCTAATGAAATATCTTTATCACAGACAGTATCGTTTGGTGCAACATCATGATGTTTACTTTCAGCGTTCGTTTGTTTATCGCTATCTATTGTTAATGCATCATCAAAGTTTGTTTCAGATTGAATTTTGTCTTCCTCATTGGTTTTCGATTGCACGCTAAGTGTTTCTCTGGAATATTGTTGTGGGTTTTGAATAGACGACCGTTTTTTATAAAAGCGTCTCCTGTTCGTTAGTTTTGTAGCTTCAATGTCATGTTCACTCTTTCGTTTTAGCATGGGTATCCTCGTTTTCAGTTTCTCCACATTAAGTGGTTCTACTTTATTTTCGTCGTAGTCATGTATTATTTCTTCAAATTTCATTTCCAATTTTACTGGGTCTTTAATAAAAGCATTCGACATTCTATCAGAGTTCTGTTTTATTTCTTCGAATAATTTGTCGAATTCCTCTTCTGTCTTTGGTGAGACAACGATTTTAGGATCTGTGTTCTCTTTCTCTGCTTTTGCTGATGAAGCGAGATGTTTTGCACTTAAGCGAGGGATTGATGACTTCCGTCTTTGTATTGGTATCTGAAATGCATTGATTCGATTTAATATTTAATAATGAGTTATAATGGTTAAATTTTTTTAGTTAGCTGAAAAATAAAATAAAAAAATTAGGGGTGTACTAACCCTAACATGAATCCCCATAAGGATGAATAATAGATGTTAGCCGATTCTCAGACCTACTCAATACGCTCACAAAGTTTCATGAGAATCGGTCAAGCCGTTTCGCTTGGCCGATGAGGATTCTCATGAACGAAAACTGTGACACGAGAATTTTATATATAAGAAGTATATAGAATATTATCTTGTTACTTGTTTTGGCTACGAGATCGTTATAACACACGTTTGATACTAAAAACATATATGGTGCAATTCTTAAAATAAAGGCTGTAATACATACATCCTCCTCCATCTTCTTTTTATCTTCTGCTTGGATAACCTGGCGCACAGCTTTCTTTAACATAGGTATCCTAGTTTTAGTTTTCTTCTCTTCGTTTTTTTCTGCAATAATAAAGAATAATTTATCAATATAATAGAATAATTATGATAAGTTTAAATAAAAAAAATAATGTGCTAATATATTGATCGCGCAGCGATACCTACACAGAACAGATGATCAATATTTTTTGTGTTATTATTTATATTTATATTTGTGTTATAGTGGTTTATCTGAGAATGGAAATCTAAAACTAAACTGTACAGTGGTTGTGCGAATCATATTATTAGGCTTTGTATGAGGATAACTAACCATTGTATAATTACTATTTTCTAGTTTGAAACAGGCTCGCAAGAATACTTTGAAAAGTCCGTAAGAATTATCTCATCTCAATTTTTGCAATTTATTAAAAGAAGTACGTCAATAAATACATGACATTTCATAAAATATATAATATTCACAGTTTGTCAATACTTAAATCTCTAAATTTAGCTTTAGACCTGTCAAACAGTTTTAGAGAGCGTAACCTATGCTGTATATCTGTAAATTGATAGCAATAAGGTTTAATTTGTCAATGTCAATATAGAATAGGTTACACACGTTTGACAAGTCTAAACCTAAATTTAGAGGTTTTTAGTTTTGAAGGTATACATCAGAATCGCCACCAGTATTTTAATACTAATCTAATAATAATAATTTTATTAACAGAATCAGGCGTTACTTTGGGGAAGACTATAGTACAAAACCCTAATAGACCAATCCTCAAGCAATACTCCGCGAAAAAACTCACAACCACTCGACGCACGTTTCGCCCCGACAACGGAGCATCAGGTCTGTTCGTGAGTGTTTTAATTAATTTCATTATTCTATAAAATTTAAGTCCCGACTCTTTACGAGTGTTTTCATAATATAAGTATTAATAATATAATATATAATTGTAGTACGAGTTGTACTTCAGGAGACCCTGACATCCAATTGTTATGTGTGCAAAAGGAAATATGTATTCATTACTTCTCTTTTTCTAAAAAGTACTATTAGATTAAGTTCTACAAATATTAGATTGTAAGTGTGAATGTATTTGTCACTCTTTCGAGTAAAATTTATCGATGGATTTTAATGAAACTTTACATCAGAATAACACATTTTTAAAGATATTGTGTGATTTGTTCAAAATATTAAGTTCTCAGGAAATAATCTTCAATCTGATTGATTCCTAAATGAAAAAAAAAACTTTTAGTTTCTGTTTGTGTATTTATAAGCGGGTGACGCCATAGGGATCATCTAGTCACCTAGTGTATGAGTATTTGCGTAATTTAAATTATTATTTTAGTTTCAAACTGAATACATACATGTAATATTGTTTTCGTAGAACTGCTTTTGTTATATTTATTAGTAAGTAGCTGTTACATGACATCATTCGAAACAAATTTCTCATGCGTATGCGCAAGTAACAATTTTCACAAATATTTTTATTCATGCAACACACATTAGAAGAAGCGAGATTCATGGACTAGAAAACGAAACAAAAACTCTTTTCAGTTCGGAGTAGTATCTGAATTTAGTGCTTTTTGAGTACTGGTACAGATTGCAAAGATCATTATTTTCTGTCATGGGCAGAAATCTTACTTATACCGCATACGAATCAGTACTATGAATCCTCCATTACATTTTGTATTCGCATTCATCTCAAGTATTAAATATGCTTAGAAACTTACCACCATGTTGGTTTTCTTTGCCGTCGCCCTGAAATATTTACGTCGTTATTAGTTTACGTCAAATTACAGATAGTATAATCGGAACTCTATTATAATCTATAATCCTATAGAGAATAAAAAATGTAAAAAACTCCTACACATATCTAATTTCTTTTTTATGCTAGCCTGTGGTTTTTGCTACATGTAATCTTAATATGTATAAATCAACTGTCACGATGTTTGTCCGCGATGGAGTCCTAAACTATTTAACCGATTTTAAATTAAATTGGCACACAGTGAACAGTCTGGTCCAACTTAAGAGATAGGATAGCTTAGATCTTTAATTATAGTCGCAACTTTATTTTATTGAAAATTATTTGCCTATAATTAATTGACAGTCACAATTATCTGTTAACTCCAAAAATCTAACAGATGTCGATACTTTTAGACTGGATTGACTAAGTAATCAATAGATGGCACTGCTATGGTAAACCGACATGTCATATAAAGATTAATTTATTAACCTAAACAAAGCATACTTTTATTGTTTAAAACGATTTCGATTATAAACATATCCCCGCACACGTAAAGCTGATAATTATTGAACTAAAAAAATGTTTGCTAGAAATCACATTTATGGCAAAACAAAGTTTGCCGGGTCAGCTAGTATATCGCGACATGATCATGCCGTCATGGTCGCAAATAGTTATCAGCAAAACAGTGTCAGAAATAAAACACAAATAAATATTACACATTTATTTAGTAATTGTACTGCAGCGTTTGTATTTGCGTGACAATAGATTTACCCGGCGCCGTTTGCTTTTTGAATAAATGCTGATACTTTACCGAAATGTCTTCGGTGACAGTTATCTTCTGGGCTGTGATGTTGCCTCTGGTTGTAGTCGTCTCCTGCTGGGTCACGGTAATGACTGGCTCATACTGCACAGCCTCGATGTCGTCTCCTCGTATGATCTGCTCTCCTGGTACTTTCGACTCGATTGGGTCGTCCATTCTGGAATGCATACCGAAGAAATATCCAATAGATTCCATTTTTTATTTTTCTATTTCTCTCTATAATAAATATATCTTATACTAGCTGACCCAGCAAACGTTGTTTTACCATACATGGGATTTCAATTATTAAATAAAAAATAGGGGTTGATCGTAGAGGGGTGATAATGTAGAGTTATATTTATTTTTGTATGCTGCATCATAGTAAAATAGAAATTAAATTTTTTGTCTAAAAAATAAAAAAATTAGGGGTGGACTACCCCTAATATTTAGGAGGATGATATAATAGACGTTAGTTGATTCTCAGACCTACTCAATACGCTCACAAAGTTTCATGAGAATCGGTCAAGTCGTTTCGGAGGAGTATGGGAACGAAAACTGTAACACAAGAATTTCATATATAAGATATAAAATTCTCGTGTCACGCGGTGCGTAATTGAACACCTCCGATACGGCTAGACCGATATTTATAAAATTTTATATGCGTATTCCGTAGGTCTGAGAATCGGCTAACATCTATTTTTTCCCCTCAATGTTAATAAATGTTTCTTATTTTTTATTTTTCTACGATACAGTATACATACAACCCTAAATTTTTACCCCTCTACGATCTACCCCTATTTTTTATTATTAATTGAAATCACACGTATGGCAAAACAACGTTAGCCGGGTCAGTATATATATGTATCTATATATAAGATTATAAAAACAAATGTCACGACCGTCTGAACCGATTAATTTGAACAAATTATTTGTCTATAATTAATTGACAGCCACAATTATCTATTAACTCCAAATGATTCGAACAGATGTCGATACCTTTCGACTGGGTTGTTGGAAACCTAGAAACGTGTCATATAAAGATTAATTTAACCTTAATAAAGCATACTTTTACTGTTTAAAACGCTTTCGATTATAAACATATCCCCGCACACGTAAAGCTGATAATTATTTTTATTGAACTATTGCTAGAAATCACATTTATGGCAGAACAACGTTTGCCGGATCAGCTATTATTATAGATAAAGACATGAACAATAGAGTAATTAAAATAAAAAATTACCTGCCAATAAGGAACTTCAGCAAACGACTATGACCAACGCCGTCCATAAATAATTTAATCTGATAGTGCTATTGATAAGGTTATCTTTAACTTCGTCGATAATTATTTGCGAATTTATTAATGTATATTTTTTATATTCGGTATATAAGGTATTTTAACATGATTTAACCGACTGCAATACCCCAAAGACGGATGATGATCCTATTAAGATTATGCGAAGGTTTATAATACGAAAAATATTGTTGTAATAATATATCATAAGAATAACTAATGACTACATTTTATAAAAATGTTCAGTGAAATATAAAGTGGGGAAAAATCCACCATTTGCAAGCTTTTCTGATGTGCGATGACAAAACTTCGGCGTATATGTATGTATATCTTATAAGCTACTATAGACCAAATCGTTTAGCTACAATAAAACTTTGACAATTTACAAATGGTTTGGAGGTAACAAATTGGAACGAAAATAGATACTTTTATCGCTTCTGGTATCAAAAATAGACAAAATATATATTTTTATATTACGACTATAAGATTTCAATATTGAAAATTTGAATTGCATAATCCTAGTTATTTACGCCACGCTACGCCAGTTACGCTATAAGTAACTGGAAATACTAATCCTGCACAGACGAAGTCATTAATCAAGGAAAATATTCACACATTTTATCTTGAAATTTTTTGGTAATTCAAATAATTAAACTTTAGACGACCCACTTGGCGCCATGGTCACCGTGGCGGACTGTTGAACGGAGATTCACGGATTCGATTCTCAGTATGTACTGAGAGTACAAGGGAATCTGTCCAGGCAAAAGTCTGATGAGCTATTGGCTATGGTCTCGTTATATATATTAATAAAAACCATCTACTTAGTAAACCCTATAAATAGCTTACTTTTAGAGCCAACCATGTATAAAAATATGGCCTGATTATTATAATATTTTAATTTTGATATACACATTTCTATTCATTAATTGTTGGGAATTTTATTTATATCAAAAGAATTCGGATGGGTGTGCCAAAGGAATGTTTAGATAACGTAAGTTGTAAAGAAAATAATGAATGATTATTAATTATAGTTTAGTTAATAAATTTAAAAGAAAGAGATTAGAGTAATTCGTTTATCCAGGTTAAGAATCTGGATCCAGCATAACGGTTACAAATGGTAAAAAAGATAACTATTACCGACACTTGTGTCCGTATTGAGAATTCCGAATTTTTTTTTTGTTGCTAACAAAAACACGAATTTACAATAAAATTCATATTTAATTCAGCTCCCAAAAAGGTAACTTTTGGTGGAATATTGGTGCGCGAAATCAAATCTCACTTTGGATTTTATCATAAAGCTTCCCAATCTGAATTTGTTTTCACTAAAGCTTCAAGAAGTCAGGGAAAGATTGTGTACTCACTAAAATGCGGATAGGATTCATATTTTCAGTGCAGCTTTATTTTCCACTAGATATTTAGCATTAAACTTTCTAATAATGGTGGTAGTTTTTTTTTAAATGGGCAAACGGGCAGAAGGGTCACTTGAAGCCAGAGGTATTCTATCGAAGAGAAAGAAAAGAGTAAAAACTTGCGGGTCGAGAAAACTGTTTTGATAAAAACAACCTCTACGGACAGCTTTGGGCTTTGAATTTTGAATTTGAATGGAGATTCCTCACAATTTCAGCTATGGAGAGTTCTATTCATAAATGAATGAAGTTTTTTTTAAAAATTTCATGATTGATAATCATTATTCTTCTACAGATGCATGCGGTGACGTATGTACCACTTGTATAAATGCGAATTTATTATATACTATTATTGTTACGGCGTACGCAGCTTAATTGTCAACGGGAGTGAAGTTCGCGACGTAACTAACTTGAGTGAAGTTAGCGGCGCTTTCGCTTGTATACGACTGTAAAACATTTTTATTTTTATTTAGCTATTAACATTTTTTCTGCAATCTTGTCGATGTAATTTAATTTTCTATTAAATATTTCTTTTTCATCGCCAAAAGACTTTGACTCAAATATAGATACAGTTTTCTCAGCACGATGTTTTATTACATTCATTTTGATTAGGAAATAAATAAATCTTATAATTAATTGAATCAGGCGTTACTTTGCGGAAGTCCTTAGTTCAAAATACCAATAGACCAGTATGAAAGCAGTACTCCGCGGAAAACCCACAACCACTCGACGCACGTTTCGCTCCGACGAACGCTGTTTGTAGAGGCAACATCCTGCCTGATGATGCTCCGGTGTCGGTACTGGTCTATTGGGATTTTGAAATGAATCTTATATATATCGTAACACGAGGATAGGTTAATGATATGCATTTCTATGTCTGCTCCGTTGTTTCAGTTATTTTTAAGTTTTAATTTTATTCATAAAACGAATTGCTTTTTATTATCTACCTGTTTTAGATTTAAACGAGATAATTTATATTATATATTATCTGTTTCCGTTAATACTAATCCGTTCCTACCTCACAGAACAATTTCACATCACGTCTAACACCCACAGATATACATATACTATTGTATCATATTGATAACTTATATCGATTATTGATAAACATATTCTTTTTCATTACGATAAAAGTAGATAACATTCAGTTTTTCGCATTCTTAAAAACATACAAAATTTTTACTATACATTTATTTATGCTTTTCTAATATTAAGATACATTTCATACACGTTCGGTTAGCAACGTAAGCTAGTGTTGTGCTAACGCATCTGATACATATATTACTAATTATAATTTATATGTTTGTACACCGAATGTAAAGTGATACCGGCGCCCATGGACACTCGCGATGCCAGAGGCCCCACCAGTGCGCTGCCGGCCTTTAAGATGCTTATACGCTTTATTCTTGAAGGTCCCTAAGTCGTATTTGTTTGGAAATACCTGTTTTGGCAGCTGGTTCCACATAGCGGTGGTGCGCGGCAGAAAGTGCCTTCTGAAGCGCTCAGTTGTGAAACGGCGGATATCGAGGTGATACGGATGAAATTTCGTATTCTGCCTCGATGTCCGATGATGGAATTCAGCTGCTGGTAGCAATCCGAACAGCTCCTCCGAACACTCTCCGTGGTAATGCGATAGAAGATGGAGAGAGAACCTACATCTCTTCGCAGCGCCAAATGATCAAGCCGCTCAGAAAGTGATTGGTCGTCGACGATCCGAAGGCTCTTTTTTGGATGCGATCAAGAGGAAGGAGCTGGTATTGGGGAGTTCCCGCCTAGTAGTTAGAACAGTAGCAAAACTTAACATCATATGTCAACACCAAGAACTCCGATGCTGTAAATTTTCATCGTTGACCGTTTAAGACAGTTGGAATGTGCACATGATTTCCATTGCCCCTATAAATTAATTGAATGTGGCATACAAGCATGAGATAGTTTTCACACAACAGTCTTAAAACAGCAAACAAACGAGTCCACTTATGAATAGAATCAGGCGTTAATTTGCGGAAGTCCATAGTACATAACCAAATCTACAAACAATACTCCGCGAAAAAACCCACAACCACTCGACGCACGTTTCTCCCCGACACCGGAGCATCCTCGGAAAGTTGCCTCTACGAAGTCTATTTATGTTGCCTAGTGTACGCGAATTTGCCCAACAAAACACTACCTATGATGAACAACTTTTTAATTAAATATCGTCCAACGAAAACCAAATCCTTTATTAATTTTAAATCCTTACTTTTAGAACTACTATTTATATAATCACTAGCTGACACGGCAAACGTTGTTTTGTCATAAATGTCATTTCTAGCAATCATTTTTTAGTTCAATAAATATAAATATCAGCTTTAAGTGTGCGGGGATATGTTTATAATCGAAAGCGTTTTAAACAATAAAAGTATGCTTTATTTAGGTTAAGAAATTAATAATTACATGACACCATAGTAGTGCCATCTATTGATTAATTACTCAATCCAGTCGAAAAGTATTGACATCTGTTAGAATCTTTTGGAGTTATAATTGTGACTGTCAATTAATTGTAGACAAATAATTTGCAATAAATTAAAATTGCGACTATAATTAGATATCTAAGCTATCCTATCTCTTAAGTTGGACCAGACTGCTCACGGTGAGCCAATTTAATTTAGAATCGGTTAAATAGTTTAGGAGTCCATCGCGGACAAACTTCGTGACAGGAGATTTATATATATTAATATAGACATTTGTAATATAACATTTATAATTATTTCCTCTATTTTGTTAAACTTACTTAAGTTTTGTTATTATTATCTTTCAAAAGTACGGCAATATATACTAATGTATTTTAAAGTAGTGTGTTCTCTTGAAGTGACGGTTTTAGAGAATACAGTCGTTAAACCTAACAATTAAACAAAGAATAAAAAATAATAATAATAATTTAATATCACTTAGCGTAGCTTTTATTAACTCAACAATTGAGTCCACATGGTAATAGACTCCATTTCATTTATAACACTGGAATGCTTCAAGACGTATAGATAAGAATGATGTAATGCATTTTGTTATTCTTGGCAAGTTAGGTGGAGAGGGTTTGAATTGACAGTCTTGTTTGGACGTTCATAATTATTTTAGCTATCGAACTGGACTTAGGAAATGTAATATTTTATACATAGATTGGATATTCTTTTACAAATGAAACATTTTTACATCGAAGGGGAACTTTTCAAATAACCATTGGTAATTTAACTCATGGTAATTTAGAGTTGTTCTTTTTCAAACAAGACTTATGTAATATTTCGTTTTTTCTATAATCATTCTAAATATCCATATAAGTCGGTTCCGCATAAGAAACGTATTTATTACGAATTCGAGAGACGTCACGTGCTAATGCAATATTTTAATAAAACCGGGTCAGAAATGCGGGAATGGGAATTTCGATTCCCATCTCCCTCAGGGAGGGCCCCTCTCCATGTCAGCGCCAGCCTGTTGAATGCAAAGGTTAGGTCTACATGCCGCTGGACATATTTTTACTCAGCCTTTAGTGAACATAAAAGTCCAGAAATTAATATATCAACTGTCAAATCTTAATTTGATAATATATCTAACATAGATGATATGTGAAACTAAAATAATACATTAACTCGCCTCTTCGAGGTTACTTAACACTTAACAAGATTTAAAATTAAGATTATTAAAAGAAAAACACTTTATTAACGGATTAAATTATGTATTTTTACAAAATTTATACAAAATACATTGTCCTCCATTTTCCCGGATTGGAGGACACCGTGAGCCAGCTTTCCAAAAATCCTTCCGGTTTCAGTCGACACCAACTCCGGGGAAACAAATACAGATAACACACAACCTCTCTGCAGCTGTGACACTTCTTTTGACAATTAAGACCTTTTGTCTTCAGTCTACCGTGACCACGCACGCTGTAAAGTACGGGAAACGTCCGCAAAAATTAAAATAATGTAATATATAGTTATGTGTATATTATTACGATTATTTTAAGCTTATTTGATTATAAAATTTCATCAGGATTTGTCTACAAAATGTCCGTGTAAGTACATTAATTTTGTCGAATTAGACAGGCGCAGTGGTCATACCAGTTGGCAAAGTAAGGTTAAACCTTCAATAAATTTAAAAAGCAAAATTTGGTCTTTTTTACCACCACCAAACCACACTTTTAATACCAAACAAATTTATAAGAAATGTGATCCATGTAAGCGCAGCACAGTGCTGAGACGTGCCTCGTATTATCCTGTCTTTGACTCCTTAACGCCGTAAAGAATAAAATATAGATACGGAATTATACATACATATATATAAGCTATTATTGGCCATATATATCTAATAGTATTGTGTATTTACATATATGTAAATTATGTAGCTAACTATAGTATATATAAGATATACCTATAGGTTCGGTTGATCAACTAGTCGAAGATCGTGAGTCCCTCAATCAATCCCCTGTTGTAAAAGGAAATAAAAATTTGAAACCAATCTGAATTTTCCATTCCAGGAGAGCTAAAATAACATTATTTGTAGTCGCACGTAAAATCTAAAAGCTATCTTTACAAAAAATCAGTTAATATAAAATTTGCGTTATTCCCTCAGTGAGGAAACCGAATAACTAAAACATATCTATAATTTTACTCAAACCCTCGTTTAGGTCAATTGCCACCCTCGTATTCAATTCTATAAATATAGATCCTTTTGTTCCGATATGCTGCGCCTTTATTATAATGATTATCTATGACTTGTGCTTTTTGGAATATAAAAAAGTTCCAAGACAAGAAAGAAACACTTTGAAATTATAATAATAATAATTCTTTATTGACATAAATATTTCTTACATAATTTTTGTAAAGTCTCTGACACCCGAACAAGGCTAGAATGCCCGTATCTCAGAAGTCAGCAGCTTCTCCCAATATTTGCGACAAATAATGTCAAGAAAGCGTCATAAAAAGGTTCTTTTAACATAAATTAATGGTTTTACATTGTAACATATCAAAACCTTACAATTGAAAAAATAAACTTATATTTATTTAAATATAATAAAAGCACCTATATATGTACATTATATATAAATAATTTATAATACCTAACAAATGACTTCTCAATGAAACAGATGAATTCTCAACTTTAGGCATTTTAGCACCACTGTGTGGAACCAACATGACGGATTCTAACCTCGAGAAAAACTTTAAATCGTTCCAAACCCTGTTAATTAATAAGAGTGTATGTAGAAAGAAATGTATGAGAATAAGATAAGACAGTGGTCAAGTCTTTTTTCTACCGGATTTATGCTATTCGCTAAACAACAGTACGCATTCTGGTACATACCAACGTTCCTTTGTATCCATAATAAAAAACAAAATAAAACAACCTCGATGTAACAAATCGGAGGGGAACAAGAAAATATTCGTAATATCAAGTAATTCGTTGAACTGAGGTTTGTTATGTTGAGGTTAGATTGGTCTAAAATTCGTTATAGAGGTCTTTTCAAACAAAAGCGTGTCGAAACATGTCGAGATATGAATCACATTATAAGATTAAGAGTTATATTATTGGTGGAAACTTTATATAAAGGTTTTGGGTAAAAAATTCGTTAATTAGAGGTATGAATACTTTTTCTTGATAGTTGAAAATTCGTTATTTATATATTTGTTACATCGAGGAAATCGTTATATTGAGGTACGTTATATTAAGGTTGCACTGTAGTACCAAAAAGTCGTGAGTCACATAGAATGCTGATAATCTACTATTTTATTAATAAAGGAAAAACTTCTTCAATTACTTTGAATAACTTGCAGCATTGCGTACGTGACCAGACCCATATTTGACTAATTTATAGATTGTTCTATAGTCTACATTTCTAGGGAAGAGAATAATTTGTATTTACATAATATATAAGTATGTATATATATGCTGTACCTATATCAACAAATTTGCACTTCTATGAGATCAAGGCGTGTGCGGAGATCGCTGAAGAAGCTCTCTGGCAACTTAACATATGTTGAGAGCATTAAACTTGAAAGCATTATTATAACTAATGTTAGTTATATTATCGCTAATATAAAAATATATAATTAATTAAAAGCAACAATAAACAGAGGTAAGGGAGATTTTTATACAAACTGTTTTAATATTTTGAATAGCTCAGCAAAATATATATTTAAACTTCCAATTAATCATCAATCGTCACGAGACATTCGATTCCTTTTATAATCTATCTGCATCCATCTCTTTTTCACTTGTAGTACGACTATGTCCATCTCTATCTAGCACTTAAACCGACCCTTTGGGAAATGAGACTAGCGACATCTAGGAGTCGTCTTTTTTTACCACAAACGGGTAATCGAAATCTCAACCTCTACATTACAGTGCTGGTATTTATTTATTTAATTACAGCTTATTGCCAAAATATTGTTAAAAACTTTTTTTTTACTTCGGGAAATGCTCTTACGCACCCCCGCACCGGGACAAGATTATGCGTGAAGAATATGGTGCGGGGAGTGTGGGACTCGGGGCCGATGTAAGTGTAATGGCCCCCTGTAAAAGTTAGGACCACCCCAGCGCAAAGTTGGGACCTTGGGGTCCAAACTTTGCGCTCATGACGAGGCCTGGTAACATCGAGCCCTTGGCCAGGTTCAAGTTAAAAACTACCTTAAACAAAACTTACAAATAAAAGCTCACTTATCAGCTTTAAAATATAGAAGATTTGAAAAATTGATGATGTATGTCATTAGTTTGATACATTTCGTTATTTTAATATTATTTAATGTTTAAATTAACTGTTATTAACACAATAAACGACACATCTCATACTTTTGTTATTAATCTTAACTGTTGAGGAGCCGCGCTGGTACAGCTAGCAGAAAAAATAGTATTTATATATATGTGCAGGTGACAAGCAAATCTTGTTCGCGTTCTGTAGCGGACCCCTAAATTCCTGAAAGACGCGATGAGCCCTCTACCAATTTTTGGTTTGAAGGTCCACCAGTTTTCAGTATAGGGAAATAAATGTATATTCTGGTCGTAGAAACTAAAGTACGACATATACATATTCAAAGCCTCGTTGAAATCAAATATGATGGCTGATAATCTCTATTCTATCACTGAGGAGTGATAGAATAGAGATTATCAGCCAGATAGAAAGCTAGAATTTAAAACTTTAACAACTGCGGATGATAATTTTATTATATTCTATACTTTTTTATAAACATAATAAAATGTTATCTCAAATCGAAATAAGCTAAACGACTCTACATCTCTCTTAGTCCATTCGATTCTGTCCTACAACAATCTGCACTTGCCTCTAATCCGTGACGTCACGGCGGCCACACTTAAATTGCAAAATTTATAAGAAAAATCCTGAAGTACGAGGCATCTCTTCAAATATATGGAAGCCTAGTGTTCCATTTATACAAACGATCTTCATTAACCTATGATCATTTAATTACAATTATTCCTAATACTAATTTATGACTCTTGTTTGAGCAGTTCCCAGCAAGGCTCAGCTCAAAACTGGGTTTTATGTATTAGTTTGGATAAGATTAAAACAAATTTATTCAAATATAGTAAAGGAAACAAAAAAAATCCATGTTCTAGGCGGACAGATAAAGAATTAAGGAAATATGGCTGATATAGTAACAATATTTCATAAACTAACCAGACAATTTAAACTTGCATTCTCTAGAACGTTTTCGATACCTTTATTAAACAAATTTAATTCCTAAATAATGATATACTAGTATAGTGAAATATTTAAAATAGATTTAAGCTACGGAGAACACCCCAAATGCAGAGTTCCTCTTAATAATGTTAGGTTAGGTTTTCGTAGAGGAGCCGCTACGAGTGCTACGTATGGCTACGCCACAACAAAGATATTTTCAAACACTGGTTAGGTTTTTTGATAATAATAATTATCTATTCATTTATATATGAACTATAACTATTACAATGTAAAACTAAAATATTAAAATGAAAAATGTAAAATATTAATCATTATGTTCTATTTACAATTGGAAGCTCTACGGTATTCGTAGAGAGCAGCTACGTTTTCGTAGCGTTAAAAAAATATTCGTGTTCATTCTTACGATGTTATTAGATTTATTAATTTAATAAATATTATATTTTTTTATATTTTTTATACAGCTAAGCTGTATAAAAAGCAAACCCAAAATTAGGTAACAGAATATATAAAATAGTTAATTTACGATAATTTTAGTTCATTTTGAGTTTTAATGTGAACAGTAGCTACCCGTTATCACACAGTACTTGGAAAACTAAAAATTTTCAGACTATTAAATTCCAGATACAACTAATTATGTAACTATTTCGGCGTATCGAAAAACAGAGTTTTGAGGCCATCGCTTGCATTGTAGATATTAAAAAAGCTATCGTAAATATTATATATCCACTAAAAATAAAATAAAGATAAGCAAATCCGTATTCTATACATGTATGGGTCATAAATGCGAAAGGAATGTTCGCAGAAATGTAGAGCGAGATGCTAATATGGTCTCGGGTGTGTAAGAAAGAGATGGGAATGGAAATTAAGGATCTCTTATGACGTTATGGTGCAGACGTAGAAGGTTATACATGATATTTTTATTCTATAACTGAATAAATGTATAAAAGCTTATAATATACATAGAGTTGTACTATTTACACATGGCCTCAACGAAAAATTATAATAATGAGAAGTAAAAATATTTTTAAGCATGACTATCACGACACCAATGAGCTGGAAACTAATTGGAATTCAAATGAAAGCCTTTTTTGTATTTTATTTAATCTTAAGTATTTTATATAAATTTTACATAAAAACAATCGAAATCAATACGAAAAATAGCATGCATCCCGTTCGTTAAAAGAAAATTTTGATTTAAAAAAATAAAATCTACATATTCTAAATTAAGAATTAATATTCTAAATCAAAATTATGTATCTTGTATCTCTTTAGATGGTAGATGGCTTCACCCATCAGAAAAATGCTAAGGCGGTTTGAACAGCATCGACTGTACCAGGTGGATCCTGATTATGTCCATGTCCAAGAACCTTATGAAACTCAGCACCGATTATCAACCCCACGAGGACCATCGAAGGTTCATTTTCGAACGGGATAATGATTTAATTCCATCACCGATCAATCCATTTTTTTTTTTTTTAACCTAGTCGGCCTACCCCCCGGACGAAGTTATCTCCGGGCCGTGGACATCTGGCTATTGGGTTTTCTTTCTTTAGTTTACAATCATACATTTTCCTTAATTTAAATTACACATTTCTAATTATAGATTTCGTTGTTAACATTACATTTTATACACAAGCTAAATAATATAATAATAATAATAATACACTAAGATATGTATTCCCCATAATGAATCAATTTTTTAAGACTAGATTTAGGTACTTTTATCACAGACTTATTTGGCAGCACAAAGCTACCTCGTTTTGTTTAATGTTATCGCCTTTTTGGCGATAGTAGTGGCATAAGATAAAAGGTCGTCACGTCTGTCAGAGTCAGCCATCAGTGAGGAAAGGGCGTCCACAGTCAAAGCTTTGCCGAGCCTCTGCTCCATATCAAAACGTTCCCGGCCGAAGCGCGGACAGTCAACGAGGATATGGGGAACAGTCTCATCAGGGTACCCACATGGGCACACCGGGCTGTCCTTGCACTTGAAACGAAACAAGAACAATCAATCCATATTGGAAGTGGTTAATATTAGAGGTTGTAAAAAATTAGTAGAAAATTTAATATATTAAAAGCATTATTAATTATGATTTTATTATGGGCATGCATATGCGTATGGTCGACTCGACATCGGCGACTATAAAAAATTATACATAAGATTTATATATTTATACATTATATGAAGTAAGACGAAGTAAGATTATTATTACGTTGAGCTGTATCGGCGCAGGCGGTTAATCACCAGTGAACAGGGACTCGAGAATTCTCCCGCCGCCCATCGGTAGGGGTTTTTACGAGGCGCGTCTCATTTATTAAAATTTATATTTACATTGTTCTAAACGTTAGGATATTAAGTGTATGACGAAATTTTTTCAGTACGAACACATTTCCAATGTACGAAGGCATTCATTATAGAAATTGATACTTGTTTGTAACCGAGAACTAAATAAGATGAACCAAGGACACGCCTTGATAGTTTTCCACTCGAGTTTAATAAATAATATCATAATTTTCACCGCTCGGTATATAATACCGGCGATAAAAGGCTTCGCAACGGATTGGGTACTAAGATAAACTCTTTTAGCGATTATTATTCTGCAGCTGAATTCCATCATCGGACATCGAGGCAGAATACGAAATTTCATCCGTACCACCTCGATGTCCACCGTTCCACAACTGAGCGCTTCAGAAGGCACTTTATGCCGCGCACCACCGCTATGTGAAACCAGCTGCCAAAAGAGGTATTTCCGAACAATTACGACTTAGGGACCTTCAAAAAAAGAGCGTATAAACATCTCAAAGGCCGGCAACGCACTGGTGAGCCCTCTGGCTTCGCGAGTGTCCATGGGCGGCGGTGTCACTTGGCATCAGGTGAGCCTCCTGCTCGTTTGCCCCCCTGTTCTATAAAAAAAAAAACTCTAAATGATTTAGATTTGTGTAAAAAGGCTCACCATTGAACAGTGGTAATTTATATAGGTAATTCTAGCCTTTCTCGAGAAACTATCGTGTTTTTCAAATTAAATGGCTCAAATAATAATGCGGTATCAAATTGTTAGTCCAATTTGGAACAGCATATTAAATTTGAATAGACAAAAGAGCCCGCACAATACGTCACGGCTCATCGCCGAAAATTCATCATGACGTTATCCATCACGCCCCACAAATCACTTACTGAAAACTTAACGCAAACCTGTAGCGCTACGATCCTATACAAACTGTAACACACCTTATTTCAATACAATACGTTCTATATTCGAATATCTAAGAACTATATGATAATACATCTTACGTATTTTTAGAAATTTGACCTTATTACGATTACATAACGTTCAATTCTTCTTGCAGATGTTATCAGGCTCCTGATAAGGGTCGACCAGGTGGAAGATCTCCCCCAACCCCCGCGTTACGTATACATTAGTCGTATAAAGGGGGTAGGTTGATATATAGCACGGTTCTTGGACCCTGGTCTGACTTCTAAGCTATATTTTGAGTATAAAGCAACGCTCAGTCCGTCTTCAGATGCGGCACAGGGCGGACGTTTTTTTATATCGTGATGTATCCTAAGTGTATTTAGGGTGAGTTATTATTATATGTTCGATGTACCCTTAAATTTTGATCTCTTTAAGGATTTATTAAAAAAGCCTTAGCTGACTTTTACTATTGAAATCAATTGAATAGTTTTGGATGAAAGAGTAACAAACAAACTTACACGTTGTCTATGCTTTATTCTTACATTTATGCTAAATATTAGAAATTTACAATAAATCACATAAAAATTTGATTTAATTAATAAACGCGAATATTTTTTGTGCACGATTAAAATAACTATATTAAAAGATTTCATCGGAATTAAATAAATTATTAAATCTAGAAACTTTCAAATTGACAATGAAAATCCTACATTTTTTCGTCTCAGTATAAACTGTGTTAAAACCATTCTAAGTTCTCCTTGTAGTGAAATATAAAAATATCTAACCGAAACGTAGTGAATTTTAATAGTTAAATTATGATAATAAATTTCTCTTTGAAACTATTCTTTTTAATATTTTTTTTAATATTTCTGGAGCTATATATATTTTGTAAGTGTCATTTCTGTTCTATGCATTCTAGGGTTAAGGCCGAGTGATAAATTTATTTATATATATACCTTTTAAGTTGTAACACCAAGAGTAACGATTTTCACAAATTTTGACCGTAGCGGTGATCGAAGCTGGGAATCTCCTCGGCATACTTAAATTATATTACTTAAATAACAAAACATTAGAAAAAAATCGAACCAATTGGATTTTTCAACTAAAACTATGTTTTCATCAGCTCCATATTAGAATTATGTAGAAAGTAACGCTGGCACTATTTTTTCGTTAAATAGTCCTGATTTTGCTTGACATGACAAATTTAAATGTAATCATCAAATATAATTCTTAGTAAATTAAAACCGTGATTTGAAAACTAGAATCGTAGCATACCGTATTGCTAATTTGTTTATATTAATGATAAGGTATAAAAAGCTTTGATTGAAGTCAATAAAAAGGCTATTTTATAGTATTTTGTCAAGTACTGTTTTGTTATGCTGTTTTAACTACGAGTTTATGTTTATCTCTGGTATTAGCATCATTTTTATAGTATTAGTATAAGCTATAAAAAAGCTCGCTTTGGGGTAAATGTCCTGAAATCCATGTTCAAGAATAGCCTCCAAAATTTATCATCATCATCAGCCTATATTCGTTCACTGCTGAACATAGGCCTCTCCCAAGGAGCGCCACAACACTCGGCCCTCGGCCTTCCTCATCCAGCCACTACCGGCTGCCTTCCTAAGGTCGTCGGTCCAGCGGAAAAAAAAAATCATAAAATTAGCAATATTTTGTATTACTAATAATATTTTTCTTATTAATCCCTATCCATGAAAATATATACTTCGTATTTAATTTTATATAATCTTGTTCATGAAGACTACAAAACGGTTTTATTACGTAAAGAATTAATAAAATTGAATAGTATTTATCAATCTCAACTCGTCAGTCCTTTATTGCCATAATTAAAATAAAGGGTGCCATTGAATTCAAAATGGCGACAGGAAGCTAGCGCGCTAATGAGTCCTTTCACGAAATGGCGTCGTCTTGTCAATTGTCATCTTGAGTATTTAAATGAATTCTTACTTTTAAAATTTATGTACACGATCTATGCGAGATGTGATAATGTGACTTTATCTGTATAAAGATGGCAGCGTGATTAAGGTAAGCGCTGAAAAATGTTGTAATGTAATTGGCGACAGTCGTAACCCATAAATATCCAAATCGTTTTGCAATCGCAATATGAAAATAATAATTGCGAATATTTGTTATATTCAGTCGTTTAAAAACATTTTACACACTTCACACAGTTAAGCAATACTTTCTATAATAATTATTTTTTATACACTCGTATCGATTTTTAATTATTTCGTGCTACTTTGAATCAAAGTTGACGATTTAAAGAAAAACACTTTATCAACGGATTTAAGTTATGTATTTTTTGCAAAATTTAAATATATTTTACATTATTTTTAAAATTTTCCGACGTTATATTTAAATTTTGCAAAAATACATAACCTAAATCATTTATTATGATAAAGTGTTTTTCTTTAAATGAGTAACAGTTATGTTAATAAAAGACAATGGTGGCGATTCTGATGCTCACCTCTAAAACTAAAAATCTCTAAATTTAGCTTTAGACCTGTCAAACGTGTGTAACCTATTCTATATGTTTCTACATTGACAATTCAAACCTTATTGCTATCAATTTAGAGATATACAGAATAGGTTACGCTCTCTAAAACTGTTTGACAGGTCTAAAGCTAAATTTAGAGATTTTTAGTTTAGAGTGTGTACATCAGAATCGCCACCATTATTATATTGCCGACGATTCTTTAACCAAGACCAGGTTTCTCAACTACTTTATGACAAATATATAAACATGAAAGTAACAAATATTCCAGAAATTCCATATTAAATTAATTTGCAGACCATGGGCGCCGCGTCAGACGGCTTCGGAATGGGGTGGCGCGCGCGCATCGCCGCCATGCGCGAATCTCGCAAATTGGTGCTGGTTATCGTCGCCATCGCCCTACTTCTAGATAATATGCTGCTCACCACCGTCGGTAAGGCTTTTTTACTCTTAAGACTACATAATAAAACCTTTGTATTTCTGCCATTGTTATAATAATCTAATGTTACAAAGTATTTCAATTTTTGATAGTTGAACACCAAAACTTTTTTGTCTCCAGTTTGAAAGAAAACGATACGTTTTATGTTTTGTGCGTTCGAACACACCAGGGTTTCAGTATTCCCTTTCGGTGACAGTTTTAAAATAAAAACATTTATGGATACAAACAAACCTAAATAATAAAATTAAGAAGCTCAATTAACATAGGAGTGTTGCTATTAAAAATATTTTTTAATTCAGGGATTATTGTAAAAAATAATAATATTGTACAGAAAGTAAACATATTGTCGAATATACAACAATCTTAATATATATAAATCTCCTGTCACGATGTTTGTCCGCAATGGACTTCTAAACTATTTAACCGATTTTAAATTGAATTGGCACACCGTGAGCAGTCTGGTCCAACTTAAGAGATAGGACAGCTTAGATCTTTAATTATAGTAGACAGTTAGACAGATTCGATTTGAATGAGGTTAATAAAAATGATTACAAAATGACGTCAGCCAACTTGAACAGATTAAAATAGTCATTTTAAAATTGGGACGTAAGTTAAAAGTCTTTATAACGAAACGAGTCATAATAAAGCAATTGATATATTAATTTGTATAGTCTATATACATCTATGGTACATTAAGGCGCGAAGTATCTACAGATGAGCAAAGGTAAAATGGCGGCCAATCGGACAAGTGCTTCATGAATTATTTATCTGTGCTTTTCGATTTTTCTCCCGCCTTATTTAATCAATTCTGTTCAATGTTTATGGTTGTAGAACCAATGTACTGTCCGTTGGTGTAAAGACAAAACTTCTTCAAAGATTTCAACAAAGTTTAGCTACAAAGTAAAATTTTAAGAATGTTTCATGGTCTACAAACAAACAAATATTTGACGTTTCGTATTATAGCTCTTTTGACTAAATATTGTTGTATGTAATTTAGATAAATAAATATTATTGTGAATAAATTTATTCCGGACGTATTTTTTAAAACGAACTCAACAATAATTGATATCTTTCGTGATTATATGGACTAAAACGAATGAGTTTTTAAGACATTTCCCGGAAACTGTACCGTCATAGATATGTCTCCTCTGTAATATTATGTCAAATATTAGCGTGTCGTAAAAAAGTAGGAAATAATATTATACAGATTATATAGAGTTATATATTACGTATATAACTGTGGCCGGAAGCAAGTCAATTTACTGAGCGGCGAGATCAAAGTGAAACTCACTTAAACGCCTCATCAAAGGAAGCGCTAGTGATGAGGTCATATTGATAAAACTATCGCTAGGTATAAAATTGCGAACATTTGTAGACGCTTTAAGATTTCTCTGACGTTTCGAAAGCGCGTCGTATGTCAAAATTAAATAAAGATAATTTCATTTAGAATTTTGTGTATGTCTCTGTTATATCAGAATTACTATAATTCCTGAAATATATTTAATACTGAAGCAAATAAATGTTTTGAATAGATTTACTTTCGATCGAACTTAAATTAAGTAATAATAATTACACGTTTCATTATTAAGGGAAATTGTTTAAAAACTTTTTGTAACAATATGATAATATAAGTTGATATCCAATGAGAAAGTGTGATATATTTCTACAATCACATGTAATAGAAAAAAACATAAAACTATCGTTATAATTATCGACAGAGCAACATCACTTACGCTTTTTGATGAAGTTCGCGCGAGTCACAAATCAAATTGGCTCTAGTTTCACTAACTCGAATCAAATTTAGCTAGCACTAAACATAATTCGTTAATTATTCACAAACTTTTCAATAGTATTATGTTTCCTTTTATTTTATGCCTGACAGCAAAAATGCTAACAATTTTTCAAACTCAGAGAGCATCTAGTCCAATTCGAATCGACTACAATTATAGGACGCGACTCGAGTCCAACTCGAACTCAATTATAAGACAATAGTTTTGACTTTAAAGGTTTTAGTCAAATCTATTTTGGAATGCAAGTGTTTTAACATTAAACGCTCATACATGGGCACAGATTATTAAGTCATAGATAATATTGCCTATACATAACAAGAGATATGAAACCTATTTGGCGTTATTTTAATTTGAATTTGGAATTGGATAACCAGGCCATATATTTTCAAATGAGGCTTTGCCGAACGCTTTGAATCCGACTCTCGATATGGAGTGGCTCTGGTTATGACAGCTGATTACTAGTGATGTCGCATGGATAAATTGAATTTCATTTAAAAATTCCAATATTCAATATTGCTAAAGGATTCTTGCTTTCTTTTTTAAAATTTGAGTTTGTTATGGTTATACGTATTGTAAGCACGTGGACAAATGGAAATCAATAAAGCTCAATTTTCAAGGTCACTTACATAACTATTATTTTTGAATACTAGCTATTCCTATGACCAAAATATTCTAATGATCTATGAAATTGTGCTTTGGACGCTTTTAGGTTG
This sequence comes from Pontia daplidice, assembly GCA_963693355.1. Taxonomy (NCBI): domain Eukaryota; kingdom Metazoa; phylum Arthropoda; class Insecta; order Lepidoptera; family Pieridae; genus Pontia; species Pontia daplidice. The sequence goes on along the minus strand of CAVNZL010000016.1, from coordinate 697,998 downwards.
TAACCTAAAAGTCCCTTATACAATTGTATTGGATGGAAATCCATCGATCGCGCCTTCGCCATTATATGACAGCATAACTACTAATTTCGTTAAATACAATTTTATTTTATTTGATTTAATTACTATTTAAAGGTTTAAATAAACAAACAATTAAAAACGAGTGAGTGATAGTGAAATTGAAGATTTAGATCGAAGATTGGATGGACGGATAATAATTTTTTTGTAAGTTTGTACATCGGAATAATTTAAAAAAGAGACTAGCTGATCCGGTAAACGTTGTTTTGCCATAAATCATTTTTGAGTTCAATAAAAATAATTATCAGCTTTAAGTGTGCGGGGATATGTTTATAATCGAAAGCGTTTTAAACAATAAAAGTATGCTTTATTTAGGTTAATAAATTAATATTTATACGACACGTTTTTCGGTTTACCATAGCAGTGCCATCTATTGATTACTCACTCAATCCAGTCGAAAAGTATCGACATCTGTTAGAATCTTTTGGAGTTAACAGATAATGTGATTTTTACAAAATATCACGTGAGAACGAAAAATTCTACTACTAGCTATTCTGGCGTGCGTTGCCAAAGCAACTAATTACATTTAATGTATGATGATAATATTTAATTTAAATAACATGTAAAGGGCCGGCAAATTACATCTTATGTGTAAGCCAATAACGGCAAAATAAAAAACCGTAAATACAATAAAAATTGGTAATTTATTTCAAATGCACATTTGGTATAATAAATTGAAACTAAATGAGAAAATATAATTTTATACCTTCTCTTTAAACACAGAGAGAAATATTGTTGTATTTTTGAGGTTTCTAATGTGATGTTGTAAATAATTACATTTTTTCCGCTTACATTGCAAACGCAGGCTGAACCCTACGAGTTGTATCAAAATAATGTACTAAGTATTGTACACATTGAAAAGGTCTACAGAAAAGTCCCTGACGATATTTGTCTATCTCTTATGGATAACCCACAATAACTTTTTTTGTCATTTACTTTTTACGATAAATAATGGCTAAGTTTCGAAGCGATTTTAACCAATACAGCATTAATCCTTAATGCACCCATGCGAAGCCGGGGCGGGTCGCTAGTATAATATATTTAATATGAATGCAGGGATCGTCTATACAGAATAATTGAATTGACAGAACTTTCGCCTTCTGTCAAATTATATTTACTCTGTGACGAAGAGACTTTATTATCTATGCTACGATTTATATGGCCTCCTTCGATAGACTCAACACAAATGCTAAAGTGATATGTCAAATTGTACTTATTTTTATTTTATAGAATTGACAAGTCATAGTTGAAACAGCTAGTTTCATTGATGGCTCGGTACTTAGTACGTCGTTAGCAACGTAGATAAGTCAAATGCAAAATGGCTACTAATATATCACGGTAAAGTTAAGTAATGTCAGAAATATGATTTCGACGGCGTTTTAGAATTAATAATTTAAACAAAGTTAAAACATACCTTGTTTTTCGTTTATTTATTTTTATTTTTCGTGTATCATTTACCGAAATTTGATCACTGTTTCGGCACTACTGAATGTTTTGTTTAAAAATCCAACTCGCAAGAATTAAGCTTTATACTTATTTTTATGAAACAATGATTAGAAAAAGTCATTTATACTGTACATAAAAATGACGGTATATAAAGAAAATTATAACTTGGTAGTTTATTTCCTTCACTTATTAAAAAAATGAATAAGTGTTTACTCATAAGACTTCCATGGTCCATCCACCTTACTTCATATAGTAGGTACCTTCGGTTCCCATAGCTTTTTATACAAGGGACAAAAGTAGTTCTCGCGCTGCAAAGACTACTGCGTAAAAACACTTCGCGTGTTGTTGCTAATTTGATTAAATTTTAATTAATGAAATTAATTTTAATCTTTGTATTTTTTAAACGCAAATTTATTTAATCATTTAACAAGGCAATGTCGATAAAATTGGGTGTACCGGACTAAATGCCAAACAAATTCAAAATTAATAACATTTCCAAGTAATACATCATTTGAAAAAATTATGATTTTAGATCGCGTATTAGTTACAGAAATTTGATTCACATTTATTAAATTTACAATTCATGAGAGTTATATCAAGCCGACGCCTATTAAGTTTTGTCAAAGCTTTCAATCCATTTAAGCTGCCTTGCATTTTTATAAAGAATTTTGATTGGTTCCAGTGCCAATCATCCCGGAGTTCTTGTATGACATTCAGCATCCGGATGCTCCGCTCTCCATGGCGTTGGAGGACATCACTACACCAGTCCCGCCCACACCACCATACTGCCCCTGCCTGAATACCACCAGCATACCCTTGGAGAACGTTACCCATTGTAAGTATATATTAAAGCGAAAGCGAAAATTATCTCTTTTTTTTTTTGTATATTATCCAATTTGGATTAGCATAGGCACAGTACAGTCTGCCAGTAAGTGGACTGTGTAGTGTGGTTGTATGTAAAACTGTCAGGAGTCTGTGTATAGTAATGTTCTATAATGAGTTTGGCAAACTGCTAAAATGACTGAGTATGTGAGAGGGATCTCTCTTCAAGGAACTCTATGGAGGGAACTCTACAGTCGTACCCTAACACATTAATAGTATAGTATAAATAAGTAATGGAAGTCTCCACCATGAGACCTAAGGTAACAGATGGAGCCCTTCGGGTAGGATCAGAGGTTCAAGATTTGGTCAAAGCTATCGGGCAGCCTCCCCACGACATACTTTGAAAGGACGCGAGAAATGAATTAGCCAAATCAATATTCAAATCTTATTTATTGAGCTGAAGATACACTTTAAATAGAAATCACATATATACACACATATACATTTTTTATGTGAGTTGTTGGTGTATCGCGCATCTTCGCGCAGCTTTTGAAGACACCTTTTATTTATTTGTTTAATAACAGCCTAAAGCCAAAACATAGTTTAAAACTACCTTAACCTTAACAAATAAAAACTCCCTGCACACTCAATCTTACCAAGCCTGTCACAAATATATCCTGCTCTGGTGCAGATTTCATAAATTTATTAACTAGCACCACCAATATCGCCAATTCCTGGCGAAGCACCATTCGCGAATCCCAATCTGACAATATAGGATGCCCTCCCGACCTACAGTAGTTGTCCGGTACATACAGCCGGAGTACGATAGGAGATCCTCATTCGCACAACTATAAGAAATATATCCAAATCGTTGCCCTGATGTTGATCAATTTGTTCACTTAGAAAGAACAATAGAATTTATAATTTACAATGGTCTGTGTTTAGTAGCGTTTACAATTTTTACCAAAGTAGTGTATCTAAGTTATGCCTAGTTTAATAATACTTGAAGATAGAAGAAACAAAGTCATTTAATTGAACCGCTGTTCGGCAGTCCGCCATGCTGACCATTGCGCCACCTGGCTCAGCAAAATGAACTGCGTATTATGCCTACAGTTCAGATGTTCAGCAACCATGGTCACGGCCAGACTGTAATATTAATTTATTATTAATTATATTACAATTACAATCGGATGTCTTTTTGAAATTGTTTAAAAAAAATCTGTTTCAAAATAGGAGAAAAACAGAAGAGGAACTGAAAAACAATTCGTAATAGTAATTAAATTTACACAACTAAATTAAAACTTTTATATAAGTTACAGTGTACAGTTAAAACAGGACATAAAATATAAACCTCTTTCCACAGTGAACATAACAGCCGAGAAGGAAGTCCGCCATCAAGAGCTGATCCACGAAACGGTGGCAGTGGGTGTGATGTTTGCGAGCAAAGCGATTGTACAACTACTTGCTAACCCGTTCGTCGGACCGCTAACGCACAAGTAATTCAGTGATATCGATTAGTTTAAACACACACTCGGTTAGCACACGTTACACATTATTTGTACACAATTTGTTGACAGTTGACCGTGTCAATGTGTCAAATGTGAGTGCGGATGTGTTGTGACAGATATAATATACAGTATATAAATAATTATATTTTTGTAGTTGTGTATGTCCAAGAATGTTTTGGTATAAAATACTGTAAACGAGCAGATACCGCCGACTATAGAATGCGATGAAGATTTTGTTTTACGGTGCACTTTCTTGGCGCAATAAAGTAAATTAACTTATAAACCACTCCGGAAAGCTGTTAATCTTTTTGGAGAGATGCAAACGGAGTGTTGCTAGAAAAATTTTGCAAAGTTCTCTATTATCATTATCTAATATAATATATACGACAGTTGGTACTTACTTTTCTTTGGACCGTGAGAAAAGCTGCATAATATATAGTACTACTAGATAGAATCACATATCGACATAGCAGTCCCGAATATTCAAAAACCCAACAAAAGAATTAACCAGGAGATAGAAAAGCACATTACAAAGTTAATGCCTCCTAAAAATCTTAATACAGCTTCAAGAATCAGCCATCTTGAATACGTAACGAAAGTTTTACAGCCAAAGATAGTGGTAAAATAATAATAATATTAAAACAGACGGTTCGCTCGATTTAAAAAGTTGAATACTCATGATATGGCATGAAATTAAAACAATTAACATCGATTGAGTGAACCCTGACCATCAAAGCATGCTATGATGCTATCAGCCAAACTATATAATGAATATAATTTTCAGAATCGGATACAGCGTGCCCATGTTCAGTGGTTTCATCTTAATGTTTCTCTCGACAATAAGTAAGTGTAGCTAATAATTTACAGTCTCTAATATTTTTCATACGACAATTACAGATTATATTTATATTATTTTTATTTATTTAAAAAGGTCATCCATATATACGTTACACTAACGTCAAATCAAATCTTAAAAGTAACTTACAAATTATATTCTACGACTCAGGTCTCACGTGTCCTAAAACCTTAATATTAGTAAGTTCGAGTCTGTCTTGGACCAGCCTATTCGTCTCGTGTGAACTCATTTTGATACTACGTTCTTATACTTAAAGACTTCCCTTTCTATGGTTAGAAATGGAATATTTATTCCAGTCTTTACAATTATTAATGATAATGCTCCCCTACATTTATAGTAGCGACATCTATTGCCTTGATAAATGGTCTATACAACGAAATCTTTCCGCACGAGCTTCTCATTCATGCAAGTGTTATGAGTCATGATTAAGCATAATATTATAATAATATTGTTCTGTGTTCATAGTGACAATGATTATTTTAAGTATTGACTAATAGACCTATCAGTTATTGTCCGCAGTATGCCATTAGATACTGTAAAAATAATTTTGATGGCAACAACCGTGATTTTAATTAATTCGAATTAAAATATGTTTCAATTAATAAAGCAAAACAAATCCCTAAGCTACTCAAAAACTACTTCATAATAATAATTGAATATACAATGAATTGAAATTAAACTTGTCTCTTATATAAATCACTATATGAAATGAAAAATTTCAATTTGAAACTTCAAAATTTTTTAAGTATCGCTTTTAAAATTTCACCTTTATTATCTGTAAATATTAACAATATATGTTTGATCTAAATAATATTTTTTAATTACTCAGTCTTCGCATTCGGCCGATCCTACAGCGTGCTTTTCATTGCCCGAGCGTTGCAAGGTATCGGTTCGTCGTGCTCCTCCGTTTCCGGTATGGGCATGTTAGCCGAGCGATATCCGGATGACAAGGTTAGCATATTCTTAATTAAGCCAAGTTTTACCCTAGCAATAAATACAGATTAACAAAACCTCTCTGCAGCTGCGACACTTATTTTGACAATTAACACCTTTTGTCTTCAGTCTACCGTGACCACGCACTCTGTAAAGTACACGAAACGTCGGAAAAATTTAAAATAATATAAAATATTTTTCAATAATGCAAAAATACGTAACTTAAATTAATGAACTAAAGTGTTTTTCTTTGAATGAGTAATAGTTATGTTATTAAAAGACAATATTAAATTCAGGTCTCCTAGTATCATCCTCCTAACATTTTAGAACTTATGTACTCATGTGTGAGAAAACTAATAAATGTATATTTATATTATTATAATGTCTCAATACACAAATATGTATCTATATATTTGATATTATGGGATGATAGAAATTACATTAAATTGTGCAAAACGCAATTCAAATTTGTTTACGATTAATTTTTTTTAATTAAAAGACAGAAATACTACACCCTGACATACCACAAAACATGTATATACAATCAAATATGAGAAGAGTTAATATATATTATTCATATTATAGAAAATATAAATTCCCAGGAACGTGGCAACGCCATGGGTATTGCCTTAGGTGGGTTAGCTCTGGGTGTTCTGATCGGGCCTCCTTTTGGTGGGCTGATGTACGAGTTCGTTGGCAAGACAGCTCCCTTCCTGATGCTGTCCGCCTTGGCTTTGGGAGACGGATGCAAGTATTCTTGGTTAAATAACTTCACCATCTGATTCCAGCGTATATACAAGTATATTGTGTAGGCACCAGAATTGAAGTGAACATCTTAAAGACAGCGTTATACGGGAATTTGTACGTGTATTCACCAGTATAAAGTAATATTATGTAAATATATATTATAAAATTATATATTATAAAAAGTATAAATTCTAAATGGTCAACCCAAAAGGGAGGAGGATTCTATATAAGTTTCAAACTATTGGAAATTACTTCTTTACCAATTCCTATTCAAAAAACTCTAACTTGTCTGGTTTTTTTTGCACCAAAATGTAATATATTAAAATCGGTAAATAGTATTTATGTCTCGTCTCGGTCTTTCGTCTGTACCAAATTTCCCTCAAATCGTATCGCTGGATTAGTCGTGAATGACATACATATAGAGCTACAGTCACATAATATTCTAAATAATAGATAATATTTACATTAGTCTAGACTCATGAGTTTCGTCGAATATATTACTTGCAATAAGCTGAATAGGAATTAATTTTCTAGTTTAGATCTGATTTTACCACCGAGGTTACAATAACTCTTAAATCTTTAAATTTTCCAGTGCTGCAACTTATGATCCTTCAGCCTGGAGTTGTTCGTCAGGAATCCGAACCGCCATCTCTCAAAGCCCTCATCACTGATCCTTACATCCTGGTCGCTGCAGGTATAATTAGGAATCAATAAATTTCTATATCAGTTTTTATTTAAGACTTTATAATAGATCTTCTATATACAAGGAATTATGATCACTATGATTAGAATGGCAAAGGTTAAATGTAGTTAGCACACATAATGGTGAAATCGTCAAAAACACCTTCCATTGCTGAATAATGACTGATAATATTTTGGACAGTCCCAGTGTCAATTGTCATGTATCGAAAGTTCATTTGAAATTACATGTATGTTTGTATGTATGGTGCAAGAACTAGATAAAAAATGTATATCAAGATAATTGTTAATAGTGAACTCAGCTGGCAACAGGAACTTCTTAGTAAATTAACTCTATCGTACTTTTTTTAATAGAGATGAATTGCTTTCACAGAGAGAAATCATTTAAAAGATCACGATCTAGCCTAGAGAAAGACTAATGAGAAATTTATCTAACTTAAATTGCTAAAGAATATATAATATAAGAATCCATTACCACATTTTACAGTCTCTAATGAGGGCCTGACACTTTTTAATGTGTACTTTAAATATGTTTAAATATAATCATCACGAATGACACTAAAGCACTAAGTCGAATGGTGTTTTCCTTTCCAATCTTCTTACTAGACCGGTGGTGTCTAGAAGCTGGATAGCCTCAATATTCACACGATGGTGAAGCCTTCAGTCGTGAGCTCCAGCGATCTTCATAATAATACTATTGACATATATATATCCTCTATATTAAGGTCCCGTGAAGGTCGTCGTTTCGAATGAACTTTGTTTTGGAAGTGTTGGATATTCTATCGTGCTTAGTTAAAAATGTTAGCAAGTTTCACAAAGGTTGCCATGGAAATGATGGTTAAAAGAGGGCGGAACCTTTAAAGATCGCTTTGTAGTTTTTTTTTCTTCTCTGAACGTTCCGCAGCCACGAATCTTAGAGAATAAGTTGAACAATTGTTTTTGAACGATTCCAGGCGCAATAACGTTCGCGAATGTGGGCATAGCCATGCTGGAGCCGAGTCTGCCCATCTGGATGGCTGATACCATGGAGGCCCGCCGCTGGCAGCAGGGCGTAGCGTTCCTACCCGCCAGCATCTGCTATTTGATTGGTGAGGATTTCCATGTTCGCCATTACTACTTTCTATTTGTAAGTTTAAACATTTCTTTAATAAAATAGGTATCCATAAACATCCAACAGTGTTTGCGTTGCCGGCCCTTAAGGGAGGAGTATACTCTCTTTTTAAATTCAACCTCGTGTCTGGTTGTGATCTCCATTGTGATATCTAATTTGTTTTATATTAAATTGATTACTTTGTCGTATTAAAATGTATAAATTAGATATTAAATTAACTTAAAAAAAAATCTATGATATGTTACGAGGAGTGTGATCGGAAAAAATAAAAAATATATCATAAGAATTCTCGTTTTAACAAGCAGTTTTTGCATATACCTTCAAAAAGTAGAATAACAGTTTATAATAAATAATATAGATAACAAGTTCAATAAAATCATATTAATAAATTAAAAAATAGGGGTTGATCGTAGAGGGGTAAAAATTGAGGCGTGAATTACATTTAACATTTAAGGGGATGAAAAATAGATGTCCGCTTCTCAGACCTACCCAATATGCACACAAAATTTCATGAGAATCGGGAAACCTGTTTCGGAGGAGGTTTAACCACAAATACCGCGACACGAGAATTTAATATATTGTTAATAATTGATCGACTTAAAACTATAGACTTATTTCTTATATTCTATATAATTTTTTTTTATATACTATCTCTTACCTGTTGTGGATCATAGTGATCTACTTCTTCCACAGCAGATTTCCAATTTTCCATCCTGTTTATAAGAATTTCTGGCCGGTTCGAAGAATGATTGGGAAAATCTTTTCAGGGACAAATCTATTCGGACCCCTCGGCCATAAAATGGGTCGATGGCTGGCTGCTTGCTCTGGACTGATCATCATTGGCTTGTGTCTTATTCTGGTAAGGTTGCTACACTCAAGTTAAGCCGAACAATTGTAGTTTTGTTAAATCTAATGTTTATAATTCTTCTATTCGTGCAATTAAAAGGAATATAGCAGAAACTTTATTAAATGAAAATATATTCTAAAATATTTTTTAATATATACATTGTACTCTATAATCGCATCTACCACTTTTGAGATAAATTATTATCATTAATATTAAAAAAAAACACAAACGGATAAAGTTATGTATTTTTACAAAATTTATTATATATTCTATATTTATATTTGAGATCCCAATGGCTCGCAAACTGGAACACCTAATCATCCCGAACGCTGGCCTGGGCTTCGCGATCGGCATGGTCGATTCGTCCATGATGCCAGAACTGGGTTTCCTGGTCGACATTCGCCATGCTGCCGTCTACGGCTCCGTCTATGCAATTGGTGACACCGCCTTCTGCTTGGGGTACGCTGTCGGTGAGTCACATTTTAGCGCATTAGACCCACGCAAAGTTGAAAGTTAAAGCGGGTCGGTGGTCACTAATTCAGTGAATAAAACCCACTTTTGTTATTTACAATATAATACAAAATATTTACAATCATGCACAAATTCACAATTCACATGAAATACTATTAAATAGTTTTAAGACAAAAAATAATGTGCACGAAGAAATTAATATATTACAATTCTTGTCTGTCTAACCTGACAGACGCTGGCGATCATTTTTTTATTTACATGCCAGTACTTACAAAGAGGTTTTATGTACCTTAGGTTATTTTAATCTTGCATCATGACTGATATACCTTACATGAGAACGGCCAGTTGTAATTTACTGGACACCAAACGGAGGCTCTGTTTGACAATACCCAGAAGCTCATGCGCCCATTATACAAAATTTACAGATCATTTTACTTTGTCTAAACAGATTAAGCGTAAAATAATATAAATCTGCGACGATTGGTTGATCCTACTAAATATTCAGTAATCGAAATTCTTAAATTGTGATTTGGAGGTTGTGAGCCGTAAGCTTTCAAAGAAGCGTTTTTTCAGAGATGTTAAGGTTAATGTGTGAATTCAAATAACAATAAATCAGACATAAAATAATAAAATATTACTTTAAATAAAATACTTTGCAACGGCAGTCTTTGCTTTTTCGTTTCTCACAACATCACCCCCATACATTTAAATTTGACCGACTTTGTGATGGCACTCTGGCCGTGACCACGGTTGCTGAAAAAAAAATAATCAATAAGATATCGCGACAATCCGTTAAAGTATTAAAAAGGATATTCGGTTTAAGACTAAAATGTTTTAAAATATCATATCAGGTCCAGCATTTTCCGGTGCGCTCGTAAATAGCATCGGCTTCGAATGGATGCTGGTGATCATCGCGATACTTAACTTTGCGTACGCGCCGGTCCTGTTGCTGCTGCGCTCGCCACCCGCTAGAGATGAAAAACAGGTATTGATCGCGTTTATAAAGTGTTTTTCTTTAAATGAATAATAGCTATGTCAATAAAAGACAATATTATCATAATATATTATTATCAGAGAGAAATTCGCGAACAGTCTTCGCCAGAAATTAGCGATACCGCGAATGGTGTCGCTAGTTAATAAATTTATGAAATCTGCAGGGAATTTTTATTTTACCCTTTGGGTATGAAGTTCAAGAAAACTGATGGCAAATATCAAATATCGTTTTCGGTTTAAAATCCAATTTAGCAATCCATTGACTATCGTATGTTAAACAAATATTTGTTCAAGATATAATTTCAACGAGCGATATCTTTAGTGGTTTCATAAGTTCTTATAATAAGATTGAATAATGTATAAAATTACTTGCGCTTTTAGAGTTTGATAATAAGCGAGAAATCATCTGTTCGCTACGTGAGCTACCAAAACGAGGAGGAAGAGTAAAGCCGCCATGTTGTCCGCCATTTTGTGACCCGCCCGATTTATTTTTAACCTGTCAAGAGGTGTGGAAGTTAGCTTAGTTAGACGTCGGAGTATACTCGTATATGCCTAGTGTAGAATATATGATATTCAGCTGTGACCAATTTAACAATAGCGATTTACAAGAAAAATAATTTAATTATGCCTTTTATTGCATATGTGACTTTGACAATATTGTTTTTATCCGACAAAACTTTATTATCACTGGTTGATTTTGCACTTTTAATAATTGGACCAAAATGTTATATTTTTTATATATCATAAAGCTTATACCAGTTACATATAGTATGTAGTTATATATTTATAGGATATACAATGTTTACCAAATATGAATGCATTATAATAATATATTCCAGTATGTAGGTTAATCTTGTTCAAATAATCATATTAAATCGTAGATTGTAGTTTTGCATCTTTTATCATACAATTTTTAATGTAATGGAACTTTATTTCAATACTATTTAAGGCACAGCTTATAAATTCGCGCGTCCAAATTGTCAAAAATCTCCCGCTTGTCAAAAGTGACATATGAGATTGGAACTGTCTGTTGCGCCTAGTAACAATTGCGTTACTCTGTGACCTTAAACACTTCTATTTGCGTATGGCTGCGTTCTATAGAAAGGTGGAAGGTGTTGAAATTTTGTCCGTTACATTTTCAATCTTGTATTAGCTTATGTATGTAGTCGCTACTCATTTATATTTAACTATATAATACAGTTAAAAATATATAACATTTTATCTACTATTGGTATGCGTTGTCTCTACTATAGGTTCTGTAAGCCATGACGCAATCCCTAAAAAAATAGCGATATCATCTGACAGAGCTCTATGGTACGAATTTAACAAACCGAAATCACGCAACTCTATTATATCTTCTGTAATATATAATTTATTACATACTATAAAATCAAATATATTTCAAATATTTAGTAGTACAATCATAACGTAGTCATATCGTATTTATAACAACTGGCAATATGGCGTCGATAGAATTTTAATGGCGTCATTTGCCACATTCTGCAGAAATGCAGATCTCGTCGACTTATATCATATTATATCGTAGTAAAGTAGATAATTGAATAATCACATATACTTCCACAAGTAGTCTAGTAGTATCTTTAGTAATTCATAATGTATTCATATTTGTATTTTAGATATTTTTAATACAATAGCTGGTTCGGACCTCGTTTATTAGTATATAAAACAGAATATCTTATTGTTTTTAGTGTCCGCCCAAAGGGTAGGCCGTGCTAATTATAAATTTGATATGTACGCCACTAAAACTGTCATACAAAGAATGACAATTGACTACTCAATGTTGCCATAACTTTTCAATACTCGTTCTTCAAACGCAAAACGTGCCGATATTTCTATCACATTTGATGACATTTAAAAATTAGCGTAATGTTTTATTATATCTAGACTAAGGAGCAGCGAACCGCTGAAAGTGTATGGTAGTAATAATAGATTTGAAGATTATTAATATTTTAATAACGTATACATTCAAATATTGAAATGTAGGTAGGAGCTATTTTGTCGTCTATTTACGCCCCCGTATTAAATCTACGGACATTTTGTAGTTCATCCGTAAGTTGAATATTGGAACCGGCCACGTGTGATAGTTATAGTGATATTTATTGTGGAGTTTATCATTAGACTAATTATGCTTGGAAGGTTTGTTTTGAAATTGTTTTTTTACATTATTTCGAATGTGTTGTATTTAAACACAATTATATAATAATATTAGTTATTAATGTGATAGTTTTTGTTAAAAATGTTAAATTATTATTGTCTGTTTATGTGGTTAATAAAATGTGGGTATATGAACTGAATTGCTGTTTTATTTTCGCAAAAACGAGTCATTCCTTTTCCGCTAAAGTTGTATTGTGTTGATATTTAATTAGCACCATGATACGCTGCTTATATCTCGTAATGGATGCTTATAACTGTATTGTATAAACATACAATATATAAGTCATCATCATCGAACTATCTTCAATCTCATCGAACGCTGTTCGTAGAGGCAACATCCTGATGATGCTCCGGTGTCGGAGCGAAACGTGCGTCGAGTGGTTGTGGGGTTTACGCGGAGTATTGCTTGTATATTGGTCTATTGGGATTTTGTACTATGGACTTCCGCAAAGTAACGCCTGATTCTATTAATATATAAGTGTTTATTTAGGCTGACTAACGCTAGCTCTTCTTTCTATTTTTCGAGCTTTTGTTTTGAAATTCACAAAAAAGAACGGATAATTGATGAGCTCATAAAAATTCGCGAACAAGATATGGACATTGAGAATCTTAGTACTTAAGAATCACTTCGATTAGAAGGTCAAATGTAACAAGGTAACAAGAGAGAAGCACTCAGTTCAATTGAAAAAGGATAGGAATATTGGAAAGCACAGACCAATGAAAAGCTCATTGAGGCCACTATCAATTATGATTTGGACTCAAGAACGAGTAACCATCTCGGGCCGTATTGTGTGGAGTCTTCTAAAAAAATCAATATTTGCAATGACGTCTCTAACTTCATACATTCTAATTCCATTTCATCCCGCAAGGGTGCAAAACTAATCTGCCAAATCCTACTAAATATTCAGTTATCTATCATATATCGACCGACTTGTATCCTTATCCCGATTATCCCTTTTAGTTGACTGGATCACTATGGCTTTTGAAAAACAGACCAATTCATACAAAACTTCTTCCCATTTATTTTTTGTTAAATCATAGTTTTAAAATTTTATTGAAAACTTCCGTCGTATGATCAAAACTCCCGGATTTCGAATTTCATAATAACATTTATTTATCCGGACAACAATGGATACAAATATCTTGAAGAAATGTAAGTATATCTATAAAACTAACAAAAAAATTTGCGTTTGAACGCCCCCTATGTATTTTATTCTGTTTCTAAGTATTTGATGAATTTACCCATTACAGTTTAAATATCGCTTTCTGCGTTGTAATGTTCATATTTAAACGACATAGTTTTGTCCACTTTTTTAAATGCATGTTGTGTTTACTATTAAGGTGTACTATAAGTACTTAGTATAAGCGTTAGCCTAATATAATAATGTATATAGCTAATTCTTGTTAACCATTAAAATAAATAAATAAAATGTTGTGTTGCAACTGAAATACACAGTCTGTGTTGCAAGTTTAGAAATATTACGGTTCATCAGATACAGTGTACTATAAAATAATCTTTGTTACCAGGTACGATATGAATTCGCTATTACTTAGGCGTTAAATAAAAGTCAATGTTATCAAAAGTATATTTTATTAATATCTCTCAGTAGTTATTGTGTCTTCCTTGGAAAGCGAACGCGTACCCTTCGCCAAACGAGTGAGGACCCCTGTTCGGTTCCACGTCGTTTTCGCGGTACTGCAAATGAATTGTCAAATTCAGTTGACAAATGTCAAATTCAGTTGTCAAATGTCAAATTCAATTGTCAAATCGTCGCTATGAATCTGTAGTACCAAATAATGGTGGCGATTCTGATGTACACCGCTAAAACTAAAAATGTCTAAATTTAACATTGACAATTTAAACCTTATTGCTATCAATTTAGAGATGCACAGAATAGGTTACGCTCTCTAAAACTGTTTGACAGGTCTAAAGCTAAATTTAGAGATTTTTAGTTTAGAGTGTGTACAATAGAATCGCCACCATTGTTCGTTCCCATACTCCTCCGAAACGGTTTGATCGATTCTCATGAAATTTTATATGCGTATTCAGTGGGTTTGAGAATCGGCCAACATCTATTTTGTTAGACAAAATTTTTAGTTTCTATTTTTTATGATACAAAAATACATACAATCCTAAATTTTCACCCTTCTACGATCAACCCTTACTTTTTATTTATTAATTGAAAATTGTTGTCACATGTAATGGCAAAACAACGTTTGCCGGATCAGCCAGCTAATTTATATAATACTATTTTAGTTACCTGGCCACCGGAAGGGCTCTCGGGCCTCCAGTTCTGTGCAAGGTATTGTCCGCCAGCACCACGTGGCTCTAGAGGACCCTGGAGCAATTAAAACTTTTAGTGTAAACTGTTAGTGAATATAAAAGTAATCAGTGGTCAAAATAGTGATTTTTTGTTATTATATTTATAAAGTATAATAAAATGGTTTCGTCAAAAAGGTGTTTTTTTTTACAAATTATAAAACGCGAGAGGTGTATGTTTGAATGTCAGAAGCTGCTGGTGCGAATTGTTTTTTTTTTTCGTTGTATAGTCCATTCTATGAAAATGGCTATTTAGAACATATTTAACTGTTTAAGAGAGATACAAAATGTAGAGAGACATAAATTTCAGTCTATATAAGAAAGTAATGGTTTTTCATAAATCCATAAATAACTTAATATGAAATTATGAAACTGACTTGATTAGGTTCAGGTCGTTGCTGACTGTACTGTGGTGCTTCATACTGTCGTTGCTGATCGTACGCCGGCTCGTAGTATGCATCTGAAACCAAATGTTAACACAAATTATTATTGAATATAGCCTGTCTCGTAGAGCAAGCATTTCAAATTGTTTTGTAGCGTATACTCATGTTTAGAATTGAGTAAACAGCTGTTAAAGTATCCACTTATCTTCCAAGATTTTTGTAATCTACATACAAACACTTTATTAACGGATTAAGTATTTGAAGGTCCCTAAGTCGTAATTGTTCGGAAAATTGATAATTGATACAATGTGTTTCTTGCCTTGTGACCTTGCCGAACCAGGTAAGCAATGGTCAGAATGTCACGCTGCTGAACTGAAGCTCTCCGATAGCACCAGTCAACAATTAATTTATTATATTTAAAGCTAGAAATAGTTTACCTTGGGGCTAACCGACATTTGTAAAATGAGTACTTCATTATTTTGTTTACATACCTGAGCTCTGCGGGTTCGTTGGCACCGGACTTTTGGGTACGTGACTACCTTCTAGAATCTGTAATAGAAAATGTACACTTCATATGATAAACTATGTTTGATTTAAAGAAAAAAACCTTTGTGATGGATTAAGTTATGTATTTTTACAAAATTTAAATTTATTTTACATTATTTTAATTTTTTTCTATCAAGTATCCTATACTGACCGAAAATTGTTAAATCTGTAACACAATTTAAATAATAAAGACGTATGTAATTCGATTCAAAATTAATGATATAGAAATAAATGTAATAAAGAAAGAAATAATAATAAAAACATATATTTCAAACGGTGGTGACGATTCTGATGTACACCTCTAAAACTAAAAATCACTAAATTTCGGTTTAGACCTGTCAAGCGTGTGTAACCTATTCTATATGTTTCTACATTGACAATTTAAACCTTATTGCTATCAATTTAGAGATGCACAGAATAGGTTAAGCTCTCTAAAACTGTTTGACAGGTCTAAAGCTAAATTTAGAGATTTTTCGTTTAGAGTGTCTACATCAGAATCGCCACCATTGTGTTATCACAACGAACAACTTTCTATTCGCGTGCACACCTGGAATCCATCTTTTCCAGCTCTATACTTCAGTTTCACCAGCTGCCCACTTGGGTCCTTGTACTGGTATGCCCCAACCCTGGAGCCATCTGGCTCTATCATCTCTCCCGCCGCCAGACCATTGTCTGACGCATACTCGAAGCGGAAGGCGCCATCTTGTGATGTAAACAGATCTTTGATTTAGACCTACTCTAAATAACAGAGGCATTTCGCCAAAGGCAAAAGATAGGCAAGGGATCAACTAAGTTGCTGGTACAATGTCCATTACTGCTTAAATACTGAGCACATTTTGGACAGTTCTAATGTTAATGGATCAGTTGAAAATACATAAGACGATTCCTTAAATTTAGACATGCAGTTTGGGCGTTGTAGTATTTCGAGAGAAATACGAAATGTTATCTATTTTGTTCTATATTATTAATTTATATTACAATAAAAAGAACTATAGTAAAGTTTTGAGTTATTAAATTACTCAATTGATGTTATTAATAAAATCTTTAGAAGTTTCTAAAATTTATCCATAAGAAAATCATCTTTATCGATTATTAGTTTATTCAAGACACTTGGCTAGATTTCACATGGACGAATCGCAGATAATGTATTCAATTATCAAAACTCAAATACCAATTAAATCTACCGAAAGCAACCAAACTAAAAATATTTGACAGAACTTAGATAGATAGCTTGGAAGACATGTTCCAATATTTAAGAAATTTGTACGAGACTTAAATTTAATATGATTTCATCTTAAATAGAAGCTTCCTCACCGGAACTCAATGACTGCTTGTGATGCAGTATTGATGCCTGGCGCTCCTTGGCTACACCGTATTGTGGACGCCAACTCTCAACTTTCGCTGGTGGCTCTCCTGAAATACCTATTACCTATCAATCCTGAACATTTTATTTTAAATTTATGCAAATCGACAAAACAACACCTTAAGTACTCAAGAATCTGAGAACCAAACGACAACTCTTTAAAGAATAGAACAATTCTTATGAGCATTTCGAAATAGCTCAATTAAATGTTTATACACGATAAATTATTACGTTGAACTGAAATTCTTTAGTTAAATTTAAGAATAAGATAAATAATATACAATGTGGAGAGGACAATGCGACAATAAATTAAACACTGTATAAGTCATCATGTCCCTAGCCAGTATACAAATATTCATTACAAATAATCTAACAGTTTAGTCATTGGACATCATTTTTTGTTTTGAACATTTACAACATGCCGTATTTGTTTACTACGCCATCACTATCAGGTTAATGACCGCTTACAAATCACATGTTCTCAACTCGCCATGTCAAAAATCTTAGTCAAATTAGTCCAAATTCATTTTATACCTTATGCCCATTACGTAAGTCATAAAGCATATTACCAAAAATTAAAAAGTAGATAGTTCTACACACACAGTTAAACAGAAAATAAACAATGTGGGAAAGGGAGAAATGAAGGTTTGATTGTTTCTATTTCATGTTTGCGACAGTGTGTCAGTGTGTCAAGGTCTCGCCGTTATCCTGTGACGTCGCTCGCGTCACTACTAATAATTTCGTTTGCGTTCGCGCCGCCTTTGAAGCGCCGCCTTTGAAGAGCGGCCGCTCTTTTGTTTTGTGTATGAATCGTGCGAAATTGGACGCTTATTTATTATTAGTATTAGACTTACGTTTGTTTTATTTTATCAGCAAATTGGACGGTTATTTAATGACGGACGGTTTTAGTGCCTACTTAGTGACTTGGTGAATTGTGCGAAAATAGACGCTTATTATTTGTGTTAGATTTAAGTTTGTTTTGTTTTTTTTATTTACAATGCCTCATTACCGATATACAGCATCAGAGTACACGGACATGATTTTAATTTACGGAATTTATAAGGCGATGCGAGCTATGTGTCCGTATGAATGGGGAGCACATTAAAAATGTAAAAATTTGATTAATGGGATTGACTGAACTACTCGAGGTGAATGACGATCGTATTCAGTGTAGGTTTAGGTATCTAATTGTGTTTATTCGTCGGGCGATTGTAAAAGCGCGCCGCGCTGTTGCCGCTTAGTTAGCGGCGTAGTAGAGGTTCACTTACCACAGGTTAGTGAACCTCTATTTCCAAATGGTGTTACATTTTGTTTCGATTTATATTGTATTTAGTTTGTTAGAAATTTTTATTTTTTTTATTTTGTTGTTAGGATTCATTTCATAGTTTCAAAATTATACTAGGGACTATTACTGTTTGTGTTTTCATTTATTGTCGCATTGTCCTCTCCACATTGTATAATAAACTAGCTGTCCCGTCAAAAAATATTTTGCCATACATTTGATTTCTAGCAATCATTTTTTTACTTCAATAAAAATAATGCTTTATTTAGGTTAACAAATTCATCTTCATTCATCTTCATCATCATTCATCATATGTGACACGTTTGTTAGTTCACCATAGCAGTGCCATCTTTTGATTACTTACTCAATCCAGTCGAAAAGTATCGACATCTGTTAGAATCTTTTGGAGTTAACAGATAATTGTGGCTGTCAATTAATAATAGACAAATAATTTGCAATAAAATAAAGTTGCGACTATAATTAAAGATCTAAGCTATCCTACCTCTTAAGTAGGATAGCTTAGATCTCTATATTATAAATCTATATATATATATATATATATATAAGGTAAGACGTTAAAGACGATAGTGTACGTCAGCTAGTGCCGTCTGAAGAGCGTTGTATGTTAAGTAATTCTTGCATTAATGGGTCTTAATATTTGAGAATACCAATTTAGATGTAATTAAAACGTTTACCTCTGTATCCCCTGTCTGAATAGTCGTCGTACGCTGGTCCTTCGTTCGCCGGCTTCCACGGCTGCGCCACGGAACCTGCCACGTTGCTGTCGCGAGTAAATATTTCTCTGTAGTATGGTCCAGCCTGTTAATAATCCCCACATTTATCATTAATAAAACTCATCAGACATGAATATGTCTAGACATGAATATCAGGCGCTTTGAGTGAAATCACAAAGGTTCTATTATATAATTAGCTACAAGTAATTTTAATAATTATAAAATATAAGCTTATTATTCGATACTTAGGATTAAATAGCAAAATAAAATAAGGCATCAATGTCGCATTAGGTTTTAACCTGTAAGATATTGTACTGTGTGTTGAAATAAATCAATAAATAAATTAACTGTGCTTTTAAAGGAAACCTCACTAAAAGGCTCTTTAGGCAGCGTAAAGCTAGAAAGAAACGGAGAAAGAGTGCGAGTGAGATGAAAAGATTCGTAATTCGCTAATGATGATGATATTTGTAAGCTTACTTCATTTGCCTTTCGCAATGCTGAGTTCCACGGAAGGTGTTCCGGCTCGAACATTTTGTAGTCCTGTTTTGTATACAACTTTATGAGAATCTTTGCGTCTACGAACGTATGAAACGATCGATTTTTGTGTAATTTGGGTTGCTTTTTACAAAATTAATAGAATCAGGCGTTGCTCCATATAAAAATCTAATAACAGAATGCTCCGGTATCGGGGCAAAGCACGCGTCGAGTGTTTAAGGGTGTTTTCGCGGATTGCTAGCGAATTGGTCTGAGAGAACGTTTCTAAAAATTACGGTTAAGAGTAGTTCCTTTACGTGTTCAAAAACATAGAATTGCGGGAAACGAAAGTATTACTATCGCGCATTTAGATTCATTGTATAATTCATTTAGACTGATTCAGTTTGATTCATTCACATATGGCTAGATATGCTAAATTTTTACCTCGTTGAAGTTTGTTCGTTCGATACAAAATCAAGAATTTATATTGAATTAGTGGTTATACGTAAATGTGTTATGCTGTGATGAAATTAATGTTAATTCAAGTGAATAACTTCACGCTCGGCTCCGTTTGAGCTAATTTCTTCATATACGAGTAGTTCGCATTTCTATTAATTAACTCGGGTCAACTCGGTGTAAATATAGTCACGAAACAAAACCAAATACTCTTTATATATATAATTATTCTGTGAGTGTGTATGTCACTGAACTTCTCTCAAACGACTGGACCGATTTTGATGAAAATTTTTGTGTGTGCTCAAGGGGATCTGGGAATGGTTTAGATTCACAATATTATATAAAATTCTCGTGTCACGGGGTTCGAACTTGAACTCCTCCGAAACGGCTTGACCGATTCACATGAAACTTTGCGAGCGTATTGAGTAGGTCTGAGAATCGGCCAACATCTATTTTTCATCCCCCTAAATATGAAGGTAGTCCACCCCTAAATTTTATTTTTTATTTTTTAGACAAAAATTTTAGTTTCTATTTTTTATGATAAAACATACAAAAATACATACAATCCTAAATTTTCACCTTTCTACGATCAACTCTTATTAAAAACCGTCTGCAATGGTTCGATATGGTGCAATGGCCATGAAGGACTGGCGAACTGAGGGTCTCGGGTTCGACCTATGGTCAACATTTTCGTAATGATAGTATTTAGATTAGACCTCAAACAATTGAGATACAAATAAAGAGAACAAATATTTATTGATATAATACCCAGATCGTAGTAGATTTAGCACCCATAAGAAGCTGTTATAGATTATCATATCTGTCCATACTATAAAAATGATTGACAACGTAGGTGTCGAATAAAGTCGAAGTTGTCAAACGTTCCCATGCTAGTTTGAATCGTAACGCCTGAACGATTTTAAATATAATTGCAGTAATATCAGTTCATCACATATCTTATGTCATGTAGAAATTGTTTGATAGTTATAATGCCAATTATCTATATATATAAAAATGAAACCCGTTTCGCGTTGTCACGGCATCACGTGTGAATGGCTGAACCATTTTCGATAATTCTTTTTTTTAAATGTTTGTGGAAGTCCAAGGATGGTTCTTACGGAAAAAAATATTAAGAAAATCTTTCAGGAATATTAAAAAATATACATTTAATATTGCATTAAAAAACGCGCAGAACGAATGTCAACGTCATGAGAGTGAGAGAGTCGTGGCTTATTTCTATCTCTTTCCCTCTTATAATACGAAATAAGATAGGTCAACTATACAATATAAAATAGTGCATCAAAGCTACGCTAAGGCGGTACGAAGTTCGCCGCGTCAGCTAGTATTCAATAAAAAAACTCAACAACTCAACTCTGAATAATTGTATAGTTAATACAGTGCAACCTTAATATAACGTACCTCAATATAACGACTTCCTCGATTTAACAAATTCTTCGTAATCCCCTTAAATTCATAAAATATACCTTTACATTGCGAACATTCTTTGCGTACAACCTCTTTATAGCGAATTTTCAACTATCAAGAAAAAGTATTCATACCTCTAATTAACGAGTTTTGCCAACCCAAAACGTTTCCACCAATAATATAAATCTTAATCTTATAATGTGATTCATTCGACACGCTTTTGTTTGTAAAGTAATCATTGTTGTTTTGATGGAAAGTAATGTAAACACCTGCTCGTCACTATTGTTAAAGACCTCTTTATAACGAATTTTAGACCAATCTAACCTCAACATAACAAACCTCAGTTCAACGAATTACTTTACGGAAGTCCATAGTACAAGACCCTAATAGACCAATCTACAAGCAATACTTAGCGAAAAGACCCACAACCACCCAACGCACGCTTCGCCTCGACACCGGAACATCCTCAGGATAATGCCTCTACGAACAGCGTTCGATCTCATCGAGTATTTTCGCGGAGTATTGTAGATTGGTCTATTAGGGTTTTATATAAAGAATATAGCACACAGATAATAGCTAATAAGCTCACATTAAAGGGTGCAACCAATTATGAATTCTGCCTAAATTTAATAAACATGCTGCAATCTTAATATATAAATATTTTAAGAAAATGTTATGATTAAATCTCTATGATAAACGCATCTGAATGAGTGCGAATAAATTAAGTTACTGTTGATAGTTTAATATTTTGAAGACTTGAGTGTACAGGATAATCCGAGGCGTTAATATTTAAAAAAAAATGTGTAGTTCATCGAGAAACAATATTTCGCTATTTTCAATCAGATCGGAGCATATACGAAAACTATTGGGGAAACCAATAAAAATGTTTCTCTTCGCGTGTTACACTTACACATTATTACTTGTACTGGTAATTTTTCTTATTAATGTAAATTTTTCTAGCAAACTGAACAGATGAAGATAAAACGCACGGCTAACGCTAATAATAAAAAACCATTAAAAAAACTAAACTGCATTACCTTATTGAACGTTTGCGGCGCGTAGTACTCCTGCGCACACGCCGTCACAAACACACACCAAAAACATATGAGCTGTAAATAAATTATTATATTAAAACTTTTAAATCTGATTGAAAGCTGATTACTTGAACGTTACAGCCGAAGGTTCTTGACTAATCGTTTTCACCAAGCCTGAACCGCTAGCACGAAATCTTCGAATTTGCATTCAATAGATATTTCATTTGCGCTCTTGGTACAAATTACATTGCTAAATTAGCTTTGAATATAAAAAAACCTCATACGATTATTTTTAACACGACACATCTGAAAATGCCTTGCATTAATTTGTTTACAATACGCTTAGTTGAACGTGAATTGATTACATTATTTACTTACTCGAGTGATTTGCTTCTTTATTTATTAACATAGTATATATAATGCTTTTATTAAAGCCGAAATATGTATAAGAAAGGACTAAATAAGAAATCAGAAGTTAAAAAGGATAATAACAATCAATTCCGGCGGGTGCTTTTGTCACGGGTGACATCTGTCAGGTTGTCAAAATGTCAAAGGTTACGAAACTCACCCGCATGGCGTTCAAGTCGACGGCACAGAGTAGACAAATAATTAACGAAAATTTCCCTGTATATATAGATTCTTCATAATAAGTGGAGCGTAGCTGCAATAGTTAATGTAATTGATTGATTAATAGTGTTGATACTCACGGTATAATGGCTGAGTATATGAAATACCACGTTGCTACAATAGAGAAAGTAAATGAAATTTCTATATAACAACGATTTAGATTTAAAAATGTATAGCACAAATAGATTCAACTTCACTAGAACTCATAACTAATAATATTTAAATATATATATAATTCAGGTTAAACGTTATACATAGAAAATTTATATTAATAGTATTTTATTTTTAATAGGGATAAATTGCCTTCACAGATACAAATCATTTAAAAGATTACGATCTAGCCTAGGGAAAGACTAATGAGTAATTTACATCTAACTTAAATTGCTTAAGAATAAATAATATAAGAATGGTGTCCATTAACACTTCTTACAGTCTCTAATAAAGGTCTGACACTCTTTAATGTGTACTTTAAATATGTTTAAATATAATCACTAATGACACTAGCACTAAGACACTAACTCGAATGGTTTTTTCTTTTCAATCTTCTTACTAGACCGGTGGTGTCTAGAAGCTAAATATTAATAGTAGAAACATTTTTGTTTTTGTATGTTTCTATTGTTTACACACAAAAAACAAAACCATTTAAATTTTCACTATGTGAGGCTATATTTTTCCTTTTTCCGTGGATCGAACACGGTTTAAATTTGTGGACAAATCACTAAAAAATATTGGCAAATAGATCAAAGAATGTCTAACAATATTCCATAGATGCAAGAACTCTTGAGGATGAATAAAAAACGTCGCTGAGCTCATACTTCCTCTAACACTTTCTCAACAAATTGGCATATTTCCGTCATTCCGTTTGCCCAGAACTAGCCTTGAGCGATAGCGCATGAATTTTCATGCATTTTATTTTAATATCTGTTTTGAAGCACTGTTAATTTATATGAATGATTTTTTAAATTTGATAGGTGTAAAGAAAAGCCATTCAATATATTTATACATTTAATTACAAACAATTATTTGTGGATGTGTTTACAAAGCCAGCCATTACGTGCACATCGGCAGTCGTCGCATTTCCGAAAACAAATGTCGTATCCATCCATTATCATATTTGTTATTTGACAGAAATTCAATTCAGAACGACGTACTTTATTTTGTCTACAGGCGTCGACTGTATAGACAGAGATAGCGCTCTACAATTGCGAAGAAACCGACTGTCCTTTTCCAAAGGTCGATTGAAGTGATCCCGGTATATAGTTTATTCATTGAATTTCTTTTTCAACTAGTGATTTTAAGATATTTGTAATTAACCCATATTTAGCAAATAAATAAAAATATTATTATTTTTACACAGTGTTCGCATTTGAATTTTAACGAGAAAGCTTAAAATTTTAATGAAATGCATATATATATGCATATATAGATTAAAAACAATTCCTATCCCTACAATCCATGTAATAATTGATTAAGGGAAAAAATAAAAAAACATTCTTTAAATTTTTTATTGGCAAAAATATACAGATAAGAATTCTGTTCTAAGATGAATTGTTCAAAAAACTTTTTTTTTATCACAGATTTACAACATGCACATTTCAATGCAAATAATCAGACACCCAAGGCGACATATCGCTAGTGTATTTTATTGGTGGTATATCATATGGTATGATCAGGCGGTTGTGTCCTTCACTCAGAGGGAACAGGTCTTCGTTTATCTAAAAAAAATATACTCAAGAAAGCGTTTCGCTTTATCGTAAAAAAGTTTTATAGCAAACTCATTTTCCAAATATATAGATATATAATCCAATCCAAATATATATATAATATTTGAGTATATAACATATTATATTATAATATTGATTTATTTAAACCATTAATAATATTGCAAAGCTTCAAAATTAAAAAAAAAAATGTTGAAGCTTTGCAGTTTCTTTTTGTAATGCATCAAAAATAAACTGCAAAGCTTCAAAATAATTCCAGTATTAATTTTTATAGTCACTAGCCAGTGCTACTGAAACAGTTCAGTACCAAAAAAAAGGAAAAAAAGACAAAAAATATGAAAAAAAGACAAAAATATGAAAAAAAAAAAGATAAGATATATCTTACCACAAAACGAGGTAGCAGCAGCACTCCAGCTTCATAGCTCATAATCCTCAAAGCCTTGTTTCCTTTATTAATGGAGCCCCAAGCAGCCTTGCTCACGTTACCGGAAGTCAGGAGGTAGTACGCCGCCATTTTGTTATCCGGGGATACCCGGGTATAGGATTTTATATGCGGCATCGCTCTGTTCCGGTTCGTGTGTGTGGCTCGCCATTGGCTTTAAATTCAAGTGATTTATTTAAATTTATCGGCTCATGACACATCATAAAATAATAAACACAAGACACAATTGGTAATTAAATAGGATTTTTCTTTTAATTTTCAGTACAATGTAAAAGTGGTCAGCTATAAAAGCTTCCTTGGGGCTAACCGAGTTTGAAAAGTGGTATAAATGCTTACTAGAGAAATTGTTTGAGCCAAGGCTGTTTGGAGTGCGCGCTTGCGGCGTACGGAAGGCACCCACCGCCCAGTAGACCGTCATGCGACTGTCTCACGTTTTCTGGGACAACGATGCTGTCATTATATTCACGCTATTTTAATAAAATAGCTGTTATATAATTATTATGTTTCTACCGCATATAAACAAAATCATTTATATGGCGAGCGAGCAATCTCAATTTTTTTTCTATAAATCATAGTGACATTGATACACCTGTGCTACTGGTGAAGCGACTGCATAAGAATGAGAATTTTATATAATATTGTAAATCTAAACCATTCCCAGATCCCCTTGAACACACACAAAAAATTTCATCACAATCGGTCCAGTCGTTTGAGAGAAGTTCAGTGACATACACACTCACAGAACAATTATATATGTAACGATATCATTAAAAAAATATTCCAAAATACGATTTCGCTGATAAGATCCAACTGTGCCATTTCTACAAATAGAGATATGGTTATTTGACATAAAAACGAAATAAACATGTCTGAAAAATGAAAAAAAAAATAAAAAAATACAAATCAGATTATTATACAAAGTCCGTTAAAACATATTACAAAATGGTGATTACCTAGAGATGGGTAGATTAGCTTCAGCTCAGCTGGTGCGGTGAGCATTTGGGATTGATCCTTGATTTTCGTGAAATGGTGGAGGAAATCCCCCGTCAGCCATAACTGTAAAAAAATCATTAACACGAACACATAAATTAGCTTAACTAAAGCTTTTCCCAGGTTTGCGATTAAATAAATAAATATATTTAAAGAAAAACACTTTATTAACCCAATTAAGTTATGTATTTTTGCGAAATTAAAATATAATTACATTATTTTAAATTTCTCCGACGTTTCGCGTACTTTACAGCGTGCGTTGTCACGATAGACTGAAGACAAAAGGTGTTAATTGTCAAAATAAATGTTATCTGTATTTATTGCCCCGGAGTTGGTATCGACTAAAACCGGAAGGATTTTTACAGAACTGGCTCACGGTGTCCATTTTACCGTATAAACAAATATATGTAATTCTTTCGCAAAAAGTATTTTTCTTGTATAATTAAAAATGAAATTTAATATTATTTAATTATTATAGCAATCCTGAATAGTTATAATAATAAAGATTTATTCCAGGCAGTCTGGTAAGGTTAGGGACAATTTTATTTAGAATTATGTTCAGCAAGCGAAGTCTATCATCGATGGTGCCTCTCGACCAGATATGTGCTTTGAAGAATGTAAGAGAGTATTAAAAAATCGAGTGTGCTTATGACCACACGAAGGGGAGCTTTTAAAGCTCCATCTGTATGTATAAATATATGTGTATATAATTTTCTACAATTATTTAAATTTATTTTATGTTCACATTGGTAAATTAATACTTTTGAATGGATCTTATAATTTTCATTATTGGATACTTAATCCCGTTCACCTCGACCGATCTCACATTTCGTAACGCTTACGTCACGCGTTCACAAACCTCAAATATCATACAATAAAAAACCAAAGTTAAGTGTTATCATTCCATCCGTCAGCCATAGACAATACCTTGGGCTCCTTTCCATAGCTTCCGATGCTACTGGCCTGTGCCAGTAAGGGCCAACGGCTGTTCTCGGACGGCGGCAGGCAGCAGTGCTGACGCAAAAGGGCCCCGACGCGAGTCATGCCCCAATCCAAATCGAAATGGGCACCCGGGACCGATGCTATTAGGAAAACGCTGCAATATCGTTTAGTCGTAAGGTAAGCGTAGGGTAAGCGGTCGGTTAGCGTATGGTAAGCGGTCGGTTAGCGTAAGGTAAGCGTAGCTTGTTATGGATAACAGAGCTGTCAAACAAAATAATAAATGTGAATCACGCAAAAATCCGAGGATTGAACCCGGTCAACCAAGTCGTCAAAGTTATATTAATACTAGCTGTCCCGGCAAACGTTGTTTTGCCATACATGTGATTTCAATTTACAATTAATAAATTAAAAATAGGGTTTGATCGTAGAGGTGTAATAATGTAGGGTTGTATGTATTTTTGTATGCTGCATCATAGTAAAATAGAAACTAAAAATTTTGTCCAAAAATAAAAATAAAATTTAGGGGCGGACTACCCCTCACATTTAGGGGAATGAATAATAGATGTTAGCCGATTCTTAGATCTACTCAATACGCTCACAAAGTTTCATGAGACTCGGTCAAGCCGTTTAGGAGTATGGGAACGAAAACTGTGACATGAGAATTTTATGTATAAGATAAAATTTTGTATTTATGTGAACCTAGAGCTGGCTGTATTATAAAAATTCTTACTTGATATGTGAGAAATCGCATCGTTTTATTCTGTCGATGTAAAAGGCGAGTTGCGGCAAATGGTAGTGGTTCAGATAGCGTAATAATGTCTTCTTAAATGCAGTTGGAGACTCTCCATCATGAGGCATCGCGTCCGATGGTAACTCCGGACAACGGGGGCTGAACCAAAGTCTGAAAAAAATTGATAATTTTTAATTGAAACAGTCCACACAAATACCAGCAGTCGGTTAGAGTAAGGTAAGATGTCGGTTAGCGTGAGATAAGAGGTCAGTTAGCGTGAGGTAAGTAGTCGGTTAGCATGTGGTAAGAGGTCAGTTAGCGTGAGGTAAGTAGTCGGTTAGCGTGAGATAAGAGGTCAGTTAGCGTGAGGTAAGTAGTCGGTTAGCATGAGGTAAGAGGTCAGTTAGCGTGAGGTAAGTAGTCGGTTAGCGTGAGGTAAGAGGTCGGTTACCGTAGCTATTAATAGCTTGTTTTAGATGCTAATACTGACAAACATATGCTTTTTTTATATCGAAAGTCCTTTTTTAATATATATTTTTTAAAAGCTTTTGAAAATATACAAGATACATACCCTTGCGTCCTATTCTCCCAATCATCCACATATAGGTTGGCGGTTGACACAACGACTCTGACTGAACCATCTTCATAGCATAACACCATCATTTTTCTGAAGTTGAGAGAATTTCAAGTCGTTCTTTATTAAAATAAACTTAAATAGGATAGCTATACACACAATGGTTGAAGAAACAATTAAATTATAATCGATTTTGAGATACGTGACTAAATCATATAGCATTCTTAAAATAACTTTATTATTTGGAGGGAATAATCCGTATACTAACAAAATATAGTATACACATATTATACAGAGGGAAAAATTTAAATTTGGAAAAGTGAAAACCAAAACTTGGCCAAATGCCTCGTTGTCAGCCAATTAAAAAAAAACGAATACTCACGTGTGATGTTTACCGAAAGGCGTTGCCATGGTAACGTAGTGGGCGTCAACATGCGGTTTCTTTTGGCTAATCGTCTTTAAGTCCGGAGACTCTTCGCCGTAGAGTATTGTAAGCTTTTTCGCACTAGAATTATTTATAAATATTATATACAAGGTAATATTTTTAAAAAAATATTTCTTTATACAGCCATAGTTATTACCACAGAAAATGAAACCGCTATTTTCATCAAGTGTGATCAGTGACCGCCTGACAGTGACACACGCCTTAATTTTTACACTATGCAATTAAGCCGGGCTTCGAACGCACGACCTGTGGTTTCAGAGTCACGCGCACAAACCGCGAGGCCGCCGCTCTTTTTATAATAAAATTTTATCTGTCTTTGTTTTTAAATAAACTATGCTGATCCGGCTAGATGTTTTGCCATACATGTGATTTCAATTTTCAATTAATAAATAAAAAATAAGGGTTGATCGTAGAAGGGTGAAAATTTAGGATTGTATGTATTTTTATATGTTGTATCATTAAAAAATAGAAACTAAAAATTTTGTCTAAAAAATAAAAATTAAGGGGTGGACTACCCTTAACATTTAGGGGGATGAAAAATAGATGTTGGCTGATTCTCAGACCTACGCAATACAAAGTTTCATGAGAATCGGTCAAGCCGTTTCTGAGGAGTTCAAGTTCGAAGCCCGTGACACGAGAATTTTATATATTAGATATATAGTACCTGTAACCAGCGAAGTAATACTGAGCAAGAAGCCAGCTGACGTCCACCATGAAGTTTATTTGTAGCGAACACTTCAATTCGCCCAGACTGGAATCTAATATCTCTGTAAAATACCATTTTATAGAACATTTTTTAATTTATATTTTTCATCAGTTCATGATTGCTATTAACATTATGATTTTTTTGGATTATATCTCTTTAAGGCGAATCTTACGTTTGATTAAAATAGGCCATTTTTTATCACAGCCACAATAATCTGTGAACTCACCTTGAAAACTTATAGAAAACGGCTGCGAATGTGTTTCTTTCGCATCTGTAATGGTTGTATAGAATATATAATACGGCGCGCTGGCATCATGCTTGGCCGCCATCTTGTTCTTCGGAGGAACCACTTTAAAGTATTCGGAATATTTGCGAGTAGGTGGCACAATTGGTCTATAGTCTGAGTCTACAAAGATACAATCCAGGTTATTTGAAAAAAGATGATAATAGACAGTTTAGATTTTGAATTTTCTATTTAGATACGCTACCTTTAATCAAAATGTTAATATGCGAATGAATTTAATAAATGAATATAACAAATTAAAAGATAACAGGGAGAATTCGGGTGGAATATCTTGAGATCATAATTGATTGTTTTAACCATATTTATTTAAGTGTATGTTTATCAATTTGAACGAGAGACAGAGAACAATAGTTATGGAGAGCATTATTAGATTGACTTTAGATTTTATCCATTTGTCTTTTATGTATTTATCATACTGAGGTATTATAAACCCATTTCAGTATATGTCTTACTCAGAGATAAAATACCAGATTGATTTTTTAAATAATATTCATGTTTTACCAAATTTTTTGATATCAATAATATTGAATATTGTGTATGCATACCTCTAACACGATGTTCTTGATTCGGTGTTTTTATTGTATTTAATTTTTCAATATCTTGAATTTTTTGTAGATTCTTTTGAGTGTCCATTTCTGTCTGTGGTTTTATTTGTGTTACATTTGTGCTCTGTGTGCTTGGTATCCCATCTGTTATATTCTGTGTGCTGGATTGTATATTACTGAAAGGAGAAATTTTTCTACTTAGTTTTACCAGTTTTTACCATTAGTTACCACTTACATGCCTGCCTACCTGTTGTTTTTCAATAATAAAACCTATATACACAATATTCACTTCAACTTGCATATAGAGAATATCTATTAATCTAAGCTTTGGAGACAATTTTTTAAGATTAGTGGTTCTAAGATAATTTTTAAGAACATTACTTTCCATTGATTTGAATTTTGATTACCAAAAGTATTTTTCAACAAATAATAAAGATCAGTTATGATTTATTATCTAATTAGGTATGTACCTTCAGTATTCTGAATTTTTGCAATATTTTGCAAAAATAATAGAAGATATACTCTACTCACTTAGATGGTTGTATCTCATTTTTTCCAACATACAACTTCTTCTCAACAATTATATTTAATTGATCAATAATTTGACTCCGTTGCATGGCATATTTCTGGGGTATATCATAGTCACCATTACCTTCATATGTGTCGAGTATAATTTCCACTAAATTTAATAAAAAGCAGACCACAAATATTAGAACAAATCACATTACATCCACAACAAACTCAAGTTTAAATTAAGAGCAATCAGGAATATACCGCAACCGACCATAAGTCTTGAGCAGAATTAATTAATGTAGGATAAAATAATAAAACACTTACAATGTGGGTGACTGAATTCTCGAAAATGTGCTGGATTTAGTCTATAACATTTATCACCATAGCTGCATTCACGTTTAACTCTTTTTGAACTCTGAGCATCTGAAAATTGAATATACTAATGGTTTTATATATCTTAGTTGTGTAAGTGAATTTAAAAATCTTATTAATTTCCTGCTTTAGAGAAATGAATTTCTTAGTTAATATAGACTTGGTTTTTAAAACATTTCTTTATATTTGATGATGATATGTTTAAAAAAGTACAAAAGCTCTTTAACCCAATATGTTAGCTAGAATATACAAAATATTTACCATTCATATTATTCATCCGTTTATTGTTGATATTCATGATATAATAATGGTGCCTAGCTTTTGAGCTTGTCTTTCTTACATCGAGAATAATATTTTATCATTGAAAATTAAAAGTAAGTTTCCAAAATGCAAACAACACTTTGGAAACATTCAAATTTCAAATCATAATTCAACTTTCAAAGTTTTATGCCAACCAAGTGTCGGATGACAACTGACAATTCATAAATAATGATAATCGACAGACCTCTCAATCTCACGTGCACCATAGAATAAAATTTATGTTTGACAAAAAATAACTACTTGTTTTTTTGTTTGGTAATTCATTAAAAATTAATATTTAAGTTAGGACATAAATTTAACAGAGAATTTTAAGAAAGCCCTAAAAAGGTATTTTATCGAAAAGTCTGGGTGTGATTGCTTGACTCTTTAAACTATTACAACTATTCTTTATTTATCTCTTAATGTGTTTATTGTAATTAAGTGTTTTTATTATTCGTACAAACCTTTTTTAGTATAAGTGTTTATTTAAGATCCGTACAATGTGCTTTGTAATGTACTGTCATACTTCTAATGTACCCTAAATACTTTTTATGCAATATTCATAAAAATTTAAGTTGAATAGTACCTTTAACCGTTATTCTGTGGCAGATATACTGATATTGGACGTTCTCGGCAAATTCAAATTTACCGCCAACTTGGCAAGACTAAGTAACGATTTCGACAAGACTATGTGATGGTTGATGTAGAAAGTAGTTTTATTAATGTATACCTCTAAAGGACATTCCAAGTCAGAAATAAATTATATAAAAAAACGGTTAATGTGTTTGAAAACATACAAGGTGTTTTAAGAAAATAGGGTAGTCAATGCTGAAAAGTACTTGCAAGCCGATTTTTATTATATATTTAACAAAATATGTAACAAACAAATACATCAATGGCTGGTTGTTGCACTGCGCATGGATTTCTCCAAATTCTTAAGTGCGGGCGTCACATTGGTCCCTAAATCTTCAACTACACTTGTCAAGTACACTGAAAGGCAAACGGACATTTGAAATTAGTAAAATTGCTATTATCTTTATATATATACTTCTGTGAGTGTGTATGTCAGTGAACTTCTCTCAAACGACTGGACCGATTTTGATGAAATTTTTTGTGTGTGTTCAAGGGGATCTGGGAATGGTTTAGATTCACAATGTTATATAAAATTCTCGTGTCACGGGGTTTGAACTTGAACTCCTCCGAAACGGCTTGACCGCTTCTCATGAAACTTTGTGAGCATATTGAGTAGGTCTGAGAATCGGCCAACATCTATTTTTCATCCCCCTAAATATTAAGGGTAGTTCACCCCTAAATTTTATTTTTAAGACAAAATTTTTAGTTTCTATTTTTTTATGATACAACATACAAACCTAAATTTTCACCCTTCTACGATCAACCCTTATTTTTTATATATTAATTGAAAATTGAAATCACATGTATGGCAAAACAAGGTTTGCCGGATCAGCTAGTATATATATCATATAATATATATATATAGACACCCAAACCCCGACCACATGGAACAAGTTAGATTAAAAATGACCAATTTTGCCTTATTATTTACCTATATCCGTGAGACACCTTTTAGTACCAAGCGGATCCATATTACGAATATTCAATATCTTCTCGGCGTAAACTTCACACGTATAGGTGCAAACCTGCAATTACAATTCAATTTTATTCAATCTGTGAGATTTGAAAATGACATTTGCTAAGTGACAATTCACAATTATAATTTTTTGGAATAGTGATTTTTTTTAAACATCATTTTATAGATTAAATTGGCTGTCAAATTATCTATTAAGATACGTTTCGTATTAATCAATATTAACAATGAAATTTCTAAGAAAACACCGCATTTCATAAAATTTCTCAAGAAATCCACTTCTTCTATACGAAGTTTGACTTCAAACTTTTTTTTTGGTTTGGTTATAGTGGTTCTGGTGGTCACCATCACCATATATCATCACCGTAACCCCATTATCTATATACCTCGGATAAAAAATGCCACGGAGCTTGTTTGTCCGATAGATGCATTTCCAAATGCTGAGGCAGCGTCATCAGGTATTGACCAATCTGAAATATAAGAATATTAATAATTCAATTTCAACACACTCAGTTTCTTAAATTTACTAGTTGAATGAAATTAACAATGAAAAACATTAACTAGGTGATTAAAAATTACTAGGTGAATAAAATATACTAATTGTATAAAAATTACAAGGTGAAATTAGCAGATGATCAAAATTTACTGGGTGAAAAAAATATAGTAGATCAGTGTTTTTCAACATTTTTCATGATGCGATCCCTCTAGAATAAAAAATATTTCGTGACCCCCTTTGACCCTTTGGGTTTTTATCATGTATGTATATGTATGTTACAGTAATACTATTAGCAATATTAATTGTATTTATTGTTTTTTTTTACTAAAGTACCCATTTTTTCGACCTCTGGCGACCTACAGACCCCTACAGAAGCTTCACGACCCCACAGGTTGAAAAACAATGTACTGGATGAACAAAAACTACAAGGTGAATAATATTTACTAGGTGATTAAAATTAAAATGGTGGAGCCGAGATTTGATATGAGTATTATTCCCTGATTGCTAGGTAGATTTTACTTTTATAGAACAAACCTCGGTGATATATTCCTGCGGCGACAGCGCGAAGTCAGGAAGATCAGTAGACAGCGCATCATTATTGTACCACAATGATAGATTTGGTATTTTATCTGCAAAATTTAGAACCTTTATCTCTGATCATCAATTTATTTTAGTTAGCATAAACAACCACATAAGGAAAGGCTTCTTGCCAAGAGGATCCATTTGTAGATATAAATATCTAACCCAAGAACTGCTGAACAGATTTGGATGAAAACTGATGGGGCTTAGAATAAAGCAATAATAAAACAGAAATTGTTTGACTTATGAATCTGTGACTGTGGCAACCACTTTTGAAAAACTTTATTGGAATAATGACAACATTTTAGACCAGTGCTTTTCAACCTTTTCCTTGATGCGACCCCCCCTGGTATAAAAAAAATATTTCGCGACCCCCTTTGACTCTTCGGTTTTTTATCATGTATGTATGTGTATGTTACTATTAACAATATTACTTGTCTTTATTGTATTTTTTACTAAAGTACCAATTTTTTTCGACCTCTGGCGACCCCCCTACAAAAGCTTCGCGACCCCCCAGGGGATCCCGACCCACAGGTTGAAAAACATGTTTTAGACTAACCGAATATACATTCGAGTTTAATTAACACATTTAAATTTTACAAATATTATTATTATCGATACGAGTCGTGGTGGGCAGCGAATTTTTGAAATCGATCCAGTTGTTTTAAATCTTATTCTTATAACATAGCAAAATATTGTCACCTAATTGGACATCTACAGGACTCCTCAGTATAGTCCTAGCGAGGGCCTTCAACTGGTCTCGCACACGACGGAGCTCGGCCAGCGAGGGCGAAGCCCGACCTTCGCGGGGCTCCTGGCCCAGCAGCACCGGCAGATCGAATAAGGGATGCTGCTCGGAGATCACCTCTGAAAATTTATTTACATACAAAGATACTGGACATTCCTACAAAATAATGAGCCGGCAACGCATCCAATTTACTGAATGAATTTTTACCAAGTTTGAGTAAGAGTTTTTATAATGTGAGTTTCTGGAATATAACACATAAGTGTGTATTTACGCGCATTCCGGTTCCGTGTTGTGTGTGAATGAGAGGGCCGACCGTCTCATTCACACACAACACAACACATTTAATATCATCTTTTTTTGAATGTGGAATAAATATTTTGTGTCATCAGTATGTCTAACTGAATTATTTGACCGTTTCTAAATTAAATTTCGATATACTAATATATATACTACTAATATACATACAATCCGTGTTTAAAATATCCGCCCAATTTTCCACATTTTCACAATATTTTACAACTATGACCACTCTTATTGATGTAAGCGACGTGACAAAAAATTATACAATTCTAGTTCCTGACATTCATCAAACTAATATATACCTGGTGCTGTCTGCCACTTAACCAGTACATCAATGAGAACACCAGCAGCCGATTCCAGGATCAGGGAAGCTGGGAAGGTCACGCTGAGGACACCATCGTGTTGACCCCTCGACGATGACGAGTGGAAATTAGACTCTATGAGACGCATATGATTGCTGATAGTACGAAGGAACGTTGTCATGAACATCTGAAATTTATGATAATATGGTGAATTATAATTGTAAACCTCTGAAAGAACTAGTAATAATTCGGTGTTTTCAAAATAAAGTAATAAATCTAACAGCAGTGTGTTGGCTCCAGTACATAAGACTACCTGATAAACATATAATATAATGTTTTTATTATGTATTCTTGCAAAATTTAAATATATTTTACATTATTTTTATTTTTTTAAGTAGCAGTTATGTTAATAGAAGACAATATTATATTGCGTTTTTATGAAAAGACAAAAATATATATTTTTATTAGCAAGCATAAGTTTACCAAGGCCACCAACAGATAAATGATCAGTATTCGACTCTGATTAAATAGAATGGCTGTGTTTCTTAGACAAATCAATTCATTAAACTAAATAACGTCCCTAGCGATATGTAGCTGGGGGTAACTCAATTAAATAATTAAAAAAAGCATAAGTTTAGTGTGCAATGTATTTCCACTTAAATATTCCAGTCCTAAACATATGAACAACTTACCTATAAAGTCAAAAAAACATTTTAAGCCTCTATTTAAGGTTTATTTAATTGATATTATTTTGTAGGAAATAAGCTCTACACTTTATAAATCCAAAACTTAACCAAATTCAATTTTCCAACCGACAGTGACTGTTGTGATATAGCGACAAATTCAAAATTAAAAAAAGCAATCAGGTAATGAATTTCTTCACATATATATAATACTAGCTGACCCAGCTTTTCCAAAGCTTTTTTAGCTTTGCCAAAAATGTGATGACTAGCAATCATTTTTTTAGTTCAATAAAAACAATCAGTTTTAAGTGTACGGGGATATATTTATAATCGAAAGCATTTTAAACAATAAAAGTATGCTTTATTTAGGTTAATAAATTAATCTTTATACGACACGTTTGTCGGTTTCCACCAATCCAGTCGAAAAGTATCGACATCTGTTAGAATCTTTTGGAGTTAACAGACAATTGTGACTGTCAATTAATTATAGACAAATAATTTTCAAGAAAATAAAATTGCGACTATAATTAAAGATCTAAGCTATCCTATCTATTAAGTTGTACCAGACTGCTCACGGTGTGCCAATTTAATTTAAAATCGTTTAAGTAGTTTTGGAGTCCATCGCGGACAAACCTCGTGACAGGAGATTTATATATATTAAGATTTATCAATAACATAGCAGGCAAACACAATATTGACTTCGCTTAGATTATAAATAAAGTACGTTTGTATAAAATATATCAGCTATAATAGATCAGCTAGTATATATATATATATACTAGCTGATCCGGCAAACGTTGTTTTGCCATACATGTGATTTCAATTTTCAATTAATAAATAAGAAATAAGGGTTGATCGTAGAAGGGTTTAAGGGAAAATTTAGGATTGTATGTATTTTTGTATGTTGTATCATAAAAAAATAGAAACTAAAAATTTTGTCTAAAAAATAAAACGGGGTGGACTACCCGTAACATTTAGGGAGACGAAAAATAGATGTTGGCCGATTCTCAGACCTACTCAATACGCTCACAAAATTTCATGAGAATCGGTCAAGCCGTTTCGGAGGAGTTCAAGTTCGAACCCCGAGACACGAGAATTTTATATAATATTGTGAATCTAAACCATTCCCAGATCCCCTTGAACACACACAAAAAATTTCATTAGAATCGGTCCAGTCGTTTTAGAGAAGTTCAGTGACATACACACTCACAGAAGAATTATATATATAAAGATAAATTCAAGGTGTATTTAAATAAAATTACTCATAAATATGTACCTCCAAAGCAGAATTAAAACAGGCAAATATGGCGTCGCCTGCAATCTTTTTCCCCCTGTTGTAATTCGAAGTCAGCCAGTTGTCACTCTCTTCTGCTATTGACTGTATGGCTCTAGAGTTTTCTAGAAGGTCTTTCTGAAAATATTGTAACAATTAATTTTATTCAATTGTCAAGGTAGATTTTTGTAAACAATTGTGCAAAATCTGTATGTAAAAAATGAGGGTGATTAGAGGATACAAATTTTGTATTTTTACAATTTTTTTTTGTCGTTAAATTTTATAATTTAGTAACAATTTGTTCGAACCTTTGTGCACGAATTATGTTTTCAGCACCTGCGATTAGGGTTGGTACATGACTCAGGTGTAAACATAAAACATTTAAGCTACGATATTTTGTATATACCCTCAAAATTAAAATAAATCAAAATACCTCATTCAATCGTCCAGATAGGCGTGAAATATCTACCGGCGGAGATTTTCTCTCGCAACCAACCATTATGTGGTTGGATAAATTATAAGCTATAAAATTTTGCAAGTACCCTCCAAATTAAAAAAATGTACATACCTCATTCAATCGTGGATCATCCAGATATGCGAGAAATATCTGCGTCTGAAGCTGTTGGTAACTTGGCATCATTTCCCTTAACGGGGCGTATACGACTTTACCCAATTCCCTTAGTGTTGTTTTTGATAATTTTTCTGAAATTTTTTTTTAAAATTTAACATAACTTAGACGTAGCCTCAAAATTGGTACATGTTTAATAGATTTTCAATGTATACCTGTACTAACACTGAAGTATTCGATTTGTTTGTATGAGCTAATCTCAGAAACTGCTCATCCATTTATCAAGAAAGGATATAGGCTATATAACAGCACTATTCTATCAATAATAATAATATCCTTTATTCGCTGACCTTTAATGATTTAATTAATGAAAAATATTTTTGGGGAAAATTGTCCCTTTCACATATAACATGATATATTTCCATAATTAATGTTGTTTGAAATGCCGGCAACGCACTCGTGAGGTCTCTGGCATTGTGAGTGGCGGCTTCAGCTGTCGGCTATCATTGAGTGAGCCTCTCAATTTTTTTTAATATATCAGGACGCATTCACACATTTTCCCAAGTGACGGAGCGATTCACAGCTTGTTATTTTAAAAAGGGGTCATACCTCTATTACCAGCACCTATGAGCCTCATAATGCAATCAATAAATTCGTCTATATCTGCCTTCAAATCGATCAACAGTGTTATCCCTTCCTCAGCTGATTGGCACAATTTAAAATTGGCTGAGACTATCTAAAATAATTCAATTATCATTCATATCACTGGTGTGGTTGTGGGTTTTTTCGTGGAGTTTCGCTTGCATATTAGTCTATTAGGGTTTTGTACTATGGACTTCGTCAAGGTAACGCCTGATTCTATTAATTATTACCTCATATATCTTAAATTAGATTTAAAAAAGTATAGGAAATTAATATTTAATTGTATAACAGCATATCTAGTTGTACCCTTTACAAAATTTCCCAACCCATGCAGAATATTCCTCGTTTTTTTAAATTTTTATTTAGACTAGGTTATTATTGTAATAAGCTATACTATCCGACATAAAAAGATTCTTCAATTTGCATTAACAATTCCTAATTTAAGCACTTGCGACTAAACAAACATACCATTCAACTTTATATTATTAGTATGAATTTTTTTAAAGATTATATACAAAAAATTGAAGCAACGCTCGTAATTTGATAAATAATTTTCTTAATCATAGATGAATCAAAATAATAGCGTCCACTCAATAGCGACTAATTATCACAAAACTCATAAAACCAGGCTGTGGTCCTTCGAGACCGGATTTTAGTCGGTTACACCAAATTTAAATATAATCCAAATGTAATATGACAATGATCACGCAGTTAAAGAATAAAACTCATAACGGTTCTCTTACAGAGACCCCAAGACCTTAGAGGGTGTACCTTAGAGGGCGATGGGTCCAAAGACAAGAGGAGGTCCGTAAAAAGCCTGATCAATTCCGCTATGGGCCTCTCGGACTTTAACACCGTAGTCAACCACTCGACCTGAAACAGATTATTGTACACTCGCTCCCACCCTTTCTTCACTGCCATACAAAGAAACGATACTATTCAATATCAGACAGGTGTCTTTCATTATATTCAAAAATATTAATTTACCAATAAGAAAATAATTATACTCGTAAAAAGCACACTCGTATCTTTCTCACCTGCCTGTTAGCGTCACTAGTGAGTTGCCTCGTGAGTGCCGCTAGCGAGTGCGAGTCTAGACGCCGCCAACTCGCCGAGTGCCTTGCGGCGGCGGCGCGACGCCAGCAGCGGTGCGCCGACACGGACCGATTCATACCGCTAAATATGGACACGTACGCACTCGTACGGTCTGTCGTACAATATTATTAAGTAAGCTTATATGTTTTATACAGCTGCTAACCTAATGAATAATTATGCTTATCAGACAATCAAAGGTTGCCAGTCAAAGTGATTGTTCAAAAGATTTTAACTCTAATGAGCAAAACAGTTTTTTTTTATTAGTATGAATTTACTTTTGATGAAAACGTTAGCTAAGAAGACACAAAATATTTTGAATATATGTATCAAACAAACAAAATAAAAGTTAGTAAGCTATAGACCATTAAAAAAAAAAAATGTTCATACCTGCATCCAGATTAGTGAGAGCTTCAATGAACGGTGGGCTTATGGCTGCTTCCAATCTATTAAACAGCAATTCCAACTGCGTACGCATCTTCTCATAATCGGAAGCATCACTTAGCACCTGATTAACATATGTGAAATTATTTCACAGGAGAACATCACCTATTTGAACTGAAATACCCTTGTCTTTCTCTGTCACATTGTGTTAATCTGTGATGAAAAGGGATAGGTAGCTAAAACGTACTGCATGTGAGTAATTGATAGATGTTCTTAGAAAAATATGGGGGAAGCTAACTTGCTGGTAGTTTAAGTGCAAGCAGACCATACACTACCAAACTATTGTTTGCGTTGACAGCCCTTAACTTACAGCCCTTGGAAGTCATATCTGGTTGGGATATATAGATTTATCTTACATAATGTACCAATTGTTTTGTCCAATAAGTTAATCAAACAATTTCAATAACACATTCGGTGACATCTGAATAATATTTATACATTTATAACCAAATAAAGGGGTTTGATTAGCCAACCTTTGGAAAATTTTATTTGAATGTAAATTAATGAAATATTGTCACAATTGAATTAAACTTTTTTTAATATAGTGGCTTATTTTTATTCTGTAAATGGGCAATGTTACGTGGAAGGACAATAAATTTTCATAGGATCTTTTGTTCAACATATGAAATTAAAATATTTGTCTCAAACACTAGCACTTTAGATACAAATTTATAATGAGCATGGGTTTTTCATACCAAAATTAAAATATATGTAAACATACTTCTAAGCTATCAGTCATAGAGGCTGCAAGTTCTGCCACCTCTTGCAGCTTCTCAAGCTGTGTTGGAATGCCTGCCTCTAAGGTGTCTTCGAGCGAAGAAGCCAATGCCGCCCATTTATCCGCCTCACGGAGAGCCGATGCTGCATTCTATGCAAAACATTTCAAACTAGTGTGACCAAAAAAATGAAATCTACCGTCGCTGCAAAATTATAGCTTCTAAGGCAATGTTTGTAGTAATAACTTACTACCATATATCTTTATATAATTTATAAACATTGGATAACTATTCCAATATGAGATGCAGCAATATTAAAGAATTATTCAAACTACAATAATTGAATGTCAGTCTTTTTTCTAGATAGTGGAAGTGTACACATCACGCGAGCGATGACATTGTTTATAATAGTATCAATGTTTGCTATATATGCCATAGTAGCAACTAGTCTCCCAAAATCTTACTTACTACTTACTTACTTACTCGTAAAGACCCTTAATTAATAAGGTTTTTATGAGAAAATAGTCACCTCTAATCTGCTCTTTAATAAATCTATCTTCTGCAAGCTTTCAATTGAGTGTCCCGTCTCTTCTTCCACACTCTGAACCTGCTGCTCTAAACTCCTTAACTTCTGTTGGAGTAATGCTCCTTCAAGTTGTAATGAAGAAACATCTTGAAGAACTCGAGGTACTGTTGTTAGTATCTGAAATTATTATATTTTTGTGAAAAAAAAATTGGTATAGCAAAATAGTACTTAAATACTAAACTTAAAATATAGTTGCTAATGAAATAAATAAATATGCAGCTATGATCAATTCCTCAATACTATTCCTAATCCTATTTTATTTTTACATCACTAAAGTGGGGTAGATGTCAATAGGAATGTACATATTAACTACTCTTATGCATTTACACTTTTATTAAGTGGTTGCAAATATGTAATATCCATATTGAATATATAATTTAACCAATCACTAGAGAATTACTATTAGCAACTTACTTGTGTCGTAGTTTCATCTAAGGAGTTACTGAGTTGTTTCATATAAAGTTGAAGTCGTGTCACAGTATTTGCTACAAATATCTGAAATAAATAAAAGGAACAAACAATATGTCGCCTCTCACTAACAAGACACTTTATGGAATAATAACAATCCAATTTGAAAGTACTCACCTCTTTTTCTTGATTCCCACTAATGCTCCAAGCTCGATTGATCCATTCCTTAGGATCAAAATCATTTTCAGCGAAGGTTTTTAAGTCCTAAATATAAAAATGCACAATTTATCGCAAAGTAACAACAATTAGCAGAATACAGTTCAATTGGTGTACATACCATTTTGATAACCAACGCACTACGTGGTAATTAGGTAGCATGTGCGCTTTTCATTTCATACTAAACTTAAAGAGAGAAAAAAGTTTTGAAAATAATATATTTTAATTTTTAGAGACACCTTTCATTCAAAACAGTTGTAACTTATAAAAGCTAAATGAATATACACTCAGTACACAGTAAGTGGTAAGTGCCATCCGGTATCTGGTGCTGTCATGCCTGACATATGGCATATTATTTTACATAATATAATATCTACGTCAATCCATTATTGACAGTTGGTCAACGGAAAAATATGGGTCTTGGTTTATAATGCAATCAGAATGTTGTTGATAAATGACAAATGATTATTTGTTTTCTAGTTTAACTAATATTTATGTGAATTTGTATTTTCATAAGAGAATGTAATAATTATCAATGCTCATGCTTTCTAAACCGAATGTTTTAACTCAATTAGTACTAAATGTGACGCAAATTGCGTCAGTTATTCAGGTATTTATTTCCCTTTAGTAGCAGATACAACTTATCTTGTTTTTCACCGACTAGCTTGTAATCTTATTTAAATATAGTTTATGCTTTTGCTCCTCAATTGGGACGTACATATGATATAACTAAATGTAAATCAAGGCCAACTACTATTAATAGTTCTGTAATAGAATGAACCTACTAGACACTAAAAATAAATTAAAAACATGCTTCACCTTTATATGATATATAATTGTTTTATTTTCAGCAATAACTTAAGAGACAAGTTATGAAACAGAAGAAAGGCAAATTTGATGAGAACTCATATTGTATGCTACTAAAGAAATGTAAAGAAAAACTTCTTTGTGATTTCTGTGATAAAACATTTGATAGCAGGTATGTTGTTTTTAATTATTAATAATTTCTTCTTCAAGTAGACATAATTGCTTTTAAAACTGTCTTATATATGTTACATATGTATCTAGTTTAATATATACTAAAACCATCTAAAGCTTAGTCTGAACACTACAACAATATAAAAATTAAAAATCCAACATAAATATGGACCAGCTGACCGACTCATGGAGCACCATCAATCGGCTGCTGATTCCCTGCTCAAAACAGTTCCAATAGCTGAAATCATGATCCTGGTTGATTTTAATGCCCACAGTGATCGGCTTAGCTATCGGTCATGCATGAAGATTGAAGAGTTTGCTTTGGCATTGATTCGATTTGATTACCTGAATACCAGACATGTCTGAAATTGAGGCATTACTTTCTAATGTTGTGAACTGGGTTCAACTAAATCTTATAAATTTTTATAATAAAATTAAACATTAAAACTCATGTCTTGCCAAATAACATTGTTCCATTCTGTATATTAAAATAATCAATCTTCTGAAAACTATTACTTTAAAATAAATTTAAGAACAGTTGCCCCTGTGGCTAAGTACCCTGAATGCTGGTAGTGTTTCCTTACTTTATTATTTATAATTTAAATAATATAGGTATATCTTGACTATTGACACATTTCAGCAAACATAAATTTATTTACATTTTATAGGTATTCAAACATTATTCATAATGGACATCACATAGTTATACCTCTGTTGAAGCAGAAGCTTCATCAATGTGAAGAATGCCTATGCTATTTTCAAACAGTCAATGAGCTAGTCAAACACCTTCTAGAGAAACATAACCGAGTCACGCCTCAACAAGCAAGAAATAAACAAGGCTGTAACGCTTCAAGTGCAAATTCAAATAAAGAATATGAAATTGTTAATATTTCTAATGAGGTTCAATCAGGAAAAACAGATATTAAAGAAGTTTTGCAATCTTTTTCTAGTCTTGGGAAATTATCTGTGACCAAGAAAATTGAACGTGAAGAAACACCATTGGTTATGAGCTTAAAGGGGAAATCTAATATAAACAATGTGAATATTAAAGATGAAAAAATATATAATACATGGAATGTGGCGATCGATAAAAAGGTGACGGGCTATAATTTGTGTGATTCTATGATTGATATTAAGAGTGAAGAATATATTTTACCGGATGTGTATTACGATATCAAAATATCACCAAACACTAATTCAACATTCGACAATGCACTATCATCAATAAAAAGTTCAAAGTCAAGGAGTAGTGCTTCACATGCATTGAACAAAAATGACTGTCAAATATTACCAAATTTAAATGAAGAGCGATTTTTAAGTGTCCATTATAATGACCTAACCCAACCATGCAAATATAAATGCAAGTTGTGTCAAAACGTGAACATGTTCCCGAACAGGTATGTTAAATTAATCTTGTGATTTGACCAAAACTTAGC
Organism: Pontia daplidice; assembly: GCA_963693355.1. Taxonomy (NCBI): domain Eukaryota; kingdom Metazoa; phylum Arthropoda; class Insecta; order Lepidoptera; family Pieridae; genus Pontia; species Pontia daplidice. Next base: position 653,014 of record CAVNZL010000016.1, on the reverse strand, counting down.
TTGTTACAAAAAGCCAAGTTGAAGTTCTTCTGCCCATAAACTTATGAAATTGAACCAAAACCAACAAGTTAACTTAGTATAGAAGTAAGAGAGCACCTACAACTTTGTCTTAATAATTGGTACCATTATAGTTTATTGCAAGTTTTAGTAGATATAATTTAATATTTTATTATATTATTTACTATATTTTTTCTTAATAAACAAACATTACATGTATTAAAAAAAATAACAAAAAAATTAAAAAGATAAAATATATAATATAAATTATTATATTATATATTTTATCTTTTTAATTTTTTGCCGGGTCAGCTATTAAGCTGACCCGGCAAACGTTGTTTTGCCATACATGTGATTTCTAGCAATCATTTTTTTAGTTCGATAAAAATAATTATCAGCTTTAAATGTGCGGGGATATATTTATAATCGAAAGCGTTTTAAACAATAAAAATGCTTTATTTAGGTTAATAAATTATTCTTTATATGACACGTTTGTCGATTTACCATAGCAGTGCCATCTATTACGATTTACTTACTTAACCCAGTCAAAAAGTATCAATAAGAATAGTATCCATTAGCACTTTTTATAGTCTCTAATAACGACCTGACACTTTTTAATGTGTACTTTAAAATTTTTAAATATAATCTTTGCACTAGCACTAAGACACTAACTCGAATGGTTTTTTGCTTTTCAATCTTCTTACTAGACCAGTGGTGTCTAGAAGCTGGATAGCCTCAACATTCACACGATGGTGAAGTTTTCAGTCATCAGCTCCAGCGATCTTCTTAATAATACTAGTAGAAATAATCTTCAATGCTTATATATTATTATTATATTGTATATACACACACACAAAGATTATTTCTATGTAATCATTGAATTTAAACCTTTTCATCCAATTTGTTCTAGATACGCCCTCACACTCCATCAGATATCACATTTGGAAATATCAGACATTCTACCGAGCTTTTGTAATGTGTGCGATAAATATTTTAGTTCAAATGATCTAAAAAGTCACATGAACGAAAAACATTGGAACATTAAAACGAATTGTAATCTCATGACATGTGTAATATGTAATTTTAAATGTGCAAGTTATAAAAAACATTTGTTCGACTACCATCACAATCTGTTTAGTTGGGGACCGGAGACAAAGACATGGAAGAAATTATGTTATGGAAATTTCACATTCAAAAATGTTTATCACTTCAGCAATGAAAGTGACTCTGATGTTGTTGAACTATGCCCCAACTGTTTTACAAATATGACCATTTCTAAAACAAAATGTAGAATAATTAGTACTTGTAAAAAGAAAGGATACCTATTGAAGTGTAGTCGGTGCCAGGAGCAGTTTTTGGAGATTAATTTTGTTGAAAAATTGAAGCCGATTTTTGTGAGTAAGTTCAAGTTTGAGGAGGATGTGAAGAAGAGAAAGAAGAAAACAAACAAAGAACGGCTGAAGAAAATTCAGATGCGGTTGAAGATGATTAATAAATTGAGTCGGTTTTATGTGTGGTTTCATTTTAACTTGTCAATCTTACCGTGTAAGATTGGCTAGACTCCTTAAGTCATTTAGCATGAATAAGTTACTAAGGCAAATTGGCGGGAAAATTTTCAATGCACAGCGTATGTGTGTGACGTCTCGAGAGTTGTCCACAGACTATCGTGTCTGAAAGTCAAACGCAGCATAATGAAATTAAGTATCGTTAGCGAGTTTATTTTCTTTATTTTATGATAACATATAGTCATAAGCACGAGATATAGCGCGGATATCAAACAGACTTGTTTATCTTAATAATCCCATCTGTTACCATAGACTAATATTTTAGGAAATTAAAATGATTTTGATTAGTTGCCAACGCGACGGCCCTATCTTGGCAGAGCTCGTAGACTTTATGTAACTCTCAATAGATTGTCCTGATTTGGTCACAATGCGTTCAAGACAGGCGTATAAAATACATATGTAATCATTTTAATTCAGTCTGATGACATAAGGGAAAGACGGACAGCGAAGTTTAAGTAATAGGGTTGTCCGTATTGACTCTTTGGGTATTATATTTAGTATCTGTTATACAGGTACGTAAGGTCTATACCTATAGACCAATAGACCTCCAGTTTTAGGTTGCATTACATCAAATGTCCCTAATTAGTTTTACTGATGAGTTTTTAGGTTTAAGAAACAAATTATAATTAACACAACAGTAAGACAATGTGACCTTCAGTCACATTGTCTTTTTATCTTTTACAGTATTTTTAAAGTAGGATAAATAACAGGGTAGGTTAGAACACATTCACAAGACATATTTTCTTATATTTAATAAGATACAACCACATGTATTCTTAAGCCTATATATAATTCTTCTGTGAGTGTGTATGTCACTGAACTTCTCTCAAACGACTGGACCGATTTTGATGAAATTTTTTGTGTGTGTTCAAGGGGATCTGGCAATGGTTTAGATTCACAATATTATAAAAAATTCTCGTGTCACGGGATTCGAACTTGAACTCCTTCGAAACGGCTTGACCGATCCTCATGAAACTTTGTGAGCGTAGGTTAAGTAGGTCTGAGAATCGACCAACATCTATTTTTCATCCCCCTAAATATTAAGGGTAGTCCACCCCTTAATTTTATTTTTTTAGAAAAATTTTTTTGTTTCTATTTTTTTATGATACAACATACAAAAACACATACAATCCTAAATTTTCACCCTTCTATATCAACCCTTATTTTTTATTTATTAATTGAAAATTGAAATCACATCTATGGCAAAACAACGTTTGCCGGATCAGCTAGTGTCCTATAATTATTTAGTAGTTTTAGTAGTAACTATACTTATGTTTATTTCTCATGAATATTGCTGACTAAATCTCTGGCTCCGGGTTTCAAATATTAGACACTAAGTTAGTCTTAAGCAAATCGCCATTGTAACCGGTATATCTCAACATCTCCTGTCACGATGTTTGTCCGCGATGGATCGCGAAATCGATTTTAAATTGGCATGGCACACCGTGAGCAGTCTGTTCCAACTTGAGAGATAGGATAGCTTAGATCTTTAATTATAGTCGCAACTTTATTTTATTGCAAATTATTTGCCTATAATTCATTGACAGTCACAATTATCTGTTAACTCCCAAAGATTCTAACAGATATCGACTGGATTGAGTAAGTGATCAATAGATGGCACTGCTATGGTAAACCGACAAACTTATTATACTTCTATTATTTCAAACGCTTTCGATTTTAAACGAAATACTACACTTAAAGCTAATAATTATTTTTATTGAACTAAAAAATTATTGCTAGAAAACACATGTATGGCAGAACAACGTTTGCCGGATCAGCTAGTTAAATATAAATTTGAATTAAATATATATTTTTTAAAAACGCGTTTTGACCTATTTAACAGCACAGACTAAGCTGTGACGCGTAGCGTCGATTATACGATATTTAAAAAAATGTTGTCTGTAAGAAAAATGTATCTAACGTATTAATATTTTGAAACGTAATTTCTAATTATAACAACAAAGGAGTATATTTAAAGAAATTGTTTTTGCCAAGTAGGTTATGTACGTTTTACACGCAATTAACTCAACGCGAAATCGATTAATACCTTTTGTAAATATATCATTAATAAATTTAGTATAGCTTAGCCATTGAGGTCATTATAGTTTTTCAATTCATTGTCAATTGAGTTCAATCTAACTTCTTTTTGTCTGAAAAATTCTTTTTGTGATCATTTATGATCCTATGATATGGGCTGATCCTTTGAGCGTTGCGAAGCATGGATTTCAATGCGGTTGATTTATCATACAAATAACTATAGGAAACATGAAACACACTTCCAGATTTTGAAGTGTTTTTTTTTAAGACAGGGGGCAAACGGGCTGGAGGCTCACCCGATGTTAAGCGACAACGCCGCCCATGGACACTCGCAATGCCAGAGGCCTCACCAGTGCGTTGCCGGCCTCTAAGATGCTTAGATGCTGTACGTAGTTTAATACGTCTTTTATTTGCTATTTGCGAACCTAAATAAAACAGTTTTGGAGCTCGCAATTACTGAAGAACTTTACAGCTATAAACAGTCTTTACAAAACTGGAATATTGCGGTTTGGTTAAGATTTTTTTTTAATATATATGAATAAGGATTAATAGAGGGAAAGTAATAGTTTAAAATTGTACACTAAGTGAGTAAATGTCAAATAATTAGCTATTTATGTGTGCATAATAGCCGGTGCATTTATCTTGCAGCGTTGAACTACGAACAAAAATAACACCCAGTGTTTGGCTGCGTTGTGAACAGGGAAACTGTGGAGTTGTTAGCTATAGATATATTTCGCTGAATTTTTCAATTTATGAATCAGTTGACACCTGACGAAAAATTATTTTGCCAACACGCTATAAATAAACATATTAGAGATATAAAAATTACGACTCGGTGGTTAGGTTAATATAAATTAAACGGAAACTTTGTTCAAACAAGTTCCTATCATATTGCTAAAAAAAAAAATCAAGTGCAGAGATTACAGTTTTATATTAACAACAGATTATATAGTTTAACTTACCAACCAAACCAAAAACAAAACACTCGACCAACGGCCAAATTATTCTTATATCATCAATTATTATGTACAATAAAATAGAGATAATAATAGTCTCAAAAAGCCAGCGTTTTTAAAAGACAGCAACGTTCTGAAAGAGCATTTAACGCCTGACATAAAAATTATTTAGAATAGACACTCCATACATTTCGTTTTCAACTATCCACCAAAGATTTAACACCAGTGTGATCTCGTCTGTTAGCAAAACAACTTGCAATTAAGACTAAAAGTTCATATAAGGAGGTTATTATACAGTGATCAATATCTGGTGTTCTGTGTAGGTATAGAGAGGTATATCTGGTTTGGATTATTATTTTATAGCCAGTGTTTAATGGAATCAAAAATAATATAGTTAATATATAGAGGATAGAAACATGTAAAAATCTTGTGATTTGTATCTGCTTGCTATTTATAATTTAAATATTGATTTAGTTAAATAGGCGAAAGTGAGACGTAGCACACAAATATTTGTGTATTTATATAATACGCGAAAAAAGGTTTTATTAGCGATATTCTTTATGTTATTCTGTAGCTCATTGTTTTTCAACCTGTGGGTCGCGACCCCCCAGGGCATCTGCTTCTGTAGGGGGGTCGCCAGAGGTCGAAAAAAATGGGTACTTTAGTAAAAAAACAAAATTAAAGGCAATTAATATTGTTAATGGTAATACTCAATAGGTCAAGGGGGGTCGCGAAATATTTTTTTATACCAGGGGGGTCGCATCATGAGAAAGGTTGAAAAACACTGCTGTAGCTTATTCGATAGTGCCTTAAAACCAGGGGTCTCGAATTCTGTTGTCCACAATGATGTCACCTTCATTATCAATTTTTTTTAATAATAACGAAACAGTGGAATATTCATAATTATTCAATATTTTACATTATTATATTAGTATATTAATTACTAAATAAAATGTCCGGAAGAGGTCGCTTTATGTCGCCTGTCGCACTCTTATTGAAGTGTTAATCTCATATTATAAAATTCTCGTGTCACAGTTTTTGTTCTCATACGTCTCCGAAACGGCTTGACCGATTCTCATGAAACTTTGTGTGCATATTGGGGAGGTCTGAGTATCGGGCAACATCTATTTTTCATCCCCCTAAATGTTAAGGGTGCTCCACCGCTAATTTTCTTTTAATTTTTTTTTAAATTTTTCTATGATACAGCATATAAAAGTACATACATCCCTACGATTTTGTACCCCTCTACGATCAACCCCTATTTTTCTTTATCAATAGAAAATTGAAATCACATGTATGGGAAAACAACGTTTGCTGGGTCAGCTATATTTACTAATATATATATGAACCTGTTGTATCCAGTCCATCTAAAAAAATCACTATGTAAAGTAATGTATTTACTCTGCAACAAAATCACATTTTTACATTCTGTAAACGACAACTTACTAATTGATAATTACTGACATGGCTTAAAGGTCTTGTAACCAAGCCAGAAATCTTAAAAAAAATAATAATTGATAATTATACTTTCAGCTTGATGTTAAATTTTCACACAGTGTGTTTCTTATATGTGATAAAAAATAAACTATTTTTGGGCTAGATTTCGCGTATTAATTAGAAAATACAAATCAATGAACAAGGATCTAAGCTATCCAAAATGTATATTATATTTTCCTTTTGATAGAAACAAATTGATTAAATCACATAAAGCATGTGACCCTGATATAAGCTATCGTATCGCTATAATCATGGAATCGCTGAAACTGGGCTCTTCTCAAAATGGGTTTTTTCGAAGGAAAAGTCCTCTAGAATTAATTTCTAATGATTTGTTCAAAAGCTTAAATATAAATATAACAAATATAGAATAAAGCTTTATATAGAACTTACCTGTTTTTAATCGTTTCCTTTTTAAATCAAATACCTTTTTTCGATGTGCCACATTTGAATATATACAATTGCATTATCAACGGGTTAGAAGCAAAACCATATTATTGATACATATTACATTTTTACAGATAATGTCACTATTAATTATATATTATATTAATGTTCATTATGTTTGAGATAACTCACAAACAACAGACGTAACTTTTTCTGTTTTTTTTTTTTTAGATTTCGTGATTATAAACATCAGTGTCTGAATTGAATTGTGTTTCTTCTCAGTTTGTTTCGTTGAAATATCTAAACCTTTTTATTGACGTTCATAACTGTACATAATTATCTGCACGAATGTTTTTTGTGTTTGTTTCAACAAACAAAGTTTCGTAACACGAAATTATTAATTCTCGGATTATAAACGATAAATAAAGTTATCGTTTTAAACTCGTATACATAATCTGTGCCGTAGACTGACAGGCACGCGTCTGGCAATGACGTTTTAGGATGACGTAACTATTTTGACACATTTTTAAGCCTCAGTGACCGCGTACATCTTTCATCTCCCAGCTGGTATTGGCAATACGTCAAAATGAGAGTACAAATAGAAAATAATAAGTGCTCCTTAGTCATTGAACTTATATTAATAGTTGTGTCTGTTAAAAATTTATACTAAATTTATGGTAATTTAACACCTTAGTGTCTTTTCACTGACATCATAAACACAATTTAAACGGAATTAGGAATATGTTGTTTTTGACTGTTCACTAATAGTCAGATGTCAAGAATGTCACCGTTTGCTGAACGAAAGAGGTTGCCCTCACTTCTCAGCCTTGTGTTTTTCCGATTATTATTATAAACATAGGTACATGGACTAAGTTAATTATTAAAAAATGCTTCCAGTCTTTTAAGAACAGTGGACTCATTTTTTTTTTGAACGAAGTGTTAAGAAAAACGGTTCGTGGGATTTTCTTGTCTTAACTTGTAACGTCAAATTGTTTTGAAGCTCAATGTTTCCATTTGAGCTATATATGAACATTCTTATTATGGCCTTCTTTATAATACACCAATTAAATAGAATACAAATTAACAATGCTATAAATAAAGTATAATGTTTATAGTCACGCATTAAGTTTGCTGACTATTATTCCTGGCAACATTGCGCGACATTTAGCCACGTAACAAGCATTTGGGGACAGACGACAGAATTTGGGCCAATCAATTCCTCATTGCTAGCACGTATACGCGTTTTATGTAATCTATGAGTATAATATTAACAAAGCCTTTATTTAAAGTTGCATATATTACAAAATATGACTATGTGATAAATGCAAGCTCTCTCTCACTATATATATGTATATTGCTAACGTTTTTCAATCATTACAGGCTCATGACATAGGGCGACCCTACGGCAATGAGTGGTGCTCGCTCCGAAAGCGATTCCGAATGCTCCAGTTGTGAGGAAGACGTCGACTCTGGCATAGCTGACGAACCAGTCCCACAAAGACGGGACATCGACTGCATGGATCTAGCGGAATTCTTCACTTACTGGTTAGTATATTAAAACATACATTTACTCGTATAGCGGATGTTAAACTTAGCGTAACTACGCTGCCGGAGCCGCAAGTGTTGTCGGCCTTTGAGCTATCGGTGTCTTCCTCTATTGTAAGCTGGTTCCACCAAGTACGGACAGAAAGTGCCGTGTAGGTGTGGCTCTCAACAGCACTATTCCTCCGAATACTCACCATGAAATCCGCACAGCTTTTACGCAAATAGAACCTAGATTTTTTTGCTAAATTCTTATGGCAGCGCGCCTAAGTCATCGCCTAAGTTTTAAAAAGAGAACAGTCACCAAGAAAAGAATTACAAACCCCAACAGAAGTCTAAATTATTTTGAATAGCCAAATTGTTTCTGACAGAATAGAAATGTCAGAAAACTTTTAACACCATCGATGTCTGATCCCAACTAACAACTTAATATACTAACATTCTTCAAATGTAATGCCAGCAAAACATCGATTTAATATTACACATTGCAACATATAAGCAAAATTAACTCTTAAATTTCGTTTAAATGAAATTCGACACTTAGGAAGCTGTATAAAAGACCTCGGTGATTTAATATTTTACTTTTAAATTTAAATCTGTATAGGATTCATCAAATTCAATCGTATAAGCAAATCGGACATCATTGCGTTACTTAATCTAAAACTTTTAACGACAAACGAAAATTAACATTCACGTCTATTCTCCAACTGAACAACGAAGTAAAATGTTTAAGATTGACCTGGTAATCTCTGGATGGCTTATATAAAAATGGGATGTATTACATATTGATAAATGAAAACAAAATGTGTCAAGAGACGTCATTGTCTTATTAATTTCAATAGAATCGAATGATCATAAAATATGTATGATATATAGATGACTGAATGAAGCAAACCTTCATTTATAATCGTTGGCTAAAATCATCTGAAATTATTTCAATGAATTTGCCAGCTGGTATTATGAGTGTCACTTAACATCTGAATCTCCTGCCCGTTTACCCCCCCATTTTATAAATAAATAAGAATATGCTATGATAAATAAATAACAAATATTTATTTTTTTATATTATTATCAACAATAATCATGTATTGACATACTTTAAATGAAATTTTTAATCTACAAATTGCACCCCATCATTATTGTCGACTACGTAGACCCCGCCCCCGCCATAGTTGTTGTCAACGACGTTAACTCCTCCACCATAATCATTATCTACAACGTTGACTCCTCCACCATAATCATTGTCGACTACGCTGACTCCCCCACCGTAATCGTTATCTACAACGTTGACTCCTCCACCATAATCATTGTCCACTACATTGACTCCCCCACCGTAATCATTGTCAACTACGTTCACTCCCCCACCATAATCATTGTCAACTACGTTCACTCCCCCACCATAATCGTTATCTGCGATTTGCACGCCATTCTGAAATCCATGTTGAATTTTAAACCTAAATAATAAATATCTAGCAATATATATCAAATTAATACAGACGAACCAAATAAGTTACTGAATTATGCCGTCACGTCTAGGTTTATAAAAATGATAACGAAATAATAATAGCTATAAGTATGTGAACAGCTCTGATTCCTGGTTAAGAAGCAACCTTGTAGCGCTCTGTATAATACTACATTATTCTTTGGTTGTTTCCTATGACTATATAGATTTTAGAGACGATTTTGGCGGCAAAATGTAAGGCTGATTAACGGATCGTTATTGTTAGATTGGATAAAGATTTCGCATAATTAAGTAGACGATTGCAAACACGATCAGTGCCCGATCTTAAAAGCTCTATATGCTAGATCAAATAATATTCTTCAGGCCATGTTTGTCTGCGGTATATATGGCAGAAAAGTACATAAAAAGCACACAGAGAATGCGTAAACCGACACGTAAAATTTTGCTTAATCATTAGAGTGGGAATATATAAATATCGTATCTATATATTTGTTTGAACATTAAATATTTTTTTCTGTATAAATCTTCGCACTTTTAACAAGCACAGAGTAATAAGACTTGAGTCTGGCTATAGGAATAAGGAATTTTGAAGGTACTCACTTTTCACGACACAATTCACTTTTTTACACATCCGTCACTCGCGATAGCTTCTTGCAGTCTCACCGTCGAGTAGCGCAGGAGCACCGATGATGAGAGTGAGACAGGAGAAATAGGAGGGAAAGAGAGGTCAAATAGGAAGCCAGAACACAGAGTAAGTTAGAGTTGGATAGGACGCAATATTAATAGTATTATTAAGGTTATATTGCCACTACGTTTACGGTATATATATAATAGTAATATCGGGACGCGTTTCATAAGCCGTCAGTAAAATATAAGCTTATACAACTGCAAAACATATCAAACCATAGCTAACAGATATTTCAGTTAGTCACTCAAAGACCATACCGGCCATTAGACTAACCGGATCGCCAAATTCGTGTTTAACAAAAAAATGATTATTATATATCTAAACTTTTAGGTTTTTAGGGTTTTTGACTTAAAAATAATACTTACGTCGCCATCAACAAAATTGACATCACCCATATCGACTGTTTTCGATTTAATACTAAGTAGTTCGTTCAGCTTATCTCTGATAAGATATAACTCGCATTAAAACTATAGGCGATGTCCACAGTTTGTTCATTGTCTATCAGTCACGCTATTTAATACGAATATTTTTTTCTTAATCAAATATATAAAAGTCTCGTGGCACAGTTTTCGTTCCCATACTCCTCTGAAACGGCTCGACAAATTCTCATGAAACTTTGTGAGCGTATTGAGTAGGTCTGAGAATCGACCAACATTTTTCATCCCCCTAAATGTTAAGGGTAGTCTACCCCTAAATTTTATTTTTTAGACAAAATTTTTAGTTTCTATTTTTTTATGATACAACATACAAAATACATACAATCCTATTTTCACCCTTCTACGATCAACCGTTATTTTTTATTTATTAATTGAAAATTGAAATCACATGCAAAACAACGTTTGCCGGATCAGCTAGTATAATATATTAAATTGGTAATTCAATGCTCACTGCTACAAGTCTTGTTACAATCGAAATATTTTAAAACGAACACACAAACAAACATTTTTTAAATATTGGCTATATATACTTATAATTGACAATAATTATCATAGCGATTCACAGTATTAGAAGATATAGATATCGTCAGGGAATAGATATCGTTCAGAAATCATTGTTATTTACTATAATCAAGACAATGATATTTTCAAACAGCGATAATTTAATACATTTTAAAAGTGTACTTAATGAATTGATTAATTATCGATGAACGGTATTGCACCGTTCGCGAATTCCACTCTGACAGTGGTGGCGATTATGATTAAGACACTCTAAACGAAAAATCTCTAAATTTAGCTTTAGACCTGTCAAACAGTTTTCGAGAGCGTAACCTATTCTGTGCATCTCTAAACTGATAGCAATAAGGTTTAAATTGTCAATGTAGAAACATATAGAATAAGTTACGCACGTTTGACAGGTCTAAACCTAAATTTAGAGATTTTTAGTTTTAGAGGTGTACATCAGAATCGCCACCAATACCTCGAACTAAAGTTGGTGTCGGAACATACAGACGGAGTTAGGCGTGGGGCAACAACAACTAAATTAGCATTACATACTTCCTCCGCAGTTCTAGCGATTCATACCCCAAAGTAAAATAATGATCGATTATATTCTATCACAGAATCCACCTGGTACAGCCGATGCTGTTTAAGCCATTTTAGGTTTTGATGGGCGAAGCGCCTGCTCTAACGTCCAAGGTTCATAAGGAAAAATTCTCGAGTTTATGCGTTTTCAGGCGTCCTTTTAGTTTAGATGCGTTGCGTTAGTTTTGGGAGCTTGAAGAGCCTTAATTCATCAATATCAGTAGATGATCAGAGAAGAAGAAAGATTGTGAACATATCTATACAAGAGAAATCATGATTATTTACGTTCTTCGATAGATCTTGTAAAGCGGCAGTGTTAGTCACTCGTACGGGAATTATAATTATCTTTACTGTACCTGAATGAATGAAGTTAGAACTAACAACAAATCTTTATCGTTGGAAATATTATTCAGTGATAGTCTCCCGAATCAGGCATTTTCAAAAGCAAACATAATGATAGTTAAAAAATATACTTATATCAAAACTGTGCATAGATTTTTAACGCCTGTCGAAATATTTGTAGCAACACGATTAGAAATATTTGTAGTACCAAATTATTTGTAAAATATTGATGATATAAATCTAAAATATAGTGTTTTTCGTTCTAATTTCATATAGTTTAGTTGTTAAACATCAAATACCATTTTAGCTTAATGATAACGATGAAATTAATCGATTTCTATTTTGTAAGACTTATTTTTTAATAATATAAAAATAACAAAATCTTTACTTGTTTTAATAAAATATGTAGATTTTACACTTCATAACTTCTATTAAATATATCCGTTAAAGTCGTAGATATTTTTATATATACACAGAGCGAAATCCCAAATGACTCTTGAAAACATGTAATAAATTTATTTATTTATAAAGCCACGCCAACTAGGACACACATAAGATAAGCGAAAAAAAAAAACCAACAGTTAAAGTGCGGTCTCTATAAAAGACGCGGACGGCTTGAAATATTGGCTATGGTTACTATAGTTTATGTATTTTGTTGAGTTACTGTTAGTATTTTATTGTATTGTTAGAGCTATCAACTTAATAATATATATATATTTTTTATTATAAATTAATATAGACAATTATAATAAGCTAGGTTACAGTAAAGTAAACCCTGAAGGGGTTTAAAGTGATACTGTAACTTACATAATTTAGATATTATTATAAAATCTAACCTAGTTATACAGCAATACAAGTTTTTCAAAAAAGTATAATTTTAGTTTAAGTTTATAATTATATATTATATATTAAGTTTATAATATATATATACTAGTTGCGTTTCTTTTCTGAAAGTAAATGTACTATAAACATATTTATTACTTACAATTATATACTGTATATAATTATATATACAGTAAATAAAAATTAAAATAACTAACCTGAAAGAAAAGAACATTTAAAACACTTATTTACACATTAAAAAACCATTTAAAATTATAAAGTTAATATCTATCTTCATAGGAAGAATATTTTATTATTGACAGCTGAAATTGTCATACAGCATAAAGCATAAAATAAAAATAATACGTAAAGAGTCGTTATATATAAATGAATCGGTCAGCGTTTTGTGCCATGACTAAGTTACGCCGCGTAACGCGCAAGGCTTTAATAGATACATAAATATGTTTTTAAGTTATATAAAAACATGTATGTTATATGCTGTTAATATTTTTTATATTTCTAGTTTCATTCCTTGGAACAATTGGTATAATTGGAAAAACGAGAAACGTGGCTATGCGCATTCATAATAATTGAATGCGTTGTAAAAAAAACTTCAGTCTGCTACGAACCAAATCCTAATACTATCGCTCTGTAAAACGTTGGGTTTTTAAAACATTCTTACTATGTACAGTTCTTATTCTATACAGAAACTTCTTCACGCACACTAGGACTCGGGGAGTAAGCTGGCGAACGCGTGACGTAAGTGTTACCATCCGTGATGCATCCAATAATGAAAATAATAACATTAAAAAAATCTTAATTTACCAATGAAAACATAAGAATTAATATGACGTACATATATGGAGCGAAAGAAGTTTCACTTCAGTGGTATGGTCAATATTATACCTTTTATATTAGTAGTACAATTAAGTCTGTCATGTACATAATTTGATTCTCCCTCGGTAGTAGTTAGGCCTATGTAGTGATAAACTTAGATGATTACTGTATGTTTAATAACAGACATTATAACACCAAGTATCGTTATATTATTAATGCTAAACTCTTGGCAAAGCCTACTATCTCGTCTATGTATCTTTAGTCCCTTATAAAACTTCTGAAAATGTTAATTGCTTCAGGCACTTTCTTGCCATCGCATACAAGGAAACAAATGCATAACATGGACAACGTGATGTGAAGGCGTTAATACATATTTAATGAATCAATGAACCGAACGAAAACTTTCACTGATTATTTCGCAGTGCATTGAGTTTGGATATTTTTATAGTCTTACTAGCTCACCCAGCAAACGTTGTTTTGCCATATGTGATTTCAATTTACAATAATAAATAAAAAATAGGGGTTGATCGTAGAGGGGTAATAATGTAGGGTTGTATGTATTTTTGTATGCTGCATCATAGTAAAGTAGAAACTAAAAATTTTGTCTAAAAAATAAAATTTATGGGGTGGACTACCCCTAACATTTAGGGGGATGAATAATAGATGTTAGCCGATTCTCAGACCTACTCAATACGCTCACAAAGTTTCATGAGAATCGGTCAAGCCGGAGGAGTATGGGAACGAAAACTGAACACGAGAATTTTATATATAAGGATAATAATAATGAAGACTTTGTTACATTTTCTTTTCATTAGTTGTGTTAGAATTTGAAATATCGGACCCCGTTTGGACCTCACCCATTTTCGTCCATTTTTCCTTATCTTGGCTGGATCCACTCTTTCCTGCTATATCATCTTCTCAGCATTCTTCTGGTCTGCCGACCAGCCTCTTGTCTGGTGGGCAAATGGAGTCCGAATTGCGAGAAACGAATTTCGTACTTTAGAAAATAAATCACGTTTCTTGTTTGTAAATATTTATTTATTCACAAGTCTGTGAGTTATTCTAGCGTGCGTTGCCAAAACCACTAGTTACCCATGTTTAATGTATGATGATAATATTTAATTTAAATAGTGATACTTGAAGATCAACACAGTTTATGTCTATATCTTATCTGTAAACCAATGGTGGCAACTCTGATGTACTCTTAATTTAACTTTAGACCTGTCAAACATGTGAAACTTATTCTGTAATCTAAATTGATAACATTAAACCTCAATGCTAGATAATTGTTATTTTATTTTTAATAGTTTTTATATATATCTATTTTTTTTAATATGGTTTGACTATTCCCGGAAATGTCTACTGATTATATCTTTTTTGTTTATGATTGACATTTTTTGCACGCCATGTTGGTTGGCTGACTGTAGCAGCTGAATATTATTTTCATAACCCGCTAATAAAGATGTTTGTTTCGATGTTAAACCTAAGTTGATACACCCGTACGGGCCTTTGCCCTTTTCCTAAAATTACTTACATATGTGAGTCAAGCAAAAAGCAAATGAGAGCGTCACAAATAACACTTCTATTTACAATCGTAACATTAACCAGTCTCTGAGCGGCATACTGGAGCGCGGACGCGACGCGCGAACAAATATCGTCTGTGCGCGCGGTCTTGACAGCTGTCACGGTGCCTCTGCAGATGTGTCGTTTGTCAGAACGCGCGCGAAATTCGTGAATGTGTGCGTTTTGTTGTGATGTTTTGTTTTGAATCTCTCGTTCCATCTTTGAAATTCGCAGACTGAACAGATGCCATCTTTATATATGTAATTCTTCTGTGAGTGTGTGTCACTGAACTTCTCTCAAACGACTGGACCGATTTTGATGAATTTTTTTGTGTGTGTTCAAGGGGATCTGGGAATGGTTTAGATTCACAATGTTATATAAAATTCTCGTGTCACGGGGTTCGACCTTGAACTCCTCCGAAACGGCTTGACCGATTCTCATGAAACTTTGTGAGCTTATTGAGTAGGTCTGAGAATCGGCCAACATCTATTTTTCATCCCCCTAAATGTTAAGGGTAGCCCACCCCTAAATTTTATTTTTTAGACAAAATTTTTAGTTTCTATTTTTTGGATACAACAAAAATACATACAATACTAAATTTTCACCCTTCTACGATCAACCCTTATTTTTTATTTATTAATTGAAAATTGAAATCACATGTATGGCAAAACAACGTTTGCCGGATCAGCTAGTAATCAATATATTTTTATTCCTTTATATTCGGTTAAATCTACATAATTTGAGTAACTTCATAGGCCAGGAGATGAGATGATTAATAATTCAATGATGCAGTCAGTCAGACACTATTTCTTATGTCGTCATTAAATTAATTTTATAATACAGTTATATTAATCTTATAGCTCTAATATCCTTTCCAAGACCTTGGTTTTAGTATGAAAACATCCTGAATTTTTTGTATCTAAATACGTCAACAAGACATCAAAGACGAACGAACTTCCTCTACGCGCGGAGCGGATGCGTTTTTATAGATTTCTGGAAAGTTCGTTGTATTAATTAGCTTTTAACATAATAGGAAGATTACATAGAAACGTGAAAATAATCTTTATATATATAATTCTTCTGTGAGTGTGTATGTCACTGAACTTCTCTCAAACGACTGGCGCGATTTTGATGAAATTTTTTGTATTCTGGGAATGGTTTAGATTCACAATTTTGTACGCTGGACAATGTTTTTTTAATTTATTAGTAGTTGTTGATTTTGGAGTGTTTTACATTGGATCCGACAGACGGCGCTACCATCGCAGTGTCAAATTTTTAATAATATTCGAATAATTAATTGAAAATTGAAATCACATGTATGGCAAAACAACGTTTGCCGGATCAGCTAGTAACGTATAAATTATTTTGCTAACAACTAATAATAAAATGAAAATAGATCGCAATCTGCACAAAAGAGTTTTCGGCGGGTCAAAAAAAAAATGGCGAAATCGAAAATTTAAAAAAAATCGATTTTTCGACAGTCAAAACGTAGATTTTAAAAATCTACGTTGCCGATATTTTTGTAATTACCATTTGTCATATGCGTGTAGCTAAATATTGGTCACGAAAAAGCGTACCGCATTATAAAAGGCCGGCAGCGCACTTGCGAGCCCTCTATATGTATGAATGTCTAGCGGCGGTGTCTTCTACCCAGTTGTTATAAAAAAAACGTATTATATAATTTTATAGTTCTTCCCGCTAATTCACATTCTAATTAATAATTTGTCAGTTAAAATAACATTTAAATCCTTCGATGTTTTTTCAATTACAAATTATAGTTTCAAATAATTTATAGATTATAATTTAGTTTATTTAGGGACTAGACATAGTTTAGTTTTACATTTTAAATTGATATTTAACACCGTGTAAAGTTTTATTAGGAAAAATTCTTTATAAAGATTTTTCCAAATACATATTTTGTACTTTAAGTATGACAACCGTCTGTTAAAAGTATATGGGATTCTGTATTTACGTTGAGTACACAGATAGCTCACTTCCCGCCAAAAATTGACAGGCAAAGGTCGCGATTCTGATGTACACACTCTAAACTAAAAATCTCTAAATTTAGCTTTAGACCTGTCAAACAGTTTTAGAGAGCGTAACCTATTCTGTGCATCTCTAAACTGATAGCAATAAGGTTTAAATTGTCAATGTAGATATAGAATAGGTTACACTCGTTTGACAGGTCTAAAGCTAAATTTAGAGATTTTTAGTTTTAGAGGTGTACATAAGAATCGCTACCAAAATTGTGCTAAACATAAAGTAAGCATAGACCATTGGTGTTTATTTCAAAAACGATGCACTCGTTTTGGCGCGAAACGAAGCGCGCGCTTGTGTCAACGTCATTGGGATTTTGATACACAGATTACTACGCAATTTAGTTATGAGCCGATGACGTCATAATTTTAGATGCTCCGTTTACGTTTCAATTTTCATATAATAATAATTATAATAAAATACATTGCTTAGAAAGTATATTAACCCCGGTTATATTTCCTACATAGCCTACATACTGGTCGGATACCTTAAAAATATCACGAAATATTAATTATATTCCTTTTTTTTGTAAACATGTAAATTCGCAAAATAACACTCGCAAAACATAATGGAATAAATTGAATATTTAATGTACACATTAAAAAACGAATATCAATAAAATCAAAATTAAATGTATAAAAAAATATGAAAACATCTCTTCAGCTCAAACATATGAGACATACGATTGTTTTAAATAGATACTAATAATACTGAAACTCTGTTTAAATATACTCTCTATACCAAAGTTAATATATTAAACCCTCCCAACGTACAAACAAACAGTCTAGACGAGGGATAATATAGATGGTAAGCTAAATATAGTGATAGTGTTGTGCACGCGACGGCTCTTTTTTCGATACTCGTCAATTTCAAGAAGGCTAGCTGCACTTAAAGTTATATATTAGTTAGCTAATATTAGTTAGCTAAGAGAAATGAAAAAATTTACTAAAGTATCAAACTTATTAGTGTATAATTACATAAACAGATCAATCAGCAGGTCAGTGCGCAGCCAGCTACGCATCAATCCTGTCATTTTGCTGGCAATGATCTCATTGAGTCACGGATTTGTTAAAAATAAAAACACGTGGTAATGACACACGCTGATTTATTTGCGAATTATTGCGTTATGTCACAGTTCTCGCTATTTAGTTTTCGATAATGGCTTTTGTATTGCAGTTATTCCAATAAATACAGATTATACAGTTCGCCAAAGACGCGAACATCTTTGACAGAGAGCTACATATGTGTTTAATTCATACGTATTTGACACGACACATCATATAGAACAAGGAAAACAAAATGCTTACTAAGAAACGAAAACAAGACGATAAATTTAAATCGAAACGTTTAAGAATGTATTTAGTTATGGAGATATGAAATTAATTATATTGAGTTAATAAGGCGTCGTATTTTTACAACTTATTATAATCACTTCCCTTAATTATTTGGTATACATATAAGTGGATATTTTACAAAAAAATCTCACTCTTATCCACGGAAACGAAAGGAAACTTCACTGGTCAGTTATTGAAGATCGAATGGCTGGCTGCTGCTTGCCGCTAGTTATTTAAAGACCGCGTTTGTGATCAACTGATAACAATCAACTGGAGGGATTAAGCTGTAAGGCGGTAGACTATAGAGACAGATTACTATCTGTCTATGGCATTGAAATGAAGATAAGTTAAATATGATTAATATCTGTAACAATAGTTTTCGAAATAAATGAGAAATGAGCAGTACGTTTAGCAAATGACAATTTACAAATTGAGATTCAAGTTTATTATTTATTTATTAGGCCAGCCAGTGGTTGTTACAATAGAACTTAGACTAATAAAATACACAAGAAATAAATTAAGAGTTAGTTACACCCTTTGAAGGCGGTCACAACTTGCACTGTTAAAAACAATATGCGTTTACAAAATGCAACAAAACAAAAATAAAATAGGCATACCAATGTTACAAATATCCGAGAACATTAAGAATATTATTAATGAAGAAGTTATACAAGGCAAAGTAGGTTAACACTTAGTATAAACATGAGATATCCAAAAAAATACTTCTTTAGTGTTGTGAAGATAGAAATACAGTTTATATAATTAGAGAGAGTGTGTTGGATATTATATATTTAAAAAAGAACTCCTTATGATAATAATAAAAATATCGATACAATTAAAAAAATGAGCCCAACACTAAGCCATCTGTGAACGGATATACGCAACTGCGAGCCACTAAAGACCATTAATTATTTTAATAAAGGATTTTATAAATAAACTAGCGACCCGCCCCGGCTTCGCACGGGTGCAATGCTGATAATAAATACACTACAGAAAAAAACGCGTCGGATCGCTGCTAAATTACAATGTATTGTACATTATTTTGATAAAACTCGTAGGGCTCAGACTGCGTTTGCAATGTAAGCGGAAAAAATGTAATTATTTACGACATCACATTAGAAACCTCAAAATACAACAGTACATCTACTATTTAATGGGTGTTATTATACATATAAACCTTCCTCTTGAATCACTCTATCTATTAAAAAAAACCGCATCAAAATCCGTTGCGTAGTTTCAAAGATAAGCATACAAAGGGACAGAGAAAGCGACTTTGTTTTATACTATGTAGAGATAATTAACCTGCTCGTATCTATATAAAAATCGCTTATATTATACAAAAACAGTGACGTTTTGTTTGAGTTTTATCTAGTAAAAGTTCCTGGAATAATTGTTACTTTGCATAGCAATTATCAGTTATTATTAACACTATTGAAAATTGACGCGAAAAACAAGCAAATGAGCCAGACGAAATCGTTGTTTATACTACCAAGCTTATCCAGACTTTAGCCGAGTCTGTTTTTTTAATGGTGGCGTAAACAAAATTTGCGTTAGTTGAACTGCATTCCAGGATAAAACCTCCGCGTTCATAGAAAGTGGCACGCAGCAAAAATTAGAATTGGCCGGTGTTCAAATAACAATATCTAGGTAATCATAACCACTTCACAAATTGTGTAAACAAATACATTTGTTTATAATGGCTATGTCGGTGACGTTTGAATGTCATGTTATAGAAACTCCTTCGTTCATGTCAAGTTCGGTCTATTGATGTCAAATTCATGCGCTGTCAAATGTGACAATTATAATAGAAATATATATAACCTCACAGGTTGCATTAGCCAGCTAGACATCCAGGCGCAGGAATTACGATAAAATTTAATTCTATATAAAAATTAAAAGATGTTAGCCATTAACTATACAAATATTAAAAGAAAATAATGTTAGCCATTTAATAGTCATAGTTTTACTGCTCGTATTTTATCAAGGGAACCACAGATATCTATTTTATTACGGCGATTATATGATCTGTTGTTTGATGTTGAAAAAACTAAAAGGTTTTATCTAAAACTGTCTATTAAAACATTTTAAAGCCCACGTTTAACGTAAAACTTAATGCATTCTAGTTGTTCGTTAGTATTTTATTTACATTATTAAATAACAGCTGGATTATTTACCCTTAATCTAATAACAAAACATCATAACGAAACGCGCGGTCGATTCGAAACATTCGAATAAAATAAACCGAGCGGAATTTAACTCCAGCATTGATTGATGGACGTATAAATATCGGACTTCATACGATTCAAGTGTTTTATTTATACCAGTCCACATATTCACTCCAGCCGTGGCGGACATGAAGAAAGCCCCTTGACAAAACCATGTTCAACTTTTTCAAGAGGAAAGCGAAACCCGAGAGCGCGAGCACGCCCGAGCCCGTCCGGAAACAGCCGAGCGATCACACAAAGCTAATTTCAGTCGAAGCGCGCACGCAAAACGACAATGTCACAAACGAGAGGGCAGGAACAATACGCAAAGATGTAGTGAACCTATTGCTTCCTGAAACCGACTACAGCCAGAAGACCGCTGTTGGTGCATTCCTCAACATCATGGGACGAAAGAGACGCAACAAACGGAAGCGGGACTCGTTTCGCATCCAGGAGAACCCGAGCCGTGCCACTACAGACCGCCCCGCGTCGCCTACACGTGCCGAAAATACCGAAGACGCGCCGCGCACCTCCGACGACTCAGCCGACTGCGTTCGGGCGCTTGTCCTATCGAAATACGCAAAAACTCCCAAACAGCAACACGTGTCCCTCGTGTATGTTAACGAACCGAATTTGGACGAGAAACGACATGCCGAGGCACTCCTACGTGAGATCGCGAAGAGTATAGACTGTGAGCTCAATGATCAAATGGGAACTGACAACAGCAAGCCGGAGCCAGTATACGACACGGTTGAGGAGCAAATTGACGCGTACAAAAATGAGCTCAAAGGTGAATTGGAGAAGTTGTTACAGGTGGATGATGATAAAATAGAGTCGGAAGAGTCGGCTGCGTTCATAAAGAAGTCAAACCTGAAGCCGCCGCGCACCGATGATGGCTGTTCGGATGACGACAGGTCCGATAGCGGAAAGAAGCGTGTAACGTTCAGAAAACATATCATCTTCGATGATGGCGAGCAACAGACTGACGAAGAAGCCGATTCGTCGTTCGAATCGCTTACTTCTGAGGAGACGGAGTATATAGATGTCACAGATTATGAAAACAAGAGTGTCAAGGTCGAGAGTCCTTTGGTTAGAATTGACTGTGTGGAAGACTTGAAGCAGATATCCGGCGACAATAGTGATAGTGGTTTCCTTGAGTGTGATAAGGAGTCGGGTGATGAGACAAGTGTGAAAAGTGAGTGTGAGAGTGAAGAGGAGATAGAGAGGCCGGAGGAGCTGGAAGAGGACAGCGATATGGTCGTCGTTGAGGCAACGGATGCGTAAGTGTTTTGTACTTTTATATTATTTATATTTAAAAAAATAACATGTTTGTTTTTACAATCAAATATATTATATTTACTGGAATACCTCTGGCTCTACCCTGAACTGCATATCTACCGCCTACCAGTCGATTCCTTTATAGTTTTTTATCTTCACAAAACCTCTCCAATAATACTTGAACCTTATATTAGTCGTTTGTACGATAGTAAACATTTGTTGTTAAATTAAAAAAAAAAATCACTTAAAAATCAAGACAAATAAAAGAATTAGCGAAGTTCATCTGTTCGAGACTTTCTTCGCGGTCTTTTAAAAGTCATATGTACAATTTTTAATAAATATATAAATAATAAAATGTTATTAATTTACATATATACTAAATAATGTACGTCACGGCTTTGCCGCTGATCTAGGCGTCTCAATTTTTAGGTTAGAAAGACAACTCACGAAAAAGCTGATTTTATAACGTCCGTTGGGTGAATTAGCAAAACACCATAATATATTTTATTAGTTTAGATAATAGTACATTGTAATAATTCGCGCTTTATAAAGGTATGTTGAAGTCTTACAATGATTGAACATTAGCTTGTTAATTTCAAGGATAAGATTCATAAAGTAATGTATAGTATTATCACATCTTAATGTATTAGATTTAGTAGAATTAAGTTAGATACAGTCGCGTTGGGGCCTGTCCCTGTAATGGCGTACAAAAATAAATAAAAAAAACATTGCGTGTTGAAATTATGACATTAGCTTTTCACTTTTCGGTTGTGAGGTTAGATTGGCTAGTTAATATTGCAGTCTTACGATCATTGCTCTAAATCTTCCTTTCATTTTTATATCTTTAACACAATATATACATATACAATAAATATATATCTAAACTAGCTGATCCCGCAAACGTTGTTTTGCCATTAATGTGATTTCTAGCAAGCAATTTTTTAGTTTAATAAAATTAATTATCAGCTTTAAGTGTGCGGGGATATGTTTATAATCGAAAGCGTTTTAAACAATAAAAGTATGCTTAATTTAGGTTAATAAATTAATCTTTATATGACACGTTTGTCGGTTTACCCTAGCAGTGCCATCTTTTGATTACTTACTCAATCCAGTCGAAAAGTATCGACATCTGTTAGAATATTTTGGAGTTAACAGATGATTGTGACTGTCAATTAATTATAGACGAATAATTTGCAATAAAATAAAATTGCGACTATAATTAAGCTATCCTAACTCTTAAGTTGGACCAGACTGCTCACGGTGTGCCAATTTAAATTAAAATCGGTTAAATAGTTTAAGAGTCCATCGCGGACAAACATCGTGACAGGAGATTTATATATATTAAGATTTGCTTTACTCCGTTAACTATACATCTATGAAACAGTGTACCGACCTACAAACCAAACCCCACTTGGCAGTGAGCTGGGTTTCAGATAGGTTAGTAGATCAAGTAATCCATTTATATTGCGATATATGAGAATTAGAATTATTTCTATTTTATATGTAACAATCAAATACTACAGTGAGGTAACGTAAAAACACACATTTTATGTCAATCATAACCGGTAAACGTTGTTTTGCCATACATGTGATTTCAATAAATAAAAAATAAGGGTTGATCGTTGAAGGGTGAAAATTTAGGATTGTATGTATTTTTGTATGTTGTATCATAAAAAAATAGGAACTAAAAATTTTGTTTAAAAAATAAAAAAGGGTGGACTACCCCTAATATTTAGGGGGGTGAAAAATAGATGTTGGCCGATTCTCAGACCTACTCAATACGCTCACAAAGTTTCATGAGAATCGGTCAAGCCGTTTCGGAGGAGTTCAAGTTCGAACCCCGTGACTCGAGAATTTTATATAATATTGTGAATTTAAACCATTCCCAGATCCCCTTGAACACGCACAAAAAATTTCATCAAAATCGGTCCAGTCGTTTGAGAGAAGTTCAATGACATACACACTCACAGAAGAATTATATATATAAAGATTTATATCCCAGATTTACCGCTCCGTCAAACAAACACACGTCTATTGTATTTGTTTCCCACGCTCCAGTTGTGTCTGGATGGTCTACATATTCTCTTTTACTTTTTTTTTTTATATTTTTTAATTACGATTTAACGTACGTTATATTATGGATGGAAAATGGGAATGTAATATTTGAGGGTTAGCCTGTAAAAAGTCGAGCCGGCTGTGTTTTAGAACACACAGTTATTATTATAAGCTTAGTGTTATGTTGGTAGTATTTTGTCTATCAATAATGGATTTATAGATATTGTAAGCTAGATATAAATAATAATATAGAAATACAAAATACCGATTGTATATATGTACTAGCGACCCGCTCCGGCTTCGCACGGGTATAAAATATATAGCCTATGTGTTTAAAATCGATCCAGTAGTTTTGATTTATTCATTATTGCCCGTGGCCCGCACGCGTTAAATTTGGAGTAAAACAACTCTCTCTATACCATGAAGATTTGCTATAGATCTATATTAAATGAACAATGTATTCATGGTATTTAATTGGTTAAGGGTTAATGCTGTATTGGTTAAAATCGCTTCGAAAATTAGCCATTATTTGTCGTAAAAAGTAAATGACAAAAAAAGTTATTGTGGTTTATCCATAAGAGATAGACATATACCATCATGGATTTTTCTGTAGACCTTTTCAATGTGTACAATACTTAGTACATTATTCTGATAAAACTCGTAGGGTTCAGCCTGCGTTTGCAATGTAAGCGGAAAAAATGTTTACGACATCACATTAGAAACCTCAAAAATACAACAGTACTTCTCTAATATTTAATGGATGTTATTATACCTATAAACCTTCCTCTTGAATCACTCTGTCTATTAAAAAAACCGCATGAAAATCCGTTGCGTAGTTTCAAAGATTTAAGCATACAAAGGGACAGAGAAAGCGACTTTGTTTTATACTATGTACTTTCTTAATAGAGTACGGTCGATAACGGTTTATATAAAAATCAAGGGAAGTTTTACAAATGTGTTATTTTGTAAATATACCTATATGTTCTGTGAAACATTGTAGTAGTCTGTGGGATTGAGAGAAACTAATTTTGGCGGGAAAGGGAAATTCCTTGTATCATGATTTATGTTACTATAATGTTGTTTATAAAAGTAGCATTAACACATAAAAAATTAATCATATTTTACTACTAAGACGCGACTAATCCTCTCCTAAAATATAGTTGCCTTACTTAGCCTATCTCTTTTCATCGCAACGTAAACACAATTTGAAAGAAAGAGACAAAACGGTATTAACATTTGTATGAATTATTTTTTATTGATCGCAATACTGAAGCATTACTGGACTCAGAGTCGTTCTTTCATTAACATCCGTTGACGTAAAATGCCCATGAGACTATTTATAACACTAAATGCGTCTTCGTACGAGTGGCGCCTACGGCTTTCTTTAGGAATTATCCACGGATCGATTTGGAATAAAACGGTACAAGACTGGGAAGTTTCTTTAACAAAATGAATAATCTATCTAATAATAGATACGAAAAATACACATTAATTATGGACAGAAACTATAATATTCTAAATTGTTATTAATATTTATGTGTTGACATATGACACATTTGACAGTCCATTGATGTTTTGTTGTTCAACGATGACATTCTCAGATTTCCTATAACGCCTGAACAGCGTTAGACACTTATTTTAATACTATCTCAAGCCAAAATCTCCGCTAGAGCACTAAAAATAATAACTAATTTATTTATGCACACAAATTTACATTATCTTTGCTTATTTCACAGGTTAAATTTATTATTCTGTTCTGTGTTTACGCAAAAAGTGACTTATTAATAGTTACTTGTTTTCTAATTAGATTTAAATTTTTCCTTTCGTTTAATTTTTATGGAATATTTGCCATAAAACTGTGAATTCATCACTATAGTTCTAATTGAAAGCAAATGCGTCGCATTTTAATGTTTACTTACCTGTGGTAGCGTTAATCATGCGTTCTGTTACGAGATTTTGGCGCCATTAACTGGACTCAATTTCGCTGGTAAATTGTCATTTTTGGTTACATAGACGAAAGACTATGTTGTGCTAATAGTTACTAAAACTAAGGTAAGTGAATGTGTTTTATTTATTTATAGTTATTAATATATACGTGATGTTTTTGATATTGTTTATAATTGCATTTTAGTATTTGGATTAAAGCCAATGTTATTGGGAAATTTCAAAACGTGAGATCATAGATGTTGAATTTAATTACTTCTTTCGTATGTGAAAAATACTTCCACTGATATCACATCTTACCAATTAGCGTAGGTATTATGTTAGGTAACATATAATCTATATATAACACTAGCTGATCCGGCAAACGTTGTTTTGCCATTCTTGTGATTTCTAGCAATCATTTTTTTAGTTCGATAAAAATAATTATCAGCTTTAATTGTGTGTTTTAAACAATAAAGGTATGCTTTGTATTTTAATAAATTAATCAATTACGGTAACAAAGATATTTTGATGTCAAAATAAAAAATAATTCTTCTAAAAAGAATTACAGTTTTCAATTAATAAATAAAAATTAGGGTTTGATCGTAGAGGGATGAAAATTTACCACCACCATAGACCAGGGAACCACCCTTAACATTTAGGGTATGAAAAATAGATGTTAGCCAATTATCAGACCTACTGAATACGCATATAAAATTTCATAAAAATCTATCGAGCCGTTTTGGAGGAGTTCAATTAGACACCGCGTGACACGAGAATTTTATAGATACAATGAAGATATATAATGTCATATCACTACATAGTATAAAACAAAGTCGCTTTCTCTGTCCCTTTGTATGCTTAAATCTTTGAAACTACGCAACGGATTTTGATGCGGTTTTTTTTTAATAGATAGAGTGATTCAAGAGGAAGGTTTATATGTATAATAACATCTATTAAATAGTAGAGGAGTACTGTTGTATTTTTGAGGTTTCTAATGTGATCTCGTAAACATTTTTTCCGCTTACATTGCAAACGCAGGCTGAACCCTACGAGTTTTATCAAAATAATGTACTAAGTATTGTACACATTGAAAAGGTCTGCAGAAAAGTCCATGATGGTATATGTCTATCTTTTATGGATAACCCGCAATAACTTTTTTTGTCTTTTACTTTTTACGACAAATAATGGCTAATTTTCGAAGCGATTTTAACCAATACAGCATTAATTGTTAAACAATTAAATACATTGAATACATTGTTAATTTAATATAGATTTATATGGCCCTTTACACCGTATGATTTAAGTGAATATTTTCGAAGTTTTAAAAATGAGGCCGCGGTTTTCCCTATAGCACTATGAATTTAGCAGCGATCGGACGCGTTTATTTTTCTGTAGTGTATTTAGTATCAGCATTGCACCCGTACGTAGCCGGGGCGGGTGGCTA
This sequence comes from Pontia daplidice, assembly GCA_963693355.1. Taxonomy (NCBI): domain Eukaryota; kingdom Metazoa; phylum Arthropoda; class Insecta; order Lepidoptera; family Pieridae; genus Pontia; species Pontia daplidice. The sequence goes on along the minus strand of CAVNZL010000016.1, from coordinate 625,524 downwards.
GTGGTTTATAAAATTAAATATATATAATGTCAATTATAATTAAAAATTAAATAGCATTTCATGCAGATAAGAGTATATACATAAAGACAACCTGTGCCCAGTGGCCGCCCATCAATCAACGCAATCAGTATTTACAAATTCTTGGCATGATATTTTGATACAAGCCGAAACTTGAGATGTATTTTGAAACGGAATCCTTATTTCTTAATCATTATGGTTAGTGTTCTGTTAAACCCTACACTAATCTGTACTTTCGGAATTACTAATTTGAAAGGTAAACTATATTAACCGAAATGTCATCCCTAATCCTTTGTTAATTATCATATAGTATATGAGTATATATATAATTCTGACTGCTAATAGAAAATGATCGCTATGGACTTAATAAGGGTATTTAGTATATGATTTAGTTAGTATCTAATTAATAGAATCAGGCGTTATTTTGCGGAAGTCCATAGTACAAAACCCCAATAGAACGCTGCTAACCAAACCCTCCCATTTATACACCACTACCCCCCAAACAAATTGATCAATGGTGACGTCAGTCAAGTTTGGTCAGTCAACAATCACCTGGCAATATCCTGATGATGCTCCGGTGTCGGAACAAAACGTGCGTCGACTGGTTGTTGGTTTCTCGCGGAGTATTCCTTGTATATTGGTCTATTGGGGTTTCGTAGTTAGTATCTGTCAGACCGTTCTTTGAGTAATCTACCGTCCGTCGTAAACGATAATCCCTTGATGGAAAATATCGTAAAAAACTAAAACTAAGATTAGTTTGTGTAATAAAGGAGGACCCCAATTTCCAGTTCCCCGATATCCTTAAGGAACATTAAAAATACGTTGAGTCCTTGTCCTATTGATTTCAAGTAAAATCGAGTTAAACCAATAAGTATTTGAATACTTTATAGAATCAAACAATAAATCAATCTCAATGTTTCCAGTATCTAAATATGTTTGTTCAAGTACCGCGTCTGTTTTGTATTAACGTTGTTAGGTTTTTCTAAATGTGAAGCTTTTAGCACGAGCTTTCTATACCAATGTTTATTTTTATTAATTTTTTGTATGCCACAGGGACAGGCCCCAACGCGACTGTATTTAACTTAATCTAATACATTAAGATGTGATAATACTATACATTACTTTATGAATCTTATCCTTGAAATTAACAAGCTAATGTTCAATCATTGTAAGACTTCAACATACCTTTATAAAGTGCGACTAATTAATTCTACAATGTTATTATCTAAAGTTATAAAATATATTATGGTTTTTGATAATTCACCCAACGGACATGTTATCAAAGATAATCAGCTTTTTCGTGAACAAAGTTGAGAGTACGAATGGTTCTCACCATTGGAGATTTAGCAAGCAGGTTCATGCGTGTTTTAGGTATTGAAAGAAGCGGAGGTCTATGTCTTTTCTGAATATAGCCATCCAAAAAGTGTCAGGCCCTTATTAGAGACTGTAAGATGTGCTAATGGATTCTTATATTATATATTCTTTAGCAATGTAAGCTTTAAATTACTCATTAGTCTTTCTCTAGGCTAGATCGTTTTAAATGATTTGTTGTATAGGCACTCTACGGTCTACCGGAGAGATCCACCTGTGCAGGTAGACCGGAATATATGTGGGTTTTGAACCTACCATTGTTACGGTAGATCGTAGCGTGTATGGTAGACATATTTCTTACACATTCATTCACAAATGGACGTATTGGTTAATCTTTATACATATAATTCTTCTGTGAGTGTGTATGTCACTGAACTTCTCTCAAACGACGGGAGCGATTTTGATGAAATTTTTTGTGTGTGTTCAAGGGGATGTGGGAATGGTTTAGATTCACAATTTTGGACGCTGGACAATGTTTTTTTAATTAATTTTTAATTTATTAGCAGTTGTTGATTTTGGAATGTTTTACATTGGATCCGACAGACGGCGCTACCATCGCAGTGTCGACATCAAGTGTTTAAATAATATTCGAATAATTAATTGAAAATTGAAATCACATGTATGGCAAAACAACGTTTGCCGGATCAGCTAGTAATATATAAATTAATAATATATGAAATAATATAATAAGTTTATTATTAAATCTGCACCAGAGCATATTTGTGACAGGCTTGTTAAGAATGAGTGAAGCCTGCAAGGAGTTTTTATTTGTAAGGTTAGGTTAAGGTAGTTTTTAAGTATGGTTTGGCTATAGGCTGTAATTAAATAAATAATTAATGATTTTGTAATAGTCAATTTGTATTAGACCAATGGTTCGACCACACCCTACCGACTTAGGGTCTTAGATTCATAGTACGGTGAACACATTATCTTTTGGCTGTGGGTTTGAAGGCCAGATGAAGAATATGATACTCGGAGATTTAATTATATATTATCATTCATCAGGAAGGACTTAGTCAACCAGGAGACCAAATTCCAGGCACGCGTGGCAGCGCTCACAGATCTCGCCGACAAAAGATGCGATGAGATCGAAAGAGCAAGGGATATTATCGCCTCGTTCAGGAAAGAGATAGATGCCAAGGACCAGGAAATTGAACGTAAGTACATTCTTCATGTTCCTCTTCATCATATAGCTAAAAATATTACCACAATCACTCATGATTAGAAGTTTTATTCTAAAATATCGTCAATATTTAGTTAAAGCTTAAGATATAATTGCTAACTCATAATTTACCGGGAATTGGTACGTCTTAATAATCTTATATATAAAATTCTCGTGTTCGAACTTGAACTCCTCCGAAACGGCTTGACCGATTCTCATGAAACTTTGTGAGCGTATAGAGTAGGTCCGAGAATCGGCAAACATCAATTTTTCATCTCCCAAAATGTTAGGTAGTCCAGCCCTAAATTTTTTTAGACAAAATTTTTAGTTTCTATTTTTTTATGATACAACGTACAAAAACACATACAATCCTAAATTTTCACCCTTCTACGATCCCTTATTTTTTATTTATTAATTGAAAATCACATGTATGGCAAAACAACGTCTGCCAGATCAGCTAGTATTTATATAAACTGAATATGGTTATAATGAATTATAAAGTAAAAAAGTATTAAAAAGCTCGTATGGCCGCGTACATAGGCAGCTTATATTAAACAAAGAAAGTGCATTAACATCACAAGTCACACGTTGGCGATGCGCCAGCGCTGTTTCCTTGTATTCAAAAAGGATAACCTTCAGATGTGACGTCATTGGATAAATCTATAGAAAACAAAGGAGCGTGAACATAGAGGTTATGTTTCGGAAAATTCATTTGAATCCATTTTTCTTACAAACTTATGTAATTAATAGAATCAGGTCAGTGAAGTCCATAGTACAAAATCCCAATAGAACCCACAACCACTCGACGCACGTTTGGCTCCGACACCGGAGCATCATCAGGATGTTGGAACGCTGTTCGTACACAGATAAATTATTAACATAAACATTAATAACAAATTTCGTTGTGAAAACCATTGTAGTGTACATACCATCAAGGAAACCCATCTTAAAGACATAAAATTAATGAAGGAATTTCGACTTAAAAAAAAGCATAATAAATAAAAGAAATAACAAACATAAATTTTTTGAGAAAAAATAAAATTGTATATTGGTCTATTGGGGTTTTGTACAAACTTCAATGTCCAATTTCAAATCATTTATTTGAAGAAACAAGTCTTCGAGTTGATTATTCCGTCCAAATCGTTATTAATCAGTACCATAATATTGTCTTTTATTGACATAACTATAACTCATTTAAAGAAAAACACTTTAAGTTATGTATTTTTGGCAAAATTTCCGAAATTATTTCCGTTTTTGTTTTTTTTGTATTTCAGAATTGAAATCCGATCTCGCAGCCGCGTACAAGGAATCAGAGCTGATTCGCCAGCGGAGTAGATCGCTGGAGGAGGAACTTGGCGCAGCCAGGAGTTGTTCCGCAGACCTCGCTGATCAGCTGAATAGACGGAATGGTATATCATGTTTACATATTACATTGGCAGAGCTAATATAATATTCTATTTGATAAAAGTATCTAGTTTCATTAGGCACCAAATTATGTGTCGTAAAAATAATATCTTTTTTTTGTACTTTCGCTCCACTATTTTCGGTTACACATATGATATAGATACTGTGGCTTTCTTGTAGGACTATTTAAGATTACATATGTGTAACTATCGGTTTAACTCGGCAGCGCACGCCAAAGTGCCTCACAAAGCGATTTTTTATAATTTACACAATTCACTCAATATCTTAAAAAATTCTGATTTTTACTCTTGTAAAGTTTTATTAAAATCCATTCAGTTGTTTTTATGTGACAAACATCCAATCAACTTTGCGTTTAAAATATTATTAGGATATTGGTGGTGATTCTGATGTACACCTCTAAAACTAAAAATCTCTAAATTTAGCTTTAGACCTGTCAAACGTGTGTAACCTATTCTATATATTTCTACATTGACAATTTAAACCTTATTGCTATCAGTTTAGAGATGCACAGAATAGGTGACGCTCTCTAAAACTGCTTGACAGGTCTAAAGCTAAATTTAGAGATTTTTCGTTTAGAGTGTGTACATCAGAATCGCCACCATTGTCTTTTATTAACATAACTATTACTCATTTAAAGAAAAACACTTTGTTAACGGATAAATTTTAAATTTTCCCGACGTTTCACGTGCTTTACAGCGTGCGTAGCCTTTATATTAGTAGGATCAGGTTACTTTGCGGAAGTCAAGTATACAACTCTATTAGTCCAATTGGTCCGCGAAAAAACCCTCCAAACACTCGACGCGCGTAATGTCTAACAGAATTGAAAACTCTCTGTTTATGTTCGTCTTATTCCTGGGAGATCAAAACCGTCTTTTTGATATCGGTTACGTTCTTCAGATGATGCTGTACGAGCATTGCGAGCTGAGCTGGAAGACTCGAACACAAGATGTGCTGAACTGGAGTCGAGGGTGGAGGTGTTAGAGCAGGACAGAGCGAGGTTAGAGCAGGAGAAACTCATACAGGAGCAGAAAGCTCAAGAGGTATATTCTTTTATGAGCTTTGAACATTAAATAGTGCATATTTAAATATGGTCAAAAGTTCAAATGAGAAAACTTTGCTATGGATTATAATAGGCCGCCGACACACTAGCTTTACGCACTTCAAAGTGGCCATTGGACTGTTTATAATCTTAATATATATAAATCTCCTGGCACGATGTTTGTCCGCGATGGACCCCTAAACTATTTAACCGATTTTAATTTAAATTGGCACACCGTGAGCAGTCTGCTCCAACTTAAGAGATAGGATAGCTTAGATCTTTAATTATAGTCGCATTTTTTTTTATTGCAAATTATTAGCCTATAATTAATTGACAGTCACAATTATCTGTTAACTCCAAAAGATTCCAACAGATGTCGATACTTTTCGACTGGATTGAGTAAGTAATCAATAGATGGCACTGCTATGGTAAACCGACAAACGTGTCATATAAAGATTAATATATTAACCTAAATAAAGCATACTTTTATTGTTTAAAACGTTTTCGATTATAAATATATCCCCGCACACGTAAAGCTGATAATTATTTTTATTGAACTAAAGAATGATTGCTAGAAATCACATTTATGGCAAAACAACGTTTGCCGGGTCAGCTGGTCAATAAATAAATATCTGTATTTTCAGGCTTTATCAGCCGCGGAGGCGAATATTTCGAAATGGCGGTCCGCTCACGAGGCCGCCCGTTCACAAGCGGCGGCGAGAGCGGAGAGGATTCTCGCGGACTGCGAGTGGAAGATGAGGGAGTTGGAGAAGAGGGCGAGGGATGCAGAGAGGGAGAAGAAAGAGGTTAGTTTTTAAAGATATATCAGATTAATAATTTAGGAGACTTTTGATTTTCCACCTTCTGATTATTTACTTTCTGATTTTTCACCTTCTGATTGTCCACCTTCTGATTATCAACCTTTTGATTTTCTATTCCTGATGATATTTTCAAAACAACATTTTTGTTCCGACGCGTTCCACTAAGGGTATGATTATTACGTTTTGATTTGAGACAATCATAAAATTTTAAACAGTCAGCTGCTTAAGCTTTTATTACTATGTTCATTCAGAATCACATCTTTCAAAACTCAGTGCAATTTAGTTTATACGCACGTTTCGAAATTAAATTCGCCCTAACATTTGCATTGACTATATTATATTTCATTTCTGCTGACCATTTCCGATGCAAATAATACATTAATAAACATAAGAAATACTTAAAGACATAATAAATTAATTAAATATAAAAAGAAACACAAAATTTAGTAGTAAGCGCAAGTTTGGACTGGATCGGCCGTTTTCAGACTATAGCGATAATAGTAAAAATATTTTACATGTTTTATACAAACCATAACGGATGAGGTTACGCGAGTGTTTACATTTGAATAACCGTAATTAATAATTAATAGAATCAGGCGTTACTTTGCGGAAGTCCATAGTAATAGACTAGTAGACCAATATACAAGCAATACTCCGCGAAACACCCACAACCACTCAAACACACTCCAGATTGGTCTACTAGGGTTTTGTTAACCGGAAGCAACTTCCAGTTATCAGAAACAGTGGATCAAATGAGATCCTCTCCACCGACGCCATCCCATATCGCGGAGCTCCAGCAGCTGCGAGGGCTCCTTACAGAGCAGCAACGCTCCGTGCAGGCCCTGACGCTGCAGCTGCAGAAGGTGGAGACGAGGGAGGAGAGCCTGAAGCTGGAAGTGCACAGGCTCAAGGATCTGCTGGAGAAGCAGGCGAGGGTCATGCGGGACAAGGACGAACAGCACCAGTTGGTGAGTCTTTTCTTAGAGGTCTTGACGATGATAGGAAATACATTTTGAATCATGTAAATAAAATAAATTATGAATAATTCTGTATCAGTCTAATTGCATCGAAATAGCCGACATCTTTGCAGATAGATGTCGGGATTATAGGTATGACGTCAGCAGTATACCTCTGCATTGTACACTGCTGATGTCATACCTGGAATACCTTTAACGAAGTGTTTGATAATCAGTCTAAATTCATTACAATTAATTAGTAATATAATTAAAAATTATTGATATTTACAAAAATTTTAGCTACATATATTTGTTTATTTCTGTTGTCTATTTCCATCGAATCCTCTTAAGCTGTGATGAATGAAAAAATAATGGTTAAACCGGTATCATACACTTTTAACATTGTTAAAAGTATTAAGTACGAGAAACGTCGGAATTTTAAAATAATGTAAAATATATTAGACTTTGCAAAAATACAGAACTTAAATCCGTTAATGAAGTGTTTTTCTTTGAGTACTAGTTATGTCAATAAAAGATAATATTATACTATTGTATATTTACCTAAAACTATTTCAGGCCATAGACCGTCTCAACCAGCAACACTCGGAACACATTAGCACGATCAAATCGGAGCACTGCGAAGCCCTGGCCAGTGCTGCCAGCGCTCGCGCAGCCCTGGAGAGGGCTCATGCTGAGAAGACCAGAACAGCCCTGGCCAACTTGAGGGCGGAGGCTGAGAGGGATACCAAGAATGCCGAGAGGAAGCTCAGAGAGGTCACTGCCAGGGTGAGTTTATCCAAACCAGCTTGCTACACACTCAGCTGACACAAAATTAAGTCTTAATATGTATAAATCTCCTCTCACGATGTTTGTCCGCGATGGACTCCTAAATTACTTAACCGATTTTAAATTAAATAGGCCCACGGTGAGCAGTCTGGTCCAACTTAAGAGATGGGATAGATCTTTAATTATAGTCGCAATTTTATTTTATTGCAAATTATTTGTCTATAATTCATTGACAGTCACAATTGTCTGTTAACAAAAGATTCTAACAGATGTCGATACTTTTCGACTGCATTGAGTAAGCAATCAATAGATGGCACTGCTAGGGTAAACCGACAAACGTGTCATAAAAGATTAATTTATTAATGCATACTTTTATTGTTTACGCTTTCGATTATAAACATATCTCACACTTAAGCTGATAATTATTTTAATTTAATTAAAAAATGATTGCTATAAATCACATGTATGGCAAAACTTGTATGCCAATTTGTGTCTACAAAGACATGTCACGTCTCTAGTCTATTGTTGGCCTTGTCGATATCGCTCTAAATCTTATTGTCATTTGAGACAGAGGCGCTACCAATTAGATTTAGATAAGATTTAGTACGGCGGTACCGAGTTCGTGATGGTTGAGTAAATAATAGTTTTGGTACACAAAAAACATAAATTTAACTAATATTGTCTTTTATTAACATAACTGTTACTCATTTAAAGAAAAACACTTTATGAACGGATTGAAGTTATGTATTGTTTGCAAAATTTAAATATATTTTACATTATTTTAAATCTTTCCGACCTTTCGCGTACTTTACAGCGTGGTCACGGTAAACCATCTACACGATCATACGCGATGAACTTAAATCCGTTTTTCTTTAAATAAAATTAACTAATAACTAAGAAATAATTACCTAATGGGCAAACCGACACTTCCGATTAGTGACTGGACTACAAAACGATTACGTGCCGCCATTACAAAAACATGTGACGTCACGTTTACCTACTACAAGAGTCAAATCAGCAACTTAATCTTTAAAAGCTATCCCCTTCTCCGATGTGTATAATAAATTTACGTGAATGTCAAAAGGAATTTCTTCTTAGCTGTCCTTCATGGCAAAAAACACTATGATACAAAACTCATGAAAAACAAACCGCGAAAATGGAGCACAGTAATGTAAAAATCCTTCCGGTTTTAGTCGATACCAACTCCGGGGCAATAACACACAACCTCTCTGCAGCTGTGACACTTAATTTGACAATTAACACCTTTTATCTTCAGTCTAGTGACCACGCACGCTGTTAAGCACGCGAAAAGTCGGGAAAAATTTTAATGTAAAATATATTTAAATTTTGCAAACAATACATAACTTGAATCCGTTCATACAGTGTTTTTGTTTAAATGAGTAATTTACGTTAATAAAAGACAATATTACTATGATACAAATCCAAATGGTGATAATTTTGCAGTTGGAGAACCTCAAGGAAGTGCTGGCCTCGAAGGAAGCGCAGTTCGAGCGAGCAATCGCCGAGGCGAACAGCAAAGCCGATTGGGACATCCTACAGCTGCGACATCTGCTGGACAAGGCGGACATCAACTACGCGAATAATGTCGACATGATGAACGAGAGGTTCGAGAAGGAGAAAGGTGATTGAAGACAATTTTGTTTTAATGGTTAACAAGCATTAGCTATATACATTATCAAATTGGGCTAAAGTTCATACTAAGTACTTATAGTACACCTTAATAGTAAACACAACATGCATTTAAAACACACAAAACAATGTCGTTTAAATATGAACATTGGTTAATTTATAATAAAAATAAAAGAGATATACATACAATAGAAACCTAGTAGACAAAAGCGGTGGTCAACGCAGAAAGCGATATTTATACTGTAATGGGTAAATTATTTATAATACATTAATATACTACTCTGTCTGAATATCAAAGTCTGTCTATTTTATTTGATCAATTTAAGATGGTTTTAGTTTCGGATAGTTATTTAATGGAGGTGGACGAAGGTAGATATAATCGCGTACCAAGAATCTCAAGTGGCCAATGGTATAAGTCAGTGTTTTTCAACCTTTTTCATGATGCGACCCCCTTTGACCCTTCGGTTTTTTATCATGTATGTATGTGTATGTTACAGTATTACTATTAGCAATATTAATTGTCTTTATTGGTTTTTTTTACTAAAGTACCCATTTTATTCGACCTCTGTCGACCCCCCCTACAGAAGCTTCACGACCCCCCAGGGGGTCGCGACCCACAGGTTGAAAAACAATGGTATAAGTCATCAAAAGTATGAGACTGTATAGGGAATTAAAAAGTATAAGGACATATATACACTTAATTAAATGTATATACGAAATCCGTTAATAAAGTTGTTCGGGCAATGAACTCGGAACAGCTGACTCAGCGGCCCGCTGAGGATTAATATTAAGAGTTAGTATTAAGATATCAGTCAGTCTGCAACATATCCAGTAACACGCGACGCGCAAACAGACTAAATAACAGTATTTAACAGTATTCAGTAATAACATAATGACAGTTTTTAACAATATAACATTATATTAATTTACCGGTTTTTATCATTCATCATCTATCAGTTGTTAATTAAAGACAATGGTGGCGATTCTGATGTAGACACTCTAAACGAAAAATCTCTAAATTTAGCTTTAGACCTGTCAAACAGTTTTAGAGAGCGTCACCTATTCTGTACATCTCTAAATTGATAGCAATAAGGTTTAAATTGTCAATGTAGAAACATATAGAATAGGTTACACACGTTTGACAGGTCTAAAGCTAAATTTAGAGATTTTTAGTTTAGAGTGTGTACATCAGAATCGTCACCAATATTAAGTATAGGGAATTAAAAAGTAAGGAATCAAACAGTTTGCTTTTTATCCTGCTTTAATTATTCACTGTTCTTATTTGTGAAACGCATTTAAGAACGCATCTATATGTATATCTTTCTGTATGTGTGTAAAACATTGATGTGTTTGTTGTATTTCTTGAAATTAAAAAAAAGTATACGCAAGTTTATATAATCAAAAACCTTTCGTATCAAATTTCGGTGAAAATAAATGTATCTCGCTAAATTTGTGGAAAAATAACATCCTTTGTATCTAATCTGTCTAATTCAAATAATCCTTTCAGAGCGATTAATAGAAGAATGGTCGACCCGACTGCGGCTGGTGGAAGAGCAAGCCTCGACTGATGCCGCAGAGGCAAGGCGGACCCTGGAGACCACCAGGAGCCAACTGATAGCCGAGAAGAATGATCAGATCAGCAAGCTGAAGGAGAAACACCGTCTTGAAATGGGTATGTCATTGCTGCAGAAGGATGTTTAAAAATATTGTATTAATGGTGCTTTGAAAAATTGTCCAATCTGTAGGTTTTAGCCTATACATAAAATTGCCTTTAGAATGTCTAATGTACCGGATATATATATAATATAGCTGTGAGCTAAATGTGATTTCTAGCAATCATTTTTTAGTTGGATAAAAATAATCAGCTTTAAATGTGCGGGGATATATTTAAAATCGAAAGCGTTTTAAACAATAAAAGTATGCTTTATTTGGGTTAATAAATTAATCTTTATATGACACGTTTGTCGGTTTACCATAGCAGTGCCATCTATTGATTACTTACTCAATCCAGTCGAAAAGTATCGACATCTGTTAGAATCTTTTGGAGTTGACAGGTAATTGTGACTGTCAATTAATTATAGACAAATAATTTGCAATAAAATAAAATAACACTATAATTAAAGATCTAAGCTATCCTATCTCTTAAGTTGGATCAGACTATTCACGGTGTGCCAATTTAATTTAAAATAGGTTAAGTATTTTAAGAGTCCATCGCGGACAAACCTCGTGACAGGAGATTTATATATATCAAGATGTTTATATATATCTTTGGTCAAATGTTTTTATAGCGTATTGTGGACGCTAGCTTATATTACATCTAATTTTACACAAAACAGCCAAAAAATTGATACCGAAAAAGATCCATAATAATTTTGAACATCAAGTGATCGTCTTCCTTCCGAATATCAGAGCACTAACAATATCTCCTAACAGAAGAACAATGGGAGCAGTTCATGGAAGATAAAGAGAACTGCTTGCAGCGAATGAAGTCCGAGTGCCGGCAAGAGGGAGACGAAGAGAGGGTCAAGAGGGAGAGAGACTTATTGGAGGAGATCGCAGGTATTTCCAATACTCGACTGACATGAGTTCATTGTGGGCACTGCTCATACTACATTTATAAAATATTTTATTCTATGTATTCTATTATGTATACAAGATTTTTTTTTAATTACAAAAGCTGTGATATTAAAAATACTGTAATTTACTGCTTTTTTTGATGTTAAAAAGCTCTTATTTGCCGCTTTCTTATTGAAAAGCTGTTATTTGCCGCTTTCTTATTAAAAAAGCTCTTATTTGCCTCTTTCTTATTGAAAAAGCTCTTATTTGCCGCTTTCTTATTAAAAAAGCTCTTATTTGCCTCTTTCTTATCGAAAAAGCTCTTATTTGCCGCTTTCTTATTAAAAAAGCTCTTATTTGCCTCTTTCTTATTGAAAAAGCTCTTACTTGCCTCTTTCTTATTGATTTAATTTAGCCCCCTGTCTCATAAAGCTGCGTTTTTTTTAGAAATACAAAAGCTGTGCCTTTTCTCTGTTTTAGAATTAAAATCCCAAGTGCAGTCAAAGTATCTCGAGTGCGAGGGTTTGGCGACGAAGGCCGCGTCTTGCGGACGAACGCTGGCCGTCACCGAACAGGAGCTAAGGTATGGCCATCACAATTCTTCCATATAACGAATCGAATGGATTTTGTTTAGTATGAATTCACTAATAATCGTGCCTAAATAATAATTACTCACCATTGTTATTTTCATTTCGATTTGCGTTTAAACCAATCCATCCATTTTTTAAGTTAACAACCAACCAATCCAGCATTCAATGGTTTTTCACGTCACAAATCCGATTTTATATTAACCAAAGTTAAGTACTAAATATGGTTTATGTTTGACTTTGATATTTGCCATTTCATTTGCACTTATGAAGCAACAAAAGTACATTAAATTTATTAAATTAAAATTTAGTCAGACTGCGAAAAAAATCATTGATTTAAATAAGCCTTTAAATCGAGTGTTTTTCAACCTTTTTCATGATGCGACCCCCCTGGTATAAAAAAATATTTATACCCCTTGACCTTCGGTTTTTTATCATGTATGTCTTTAATTTTGTTTTTTTTCACTAAAGTACCCATTTTTTTTCGACATCTGGCGACCCCCCTACAGAAGCCCCCCACAGGTTGAAAGACAATGCTTTAAATGAATATTTTCTGTACCAATTAGATATGGGTATATTAAAAAGATGTATGCACTTCAAATTGCTTTTATAGAGGTATAACTTAACAGGTGTTCTGATATTAACATTAATCGTTTGGTAGCGAAATTAGTTCCATATTTTTGAAAAATTTGACTGCCATCGCATGCATTTAACGTACACGTCATCCATCAAACTCATTCAGTCCAAAGGGCAGTATTAAAATGCATAGATAAAATATTAGGATTAGACAGTAGACAATGACGTAACACTATACGTCAAGCGTCAAGTGTTTGACAGCTCAAGTGTATCATCGAATTGTGGAGTGTGCTTTTCTTAAATGGATGTTAATATTTGAAATAAAATATAGGTATAAAATAAATTTTGGTAACCAAAATATAGTATTGTTACAATGCAAGGGACTAAAATAAGCCAATATAAAGGAATCATAAACAGAGAGGAAATAAAATGAGAAATAAAATAAAGTGCTGCTAGGAATTGCATATTCTACATTTAAATTTAAATATACATTATTATTCATTCGGCCAAAGAGATCGTTTAGTTCCATTTTCAAAATTGTAAAAATTATTTTTTCTAAACCTAGTCGAGGTTTTATTTTTTTTCTTTTCTAATGAAAACTCTTTAGTTTTAAGTTGGCTCATTGAACACCACAGAGCGTAAATTGTAATGTTTCATAATTAACTCGAAATTCAAAAACAACAATGTTTTTAGTTTCGGCTGGATCGGCGCTATGCTGTCGGCCTGCTTCACGTGCGTCCTCACAGGATCATTCCGTCTCGCTCTAGCAACCTTTCTTGTACTATTAGCCTTCCTTTTCTATTCACGCATGAGGAAAATCAAAAGTCACGTTGCGAGGCCACACTAGGTGGCGCGATTTAAATTTAATAATAATCTAACTAATTTTAGTATCTAATCGTGATTTCACTTACGTGTGTTTTTAATGTATACTGCCATTTTGGACTGAGTCAAAATATATTTTTAAGCTTCTCACACAACCATTCTAGTCATACCAATCATTGTTTCGCTCAAATTTCTAGTCTTTATAATTATCTACTCATATGTTACTGATTTTTATATATAAATAATCATATTCATAAGAATTATTGAAATATTAATTCACATATATTGGACAAATAAAGATTCAACGTGATGTTAGTTTTTAATTATTATTACTCAAACCATAAAAAATATTTCAAAGAAAATAGATAATGTCGGTTAAAGGACTTAACAGTTTTAAATGATAACAAAGAAATCTTCATTCAAAGAAGCCCGCTATAAATACACGACCTGGACTGTTATTATACTTCGATTAAATTCTAAATTTAAATCTCCCGCCTTAATGTTTAATTCTTCATTTGAGTATATTCCAAATTCAAATACGCTAGCAATACGCGCGGTAATCTTTCTATATAACCTATGACGTCTTCCTTCTTTTCAAATTTATCTTTTTCTTATTCTATTATTAGCGACTTATTCTAAATTCAAAGCTTAAAGAAGAAGCTCTTAAGATATGTGAAAATTCTTGATACACAAAACAAGAACAATTTCGAGTATGTTCCAAATTCGAAAAGGCGCGCTAGAATACGCGACGCAACCTCTTTAAAACATTTCAATACAAACTTCTATATACTCAATATCTCTGTCCCTTACTAACTTACCTAGAGAGGCACTAGAGCGAGAGAAACAGTTGCGAGAGAAGCGGGGAGAAGATGCGGATAAACTGAAGCGGGTTGAGAACGCATCGAGGGAGCAAATTGAGCATTTGACAAGGAAATGCGCCTGTTTAAGAAAACTGTAAGTACATTTTCAACGAATATGCTAACGACCAAAAATGCCTAGGAGATTTGTAAAAGTATGTTTTTTTTAATATTATAAGCCCAGATGCTTAATTGAACGTGAAATATAAAAAAAAACTCAGTTTTTTTTAAATATTATTAGATATCCGTCAATTATTTTTTAATTCGCGCAGGAAGTATGACTTAAGATTTAACTGGACTTATGAAAAATAAAGGACTAAATTTAATGTTGAAGAAAACTCCTAGAATCGATTTCTAAGCCGACTTCAAAAAAGTAATTTTAATCAAATATTTCTTATAATTACGAGTCATTCGGAAATATTCGGCTCGTAAAATAATATTCCGTAACAAAACAATCAGTCAGCAATCAGTACGGTGACGTCACTCTGAATCGCGCTGTCAAATCTTTATGTCAAGCCTGCGAGTCTGTGGTTCGACGGGTCGAAAACCCTTTAGTTTGAACTGACGTTCCGAAAACAAAAAAAACGAAGCTTCGAAATTCAAATCGTCGAATGTGTTCAGTTTTGACGACATGCGCGCTCGACTGGCAGCGCGGGAACGCGCCGCCGAACAGGATTCGCGCGCGAAGGACAACGAGCTGCAGCAGCTGAGGGCCGAGGTCGCCAGGCTCAGCAAGCTGCTGGCGGAACAGGGGTAGGTCCAACGTAGGTAATTTGCTTTTAATTAGGTGTCCAGGTCTGCAATGACAGTCCGTTGCCATGACACACACTGTCAATAGATAAAAAATATGGTTGTTTTGTGTCGACGCAATTAGTTAAGTTTCTTTTTACTCCTTCTATAGTGTGTAGTGTATTTTATTCGATAAACTGTTTTCTTTAAAATATCTATTTGATTAATAATAATAATAATGAAAAAATTCATTATTATTATTATTATATATATCTATATATATAAAAATGAAACCCGTTTCGCGTTGTCACGGCATCACGTGTGAATGGCTGAACCATTTTCGATAATTCTTTTTTTTTAAATGTTTGTGGAAGTCCAAGGATGGTTCTTACGGAAAAAAATATTAAGAAAATCTTTCAGGAATATTAAAAAATATACATTTAATATTGCATTAAAAAACGCGCAGAACGAATGTCAACGTCATGAGAGTGAGAGAGTCGTGGCTTATTTCTATCTCTTTCCCTCTTATAATACGAAATAAGATAGGTCAACTATACAATATAAAATAGTGCATCAAAGCTACGCTAAGGCGGTACGAAGTTCGCCGCGTCAGCTAGTTATAAATAAAAATTTATGAAATTTTTCATTCACTACCTAAGTATGGAACTCCCCGGCTACTGTTAACGAAAATATAATTACATTACAAGCGGGAATTTTAATTATTAATATAATTTGTTTCTGATGGATAATGGTATATAATGTATTTTATATAAAACTAGCTGATCCGGCAAACGTTGTTTTGCCATACATGTGATTTCAATTTTCAATTAATAAATAAGAAATAAGGGTTCATCGTAGAAGGGTGAAAATTTAGGATTGTATGTATTTTTGTATGTTGTATCATAGAAAAATAGAAACTTAAATTTTTTTTATAAAAATAAAATTTAGGGGTGGACTAGCCTTAATATTTAGGGGGATGAAAAATAGATGTTGGCCGATTCTCAGACCTACTCAATACGCTCACAAAGTTTCATGAGAATCGGTCAAGCCGTTTCGGAGGAGTTCAAGTTCGTACCCCGTGACACGAGAATTTTATATAATATTGTGAATCTAAACCATTCCCAGATCCCCTTGAACACACACAAAAAAATTCATCAAAATCGGTCCAGTCGTTTGAGAGAAGTTCAGTGACACATTCACAGATCAGAAACATTTACTTTGTTTACAATAATTATTTCTTTACGTAAAATTGTGTGAAAAGAGCGTAAAAAAAATTCGTTCTAATTGCATCTATTTTAACTATCTCCTAAATAATATTTTTCTGTACAGTTCAACGAATCTCGGCGCTAGAACGAGGGCTGATGGCTGCGAGAAGAAAGAAGAAATCGAAGAGCAGACACAGAGGAGAAAGGGTATATAGTTATGTAATTACACGTTATGTAGGTTTGTATGAAAAAACACCTTTACCTATTCAACTCATTCACAGTCATCGCATACTGTTTTCATTTACTCTGGGGGAAAGACAGATTTGTTTTATACATATAGCGATTATATATATATTTATTAACAAACATAAATGTAACATATTTTAAATTATGTTTTACAAGACATTTTCATACAAATAAACACTAACCATTGAAATATCTAGCCGACAAATTTTAATCAATTCTTATATAATCTGTGGCTTTGACACGTTTAATTAAGATAATTATTACCTAAAAAGAAATAAAAACACTATTTTACACAGGTGGAATATTAAAAACACCAGAATTGGCGCGAAAAAGGCCAACGTTGCCAGATCTCGAGCCTCTCCCGCCAGAATTGAAACCCGCCAACGCAGAGTCACAAAATGGCCGCCGTCGTGCGAATAGCGTCGATCTACCAGCCGTACAGGTGCCTGTCAGAATAAAACAACTCGAAAACATGAATAGGGAACACTGATGAAGCATAGACAACAGATTCCGTTGTTTATGACAATATTGTTTACGTTCTAAGTTGTCTTTCGTTCGAAAATTTTGAATTTCGAATATCCGATGTGTCAAAGTTGTATTTGTGTGAATTGTCATGTTGCCTGGTTAACCCGAACGAAAAATATTTCCATAGGTTATAAATATTTTACTCGTCTGCCTCTTTTTAACATGTCAACGCTTTTTGACAGGAAGAGACGATAGAGTTAAATGTGTCATGATTATTTGAAAGCAATAAAGATCTCGTATTGTCCTATTCTTTTTTTATTCAACTTTCGTAGACTTTCAGATTATTCAGGATATGCTTTATCGACTATATAGCAATTATTATTTATGGAAACTGATAGATGTATGCCCTTCATATTTGTAAATATGAGTTTTTAATAAAACATTAAAGAATGTATTGTTTCATTTCAAACCCTGATTTTAAGTTCCAAATATCAACCATGAAGACCCATGCAGAAATATAGCGCCAAAATGTTTCAAATGTATACTTGACAGCTGACAAACTTCGATGGCGCGAAGAGATTAACAAAATGTTGACATTCCCATCGCTCGATTTTTTTTATAATAAAAAAAATAGGTGCGCCTCTTTATCGAAATAAAGGTAATTGCTTTTTCGACTAAAATTAAGAACCCAACGAATTAAGTTTGAGTAACGCAAATTGTTTGGCTTCAGCAAAAATCACGTTTATTTTTTTTATATTATACATATGTATATATTTACGATTATCGCCAGAACCGGTAACATTAATAAAAAAAAATATATATCATTTAGCGTTCTTAAAATCAAATTTATAGATAGAAACAGAATATTATATCGAAAAAAACATCGCACATTATTTGTATGTCCACTTTAGTCTGTGACAGTTGCCATGGCAACGCAGACGTCAACACATTCCAAATGGTGTCGTAGTAGTTAATAATACAATACCAAATAAGTTATGTATAAAGTAAGTGTTTTAGTTTTAAATAGATTTTATGAGAGCTGGTAAGCACGTTTTTCTATAGATTTCTTTTGATTTCAACTAAGAATTAATTTCGATCCTGGACAACGTATATACAAGAAATAATTTTCCTACAACTAGATCCGTAAAATAATTGTTGCAAATTCGCGTGAACAATTATTTTTCGCAGTGACATACACAGAGTAGAGATTTTGCCAAGTGTTTTTATGCAGGGATAATATTTTTAAAGTTTATATAGATTTGTTTTTAAACATTTTAAATGCTTAAGTTTTATATGTCAGTTTATTTATTCCGAATAGAAATGTTAAGTGAATTTTTGATTACAATTTGTGTCTACTGTTTACAGATATAGGTAAAAGTGAATTGCAATAAAATGAATTCCATAAAGAAAACGGTCGCCAAAAAAGTAAAAGAAAAAACTCAAGATGATATACCCACAAAGAAACAAGACGAAAAATTAAAGAAAAGCATGTATAGTGTTACCACACCACGTGTTATTACCCAAAAGTCTAGCACGGCGGATATTTACGCGAGGCAAAAAAGCGCTTCAAAACCTAAGAAACCTATACCGACGCATTCAACCAATACCTCACTTAGGAACATCAATTCTACGCCGTCTACGTCGCAATTGAAAAGTAAAACTGCAACTTCAAAAATAGAATCTGCCAGACTGT
Source organism: Pontia daplidice (assembly GCA_963693355.1). Lineage (NCBI taxonomy): Eukaryota > Metazoa > Arthropoda > Insecta > Lepidoptera > Pieridae > Pontia > Pontia daplidice. Next base: position 606,560 of record CAVNZL010000016.1, on the reverse strand, counting down.
CAAAGTCAAAGCCAAAAAGTCAAATGTCAAAAGTATTGCCATTTTCGGTCGCTGTGAATTCGCCGATCACGAAACGGAAGGCAAATTTTAGTCAGGAATCGTTTGTTAGCGATACAAAAAAAGAAATACAATCAAATGAGGACAATGTGGAGAGACAAAGGAAAAACACTAGGACTCTAGAAGAGCACGAGGTTAAGGTTCTAACTGAAGTAGATAATAATAGTGAAATGATGAACTTGGCTCTGAAGTTAAAAGCTCAACCGAAAGCGTTTTACGTTGATTTGACCGGCCAAAAGAAGGTATTAATAATTTTTACTGTTTATATATTTATTTTTTATGTATGCACATCTTCACTACATAGTATAAAACAAAGTCGCTTTCTCTGTCCCTTTGTATGCTTAAATCTTTGAAACTACGCAACGGATTTTGATGCGGTTTTTTTTAATAGTGATTCAAGAGGAAGGTTTATATGTATAATAACATCCATTAAATAGTAGAAATACTGTTGTATTTTGAGGTTTCTAATGTGATGTCGTAAATAATTACATTTTTTCCGCTTACATTGCAAACGCAGGCTGAACCCTACGAGTTTTATCGAAATAATGTACTAAGTATTGTACACATTGAAAAGGTCTACAGAAAAGTCCGTGATGGTATATGTCTATCTCTTATGGATAACCCACAATAACTTTCTTTTTGTCATTTACTTTTTACGACAAATAATGGCTAATTTTCGAAGCGATTTTAACCAATACAGCATTTATCCTTAACCTTGAATACATTGTTGATTTAATATAGATCTATATTTTATTATTCTGTAGTTGCGTTTATTTTTCTGTAGTGTATTTAGTATCAGCATTGCACCCGTGCGAAGCAGGGACGGGTCGCTAGTAATATATATAAACCTGTCACGATGTCAGCGATGGACTCCTAAACTACGTAACCGATTTTAATTTTAATTGGCACACCGTGATCTTTAACTATAGTCGCAATTTTATTGTTTAAACCGCTGTCGATTATAAACAAATCCCCGCATACTTAAAGCTGATAATTATTTTGATAGAACTAAAAAAAATATTAGCAATCACTCAGCACATAATACACATAAATGTGATAGCAATCACATGTAAGGCAAAACAACGTTTGCCGGATCACTTGTATGCTTTATATATACATAATTTTGAGAATCTCTAGGCACATAGACAAATAACTTCTTTGTACACAAGACATAGATCGGTAGGTCGTAAACCAATCTCCAGGCGAACCTCGGAAGATTTTAAATAAACAAATTTTAATAAGTTACTAATGTAAGCACAATTTAATTTCTCGAGGCACGGAGAAGACATGGGTGATCTCACTGTAGTCGATAAGAGTAGAGCATAATAAAAATTGGTAAAGTGAAATCAGCTAATAATCGTTTAATAATCGTTCTGTGAGACTATCATAACCTTGGTTTTGGCAATGTTAATGGACAGACCATCTCTCTCAGAAATAGTGTGGACTCTGTTGATTAAATTTTGCAACTGTTCGTTCGATGACGCTATGAGGACGGTATCGTCTGCATACCGAAGGTTATTTATGACTCTTCCGTTTACATTTACTCACACACAGCTAATAATAATAGCAATTTATTTTAACAGTCCCAGAATCAGGTTCCTAGTGAAGAAGAAATTAGTTATGAGGATGACTTTGAGAGCTACGAGTCAGATTTCGAGTCTTACCATAGCTCCTCTCACACTGAAGACTCAGAGAGTGAAAAAGAGAGGGAGAAACAGATAAAAGAAGAGAGCATGCTCGACTCTGGTAAGTTTAATATAGCCTCAGCTTGTGCGATTGTCCATAATTTCAGATTATATAAATAAATAAGATACTGCGGTGTAAGACCAGATAGCTGTAAGTCTGGATAAATCCACTCGCTAGCAGAGCCAAGGAAAGTCGGTTTTAGAGGGTAGTCGGGAAATTACTCTGTGGGCTCTTGACCCTGCACTCCTCATACCATGTGTGTAGTGTCTCGGCGTAGGGGTTATGAAAGGGTTTTCCCATCGTTGATAAGAGAAGGTACATAATAGGATGCAGACCCTAAACGAGGTAATGGAACTCGTGAACAGTTGAAATGCATTACATTACGGTCTTAGCTATTTGCCTATCTAAGTAAAGCGGTTGGACAAAACCCACAACCACTCCATCTCCGTAGAGGCAACATCCTGAAGATGCGGGTTTTTGGCGGAGTATTGCTCGTAGATTGGTCTATTAGGGTTTTGTACTATGGACTTCCGCGAAGTAACGCCTGATGCTATTAATTTTAAAGTGAATATTTTGTTTATTAATACAAGTGATACATATATTACATTGCCAGGCCACAACCAAACTATGGTTTTTATGCATATAATGCTGAACCCTGAAATTTATTATTTTATATTTTGGATCAGTCTCTATTCAAACTCACGACTTGGAATTTCTGTCAGTGTATATTAAAGTAATCAGTGGTCAAAGTAGTGATAATTAATTATCACTACTTTGATATATATATATATTTATATATATATATAATAAATACTTTCGTCGAAAAGACGTTTTTTTTTTAAAACACGAAACGGGACGAGGTAAAAAGTCGAAGCCTGTTTGGCGTGTTTGAAATGTGTGGGTGGTAAACCTCTTTTACAGGTACCTTCGAGCTAAGGGAGCGGTCAGCAAAAGCAGTACCAATGGACTTCATCTTAGAAGATCCGGAGAAGAGGACGTCGCTTACCGACGAGGGATTCCTGGATATGTCAAGTTCCAGTGCCGTATCCAGCATGAAGACGGGTCACGTGGAAGTTTTAGAACGGTAAGGTTTTATGTGTGTCATGCAAAATTTTTAATGAAATGTATTAGTATTTGCTTGATATGACTTGTGAAATCTTTTTAAGGGTCCGTATTTTAAGGTAGAGGCTGCAATAGAAAAGTCGTTTTTTTTATTTAACTCTAAAAAACGAAGCTTAACTTATTCTGATGTCTTAATTATTGTTAATTTCAATACAAAATTACTTTAGTGGCTTTTGGTTTTTCATTATCGAAGCGAAAATCGAAGGTTTCAATAAAAAAAATCTGTAATATCGCATATATACACATTTACAGTGTATATATGTGATTTATGAATCTACATTATATATTGAGAAAATTAAGGTAAAGCAATGGATGTATTCAGTTAGCTGCATTATCTATATTACCTAATTCTCAGCCTCATTACTAAATAATTTCAATTTTTTATTAAAGCTATAAATTATAATTTCAGCCCGCTATTTATTGACTTCACAAAATCAAAGGAAAACAGAAGAAAGCGTCGCATATTTGAAAAACTAAAACAGAGAGCGAAAGACATTTTAAGCATGGTAACACTGCACCAAATGTCATTCACCCTGTTTGAAATGAAGCCTATTCCCTACGAACTCTATATGGCAACATTTGGTCGAGCTAATTATACGCAAGTAGCTGTGCAAACATTTGATGATGGTATCACTGAAGAGGTTCAAACTGATGACATTGAATATGCCAATAAATGGATACAGTATCCAATCAAATTTACTAAAAATGATATTCATTTGAACAGTTGTAATACAAATAATGATAAAAATGCAATTGAGCTTAAGATAAATGATTTAGTCAAACATAAGCAGGCAACTGATGTTGAAATCGATGAGGATTATAAAACAAATCCTTTAAGAATATATTTAGAACAGAAAGATGGCGCCGGTGATGATAAAATGTTGCCATATGATTTATATGTTTCCAAGACAAAATGCGATTACAATGTGAACAAATTGCGACAGTTTCTTAAGAAGGTTGATGGTAGGATAACGAATATTTTGAGCAGGAATACAGGCGACACAAATTCAACTAATCTCATAAATACAGCGAAGTATCCGTTTAGCAGTGGCTACGTTTTGATATCTAATCAAGATTTAAATAAATTGGAGCTTTTAAAAGGCACAAAAATTGTTGGAGTAGTGATTTCAGAGACAAAATCAAATTCAGTTATTACAATACATGGCAACGCTAAACCAACGGTTGAACATAGTTGTATTTTATGCCTGTGGGATTTGAATGTTGCCATAGAACCTATTAAAGTATTAATTGCTGCAGAATTGGTGGAAATCGGGCGATTGCGGGGGAAATCGGATGGAATATTTGTAGGGGCGCTTAAGGACGGGTGAGAATTGACTAGTACCATTGCTATAAGAATAATTTGCTGCTTGTTCTCATTTTATAAGAGGCTATTTGACAAGGTTTTGAAAACTGTCACAAATTATTAAGATACGTTTATAGAGCAGACAAAACACATGTTTCTTAATTTTTTTGTAGTTGTTCATTGAGAAAATGGAAAATAATAATATATAATAACATGATATTCAAATATGCCGCCAAAACACAACTTTGAAGAATATGGCGTCTCGCGGCCATGGTGACGTCACAGCTTGCTCCTAGTACTTATTGTTTGTTTATTTACGCAGCTGTGACGTCATGGCAGATGCAGCCAATCATGTATGTTTTCGGTCACGTGGTAATTTTAAAAAAAAAATTTTCTCGACGATTTATGAATAAATAAGTTATTATTTATATCATTTATTAATTTAAATCGCTTCAAAAACCTTATATATATATATGGATTATACAAAAAAGTAATTTATTTTTTATACTGTCAAATAGCCTATTGCTTTTTTTATACAGGGTCTACAAAATTTATTTAAGATAAAATTACAAAGGAAATAGTTGAATACACAATAAATTTTTTCAAGAAGGCATATCACAGACATCACAATAAAAATCTATAATTTAACTTAATTATAGGAATTTAGCTGAACCTGCTAATTATGGAAGGTTGTTTGATCACAAATTATATACAAATGTACTATATTAACGATTAGTATATATAATCTACGTTTTTAGAACAGTGCATTTATGGGACCTCTCTGAAGATGCAAATTGGAATTTATGCTCTGGCAACACTAGCGTTAAAGGCAACAAATTACGTCAATGCGCATACACGAGCAGTGCTTCCAATATGGAATTGGGACCTTCACTAGACACCATTGTTGGTTTAGAATTTATTACTGGCAACACAGTGGGTTTGGATAATGGAAATAAACTTTTGGGACAGGTGAGGTGAAGAAGTACCTTAACTTCAGTACAAGTCATTCGTAGGAAATATGCTGAGGTGTTTATTTTATCAGTTTTTTCATAATTATTATGAAAAAATATAGTATGAGTATAGTATGACATAATTTATTATTAATTCAGCGATAATTCAACTGGATAATTAATGAATTGGGTAGACCATGATATTTTGAAAGTTATTTTGATTTATATATATTTAGGGTTGAATTTCGTTTGTCAAAAATGTCAATTTTACAATGGCTTTGACTTATTCTGTTATAAGACTGATGAAAGATATATTGCAAAATAAATGTTTTTCTTTATAGATTTGTGTGTTGCTTGAACGTGGGATAATGATTATTTACTCAATCATTCAGGAGAAGAGTAAAAATATAATGAATGACATAGGGAAGGCGTACTGGTCAAGAGTTAAACTAGAGAAATATCAGTATATAAATATTAGTGACTATATTCTACCAAATGAAATTCAATTCGATTTTAGTTTGAATAAAGCCAAGAAACGACTGATGCAGAAACGTCAAGGCAAAATGGCCGCGCGCCCAAAATCAGCGATGACATTTGACAGAAATGTTGCCAGATCAACTCAACCCCAGAACTCGAGTTGGGAGACTGGAATTGTTTGTGCCGCGTTGAAAATTGCCAGCAACAAAAATAACGATTGTTATTTGATTGGAAAAAATTGTGGGGAGGTTTTGATTTGTAAAAGGATCGGCGGGAGTTTTAATATTGAGAGATTGCTTGTAACTGGTATGTATTTTATAATCATTCAAACAAGTGATCTACTAATAAACTTGATTCAAAACGATTCTGATGCTCACCTCTAAAACTAAAGATCTCTAAATTTAGGTTTAGACCTGTCAAACGTGTGTAACCTATTCTATATGTTTCTACATTGACAATTTAAACCGTATTGCTATCAATTTAGAGATGCACAGAATAGGTTACGCTCTCTAAAACTATTTGACATGTCTAAAGCTAAATTTAGAGATTTTTAGTTTAGAGTGTGTACATCAGAATCGCCACATTCTCATGAAATTTTATATGCGTATTCAGTGGGTCTGAGAATCGGCTAACATCTATTTTTCATCCCCCTTAATGTCCACCCCTACCTTTTTTTGAACAAAATTTCTTATTAGTTTTCTCTGAGACTGCATACAAAATGAATACGCATATAAAATTGACTAAGAATCGGTCGAGCCGTTTCGGAGGAGTTCAATTACGCACCCCGTGACACGAGAATTTTATATATTAGATTTATGATATTAAAATTAACTTCAATTGTATGATAAAATCTGAAATAATTGTATTGCGTCGGTTAATTCTGTCAGTATTGTCGAAAATATAGTATGTGGTTCTTTAAGTTATTTTTTTTATAAAACAGGGGCAAGAGGGTCACCTGATGTAAAATGATACCTCTCACGGACACTCGCAAAGGCGTCACTAGTGCGTTGCCGGCCTTTAAGATACCTAAATAAATTGTCGTAAGGCTATATTAATAGAAACTTGTTTTCAGGTGATTCGTCGACGATAATTGTATTAGAAGTATCGGCGAATTTGCCATACTTTTTAGCAGCCACCGACACGGGAACCATACATCTGTGTTCTTTGTTAGAGCATAGGGTTCTTCTTACACTGGACAGCCGGTAATTGAGCTTAGCAGCTATCCCTCTCTCTCATTCAGTTTAGGGTGGAAAGAGATAGCATGACTGATATTATGTTTTGCAGGAATGCCCCATCGTTACCAATGGAGAAGTACCAGGCCGATAGCAAGGGTCGATATATGGGAACCGTAGCGGTTAAATCAAATAAATGTGGGAGCAAATATAATGAATCCAAGGTAACAAAATGAAAGATAATTTATTTATTATATTATGATATATTGTTAGATTATAATTATAAATTATAATGTTTTTAAAGAAAACGTATTTAAATAATGGCATTTTAATGCTGTATTTTTTTATAAAAATTGCTAAAGTATATATAGTACTAGCTGAGCTAGTATGTATTTTTGTATCATAAAAAAATAGGAACTAAAAATTTTGTCTAAAAAATAAAAAATAAAATTTAGGGGGGTGAAAAGTAGATGCTGGCCGATTCTCAGACCTACTCAATACGCTCACAAAGTTTCATGAGAATCGGTCAAGCCGTTTCGGAGGAGTTCAAGTTCGAATCCCCTGACACGAGAATTTTATATAATATTGTGAATCTAAATCTAAATCATTCCCAGATCCCCTTGAACACACACAAAAAATTTCATCAACATCGGTCCAGTCGTTTGAGAGAAGTTCAGTGACATACACACTCACAGAAGAATTATATATATAAAGATAAGATTAGTGTCCATTAAAACTTCTTATAAGGGCGTGACATTTTTTTAAATATTAAAAAACTAACAAAAACACTAACACATGGTTTTTTCCTTTTCAATCTTCTTATTAGACCGATAGTGTCTAGAAGCTGGATAGCGTCAACATTATAAGATAGAATCACAAATAAACGAAAAATAAACAGTCATTTTCAAATCTCAAAGAAACACAAAATCAAAATGGAGTCATTCCCAGTTAGTGTACTCTGTGACGAATTTCATATTTTAGAATAGCAAAAAGGTTCTATAATAGCACTAGCTAACCCGGCAACGTTGTTTTGCCATACATGTGCTTTATACGGCCACGGCGCTATGGCGGTTTTGTTTACTGTTTGAATTTTTTAATTCGTAATATCTTTTGAATGGAAAGTACAATTTAAATAATTTCAAAACTATTTTATAGGTAGTTAAATGGTCTTGACCATAAAATAATTTATTTGGATAAGGATTAATATAAACACATAAATGGCATGGTTTGAATTTGGTTAGCATTTTCATTAATGTTTAAAATGAAAAAAGTTGTTGTAGTGACATAATTACAATAGTTGGACATATGCTACCGCGGAGTTTTTTGTACACATTATGATGTTCTTCAATATTGTTCTACATTATTTTGTTCTATCGCTAATAGTTTCGGCAGCGCATTCGACGAAAGACATTTTGAGACTCATTTTTCTACACCTTCGGTTACATTGTTCAAATTTTACCAAGGATCCCTATTTTTTTTCAAAATGAAATGTAGCCTATGTCAAATTGGAAGAATGTAGCATACTATTGGTGAAAGAATTTTTTAAATCGGCCCAGTACTTTTTGAGCCTATTCATTACAAACAAAATCAAATCTTTCCTCTTTATAATATTAGTGTAGATAACTATCGATGTATATATTTCCAGCGCTCAGTGTCTTCTCTAGTGTGGTCCCAGTCTGACCCATTCTACATAATATCTACTGTGAACTGCCGCTTGGATGTATGGAACCTGACACATAGCGATATACATCCATACAAGGTGTATGAGAGGAGCGTGAACAAATGTCAAGCTACGGATCGGAATATGGTAAATTATCAACTGCTATCTATGAACGATACTTTGTCGTTTTGCTATTCCATTTTTAAAATCATTATGGTAACTCATTTTAGTTTTGACGTTTTGTTATTCCATTTTTAAAATCATTATGTAACTCATTTTAGTTTTGACGTTTTGCTATTCCATTTTTAAAATCATTATGTAACTCATTTTAGTTTTGACGTTTTGCTATTCCATTTTTAAAATCATTATGTATTTGTAGGCCACCACAGACAAAGTAAATTTCCATATTTATTGTCAGGCGCGCAATTTTTGTAAGACGAGAATTAAGTTCGGCGGCGTTCGTCGGACGGATGTTCAAATGAAACACTCTTACAGTGTAGTGACAACTTAAATCTTTTATAATAAAAAAAAGAGCTTTTATTTAAACTTAAAGTAATGGTGTTTAAAAAAGTGGGGTTGCGGCGGCTTGAAACAATAACTTGTCTTTTGGGTTCATAGAATAGTGCACAAAAGTCTTTATAGGGACATAATAAGTTATGTATTTTTGCAAAATTTAAATCTTACATTATTTTTAAATTTTTCCGACGTTTCGCGTGTTTTACAGCGTGCGTGATCACGGTAGACTGTAGACAAAAAGTGTCAAAATAAGTGTCACAGCTGCAGAGAGGTTTTGTTAATCTGTATTTATTGCCCCGGAGTTGGTATCGACTGAAACCGGAAGGATTTTTACAGAACTGGCTCACATTGTCCTCCATTTTCCCGGATTGTTTTTCATGAGATTTAAGTTTGTATCATTGGATCCCAGGTGTTTGATAATTTTAAGTCGTCTAAAACGTCGGAAGAATTTAAAATAATGTAATATACTTATATTTTGGAAAATACATAACTTAATCCGTCAACAAAGTGCTGTTTTTATTTTTTTTTATCTTTGAACAGAATTAATAGTTCGGCCGTTTAATTTTCAATTATATCAAACAATTATTTGACATATAATTTCTGCAGGTTCTCCTAACCGTGGAGGGAGATGCAGAAGTTCACAGACTGCACACACAGAACAACAGTATGAACGTTTTTAGAAATTACATTTCGTTGTTATAATTGTCGATTTTCTTAAGCGAATTAATTGTTCTTGATTTAGTACAACAAAATAAGGAAAATAAATGTTAATTTATAAAACTAAAATTGTTTTTTTTTAATATTAATTGCAGTTTGTTTACTGCTTCACCTGTTTTAGGAACTTGTGCAGGTCAATTATGTTTTATATTCATAGAATCAGGCGTTAGTTACCGTATAGACGAATAGTAAAAGACTCATTAAAACAAGTTTTTGGTGACCATATACTAAAAAAGTATTTTGAACAATTTCGTTATATCTCTTGAATCGTTAAAATTAGGAGTTTCAAATTTTCACAGCAGACGTATTTCTATTGCCGCTACCATATACGAATAGTAAAAGACTCATTAAAACAAGTAATGGGTGGCCATATACTAAATTGTATAGTATTTTTAGCTATTTCGTTATATCTCTTGAACCGTTATAGTTAGGTGGCTCAAATGTTCAGTGCAGACATATTTCTGTTGCCGCTACCCCATACGAATAGTAAAACACTAATTGAAACAAGTTTTGGGTGGCCATATACTAAATATAGTATATTTAGCTATTTCATTATATCTCTTGAACCGTTAAAGTTAGGTGGCTCAAATGTTCAGTGCAGACATATTTCTGCTGCCGCTACCCCATAAGAATAGTAAAAAACATATTAAAACAAGTAATGGGTGGCCATATACCAAAAAAAGTATTTTTAAATATTTCGTTATATCTTTTGAATCGTTAAAATTAGGAGTTTCAAAATTTTTACAGCAGACGTATTTCTATTGCCGCTACCATATACGAATAGTAAAACACATATTAAAGCAAGTTTGGGGTGGCCATATACAAAAAATAGTATTTTGAACTATTTCGTTATATCTCTTGAACCGTTGAAGTTGGGAGGCTCAAATGTTCAGTGCAGACATATTTCTGTTGCCGCTACCCCATAAGAATAGTAAAAAACATATCAAAACAAGTTTGGGGTGGCCATATACTAAAAATAGTATTTTTAACTATTTCGTTATATTTCTTGAATCTTTAAAATAAGGAGGTTGAGATTTTCACTGCAGACGTATTTCTATTGCCGCTACCCTATACGAATAGTAAAAAACATATTAAAGCAAGTTTGGGGTGGCCATATACAAAAAATAGTATTTTGAACTATTTCGTTATATCTCTTGAACCGTTGAAGTTGGGAGGCTCAAATGTTCAGTGCAGACATATTTCTGTTGCCGCTACCCCATAAGAATAGTAAAAAACATATCAAAACAAGTTTGGGGTGGCCATATACTAAAAATCGTATTTTTAACTATTTCGTTATATTTCTTGAATCTTTAAAATAAGGAGGTTGAGATTTTCACTGCAGACGTATTTCTATTGCCGCTACCCTATACGAATAGTAAAAAACATATTAAAGCAAGTTTGGGGTGGCCATATACAAAAAATAGTATTTTGAACAATTTCGTTATATCTCTTGAACCGTTGAAGTTGGGAGGCTCAAATGTTCAGTGCAGACATATTTCTGTTGCCGCTACCCCATACGAATAGTAAAACACTAATTAAAACAAGTTTTGGGTGGCCATATACTAAATATAGTATTTTTAGGTATTTCGTTATATCTCTTGAATCGTTAAAATTAGGAGGTTCAAATTTTCACAGCAGACGTATTTCTGTTGCCGCTACCCCATAAGAATAGTAAAACACTAATTAAAACAAGTTTTGGGTGGCCATATACAAAAAATAGTATTTTGAACTATTTCGTTATATCTCTTGAACCGTTGAAGTTGGGAGGCTCAAATGTTCAGTGCAGACATATTTCTGTTGCCGCTACCCCATACGAATAGTAAAACACTAATTGAATCAAGTTTTGGGTGGCCATATACTAAATATAGTATTTTTAGGTATTTCGTTATATCTCTTGAATCGTTAAATTTAGGAGTTTCAAATTTTCACAGCAGACGTATTTCTATTGCCGCTACCATATACGAATAGTAAAACACATATTAAAGCAAGTTTGGGGTGGCCATATACTAAAAACAGTATTTTTAACTAATTCGTTATATCTCTTGAATCGTTAAAATTAGGAGGTTCAAATTTTCACAGCAGACGTATTTCTGTTGCCGCTACCCCATACGAATAGCAAAAGACTCATTAAAACAAGTAATGGGTGGCCATATACCAAAAACAGTATTTTTAAATATTTCGTTATATCTTTTGAATCGTTAAAATTAGGAGTTTCAAATTTTCACAGCAGACGTATTTCTATTGCCGCTACCATATACGAATAGTAAAACACATATTAAAGCAAGTTTGGGGTGGCCATATACTAAAAACAGTATTTTTAACTAATTCGTTATATCTCTTGAATCGTTAAAATTAGGAGTTTCAAATTTTCACAGCAGACGTATTTCTATTGCCGCTACCCCATACGAATAGTAAAAGACTCATTAAAACAAGTAATGGGTGGCCATATACCAAAAACAGTATTTTTAAATATTTCGTTATATCTTTTGAATCGTTAAAATTAGGAGTTTCAAATTTTCACAGCAGACGTATTTCTATTGCCGCTACCCCATACGAATAGCAAAAGACTCATTAAAACAAGTAATGGGTGGCCATATACCAAAAACAGTATTTTTAAATATTTCGTTATATCTTTTGAATCGTTAAAATTAGGAGTTTCAAATTTTCACAGCAGACGTATTTCTGTTGCCGCTACCCCATGAGAATAGTAAAACACTAATTAAAACAAGTTTTGGGTGGCCATATACTAAATATAGTATTTTTAGGTATTTCGTTATATCTCTTGAATCGTTAAAATTAGGAGGTTCAAATTTTCACAGCAGACGTATTTCTATTGCCTCTACCCCATACGAATAGCAAAAGACTCATTAAAACAAGTAATGGGTGGCCATATACCAAAAACAGTATTTTTAAATATTTCGTTATATCTTTTGAATCGTTAAAATTAGGAGTTTCAAATTTTCACAGCAGACGTATTTCTATTGCCTCTACCCCATACGAATAGTAAAAGACTCATTAAAACAAGTAATGGGTGGCCATATACCAAAAACAGTATTTTTAAATATTTCGTTATATCTTTTGAATCGTTAAAATTAGGAGTTTCAAATTTTCACAGCAGACGTATTTCTATTGCCGCTACCCCATACGAATAGCAAAAGACTCATTAAAACAAGTAATGGGTGGCCATATACCAAAAACAGTATTTTTAAATATTTCGTTATATCTTTTGAATCGTTAAAATTAGGAGTTTCAAATTTTCACAGCAGACGTATTTCTGTTGCCGCTACCCCATGAGAATAGTAAAACACTAATTAAAACAAGTTTTGGGTGGCCATATACTAAATATAGTATTTTTAGGTATTTCGTTATATCTCTTGAATCGTTAAAATTAGGAGGTTCAAATTTTCACAGCAGACGTATTTCTATTGCCTCTACCCCATACGAATAGCAAAAGACTCATTAAAACAAGTAATGGGTGGCCATATACCAAAAACAGTATTTTTAAATATTTCGTTATATCTTTTGAATCGTTAAAATTAGGAGTTTCAAATTTTCACAGCAGACGTATTTCTATTGCCTCTACCCCATACGAATAGTAAAAGACTCATTAAAACAAGTAATGGGTGGCCATATACCAAAAACAGTATTTTTAAATATTTCGTTATATCTTTTGAATCGTTAAAATTAGGAGTTTCAAATTTTCACAGCAGACGTATTTCTATTGCCGCTACCCCATACGAATAGCAAAAGACTCATTAAAACAAGTAATGGGTGGCCATATACCAAAAACAGTATTTTTAAATATTTCGTTATATCTTTTGAATCGTTAAAATTAGGAGTTTCAAATTTTCACAGCAGACGTATTTCTGTTGCCGCTACCCCATGAGAATAGTAAAACACTAATTAAAACAAGTTTTGGGTGGCCATATACTAAATATAGTATTTTTAGGTATTTCGTTATATCTCTTGAATCGTTAAAATTAGGAGGTTCAAATTTTCACAGCAGACGTATTTCTATTGCCTCTACCCCATACGAATAGCAAAAGACTCATTAAAACAAGTAATGGGTGGCCATATACCAAAAACAGTATTTTTAAATATTTCGTTATATCTTTTGAATCGTTAAAATTAGGAGTTTCAAATTTTCACAGCAGACGTATTTCTATTGCCGCTACCATATACGAATAGTAAAACACATATTAAAGCAAGTTTGGGGTGGCCATATACTAAAAACAGTATTTTTAACTAATTCGTTATATCTCTTGAATCGTTAAAATTAGGAGGTTCAAATTTTCACAGCAGACGTATTTCTGTTGCCGCTACCCCATGAGAATAGTAAAACACTAATTAAAACAAGTTTTGGGTGGCCATATACTAAATATAGTATTTTTAGGTATTTCGTTATATCTCTTGAATCGTTAAAATTAGGAGGTTCAAATTTTCACAGCAGACGTATTTCTATTGCCTCTACCCCATACGAATAGCAAAAGACTCATTAAAACAAGTAATGGGTGGCCATATACCAAAAACAGTATTTTTAAATATTTCGTTATATCTCTTTAATCGTTAAAATTAGGAGTTTCAAATTTTCACAGCAGACGTATTTCTATTGCCGCTACCATATACGAATAGTAAAACACATATTAAAGCAAGTTTGGGGTGGCCATATACTAAAAACAGTATTTTTAACTAATTCGTTATATCTCTTTAATCGTTAAAATTAGGAGTTTCAAATTTTCACAGCAGACGTATTTCTATTGCCGCTACCATATACGAATAGTAAAACACATATTAAAGCAAGTTTGGGGTGGCCATATACTAAAAACAGTATTTTTAACTAATTCGTTATATCTCTTGAATCGTTAAAATTAGGAGGTTCAAATTTTCACAGCAGACGTATTTCTGTTGCCGCTACCCCATGAGAATAGTAAAACACTAATTAAAACAAGTTTTGGGTGGCCATATACTAAATATAGTATTTTTAGGTATTTCGTTATATCTCTTGAATCGTTAAAATTAGGAGGTTCAAATTTTCACAGCAGACGTATTTCTATTGCCTCTACCCCATACGAATAGTAAAAGACTCATTAAAACAAGTAATGGGTGGCCATATACCAAAAACAGTATTTTTAAATATTTCGTTATATCTCTTTAATCGTTAAAATTAGGAGTTTCAAATTTTCACAGCAGACGTATTTCTATTGCCGCTACCATATACGAATAGTAAAACACATATTAAAGCAAGTTTGGGGTGGCCATATACTAAAAACAGTATTTTTAACTAATTCGTTATATCTCTTGAATCGTTAAAATTAGGAGGTTCAAATTTTCACAGCAGACGTATTTCTGTTGCCGCTACCCCATAAGAATAGTAAAACACTAATTAAAACAAGTAATGGGTGGCCATATACCAAAAACAGTATTTTTAAATATTTCGTTATATCTTTTGAATCGTTAAAATAAGGAGTTTCAAATTTTCACAGCAGACGTATTTCTGTTGCCGCTACCCCATGAGAATAGTAAAACACTAATTAAAACAAGTTTTGGGTGGCCATATACTAAATATAGTATTTTTAGGTATTTCGTTATATCTCTTGAATCGTTAAAATTAGGAGGTTCAAATTTTCACAGCAGACGTATTTCTATTGCCTCTACCCCATACGAATAGCAAAAGACTCATTAAAACAAGTAATGGGTGGCCATATACCAAAAACAGTATTTTTAAATATTTCGTTATATCTTTTGAATCGTTAAAATTAGGAGTTTCAAATTTTCACAGCAGACGTATTTCTATTGCCGCTACCATATACGAATAGTAAAACACATATTAAAGCAAGTTTGGGGTGGCCATATACTAAAAACAGTATTTTTAACTAATTCGTTATATCTCTTGAATCGTTAAAATTAGGAGGTTCAAATTTTCACAGCAGACGTATTTCTGTTGTCGCTACCATATAAGAATAGTAAAACACATATTAAAGCAAGTTTGGGGTGGCCATATACTAAAAACAGTATTTTTAACTAATTCGTTATATCTCTTGAATCGTTAAAATTAGGAGGTTCAAATTTTCACAGCAGACGTATTTCTATTGCCTCTACCCCATACGAATAGCAAAAGACTCATTAAAACAAGTAATGGGTGGCCATATACCAAAAACAGTATTTTTAGGTATTTCGTTATATCTCTTGAATCGTTAAAATTAGGAGGTTCAAATTTTCACAGCAGACGTATTTCTGTTGCCGCTACCCCATACGAATAGTAAAAGACTCATTAAAACAAGTAATGGGTGGCCATATACCAAAAACAGTATTTTTAAATATTTCGTTATATCTTTTGAATCGTTAAAATAAGGAGTTTCAAATTTTCACAGCAGACGTATTTCTGTTGCCGCTACCCCATGAGAATAGTAAAACACATATTAAAGCAAGTTTGGGGTGGCCATATACTAAAAACAGTATTTTTAACTAATTCGTTATATCTCTTGAATCGTTAAAATTAGGAGGTTCAAATTTTCACAGCAGACGTATTTCTATTGCCTCTACCCCATACGAATAGCAAAAGACTCATTAAAACAAGTAATGGGTGGCCATATACCAAAAACAGTATTTTTAAATATTTCGTTATATCTCTTTAATCGTTAAAATTAGGAGTTTCAAATTTTCACAGCAGACGTATTTCTATTGCCGCTACCATATACGAATAGTAAAACACATATTAAAGCAAGTTTGGGGTGGCCATATACTAAAAACAGTATTTTTAACTAATTCGTTATATCTCTTGAATCGTTAAAATTAGGAGGTTCAAATTTTCACAGCAGACGTATTTCTGTTGCCGCTACCCCATAAGAATAGTAAAACACTAATTAAAACAAGTAATGGGTGGCCATATACCAAAAACAGTATTTTTAAATATTTCGTTATATCTTTTGAATCGTTAAAATAAGGAGTTTCAAATTTTCACAGCAGACGTATTTCTGTTGCCGCTACCCCATGAGAATAGTAAAACACTAATTAAAACAAGTTTTGGGTGGCCATATACCAAAAACAGTATTTTTAAATATTTCGTTATATCTTTTGAATCGTTAAAATAAGGAGTTTCAAATTTTCACAGCAGACGTATTTCTGTTGCCGCTACCCCATGAGAATAGTAAAACACTAATTAAAACAAGTTTTGGGTGGCCATATACTAAATATAGTATTTTTAGGTATTTCGTTATATCTCTTGAATCGTTAAAATTAGGAGGTTCAAATTTTCACAGCAGACGTATTTCTATTGCCTCTACCCCATACGAATAGCAAAAGACTCATTAAAACAAGTAATGGGTGGCCATATACCAAAAACAGTATTTTTAAATATTTCGTTATATCTTTTGAATCGTTAAAATTAGGAGTTTCAAATTTTCACAGCAGACGTATTTCTATTGCCGCTACCATATACGAATAGTAAAACACATATTAAAGCAAGTTTGGGGTGGCCATATACCAAAAACAGTATTTTTAAATATTTCGTTATATCTCTTTAATCGTTAAAATTAGGAGGTTCAAATTTTCACAGCAGACGTATTTCTATTGCCTCTACCCCATACGAATAGTAAAAGACTCATTAAAACAAGTAATGGGTGGCCATATACCAAAAACAGTATTTTTAAATATTTCGTTATATCTTTTGAATCGTTAAAATTAGGAGGTTCAAATTTTCACAGCAGACGTATTTCTGTTGCCGCTACCCCATACGAATAGTAAAAGACTCATTAAAACAAGTAATGGGTGGCCATATACCAAAAACAGTATTTTTAACTAATTCGTTATATCTCTTGAATCGTTAAAATTAGGAGGTTCAAATTTTCACAGCAGACGTATTTCTGTTGCCGCTACCCCATAAGAATAGTAAAACACTAATTAAAACAAGTTTTGGGTGGCCATATACTAAATATAGTATTTTTAACTAATTCGTTATATCTCTTGAATCGTTAAAATTAGGAGGTTCAAATTTTCACAGCAGACGTATTTCTGTTGCCGCTACCCCATAAGAATAGTAAAACACTAATTAAAACAAGTTTTGGGTGGCCATATACTAAATATAGTATTTTTAACTAATTCGTTATATCTCTTGAATCGTTAAAATTAGGAGGTTCAAATTTTCACAGCAGACGTATTTCTGTTGCCGCTACCCCATAAGAATAGTAAAACACTAATTAAAACAAGTTTTGGGTGGCCATATACTAATAATAGTATTTTTAGGTATTTCGTTATATCTCTTGAATCGTTAAAATTAGGAGGTTCAAATTTTCACAGCAGACGTATTTCTGTTGCCGCTACCCCATAAGAATAGTAAAACACTAATTAAAACAAGTTTTGGGTGGCCATATACTAATAATAGTATTTTTAGGTATTTCGTTATATCTTTTGAATCGTTAAAATTAGGAGTTTCAAATTTTCAAAGCAGACGTATTTCTGTTGCCGCTACCCCATACGAATAGTAAAAGACTCATTAAAACAAGTAATGGGTGGCCATATACCAAAAACAGTATTTTTAAATATTTCGTTATATCTCTTGAATCGTTAAAACTAGGAGTTTCAAATTTTCGCAGCAGACGTATTTCTGTTGCCGCTACCCCATACGAATAGTAAAAGACTCATTAAAACAAGTAATGGGTGGCCATATACCAAAAACAGTATTTTTAAATATTTCGTTATATCTTTTGAATCGTTAAAATTAGGAGTTTCAAATTTTCAAAGCAGACGTATTTCTGCTGCCGCTACCCCATACGAATAGTAAAAGACTCATTAAAACAAGTAATGGGTGGCCATATACCAAAAACAGTATTTTTAAATATTTCGTTATATCTCTTTAATCGTTAAAATTAGGAGTTTCAAATTTTCACAGCAGACGTATTTCTATTGCCGCTACCATATACGAATAGTAAAACACATATTAAAGCAAGTTTGGGGTGGCCATATACTAAAAACAGTATTTTTAACTAATTCGTTATATCTCTTGAATCGTTAAAATTAGGAGGTTCAAATTTTCACAGCAGACGTATTTCTGTTGCCGCTACCCCATGAGAATAGTAAAACACTAATTAAAACAAGTTTTGGGTGGCCATATACCAAAAACAGTATTTTTAAATATTTCGTTATATCTCTTTAATCGTTAAAATTAGGAGTTTCAAATTTTCACAGCAGACGTATTTCTATTGCCTCTACCCCATACGAATAGTAAAAGACTCATTAAAACAAGTAATGGGTGGCCATATACCAAAAACAGTATTTTTAAATATTTCGTTATATCTCTTTAATCGTTAAAATTAGGAGTTTCAAATTTTCACAGCAGACGTATTTCTATTGCCTCTACCCCATACGAATAGTAAAAGACTCATTAAAACAAGTAATGGGTGGCCATATACCAAAAACAGTATTTTTAAATATTTCGTTATATCTTTTGAATCGTTAAAATTAGGAGTTTCAAATTTTCACAGCAGACGTATTTCTATTGCCGCTACCCCATACGAATAGTAAAAGACTCATTAAAACAAGTAATGGGTGGCCATATACCAAAAACAGTATTTTTAAATATTTCGTTATATCTCTTTAATCGTTAAAATTAGGAGTTTCAAATTTTCACAGCAGACGTATTTCTATTGCCTCTACCCCATACGAATAGTAAAAGACTCATTAAAACAAGTAATGGGTGGCCATATACCAAAAACAGTATTTTTAAATATTTCGTTATATCTCTTTAATCGTTAAAATTAGGAGTTTCAAATTTTCACAGCAGACGTATTTCTATTGCCTCTACCCCATACGAATAGTAAAAGACTCATTAAAACAAGTAATGGGTGGCCATATACCAAAAACAGTATTTTTAAATATTTCGTTATATCTTTTGAATCGTTAAAATTAGGAGTTTCAAATTTTCACAGCAGACGTATTTCTATTGCCGCTACCCCATACGAATAGTAAAAGACTCATTAAAACAAGTAATGGGTGGCCATATACCAAAAACAGTATTTTTAAATATTTCGTTATATCTCTTTAATCGTTAAAATTAGGAGTTTCAAATTTTCACAGCAGACGTATTTCTATTGCCTCTACCCCATACGAATAGTAAAAGACTCATTAAAACAAGTAATGGGTGGCCATATACCAAAAACAGTATTTTTAAATATTTCGTTATATCTCTTTAATCGTTAAAATTAGGAGTTTCAAATTTTCACAGCAGACGTATTTCTATTGCCTCTACCCCATACGAATAGTAAAAGACTCATTAAAACAAGTAATGGGTGGCCATATACCAAAAACAGTATTTTTAAATATTTCGTTATATCTCTTTAATCGTTAAAATTAGGAGTTTCAAATTTTCACAGCAGACGTACTTCTATTGCCTCTACCCCATACGAATAGTAAAACACTCATTAAAACAAGTTTTGGGTGGCCATATACTAAATATATTATTTTTAGGTATTTCGTTATATCTCTTGAATCGTTAAAACTAGGAGTTTCAAATTTTCACAGCAGACGTATTTCTATTGCCTCTACCCCATACGAATAGTAAAAGACTCATTAAAACAAGTAATGGGTGGCCATATACCAAAAACAGTATTTTTAAATATTTCGTTATATCTTTTGAATCGTTAAAATTAGGAGTTTCAAATTTTCAAAGCAGACGTATTTCTGTTGCCGCTACCCCATACGAATAGTAAAAGACTCATTAAAACAAGTAATGGGTGGCCATATACCAAAAACAGTATTTTTAAATATTTCGTTATATCTCTTTAATCGTTAAAATTAGGAGTTTCAAATTTTCACAGCAGACGTATTTCTATTGCCTCTACCCCATACGAATAGTAAAAGACTCATTAAAACAAGTAATGGGTGGCCATATACCAAAAACAGTATTTTTAAATATTTCGTTATATCTTTTGAATCGTTAAAATTAGGAGTTTCAAATTTTCACAGCAGACGTATTTCTATTGCCGCTACCCCATACGAATAGTAAAAGACTCATTAAAACAAGTAATGGGTGGCCATATACCAAAAACAGTATTTTTAAATATTTCGTTATATCTCTTTAATCGTTAAAATTAGGAGTTTCAAATTTTCACAGCAGACGTATTTCTATTGCCTCTACCCCATACGAATAGTAAAAGACTCATTAAAACAAGTAATGGGTGGCCATATACCAAAAACAGTATTTTTAAATATTTCGTTATATCTTTTGAATCGTTAAAATTAGGAGTTTCAAATTTTCACAGCAGACGTATTTCTATTGCCGCTACCCCATACGAATAGTAAAAGACTCATTAAAACAAGTAATGGGTGGCCATATACCAAAAACAGTATTTTTAAATATTTCGTTATATCTCTTTAATCGTTAAAATTAGGAGTTTCAAATTTTCACAGCAGACGTATTTCTATTGCCTCTACCCCATACGAATAGTAAAAGACTCATTAAAACAAGTAATGGGTGGCCATATACCAAAAACAGTATTTTTAAATATTTCGTTATATCTCTTTAATCGTTAAAATTAGGAGTTTCAAATTTTCACAGCAGACGTATTTCTATTGCCGCTACCATATACGAATAGTAAAACACATATTAAAGCAAGTTTGGGGTGGCCATTTACTAAAAACAGTATTTTTAACTAATTCGTTATATCTCTTGAATCGTTAAAATTAGGAGGTTCAAATTTTCACAGCAGACGTATTTCTGTTGCCGCTACCCCATGAGAATAGTAAAACACTAATTAAAACAAGTTTTGGGTGGCCATATACTAATAATAGTATTTTTAGGTATTTCGTTATATCTCTTGAATCGTTAAAATTAGGAGGTTCAAATTTTCACAGCAGACGTATTTCTATTGCCTCTACCCCATACGAATAGTAAAAGACTCATTAAAACAAGTAATGGGTGGCCATATACCAAAAACAGTATTTTTAAATATTTCGTTATATCTCTTTAATCGTTAAAATTAGGAGTTTCAAATTTTCACAGCAGACGTATTTCTATTGCCGCTACCCCATACGAATAGTAAAAGACTCATTAAAACAAGTAATGGGTGGCCATATACCAAAAACAGTATTTTTAAATATTTCGTTATATCTCTTTAATCGTTAAAATTAGGAGTTTCAAATTTTCACAGCAGACGTATTTCTATTGCCTCTACCCCATACGAATAGTAAAAGACTCATTAAAACAAGTAATGGGTGGCCATATACCAAAAACAGTATTTTTAAATATTTCGTTATATCTCTTTAATCGTTAAAATTAGGAGTTTCAAATTTTCACAGCAGACGTATTTCTATTGCCGCTACCATATACGAATAGTAAAACACATATTAAAGCAAGTTTGGGGTGGCCATTTACTAAAAACAGTATTTTTAACTAATTCGTTATATCTCTTGAATCGTTAAAATTAGGAGGTTCAAATTTTCACAGCAGACGTATTTCTGTTGCCGCTACCCCATGAGAATAGTAAAACACTAATTAAAACAAGTTTTGGGTGGCCATATACTAATAATAGTATTTTTAGGTATTTCGTTATATCTCTTGAATCGTTAAAATTAGGAGGTTCAAATTTTCACAGCAGACGTATTTCTATTGCCTCTACCCCATACGAATAGTAAAAGACTCATTAAAACAAGTAATGGGTGGCCATATACCAAAAACAGTATTTTTAAATATTTCGTTATATCTCTTTAATCGTTAAAATTAGGAGTTTCAAATTTTCACAGCAGACGTATTTCTATTGCCGCTACCATATACGAATAGTAAAACACATATTAAAGCAAGTTTGGGGTGGCCATATACTAAAAACAGTATTTTTAACTAATTCGTTATATCTCTTGAATCGTTAAAATTAGGAGGTTCAAATTTTCACAGCAGACGTATTTCTGTTGCCGCTACCCCATGAGAATAGTAAAACACTAATTAAAACAAGTTTTGGGTGGCCATATACTAAATATAGTATTTTTAGGTATTTCGTTATATCTCTTGAATCGTTAAAATTAGGAGGTTCAAATTTTCACAGCAGACGTATTTCTATTGCCTCTACCCCATACGAATAGTAAAAGACTCATTAAAACAAGTAATGGGTGGCCATATACCAAAAACAGTATTTTTAAATATTTCGTTATATCTCTTTAATCGTTAAAATTAGGAGTTTCAAATTTTCACAGCAGACGTATTTCTATTGCCGCTACCATATACGAATAGTAAAACACATATTAAAGCAAGTTTGGGGTGGCCATATACTAAAAACAGTATTTTTAACTAATTCGTTATATCTCTTGAATCGTTAAAATTAGGAGGTTCAAATTTTCACAGCAGACGTATTTCTGTTGCCGCTACCCCATGAGAATAGTAAAACACTAATTAAAACAAGTTTTGGGTGGCCATATACTAAATATAGTATTTTTAGGTATTTCGTTATATCTCTTGAATCGTTAAAATTAGGAGGTTCAAATTTTCACAGCAGACGTATTTCTATTGCCTCTACCCCATACGAATAGTAAAAGACTCATTAAAACAAGTAATGGGTGGCCATATACCAAAAACAGTATTTTTAAATATTTCGTTATATCTTTTGAATCGTTAAAATTAGGAGTTTCAAATTTTCACAGCAGACGTATTTCTATTGCCTCTACCCCATACGAATAGTAAAAGACTCATTAAAACAAGTAATGGGTGGCCATATACCAAAAACAGTATTTTTAAATATTTCGTTATATCTTTTGAATCGTTAAAATTAGGAGTTTCAAATTTTCACAGCAGACGTATTTCTGTTGCCGCTACCCCATAAGAATAGTAAAACACTATTTAAAACAAGTTTTGGGTGGCCATATACTAAATATAGTATTTTTAGGTATTTCGTTATATCTCTTGAATCGTTAAAATTAGGAGGTTCAAATTTTTACAGCAGACGTATTTCTATTGCCTCTACCCCATACGAATAGTAAAAGACTCATTAAAACAAGTAATGGGTGGCCATATACCAAAAACAGTATTTTTAAATATTTCGTTATATCTTTTGAATCGTTAAAATTAGGAGTTTCAAATTTTCACAGCAGACGTATTTCTATTGCCTCTACCCCATACGAATAGTAAAAGACTCATTAAAACAAGTATTGGGTGGCCATATACCAAAAACAGTATTTTTAAATATTTCGTTATATCTTTTGAATCGTTAAAAT
Source organism: Pontia daplidice (assembly GCA_963693355.1). Taxonomy (NCBI): domain Eukaryota; kingdom Metazoa; phylum Arthropoda; class Insecta; order Lepidoptera; family Pieridae; genus Pontia; species Pontia daplidice. The sequence goes on along the minus strand of CAVNZL010000016.1, from coordinate 582,707 downwards.
TAGGAGTTTCAAATTTTCACAGCAGACGTATTTCTATTGCCTCTACCCCATACGAATAGTAAAAGACTCATTAAAACAAGTAATGGGTGGCCATATACCAAAAACAGTATTTTTAAATATTTCGTTATATCTTTTGAATCGTTAAAATTAGGAGTTTCAAATTTTCACAGCAGACGTATTTCTATTGCCTCTACCCCATACGAATAGTAAAAGACTCATTAAAACAAGTAATGGGTGGCCATATACCAAAAACAGTATTTTTAAATATTTCGTTATATCTTTTGAATCGTTAAAATTAGGAGTTTCAAATTTTCACAGCAGACGTATTTCTATTGCCGCTACCCCATACGACTAGTAAAAGACTCATTAAAACAAGTAATGGGTGGCCATATACCAAAAACAGTATTTTTAAATATTTCGTTATATCTTTTGAATCGTTAAAATTAGGAGTTTCAAATTTTCACAGCAGACGTATTTCTATTGCCTCTACCCCATACGAATAGTAAAAGACTCATTAAAACAAGTAATGGGTGGCCATATACCAAAAACAGTATTTTTAAATATTTCGTTATATCTTTTGAATCGTTAAAATTAGGAGTTTCAAATTTTCACAGCAGACGTATTTCTATTGCCGCTACCCCATACGAATAGTAAAAGACTCATTAAAACAAGTAATGGGTGGCCATATACCAAAAACAGTATTTTTAAATATTTCGTTATATCTTTTGAATCGTTAAAATTAGGAGTTTCAAATTTTCACAGCAGACGTATTTCTATTGCCGCTACCCCATACGAATAGTAAAAGACTCATTAAAACAAGTAATGGGTGGCCATATACCAAAAACAGTATTTTTAAATATTTCGTTATATCTCTTTAATCGTTAAAATTAGGAGTTTCAAATTTTCACAGCAGACGTATTTCTATTGCCTCTACCCCATACGAATAGTAAAAGACTCATTAAAACAAGTAATGGGTGGCCATATACCAAAAACAGTATTTTTAAATATTTCGTTATATCTCTTTAATCGTTAAAATTAGGAGTTTCAAATTTTCACAGCAGACGTATTTCTATTGCCTCTACCCCATACGAATAGTAAAAGACTCATTAAAACAAGTAATGGGTGGCCATATACCAAAAACAGTATTTTTAAATATTTCGTTATATCTTTTGAATCGTTAAAATTAGGAGTTTCAAATTTTCACAGCAGACGTATTTCTATTGCCGCTACCCCATACGAATAGTAAAAGACTCATTAAAACAAGTAATGGGTGGCCATATACCAAAAACAGTATTTTTAAATATTTCGTTATATCTTTTGAATCGTTAAAATTAGGAGTTTCAAATTTTCACAGCAGACGTATTTCTGTTGCCGCTACCCCATAAGAATAGTAAAACACTAATTAAAACAAGTTTTGGGTGGCCATATACTAAATATATTATTTTTAGGTATTTCGTTATATCTCTTGAATCGTTAAAACTAGGAGTTTCAAATTTTCACAGCAGACGTATTTCTATTGCCTCTACCCCATACGAATAGTAAAAGACTCATTAAAACAAGTAATGGGTGGCCATATACCAAAAACAGTATTTTTAAATATTTCGTTATATCTTTTGAATCGTTAAAATTAGGAGTTTCAAATTTTCAAAGCAGACGTATTTCTGTTGCCGCTACCCCATACGAATAGTAAAAGACTCATTAAAACAAGTAATGGGTGGCCATATACCAAAAACAGTATTTTTAAATATTTCGTTATATCTCTTTAATCGTTAAAATTAGGAGTTTCAAATTTTCACAGCAGACGTATTTCTATTGCCTCTACCCCATACGAATAGTAAAAGACTCATTAAAACAAGTAATGGGTGGCCATATACCAAAAACAGTATTTTTAAATATTTCGTTATATCTTTTGAATCGTTAAAATTAGGAGTTTCAAATTTTCACAGCAGACGTATTTCTATTGCTGCTACCCCATACGAATAGTAAAAGACTCATTAAAACAAGTAATGGGTGGCCATATACCAAAAACAGTATTTTTAAATATTTCGTTATATCTCTTTAATCGTTAAAATTAGGAGTTTCAAATTTTCACAGCAGACGTATTTCTATTGCCTCTACCCCATACGAATAGTAAAAGACTCATTAAAACAAGTAATGGGTGGCCATATACCAAAAACAGTATTTTTAAATATTTCGTTATATCTCTTTAATCGTTAAAATTAGGAGTTTCAAATTTTCACAGCAGACGTATTTCTATTGCCTCTACCCCATACGAATAGTAAAAGACTCATTAAAACAAGTAATGGGTGGCCATATACCAAAAACAGTATTTTTAAATATTTCGTTATATCTTTTGAATCGTTAAAATTAGGAGTTTCAAATTTTCACAGCAGACGTATTTCTATTGCCGCTACCCCATACGAATAGTAAAAGACTCATTAAAACAAGTAATGGGTGGCCATATACCAAAAACAGTATTTTTAAATATTTCGTTATATCTCTTTAATCGTTAAAATTAGGAGTTTCAAATTTTCACAGCAGACGTATTTCTATTGCCTCTACCCCATACGAATAGTAAAAGACTCATTAAAACAAGTAATGGGTGGCCATATACCAAAAACAGTATTTTTAAATATTTCGTTATATCTCTTTAATCGTTAAAATTAGGAGTTTCAAATTTTCACAGCAGACGTATTTCTATTGCCTCTACCCCATACGAATAGTAAAAGACTCATTAAAACAAGTATTGGGTGGCCATATACCAAAAACAGTATTTTTAAATATTTCGTTATATCTTTTGAATCGTTAAAATTAGGAGTTTCAAATTTTCACAGCAGACGTATTTCTATTGCCGCTACCCCATACGAATAGTAAAACACTCATTAAAACAAGTTTTGGGTGGCCATATACTAAATATATTATTTTTAGGTATTTCGTTATATCTCTTGAATCGTTAAAACTAGGAGTTTCAAATTTTCACAGCAGACGTATTTCTATTGCCTCTACCCCATACGAATAGTAAAAGACTCATTAAAACAAGTAATGGGTGGCCATATACCAAAAACAGTATTTTTAAATATTTCGTTATATCTTTTGAATCGTTAAAATTAGGAGTTTCAAATTTTCAAAGCAGACGTATTTCTGTTGCCGCTACCCCATACGAATAGTAAAAGACTCATTAAAACAAGTAATGGGTGGCCATATACCAAAAACAGTATTTTTAAATATTTGGTTATATCTCTTTAATCGTTAAAATTAGGAGTTTCAAATTTTCACAGCAGACGTATTTCTATTGCCTCTACCCCATACGAATAGTAAAAGACTCATTAAAACAAGTAATGGGTGGCCATATACCAAAAACAGTATTTTTAAATATTTCGTTATATCTTTTGAATCGTTAAAATTAGGAGTTTCAAATTTTCACAGCAGACGTATTTCTATTGCCGCTACCCCATACGAATAGTAAAAGACTCATTAAAACAAGTAATGGGTGGCCATATACCAAAAACAGTATTTTTAAATATTTCGTTATATCTCTTTAATCGTTAAAATTAGGAGTTTCAAATTTTCACAGCAGACGTATTTCTATTGCCTCTACCCCATACGAATAGTAAAAGACTCATTAAAACAAGTAATGGGTGGCCATATACCAAAAACAGTATTTTTCAATATTTCGTTATATCTTTTGAATCGTTAAAATTAGGAGTTTCAAATTTTCACAGCAGACGTATTTCTATTGCCGCTACCCCATACGAATAGTAAAAGACTCATTAAAACAAGTAATGGGTGGCCATATACCAAAAACAGTATTTTTAAATATTTCGTTATATCTCTTTAATCGTTAAAATTAGGAGTTTCAAATTTTCACAGCAGACGTATTTCTATTGCCTCTACCCCATACGAATAGTAAAAGACTCATTAAAACAAGTAATGGGTGGCCATATACCAAAAACAGTATTTTTAAATATTTCGTTATATCTCTTTAATCGTTAAAATTAGGAGTTTCAAATTTTCACAGCAGACGTATTTCTATTGCCGCTACCATATACGAATAGTAAAACACATATTAAAGCAAGTTTGGGGTGGCCATTTACTAAAAACAGTATTTTTAACTAATTCGTTATATCTCTTGAATCGTTAAAATTAGGAGGTTCAAATTTTCACAGCAGACGTATTTCTGTTGCCGCTACCCCATGAGAATAGTAAAACACTAATTAAAACAAGTTTTGGGTGGCCATATACTAATAATAGTATTTTTAGGTATTTCGTTATATCTCTTGAATCGTTAAAATTAGGAGGTTCAAATTTTCACAGCAGACGTATTTCTATTGCCTCTACCCCATACGAATAGTAAAAGACTCATTAAAACAAGTAATGGGTGACCATATACCAAAAACAGTATTTTTAAATATTTCGTTATATCTCTTTAATCGTTAAAATTAGGAGTTTCAAATTTTCACAGCAGACGTATTTCTATTGCCGCTACCATATACGAATAGTAAAACACATATTAAAGCAAGTTTGGGGTGGCCATATACTAAAAACAGTATTTTTAACTAATTCGTTATATCTCTTGAATCGTTAAAATTAGGAGGTTCAAATTTTCACAGCAGACGTATTTCTGTTGCCGCTACCCCATGAGAATAGTAAAACACTAATTAAAACAAGTTTTGGGTGGCCATATACTAATAATAGTATTTTTAGGTATTTCGTTATATCTCTTGAATCGTTAAAATTAGGAGGTTCAAATTTTCACAGCAGACGTATTTCTATTGCCTCTACCCCATACGAATAGTAAAAGACTCATTAAAACAAGTAATGGGTGGCCATATACCAAAAACAGTATTTTTAAATATTTCGTTATATCTTTTGAATCGTTAAAATTAGGAGTTTCAAATTTTCACAGCAGACGTATTTCTATTGCCTCTACCCCATACGAATAGTAAAAGACTCATTAAAACAAGTAATGGGTGGCCATATACCAAAAACAGTATTTTTAAATATTTCGTTATATCTTTTGAATCGTTAAAATTAGGAGTTTCAAATTTTCACAGCAGACGTATTTCTATTGCCTCTACCCCATACGAATAGTAAAAGACTCATTAAAACAAGTAATGGGTGGCCATATACCAAAAACAGTATTTTTAAATATTTCGTTATATCTTTTGAATCGTTAAAATTAGGAGTTTCAAATTTTCACAGCAGACGTATTTCTGTTGCCGCTACCCCATAAGAATAGTAAAACACTAATTAAAACAAGTTTTGGGTGGCCATATACTAAATATAGTATTTTTAGGTATTTCGTTATATGTCTTGAATCGTTAAAATTAGGAGGTTCAAATTTTTACAGCAGACGTATTTCTATTGCCTCTACCCCATACGAATAGTAAAAGACTCATTAAAACAAGTAATGGGTGGCCATATACCAAAAACAGTATTTTTAAATATTTCGTTATATCTTTTGAATCGTTAAAATTAGGAGTTTCAAATTTTCACAGCAGACGTATTTCTATTGCCGCTACCCCATACGAATAGTAAAAGACTCATTAAAACAAGTAATGGGTGGCCATATACCAAAAACAGTATTTTTAAATATTTCGTTATATCTTTTGAATCGTTAAAATTAGGAGGTTCAAATTTTCACAGCAGACGTATTTCTGTTGCCGCTACCCCATACGAATAGTAAAAGACTCATTAAAACAAGTAATGGGTGGCCATATACCAAAAACAGTATTTTTAAATATTTCGTTATATCTCTTTAATCGTTAAAATTAGGAGTTTCAAATTTTCACAGCAGACGTATTTCTATTGCCGCTACCATATACGAATAGTAAAACACATATTAAAGCAAGTTTGGGGTGGCCATTTACTAAAAACAGTATTTTTAACTAATTCGTTATATCTCTTGAATCGTTAAAATTAGGAGGTTCAAATTTTCACAGCAGACGTATTTCTGTTGCCGCTACCATATACGAATAGTAAAACACATATTAAAGCAAGTTTGGGGTGGCCATTTACTAAAAACAGTATTTTTAACTAATTCGTTATATCTCTTGAATCGTTAAAATTAGGAGGTTCAAATTTTCACAGCAGACGTATTTCTGTTGCCGCTACCCCATACGAATAGTAAAAGACTCATTAAAACAAGTAATGGGTGGCCATATACCAAAAACAGTATTTTTAAATATTTCGTTATATCTTTTGAATCGTTAAAATTAGGAGTTTCAAATTTTCACAGCAGACGTATTTCTATTGTCGCTACAATATAAGAATAGTAAAACACATATTAAAGCAAGTTTGGGGTGGCCATATACTAAAAACAGTATTTTTAACTAATTCGTTATATCTCTTGAATCGTTAAAATTAGGAGGTTCAAATTTTCACAGCAGACGTATTTCTGTTGCCGCTACCCCATGAGAATAGTAAAACACTAATTAAAACAAGTTTTGGGTGGCCATATACTAAATATAGTATTTTTAGGTATTTCGTTATATCTCTTGAATCGTTAAAACTAGGAGTTTCAAATTTTCACAGCAGACGTATTTCTATTGCCGCTACCCCATACGAATAGTAAAAGACTCATTAAAACAAGTAATGGGTGGCCATATACCAAAAACAGTATTTTTAAATATTTCGTTATATCTTTTGAATCGTTAAAATTAGGAGTTTCAAATTTTCACAGCAGACGTATTTCTATTGTCGCTACAATATAAGAATAGTAAAACACATATTAAAGCAAGTTTGGGGTGGCCATATACTAAAAACAGTATTTTTAACTAATTCGTTATATCTCTTGAATCGTTAAAATTAGGAGGTTCAAATTTTCACAGCAGACGTATTTCTGTTGCCGCTACCCCATAAGAATAGTAAAACACTAATTAAAACAAGTTTTGGGTGGCCATATACTAATTATAGTATCTTTAGGTATTTCGTTATATCTCTTGAATCGTTAAAATTAGGAGGTTCAAATTTTCACAGCAGACGTATTTCTATTGCCTCTACCCCATACGAATAGTAAAAGACTCATTAAAACAAGTAATGGGTGGCCATATACCAAAAACAGTATTTTTAAATATTTCGTTATATCTTTTGAATCGTTAAAATTAGGAGTTTCAAATTTTCACAGCAGACGTATTTCTATTGCCGCTACCCCATACGAATAGTAAAAGACTCATTAAAACAAGTAATGGGTGGCCATATACCAAAAACAGTATTTTTAAATATTTCGTTATATCTTTTGAATCGTTAAAATTAAGAGTTTCAAATTTTCACAGCAGACGTATTTCTGTTGCCGCAACCCTTACGAATAGTAAAAGACTCATTAAAACAAGTAATGGGTGGCCATATACCAAAAACAGTATTTTTAAATATTTCGTTATATCTCTTTAATCGTTAAAATTAGGAGTTTCAAATTTTCACAGCAGACGTATTTCTATTGCCGCTACCATATACGAATAGTAAAACTCATATTAAAGCAAGTTTGGGGTGGCCATTTACTAAAAACAGTATTTTTAACTAATTCGTTATATCTCTTGAATCGTTAAAATTAGGAGGTTCAAATTTTCACAGCAGACGTATTTCTGTTGCCGCTACCCCATACGAATAGTAAAAGACTCATTAAAACAAGTAATGGGTGGCCATATACCAAAAACAGTATTTTTAAATATTTCGTTATATCTCTTTAATCGTTAAAATTAGGAGTTTCAAATTTCCACATCAGACGTATTTCTATTGCCGCTACCATATACGAATAGTAAAACACATATTAAAGCAAGTTTGGGGTGGCCATATACTAAAAACAGTATTTTTAACTAATTCGTTATATCTCTTGAATCGTTAAAATTAGGAGGTTGAAATTTTCACAGCAGACGTATTTCTGTTGCCGCTACCCCATAAGAATAGTAAAACACTAATTAAAACAAGTTTTGGGTGGCCTTATACTAAATATAGTATTTTTAGGTATTTCGTTATATCTCTTGAATCGTTAAAATTAGGAGTTTCAAATTATCACAGCAGACGTATTTCTGTTGCCGCTACCCCATACGAATAGTAAAACACTAATTGAATCAAGTTTTGTGTGGCCATATACAAAAAATAGTATTTTGAACTATTTCGTTATATCTCTTGAACCGTTGAAGTTGGGAGGCTCAAATGTTCAGTGCAGACATATTTCTGTTGCCGCTACCCCATACGAATAGTAAAACACTAATTGAATCAAGTTTTGGGTGGCCATATACTAAAAAAGTATTTTTAACTAATTCGTTATATCTCTTGAATCGTTAAAATTAGGAGGTTCAAATTTTCACAGCAGACGTATTTCTATTGCCTCTACCCCATACGAATAGTAAAAGACTCATTAAAACAAGTAATGGGTGGCCATATACCAAAAACAGTATTTTTAAATATTTCGTTATATCTTTTGAATCGTTAAAATTAGGAGTTTCAAATTTTCACAGCAGACGTATTTCAATTGCCGCTACCCCATACGAATAGTAAAAGACTCATTAAAACAAGTAATGGGTGGCCATATACCAAAAACAGTATTTTTAAATATTTCGTTATATCTCTTTAATCGTTAAAATTAGGAGTTTCAAATTTTCACAGCAGACGTATTTCTATTGCCTCTACCCCATACGAATAGTAAAACACTCATTAAAACAAGTAATGGGTGGCCATATACTAAATATAGTATTTTTAGGTATTTCGTTATATCTCTTGAATCGTTAAATTTAGGAGTTTCAAATTTTCACAGCAGACGTATTTCTGTTGCCGCAACCCTTACGAATAGTAAAAGACTCATTAAAACAAGTAATGGGTGGCCATATACCAAAAACAGTATTTTTAAATATTTCGTTATATCTCTTTAATCGTTAAAATTAGGAGTTTCAAATTTTCACAGCAGACGTATTTCTATTGCCGCTACCATATACGAATAGTAAAACACATATTAAAGCAAGTTTGGGGTGGCCATATACTAAAAACAGTATTTTTAACTAATTCGTTATATCTCTTGAATCGTTAAAATTAGGAGGTTGAAATTTTCACAGCAGACGTATTTCTATTGCCTCTACCCCATACGAATAGTAAAAGACTCATTAAAACAAGTAATGGGTGGCCATATACCAAAAACAGTATTTTTAAATATTTCGTTATATCTTTTGAATCGTTAAAATTAGGAGTTTCAAATTTTCACAGCAGACGTATTTCTGTTGCCGCTACCCCATACGAATAGTAAAAGACTCATTAAAACAAGTTTTGGGTGGCCATATACTAAATATAGTATTTTTAGGTATTTCGTTATATCTCTTGAATCGTTAAAATTAGGAGGTTCAAATTTTCACAGCAGACGTATTTCTATTGCCTCTACCCCATACGAATAGTAAAAGACTCATTAAAACAAGTAATGGGTGGCCATATACCAAAAACAGTATTTTTAAATATTTCGTTATATCTCTTTAATCGTTAAAATTAGGAGTTTCAAATTTTCACAGCAGACGTATTTCTATTGCCTCTACCCCATACGAATAGTAAAAGACTCATTAAAACAAGTAATGGGTGGCCATATACCAAAAACAGTATTTTTAAATATTTCGTTATATCTTTTGAATCGTTAAAATTAGGAGTTTCAAATTTTCACAGCAGACGTATTTCTATTGCCGCTACCCCATACGAATAGTAAAAGACTCATTAAAACAAGTAATGGGTGGCCATATACCAAAAACAGTATTTTTAAATATTTCGTTATATCTCTTTAATCGTTAAAATTAGGAGTTTCAAATTTTCACAGCAGACGTATTTCTATTGCCTCTACCCCATACGAATAGTAAAAGACTCATTAAAACAAGTAATGGGTGGCCATATACCAAAAACAGTATTTTTAAATATTTCGTTATATCTCTTTAATCGTTAAAATTAGGAGTTTCAAATTTTCACAGCAGACGTATTTCTATTGCCTCTACCCCATACGAATAGTAAAAGACTCATTAAAACAAGTATTGGGTGGCCATATACCAAAAACAGTATTTTTAAATATTTCGTTATATCTTTTGAATCGTTAAAATTAGGAGTTTCAAATTTTCACAGCAGACGTATTTCTATTGCCGCTACCCCATACGAATAGTAAAACACTCATTAAAACAAGTTTTGGGTGGCCATATACTAAATATATTATTTTTAGGTATTTCGTTATATCTCTTGAATCGTTAAAACTAGGAGTTTCAAATTTTCACAGCAGACGTATTTCTATTGCCTCTACCCCATACGAATAGTAAAAGACTCATTAAAACAAGTAATGGGTGGCCATATACCAAAAACAGTATTTTTAAATATTTCGTTATATCTTTTGAATCGTTAAAATTAGGAGTTTCAAATTTTCAAAGCAGACGTATTTCTGTTGCCGCTACCCCATACGAATAGTAAAAGACTCATTAAAACAAGTAATGGGTGGCCATATACCAAAAACAGTATTTTTAAATATTTCGTTATATCTCTTTAATCGTTAAAATTAGGAGTTTCAAATTTTCACAGCAGACGTATTTCTATTGCCTCTACCCCATACGAATAGTAAAAGACTCATTAAAACAAGTAATGGGTGGCCATATACCAAAAACAGTATTTTTAAATATTTCGTTATATCTTTTGAATCGTTAAAATTAGGAGTTTCAAATTTTCACAGCAGACGTATTTCTATTGCCGCTACCCCATACGAATAGTAAAAGACTCATTAAAACAAGTAATGGGTGGCCATATACCAAAAACAGTATTTTTAAATATTTCGTTATATCTCTTTAATCGTTAAAATTAGGAGTTTCAAATTTTCACAGCAGACGTATTTCTATTGCCTCTACCCCATACGAATAGTAAAAGACTCATTAAAACAAGTAATGGGTGGCCATATACCAAAAACAGTATTTTTAAATATTTCGTTATATCTTTTGAATCGTTAAAATTAGGAGTTTCAAATTTTCACAGCAGACGTATTTCTATTGCCGCTACCCCATACGAATAGTAAAAGACTCATTAAAACAAGTAATGGGTGGCCATATACCAAAAACAGTATTTTTAAATATTTCGTTATATCTCTTTAATCGTTAAAATTAGGAGTTTCAAATTTTCACAGCAGACGTATTTCTATTGCCTCTACCCCATACGAATAGTAAAAGACTCATTAAAACAAGTAATGGGTGGCCATATACCAAAAACAGTATTTTTAAATATTTCGTTATATCTTTTGAATCGTTAAAATTAGGAGTTTCAAATTTTCACAGCAGACGTATTTCTATTGCCGCTACCCCATACGAATAGTAAAAGACTCATTAAAACAAGTAATGGGTGGCCATATACCAAAAACAGTATTTTTAAATATTTCGTTATATCTCTTTAATCGTTAAAATTAGGAGTTTCAAATTTTCACAGCAGACGTATTTCTATTGCCGCTACCCCATACGAATAGTAAAAGACTCATTAAAACAAGTAATGGGTGGCCATATACCAAAAACAGTATTTTTAAATATTTCGTTATATCTCTTTAATCGTTAAAATTAGGAGTTTCAAATTTTCACAGCAGACGTATTTCTATTGCCTCTACCCCATACGAATAGTAAAAGACTCATTAAAACAAGTAATGGGTGGCCATATACCAAAAACAGTATTTTTAAATATTTCGTTATATCTTTTGAATCGTTAAAATTAGGAGTTTCAAATTTTCACAGCAGACGTATTTCTATTGCCGCTACCCCATACAAATAGTAAAAGACTCATTAAAACAAGTAATGGGTGGCCATATACCAAAAACAGTATTTTTAAATATTTCGTTATATCTCTTTAATCGTTAAAATTAGGAGTTTCAAATTTTCACAGCAGACGTACTTCTATTGCCTCTACCCCATACGAATAGTAAAACACTCATTAAAACAAGTTTTGGGTGGCCATATACTAAATATATTATTTTTAGGTATTTCGTTATATCTCTTGAATCGTTAAAACTAGGAGTTTCAAATTTTCACAGCAGACGTATTTCTATTGCCTCTACCCCATACGAATAGTAAAAGACTCATTAAAACAAGTAATGGGTGGCCATATACCAAAAACAGTATTTTTAAATATTTCGTTATATCTTTTGAATCGTTAAAATTAGGAGTTTCAAATTTTCAAAGCAGACGTATTTCTGTTGCCGCTACCCCATACGAATAGTAAAAGACTCATTAAAACAAGTAATGGGTGGCCATATACCAAAAACAGTATTTTTAAATATTTCGTTATATCTCTTTAATCGTTAAAATTAGGAGTTTCAAATTTTCACAGCAGACGTATTTCTATTGCCTCTACCCCATACGAATAGTAAAAGACTCATTAAAACAAGTAATGGGTGGCCATATACCAAAAACAGTATTTTTAAATATTTCGTTATATCTTTTGAATCGTTAAAATTAGGAGTTTCAAATTTTCACAGCAGACGTATTTCTATTGCCGCTACCCCATACGAATAGTAAAAGACTCATTAAAACAAGTAATGGGTGGCCATATACCAAAAACAGTATTTTTAAATATTTCGTTATATCTCTTTAATCGTTAAAATTAGGAGTTTCAAATTTTCACAGCAGACGTATTTCTATTGCCTCTACCCCATACGAATAGTAAAAGACTCATTAAAACAAGTAATGGGTGGCCATATACCAAAAACAGTATTTTTAAATATTTCGTTATATCTTTTGAATCGTTAAAATTAGGAGTTTCAAATTTTCACAGCAGACGTATTTCTATTGCCGCTACCCCATACGAATAGTAAAAGACTCATTAAAACAAGTAATGGGTGGCCATATACCAAAAACAGTATTTTTAAATATTTCGTTATATCTCTTTAATCGTTAAAATTAGGAGTTTCAAATTTTCACAGCAGACGTATTTCTATTGCCTCTACCCCATACGAATAGTAAAAGACTCATTAAAACAAGTAATGGGTGGCCATATACCAAAAACAGTATTTTTAAATATTTCGTTATATCTCTTTAATCGTTAAAATTAGGAGTTTCAAATTTTCACAGCAGACGTATTTCTATTGCCGCTACCATATACGAATAGTAAAACACATATTAAAGCAAGTTTGGGGTGGCCATTTACTAAAAACAGTATTTTTAACTAATTCGTTATATCTCTTGAATCGTTAAAATTAGGAGGTTCAAATTTTCACAGCAGACGTATTTCTGTTGCCGCTACCCCATGAGAATAGTAAAACACTAATTAAAACAAGTTTTGGGTGGCCATATACTAATAATAGTATTTTTAGGTATTTCGTTATATCTCTTGAATCGTTAAAATTAGGAGGTTCAAATTTTCACAGCAGACGTATTTCTATTGCCTCTACCCCATACGAATAGTAAAAGACTCATTAAAACAAGTAATGGGTGGCCATATACCAAAAACAGTATTTTTAAATATTTCGTTATATCTCTTTAATCGTTAAAATTAGGAGTTTCAAATTTTCACAGCAGACGTATTTCTATTGCCGCTACCCCATACGAATAGTAAAAGACTCATTAAAACAAGTAATGGGTGGCCATATACCAAAAACAGTATTTTTAAATATTTCGTTATATCTCTTTAATCGTTAAAATTAGGAGTTTCAAATTTTCACAGCAGACGTATTTCTATTGCCTCTACCCCATACGAATAGTAAAAGACTCATTAAAACAAGTAATGGGTGGCCATATACCAAAAACAGTATTTTTAAATATTTCGTTATATCTCTTTAATCGTTAAAATTAGGAGTTTCAAATTTTCACAGCAGACGTATTTCTATTGCCGCTACCATATACGAATAGTAAAACACATATTAAAGCAAGTTTGGGGTGGCCATTTACTAAAAACAGTATTTTTAACTAATTCGTTATATCTCTTGAATCGTTAAAATTAGGAGGTTCAAATTTTCACAGCAGACGTATTTCTGTTGCCGCTACCCCATGAGAATAGTAAAACACTAATTAAAACAAGTTTTGGGTGGCCATATACTAATAATAGTATTTTTAGGTATTTCGTTATATCTCTTGAATCGTTAAAATTAGGAGGTTCAAATTTTCACAGCAGACGTATTTCTATTGCCTCTACCCCATACGAATAGTAAAAGACTCATTAAAACAAGTAATGGGTGGCCATATACCAAAAACAGTATTTTTAAATATTTCGTTATATCTCTTTAATCGTTAAAATTAGGAGTTTCAAATTTTCACAGCAGACGTATTTCTATTGCCGCTACCATATACGAATAGTAAAACACATATTAAAGCAAGTTTGGGGTGGCCATATACTAAAAACAGTATTTTTAACTAATTCGTTATATCTCTTGAATCGTTAAAATTAGGAGGTTCAAATTTTCACAGCAGACGTATTTCTGTTGCCGCTACCCCATGAGAATAGTAAAACACTAATTAAAACAAGTTTTGGGTGGCCATATACTAAATATAGTATTTTTAGGTATTTCGTTATATCTCTTGAATCGTTAAAATTAGGAGGTTCAAATTTTCACAGCAGACGTATTTCTATTGCCTCTACCCCATACGAATAGTAAAAGACTCATTAAAACAAGTAATGGGTGGCCATATACCAAAAACAGTATTTTTAAATATTTCGTTATATCTCTTTAATCGTTAAAATTAGGAGTTTCAAATTTTCACAGCAGACGTATTTCTATTGCCGCTACCATATACGAATAGTAAAACACATATTAAAGCAAGTTTGGGGTGGCCATATACTAAAAACAGTATTTTTAACTAATTCGTTATATCTCTTGAATCGTTAAAATTAGGAGGTTCAAATTTTCACAGCAGACGTATTTCTGTTGCCGCTACCCCATGAGAATAGTAAAACACTAATTAAAACAAGTTTTGGGTGGCCATATACTAAATATAGTATTTTTAGGTATTTCGTTATATCTCTTGAATCGTTAAAATTAGGAGGTTCAAATTTTCACAGCAGACGTATTTCTATTGCCTCTACCCCATACGAATAGTAAAAGACTCATTAAAACAAGTAATGGGTGGCCATATACCAAAAACAGTATTTTTAAATATTTCGTTATATCTTTTGAATCGTTAAAATTAGGAGTTTCAAATTTTCACAGCAGACGTATTTCTATTGCCTCTACCCCATACGAATAGTAAAAGACTCATTAAAACAAGTAATGGGTGGCCATATACCAAAAACAGTATTTTTAAATATTTCGTTATATCTTTTGAATCGTTAAAATTAGGAGTTTCAAATTTTCACAGCAGACGTATTTCTGTTGCCGCTACCCCATAAGAATAGTAAAACACTATTTAAAACAAGTTTTGGGTGGCCATATACTAAATATAGTATTTTTAGGTATTTCGTTATATCTCTTGAATCGTTAAAATTAGGAGGTTCAAATTTTTACAGCAGACGTATTTCTATTGCCTCTACCCCATACGAATAGTAAAAGACTCATTAAAACAAGTAATGGGTGGCCATATACCAAAAACAGTATTTTTAAATATTTCGTTATATCTTTTGAATCGTTAAAATTAGGAGTTTCAAATTTTCACAGCAGACGTATTTCTATTGCCTCTACCCCATACGAATAGTAAAAGACTCATTAAAACAAGTAATGGGTGGCCATATACCAAAAACAGTATTTTTAAATATTTCGTTATATCTCTTTAATCGTTAAAATTAGGAGTTTCAAATTTTCACAGCAGACGTATTTCTATTGCCTCTACCCCATACGAATAGTAAAAGACTCATTAAAACAAGTAATGGGTGGCCATATACCAAAAACAGTATTTTTAAATATTTCGTTATATCTTTTGAATCGTTAAAATTAGGAGTTTCAAATTTTCACAGCAGACGTATTTCTATTGCCGCTACCCCATACGACTAGTAAAAGACTCATTAAAACAAGTAATGGGTGGCCATATACCAAAAACAGTATTTTTAAATATTTCGTTATATCTTTTGAATCGTTAAAATTAGGAGTTTCAAATTTTCACAGCAGACGTATTTCTATTGCCTCTACCCCATACGAATAGTAAAAGACTCATTAAAACAAGTAATGGGTGGCCATATACCAAAAACAGTATTTTTAAATATTTCGTTATATCTTTTGAATCGTTAAAATTAGGAGTTTCAAATTTTCACAGCAGACGTATTTCTATTGCCGCTACCCCATACGAATAGTAAAAGACTCATTAAAACAAGTAATGGGTGGCCATATACCAAAAACAGTATTTTTAAATATTTCGTTATATCTTTTGAATCGTTAAAATTAGGAGTTTCAAATTTTCACAGCAGACGTATTTCTATTGCCGCTACCCCATACGAATAGTAAAAGACTCATTAAAACAAGTAATGGGTGGCCATATACCAAAAACAGTATTTTTAAATATTTCGTTATATCTCTTTAATCGTTAAAATTAGGAGTTTCAAATTTT
Organism: Pontia daplidice; assembly: GCA_963693355.1. Lineage (NCBI taxonomy): Eukaryota > Metazoa > Arthropoda > Insecta > Lepidoptera > Pieridae > Pontia > Pontia daplidice. The sequence goes on along the minus strand of CAVNZL010000016.1, from coordinate 566,265 downwards.
CACAGCAGACGTATTTCTATTGCCTCTACCCCATACGAATAGTAAAAGACTCATTAAAACAAGTAATGGGTGGCCATATACCAAAAACAGTATTTTTAAATATTTCGTTATATCTCTTTAATCGTTAAAATTAGGAGTTTCAAATTTTCACAGCAGACGTATTTCTATTGCCTCTACCCCATACGAATAGTAAAAGACTCATTAAAACAAGTAATGGGTGGCCATATACCAAAAACAGTATTTTTAAATATTTCGTTATATCTTTTGAATCGTTAAAATTAGGAGTTTCAAATTTTCACAGCAGACGTATTTCTATTGCCGCTACCCCATACGAATAGTAAAAGACTCATTAAAACAAGTAATGGGTGGCCATATACCAAAAACAGTATTTTTAAATATTTCGTTATATCTTTTGAATCGTTAAAATTAGGAGTTTCAAATTTTCACAGCAGACGTATTTCTGTTTCCGCTACCCCATAAGAATAGTAAAACACTAATTAAAACAAGTTTTGGGTGGCCATATACTAAATATATTATTTTTAGGTATTTCGTTATATCTCTTGAATCGTTAAAACTAGGAGTTTCAAATTTTCACAGCAGACGTATTTCTATTGCCTCTACCCCATACGAATAGTAAAAGACTCATTAAAACAAGTAATGGGTGGCCATATACCAAAAACAGTATTTTTAAATATTTCGTTATATCTTTTGAATCGTTAAAATTAGGAGTTTCAAATTTTCAAAGCAGACGTATTTCTGTTGCCGCTACCCCATACGAATAGTAAAAGACTCATTAAAACAAGTAATGGGTGGCCATATACCAAAAACAGTATTTTTAAATATTTCGTTATATCTCTTTAATCGTTAAAATTAGGAGTTTCAAATTTTCACAGCAGACGTATTTCTATTGCCTCTACCCCATACGAATAGTAAAAGACTCATTAAAACAAGTAATGGGTGGCCATATACCAAAAACAGTATTTTTAAATATTTCGTTATATCTTTTGAATCGTTAAAATTAGGAGTTTCAAATTTTCACAGCAGACGTATTTCTATTGCTGCTACCCCATACGAATAGTAAAAGACTCATTAAAACAAGTAATGGGTGGCCATATACCAAAAACAGTATTTTTAAATATTTCGTTATATCTCTTTAATCGTTAAAATTAGGAGTTTCAAATTTTCACAGCAGACGTATTTCTATTGCCTCTACCCCATACGAATAGTAAAAGACTCATTAAAACAAGTAATGGGTGGCCATATACCAAAAACAGTATTTTTAAATATTTCGTTATATCTCTTTAATCGTTAAAATTAGGAGTTTCAAATTTTCACAGCAGACGTATTTCTATTGCCTCTACCCCATACGAATAGTAAAAGACTCATTAAAACAAGTAATGGGTGGCCATATACCAAAAACAGTATTTTTAAATATTTCGTTATATCTTTTGAATCGTTAAAATTAGGAGTTTCAAATTTTCACAGCAGACGTATTTCTATTGCCGCTACCCCATACGAATAGTAAAAGACTCATTAAAACAAGTAATGGGTGGCCATATACCAAAAACAGTATTTTTAAATATTTCGTTATATCTCTTTAATCGTTAAAATTAGGAGTTTCAAATTTTCACAGCAGACGTATTTCTATTGCCTCTACCCCATACGAATAGTAAAAGACTCATTAAAACAAGTAATGGGTGGCCATATACCAAAAACAGTATTTTTAAATATTTCGTTATATCTCTTTAATCGTTAAAATTAGGAGTTTCAAATTTTCACAGCAGACGTATTTCTATTGCCTCTACCCCATACGAATAGTAAAAGACTCATTAAAACAAGTATTGGGTGGCCATATACCAAAAACAGTATTTTTAAATATTTCGTTATATCTTTTGAATCGTTAAAATTAGGAGTTTCAAATTTTCACAGCAGACGTATTTCTATTGCCGCTACCCCATACGAATAGTAAAACACTCATTAAAACAAGTTTTGGGTGGCCATATACTAAATATATTATTTTTAGGTATTTCGTTATATCTCTTGAATCGTTAAAACTAGGAGTTTCAAATTTTCACAGCAGACGTATTTCTATTGCCTCTACCCCATACGAATAGTAAAAGACTCATTAAAACAAGTAATGGGTGGCCATATACCAAAAACAGTATTTTTAAATATTTCGTTATATCTTTTGAATCGTTAAAATTAGGAGTTTCAAATTTTCAAAGCAGACGTATTTCTGTTGCCGCTACCCCATACGAATAGTAAAAGACTCATTAAAACAAGTAATGGGTGGCCATATACCAAAAACAGTATTTTTAAATATTTGGTTATATCTCTTTAATCGTTAAAATTAGGAGTTTCAAATTTTCACAGCAGACGTATTTCTATTGCCTCTACCCCATACGAATAGTAAAAGACTCATTAAAACAAGTAATGGGTGGCCATATACCAAAAACAGTATTTTTAAATATTTCGTTATATCTTTTGAATCGTTAAAATTAGGAGTTTCAAATTTTCACAGCAGACGTATTTCTATTGCCGCTACCCCATACGAATAGTAAAAGACTCATTAAAACAAGTAATGGGTGGCCATATACCAAAAACAGTATTTTTAAATATTTCGTTATATCTCTTTAATCGTTAAAATTAGGAGTTTCAAATTTTCACAGCAGACGTATTTCTATTGCCTCTACCCCATACGAATAGTAAAAGACTCATTAAAACAAGTAATGGGTGGCCATATACCAAAAACAGTATTTTTAAATATTTCGTTATATCTTTTGAATCGTTAAAATTAGGAGTTTCAAATTTTCACAGCAGACGTATTTCTATTGCCGCTACCCCATACGAATAGTAAAAGACTCATTAAAACAAGTAATGGGTGGCCATATACCAAAAACAGTATTTTTAAATATTTCGTTATATCTTTTGAATCGTTAAAATTAGGAGTTTCAAATTTTCACAGCAGACGTATTTCTATTGCTGCTACCCCATACGAATAGTAAAAGACTCATTAAAACAAGTAATGGGTGGCCATATACCAAAAACAGTATTTTTAAATATTTCGTTATATCTCTTTAATCGTTAAAATTAGGAGTTTCAAATTTTCACAGCAGACGTATTTCTATTGCCTCTACCCCATACGAATAGTAAAAGACTCATTAAAACAAGTAATGGGTGGCCATATACCAAAAACAGTATTTTTAAATATTTCGTTATATCTCTTTAATCGTTAAAATTAGGAGTTTCAAATTTTCACAGCAGACGTATTTCTATTGCCTCTACCCCATACGAATAGTAAAAGACTCATTAAAACAAGTAATGGGTGGCCATATACCAAAAACAGTATTTTTAAATATTTCGTTATATCTTTTGAATCGTTAAAATTAGGAGTTTCAAATTTTCACAGCAGACGTATTTCTATTGCCGCTACCCCATACGAATAGTAAAAGACTCATTAAAACAAGTAATGGGTGGCCATATACCAAAAACAGTATTTTTAAATATTTCGTTATATCTCTTTAATCGTTAAAATTAGGAGTTTCAAATTTTCACAGCAGACGTATTTCTATTGCCTCTACCCCATACGAATAGTAAAAGACTCATTAAAACAAGTAATGGGTGGCCATATACCAAAAACAGTATTTTTAAATATTTCGTTATATCTCTTTAATCGTTAAAATTAGGAGTTTCAAATTTTCACAGCAGACGTATTTCTATTGCCTCTACCCCATACGAATAGTAAAAGACTCATTAAAACAAGTATTGGGTGGCCATATACCAAAAACAGTATTTTTAAATATTTCGTTATATCTTTTGAATCGTTAAAATTAGGAGTTTCAAATTTTCACAGCAGACGTATTTCTATTGCCGCTACCCCATACGAATAGTAAAACACTCATTAAAACAAGTTTTGGGTGGCCATATACTAAATATATTATTTTTAGGTATTTCGTTATATCTCTTGAATCGTTAAAACTAGGAGTTTCAAATTTTCACAGCAGACGTATTTCTATTGCCTCTACCCCATACGAATAGTAAAAGACTCATTAAAACAAGTAATGGGTGGCCATATACCAAAAACAGTATTTTTAAATATTTCGTTATATCTTTTGAATCGTTAAAATTAGGAGTTTCAAATTTTCAAAGCAGACGTATTTCTGTTGCCGCTACCCCATACGAATAGTAAAAGACTCATTAAAACAAGTAATGGGTGGCCATATACCAAAAACAGTATTTTTAAATATTTGGTTATATCTCTTTAATCGTTAAAATTAGGAGTTTCAAATTTTCACAGCAGACGTATTTCTATTGCCTCTACCCCATACGAATAGTAAAAGACTCATTAAAACAAGTAATGGGTGGCCATATACCAAAAACAGTATTTTTAAATATTTCGTTATATCTCTTTAATCGTTAAAATTAGGAGTTTCAAATTTTCACAGCAGACGTATTTCTATTGCCTCTACCCCATACGAATAGTAAAAGACTCATTAAAACAAGTAATGGGTGGCCATATACCAAAAACAGTATTTTTAAATATTTCGTTATATCTTTTGAATCGTTAAAATTAGGAGTTTCAAATTTTCACAGCAGACGTATTTCTATTGCCGCTACCCCATACGAATAGTAAAAGACTCATTAAAACAAGTAATGGGTGGCCATATACCAAAAACAGTATTTTTAAATATTTCGTTATATCTCTTTAATCGTTAAAATTAGGAGTTTCAAATTTTCACAGCAGACGTATTTCTATTGCCTCTACCCCATACGAATAGTAAAAGACTCATTAAAACAAGTAATGGGTGGCCATATACCAAAAACAGTATTTTTAAATATTTCGTTATATCTCTTTAATCGTTAAAATTAGGAGTTTCAAATTTTCACAGCAGACGTATTTCTATTGCCTCTACCCCATACGAATAGTAAAAGACTCATTAAAACAAGTATTGGGTGGCCATATACCAAAAACAGTATTTTTAAATATTTCGTTATATCTTTTGAATCGTTAAAATTAGGAGTTTCAAATTTTCACAGCAGACGTATTTCTGTTGCCGCTACCCCATAAGAATAGTAAAACACTAATTAAAACAAGTTTTGGGTGGCCATATACTAAATATATTATTTTTAGGTATTTCGTTATATCTCTTGAATCGTTAAAACTAGGAGTTTCAAATTTTCACAGCAGACGTATTTCTATTGCCTCTACCCCATACGAATAGTAAAAGACTCATTAAAACAAGTAATGGGTGGCCATATACCAAAAACAGTATTTTTAAATATTTCGTTATATCTTTTGAATCGTTAAAATTAGGAGTTTCAAATTTTCAAAGCAGACGTATTTCTGTTGCCGCTACCCCATACGAATAGTAAAAGACTCATTAAAACAAGTAATGGGTGGCCATATACCAAAAACAGTATTTTTAAATATTTCGTTATATCTCTTTAATCGTTAAAATTAGGAGTTTCAAATTTTCACAGCAGACGTATTTCTATTGCCTCTACCCCATACGAATAGTAAAAGACTCATTAAAACAAGTAATGGGTGGCCATATACCAAAAACAGTATTTTTAAATATTTCGTTATATCTTTTGAATCGTTAAAATTAGGAGTTTCAAATTTTCACAGCAGACGTATTTCTATTGCTGCTACCCCATACGAATAGTAAAAGACTCATTAAAACAAGTAATGGGTGGCCATATACCAAAAACAGTATTTTTAAATATTTCGTTATATCTCTTTAATCGTTAAAATTAGGAGTTTCAAATTTTCACAGCAGACGTATTTCTATTGCCTCTACCCCATACGAATAGTAAAAGACTCATTAAAACAAGTAATGGGTGGCCATATACCAAAAACAGTATTTTTAAATATTTCGTTATATCTCTTTAATCGTTAAAATTAGGAGTTTCAAATTTTCACAGCAGACGTATTTCTATTGCCTCTACCCCATACGAATAGTAAAAGACTCATTAAAACAAGTAATGGGTGGCCATATACCAAAAACAGTATTTTTAAATATTTCGTTATATCTTTTGAATCGTTAAAATTAGGAGTTTCAAATTTTCACAGCAGACGTATTTCTATTGCCGCTACCCCATACGAATAGTAAAAGACTCATTAAAACAAGTAATGGGTGGCCATATACCAAAAACAGTATTTTTAAATATTTCGTTATATCTCTTTAATCGTTAAAATTAGGAGTTTCAAATTTTCACAGCAGACGTATTTCTATTGCCTCTACCCCATACGAATAGTAAAAGACTCATTAAAACAAGTAATGGGTGGCCATATACCAAAAACAGTATTTTTAAATATTTCGTTATATCTCTTTAATCGTTAAAATTAGGAGTTTCAAATTTTCACAGCAGACGTATTTCTATTGCCTCTACCCCATACGAATAGTAAAAGACTCATTAAAACAAGTATTGGGTGGCCATATACCAAAAACAGTATTTTTAAATATTTCGTTATATCTTTTGAATCGTTAAAATTAGGAGTTTCAAATTTTCACAGCAGACGTATTTCTGTTGCCGCTACCCCATAAGAATAGTAAAACACTAATTAAAACAAGTTTTGGGTGGCCATATACTAAATATATTATTTTTAGGTATTTCGTTATATCTCTTGAATCGTTAAAACTAGGAGTTTCAAATTTTCACAGCAGACGTATTTCTATTGCCTCTACCCCATACGAATAGTAAAAGACTCATTAAAACAAGTAATGGGTGGCCATATACCAAAAACAGTATTTTTAAATATTTCGTTATATCTTTTGAATCGTTAAAATTAGGAGTTTCAAATTTTCAAAGCAGACGTATTTCTGTTGCCGCTACCCCATACGAATAGTAAAAGACTCATTAAAACAAGTAATGGGTGGCCATATACCAAAAACAGTATTTTTAAATATTTCGTTATATCTCTTTAATCGTTAAAATTAGGAGTTTCAAATTTTCACAGCAGACGTATTTCTATTGCCTCTACCCCATACGAATAGTAAAAGACTCATTAAAACAAGTAATGGGTGGCCATATACCAAAAACAGTATTTTTAAATATTTCGTTATATCTTTTGAATCGTTAAAATTAGGAGTTTCAAATTTTCACAGCAGACGTATTTCTATTGCTGCTACCCCATACGAATAGTAAAAGACTCATTAAAACAAGTAATGGGTGGCCATATACCAAAAACAGTATTTTTAAATATTTCGTTATATCTCTTTAATCGTTAAAATTAGGAGTTTCAAATTTTCACAGCAGACGTATTTCTATTGCCTCTACCCCATACGAATAGTAAAAGACTCATTAAAACAAGTAATGGGTGGCCATATACCAAAAACAGTATTTTTAAATATTTCGTTATATCTTTTGAATCGTTAAAATTAGGAGTTTCAAATTTTCACAGCAGACGTATTTCTATTGCCGCTACCCCATACGAATAGTAAAAGACTCATTAAAACAAGTAATGGGTGGCCATATACCAAAAACAGTATTTTTAAATATTTCGTTATATCTCTTTAATCGTTAAAATTAGGAGTTTCAAATTTTCACAGCAGACGTATTTCTATTGCCTCTACCCCATACGAATAGTAAAAGACTCATTAAAACAAGTAATGGGTGGCCATATACCAAAAACAGTATTTTTAAATATTTCGTTATATCTCTTTAATCGTTAAAATTAGGAGTTTCAAATTTTCACAGCAGACGTAATTCTATTGCCGCTACCATATACGAATAGTAAAACACATATTAAAGCAAGTTTGGGGTGGCCATTTACTAAAAACAGTATTTTTAACTAATTCGTTATATCTCTTGAATCGTTAAAATTAGGAGGTTCAAATTTTCACAGCAGACGTATTTCTGTTGCCGCTACCCCATGAGAATAGTAAAACACTAATTAAAACAAGTTTTGGGTGGCCATATACTAATAATAGTATTTTTAGGTATTTCGTTATATCTCTTGAATCGTTAAAATTAGGAGGTTCAAATTTTCACAGCAGACGTATTTCTATTGCCTCTACCCCATACGAATAGTAAAAGACTCATTAAAACAAGTAATGGGTGACCATATACCAAAAACAGTATTTTTAAATATTTCGTTATATCTCTTTAATCGTTAAAATTAGGAGTTTCAAATTTTCACAGCAGACGTATTTCTATTGCCGCTACCATATACGAATAGTAAAACACATATTAAAGCAAGTTTGGGGTGGCCATATACTAAAAACAGTATTTTTAACTAATTCGTTATATCTCTTGAATCGTTAAAATTAGGAGGTTCAAATTTTCACAGCAGACGTATTTCTGTTGCCGCTACCCCATGAGAATAGTAAAACACTAATTAAAACAAGTTTTGGGTGGCCATATACTAAATATAGTATTTTTAGGTATTTCGTTATATCTCTTGAATCGTTAAAATTAGGAGGTTCAAATTTTCACAGCAGACGTATTTCTATTGCCTCTACCCCATACGAATAGTAAAAGACTCATTAAAACAAGTAATGGGTGGCCATATACCAAAAACAGTATTTTTAAATATTTCGTTATATCTTTTGAATCGTTAAAATTAGGAGTTTCAAATTTTCACAGCAGACGTATTTCTATTGCCTCTACCCCATACGAATAGTAAAAGACTCATTAAAACAAGTAATGGGTGGCCATATACCAAAAACAGTATTTTTAAATATTTCGTTATATCTTTTGAATCGTTAAAATTAGGAGTTTCAAATTTTCACAGCAGACGTATTTCTATTGCCTCTACCCCATACGAATAGTAAAAGACTCATTAAAACAAGTAATGGGTGGCCATATACCAAAAACAGTATTTTTAAATATTTCGTTATATCTTTTGAATCGTTAAAATTAGGAGTTTCAAATTTTCACAGCAGACGTATTTCTGTTGCCGCTACCCCATAAGAATAGTAAAACACTAATTAAAACAAGTTTTGGGTGGCCATATACTAAATATAGTATTTTTAGGTATTTCGTTATATGTCTTGAATCGTTAAAATTAGGAGGTTCAAATTTTTACAGCAGACGTATTTCTATTGCCTCTACCCCATACGAATAGTAAAAGACTCATTAAAACAAGTAATGGGTGGCCATATACCAAAAACAGTATTTTTAAATATTTCGTTATATCTTTTGAATCGTTAAAATTAGGAGTTTCAAATTTTCACAGCAGACGTATTTCTATTGCCGCTACCCCATACGAATAGTAAAAGACTCATTAAAACAAGTAATGGGTGGCCATATACCAAAAACAGTATTTTTAAATATTTCGTTATATCTTTTGAATCGTTAAAATTAGGAGGTTCAAATTTTCACAGCAGACGTATTTCTGTTGCCGCTACCCCATACGAATAGTAAAAGACTCATTAAAACAAGTAATGGGTGGCCATATACCAAAAACAGTATTTTTAAATATTTCGTTATATCTCTTTAATCGTTAAAATTAGGAGTTTCAAATTTTCACAGCAGACGTATTTCTATTGCCGCTACCATATACGAATAGTAAAACACATATTAAAGCAAGTTTGGGGTGGCCATTTACTAAAAACAGTATTTTTAACTAATTCGTTATATCTCTTGAATCGTTAAAATTAGGAGGTTCAAATTTTCACAGCAGACGTATTTCTGTTGCCGCTACCATATACGAATAGTAAAACACATATTAAAGCAAGTTTGGGGTGGCCATTTACTAAAAACAGTATTTTTAACTAATTCGTTATATCTCTTGAATCGTTAAAATTAGGAGGTTCAAATTTTCACAGCAGACGTATTTCTGTTGCCGCTACCCCATACGAATAGTAAAAGACTCATTAAAACAAGTAATGGGTGGCCATATACCAAAAACAGTATTTTTAAATATTTCGTTATATCTTTTGAATCGTTAAAATTAGGAGTTTCAAATTTTCACAGCAGACGTATTTCTATTGTCGCTACAATATAAGAATAGTAAAACACATATTAAAGCAAGTTTGGGGTGGCCATATACTAAAAACAGTATTTTTAACTAATTCGTTATATCTCTTGAATCGTTAAAATTAGGAGGTTCAAATTTTCACAGCAGACGTATTTCTGTTGCCGCTACCCCATGAGAATAGTAAAACACTAATTAAAACAAGTTTTGGGTGGCCATATACTAAATATAGTATTTTTAGGTATTTCGTTATATCTCTTGAATCGTTAAAACTAGGAGTTTCAAATTTTCACAGCAGACGTATTTCTATTGCCGCTACCCCATACGAATAGTAAAAGACTCATTAAAACAAGTAATGGGTGGCCATATACCAAAAACAGTATTTTTAAATATTTCGTTATATCTTTTGAATCGTTAAAATTAGGAGTTTCAAATTTTCACAGCAGACGTATTTCTATTGTCGCTACAATATAAGAATAGTAAAACACATATTAAAGCAAGTTTGGGGTGGCCATATACTAAAAACAGTATTTTTAACTAATTCGTTATATCTCTTGAATCGTTAAAATTAGGAGGTTCAAATTTTCACAGCAGACGTATTTCTGTTGCCGCTACCCCATAAGAATAGTAAAACACTAATTAAAACAAGTTTTGGGTGGCCATATACTAATTATAGTATCTTTAGGTATTTCGTTATATCTCTTGAATCGTTAAAATTAGGAGGTTCAAATTTTCACAGCAGACGTATTTCTATTGCCTCTACCCCATACGAATAGTAAAAGACTCATTAAAACAAGTAATGGGTGGCCATATACCAAAAACAGTATTTTTAAATATTTCGTTATATCTTTTGAATCGTTAAAATTAGGAGTTTCAAATTTTCACAGCAGACGTATTTCTATTGCCGCTACCCCATACGAATAGTAAAAGACTCATTAAAACAAGTAATGGGTGGCCATATACCAAAAACAGTATTTTTAAATATTTCGTTATATCTTTTGAATCGTTAAAATTAAGAGTTTCAAATTTTCACAGCAGACGTATTTCTGTTGCCGCAACCCTTACGAATAGTAAAAGACTCATTAAAACAAGTAATGGGTGGCCATATACCAAAAACAGTATTTTTAAATATTTCGTTATATCTCTTTAATCGTTAAAATTAGGAGTTTCAAATTTTCACAGCAGACGTATTTCTATTGCCGCTACCATATACGAATAGTAAAACTCATATTAAAGCAAGTTTGGGGTGGCCATTTACTAAAAACAGTATTTTTAACTAATTCGTTATATCTCTTGAATCGTTAAAATTAGGAGGTTCAAATTTTCACAGCAGACGTATTTCTGTTGCCGCTACCCCATACGAATAGTAAAAGACTCATTAAAACAAGTAATGGGTGGCCATATACCAAAAACAGTATTTTTAAATATTTCGTTATATCTCTTTAATCGTTAAAATTAGGAGTTTCAAATTTCCACATCAGACGTATTTCTATTGCCGCTACCATATACGAATAGTAAAACACATATTAAAGCAAGTTTGGGGTGGCCATATACTAAAAACAGTATTTTTAACTAATTCGTTATATCTCTTGAATCGTTAAAATTAGGAGGTTGAAATTTTCACAGCAGACGTATTTCTGTTGCCGCTACCCCATAAGAATAGTAAAACACTAATTAAAACAAGTTTTGGGTGGCCTTATACTAAATATAGTATTTTTAGGTATTTCGTTATATCTCTTGAATCGTTAAAATTAGGAGTTTCAAATTATCACAGCAGACGTATTTCTGTTGCCGCTACCCCATACGAATAGTAAAACACTAATTGAATCAAGTTTTGTGTGGCCATATACAAAAAATAGTATTTTGAACTATTTCGTTATATCTCTTGAACCGTTGAAGTTGGGAGGCTCAAATGTTCAGTGCAGACATATTTCTGTTGCCGCTACCCCATACGAATAGTAAAACACTAATTGAATCAAGTTTTGGGTGGCCATATACTAAAAAAGTATTTTTAACTAATTCGTTATATCTCTTGAATCGTTAAAATTAGGAGGTTCAAATTTTCACAGCAGACGTATTTCTATTGCCTCTACCCCATACGAATAGTAAAAGACTCATTAAAACAAGTAATGGGTGGCCATATACCAAAAACAGTATTTTTAAATATTTCGTTATATCTTTTGAATCGTTAAAATTAGGAGTTTCAAATTTTCACAGCAGACGTATTTCAATTGCCGCTACCCCATACGAATAGTAAAAGACTCATTAAAACAAGTAATGGGTGGCCATATACCAAAAACAGTATTTTTAAATATTTCGTTATATCTCTTTAATCGTTAAAATTAGGAGTTTCAAATTTTCACAGCAGACGTATTTCAATTGCCGCTACCCCATACGAATAGTAAAAGACTCATTAAAACAAGTAATGGGTGGCCATATACCAAAAACAGTATTTTTAAATATTTCGTTATATCTCTTTAATCGTTAAAATTAGGAGTTTCAAATTTTCACAGCAGACGTATTTCTATTGCCTCTACCCCATACGAATAGTAAAAGACTCATTAAAACAAGTAATGGGTGGCCATATACAAAAAATAGTATTTTGAACTATTTCGTTATATCTCTTGAACCGTTGAAGTTGGGAGGCTCAAATGTTCAGTGCAGACATATTTCTGTTGCCGCTACCCCATACGAATAGTAAAACACTAATTAAAACAAGTTTTGGGTGGCCATATACTAAATATAGTATTTTTAGGTATTTCGTTATATGTCTTGAATCGTTAAAATTAGGAGGTTCAAATTTTTACAGCAGACGTATTTCTATTGCCTCTACCCCATACGAATAGTAAAAGACTCATTAAAACAAGTAATGGGTGGCCATATACCAAAAACAGTATTTTTAAATATTTCGTTATATCTTTTGAATCGTTAAAATTAGGAGTTTCAAATTTTCACAGCAGACGTATTTCTATTGCCGCTACCCCATACGAATAGTAAAAGACTCATTAAAACAAGTAATGGGTGGCCATATACCAAAAACAGTATTTTTAAATATTTCGTTATATCTTTTGAATCGTTAAAATTAGGAGGTTCAAATTTTCACAGCAGACGTATTTCTGTTGCCGCTACCCCATACGAATAGTAAAAGACTCATTAAAACAAGTAATGGGTGGCCATATACCAAAAACAGTATTTTTAAATATTTCGTTATATCTCTTTAATCGTTAAAATTAGGAGTTTCAAATTTTCACAGCAGACGTATTTCTATTGCCGCTACCATATACGAATAGTAAAACACATATTAAAGCAAGTTTGGGGTGGCCATTTACTAAAAACAGTATTTTTAACTAATTCGTTATATCTCTTGAATCGTTAAAATTAGGAGGTTCAAATTTTCACAGCAGACGTATTTCTGTTGCCGCTACCATATACGAATAGTAAAACACATATTAAAGCAAGTTTGGGGTGGCCATTTACTAAAAACAGTATTTTTAACTAATTCGTTATATCTCTTGAATCGTTAAAATTAGGAGGTTCAAATTTTCACAGCAGACGTATTTCTGTTGCCGCTACCCCATACGAATAGTAAAAGACTCATTAAAACAAGTAATGGGTGGCCATATACCAAAAACAGTATTTTTAAATATTTCGTTATATCTTTTGAATCGTTAAAATTAGGAGTTTCAAATTTTCACAGCAGACGTATTTCTATTGTCGCTACAATATAAGAATAGTAAAACACATATTAAAGCAAGTTTGGGGTGGCCATATACTAAAAACAGTATTTTTAACTAATTCGTTATATCTCTTGAATCGTTAAAATTAGGAGGTTCAAATTTTCACAGCAGACGTATTTCTGTTGCCGCTACCCCATGAGAATAGTAAAACACTAATTAAAACAAGTTTTGGGTGGCCATATACTAAATATAGTATTTTTAGGTATTTCGTTATATCTCTTGAATCGTTAAAACTAGGAGTTTCAAATTTTCACAGCAGACGTATTTCTATTGCCGCTACCCCATACGAATAGTAAAAGACTCATTAAAACAAGTAATGGGTGGCCATATACCAAAAACAGTATTTTTAAATATTTCGTTATATCTTTTGAATCGTTAAAATTAGGAGTTTCAAATTTTCACAGCAGACGTATTTCTATTGTCGCTACAATATAAGAATAGTAAAACACATATTAAAGCAAGTTTGGGGTGGCCATATACTAAAAACAGTATTTTTAACTAATTCGTTATATCTCTTGAATCGTTAAAATTAGGAGGTTCAAATTTTCACAGCAGACGTATTTCTGTTGCCGCTACCCCATAAGAATAGTAAAACACTAATTAAAACAAGTTTTGGGTGGCCATATACTAATTATAGTATCTTTAGGTATTTCGTTATATCTCTTGAATCGTTAAAATTAGGAGGTTCAAATTTTCACAGCAGACGTATTTCTATTGCCTCTACCCCATACGAATAGTAAAAGACTCATTAAAACAAGTAATGGGTGGCCATATACCAAAAACAGTATTTTTAAATATTTCGTTATATCTTTTGAATCGTTAAAATTAGGAGTTTCAAATTTTCACAGCAGACGTATTTCTATTGCCGCTACCCCATACGAATAGTAAAAGACTCATTAAAACAAGTAATGGGTGGCCATATACCAAAAACAGTATTTTTAAATATTTCGTTATATCTTTTGAATCGTTAAAATTAAGAGTTTCAAATTTTCACAGCAGACGTATTTCTGTTGCCGCAACCCTTACGAATAGTAAAAGACTCATTAAAACAAGTAATGGGTGGCCATATACCAAAAACAGTATTTTTAAATATTTCGTTATATCTCTTTAATCGTTAAAATTAGGAGTTTCAAATTTTCACAGCAGACGTATTTCTATTGCCGCTACCATATACGAATAGTAAAACTCATATTAAAGCAAGTTTGGGGTGGCCATTTACTAAAAACAGTATTTTTAACTAATTCGTTATATCTCTTGAATCGTTAAAATTAGGAGGTTCAAATTTTCACAGCAGACGTATTTCTGTTGCCGCTACCCCATACGAATAGTAAAAGACTCATTAAAACAAGTAATGGGTGGCCATATACCAAAAACAGTATTTTTAAATATTTCGTTATATCTCTTTAATCGTTAAAATTAGGAGTTTCAAATTTCCACATCAGACGTATTTCTATTGCCGCTACCATATACGAATAGTAAAACACATATTAAAGCAAGTTTGGGGTGGCCATATACTAAAAACAGTATTTTTAACTAATTCGTTATATCTCTTGAATCGTTAAAATTAGGAGGTTGAAATTTTCACAGCAGACGTATTTCTGTTGCCGCTACCCCATAAGAATAGTAAAACACTAATTAAAACAAGTTTTGGGTGGCCTTATACTAAATATAGTATTTTTAGGTATTTCGTTATATCTCTTGAATCGTTAAAATTAGGAGTTTCAAATTATCACAGCAGACGTATTTCTGTTGCCGCTACCCCATACGAATAGTAAAACACTAATTGAATCAAGTTTTGTGTGGCCATATACAAAAAATAGTATTTTGAACTATTTCGTTATATCTCTTGAACCGTTGAAGTTGGGAGGCTCAAATGTTCAGTGCAGACATATTTCTGTTGCCGCTACCCCATACGAATAGTAAAACACTAATTGAATCAAGTTTTGGGTGGCCATATACTAAAAAAGTATTTTTAACTAATTCGTTATATCTCTTGAATCGTTAAAATTAGGAGGTTCAAATTTTCACAGCAGACGTATTTCTATTGCCTCTACCCCATACGAATAGTAAAAGACTCATTAAAACAAGTAATGGGTGGCCATATACCAAAAACAGTATTTTTAAATATTTCGTTATATCTTTTGAATCGTTAAAATTAGGAGTTTCAAATTTTCACAGCAGACGTATTTCAATTGCCGCTACCCCATACGAATAGTAAAAGACTCATTAAAACAAGTAATGGGTGGCCATATACCAAAAACAGTATTTTTAAATATTTCGTTATATCTCTTTAATCGTTAAAATTAGGAGTTTCAAATTTTCACAGCAGACGTATTTCTATTGCCTCTACCCCATACGAATAGTAAAACACTCATTAAAACAAGTAATGGGTGGCCATATACTAAATATAGTATTTTTAGGTATTTCGTTATATCTCTTGAATCGTTAAATTTAGGAGTTTCAAATTTTCACAGCAGACGTATTTCTGTTGCCGCAACCCTTACGAATAGTAAAAGACTCATTAAAACAAGTAATGGGTGGCCATATACCAAAAACAGTATTTTTAAATATTTCGTTATATCTCTTTAATCGTTAAAATTAGGAGTTTCAAATTTTCACAGCAGACGTATTTCTATTGCCGCTACCATATACGAATAGTAAAACACATATTAAAGCAAGTTTGGGGTGGCCATATACTAAAAACAGTATTTTTAACTAATTCGTTATATCTCTTGAATCGTTAAAATTAGGAGGTTGAAATTTTCACAGCAGACGTATTTCTATTGCCTCTACCCCATACGAATAGTAAAAGACTCATTAAAACAAGTAATGGGTGGCCATATACCAAAAACAGTATTTTTAAATATTTCGTTATATCTTTTGAATCGTTAAAATTAGGAGTTTCAAATTTTCACAGCAGACGTATTTCTATTGCTGCTACCCCATACGAATAGTAAAAGACTCATTAAAACAAGTAATGGGTGGCCATATACCAAAAACAGTATTTTTAAATATTTCGTTATATCTCTTTAATCGTTAAAATTAGGAGTTTCAAATTTTCACAGCAGACGTATTTCTATTGCCTCTACCCCATACGAATAGTAAAAGACTCATTAAAACAAGTAATGGGTGGCCATATACCAAAAACAGTATTTTTAAATATTTCGTTATATCTCTTTAATCGTTAAAATTAGGAGTTTCAAATTTTCACAGCAGACGTATTTCTATTGCCTCTACCCCATACGAATAGTAAAAGACTCATTAAAACAAGTAATGGGTGGCCATATACCAAAAACAGTATTTTTAAATATTTCGTTATATCTTTTGAATCGTTAAAATTAGGAGTTTCAAATTTTCACAGCAGACGTATTTCTATTGCCGCTACCCCATACGAATAGTAAAAGACTCATTAAAACAAGTAATGGGTGGCCATATACCAAAAACAGTATTTTTAAATATTTCGTTATATCTCTTTAATCGTTAAAATTAGGAGTTTCAAATTTTCACAGCAGACGTATTTCTATTGCCTCTACCCCATACGAATAGTAAAAGACTCATTAAAACAAGTAATGGGTGGCCATATACCAAAAACAGTATTTTTAAATATTTCGTTATATCTCTTTAATCGTTAAAATTAGGAGTTTCAAATTTTCACAGCAGACGTATTTCTATTGCCTCTACCCCATACGAATAGTAAAAGACTCATTAAAACAAGTATTGGGTGGCCATATACCAAAAACAGTATTTTTAAATATTTCGTTATATCTTTTGAATCGTTAAAATTAGGAGTTTCAAATTTTCACAGCAGACGTATTTCTATTGCCGCTACCCCATACGAATAGTAAAACACTCATTAAAACAAGTTTTGGGTGGCCATATACTAAATATATTATTTTTAGGTATTTCGTTATATCTCTTGAATCGTTAAAACTAGGAGTTTCAAATTTTCACAGCAGACGTATTTCTATTGCCTCTACCCCATACGAATAGTAAAAGACTCATTAAAACAAGTAATGGGTGGCCATATACCAAAAACAGTATTTTTAAATATTTCGTTATATCTTTTGAATCGTTAAAATTAGGAGTTTCAAATTTTCAAAGCAGACGTATTTCTGTTGCCGCTACCCCATACGAATAGTAAAAGACTCATTAAAACAAGTAATGGGTGGCCATATACCAAAAACAGTATTTTTAAATATTTCGTTATATCTCTTTAATCGTTAAAATTAGGAGTTTCAAATTTTCACAGCAGACGTATTTCTATTGCCTCTACCCCATACGAATAGTAAAAGACTCATTAAAACAAGTAATGGGTGGCCATATACCAAAAACAGTATTTTTAAATATTTCGTTATATCTTTTGAATCGTTAAAATTAGGAGTTTCAAATTTTCACAGCAGACGTATTTCTATTGCCGCTACCCCATACGAATAGTAAAAGACTCATTAAAACAAGTAATGGGTGGCCATATACCAAAAACAGTATTTTTAAATATTTCGTTATATCTCTTTAATCGTTAAAATTAGGAGTTTCAAATTTTCACAGCAGACGTATTTCTATTGCCTCTACCCCATACGAATAGTAAAAGACTCATTAAAACAAGTAATGGGTGGCCATATACCAAAAACAGTATTTTTAAATATTTCGTTATATCTTTTGAATCGTTAAAATTAGGAGTTTCAAATTTTCACAGCAGACGTATTTCTATTGCCGCTACCCCATACGAATAGTAAAAGACTCATTAAAACAAGTAATGGGTGGCCATATACCAAAAACAGTATTTTTAAATATTTCGTTATATCTCTTTAATCGATAAAATTAGGAGTTTCAAATTTTCACAGCAGACGTATTTCTATTGCCTCTACCCCATACGAATAGTAAAAGACTCATTAAAACAAGTAATGGGTGGCCATATACCAAAAACAGTATTTTTAAATATTTCGTTATATCTCTTTAATCGTTAAAATTAGGAGTTTCAAATTTTCACAGCAGACGTATTTCTATTGCCGCTACCATATACGAATAGTAAAACACATATTAAAGCAAGTTTGGGGTGGCCATTTACTAAAAACAGTATTTTTAACTAATTCGTTATATCTCTTGAATCGTTAAAATTAGGAGGTTCAAATTTTCACAGCAGACGTATTTCTGTTGCCGCTACCCCATGAGAATAGTAAAACACTAATTAAAACAAGTTTTGGGTGGCCATATACTAATAATAGTATTTTTAGGTATTTCGTTATATCTCTTGAATCGTTAAAATTAGGAGGTTCAAATTTTCACAGCAGACGTATTTCTATTGCCTCTACCCCATACGAATAGTAAAAGACTCATTAAAACAAGTAATGGGTGGCCATATACCAAAAACAGTATTTTTAAATATTTCGTTATATCTCTTTAATCGTTAAAATTAGGAGTTTCAAATTTTCACAGCAGACGTATTTCTATTGCCGCTACCATATACGAATAGTAAAACACATATTAAAGCAAGTTTGGGGTGGCCATATACTAAAAACAGTATTTTTAACTAATTCGTTATATCTCTTGAATCGTTAAAATTAGGAGGTTCAAATTTTCACAGCAGACGTATTTCTGTTGCCGCTACCCCATGAGAATAGTAAAACACTAATTAAAACAAGTTTTGGGTGGCCATATACTAAATATAGTATTTTTAGGTATTTCGTTATATCTCTTGAATCGTTAAAATTAGGAGGTTCAAATTTTCACAGCAGACGTATTTCTATTGCCTCTACCCCATACGAATAGTAAAAGACTCATTAAAACAAGTAATGGGTGGCCATATACCAAAAACAGTATTTTTAAATATTTCGTTATATCTTTTGAATCGTTAAAATTAGGAGTTTCAAATTTTCACAGCAGACGTATTTCTATTGCCTCTACCCCATACGAATAGTAAAAGACTCATTAAAACAAGTAATGGGTGGCCATATACCAAAAACAGTATTTTTAAATATTTCGTTATATCTTTTGAATCGTTAAAATTAGGAGTTTCAAATTTTCACAGCAGACGTATTTCTATTGCCTCTACCCCATACGAATAGTAAAAGACTCATTAAAACAAGTAATGGGTGGCCATATACCAAAAACAGTATTTTTAAATATTTCGTTATATCTTTTGAATCGTTAAAATTAGGAGTTTCAAATTTTCACAGCAGACGTATTTCTGTTGCCGCTACCCCATAAGAATAGTAAAACACTAATTAAAACAAGTTTTGGGTGGCCATATACTAAATATAGTATTTTTAGGTATTTCGTTATATGTCTTGAATCGTTAAAATTAGGAGGTTCAAATTTTTACAGCAGACGTATTTCTATTGCCTCTACCCCATACGAATAGTAAAAGACTCATTAAAACAAGTAATGGGTGGCCATATACCAAAAACAGTATTTTTAAATATTTCGTTATATCTTTTGAATCGTTAAAATTAGGAGTTTCAAATTTTCACAGCAGACGTATTTCTATTGCCGCTACCCCATACGAATAGTAAAAGACTCATTAAAACAAGTAATGGGTGGCCATATACCAAAAACAGTATTTTTAAATATTTCGTTATATCTTTTGAATCGTTAAAATTAGGAGGTTCAAATTTTCACAGCAGACGTATTTCTGTTGCCGCTACCCCATACGAATAGTAAAAGACTCATTAAAACAAGTAATGGGTGGCCATATACCAAAAACAGTATTTTTAAATATTTCGTTATATCTCTTTAATCGTTAAAATTAGGAGTTTCAAATTTTCACAGCAGACGTATTTCTATTGCCGCTACCATATACGAATAGTAAAACACATATTAAAGCAAGTTTGGGGTGGCCATTTACTAAAAACAGTATTTTTAACTAATTCGTTATATCTCTTGAATCGTTAAAATTAGGAGGTTCAAATTTTCACAGCAGACGTATTTCTGTTGCCGCTACCATATACGAATAGTAAAACACATATTAAAGCAAGTTTGGGGTGGCCATTTACTAAAAACAGTATTTTTAACTAATTCGTTATATCTCTTGAATCGTTAAAATTAGGAGGTTCAAATTTTCACAGCAGACGTATTTCTGTTGCCGCTACCCCATACGAATAGTAAAAGACTCATTAAAACAAGTAATGGGTGGCCATATACCAAAAACAGTATTTTTAAATATTTCGTTATATCTTTTGAATCGTTAAAATTAGGAGTTTCAAATTTTCACAGCAGACGTATTTCTATTGTCGCTACAATATAAGAATAGTAAAACACATATTAAAGCAAGTTTGGGGTGGCCATATACTAAAAACAGTATTTTTAACTAATTCGTTATATCTCTTGAATCGTTAAAATTAGGAGGTTCAAATTTTCACAGCAGACGTATTTCTGTTGCCGCTACCCCATGAGAATAGTAAAACACTAATTAAAACAAGTTTTGGGTGGCCATATACTAAATATAGTATTTTTAGGTATTTCGTTATATCTCTTGAATCGTTAAAACTAGGAGTTTCAAATTTTCACAGCAGACGTATTTCTATTGCCGCTACCCCATACGAATAGTAAAAGACTCATTAAAACAAGTAATGGGTGGCCATATACCAAAAACAGTATTTTTAAATATTTCGTTATATCTTTTGAATCGTTAAAATTAGGAGTTTCAAATTTTCACAGCAGACGTATTTCTATTATCGCTACAATATAAGAATAGTAAAACACAAATTAAAGCAAGTTTGGGGTGGCCATATACTAAAAACAGTATTTTTAACTAATTCGTTATATCTCTTGAATCGTTAAAATTAGGAGGTTCAAATTTTCACAGCAGACGTATTTCTGTTGCCGCTACCCCATAAGAATAGTAAAACACTAATTAAAACAAGTTTTGGGTGGCCATATACTAATTATAGTATCTTTAGGTATTTCGTTATATCTCTTGAATCGTTAAAATTAGGAGGTTCAAATTTTTACAGCAGACGTATTTCTATTGCCTCTACCCCATACGAATAGTAAAAGACTCATTAAAACAAGTAATGGGTGGCCATATACCAAAAACAGTATTTTTAAATATTTCGTTATATCTTTTGAATCGTTAAAATTAGGAGTTTCAAATTTTCACAGCAGACGTATTTCTATTGCCGCTACCCCATACGAATAGTAAAAGACTCATTAAAACAAGTAATGGGTGGCCATATACCAAAAACAGTATTTTTAAATATTTCGTTATATCTCTTTAATCGTTAAAATTAGGAGTTTCAAATTTTCACAGCAGACGTATTTCTATTGCCTCTACCCCATACGAATAGTAAAAGACTCATTAAAACAAGTATTGGGTGGCCATATACCAAAAACAGTATTTTTAAATATTTCGTTATATCTTTTGAATCGTTAAAATTAGGAGTTTCAAATTTTCACAGCAGACGTATTTCTAATGCCTCTACCCCATACGAATAGTAAAAGACTCATTAAAACAAGTAATGGGTGGCCATATACCAAAAACAGTATTTTTAAATATTTCGTTATATCTCTTTAATCGTTAAAATTAGGAGTTTCAAATTTTCACAGCAGACGTATTTCTATTGCCTCTACCCCATACGAATAGTAAAAGACTCATTAAAACAAGTAATGGGTGGCCATATACCAAAAACAGTATTTTTAAATATTTCGTTATATCTTTTGAATCGTTAAAATTAGGAGTTTCAAATTTTCACAGCAGACGTATTTCTATTGCCGCTACCCCATACGAATAGTAAAAGACTCATTAAAACAAGTAATGGGTGGCCATATACCAAAAACAGTATTTTTAAATATTTCGTTATATCTCTTTAATCGTTAAAATTAGGAGTTTCAAATTTTCACAGCAGACGTATTTCTATTGCCTCTACCCCATA
Source organism: Pontia daplidice (assembly GCA_963693355.1). Classification (NCBI taxonomy): domain Eukaryota; kingdom Metazoa; phylum Arthropoda; class Insecta; order Lepidoptera; family Pieridae; genus Pontia; species Pontia daplidice. The sequence goes on along the minus strand of CAVNZL010000016.1, from coordinate 543,739 downwards.
CGAATAGTAAAAGACTCATTAAAACAAGTAATGGGTGGCCATATACCAAAAACAGTATTTTTAAATATTTCGTTATATCTCTTTAATCGTTAAAATTAGGAGTTTCAAATTTTCACAGCAGACGTATTTCTATTGCCTCTACCCCATACGAATAGTAAAAGACTCATTAAAACAAGTATTGGGTGGCCATATACCAAAAACAGTATTTTTAAATATTTCGTTATATCTTTTGAATCGTTAAAATTAGGAGTTTCAAATTTTCACAGCAGACGTATTTCTATTGCCGCTACCCCATACGAATAGTAAAACACTCATTAAAACAAGTTTTGGGTGGCCATATACTAAATATATTATTTTTAGGTATTTCGTTATATCTCTTGAATCGTTAAAACTAGGAGTTTCAAATTTTCACAGCAGACGTATTTCTATTGCCTCTACCCCATACGAATAGTAAAAGACTCATTAAAACAAGTAATGGGTGGCCATATACCAAAAACAGTATTTTTAAATATTTCGTTATATCTTTTGAATCGTTAAAATTAGGAGTTTCAAATTTTCAAAGCAGACGTATTTCTGTTGCCGCTACCCCATACGAATAGTAAAAGACTCATTAAAACAAGTAATGGGTGGCCATATACCAAAAACAGTATTTTTAAATATTTCGTTATATCTCTTTAATCGTTAAAATTAGGAGTTTCAAATTTTCACAGCAGACGTATTTCTATTGCCTCTACCCCATACGAATAGTAAAAGACTCATTAAAACAAGTAATGGGTGGCCATATACCAAAAACAGTATTTTTAAATATTTCGTTATATCTTTTGAATCGTTAAAATTAGGAGTTTCAAATTTTCACAGCAGACGTATTTCTATTGCCGCTACCCCATACGAATAGTAAAAGACTCATTAAAACAAGTAATGGGTGGCCATATACCAAAAACAGTATTTTTAAATATTTCGTTATATCTCTTTAATCGTTAAAATTAGGAGTTTCAAATTTTCACAGCAGACGTATTTCTATTGCCTCTACCCCATACGAATAGTAAAAGACTCATTAAAACAAGTAATGGGTGGCCATATACCAAAAACAGTATTTTTAAATATTTCGTTATATCTTTTGAATCGTTAAAATTAGGAGTTTCAAATTTTCACAGCAGACGTATTTCTATTGCCGCTACCCCATACGAATAGTAAAAGACTCATTAAAACAAGTAATGGGTGGCCATATACCAAAAACAGTATTTTTAAATATTTCGTTATATCTCTTTAATCGATAAAATTAGGAGTTTCAAATTTTCACAGCAGACGTATTTCTATTGCCTCTACCCCATACGAATAGTAAAAGACTCATTAAAACAAGTAATGGGTGGCCATATACCAAAAACAGTATTTTTAAATATTTCGTTATATCTCTTTAATCGTTAAAATTAGGAGTTTCAAATTTTCACAGCAGACGTATTTCTATTGCCGCTACCATATACGAATAGTAAAACACATATTAAAGCAAGTTTGGGGTGGCCATTTACTAAAAACAGTATTTTTAACTAATTCGTTATATCTCTTGAATCGTTAAAATTAGGAGGTTCAAATTTTCACAGCAGACGTATTTCTGTTGCCGCTACCCCATGAGAATAGTAAAACACTAATTAAAACAAGTTTTGGGTGGCCATATACTAATAATAGTATTTTTAGGTATTTCGTTATATCTCTTGAATCGTTAAAATTAGGAGGTTCAAATTTTCACAGCAGACGTATTTCTATTGCCTCTACCCCATACGAATAGTAAAAGACTCATTAAAACAAGTAATGGGTGGCCATATACCAAAAACAGTATTTTTAAATATTTCGTTATATCTCTTTAATCGTTAAAATTAGGAGTTTCAAATTTTCACAGCAGACGTATTTCTATTGCCGCTACCATATACGAATAGTAAAACACATATTAAAGCAAGTTTGGGGTGGCCATATACTAAAAACAGTATTTTTAACTAATTCGTTATATCTCTTGAATCGTTAAAATTAGGAGGTTCAAATTTTCACAGCAGACGTATTTCTGTTGCCGCTACCCCATGAGAATAGTAAAACACTAATTAAAACAAGTTTTGGGTGGCCATATACTAAATATAGTATTTTTAGGTATTTCGTTATATCTCTTGAATCGTTAAAATTAGGAGGTTCAAATTTTCACAGCAGACGTATTTCTATTGCCTCTACCCCATACGAATAGTAAAAGACTCATTAAAACAAGTAATGGGTGGCCATATACCAAAAACAGTATTTTTAAATATTTCGTTATATCTTTTGAATCGTTAAAATTAGGAGTTTCAAATTTTCACAGCAGACGTATTTCTATTGCCTCTACCCCATACGAATAGTAAAAGACTCATTAAAACAAGTAATGGGTGGCCATATACCAAAAACAGTATTTTTAAATATTTCGTTATATCTTTTGAATCGTTAAAATTAGGAGTTTCAAATTTTCACAGCAGACGTATTTCTATTGCCTCTACCCCATACGAATAGTAAAAGACTCATTAAAACAAGTAATGGGTGGCCATATACCAAAAACAGTATTTTTAAATATTTCGTTATATCTTTTGAATCGTTAAAATTAGGAGTTTCAAATTTTCACAGCAGACGTATTTCTGTTGCCGCTACCCCATAAGAATAGTAAAACACTAATTAAAACAAGTTTTGGGTGGCCATATACTAAATATAGTATTTTTAGGTATTTCGTTATATGTCTTGAATCGTTAAAATTAGGAGGTTCAAATTTTTACAGCAGACGTATTTCTATTGCCTCTACCCCATACGAATAGTAAAAGACTCATTAAAACAAGTAATGGGTGGCCATATACCAAAAACAGTATTTTTAAATATTTCGTTATATCTTTTGAATCGTTAAAATTAGGAGTTTCAAATTTTCACAGCAGACGTATTTCTATTGCCGCTACCCCATACGAATAGTAAAAGACTCATTAAAACAAGTAATGGGTGGCCATATACCAAAAACAGTATTTTTAAATATTTCGTTATATCTTTTGAATCGTTAAAATTAGGAGGTTCAAATTTTCACAGCAGACGTATTTCTGTTGCCGCTACCCCATACGAATAGTAAAAGACTCATTAAAACAAGTAATGGGTGGCCATATACCAAAAACAGTATTTTTAAATATTTCGTTATATCTCTTTAATCGTTAAAATTAGGAGTTTCAAATTTTCACAGCAGACGTATTTCTATTGCCGCTACCATATACGAATAGTAAAACACATATTAAAGCAAGTTTGGGGTGGCCATTTACTAAAAACAGTATTTTTAACTAATTCGTTATATCTCTTGAATCGTTAAAATTAGGAGGTTCAAATTTTCACAGCAGACGTATTTCTGTTGCCGCTACCATATACGAATAGTAAAACACATATTAAAGCAAGTTTGGGGTGGCCATTTACTAAAAACAGTATTTTTAACTAATTCGTTATATCTCTTGAATCGTTAAAATTAGGAGGTTCAAATTTTCACAGCAGACGTATTTCTGTTGCCGCTACCCCATACGAATAGTAAAAGACTCATTAAAACAAGTAATGGGTGGCCATATACCAAAAACAGTATTTTTAAATATTTCGTTATATCTTTTGAATCGTTAAAATTAGGAGTTTCAAATTTTCACAGCAGACGTATTTCTATTGTCGCTACAATATAAGAATAGTAAAACACATATTAAAGCAAGTTTGGGGTGGCCATATACTAAAAACAGTATTTTTAACTAATTCGTTATATCTCTTGAATCGTTAAAATTAGGAGGTTCAAATTTTCACAGCAGACGTATTTCTGTTGCCGCTACCCCATGAGAATAGTAAAACACTAATTAAAACAAGTTTTGGGTGGCCATATACTAAATATAGTATTTTTAGGTATTTCGTTATATCTCTTGAATCGTTAAAACTAGGAGTTTCAAATTTTCACAGCAGACGTATTTCTATTGCCGCTACCCCATACGAATAGTAAAAGACTCATTAAAACAAGTAATGGGTGGCCATATACCAAAAACAGTATTTTTAAATATTTCGTTATATCTTTTGAATCGTTAAAATTAGGAGTTTCAAATTTTCACAGCAGACGTATTTCTATTGTCGCTACAATATAAGAATAGTAAAACACATATTAAAGCAAGTTTGGGGTGGCCATATACTAAAAACAGTATTTTTAACTAATTCGTTATATCTCTTGAATCGTTAAAATTAGGAGGTTCAAATTTTCACAGCAGACGTATTTCTGTTGCCGCTACCCCATAAGAATAGTAAAACACTAATTAAAACAAGTTTTGGGTGGCCATATACTAATTATAGTATCTTTAGGTATTTCGTTATATCTCTTGAATCGTTAAAATTAGGAGGTTCAAATTTTCACAGCAGACGTATTTCTATTGCCTCTACCCCATACGAATAGTAAAAGACTCATTAAAACAAGTAATGGGTGGCCATATACCAAAAACAGTATTTTTAAATATTTCGTTATATCTCTTGAATCGTTAAAATTAGGAGGTTCAAATTTTCACAGCAGACGTATTTCTATTGCCTCTACCCCATACGAATAGTAAAAGACTCATTAAAACAAGTAATGGGTGGCCATATACCAAAAACAGTATTTTTAAATATTTCGTTATATCTTTTGAATCGTTAAAATTAGGAGTTTCAAATTTTCACAGCAGACGTATTTCTATTGCCGCTACCCCATACGAATAGTAAAAGACTCATTAAAACAAGTAATGGGTGGCCATATACCAAAAACAGTATTTTTAAATATTTCGTTATATCTTTTGAATCGTTAAAATTAAGAGTTTCAAATTTTCACAGCAGACGTATTTCTGTTGCCGCAACCCTTACGAATAGTAAAAGACTCATTAAAACAAGTAATGGGTGGCCATATACCAAAAACAGTATTTTTAAATATTTCGTTATATCTCTTTAATCGTTAAAATTAGGAGTTTCAAATTTTCACAGCAGACGTATTTCTATTGCCGCTACCATATACGAATAGTAAAACTCATATTAAAGCAAGTTTGGGGTGGCCATTTACTAAAAACAGTATTTTTAACTAATTCGTTATATCTCTTGAATCGTTAAAATTAGGAGGTTCAAATTTTCACAGCAGACGTATTTCTGTTGCCGCTACCCCATACGAATAGTAAAAGACTCATTAAAACAAGTAATGGGTGGCCATATACCAAAAACAGTATTTTTAAATATTTCGTTATATCTCTTTAATCGTTAAAATTAGGAGTTTCAAATTTCCACATCAGACGTATTTCTATTGCCGCTACCATATACGAATAGTAAAACACATATTAAAGCAAGTTTGGGGTGGCCATATACTAAAAACAGTATTTTTAACTAATTCGTTATATCTCTTGAATCGTTAAAATTAGGAGGTTGAAATTTTCACAGCAGACGTATTTCTGTTGCCGCTACCCCATAAGAATAGTAAAACACTAATTAAAACAAGTTTTGGGTGGCCTTATACTAAATATAGTATTTTTAGGTATTTCGTTATATCTCTTGAATCGTTAAAATTAGGAGTTTCAAATTATCACAGCAGACGTATTTCTGTTGCCGCTACCCCATACGAATAGTAAAACACTAATTGAATCAAGTTTTGTGTGGCCATATACAAAAAATAGTATTTTGAACTATTTCGTTATATCTCTTGAACCGTTGAAGTTGGGAGGCTCAAATGTTCAGTGCAGACATATTTCTGTTGCCTCTACCCCATACGAATAGTAAAAGACTCATTAAAACAAGTAATGGGTGGCCATATACCAAAAACAGTATTTTTAAATATTTCGTTATATCTTTTGAATCGTTAAAATTAGGAGTTTCAAATTTTCACAGCAGACGTATTTCAATTGCCGCTACCCCATACGAATAGTAAAAGACTCATTAAAACAAGTAATGGGTGGCCATATACCAAAAACAGTATTTTTAAATATTTCGTTATATCTCTTTAATCGTTAAAATTAGGAGTTTCAAATTTTCACAGCAGACGTATTTCTATTGCCTCTACCCCATACGAATAGTAAAACACTCATTAAAACAAGTAATGGGTGGCCATATACTAAATATAGTATTTTTAGGTATTTCGTTATATCTCTTGAATCGTTAAATTTAGGAGTTTCAAATTTTCACAGCAGACGTATTTCTGTTGCCGCAACCCTTACGAATAGTAAAAGACTCATTAAAACAAGTAATGGGTGGCCATATACCAAAAACAGTATTTTTAAATATTTCGTTATATCTCTTTAATCGTTAAAATTAGGAGTTTCAAATTTTCACAGCAGATGTATTTCTATTGCCGCTACCATATACGAATAGTAAAACTCATATTAAAGCAAGTTTGGGGTGGCCATTTACTAAAAACAGTATTTTTAACTAATTCGTTATATCTCTTGAATCGTTAAAATTAGGAGGTTCAAATTTTCACAGCAGACGTATTTCTGTTGCCGCTACCCCATAAGAATAGTAAAACACTAATTAAAACAAGTTTTGGGTGGCCATATACTAAATATAGTATTTTTAGGTATTTCGTTATATCTCTTGAATCGTTAAAATTAGGAGGTTCAAATTTTCACAGCAGACGTATTTCTGTTGCCGCTACCCCATAAGAATAGTAAAACACTAATTAAAACAAGTTTTGGGTGGCCATATACTAAATATAGTATTTTTAGGTATTTCGAATTTTCTCAGCAGACGTATTTCTGTTGCCGCAACCCTTACGAATAGTAAAAGACTCATTAAAACAAGTAATGGGTGGCCATATACCAAAAACAGTATTTTTAAATATTTCGTTATATCTCTTTAATCGTTAAAATTAGGAGTTTCAAATTTTCACAGCAGACGTATTTCTATTGCCGCTACCATATACGAATAGTAAAACTCATATTAAAGCAAGTTTGGGGTGGCCATTTACTAAAAACAGTATTTTTAACTAATTCGTTATATCTCTTGAATCGTTAAAATTAGGAGGTTCAAATTTTCACAGCAGACGTATTTCTGTTGCCGCTACCCCATAAGAATAGTAAAACACTAATTAAAACAAGTTTTGGGTGGCCATATACTAATTATAGTATTTTTAGGTATTTCGTTATATCTCTTGAATCGTTAAAATTAGGAGGTTCAAATTTTCACAGCAGACGTATTTCTATTGCCTCTACCCCATACGAATAGTAAAAGACTCATTAAAACAAGTAATGGGTGGCCATATACCAAAAACAGTATTTTTAAATATTTCGTTATATCTCTTGAATCGTTAAAATTAGGAGTTTCAAATTTTCACAGCAGACGTATTTCTGTTGCCGCTACCCCATACGAATAGTAAAACACTAATTGAATCAAGTTTTGGGTGGCCATATACTAAAAAAGTATTTTTAACTAATTCGTTATATCTCTTGAATCGTTAAAATTAGGAGGTTCAAATTTTCACAGCAGACGTATTTCTGTTGCCGCTACCCCATAAGAATAGTAAAACACTAATTTAAACAAGTTTTGGGTGGCCATATACTAAATATAGTATTTTTAGGTATTTCGAATTTTCTCAGCAGACGTATTTCTGTTGCCGCAACCCTTACGAATAGTAAAAGACTCATTAAAACAAGTAATGGGTGGCCATATACCAAAAACAGTATTTTTAAATATTTCGTTATATCTCTTTAATCGTTAAAATTAGGAGTTTCAAATTTTCACAGCAGACGTATTTCTATTGCCGCTACCATATACGAATAGTAAAACTCATATTAAAGCAAGTTTGGGGTGGCCATTTACTAAAAACAGTATTTTTAACTAATTCGTTATATCTCTTGAATCGTTAAAATTAGGAGGTTCAAATTTTCACAGCAGACGTATTTCTGTTGCCGCTACCCCATAAGAATAGTAAAACACTAATTAAAACAAGTTTTGGGTGGCCATATACTAAATATAGTATTTTTAGGTATTTCGTTATATCTCTTGAATCGTTAAAACTAGGAGTTTCAAATTTTCAAAGCAGACGTATTTCTGCTGCCGCTACCCCATACGAATAGTAAAAGACTCATTAAAACAAGTAATGGGTGGCCATATACCAAAAACAGTATTTTTAAATATTTCGTTATATCTCTTTAATCGTTAAAATTAGGAGTTTCAAATTTTCACAGCAGACGTATTTCTATTGCCTCTACCCCATACGAATAGTAAAAGACTCATTAAAACAAGTAATGGGTGGCCATATACCAAAAACAGTATTTTTAAATATTTCGTTATATCTTTTGAATCGTTAAAATTAGGAGTTTCAAATTTTCAAAGCAGACGTATTTCTGCTGCCGCTACCCCATACGAATAGTAAAAGACTCATTAAAACAAGTAATGGGTGGCCATATACCAAAAACAGTATTTTTAAATATTTCGTTATATCTCTTTAATCGTTAAAATTAGGAGTTTCAAATTTTCACAGCAGACGTATTTCTGTTGCCGCTACCCCATGAGAATAGTAAAAGACTCATTAAAACAAGTAATGGGTGGCCATATACCAAAAACAGTATTTTTAAATATTTCGTTATATCTCTTGAATCGTTAAAACTAGGAGTTTCAAATTTTCGCAGCAGACGTATTTCTGTTGCCGCTACCCCATACGAATAGTAAAAGACTCATTAAAACAAGTAATGGGTGGCCATATACCAAAAACAGTATTTTTAAATATTTCGTTATATCTCTTGAATCGTTAAAATTAGGAGTTTCAAATTTTCACAGCAGACGTATTTCTGTTGCCGCTACCCCATAAGAATAGTAAAACACTAATTAAAACAAGTTTTGGGTGGCCATATACTAAATATAGTATTTTTAGGAGGTTCAAATTTTCACAGCAGACGTATTTCTGTTGCCGCTACCCCATAAGAATAGTAAAACACATATTAAAGCAAGTTTGGGGTGGCCATATACTAAAAACAGTATTTTTAACTAATTCGTTATATCTCTTGAATCGTTAAAATTAGGAGTTTCAAATTTTCACAGCAGACGTATTTCTGTTGCCGCTACCCCATACGAATAGTAAAAGACTCATTAAAACAAGTTTTGGGTGGCCATATACTAAATATAGTATTTTTAGGTATTTCGTTATATCTCTTGAATCGTTAAAATTAGGAGGTTCAAATTTTCACAGCAGACGTATTTCTATTGCCTCTACCCCATACGAATAGTAAAAGACTCATTAAAACAAGTAATGGGTGGCCATATACCAAAAACAGTATTTTTAAATATTTCGTTATATCTTTTGAATCGTTAAAATAAGGAGTTTCAAATTTTCACAGCAGACGTATTTCTATTGCCTCTACCCCATACGAATAGTAAAAGACTCATTAAAACAAGTAATGGGTGGCCATATACCAAAAACAGTATTTTTAAATATTTCGTTATATCTTTTGAATCGTTAAAATTAGGAGTTTCAAATTTTCACAGCAGACGTATTTCTATTGCCGCTACCCCATACGAATAGTAAAAGACTCATTAAAACAAGTAATGGGTGGCCATATACCAAAAACAGTATTTTTAAATATTTCGTTATATCTTTTGAATCGTTAAAATTAGGAGTTTCAAATTTTCAAAGCAGACGTATTTCTGTTGCCGCTACCCCATACGAATAGTAAAAGACTCATTAAAACAAGTAATGGGTGGCCATATACCAAAAACAGTATTTTTAAATATTTCGTTATATCTCTTGAATCGTTAAAATTAGGAGTTTCAAATTTTCACAGCAGACGTATTTCTATTGCCGCTACCATATACGAATAGTAAAACACATATTAAAGCAAGTTTGGGGTGGCCATATACTAAAAACAGTATTTTTAACTAATTCGTTATATCTCTTGAATCGTTAAAATTAGGAGGTTCAAATTTTCACAGCAGACGTATTTCTATTGCCGCTACCATATACGAATAGTAAAACACTAATTGAATCAAGTTTTGGGTGGCCATATACAAAAAATAGTATTTTGAACTATTTCGTTATATCTCTTGAACCGTTGAAGTTGGGAGGCTCAAATGTTCAGTGCAGACATATTTCTGTTGCCGCTACCCCATACGAATAGTAAAAGACTCATTAAAACAAGTAATGGGTGGCCATATACCAAAAACAGTATTTTTAAATATTTCGTTATATCTTTTGAATCGTTAAAATTAGGAGTTTCAAATTTTCACAGCAGACGTATTTCTATTGCCGCTACCCCATACGAATAGTAAAAGACTCATTAAAACAAGTAATGGGTGGCCATATACCAAAAACAGTATTTTTAAATATTTCGTTATATCTTTTGAATCGTTAAAATTAGGAGTTTCAAATTTTCAAAGCAGACGTATTTCTGCTGCCGCTACCCCATACGAATAGTAAAAGACTCATTAAAACAAGTAATGGGTGGCCATATACCAAAAACAGTATTTTTAAATATTTCGTTATATCTCTTGAATCGTTAAAACTAGGAGTTTCAAATTTTCGCAGCAGACGTATTTCTGTTGCCGCTACCCCATACGAATAGTAAAAGACTCATTAAAACAAGTAATGGGTGGCCATATACCAAAAACAGTATTTTTAAATATTTCGTTATATCTCTTGAATCGTTAAAATTAGGAGTTTCAAATTTTCACAGCAGACGTATTTCTGTTGCCGCTACCCCATAAGAATAGTAAAACACTAATTAAAACAAGTTTTGGGTGGCCATATACTAAATATAGTATTTTTAGGAGGTTCAAATTTTCACAGCAGACGTATTTCTGTTGCCGCTACCCCATAAGAATAGTAAAACACATATTAAAGCAAGTTTGGGGTGGCCATATACTAAAAACAGTATTTTTAACTAATTCGTTATATCTCTTGAATCGTTAAAATTAGGAGTTTCAAATTTTCACAGCAGACGTATTTCTGTTGCCGCTACCCCATACGAATAGTAAAAGACTCATTAAAACAAGTTTTGGGTGGCCATATACTAAATATAGTATTTTTAGGTATTTCGTTATATCTCTTGAATCGTTAAAATTAGGAGGTTCAAATTTTCACAGCAGACGTATTTCTATTGCCTCTACCCCATACGAATAGTAAAAGACTCATTAAAACAAGTAATGGGTGGCCATATACCAAAAACAGTATTTTTAAATATTTCGTTATATCTTTTGAATCGTTAAAATAAGGAGTTTCAAATTTTCACAGCAGACGTATTTCTATTGCCTCTACCCCATACGAATAGTAAAAGACTCATTAAAACAAGTAATGGGTGGCCATATACCAAAAACAGTATTTTTAAATATTTCGTTATATCTTTTGAATCGTTAAAATTAGGAGTTTCAAATTTTCACAGCAGACGTATTTCTATTGCCGCTACCCCATACGAATAGTAAAAGACTCATTAAAACAAGTAATGGGTGGCCATATACCAAAAACAGTATTTTTAAATATTTCGTTATATCTTTTGAATCGTTAAAATTAGGAGTTTCAAATTTTCAAAGCAGACGTATTTCTGTTGCCGCTACCCCATACGAATAGTAAAAGACTCATTAAAACAAGTAATGGGTGGCCATATACCAAAAACAGTATTTTTAAATATTTCGTTATATCTCTTGAATCGTTAAAATTAGGAGTTTCAAATTTTCACAGCAGACGTATTTCTATTGCCGCTACCATATACGAATAGTAAAACACATATTAAAGCAAGTTTGGGGTGGCCATATACTAAAAACAGTATTTTTAACTAATTCGTTATATCTCTTGAATCGTTAAAATTAGGAGGTTCAAATTTTCACAGCAGACGTATTTCTATTGCCGCTACCATATACGAATAGTAAAACACTAATTGAATCAAGTTTTGGGTGGCCATATACAAAAAATAGTATTTTGAACTATTTCGTTATATCTCTTGAACCGTTGAAGTTGGGAGGCTCAAATGTTCAGTGCAGACATATTTCTGTTGCCGCTACCCCATACGAATAGTAAAAGACTCATTAAAACAAGTAATGGGTGGCCATATACCAAAAACAGTATTTTTAAATATTTCGTTATATCTTTTGAATCGTTAAAATTAGGAGTTTCAAATTTTCACAGCAGACGTATTTCTATTGCCGCTACCCCATACGAATAGTAAAAGACTCATTAAAACAAGTAATGGGTGGCCATATACCAAAAACAGTATATTTAAATATTTCGTTATATCTTTTGAATCGTTAAAATTAGGAGTTTCAAATTTTCAAAGCAGACGTATTTCTGTTGCCGCTACCCCATACGAATAGTAAAAGACTCATTAAAACAAGTAATGGGTGGCCATATACCAAAAACAGTATTTTTAAATATTTCGTTATATCTCTTGAATCGTTAAAATTAGGAGTTTCAAATTTTCACAGCAGACGTATTTCTATTGCCGCTACCATATACGAATAGTAAAACACATATTAAAGCAAGTTTGGGGTGGCCATTTACTAAAAACAGTATTTTTAACTAATTCGTTATATCTCTTGAATCGTTAAAATTAGGAGGTTCAAATTTTCACAGCAGACGTATTTCTGTTGCCGCTACCCCATACGAATAGTAAAAGACTCATTAAAACAAGTAATGGGTGGCCATATACCAAAAACAGTATTTTTAAATATTTCGTTATATCTCTTTAATCGTTAAAATTAGGAGTTTCAAATTTTCACATCAGACGTATTTCTATTGCCGCTACCATATACGAATAGTAAAACACATATTAAAGCAAGTTTGGGGTGGCCATATACTAAAAACAGTATTTTTAACTAATTCGTTATATCTCTTGAATCGTTAAAATTAGGAGGTTCAAATTTTCACAGCAGACGTATTTCTGTTGCCGCTACCCCATAAGAATAGTAAAACACTAATTAAAACAAGTTTTGGGTGGCCATATACTAAATATATTATTTTTAGGTATTTCGTTATATCTCTTGAATCGTTAAAACTAGGAGTTTCAAATTTTCACAGCAGACGTATTTCTATTGCCTCTACCCCATACGAATAGTAAAAGACTCATTAAAACAAGTAATGGGTGGCCATATACCAAAAACAGTATTTTTAAATATTTCGTTATATCTTTTGAATCGTTAAAATTAGGAGGTTCAAATTTTCACAGCAGACGTATTTCTGTTGCCGCTACCCCATAAGAATAGTAAAACACTAATTAAAACAAGTTTTGGGTGGCCATATACAAAAAATAGTATTTTGAACTATTTCGTTATATCTCTTGAACCGTTGAAGTTGGGAGGCTCAAATGTTCAGTGCAGACATATTTCTGTTGCCGCTACCCCATACGAATAGTAAAACACTAATTGAATCAAGTTATGGGTGGCCATATACTAAATATAGTATTTTTAGGTATTTCGTTATATCTCTTGAATCGTTAAATTTAGGAGTTTCAAATTTTCACAGCAGACGTATTTCTATTGCCGCTACCATATACGAATAGTAAAACACATATTAAAGCAAGTTTGGGGTGGCCATATACGAAAAACAGTATTTTTAACTAATTCGTTATATCTCTTGAATCGTTAAAACTAGGAGTTTCAAATTTTCACAGCAGACGTATTTCTATTGCCTCTACCCCATACGAATAGTAAAAGACTCATTAAAACAAGTAATGGGTGGCCATATACCAAAAACAGTATTTTTAAATATTTCGTTATATCTCTTGAATCGTTAAAACTAGGAGTTTCAAATTTTCAAAGCAGACGTATTTCTGCTGCCGCTACCCCATACGAATAGTAAAAGACTCATTAAAACAAGTAATGGGTGGCCATATACCAAAAACAGTATTTTTAAATATTTCGTTATATCTCTTTAATCGTTAAAATTAGGAGTTTCAAATTTTCACAGCAGACGTATTTCTATTGCCTCTACCCCATACGAATAGTAAAAGACTCATTAAAACAAGTAATGGGTGGCCATATACCAAAAACAGTATTTTTAAATATTTCGTTATATCTTTTGAATCGTTAAAATTAGGAGTTTCAAATTTTCAAAGCAGACGTATTTCTGTTGCCACTACCCCATACGAATAGTAAAAGACTCATTAAAACAAGTAATGGGTGGCCATATACCAAAAACAGTATTTTTAAATATTTCGTTATATCTTTTGAATCGTTAAAATTAGGAGTTTCAAATTTTCACAGCAGACGAATTTCTATTGTCGCTACCATATAAGAATAGTAAAACACATATTAAAGCAAGTTTGGGGTGGCCATATACTAAAAACAGTATTTTTAACTAATTCGTTATATCTCTTGAATCGTTAAAATTAGGAGGTTCAAATTTTCACAGCAGACGTATTTCTGTTGCCGCTACCCCAAAAGAATAGTAAAACACTAATTAAAACAAGTTTTGGGTGGCCATATACTAAATATAGTATTTTTAGGTATTTCGTTATATCTTTTGAATCGTTAAAATTAGGAGGTTCAAATTTTCACAGCAGACGTGTATGGGCTGAGACGAAACCCACACAGACTTTGATTGAATGATAAAATATTATTTGATTGAATGATAGTTTATTTGATAATTGCTGATATCGATGCGTCGACACCGAGCGCTCGAGCCGAACTCCTCGCTAAAAGCTTATTAAAACGCAATGGTAGCGTAAGCTGCTGACGCGGCGCTCGGTGTACGGTGCTAGCCCGTACATGCTCCAGGGCCAAAAAGATGATAAATGAAATTATGAACTAAAACTAATTACAAGATGATAAAACAATGTTTCTTAAAATAAAGGTATTATGATAAAAATACATGTTTCTTAAATCTAATACAATGTTAGTTACATAAAATTTAACTTATATTATATATTCACTGGGAGGGAGATGTTGATATAAAATGAATGGGGGACGTAGATCTATCACTCTTTTTCACTCGAACACTTGCCCAACGCTTTAACACACTCTCACTAGAGCCCTGCTCGGGCAGGACTCTCTGCCGCGCACTTACACTTGAGCTGTGCTCGGGCAAAGCTCCACGCGCACTTACACTTTCACTAACACCTTCCGGTTGCTGCTGGGGCGAGCCTTTAGCTCGCCGGCACCTCCACCAGACGTAGTATCCGCCGACCGCTGCCATTGTTACCACTATGATGTACATAACGGTATAGTGGTGAATGTCATGATAAGACATGCTATCATTTGTATTCAGGTCTTTCCTTTTCAAGCTCTCTAACTGTTTCTGGATATCAGTCGCTTGATCTTCATAGATGCTGTCTGATCCTTCATTGGCAGGCAACCCAGTTAATGACAAATTTATTAAATTGTTGATAGGAGCTAATCTGTATGAGTTTATACGTGGTTTGATATTTATTTTTGACCCGGCCCCGCTATGAGATTGAAAGTAAAAATCATCTGATTTGATAAGACAACCGGGATCGGTCGAAAGCAGTCCAGTATGGGTTAATTGTATTGCCGTGCTGGTTTCTAAGCATATTATTTTAAAATGACAAGTATTGCAACAAAAATAAAAATATGTATTGAAATGATAGGTTGAAACAAATTTACTCTGGCAGGCATTTACTTCCGTTTTACAACTTTCCAAAGTATCCTGTTTCTTGCATAAACTCATATCATTGTACAAGTGAAACACGGGTTTATTAAGTCTGCATAGCAAGGTATTAATGTCTTGATCGATGCATTCTTTGAGGTCAGTTTCTGATAGTGATAAGAATAAATCCTTGTTTATATTTATAGACAAGTATTCGCTTACGGGCACTATGTTGATCATATTACTTCCTGATTGTTTCGGAACGGGAATGATTCTATAGACATTGTATGAGTCTCTTGTAACCAAGGGAATTAATATTTCAAAAATAAGAAATTTCTTTGATATACGAGCCTTTATCTTAAATAATTTATATATATTTGATAGATTTTCATGCTCTGTCGGTAGTGAAAAGTCTTTAGATAGGTGTGATGATATTACATTGAGCTCCTGCTCTAATTGGCTGGGGGTCAACAGATGAATATTAAATTTTCCATGAAACACGTCGGTAATTGTATCTAATAAGTATCCTTGAATCGTCTTAAGCTTACTCAGCAAATTGTTTGCTATCATAGCTGATAGTGTAAATTCATTAAATAAAGAATTGTTTTGTAACTCTGATTGCAATACGCCTATGAAAGACTCAATTTCATTAATCTTTTTTGTGACTATTTTATGATGTTTTTCCATGATAAACTCAGCTCTCTTAATGAGGTTGAACTCAGCTTCAACGACTGTAGTTTGATTTTTCCATAAAGCTGCTAAATGTTGTTGATTTCCTCTAAGTAACTCAATGTCCTTCTCATATTTTGCTGCAAAGTTACTGTCTAGCACTCCAAATAACTGATTAGCGATGTTACCTATACCATTGATCAGTCCACGCCGCTTCCGCACGTGCCCATCTAAATGTTGATCCAATAAAAGTCCATTGTAGTGCTGTATCTCCGAGTACTCGTGATTTAATTGATACATGACACCATCGCAATGCGACCGGTCTCTTATCTTATTACAAATTGTTTCTAAGTATTCTATGTACTTGAGAGACGCCGCGGCGCCTTGCCAGTATGGATTCATATCATAATAGACAACAAGTCGCCAGTCGTCACCGATTAACTGCATTTTTGCGATGTCATCAAAAAATAATGTTGAAGTATTTTGTAGTTGAGTATTAGTATATGATGTGAGTGCATTTGTAAATAGGGTCATGAAACATAATAAAATACAGTTTGCAACTGTTGCAAAGCTATACTTTTTGATTGTTTGTTTAGGAGTATTAGAACTTGAACTCTCTTCATGATTTATTGGTAAAATTGATAATTTAACAATCGGTCTTTTTATGAGCCCATTTTTTGTTTTAACGGTGACGACTCGCACGTAGCCATCTGAGCCAGGGTGTAGCTCGACTACACGACCTAACGCCCACTTGCCGGGTGGAAGATTGCTGTCTTGGATAACTACGATGTCATTAACCTTTATATTGTTTTGTGGCTGGCGCCACTTGCTTCTTGCTGATAAACTTGTTAAATATTCATGTTGCCAGCGTTTCCAAATGTCTCGAAAAATAGTTTGAGTTAAGTACCACCTAGTTCTAAGATCTGTTTCCGTTTCATAAATTGATAAAATTGGACCACTAGATAAGAAATGCGAAGGGGTTAAGTAATTCACATCTTCTGGGTCCTCAGTTAAAGCACATAAGGGCCTTGAATTTAGGCAGGCTTCCAATTGAGACAAAATTGTACTGAATTCTTCATATGTTAATTTTTGCTCGCCAACTACTCGTTTTAAGTGGAATTTGAGACTTTTTACAGCTGCTTCACTAAGGCCACATGCTGATGGCCAGGAGGGTGCATTAAAGTGCCAAACAATACCCATCTCTGCTACTTCTGACTGAAATTCATTGTTAAATATCTCCAACAGTTCCTCGTATTCTTGTTGTAATATCTTGTTAGCACCGACAAAATTCGTGCCATTATCGCTATAGATATGACCAGGGGTGCCACGCCGAGCTGACATACGGCGTAGTGCTGCTAAGAATGCTGTACTCGTCAGGTCAGACACTAACTCTAAATGTACGGCCTTGGTGGCCATACAAGTAAATACGGCGACATATCCCTTTGTTATTTTTGTACCTCTACCAGGATTTGCTTTGATGAAAACGTGACCAGTGTAATCCACGCCAACGTGATAGAATGGTCTTGTCGGATTGACTCGAGCTGAAGGAAGATCACCCATTATTTGATAATGTTTGCTCGGGTTTTGTCTTCGACATTTGATACACTGTCGAACTCTCTTTTTGACAGCTCTATAACCACCAATGATCCAATATTTTTGTCTTAAAAATCCTGATGTTAACCTAGCACCCCCGTGAAAGCATAATTCGTGCGCTTGATCGATTAATAGTTCAGCAAGACGACAATTTCCAGGTATGATAATAGGGTTTTTCATTTCCGGGTCCAGATTAGCATGACGCAACCTCCCACCGACTCTTAAAATGTTACTTTCATCTAGATAAGGGTTTAATTCACAAATTTTGCTAGAATTATGGATTTTGTTAGTTGTTTTTATGTCTGTCAACTCCGTTTTGAATGATAATTGTTGTGTGTTCCTGATAATAACTAATGTAGCTTGTTTTAACTCGCTCATGGACAAATAATTACATTTATTCTTTTTAATATTAATAAATCTTAGAATCCATGCAACAACTCTCCTCGCCTTATGGAATGTGCTATATCTTGATAATAATGATTGTATAATAGAGTCACTTTTTTGCTGTATGACTACATTAACTTTTGATAATTTCAACTCTTGATTAGTTGAATATTCTACTTTTTCATTTTGATTATTAAACTTTGATAACCACGTCGGGCCGTGCCACCACAAAGTATGCTCCTTCAATTGTGAAGCAAGTAGGCCACGGCTAGCACAATCCGCAGGATTTTCCTCTGATTTGACGTATCTCCAACACTCCGCGGGCATGACTTCTGTTATCTGCTGTACCCTGTTGGAAACAAACGTCTTCCATCTAGCTGGGTCACCATTGAGCCAACCCAGTACTACCGTAGAGTCAACCCAGCCATATGTTTTGATAACATGACCTCGAAGACAATTTATGACCTTAGCCATCAGCTTTGATAGAAGTAGCGCTCCACTGAGCTCTAGTCTTGGCAAAGTAACACTCTTGTTTTTGGGTACAAGTCTCGTTTTACCAACTAATAGGACTACGGAAGATTTTCCACACTTATTAATACGACAGTATATGACACATGCATAGGCATTCAAAGAAGAGTCACTAAATCCATGTAATTCAATCGATTCCGATTTTTGCGTCTGTATCCATCTTGGTAACTTAATATCTTGAATATTGACAATGTCCTCTCTGATTTTTGTCCATTCCCCATTTAGATAATCAGGAATAGGGTCATCCCATTTGATATTTGCGGACCATACCTGTTGAAACATTATTTTAGGTTTCGTTGATAATGGAGAAAGCCATCCAAGAGGGTCAAATAACTTGGAGATATTTGATAAAAGGGTTCTTTTTGTGACCCTTGCGACTTCACCTGGTTCTATACGGGAGTGGAAAGTGAAAACATCTTCCTTTGGATTCCATCCCAAGCCCAGGGTTTTTGGTGATTCAGACAACTTGAAATCAAAATCACCAGACCCAGGTGTACTTGATTTATAGTAGTCAATACATTCTTGATTTTCTGTTGATAATGGGGATTCCTCAAAAATATCCTCAATCTCCCAAAATTTTTGAATCTCGTCTAAATTATTTAAAACGACATTACACTGTAGCGTTTGGACAGTACCAGTTAAAATCCAGCCTAAACGTGTATTTTGGGCAATGGGTGTGTGATTGCTATCCCTGCAAATACCTTCTAATAAAATTAAAGAATAAATGTCTGCTCCCAAAAGTAAATCAACTGGACGGCTGTTATTAAAGTCAGGATCAGCTAAAGTTATATTTTCCAAGTATGACCAAGATGGTTTTGAGAAACTGTAATTCGGTAAATTTTTGATAAGATTTTTCATGATATAGACCTCAGTTTCAAACTCAAAATTACAATTCGTAGCTACGCATTTGATAGACATTGCACCCTTGCAGTTGCTTTCTTTATTACCAACTCCTGATATCACGCCTCGACATCGAATTCGAGGTTGGCCCAGCATCTGGGCAGCATTTTCCGTAATGAGAGAGGTCTGAGATCCTTGATCTATTAAAGCTCGCATGTTGATAAATGAACCATCCTGGGTTTGAACCTTGACCATTGCTGTCGCTAAAAGTATTTCTGGCATATTACTTTGCACTGATACGTGGGAGTTGCTTTTATGTTGGTGCGACGACTCAGATTTCAGATTGGTGCCGCTCGGTGTCGGCTTTATTAAACTGGAATTATTATTGTTAGAAATATGACTTGCAACGTATGCATCATGCAATAGCGTATTATGCATGCCATTACATTTTAAACATCTTTTCAATGAAATACATGGATTACCCATGTGTGAATAAAGGCAATTTTCGCAAACATCAAGGTTTAATACAGTGCGGTGCTTCAAACTGGGTGTCATATTTAAAAACTTATTACAATAAAAAAGAGCATGTTCATTTGTTTTGCATAACTCACATTTATGAAACTGTTTCGTAATGATTTTGCCTTTGTGTTGATGTGAAACTCGACCATTCGCTGAAAATGCTTGTCTTTTGAAATTTCTTTTATAATTGTTAAATTGATTCGATGAATAATTATCATGATATTTTGCAATTAATTTAGTAGGTAAATCCTTCTTTCTCGAAGACTCTAAGCTCGTAAATCTTCCCTCTAAAAATGATAAAAACTCTTTTAACGAAGGTAGCTCTCGCGGTTGCTTGACGGAAGATGTATAAAGATTATATGTCTCTGAATCCATTTTCTGACTGATAAAGTAAATTAGCATTGGATCCCACGAACTGACATCCACACCTAGATTTTTGATAGCATTTATTGTTTCCAATGTTGTGTCATGGATCCGTTTTATGTGATTCAAAGACGATTGTTGGGCTACGGGGATATTCATTAAAATGTCTAAATGAGACCAAAAAATCAACCGTTTATTGTTAAATCTATTGTTTAATATTTCCCAACATACCGAGTAATTATCTGAGCTTATTGGAAGATGCTGAATTAGTCGCTCAGCCTCTCCTTTAACTTTCGTTTTTAGGAACTGCATTCTTTGGGCGTCGGATAACGAGGGATTTCCGTGAATAGTTTCTACGAAAAGATCCCTAAAAGAACTCCACTGATGGAAACTCCCACTAAAAGTTGGTATATCTAATTGTGGAGTAGACTGTTCCCTATGTGACACAGACCACAATTTCTTATTTATTGACCTAATAAGATCGTTAAATTTTTGATCGTATTTGATAAAAGTGTCTTCGTAGTCTGAGTTCCGACCCCCAAGCTCACTATCTATTTCCCAATGCAAAGAGTCAATTGTAGACCACCGTGATTGAATTAATTTTAAAATATGCTCAAATTCCCATTTTTCTGTTACTAAGTCCAAGTTAATATTGGAGACTGTGTATTCAAATGCTTTAAAGTTGCTCATTTGTTTGCGCAACATTTCGTCAGTTTTGCTACTCGATCCCTGATGTGTTATGGGTACCTGAGACGATGATGTTCCAGGTATACCCAGTGGAGTTGCCGGTTTTAGCACAGGTGTCTTTGGCCGGTCATCTTTTATCTGATAATTTGATATGAATGCCCTAATCTCCTCATACCTCATCATTGCATACTCATACTGATTATTTACGAAGTAGCTGTGAGATTTTGCGACATCGATCCCACATAACGTTCTATGATTTGCCTGATATTCCTGCCAATGTTGATCTAAATTCTCCAACCTTCTCCTGATATAATCTGCTGTTTTCCTATCAGCACCATCTTTTTTAAAATTCGTAAATATTTGTTCAATGACCTTTAAAATTTGCTGCTGATTAGCTAAAAGATCTTCTGCTGTAGACATGATTTGATAATATATAAAATGGAAAGACCTTACTTGATATTTTCTGGACTTATCTGATAGCGCCTCTCGCTGATACAATCCTCACTTGCGAAAACACACACACGCACACGTTTTCACACGCGAGGTCCAAATTGCTCGAAGGACCACAAAGATGTATGGGCTGAGACGAAACCCACACAGACTTTGATTGAATGATAAAATATTATTTGATTGAATGATAGTTTATTTGATAATTGCTGATATCGATGCGTCGACACCGAGCGCTCGAGCCGAACTCCTCGCTAAAAGCTTATTAAAACGCAATGGTAGCGTAAGCTGCTGACGCGGCGCTCGGTGTACGGTGCTAGCCCGTACAAGACGTATTTCTGTTGCCGCTACCCCATAAGAATAGTAAAACACTAATTAAAACAAGTTTTGGGTGGCCATATACTAATTATAGTATTTTTAGGTATTTCGTTATATCTCTTGAATCGTTAAAATTAGGAGGTTCAAATTTTCACAGCAGACGTATTTCTATTGCCGCTACCATATACGAATAGTAAAACTCATATTAAAGCAAGTTTGGGGTGGCCATTTACTAAAAACAGTATTTTTAACTAATTCGTTATATCTCTTGAATCGTTAAAATTAGGAGGTTCAAATTTTCACAGCAGACGTATTTCTGTTGCCGCTACCCCATACGATTTTTTTTTTTTTTTTTTTTGTAAGGAATCTCGCTGTTGGCCTGAAGGGCCTTGACAGCTTAGCTCGGGCGATTGAGGCGAGTTAAGCTCTGCCTAGAATTTTGCCGCGGCTAGCGCAAGGGCGTCTCCTGTGAGACTCGAACCTCGGCTTGGGCCGTCGCGGCGGGAACGCTCGCCTGAAGGGCGGGACGGAATCTCACAGCGGTGAGAGAAGAGCGGAGTAATGGACCTCGCCTTCGCCGGCGAAGGCGGTTTTTACTGCGTAGCTGAGTGGTGTTGTTACTTTTATTTTTGTGTAAGAGTATGTCGTTCGCGACGGTGATTGGATCGTCGGGATCCAGTAAGACGTGGCGAGGCCTCCTGCGTCTGGGTTTCGTAACGGGGAACGGGTAGTAGTTGATGCTTTTACGCACCAGGGGATTCGGATGGGTTTCGGCCTTTTCGAAGTAGCGTTTGGATGCCAACTTCATCCATTGGGCTATTGTCGGGAGTTCCAGGTCTAGGTGGAGATCGACGTTTCGAACGTAATGGGGCGCACCGGTCGCGATTCTCATGAATCGCGTTTGAATAGTTTGAAGCCGGTGGATGTGGGAGGGAGCGCAATGCGCGAATACTACGCTGGCATAGGTCATGCATGGTCGAACGCATGCTTTATAGAGAGTGACCTTGTGACGGAGGGACATCTGACTCTTTTTGTTCAAAAGATGGTATAGCCGCGAAAGGACGAACGCGGCCTTGCTGCGGACAGCTTTCGCGTGTTTGTTAAAGCTCATGCTTTTGTCCAGCGTAATGCCTAGGTATTTGACGGAGTTGCGCCACGGGATGGCTTTGTCATATAGGATTACCTCTTTGGAGACTTGGAATTTTTCCCTATTTATTGGAGTGTGTTTGCGCCTTTCGAAGAGGATAGCTGCGCTTTTTTCGGGATTGATTTGAATACCCCATTTCCGAAACCATTCACCTAAGATCGTGGCCGCGGTTTGGAGTCGGTCTGTTATGACCCGCCTATCTTTATGGGTTGTGTAGAGGGCGGTGTCGTCGGCATAGAGGGCAATCTCTACATGGGGAGCTCTGGGGATGTCGCTGGTGTACAGCGTAAAGAGGAGGGGCGCGAGGACCGAGCCTTGAGGGACTCCGGCCCGTATGGGGCGAGGAGAGGAGAGAGTTCCTTCCACGCGATAGCGTATAGAGCGGTCCGACAAAAAGTCGTGTATGATACGTACTAGTCTTAACGGCACTTGAAGGTGGTATAGCTTGTGAACCAAGCCGTTGTGCCAGACTTTGTCGAACGCTTTCGCTATGTCGAAGAAGAGGGCCCCCGTGGCGGACGGACGGCAGGCGGTGTTCATCCCGGTAAGGATGTGTTCGGTGATTCTATGCACTTGATGCACACACGAGTGGGCTGGTCTAAATCCAAACTGCTCGTCAGGAATGAGGCCCTTTTCGAGGGCGAAATCTAGGAGGCGCTTTTTGATCACCTTCTCGAATAGCTTGCTAAGCGTGTTGAGAAGGCTGATTGGGCGATAACTGGACGGGACGTTACGGGGCTTACTCGGTTTGTGTATACCAATCACAATTGCCTCTTTCCACTGCGCCGGGAAGGTGCAGTTGTCAAGGAGACAATTGAAAATGGTCACAAGGAGACAGATCAGATGGGGCGGGAGGCATCTGAGCACTTTGTTCGAGATACCGTCGAGACCTGGGGATTTCCGGGGGAGCGAACTCTTTAGGAGAGTTTTGATCTCGTCGACCGTTGTGTGGGGCAGCGGCTCGCTTGGGAGGGGCAACGAAACTATGTGTTCGATTTCTCGGTTCACATGCGCTACGTGGGTCGGATCAGTGTGGGCGAGATAGGGGGAGCACTGTTCCTCTAAGTTGATCGCGAGACACTCGGCTTTTTCATCGTCATCGAAAGCGTCGGGCAGATTTGGTCGTTTGAGCGGCGGCATGGAAGCCACCGTGTCCGTTTTGAGGGATCGCGCGAGAGACCAATAGGCCGTGTGCGAAGGTGATAGCTCGCTGGTTAGACGGTCCCAGCGTTCGTTTCTGAGTTCCTGCATGCGCTCCTTGACTCTGCGCTGAGAGGCGCGGAGAGCTCTGCGGTTATCGTCAGTCGGTGCACGGGCGAAGGCGCGAGTCGCCGCGTTCTTCTCGGTCAGTAGTCGCCTGGCGTCAGGCGGAAGTTCCCAGCGTTGGGTGAACTCGTCTGGTATAGTACGTGAAGCGTCGACAACTTTGGTCTGAATATGTCTAGTGACCGAGGAGATCGCGGCCAGCGCTTGGTCTGACGAGACAAGGGTATCAGGGATGTCGTTGAGGTCAGCAGCGTCGACGGGTTTTAATGCCTCGTCTAACTTCTGCCAGTCAACGATGGACTTGTACCTCCTCTCGAAGGTGTTCGGTGGGCCGAGTTCAAAAATAACCGGAAAATGATCCGAGTCTAGTTCGTGTAGCGCCTCTACGCTACGCGGCTGGAGTGCTACGTTGCGTAGAACCGCTACGTCTATAACGTCCGTCGAGAGGAGGCGGTTTTTCCCTATTGCGGAGCGCGTCGGTCGAATCGGGGCTAAGACGTTTATATCGAGAACGTCGATGAGTCGATTGAGTATATATCCATTAGGATTATTTATCGCACTGTTCCAGTTCTCGTGCTTGCTGTTGAGGTCTCCGAGCAGTAAGACCGAAGGCCCCAACGCAAACAGAGTCCTGAGATCGCTTTCGAGGACTGATTTTGTCGGAGGGAGGTATACCGAAGCGATTATTACCGGTTGGTGTCCGGTCATAGCCACGCGGATCGTGGAACATTCCATATTGGTTAGAGGAGGCGGGTCTATAGGCGAACAGTGAAGCGCTCGTCTGTAATAGATAAGCGTTCCTCCGCCCCTCGCCGTGGGACGGTCGTTTCTTACTGCGATGTAATTCGCGAATCTGGGAGTGCGGACACTGGGTTTAAGGAATGATTCCTGTACTAGGAAGATATCTACCTGATGACGGACGAGAAAGTCGCGGACCAAATCTGCCTGCCGTCTAAAACCGTTGGCGTTGAATGTCACTAAGGACAGCGATCGTGTCTTGACCCTAGACGTGGTTGTAGCTATTTCGTTGTGTTGGGTCTAGCAAATTTCCGGATTGCGTGAAGTAGCCCGGCGTACTCTGTTATTATTTCGAGACGAATCTCGGCGTCGTTGGTGGATGTGTACGCCTCTTCGAATTTGAGGAGGGCGTCTATGTCTATAGCGTCGACTACGCTAAGTGCTAACTTGAAGGCCCTACGGGTGGAGTTTGTGGCCGCGAGGTCACTTTCGGGAGCCTTATAAGCTTGAGGAGGGTGGATAGGCCGCTCAGATGGGGTTTCTAAGGGAGCGGGTTGGACACTGTTTGGCTGGGGAGGCACGGATCGTGTCGATTTGGGGAGGGGCGGAAAGGCCTCTTGTGAGAGCTGAGGTGGGCCCTCGGTGGAGTGTGGATTGGCCCACGCGTTGGACTTGGGGAGTGGGGCTGGGACGTAGGTTGGCCCGGTTCTAACCTGGCGCCTGCCTGCTCCGGACCCTCCCGGGCGTCTACGCGACGACTTGTGCGCCTTGGGGGCCCTGGGACAGCCGCGATAATTCGCGGGGTGTCCGTGTTGCCCGCAAAGCACGCACGCCGGCGGCTCTGCGCATGGGAGAGTGCGGGTGCAATCGGAGGTGCCGTGATCGCCTAGGCACTTTACGCAGCGTGCCTTAGCGAAACAGTTACGGGAAGCATGTCCGTACAATTGACAGCGGTGACACTGTCTAGTGTAGGAATGTTTGGCGGGTGTTTCCACCTTGAGGCCGGAGAGCTTACAGCACTCTTTAAGGCCGAAAATCTGTTTTCCACGCGGGGATAGTTCTAGTACGACTAGAACCATGTCGTACTGTTCTTTTGTAACTCGATGTCGGATTTTGTCGGATGTCTTCCGCATGCTCAATGCGGAAGACATCCTTGATGGGATATCCCTGCTCTTCTAAGTCGGAACGGACTAATGAGGCATCTAATTCTTTAGGAATGCCTCGCAAGACTACCCGAAGTACGCGTTCCTCGGGCAGAGGATAGGTGTGGCCCCCGATTCCTTCGGAGCGAAGGTGGGAGGTGAGGAAACGGTGATGTGCCGGGTCGAAAACTTGGACACAAAGGTTGTCCCTCAAAGTGCGGGCTTTGAATGAAATGGATTTGGCCTCTAAGGTTTTTGATAACTTGGGCCAGGCCGCTTTATCGCGGATATAAATCGGCGGAGGGGTTTTTATGCGGTTTGAGCCCGCGTTATATAGGGTTGGCTGTGAGCCTTGGCTGGTCGGGAGAGGAATCTCTGAGGAAGGGTTCGTGGGCCTTTTGGCCGGAGGCCCGCCGTTAGCGTTGCGCTTCTTTTTTCGTCCTACGGTGGTGAAGCCCTCAGAGTCGGGGTCTTCGGTGTTAACGTCGGCCGGGATAGACTCGGTCGACATGTCGGAGTGACGCGATGTACGCGATAAAGAACGCGGTTCGGACGCGTCGTCGCTATCGCTCCCGGGAACCGAGATCGGAGATCGGGAGCGAGAGCGAGGGCGCGTCGGAGACCTGAGTCTTTTGTTTTGCGGACGCGTGGCCTGCGCGGAGGCCTGAGCGGGCGGACGCGGGGCCTGCGCGGAGGCCTGAGCGGGCGGACGCGGGGCCTGCGCGGAGGCCTGAACGGGCGGACGCGGGGCCTGCGCGGAGGCCTGGTCGAGACGGCGCGAGGCCTGAGCGGGGGCCTTTTTTAAAGGCGACGGAGATCGCGGCGAGTCCCTAACATCACCGGCGTTGAAAAATTCCCGGACTAGTTCCG
Source organism: Pontia daplidice (assembly GCA_963693355.1). Classification (NCBI taxonomy): domain Eukaryota; kingdom Metazoa; phylum Arthropoda; class Insecta; order Lepidoptera; family Pieridae; genus Pontia; species Pontia daplidice. The sequence continues at coordinate 516,705 of CAVNZL010000016.1, read as the reverse complement.
GGCATTTATTTTTAAAAAATTCCAACATGCGATGAAAATCGCCTACATTTAAATCGGGTGGGTCATCGACCCCCATGCTGCGTGGGGACGCGCAGAATGGAGGCGAAGTGTGTACCTAATAGGTGTGTACCTAAGCTAAGAGGGTTTTTCCCTACAAGTGTGTCTCCGCTGGTGATAGCGGAGGTGAGGTTTGTCGCGTCCTAACCAGCCCGTAGGGGATTACTTTGACTGGAGCCCCTACGGATGTGCGACTGGTCCCGTCCAACAGTGGACCCTGATTGTAAACCGGTCGCTAGAGAGTAGTTGGAGTACCTACTCCCCGTGGCAGTGCCTACTAGGAGGACACCGGCTACGCACAAGGACTTGAAGGAAGCGGGCGAGGTTGTACGCGCCTTGAAAAAGGCGCGGTGTCTGCACCCCGTACAAACACTCCCGCACTAGACGTTAACCAATCTAGATAACCGTTTGGCACCGTTAGGTGGCTATCAGATGGCCGCAGGTAAACCCGCGTAACGTTTATTCCGTTTGATATAACGAATTCGCTGTGCGCTTGCGAACGAACAGACGTCCGAACCACAAGTCGCAGAGACGAACGATCGAAGAGGCGCACGGCGAGGCGGCAACGGGTCCGTTTCGGTGGTAGTCCGCAGGCAGGCAAGCACGCGATGCGGCAGGCGAGCGAGCGGAACTGCAACAAAACGAAGCGATGAGCGAAGAAAGGCCGCGCTAGGCGGCGGTCGAGCGGTGAGTGGCACGAAGCGATCGCAGAGGAGACGTCCGCACGGGGCGGCGGTCGAGCGCAGAGTGTGTGACCCCATACGAATAGTAAAAGACTCATTAAAACAAGTAATGGGTGGCCATATACCAAAAACAGTATTTTTAAATATTTCGTTATATCTTTTGAATCGTTAAAATTAGGAGTTTCAAATTTTCACAGCAGACGTATTTCTATTGCCGCTACCATATAAGAATAGTAAAACACATATTAAAGCAAGTTTGGGGTGGCCATATACTAAAAACAGTATTTTTAACTAATTCGTTATATCTCTTGAATCGTTAAAATTAGGAGTTTCAAATTTTCACAGCAGACGTATTTCTGTTGCCGCTACCCCATGAGAATAGTAAAACACTAATTAAAACAAGTTTTGGGTGGCCATATACTAAATATAGTATTTTTAGGTATTTCGTTATATCTCTTGAATCGTTAAAATTAGGAGGTTCAAATTTTCACAGCAGACGTATTTCTGTTGCCGCTACCCCATACGAATAGTAAAAGACTCATTAAAACAAGTAATGGGTGGCCATATACCAAAAACAGTATTTTTAAATATTTCGTTATATCTCTTTAATCGTTAAAATTAGGAGTTTCAAATTTTCACAGCAGACGTATTTCTATTGCCGCTACCATATACGAATAGTAAAACACATATTAAAGCAAGTTTGGGGTGGCCATATACTAAAAACAGTATTTTTAACTAATTCGTTATATCTCTTGAATCGTTAAAATTAGGAGGTTCAAATTTTCACAGCAGACGTATTTCTGTTGCCGCTACCCCATAAGAATAGTAAAACACTAATTAAAACAAGTTTTGGGTGGCCATATACTAAAAAAGTATTTTTAACTAATTCGTTATATCTCTTGAATGGTTAAAATTAGGAGGTTCAAATTTTCACAGCAGACGTATTTCTATTGCCTCTACCCCATACGAATAGTAAAAGACTCATTAAAACAAGTAATGGGTGGCCATATACCAAAAATAGTATTTTTAAATATTTCGTTATATCTTTTGAATCGTTAAAATTAGGAGTTTCAAATTTTCACAGCAGACGTATTTCTATTGCCTCTACCCCATACGAATAGTAAAAGACTCATTTAAACAAGTAATGGGTGGCCATATACTAAAAACAGTATTTTTAAATATTTCGTTATATCTTTTGAATCGTTAAAATTAGGAGTTTCAAATTTTCACAGCAGACGTATTTCTATTGCCTCTACCCCATACGAATAGTAAAAGACTCATTTAAACAAGTAATGGGTGGCCATATACTAAAAACAGTATTTTTAAATATTTCGTTATATCTTTTGAATCGTTAAAATTAGGAGTTTCAAATTTTCACAGCAGACGTATTTCTATTGCCGCTACTATATACGAATAGTAAAAAACATATTAAAGCAAGTTTGGGGTGGTCATATACTAAAAAAGTATTTTGAACTATTTCGTTATATTTCTTGAATCTTTAAAATTAGGAGGTTCAAATTTTCACAGCAGACGTATTTCTATTGCCTCTACCCCATACGAATAGTAAAACACTAATTAAAACAAGTTTTGGGTGGCCTTATACTAAAAATAGTATTTTGAACTATTTTGTCATATCTCTAGAACCGTTAAAATTAGGTGGTTCAAATTTTCACTGAACCGATCGAACTTGCTCGGCAGCCCGGAATTGCGCAGTGGGTCGTCAAGTGGCAGAACCGTTTAATCTTGAGTGATACTTAAATAAATCTACCATGACATAGTAGATAAGTTACATACACTATTTACTACATTCGACTTATAAATATTACGACTAATTCAATTTATGAATATATTTCACAAATATCAACTAATGTAATTAAATGGACAATGGAACATCGTTTAAATTTAAAAAAAGAATTTTCACGTTTCAAATAATTGAACATCAATTCGATAAGCAATCAATGTTGTGCAATATTGTGAATTGCGATGAGTCACCGAGCAAAAGCGTACGCTATTCTAACAGGAAGCAAACATAAAAAATATCATGTAATTTTGAACGTTAGGTTCAAGAGCATTAAGATAAGACTCCACTGTAATAATAGTGATTGCCGACTATATTCTATTAGTGATTTGGAGACGTGCGTGTGAGATGAACGCGTTCCATTTTTAAATCGAGCGCGAATTGGATTCAAAACGTAAGTCTATGACAAACATTGTTTATTATCGTCGTTCCATTTTCGAATTTGAACAAGAATGTTTGCACATTCCTATCCTAATTCATTCTTATTCTAATATTAGATTTATTATTTTATGACAAAAAACCCATGGGATTTTTAGATCGTTTACTTCCCAGTCTTACTTTTTTTCCGAGGCTTGGCCTCGAAGTTTTTTATCGCCATATTCATGAACAGCCTTCTAATGAGCCTAAAAGCGTAAATAGATTTTAATCGTAAAGTCACATTTTCTCGCTGCTCAAATTTGCGAATTTCACAGTTTATAGTAAATGCTTGGGCAGGACGCTGTAGTGGATATAAAAATCTATACTAAGCAACAGAAGTATAATATCTATTATATATAGGGACATGTACTATATAAGGTCGGTTCATATTAACATAAAAACTGTATTATAAAAAAAACTCAATGAACGAAGTTTTTAATGCTATGTAGCTATTTTGTGATTTCCTAATATTAATTATATTTTCTTAGTTTCAGCACAGCAATACAATTGATATACAAATTAAAAAATTAGTATTAATAATTATTTGAGATAATTTATGAATAAGAAATTAAATTGGCCACTGGTCTCTTCTAACATGTTTATAGTCAGATTTAATATTTTTATGACCACACAATCAGACAAACTAACATGAATTCCGTCTTAGCTAAGTTAATTTAAAAAATCAATAAAACATGCTAATAAGGCTTATTCATTCATCGCACGCCATTACGAATTATTTGAATTATTCATTTGTTAGAGGTCAACCAAAAAATTCGTATCCATTCATATATAACCGGTTATAATCGCTACAATATTTAAATTATCTATTTTATAGTAACACGACGATATGATTTAATGATAAGAAAACTGTCAACTCATGACGGTTGATAATGAGAATCAAGGAAGTTTGAATTTCAAACAAATCACTATCAAAATGTCGCTTCGTGGTGAGCGATTAAAAAATGACGCTTATAAGGAACGAATGAGTTTCCCGCGTTTTTTAGTCTTTATTTTTTACGCGCGCATTTTATTGACAGCGGCAGCTGCAGATAATTTAGCACACAGAATATAAACATTCCGAATTCAAATTGTAAAGAAATGTTTTTCGCTCGTTCAGATTTGAAATTCGAATTTTGGGTAAACAAACAAATCTCGTCAAGTACATTTGCCAAGGCGAATATATTTTGCTTGCGGTTCTGTTGTAAAAAGTTATTTACTCTAAATGAAGTAAAATTAATTATCATAATTGTTTTTAATTGTTCTTCAATGCTTACGTTACATTTTATTATGTAATTACTACATAATAATTGACACAGCACGCCTTGAAGGGCTTGAAATTACTTGCTAGAGTAACTTCGCTTATACACATATATTTTAGTGAAATTTACTTACTACAGATATTTTTGAGTTGACCGTGACCTTTGAACGCCATTTTGAAGTCATTTCTATAACGTTTTATTCAAATCTATCACAGCGTATAACTAATCTTCTAAATATATAAATCTCCTGTCACGATGTTTGTCCGCGATGGACTCCCAAACTATTTAACCGATCTTAAATTAAATTGGCACACCGTGAGCTGTCTGGTCCAACTTAAGAGATAGGATAGTTTAGATCTTTAATTAAAGTCGCAATTTTATTTTGTTGCAAATTATTTATCTATAATTAATTGACAGTCACAATTATCTGTTTACTTCAAAAGATTCTATGGCCATGTAACGATTAATTTATTAAATAAAGCATACTTTTATTGTTTAAAACTCTTTCGATTATAAACATATCTCCGCACACTTAAAGCTGATAATTATTTTATTGAACTGAAAAAATGATCGCTAGATATCACATTTATGGCAAAACAACGTTTGCCGGATCAGCTTGAAACATAAAATACTATATTTTCAAGTATATTTTCGCAGATTGCCGAGCAGTTCGGTCTGATATAAATAAAATAATAGCCTAAATTTTCTTCTTAGTATTTATTTACGTAATATAATAAGTAAATTAAATCTTGTTCTTTTTATAGATGAAGCACCTATATCTTGTTCTTCTTCTTGCTACCTCTGCGGTCAGCTACAAGATCTTCTGTCTCCACACGGTCCCCTCAAAGAGCCACTTCCACCTGGTGAACGGGATTGTCCAACCGCTGCTCAATGCTGGTCATCAGGTAACATGCAGAAGACATCCTATGGTCAGAGATGGTTCAAAAAATATTTAAATACGAATATTTTTTCGTATTTTATACTTTTAGATAGCAATGATGATTCATTTAGCATATACATTTTATATAGTTGGATAAGTGAAGTTTTATATAAAGGTTATTATTATTCAGTTGATATCAAGATCTATTACGGAGTGAGTGCGTCTATTAAAAAAAACTCAAATTCATTTTAAGTCGAATTGTCAATATCTAATATTGTCTTTTGTTGACATAGCTGTTACTCATTTAAGGAAAAACACTTTTGAACGGATTTAGTTATGTATTTTTGCAAAATTTAAATATAATTACATTATTTGAATTTTTTTCCCCCGACGTTTCGCGTGCTTTACAGCCAATGTCTTTGTCAATATCTATTATACTGGTGTGTGGTTAAAAATAAATTGTGAAAAAAAATTTAACGAATAGTAATTTAGTATTTTTTTACGTGCACAACAAACAGTTCGTTTGCTGAGCAACATATGTGTACCCACATCACGTCAAAGAGTAGTAACGAATAGTATATTTTTAATTGATTTATTTCTGTCGTACAGCCAAGATTGTCTCGATTTAACTAAACAAATTTAAGGGTAAAAAGCATTAATTTGGGCACATATATGACGTACATATATTAAAATAAATAAGAAATACCTCTTTATATTTATATAAAGAGGTATTCCCTAACAATTACGACTTAGGGACCTTCAAAAAAAAGAGCGTATAAACATCTTAGAGGCCGGCAACGCACTGGTGAGCCCTCTGGCTTCGCGAGTGTCCATTCGGCGGTGTCGCTTAGCATCAGGTGAGCCTCCTGCTCGTTTGCCCCCAGTTTTATAAAAAAAAAAACATACAATTTCAGGTCATCTTTGCGACCACATTCCCGGAGTCTGTGAAGCAACATCCAAACGTCACAACATTGAGTTTGAGCGCTAACAGACACTTTATTGAATGTAAGTTTTGTTTGGCTCATCAACTCACTGCATAGTATAAAACGAAGTCGCTTTCTCTGTCCCTTTGTGTGCTTAAATCTTTGAAACTACGCAACGGATTTTTAATAGATAGAGTGATTCAAGAGGAAGTTTTATATGTATAATAACATCCATTAAATAGTGGAGAATGTTATTTTTGAGGTTTCTAATGTCATGTCGTAAATAATTTTCTCCGCTTACATTGCAAACGCAGGCTGAACTCTACGAGTTTTGTCAAAATAATGTACTAAGTATTGTACACATTGAAAAGGTCTACAGAAAAGTCCGTGATGGTATATGTCTATCTCTTATGGATAACCCATAATAACTTTTTTTTGTCATTTACATTTTACGACAAATAATGGCTAATTTTCGAAGCGATTTTAACCAATACAGCATTAATCCTTAACCAATTAAATACCTTGAATACATTGTTCATTTAATATAGATCTATATGTCCCTTTACACCGTATGATTTAAGTGAATATTTTCTAAGATATTACAGATTTTACACACACTTTGAATTTAGCAGCGATCGGACGCGTTTATTTTTCTGCGTATTTAGTATCAGCATTGCACCGTGCGAAGCCGGGTCGGGTCGCTAGTAAAGTAAAATTAAATTCATTTATTCAAGTAGGATCGCTACATGATCACATTTGCACGTCACTTAAAACTAAATTTATAGGCTTGTTCACTAACGCGCCCGAGTCTGAGAAGAACAAGCAAGACACTCAGTCGGGTTTGTCTTTTTTGTTGATCATGCTTACAACTTATAATTTTTAGAACAGGAGCAATTTAGTCCCAAGCACTTCTGTCATCCAGATAATCCGCGGTCCTGTAATAGGCTTTAGCGATCAATTTTCTTTTTTCTTATGAAAGTATGAAATATAATGGCTCTGTTCTGGATAATGTTTAATTAGTTATGTGGCTAATTATGTCCGACTGGAGGACTTTCGACTGTATACATCTATATGTACTTAATTATGCTAGATCTTGAACTGTATTTTGGCTGCTGGGTGGATCCTGGAGACTAAGTTGTATAAAAATTTGGAGAAAATAAATTGTGTTTAATTTTGATTTATCTACACTAATATTATAAAGAGGAAAGATTTGTATGTTTGTAATGAATAGGCTCAAAAAGTACTGGGCCGATTTAAAAAATTCTTTCACCAATAGAATGCTACATTCTTCCAGTTTGACATAGGCTACATTTCATTTTGATAAAAATTAGGGATCCTTGGTAAAATTTGAACAATGTAACCGAAGGTGTAGAAAAATGAGTCTCAAAATGTCTTTCGTCGAATGCGCTGCCGAAACTATTAGCGATAGAACAAAATAATGTACAACAATATTGAAGAACATCATAATGTCTACAAAAAACTCCGCGGTAGCATATGCCCAACTATTGTAGTTATGTCGCTACAACAACTTTTTTCATTTTAAACATTAATGAAAATGCTAACCAAATTCAAAGCATGCTTTTTATGTGTTTATATTAATCCTTATCGAAATAAATAAATTTTATGGTCAAGACCATTTAACTACCTATAAAATAGTTTTCAAATGATTTAAATTGGACTTTCCATTCAAAAGATATTACGAATTAAAAAATTCAAACTGTAAACAAAACCGCCATAGCGCCGTGGCCGTATAAAGCACATGTATGGCAAAACAACGTTTACCGGGTCAGCTAGTCAGTTTTATTAGCATGATGATAGTATACCGACGGGTTAACCACAAGGAATTTTAGACCAGGTTCAATAGAATATGTATTTTGATTTTTAGCGGTAGACATGTCGGATCCCAATGTAAGTATGGAAGTTGTCAAAGAATTTGCCAGAAATTTGTCACTGGCGACAATCAAGACGCCGGAGATACGTGAAGTGATGGTAAAAGAAAGCCTGGACGCAGTTGTGACTGAGTGGTTCTTCTCATATTCCGAAGCTGGGTGAGTGGGTTTCTATTTGTCTTATAGCATTAATTATAATAACGACTCTCAATATTCTGGGTCTCAAAACTACATTTATTCACATACAACATAAACTTAATTGGTTACGATAAAGAATTGGATGCCAACAATGTTTAGAGATCTTTCCTTCCTAGATTCCTAACAGCCTGCGTAAAAATAATCTAAAGTACTTACCGCCTAATTGCGCCACATTTATTATCAGGCGTACAAAATTATTGTACGCTCTCAATGACATACTATTAGGACGTCCGGAGGTCAGTAGTAATAACTAAAGGCTTCTTTTCTCGTCTCTTACCCATTATATATTTCAATTAAAATTTATTACTCCGGCTGTATGTACCGGAGAACTACTATAGGTCGCGAGGGCATCCTATATTGACTGAATGGAATTCGCGTGTCGCTAGTTAATAAATTTCCTAAATCTGCACCAGAGCAGGATATATTTGTGACAGGCTTGGTAAGATTGAGTGAAGCCTGCAACGTTTTTCTTAGTAAGTTTAGGTTAAGGTAGTTTTTAAGTATGTTTTGGCTTCAGGCTGTTATTAAATAAATAAATAAATTTATAATTCCACGAGAATTTTGTGGTAATTTTATACATTATATATTATAAAATGTTATATTATTATAACACTAATAATTGTCGCGATCATAATTATACTATCAAAACTAACACGTACATAAATTGTTTCAGTTACGCAGCCGTTCAGGGCGTTCCATGGATAGTTCTAAGTGGGAATGTGCTCAATCACTACGTGGAGCAGATGGTGGATTCTGTAAGAACAGTCCCGATCATACCAAGTATTCTTGCTGACCATCAAATACCAATGACGTTTTGGCAACGGCTACAAAGCACGCTCATATATGGATTCATGACGTTAGACGAGTGGTGAGTCAATTGTCAAAGTCGTATTGTATTGTAAAAACGGTGTGTGTGTGATTGTGTGCGTGTGTATTCACACACGATAGAAATGAAACTTCAGTATATCGACAAAAGAATGAGATGAATATATATAACAACTAGCTGATCCGGCAAACGTTGTTTTGCCATACATGTGATTTCAATTTTCAATTAATAAATAAAAAATAAGGGTTGATCGTAGAAGGGTGAGAATTTAGGATTGTATGTATTTTTGTATGTTGTATCATAAAAAAATGGAAACTAAAAATTCATATTTCACCAGTCATACATTTATAATACACTATAAAACTCGCTTACAAGCGATCTCTTCCAGTCAACCTGACGTATCCGTAAAAGCTGGAATGGCAGGGTGGTGTAACAAAAAGAAAGAATGAAGTCATAAAATTAGTCTCGTTAATAAATGTTGAATTTGTTAAAAACCGACATTAACAAAATTTAAATGAACTGAATGTAACCTTTTATTATATATAAAATAATTTCAGGATGACATATCCAACGATGAAATCGGACTATGAAAAAAACTTCGGCCCTCTAGCGGCCGCCAGAGGAATCGCTCTCCCGCCATTTGAAGATGTTTACAAAAATGTATCTATCCTGCTCTCGGACAGCCATCCCTCTTTCTCACCCGCTAGAAGCATACCGCCGAACGTTGTCGAGATAGCTGGATACCACATCGATGCCAATATTCCCGAATTGCCGAAGGTTAGTGCTGGATTAATAATATTATATATTACAATGTATGGAAAACATCGTGTCGTTGTAGATTTCTTTTCCATACCAGAACATAAATTATCAATAAACTATTATCGATAAATTCAAATTCATAATTAAAAAATTGTCATGTATTGTTATTTAGTCTATTAACATCTAATTTACGTCTAAAAAACCGCTGTTCGTCGAGTGGTTGCGGATTTTTTCGCGCTCGTAGATTGGTCTATTAGGATTTTGTTGGACTTCCGCAAAGTAACGCCTGGTTATATTAATTAACTAATTTACGTCTTTCTCTTAGCATAATCATAATTCTGCAGAAAAAGAGGAAAAATAACTTTTTAGTTCGATGATTTTAATGGGATGAATGTGTTGCTCGCTGGTTGAGCGGACGTTATTCGAAATTCTTACTTTATTTTGATAATACTTTTTATGATTCTAGATTTCGTATAACTTTATAAATCTATTGAAAATATGTAATTTTTGTATAATTATACAAAGTTATATCATAAAAATAACACTTCATCATCATCATCATCATCAGCCTACATTCGTCCACTGCTGGACATAGGCCTCTCCCAAGGAACGCCACAACACTCGGTCCTCGGCCTTCCTCATCCAGCCACCACCGGCTACCTTCAATAAATTACTATAATTATCAATAATTACCTACCTAAATAACACTTAACATTCTTTAAATATTCTTAAACGGAATGTTTTCATATTTTATATCTTTCAAGGGCTCATTGGGGCTCATTATGTAATTTTAACATTATGAGCGAAAAACCGCTAGGATAAAAATAAAACATCTGTTTAATCCATCTTTAATTTTTGACACCACAATACATTCAATGTGCATTTAATGGCAAACATCACAATTAACAAAAGAACAAAACTGACAGCAATCACAGATAACACCAAATTAACTTCGAAATAATCTGTGGCACTCATATTGAACGCGGGAGACTTCAAATATTTCGCGCCTTTATGACGCAACACATGTTCGATCCACCATATTGCCCGCTGGAGGGAAGTCTGCGGTTGGTCGTTTATTACGTCTTTTAGTTTCGCGATGTTTTCTTTGTATCTGAAGGAATACATTTTCATTCGTTACGCGTCAATTTATATGTTTTTTTTTGTAAACTACCTGATTTAATGTTATTATGTTTTTAATATTTCTTATTTAGAAATACATCTTTGAAAATATTCTATCACGGTTCATGGTTTAAGCAGAAAAGTGACGTCTCGGGCCTCATCTATTTCATTGATTTCAATCTTAATATATATAAATCTCCTGTCACGTTTGTCCGCGATGGACTCCTAAACTATTTAACAGATCTTAAATTAAATTGGCGCACCGTGAGCAGTCTGGTCCAACTTAAGAGATAGCATAGCTTAGATCTTTAAGTATAGTCGTAATTTTATTTTATTACAAATTATTTGTCTATTATTAATTGACAGTCACAATCATCTGTTAACTCCAAAAGATTCTAACAGATGTCGATACTTTTCGACTGGATTGAGTAAGTAATCAATAGATGGCATTGCTATGGTAAACAGACAAACGTATGGCACTGCTATGGTAAACCGACAAACGTTTGAAATAAAGATTAATTTAGTAACCTAAATAAAGCCTACTTTTATTGTTTAAAATGTATTAATGATAATGATTGATTATAAATAATAATGATTGCTAGAAATCACATTTATGGCAAAACAACGTTTGCCGGATCAGCTAGTATTATTATAGTATTCAAAATATGATAAGGCGTCAAACATTTTAGTTAGTTTTAATCAAAGTAAGAACGTTATTGAGATTTAACGTCAAAAAATCTAATTTATATATAAACTAGCTGGTGCCCGCGACTTCGTCCGCGCAGGTCTCTGATTTACACTTCTAAGTGGTTGGCTATGCTAACACCAAACATTAAAAGAGTAGAAATAATTGTATTTAACGGTATTTCGTTTACTACAAAATAAATTATTTTATACTTTAGCCTCAATAACACACGGTAATCATGATATTAAATTTCAGCTTATATAACACCTTTGTCTGTTTACCATAGCAGTGCCATCTATTGATTACTTACTCAATCCAGTCGAAAAGTATCGACATTAGAATCTTTTGGAGTTAACAGCCAATTGTGACTGTCACTTAATTATAGACAAATAATTTGCAATAAAATAAAATTGCGACTATAATTAAAGATCTAAGCTATGCTATCTCTTAAGTTGGATCAGACTGCTCACGGTGTGCCAATTAAATTTAAAATCGGCTAAGTTTAGGAGTCCATCGCGGACAAACATCGTGACAGGAGATTTATATATAAGATAAATAAGATACTTTTTCCATTCAGTACTGTTGCATAATATTGTCTTTTATTAACCCATTACTCCTTTAAAGAAAAACACTTTGTTAAATAAATTATGTATTTGAATGCCGCTCCCAACTATCTCCTTTCTTGGAGCCAATCGTACACAATTAGGAATGACGTTGTGGTCTCTGCATCTTTTGAGGAAATTTATGTCATCTATATATATAAAAATGAAACCCGTTTCGCGTTGTCACGGCATCACGTGTGAATGGCTGAACCATTTTCGATAATTCTTTTTTTTAAATGTTTGTGGAATGGTTCTTACGGAAAAAAAATATTAAGAAAATATTAAAAAATATACATTTAATATTGCATTAAAAAACGCGCAGAACGAATGTCAACGTCATGAGAGTGAGAGAGTCATGGCATTTCTATCTCTTTCCCTCTTATAGTACGAAATAAGATAGGTCAACTATACAATATAAAATAGTGCATCAAAGCTACGCTAAGGCGGTACGAAGTTCGCCGCGTCAGCTAGTATATTATATTATATGTATATTTATGTAATATATTTATTTATTTATATATTTAATCCGTTAAAAAAGTGTTTCTCTTTAAATACGTTACTATTAAAAACCGATTTACAAGAAGCGACCTCTTAAAGCAATTAGACAATAGAATGCAGTGTAATACCACATCTTAATACATACCTTTGATCACCAAGAGCCGATTGAACGGCGAACTTAAAGCCGTCTTCTGTCAATGATTTTATATCACACATAACACCAATTTCCAACTCCACAATTTTGTTTAAACTGAAAAATATTTATTTACTTACGAACGACAGTCATACTAGTCGACTTATAAGTCAACCGATACTTTACTTAAATAAAAATACACAGATACGTAAACGTTTTAAAAATAATACAATTAGAGCGAATAGTAAACATCTCTTTATCTATGACAATTGACATCGTCGATTATTATTGCTATTGCCACAATGTTCTGTGACGTTAACCAATTTGCGCGGGAAAATATTTACGGCGCGAATAATAAAGATCTCTTTATCTATGGGTGACAATTGACATCGTCGATTATTATTGCTATTGCCACAATGTTCTGTGACGTTAACCAATTTGCGCGGGAAAATATTTACGGCGCGAATAATAAAGATCTCTTTATCTATGGGTGACAATTGACATCGTCGATTATTATTGCTATTGCCACAATGTTCTGTGACGTTAACCAATTTGCGCGGGAAAATTTACGGCGGAAATAAAACAGTGTATTGTAATATTATTATCTATTGTATTGCTTAATCCGTTTACAAATAAGTCTAGTAGTTCTAACAACAAAGAAGATAACAATAAATAATGTCAATATTAAATATAACAATAAATCAATTTCGTAATACTCTCTGACGCTCATATTAAAAGCCGGAGATCTCAAATGTTTGGCGCCTTTGTGTTTCGTGACGTATTCCAACCACCACACTGCTCGCTCTAAGGAATTTTGCATTTTATCATTCATGATTTTCCGTAGCTTCTTTATATTCACGCGGTACCTGAGATGTATAAGTACAATTATTTCTGATGCCTATTCATAATTAATATAATTATTTTATAATTTAGGGAGATGAAAAATAGATGTTGGCCGATTCTCGGACCTACTCAATACGCTCACAAAGTTTCATGAGAATCGGTCAATCCGTTTCGGAGGAGTTCAAGTTCGAACCCCGTGACCCGAGAATTTTATATAACATTGTGAATCTAAACCATTCCCAGATCCCCTTGAGCACACACAAAAAATTTCATCAAAATCGGTCCAGTCGTTTGAGAGCAGTTCAGTGACACACTCACAGAAGAATAGATATAAAGATTTGATGTTATAGTAAAAGTTCATGGACGTTCCAAGCCAAATATTTAGGACGTTACCTATGATCTGTCAGTACATTGTCAACGGCATTTTTGAATTGATTCTCAGTAACTGTGCGAATGTCACACATAACACCGATTCCTAGATCCACCATTTTGTCTACATTGTAGAACTGGTCCCATAGAATTGGCACCCCCACCATCGGCACTCTGGCGTCTATAGACTCGTCTATCGACTGGAGCCCACCTTGCGTTATAAACAGCTTCATTTTGGGGTGTCCTGGATTAAAATTAATACTTATACTAAAACAAGATTATAGCGCTGAAGATTTGGTTTAACTAATATAAATTGATTTTTGTGGCTTTGATACATCTGAAAACATCGATAAAACATCGACACATTAATGTCCTACGCGAATTGTTATTATAGAATGGTGGGTGTTTAATGACTTATACAATTTATAAGATAAAACCCTAATAGACCAGCATGTAAGGAATATGATGTCTCATCGAGCGCTGTTCAAAGAGGCTCAAACTTGCTGTTGATGCTCCGGTGTCGGGACGAAACGTACGTCGAGTGGTTGTGGATTTTGTCGCGGAGTATTTTTTACAGATTGGTCTATTAGGGTTTTGTACTATGGACTTCCGCAAGGTAACGCCTATTTCTATTTATTAAATGTATACTAAGAATTTATAAGAAAGAGTCTGCGATTTGCAAGCGATTCTTGCATTGCCAAAGCCCGTTACTCATATGATATAGATTTAAGAGATACATTTCTGTCTCTTATATAATCCTACACAAAACATATCTTATGTAAGCCATTATATGCAAAATAGTAAGCCGTAGATACAATAAAGATTAAAATTCACATAATTTGATTCTTTAAGGAAACTAGATACTTTTATCTGTGTATTTATGTATGTGGCGTGCGCGAGAGCAACACAGGTGAAATCGCAGCTATGAAATAAAAAAATACTCACTCAGTAGATCTCGCTGGGGGAACCACTTCCTAATTATAACGTTCTCCGGTACGTTTTTCACTATCAAATCCCACTTCCACAACACTGTATAGGCTAGTTTTGACAGTACATCCACAAACATGTAAATTTTCTTTCGATCTAGATTAATTGATCGCACGCTGCTTCCGAAACTCATGTAAACCGCACCGTTCGATTGCTCCAGTATCGAAATTAAGTCCTTGAAATAATTTAAAATCTTTATTATTATTGATAGCTGTTCTTATTCTCTACCATTTTATTTAAAGCTGTGATAGAAATACATAATCTGTTAATATATTGACTTCCTAACTAATGTTTTATGATATACAGCGGCCAGGAATAGAATCCTGCTATAGCAGTATCACTATAAACTCCATGTTTGCTGTGCATAATGCTAACAGAAAGATTAAAGGAAATGTTAATTGTCTATAGATGATATTTGCGAGAAATGATTAAAATAGTCAAAGTACGAAATATAATAATAATGTAATATATATAAACAAAGATCATCATACAAAGTAAAGAATATAATAATGGTTACGCTAAAGAATAGGATGGCGCGAATCAGGGATAATACTTTTTAATTCCCCCAAACGTTACTTCCTATTATCCTGTTAAAGTATCCTAAATCACCATTCCACCGCATTTCGCCACATATTTCATCAGGCGTGCAAAATTATTGCACCCCCTCAATGACGACAACCATTTTAGAAGGACGTCCGGAGGTCAGTGACTTAATTTGGCTAATTAATTAAATTTCTTCTTTCCTCGTGTTTAATGAGTCTTTCTTTTCTATTATTACCTAATTAAAATTTATTATTCCTTGGGAATTTCGTGGCCGTCCGATCTCTTATTATTTTTTTAAATAAATAACCAGCGCGATCAAATAAACTAACATACAGTGAGTTGACGAGCAAAGAGGAGGGAAGTCAAAATGAGTGGTATTCTAAAAAATACATTACCGGTGGCAAATCTCGATGCTCCTGTAAATGTAGACCTCCAAGATACAGTAAATTAGGCGGCACCGGTCGGTTAGAATCCCACATCGGATGTAAATTTAACAAAACCAAATCTATATTATTATTCATCTCATTAATAGAGGGGAAGTCCGCATCTAAATACTTCCTCACAACGTCTTCCTCGAAATTACCCATATTGTTAAACAGTTTCAATGAATCGTAGTGTCGGTAGACCTCCACAGATTTCTCTACGTCTGTTAGATTGGTGTACCTCGCGCGGATGCCGATTGGGTACAAAATTGGATGCTCCGGCGATGAGACAATGCTGAATGTGTCAAAACTCCCCCCTAGCGTGCTCATCAACACCATGGGTGCCTGGAACACCTTCGAGAATATCATCGCGAAGCGCACGCACAACTCCGTTACAAACAAATCGAATTTCCTTCCGCTTTTAATTAAATTCACCATGTCCACCTCCAGCAGTGCCTCCAAGCCGATCCTCGTGTTTTTGAACGTGGTCATTTGCTGTGACTTAACTGTGTCGGCGCCATTCATATCCTCCGCAAGAAACTGTCTCATACGGCTCACGGTCTCCTTCAAATAGATGTATGTTATGTTTAAATGTTTTTCATTCATTTGTGAACTGGAAACTACCGTCACATTGTGACGCTTTGCCATCTCCAAATAGACAGGCGCGAGAGTTTTCTGATGGCTGTACAGTGGTGTTGCGATTAAAAATAAAATATTGGCACCGTCGCAGATAATCAGTTGGAGGCATAGAACCGATGAAAATAATGACATTGTGTACGTCTGGACTATTCGATTTGATGTATCGAATGTTTATATTGTATGTGTAACATTGACGTCATTAATGTTTGCTTATTGTGAATGTGAATACTTGATTATTGTCTGGTTGCCTGTCCGTCAGAATTCATTTACTTTATTAGGAAACTATTGGTAAAGAATTTTGTTAATAGATTAAAGCACTTGCAGATTACGTTTATTTACACTTGGATTATCTTAATATATATAAATCTCCTGTCACGAGGTTTGTCCGCGACGGACTCCTAAACTACTAAACCGATTTTAAATTAAATTGGCACATCGTGAGCAGTCTGGTCCAACTTAAGAGATAGGATACCATAGATCTTTAATTATAGTCGCAATTTTATTTTATTGCAAATTATTTGTCTATAATTAATTGACAGTCACAATTATCTGTTAACTCCAAAAGATTCTAACAGATGTCGATACTTTTCGACTGGATTGAGTAAGCAATCAATAGAGACTGCTATGGTAAATCGATATCTACAATTCAAAACAACAAAGTTATGAAGTCGCGGGCACCACATAGTTGGATATAAAAGTCGCATCAAAAATGTTCACTAACAAAATTGATTTTCCCGTAATATTATTATATTAATATATTTTTTAAATTTGTGTCACCGTTATCTTATCCTTTACCCTATTTGTCCTACCTCTTCATAAAACTCCCATATCCAAACTTAGTACATATTAATAACTTCAAGACACCCACAGCTGCTTCCCCCTTACTGAATTGTTAATCAAATATCTATCACCTAATCAAATATTGATCATTGTTATGATACTAGTATACAGGATCTGAAATATTAAGACTAATAACATAATATAACCTTAATCTTAGCTCTACATTCAAAACAAACTCTAAAATGAATGTAAATAGTTAGGGAAATTTGAGAAAATGCTTCCAGAATCTGTGCTTTTTAAATTAACTTTCAATGATGAAATACACTAAAAAAAATCCCAATAGACCAGTATGAAAGCAGTACTCCGCGAAAAACCCACAACCACTCGATCTCATCGAACGCTGTTCGTAGAGGCAACATCTCCTGATGATGCTCCGGTGTCGGAGCGAAACGTGCGTCGAGTGGTTGTGGGTTTTTCGCGGAGTACTGCTTTCATACTGGTCTATTGGGATTTTGAACAATGGACTTCCGCAAAGTAACGCCTGATTCAATTAATTATATGAAATACGCAATGTTATATTATGGTACTAGTGTGTAACATTGGTGATTATAAGGATCGTAAGAGAGCTGAGGACGGTAATCATCAATGCACACGTAGTTTTTCAACACACTTGTGATTAAAATAATAAAAAAAACTCATTTCATTTCAACAGTGAAAAATATTTCGCTATGGCGGCAAAAATATCATTTTACTTTGCGCGCGCATTGCAATCGGCCACAGACTAAATGGAGAATTTAAAGCTTTCTTTTATTACAGAGAAAACAAAAGTTATATATTAAATTAATTTATTTGTTTGAACATCTTACTTACATAGTATAAAACAAAGTCGCTTACTCTGTCCCTTTGTATGCTTTGAAACTACGCAACGGATTTTGATGCGGTTTTTTTAATAGACAGAGTGATTCAAGAGGAAGGTTTATATGCATAATAACATCCATTAAATAGTAGAGAAGTACTGTTGTATTTTTGAGGTTTCTAATGTGATTTCGTAAATAATTACATTTCGGACGCGTTTATTTCTCTGTAGTGTATTTAGTATCAGCATTGCACCCGTGCGAAGCCGGGGTGGGTCGCTAGTTTTTAATAAAAACTTTTTAAGGACACAGCAACTCAACCAATAGACTTTTTAGTCAGTTTAGGTGTGCCTAATTGTGGTGACTAAAAACTATAAATAAATTTAAAAAAATTAACTGATTACTGACTGTTAGCACTCACAATTAGCTAACCGACGCGACCCCATAAAGTTTTGTGAAGAAAATATTAGTTTTATAAGAGATTAATGTTTGTAATATTTATATATTACATTTCATTTTATGTTTAACAAGAATTTGTTTTTCCTCTATAGTGCGATTTTTATCTATATAACTAAAACTAAGAAAGATGAACCATTGTCGCTACAATATCTTGAAATAACAATTCAAATAAGAAATAATGCAAATATTGTCTTTTAAAAACGCTTTTTCTAAAAACGCTTTTTTTTAACCGATTTACATAACGATGTATTTTTGCAAAATTTAAATATAATTACATAATGCAACATTTACTAATAAATAGACATATTATGTTTCGATTTGTTTATATTGTTTCTTAAGATATCTTTTATTGAGTTAATATATTGTCTGATAAAACATTTTATGCATCAAACACAAAAGAACTGTTTGAAAGACCTGACCTTGGAACTCATTATTCGATCTCTTCAAAATGTATGTGGTTTTGTGACCACAAACACCCAAAATAATTATAAATATAAAAGTGAGGTATTAATAAAGATCATTCGATACCAAATTATATACTTTCGAAGTTTCGCCTTTAGTAGTCTGACAGAACCAATATCTTGTCTGGTTTGAACAGATGTCGGTTAATTTAAATAACAATAAATATTTGTTCGTAATTTGTTACACAGAAAAATTACAAATAATCGTCTCATATGTTCCGCTAAATTATTTATTTTTATTTTGAATCCATGAGCGAGGGATTAAAAATAAGTCTTTAATATATTGCATTAATAGTAATATGTATAGGTGTTATTATAAATTCTTAAATCCTTGTCGGGTCCGTTCTCCAGCCTACAATGACACTCGAAAGTCGATCCACTGTCCGGCCCGTAGGACCAACGCTTACGTCGCGTTGTACACCACTTTAGTCACAGTCAGTCAGACAAATTACGAACAATTACGACTTCGGGACCTTCAAGAAAAGAGCTTATAAGCATCTTAGAGGCCGGCAACGCACTGGTGAGCCCCGTGGCATCGCGAGTGTCCATGGGCGGCGGTCTCACTAACCGTATTAACATCAGCCTCCTGCTCGTTTGCCCCCCCCCCTGTTTTATAAAAAAAAATGTCACTCTTTTAACTGAATTCAAAGTGACTATTTTTCTTAACGTCAAATTGGGTTGAGATTTATGAAATCAAAGTAAAAAAAATCTTCTCATATACCTAAAATAATGCGTAAAAATGCAATTTCAGGACCTCAAGCAAATCTTGGACGCCTCACCTCAGGGTGTTATCTACTTCAGCTTGGGCTCCGTGCTGAAGGCGAGTGCTTTAAAAGAAAAGACCAGGCGAGAACTGATCCAAGTCTTCGGAAGCCTCAAGCAAACTGTTTTGTGGAAGTTCGACGAAAAGATGGACGATTTGCCAAAGAATGTTCACATCAGATCTTGGATGCCTCAATCTAGTATACTAGGTGAGAATTCCTTCATTGGTTTTCTGCTGTCTTTAAATAAACAAGAAAATACTAGTATCGTATTATACTAATTATATATATATAATACTATACTAGTATTTACTAGTATAGTATACTAGCTGATCCGGCAAACGTTGTTTTGCCATACATGTGATTTCAATTTTCAATTAATAAATAAAAAATAAGGGTTGATCGTAGAAGGGTAAAAATTTAGGGTGTATTTTTGTATGTTGTATCATAAAAAAATAGAAACTAAAAATTTTGTCTAACAAATAGAAAATAAAATTTAGGGGTGGACTTCCCTTAATATTTAGGGGGATGAAAAATAGATGTTGGCCGATTCTCAAACCTACTCAGAACGCTCACAAAGTTTCATGAGAATCCGTCAAGCCGTTTCGGAGGAGTTCAAGTTCGAACCCCGTGACACGAGAATTTTATATAATATTGTGAATCTAAACCATTCCCAGATCGCCTTGAACACACACAAAAAATTTCATCAAAATCGGTCCAGTCGTGTGAGAGAAGTTCAGTGAAATACACACTCACAGAAGAATTATATATATAAACATAGTAGTAGTACTAGCGTATCGTTCATTCATCTCGGATCATTGACCTCACCACTCGCCGCACTGCTCTTTCAGCCGTAAATTAATTAATTTAGTTAATCAAATTGTTTTATTAATGAACTTTGTTTCGATTAAGCTTTAACGAACATTAAAATGAGTTGCTACGTAATTTAGCTAACACTATTTCTTTAATAACCTAAAGATTTCTAATACCGAAGGGTCACGATAGGTCAAACAATTGAGCACCAAAGTCTGGTATATTTTGTCGTGTGTTTTGCAATAATAAAAAATATACTTAGATATTCTTAAATTTCAGCCCACCCTAACGTGAAGGTCTTCATCACCCACGGTGGATTATTAAGTACAATGGAGTCATTACAATATGGCGTACCAGTATTAGCGATTCCAGTGTTCGCTGACCAACCCCACAACGCTGCGCGAAGCGTGGAAGGCGGTCACGCGCTACGCGTCAGGTATTCCGCGGATATGGCACCGGATGTTAAAGTCGCGTTGGACGAAATGCTAAGTAACGACAGGTGAGTACACACGTCCGATGATCGGTAAACAATTGTTTTATTTCATTGTTTTTCAACCTGTGGGTCGCGACCCCCCAGGGGGGTTCTGTAGCTTCTGTAGGGGGGGTCGCCAGAGGTCGAAAAAAATTGGTACTTTAGTAAAAAGAAAGAAAATTAAAGACAATTAATATTGTTAATGGGGTCAATAGGTCAAGGGGGGTCGCGAATTTTTTATACCAGGGGGGTCGCATCATGAAAATGGTTGAAAAACACTGTTTTATTTATTTAATTACAGCCATAGGTAAAAACTTGTCAACGCGGGTCCGCGAATTGTTTTTAATGAATTTTAAAACTAAATGAGTACAACCGTTCCGATTTGAGGTCCGTTTAATACTGATAACTTCAAAGATACGTAATTCTCACGCTCTTAAGAGGAAACAATTAGTAAGAGTGGCTTGTAGTAATATGTATTTCGGTTATTAAAATATCATGTTGCAATGGGTATTGTTTATATAAGAAATTCTAGATATATTTTATGGTGTGAACACACTGTTTTATGATTATATTAAGGAGATACATGGGGATATATAAATACCAAACAAATAAAAACTCCTTGCTTCATAAACCTTACCAAGTCACAAATGCTCTGTGTAGATTTAATAAATTAACATTTGTTGAATGCTAATTTATTAATCTCTGAATGTGTTTATTGTGTTTAAGTGATTTTTTTTATCCATGTTTATATTATTCGTACAAAACTTTTTTTTTTAATGTTCATATTCAATATTATTTTTTATTAACCTATTTCTAATTTTGCCACAATCGATCTCGGTATGGCTCTGCAGGTACATGGTTAAACCCCCTAGTGGTTTTTTTGGGGTTTTTTTTGTGTTTTTTTGGTGTTTTTTGGTGCCTGGCATATGTATTTTTTAAAAATTTTATTTTTGTTTATTTTTATAAATGTATTAAATAGTAATAATAAAAAAAAACACGTTAGACCTAAAACTTTTGTGATGGTAAGTTTTCTTTTATTAACCCAAAAAGCGTTATGAACATATAATGTAAATTATATCACTAAAGCTGTACAATATGTATAATAAAAACTAAATGGGAATATTAGAAAGACTACAAGTGATATCAATTTTAAGGGGCCGGCAACGCACCCATGAATAGGTGTTTATGCGCTGCGGTTGTTCGCTTAGGCCACCCGCAATCTCTCTTATAAAAAAACAAAAACCGAGTGACTAATTTAAGTATCGGTGGTATTTTTAAATTTTGCCTTTTGGTATATAAATCGATCCAAAGATAATATTATGTCGGAGCATCATATGCTTACGAGATTCAATTGGTTGTATGTATTTTTGTATGCTGTATCATAGAAAAATAAAAAATGTTTACAAATATATATTTGGAAGTGCAAAAGCTAATTGTTATGTTAAATGTTAATTTTTTTTATTCATATTCCATTTGTAAAATGTTCTTTTATAGAATTGAGTCGTTTTACATTTAATATTTCTGGTCAAATTTATAACTAAGCTGATCCGGCAAACGTTGTTTTGCCATAAATGTGATTTCTAGCAATCATTTTTTAGTTCAAGAAATAATTATCAGCTTTAAGTGTGAGGGGACATGTTTATAATCGAAAGCGTTTTAAACAATAAAAGTATGCTTAATTTAGGTTAATAAATTTATCTTTATATGACACGTTTGTCGGTTTACCATAGCAGTGCCATCTATTGATTACTCAATCCAGTCGAAAAGTATCGACATCTGTTAGAATCTTTTGGAGTTAACAGACAATTGTGACTGTCAATTAATTATAGACAAATAATTTGCAATAAAATAAAATTACGACTATACTGAAAGATCTAAGCTCCTATCTCTTAAGTTGGACCAGACTGCTCACGGTGTGCCAATTTAATTTAAAATCGGTTAAATAGTTTCGAAGTCCATCGCGGACACACATCGTGACAGGAGATTTATATATATTAAGAGAATTATTGATATTGTAGATTGTGTATAATTTTGACAGACTTCACATATAAACATAGTATAGAAAAGACGATCATATAGTTCAGTGCTCACAAAACTCGTCAGCTTAAGACATTTTTCGCTCTACGTCATAGCTATTTGTACTCCTGCTGTGACTTCTATACAATCTAGTAGATTATAATAATAATTTATATATATTAACACTCGCTATATTAATAATATTGAAAATTCTAAGTGACATAATATAACAAGCACCAATACAAGGTTAATTTTATAATTAGTATATGTCTGTGATAACAAAGCGCGCGAACGACAATTTGGCGGGAATATTTCCAAGCGCGAGTTTAGTCCACAGACTATACCTACAAACGTCAAACGCTACAAACATAAGTCTCTATCATGTATTAGTGGATTGACATATTTACGGGTAAGAGTTGATGTAATTTTCTGTTACAGGTACTACAAAAAAGCGAAGGAGGTTTCAAAACTATTCAGAAACCGCCTGAACAAGCCGTCGGATTTAATAACACATTACGTGGAACTGGCGATAGAAACTAAAGGTATGTGCTTGTACACACTTCAATTACCTCAACACATTACAAAACTCCTTGGTAACCTTCAAAAAACGTTCAGACTCGAAATGAATGATCTACTATGGGGCGTCCTCTAATTTTCCCCGATAATTTATAAATGAATCATTTAAAGTGACAAAACAGATTATTTATAAATAATATATATACTAGCTGATCCGGCAAACGTTGTTTTGCCATACATGTGATTTCAATTTTCAATTAATAAATAAAAAATAAGGGTTGATCGTAGAAGGGTGAGAATTTAGGATTGTATTTTTGTATGTTGTATCATAAAAAATAGAAACTAAAAATTTTGTCTAAAAAATTTAAAAAAATGTAGGGGTGGACTACCCTTACAATTTAGGGGGATGAAAAATAGATGTTGGCCGATTCTCAGACCTACTCAATACGCTCACAAAGTTTCATGAGAATCGGTCAAGCCGTTTCGGAGGAGTTCAAGTTCGAACCCCGTGACTTTTATATATTAGATTATTTATAAAATTAATTCCCTTAATATAAAAAAAGATCAATACAGACATGCAGGTGTGATCTATGTCTAAACAACATCGATTATTGGTTCCTAGGGTATAACCCAGAACAGTGTCCCGGGTTCGATTCCCGGTCCGGTCAGGAAAAATACAAAAATGTAAATTTTTATCTATATCGATTGCACCCATAAAATTCCATAATTATCTTACATTAGGCTAAATCACTATGCGTGATATCCTGTTTAAAAACATAACATGTCTCGAACATGACAACAATCTTATTGTATGTGGGCAACTTATAACTTTTTTTACATTTGTTTCAGGTGCGCTACACCTCCGATCGGTTATCAAACAATACAAGTGGTATGAATATTTAATGCTGGACCAATTGTTGTTTATCTCTGTTATATTGTACGTAATATATCGTCTTATTAAGAAATTATTATGTGGAACGAAAGTCAGTAAGAAAAAATATGATTAAAACAAAACTCATACATATAAAAACTTATTTAAAATATTCGTCTTACATTAAATGAAAAACCCATGAGTGCTTTAGTTAAATTTTTAGCGATTTACTTTTGATGTTTAAGGAGGTTTTAATGTACCATATTGTACATTGTCATATGAATTTTTGACATTTTACCCTTTCATACTCGCCACAGATACTCAAATTTGTGCCATGTCGAAGAATCGCTTGAGTGACGATGTATTCTTAGGATAATAAGCCGTGAGAACAAAAATATTTTTAAGGGGTTGTATATTATTATGGAATTAAGAGAGTTCCTTTGTATTTAAAAAACATTTGAAAATGTTACTTTTCGTTCCGTATTCGTTTGTTACACAATTTTACTATTTTTGTTAATTATTTCATAAGCGATACAGTGTTACAGAAAATAAATTTCTTAAAAGTATTGTTTTTTTTTTTGTAATAAATGCATCCAAATAGAAAAAATATCGTATCGATACGAATAGGTCCTGTCGCCAGTATATGATGATCGTACTATGATCAGATTTAGGTTCATTATGACACGATCTTGTATATATATTTCCCTCCATTTTATATCTTTCTGTCTTTATATAGTAAATTTCGTAAATCATATAAAACAGTTTGTTCCTTCAGTAAGCTATTAATTATTCGATATTAATTTTTAAAATACGCAACTAGCGAACACACAAATACGCGATGACTTGTTGGTGTCTTCCTTACATGTGCGTGCGCTACGTTGACTTTTTTTGCATTAAGAGTGCCGTCGCCGCACGGCGCTCTCGTAAGAAATATCGAACAATAAAAGCAAAATTAGGACGCAGTTTCGCAATAACGAAATCGATATTATCGATCGAAAATAACGCGCCTGTGTGGAGGAGCCTTAATGCGTCCAGTTAACAGCATTTATATAAATTCTATATTTAAAAACTTTTTAGTCTTAATTCTCAATTTGACTTTTTATAACTTGTCAACATGTCAATTGAAAAAATAAAATAGACCCGAATTATTAACTTTGTTGTTATAACACGTGTCATGTTTTTGTTGAAATTAAATTCAGTGTCATCGCATCATTCATTTTTCAAACAGAACTATAATCTCCATAACACGCAAAGTAACCTCTTTGCTCGCCGACTTTGATTTTCTTCCAACGAAAGCGGACAAGAATCGGATTCGAAGTCTGGCAATGTGTGTACATGTACTGTCAATGCATCCTGTTGTCAAAAAAGGAGGTTTCTCAATTCATCCGAATATATGCACTTATATAAACTATTTTATAAAGTATTGGCTCTTAATATTCTCAGTTGAAATAATGGCAATTATTTTAAATTATTATTAATTTAAACACAATTACATTGGAAGAGGATATTTTTAGTTTATAAAAGACTCGTGAACATTGTTTGATTTTATATAATTATGTACTTCCTTAATAAACACAGTTCCAACACCAAAACTATTTTTTCTTCATTGGTTCCAAGATTATAGCAAAAACCAATTTTTCAGCTTATTTAGTGGATGAATGAAACACATTTAAAATTTAATTTGTTTTATTCCTATATCTACATTTCTCTATTATCTATAATCATTACTTCTATCATATTTCTGTAAGTCATTCCATCTTTGAGCTGATTCACAAATAGCAGTTGTGGTGAACTGGAAACAGCTATAGAATTGAATAAGATTTTTATATTTAAACTTAATATGTAAATTATGTATTATTAATAATGGCGAAAGAGACTAGCAGCGCTGCTCCTGTAATTTAGTATGAAACTATATATGTCAAATACTGTATCTTTAGCAATATTTCTTGTTATTAATAATTAATAATATTATTACTTGTTAATAATATAATAACTTTTAAATTTAAATTAATTATTAACTATTTGTTAATAACAAATGTTCCTCCAGTCACTGCATCTCCATAAAGCCATATTGATCAGGACATATTGTCTGTTATGTCAGTTAGCCTCAAGGTTTTTCTAAAATTCATACATTATTTAAATTAAAATTTTACACATACATCTAACACCATCTTTGATAAGCAATAAAATATTGACTCTACCCTCAACTTTAGAAATCTGGCAAAAACTGACATAATGAGTTTTCATACAAAGACAATCAAAAGATTTTTTAAATTTTTATCATGTTTAGAGGCATTAGTTCAATATCAATATTTTTACACCCACGCATTTATTGAGGAAATCGATAATAAATGACTAAATTAAAATTATAAATATTATTGCATACAGATAGGCTAAAGACCTTTCAATATGTTAGACTGCACTGGACCGCAATTGAATTCCTATATTTAATATAATAATATTTGGTGACTTCGCTTTGAAATGCATTTTTTTGTGCCAGTATTGATAATTAAATCTACTAGTGCTATAAGTTGTAGCTTTTAGGCTAATTTGTCACTGTAATTGCTTTTTGAGAATCAACTTTGAGAAAGATGCATCTTCATAGCATACAAAACAGGCTAACAGCACACTTTTAACTAAAACCTGATTCAGATAAACAGTGATGAAAAGTAATAGTTAAACAATGCAATAGATTTTTTTATATGAATAAAACTCTTTATTGATACCTATTCAGCAGTTTTAACATCGCTCAGCTTTTGCTTTTCAAACAACAATCTCAATTGTTCCGTTGCTGAAATTGGCAGTCGATTGTTTTCACCAAACTTCACGTTGGGCAGTTCTGCTACATTCAGTTCCGGGTTCTTGAAGGTGAAAGGCGTCCAGGGCCCTTGTATAGAAGGATGATCAGTGTACTGATATTTGCGAAGACGTATTTCGGATATATTACCCTGTTGCGTGCGGAGGTTTTCAATCCATTTCGTGATTTCCGAATGTGTTTTCTGGTGGACACTCATCCACACTCTTTCACCGTTTACTGAAAAATAATATATGCTCTGGTTATAGTTCTAACAACATTAAAAACAATTTGTATGTGATAAAGGAGTAATACTAGGAACATGTTTTTCAATTAGTAGCCGACATACATTTCAAATAGGCAAAAAAATCAGCAATATATATTAACAAATATAATTTACTTGTATTGTTGTAATTGTTTAAATCATCCACTATTAAACCTGAAATAAATCTAACATATAAAATTCTCATGTCACGGGGTTCAAACTTGAAATCCTCCGAAACGGGTTGACCAATCTCATGAAACTTTGTGAGCTATTGAGTAGGTCTGAGAATCGGCCAACATCTATTTTTCATCCCCCTAAATAAGGGTAGTGCACCCCTAAATTTTATTTTTTAGACAAAATTTTTAGTTTCTATTTTTTATGATAATACATACAAAAATACATACAATCCAAAATTTTCACCCTTCTACGAACCCTTATTTTTTATTTATTAATTGAAAATTTAAATCACATGTATGGCAAAACAATGTTTGCTGGATCAACTAGTCTTATACGTATCAACTAAACTCAAAAAACCATCACTCGTAATTACACATTAGTAAAAAAAGTTAGTTCACAATAAATAGCACAAGCATACAACATATTGTTACATTAAAGAAAAGGTTACAATTTATGTCTTGTTTGAACATAAACATTTAGGCTAACAGATCAATCATGTTTTACCATTTCCCGATGCACTCTTTAAACAATCGATCAAAATTACAACTACATAGTAATTAAGCTTATTAAAAAACACATGTGAACATCTATTTCTCCTTTGATGATAGTACTTACAATATTCACCAACAATGACAGGAGATCTGTGTCTGCGAGGCTTCAAGTACACAACAACACTTGGATTGTTTTTGGCGAAGTCAACTAGATCTTGTTCTATAAAATCTCTGAAAAAACATTTTTATGAACTTAAGGCAAGATTGACAATATTATGTTCACAATAACAATTGTATTCGATGATAAAAAGCGAAGTGGCAAAGGCTCAGTAATCCAATGAAGGAATCATGTGACAAATTAATATATATTAATAAATATATATATTTAAGTAAAGGCTTCTTACATTACAGAAATTTAAATATCAGTACCAGTGTGCCCAAAACAATACCATATGACCATTCGGGTATTAATTCCTTACTATTTTGGTTCACTTCAAATGAAAACGTAAAGTAATCACTCAAGCTACGTCATGTTATTATTTACTATAATAAGATTAAAATTAAAATACACACACATTTTAGTCCTGTGTATGAGACATCTGTATTTCCATATAGGTTAGAAAATAATTTGGGTGACTTTTATAGATGATCTATCTACAAATCATTTTTAAAAATAAACGATTACCTTATACCCCGGCTACCACCGTGACTTTTACAAAATTTAAGAACTATCCTTTGGAGCTGACAAACATAACGACCAACACCATTCTGTAGGGGAGCTCTAACAAATCCTGTCTTCATAAATAAGTTACTATGCGACATTCTTTTTACAATAAGGTTTGAAAATAGTGACAGGAATAAATAAATTAATTAAGTCAATAGCCACAACAATTAGAAAAAAATAAATTCCACAACCAAATTTTGATTATCCAATTGTAAATTGTTAATTGGATAATCAAAATAAAAAAAAAATCGGCTCAGACTGAAAGATATCACAGAGCACGTGAGATTTACATACAACTACTACTTACTAGTGTGACAAATACCACAGACGAAATATTATGTGTATGTACGCTCTCTAAGTCGCCTGTCAAACACACTTTAGAGAGCACTAAACCCAAAAATGTATTTGAGAGGACCAAAATATTTTGGTACTACTTATTAAAAACATCATTTTCTAGATCAAATCTTAAATGTTAGTCTGGTGAACCATTAAAACATAAATTTGTACAATAAAAGTGTTTTGCTGAAAAGTAAAAAATTAAAAATATTCGGCTAAAATCGAAGATGAATCCTTAAAATATATTCGCAAGTCTATTTTTTTTCGATTGCCGATGATCGATTCCATAACTATTTAAAAAAAATTAACAATCAAATCGTTTTATAAAGATTTCTTTATTAAAAAATTCAACGTGTAAAATGTATCAAATAAAGATTATTTAAACAACGTAATTGTATTTCGCATATATTTATTATCTTTATATGTAAGAGGAGGAGTGCTCTCTCGAATAATACCATCTTCTGGATTCATTATTATTTATTAACTTTTACACTTCGATATATAACAATAATTAATAATTAAAATAAATTCGCAAATAAATAAAAAAACTTAACAAAACAAAATATTAACAGAGATCCGTCTAGCTCGAGCGCTGACAAACGAATGACGCGTGCTCGTTGCAAACCCGCTTTTTATAGTTCGATAATAGTGGGGAGCCTCGAATAGGAACACGTGTTCAACAAAGGATGACGTAATCGGACGATGACTTGCTGTTTGCATTATATTTGCGCCGATACGGCCATTCTGATGATGGGCGCGTCCCTGCGCCTACATCACGAAAAGACCTGGAAGATTAACAAGTGTCAATTCATGTAAAAAAAATTACATCCACGCTACAAAACACGTCAACCTCATAGCCTCAGCGCTAATTTTGGTTGTTAACAAAACACGTCAACCTCATAGCCTCAGCGCTAATTTTGGTTGCTATCAAAACACGTCAACCTCATAGCCTCAGCGCTAATTTTGGTTGTTAACAAAACACGTCAACCTCATAGCCTCAGTGCTAATTTTGGTTGTTAACAAAACACGTCAACCTCATAGCCTCAGCGCTAATTTTGGTTGTTAACAAAACACGTCAACCTCATAGCCTCAGCGCTAATTTTGGTTGTTAACAAAACACGTCAACCTCATAGCCTCAGCGCTAATTTTGGTTGCTATCAAAACACGTCAACCTCATAGCCTCAGCGCTAATTTTGGTTGCTATCAAAACACATCAACTTCATAGCCTCAGCGCTAATTTTGATTGATCTTAAATTACCTTAAGATGTTACCTCATTACTCGTTTACTAAATACAACCATTGCACGCAGATTAACATCTTTGGATGTTATTAAAACTTTCTTCATCTTCGATCTCTTTATTAATTGCCGATATGGCCACGCCATTTTGGACTCCGAATAAATATCTTTATCATACCGAGTCCTATTTTTCGCAGCCCGTTCGGTCATCCTTGCTAACACAGATTTCTATCAACATCTCTGGGTCCACGCGCTCATTGGGTTCATCAATAAGGTTGAGCAGTTCAGGAGGAACACTACCTCTTTTTCCAGTTTGCAATTCAATAGATGCGCGACCCGATGTTTTAAAAAAAGTTGAACCAATAGCTAATTGAAGAGCTCCAAGAGATTTCGTCCAATGACCCTCTTAGACTCGGCTGCAGTGGTTCTTATATTAAAATATCCAATAACACGGCGCATTCCAACTTTCACTTGAATCAACACAGCTCCAAATCCTGTGTCACTGGCGTCTGTGTGGAGCTCGATACAATAGTTTTCTATAAATCTAAGATATTCAACGTCAGGAGTGACGAATGCTGTCTTCTTTATTGATTTTGCTGATATTGGCAGCTGATGAAAGAAGCCCGCGGCCATGTCGAGACAGGTAAAATATTTCGCATCGGTGAGTTTATCTAGTTCTTCCGAGATTAACTGTATTGGGTAATGATCTCGTACTGTGTTTGCATTAAGTTCTCTGTAGTCCACACAAAATCTGTCTTTCCGTTCTTCTTCTTCACCATTATTATAGGACTTGCAAAAGGCGAGTTGCTTTCTCTTATAATATTTTTAATTTGAAGCTCCTTAATAATAGTCTTAACTTTTTCTCGTTCAACAGGCGTCAATCTGTATGGCCGTCGGTTAACTGATTTATCAGGGATTTTCAGTTGGATAGTTAATTGTTCTTCTCGGCTTTGAGTCGCTTAAAACAAGTTTCATAAGTGTGTTCAGGAATAGAGCAGTAAGTACATTCCTTACTCTTTTTCTCTTTGTTGTTGTTGGCATTCCTAGAATCTGAAGTTGATGGAGTTGACTGGTAGTGTTGTTCAGTACGGGTAGGCGCTATTCCATTTTGATTACACTATCTGGCTCGATGGCCACATACAAAACAAGTAATACTTTGATCTGACCTGTTGCCGTCAATCTTTACTTTCTTGTTTTGAAAGCAGTCTTGAGTTGGTGGCTGTTTACGTTTGCGCATCGTCTTAGCAATGGCAATAAGCTCTGGAACAGATAGACATTTAGCATTCAGAAGTTCTGTTCGAAGGTCGTCTTCTTTGATGCTTCCAATCACAAATTCTAAAGCATCTTGTTCCGTAGGATTAGGCTTCACGATTTTTTTTGAACATTTTCCATACATTGGATATGTATTCGGAAATGCTGTCAGCGTCATTTATGGAGTAACGTCGGAATTTCAAAACACCTGAAAAGTATCTTGATTCTGGCTCAAATGTCTGTAACATGTCTTCCCTCATTTCAGACCATGTGGTCGTCCGTAGTAGACAATCATCAGCCCAAGATTGTGCCCTTCCTTTTAAGACACCAGCAGCTTTTAGGCGTACTTCGTGGTCCTTTAAGTTGTACTCTGCTTGAGTTCTGGTTATCAAATCAACCCATTCCCTCACGTCGTTACCTTTGTCAGGATCAAAACTTGGAAAATAGACGTCGGAAATGCGGATTGATAGAGTTTCCTCAGAATTAAAGGCTTTCAACATTTCAGCAAGTACAGCGCGATTTTCTTGAGACATTTGTACCATCATTTCACACATAGTATCCTTGAATGTGTTGGCCAATAGTGTCATGGTAGCTGAATTTCCTGGCACCGGTTGATGGCGTTGGTTCATCCCACTTCTGATGTAAGAGGAGGAGTGCTCTCTCGAATAATACCATCTTCTGGATTCATTATTATTTATTAACTTTTACACTTCGATATATAACAATAATTAATAATTAATAATTAAAATAAATTCGCAAATAAATAAAAAAACTTAACAAAACAAAATATTAACAGAGATCCGTCTAGCTCGAGCGCTGACAAACGAATGACGCGTGCTCGTTGCAAACCCGCTTTTTATAGTTCGATAATAGTGGGGAGCCTCGAATAGGAACACGTGTTCAACAAAGGATGACGTAATCGGACGATGACTTGCTGTTTGCATTATATTTGCGCCGATATATATATATAATTCTTCTGTGAGTGTGTATGTCACTGAACTTCTTTCAAACGACTGGACCGATTTTGATGAAATTTTTTGTGTTCAAGGGGATCTGGGAATGGTTTAGATTCACAATTTTGTCCGCTGGACAATGTTTTTTAATTAATTTTTAATTTATTAGTAGTTGTTGATTTTGGAATGTTTTACATTGGATTGACAGACGGCGCTATCATCGCAGTGTCAAATTTTAAATAATATTCGAATAATTAATTGAAAATTGAAATCACATGTATTGCAAAACAAAGTTATTCGCATATAATTCATAATATATATACATAAATCGATTATTAACCGATCAAATATATTTAATTGATACATATCATATTTTTTAAGAAATGGAGCAAGTTTAAAGACAACACAACAGCAAGGATAAATCATCAGATAAATTGAACACACAACGACGAATCGATACACAGATTCAATTTATATATGTGATATGAAGTTTATCTATCGGAGAGATTTATCATCACGGTCACTTAAGATTAAAGAATAATCTAAGTATTTAATCAAAAAGTAGAGTCTGGCATTTTTATTTTAATAATTATGTAACAATGATAAATTGTTATACGTTGACATTTCTAAATTAAAGAAAATTGAACGCATCAAGTTTTTACTATTTTCGACAAAAAGTGACAAGCCACACGTCATCGGTGATGTATGAGCTACGCTCCGTTTCATGACTTTTTTTTTCATTAATATTATGAATATTAATAACGACTTTTTAAATACCTCATTTTAGTATTTAATTAAAAACGTTGCTATAAAATGTTCCCAAATTTCAGTAAAAATCTTAAATGGTTATTCACAAATATATATATTTTTATTTCATAACTCCAAATTCTACTGACAGACTTTTATTTTTATCTACGTGGACGGAAGCTGAAAATTGGAACGCGTTTCACCTTTCATTGCAGAAATATCATTTTCGAATTTGAATACGACGTGGACTGATTAGTTTTAACTTAAACAAAATATTTTTATAAATTAAAAGTTATTTTAAAAGACTACAAAATGTTCACAAAATATTTGTTCACAATACTCGCCGTTGCTGCTAGCACCGCTTTTTCACAAAGTTGCCAAAACCCACAAGTAGAAGCCGCATCTTTTACAAGTTTAGATGCGACGGTAGTGACACAAATCGCTTATATTACAGAATTTACATTAAAATGTGATAATCCTTTACCTGCAAATTATGCTCTATACGCTGAAGTCGATGGAAAATCTTTGACTGCTGCCCGTATCGGTGAAAATAAATACCAGGTAATTGAATCATTTCGGTAAAATTATAGATTATGGTTATTTATCGTAATTAATTCATATTGCTTAATAATAAGAGTAATTTTTATCTGCTCTAATGTTTAACTCGCTAAATGAATCAATCCATTTCATCAAACATGTGTACTTTCTTAAGGACAATTGCTTAAGATTAACATTTAAATAGTATTTGAGTACTCCATATCACTAGTAGAAGACACCTTTTATCAACGATAAGCTTCAATAGAACAATAAAACTTGTTACTATAAATATTAAATATGTATTTTCAGGTATCCTGGACTGAAGAGCCTTCAAAGGCACGCTCTGGCATGCATGAGGTCCGTATCTTGGATGAAGAAGGTTTTGCATCTCTGCGCCGTGCTCGCCGTAGTGACCCAGCAGCTTCAGTTGCACCACTGTTGGCTATCCAACTTAACCACCCAGGAAGTGAGTTTCCTTTTATATTATGTTATGGGAAGTGCTTTGATGAATTGTTTGGACTTGCTACAATTTTCCATCATAAAACATCGAGGCTGAATACAACAACCCTACCTTTTTGTAATGAAAAAGGTAAGGTTGTTGTACACTTATGTGTGCACTTATTCTGTTCAGAGTCGATTCAACATGGGGAGTCATACAAAAAAGCTTTTTTTATTGGTTGTAAAAATGATATCCATTTTGGAATATACTTACAACAGAAGAAATATATCCATGTTGATGCACTTTAGAACTGGCAGTTAATGTTTTTCGGTCAAAATATTTGTGTCAGTATACAGTGTACAGACACCTTTGATACATTCCTCTGGGTTGCATATAATCCAATAAATAATTTCTTTTACAGGCTACTCCGGTCCATGGGTTAACTCTGAAGTACTTGCCACTGTTCTTTCCATTATTGTGGCATACACTGCACTCCGCAACAAAGGAAACATCTTAGCATAATTTATAATTAATTATTATTGAATAAATACTTTATTTATATAATTGTATTTCCTTTCCCACCCCATTTTTATGGATAATATATATAAAAAAATGTATTAAAAGCTAATCCCAAGCATGACTAATTTTAATTATGGAGATGTTATTCACACTTCTATAAATATATTATCTAAATAGTCATGTGAATTTAAAACGGAACCTATCAGATTGATGTCCAGTTTGTATTGTGTTGCAACTAATTAAACAATACTGCATCAAAAGAGATATTTTAATTGTTTCATTGCAATACAACTTATTAATATTAAATTGATTTGTCTGAACAGTTTAACAAAGTGACAAAAAAAAAGTTTTCTATCATTGTCATTTTTTTGTCGATAAATGACAGTTTTAATGACAATACAAGACACTTGAGAAATAATTTGTCAGCAATGATTCCTAAGGCAATCATTTGTCAATGAGTTTTTTTTTAGTTTACTTAGTTATTAAATGTGGTGAGATGATCTTAGAATATGAAAACAAACAATTACTATAAGTATATTTATTTTATAGGCAATTCATCTCCCCATATACTACATCTTGCGCAGCGATATGTTTCCTGATCATATTTCTTCTTAGAAAATATAATTTCTTTCAGTTCTCCTTCAGAAGTGCATAATCTGCATATGACATGCCTCGACCTCACTAGAGGGGCTCGAACAACTCTTGGCCATTGAGGATCGTCTACAGGTCTTATACCTTTTCGTAATATAACATAACTAAATACATCTGCTTGAACTTCTATCTTAGATCTAAATGGTAATGTTTCATACTTCATTATAAAATTACATGGAGTTTTCTGTTCCAGGAAACGTGGACAAGCAGTATCGTTTGGGCAGGGTGCAAATACATAACCTTTTAGATTTTCATTTTGAATACCTAAAACAAATTCTCTAGCTTCATTAACAATTTGAAATCCAGCATTTGTCCCCTGTTCAACTATTATTAAGAAATCTTCAGTTTTATTCCACAGTTTCTGAATTGTTTCTAGTCTTGATTTCATGCTAGGTAGTTCAAAAAATGAAAAAGCAGAGAGCACTATATTATATTTAACATCTGTTGATGCAGGAAGAAATTGCCTTTGGAAATATGCTCTGTATGGAAGTTCTAAGTTTTCTTTGCCATTGCATAGTATTAGTCTAGCTAAATCATTCATTTCTTGTGAAGTATCTACAGTAAAGTACTCAAAAATATCATTTTTCCAATAGGTGTTTACTGCCCATGTTCCAGTTCCAACACCTGACCCAAAGTCAAAGAAACTCCTTGGTTTATAATCAGGTAATTTTCGTTTAATTTCATCCAAAATACGTACTAATATAGCATACTCTGGGGCAGCTCTTGTCATCAAATATTGAAGGCAAGTAGGTTTATCATAAGCAATATTACCCCATGCATAAACATTTTTCTTAAGAATATTAAATACAGCATTCTGTATCTCTTTTTCATGCCCAATTTTTTCTTCTTCAGTTAATTCCTTGGTTATTTTAGCATTAAATTTTTTAGACACACTTTCGTGTATTTTAGCTGCTTTTTCGCTAATTTCGTGTTCTTCAGGTGGTAGTAAACGGGAATTCAAAAGATTACTTAACTTTTTACTTTCCTCGAGGTACATTTTTGCGTTATTATCATCTAATACTGTCTGTATTGACTTTTGAATAGTGGAAGGTATGGAAGCCAATTTTTTATTAGTTCTGCCGGGGTGATGACGAGGTTTATATTGTTTCGATTCGAAACCATCTCTAAGGTTTGGGTCTATTCCCGCCTTAGTTGATAAATTGGTTTGAAGAGACGCTATATATCTTATTCTCAGTTGTCTAAGCATATTACTTGTTTACATAAACATAACCTCATATGAAACTTGAAATATCAAATAAGTAATCAAGAATTAAGAGAGCTCTTTTGACACTTGGGTAGTATGACAATTGACATATTTTTAGCAAAACGGTGCGAGTGTGTTAATAGAGTTGCCAAGACAAAAAATGTCCTTTTATTTAAAGTAATCAAGGAATGATCTTATGAGATTGATCCAATCGATCTTCTCATTTTAAGAAGATTTCTCTTAAGTATGAAGAATTTAAAGATATGGGTAAAATTATTTTAAATATAAATCATTCAATTAAATTTTGTAACGATTTTTGATTTTTTATATAACACACACACACATTCACACTCACGACATTTAGCCAATTTGTCTTGTGGCCAAAAATTATTATTTTTTTAAATACTGAGAAAAAAATGAAAAATTTTGCTACTCACTTACACTATTGTGTATTATTATTATTTATTTTATAAATTGTTTGTCAAAGTATCCATTCTTTTTATAAAAAAATCTGACAACATTCTGATTTTATCTGAAATTTTCAGAGGTAACCGGGATGTAAAAGAGAACACACAACAAAATATTTTAATAATAACACAACTAGGATAATAAACTACATATTATGACTGTCTTCAAATTACATTGAAGTTAACAGAAATTAAACCTATTTCTTACTTTAGTATTTTAATAAATATTTACTACACTGTTCTTATAAAATTGATTAAAGACTATCTGCCAGTTTTAGCCAGTTCTTCCTGCTTATGTTTTGTTATGCAATCTTTGAAATCATTTACTTCATTTTGGCACTGCCTCCAATCTTTCGTAGTATTTATGCATTCCTAGAATAAACAGTTTGTGTTAAAGTTTTGACTTAAAACATAAATCCATATAAAATCATTATTTCCGAAGTAAATTGATGAAGCGGTTATGAAGTTGTTTCTATGAATGTTTGGCTTTACGTTAGGAGCAGGATATTAGTCATATTACAATTCCAACATTAAGAATATGGAAAATAAAAAATATGGATATTTTTCCTTATTCTAAGTATTACCTGTACTTTGTAATGCAAGTCTAAACAACCGGCCTTTTTCAACATGGTTTCGACGGGGTCGTCTTCGTTATCTAATTTCACACGGGGTTTCACCGTCATTTTACCTTGTCTGTTTATAATAACTCTTTATTAATGTAATAATTATTTATTTTTAAACTATTTTGAAAATGTAAACATATAAATCACCAATTATCCTCAACAACAGTCAACAAGGTCTATTGATGTTTGAACTTCAGTTTGCTGCACAGAATATATACGTCAGATATTAAAATATTTGACAATCACGTTGGGAAGTATACCACAGATTTATATAAATTTGTAGTATTTAGTATATAAATAAATATTACACTTCGTAAACTTCCTCGTTAAAAAGAGCATCTAATTCCAACCCTATACACGACCCTTACTAAGGTCCAATTCATTGATTTATCACAGAAAGAGCAGGCATTAACAAAAGAAATGTTGAGACTAGTTATACCTACTAGTTAAACTTATTATACGTTATACTAGTTGGAGATTTTTAACTACATTATAGAGTTATGTCATTGTGCCAAGTGTTATTGTTCTTTTGTTAAGGCCTGTCCTTTTTATGACGTCAATATACAATTTTTTATAAAATATTAATTTGAATAAATAAATCCTAAACTTGGAGCTTAATAAGAACAATTTTTGAACAAACTTAAAAAAAAACAAACAATCTAATATATAAAATTCTCGTCACAATTTTCGTTCCAATACTCCTCCGAAAGGGCTTGACCGATTCTTTTGATTCGTATTGAGTAGGTCTGAGAATCGGCAAACATCTATTATTCATCCCCCTAAATGTTAGGTGTAGTCCACCCATAATTTTTTTTTAAATTATTTTTTTATGATACAACATACAAAAATACATACAACCCTAAATTTTTACCCCTCTACGATCAGCCCCTATTTTTTTATTTATTAATTGAAAATTGAAATCACATGTATGGCAAAACAACGTTTGCCGGATCAGCTAGTAACTCTGTATTGTTGAACACCTTCAACCAGTATCTTCATCAATGCTTGATAAGATCTTTACTTAAGTTCAGCTAAGATACGCTCAAAAGTGTCTTATAATATAATTAGTAAATATATAAATCAAAACGACGACGCATTAACAGCAAGAGTATTAATTATTTTTTTTATGACTGAATCAGAGTTTAACGCCTTAAACTATTTCACTATTGCGCATCTAAGAACCAATTTGACCAACAAAATCGTTTTTATTGCTGTTAATTTCTAGATTTTTATGACTGTCCCAAATAAAACTTGTGGAAGTTGCCACAAGCAACAAGAATGCATACATGCTTTCTCTTCAGCCAATTTATTGACAATCTGAATAAGAAAAAAAAGGAGGGCTTCTTTTTGAAATAGGTCATTTAGTCTGTGCAAATATTACAAAATTACATACAATACATTTTAGATAAATAAGTGAAGAGCGTTCCTATTTCCTTTTCCTACTGTTGTAGAAATTCCAGCCTGCATCCATCAAGCCTTAGCTCTACCAATCTGTTGTAAAACTGAGCTAGTTACTAAGGATAATTAAGAAACAATTAGAAATCGTTGTCCTCAATGTTATCTTAAGTCCCCTATTTTCCTAATAACGTGTTTAGTAATTTTTATCACTGATCAAACATTTGTACTGTCACGTACAATATCGATCTTCATATATTATTTGCTTACTTATATTTTTAAAGTTAGGTATATGTTAAAAGTTCATCATCATCATCCTTGGAACAAGCTATAAATAGCTTATCATGGGCTTGTGGCATGTCCTGATATTATGTAAAATATTGATCGCTTCCACAGACGTTGTCGGCCGATTTAAATATCGCGTGCAAACACAATGATATATTATAATAATATTGTTTTATCCTTGACAATGATGAACTTGAATAGAAATGCGCTATAGGTGTATCATTCCAAATTTGTATTATTATTATAAATATAAAAACTGTTTAATTAATAATTCCTTGCAATTATGCTAATGGTACAGTGAGTCATGGAGTTTATAGTTAGTTTACAACTGTACTTATGACGTAGTCTGTGACGTGGTCAAACACTTCTGCACTTTCTGGGCCAGTTTAAGATCAGTGATACAACGCGATAGACGCATTGATAATGAAATATTTTTTCGTGTTATATACGATATTACGATTGAATGGCGTATTTGGAAGTAAGTAATATAACTGAAATAATAATAGTGATTATTTTATTTTCAGTGTTTTTTTGTTTCTTTGATTTTGTGAATGCGTTTGATTAATGCACATAATATCATGCGCTATAGACTGTATTATTATTTTAAAAAAACTTAGCTATCTATGACCTAGGTCAGAAATACATAATGTATAACTGAAATAAATATTTTTTTGCTATTATTGCGGCAAAATTACACGTATGATCAAAATCTAAGGTAGCATATTCAACTGTGGCATACTCATATGTTAATGTATTTAAAAACATTATATTAACTACATTAATCATGTTTAAATATTAATCAGGTTTCAGGTGAAATGAACCACATTATAAAGTCAATTCAAAAGTACTCCATTATACACAATCAAAGACAATATTAAATAGAAGTATAGGAACGCGGGAAAAAGCCAAGTTTGTTAAAACGAAACGCGAATCCATCAGTTGCATTCCACAGACTATACACCTTAAACGGTGTAAACAATAAAACCTCTTTTCAGGATTCGGAGCCACAGCTTACGATTACCAAATTTGTCTGCAGAACTTTCTATATTATCAACAGATGTTCCTTACAGTTATCCTCATATATTAAAATACCCTACATAACGTGTGTTAGTTAACAAATTTTTTATCACAACATTTTTTTATTCACAATTGCGTTTTTTATAAACTTGGCCTTATAGTGTTTTTTCGGCTTTATGATATGACATGCGCCTTCACCCTAACTAATATAATTTTCAGCTTTATAGTATTGGTTAGTTAGTTAACACTTAAATAGCCTCGCCTCATACATATTAATCAGACGCTTACTGTTACATATTCTTATTATTATTAAATGATTTAATTATGAATTCCATATATGTACTAGCTGATCCGGCAGACGTTGTTTTGCCAAACGTGTGATTTCAATTATCAATTAATAAATACAAAATGAGGGTTGATCGTAGAAGGGTGAAAATTTAGCATTGTATGTAGGATTGTATGTTGTATCATAAAAAAATAGAAACTAATACTTCAAAAACTTCTACTATTTTTTAATGTTTTAAACACATTGACACAAAGCAATAACGTCTACATTCAATTAAAACCTCCTTTGCCACATTCTAACTGTAATAGATGTCAAATTTCCCGCGCTTTTGTTAACTTCAATGTCTATTTGGCAGGTTGTAATCTGTCACTAAAAGACGACTTCGGCAGCCCATCGCCGGTTTATTTGCACAATGGAGAGTTCCTTGCACCAAATTCACCGAATGGTGATATTTTATTGCGAAAATCGGAAATCATACAGATAGCTTGCCCGGGCCATAAACGTCACGTACTCTTGGGTGATGCGCCGACTAATTTGGACGTTTTGGTATGAATAATTAACAATATAACACCAAAATCGTAGATTTCAGTACCTGTATTAGTAATAATTCGTTTTTGTTTTTAGTTTTTAGTTTAGTATACTTTTTTTACCTAATATATATTATATTATGGTAGTTTTATAATTTTGGCTATTTCTAATTGTTTACATATCACAGTTTTAGTCGGTTGATTGTACTGATGCTTTTTGTTTTCCTGTTTATATTTATATGTCCATTAACTGTATGTGGTGTAATCTTAATAAATAAATAAATAAATATGAGTATTAATAATGGAGCGGAACAAAAATATGTTCTGAAAACATTTCTGTCTTTTTAAAACAATGGATGTTCCATCGAATTCAATATTGCGATTTTTACATTTTATTTAATAACTAGACATTTTTATGCCCTTAAAGTAGTAGTCGTTGATGACGTCTTAGGGAAAAATAGAATCGTAGAAAATCATCAATCAGGGTCATAGAAAAATCATTGGCAAGAATTCTAAATACTTTCCCGTCTGACGTTTTACACTGACGTTTTAATAATATTTTTTAACTAGCAACATTTTATTAATATTCAAACACAAGAACCGATTTTCAGTCAGTCAAATGCGTCACTGGCAAAACATTTCGCGCCGACAACGGGTGGGTTGGCGAATTGAAGGAGGTCAAATGTAACGGACCTCCTTGGTACTCTGCTCAGGAAACGAGACAATATTGCTATGGCAGAAATAAAATATACAGGTAACTATTATTGACTCATTCATAAACAATTACAAAACGACAGACGAGATTAATTAAAAAAAAGTAATTCTTTTAAAAGCTTTACCTGACAATTGAAAATTCTCTGGAGTCAAAATGGAATTTCATAACTTTTCGCGCGCATTTTTGAAATTCGCGCCTTTCTGAATTCGAAATCGGCTCGCCTTATGACCGCCCGCGTTGCCATGGCAACGAAATCGTATGTTAAATATTTGACGTTTACGCGTTGTATACATTTTCAGCGCTGGCTACAATATATCGAGCAATTTTCATAAATTGTACGAAATATGCTTCGACAAAACACACTTCACGACTTTATTCTCCAAACACGACTTGACGCCGGCCAGCTTTTATAAGCAAACTACAACGCGTCCTTCGTTTATAGGTAAAAAGAGATTCTATATCGTCTCTATAATTTCACAAGGCTTAAAACGTGTTATAAATTTCAGAGGGCGATTTATATGGCAAAGTGAAGATGTCGCATTTGTACAAGATTGACAATCAAAAAAAGCGTCTGCGGGAGATACTTGGTGATGGTATGGACGAGAAGTACATAACGAAACACCAGGTTTGTATTATCTCAGTAACTGAAAACGTTTTACGGCTTAAAAATTCACCGAAAACCGGTATTGGTACTAAAAAAACGGATTTTTACCGTAACATTGATAGCAGAAGTTACTTTATTATTTAAAATAATTTGTACCGTATAAAAAATTTGAAAAAAATATCTCGTGTAGTTCCTAAATCGTGGTCACCTATCACCCAAGGCGGACTTTACATTGAGCGCGGAGCAGCGCGCCTCCTTCCACTATGGCAACACTGCGCCGCAATGGATGCGAGGCAACGCTGGTGATTGGGCTGCAGTCGAGGATGTAAGCTTTTGTCTTTCAAATATCGACTCTATGTAGGCGAACTAGGGTCGATTTTCATAGTATTTGAACAAAATTTTCTTTATCAACTTAGGTCGGCCTGTTAATTAGCCTAGAGTCTATACGATCTATATGTCAAATGCACCCGAGTGTTTGGCACCGACTTCCTAAATTAACCCTCAAAATGGATATTCAGTCAAGAAAAGAGCGTATCTGAAGCGCCGGCAACGCACTAGCGAGCCCGCCGACAATGAGTCTCCATGACCGTATCACTTAACACAGATATCTCTTGCCCTTTTGCGCCCTATTTAAAAAGATCATGAAATGATATGAAAACTTTTTGGTGTTCTTTTTCATATTTTAAATTAATTTGTAAATGGAATGAAGTTGATTTGTGTTCTATTTTTAAAAAAGGCGGTTCGCCGTCGCGTCCACGATCTAAACACAACGGTGACATTATACACGGGCGCTTACGGCATTATGACGTTAGCGGATTCGGCCAATCAGCAGCGAGAGATCTTTTTGTCCACCGATGGAAATAACAATGGAATTGTTCCGGTGCCGTTATATTTTTTCAAGGTATTATTATTATTTAATCTAATTATTGGAAGTTTATCTCGACTAGATTCATTTACGTAATCTAATATATTTATATATTTCATACTGTTATGATGATTATGATGGACTGGGGAATAGTACCGAATTCGAACTCCGATACGCTGATTAAACATTAAAACCAGCTTTACATCAAACTAATTTATTAAGAAATCTTACATTTGCAATAACTTTCTCCCTCTATCTGAAGCCTATATTTATTCATGTCTAAGTAGCGTTTCTATGGCATCTCTCTTTCCCTTGTAGCGAGCACAATATGACAGCGAGCGAGACGAAAAACATTTAATTTTTAGCCTTCTCTT
Organism: Pontia daplidice; assembly: GCA_963693355.1. Classification (NCBI taxonomy): domain Eukaryota; kingdom Metazoa; phylum Arthropoda; class Insecta; order Lepidoptera; family Pieridae; genus Pontia; species Pontia daplidice. The sequence continues at coordinate 472,690 of CAVNZL010000016.1, read as the reverse complement.
TCAGTTGGTCTATGATCCGAAGCGGCAAACAGCTGTTGTGTTTGTATTAATCAACTCCACGTACTATACGGAAGCGACAATTGACCAACTGTCATTCTGTCAAGATGTCTGCTTTGACAATTCGCAGTACAAGTGGCTAAGATGGCGGAATGACGGGACACACAGCTTTTGCTGCGAATACCGCGAATTCGTTGAGAATATCAACGTTTTGCCGAAATTAAAAGTTAGGGGGCTGTTTTATTGATGTTCTTTTCCCAGATCTAACAGATTTTTACGAACTTAAAGCGGGTTGGTGGTCACTAATAAAACCAACTTGGTATTTACAATATAATTTATAAAAAAATAATCTCACGAAGAATAAACATCTTACAATTCTGACTCCTCTGACAGACACTGGCGATCGTCCTTTTCTATTTATATGCCAATATTTACAAAAAGGTTTTATTTACGAACGGCGATGCGTCGCTAATGTTTATAAATGTTTTTAAATAGAAAATAGAGTTTTTTTTTTACAATAATTTACAATTCGTAATATTTTATTAAGTCGTTTATTTATACGAATTCGGAGTTAGTTGTTAGCCAAAACGAGAGGTCGCGTTTTTAAAAATATATTTAATTTGAAATTTTTATAATTTTTTGGTGATTTAAGACTTAGTATCTAACATTCGAGGCTCGCCTCAGTCAGTCAGTAATATTGGTGACAAAAAGCACTAGTTATAGTCACAGACGCATTATACATGTCATGTAAATGTAAAATAATTACAGATATATGATTATAACTTCTATAAATAAGAAAAAATCATTTTTTATTTATTGACCAAGCGCGGGTAGATATGAAGATACTCTGTGGATCATTTTCCTAAAACAGATTTCCTAAACTAAAAATCTCTAAATTTAGCTTTAGACCTGTCAAACAGTTTTAGAGAGCGTAACCTATTCTGTACATCTCTAAATTGATAGCAATAAGGTTTAAATTGTCAATGTAGAAACACATAGAATAGGTTACACACGTTTGACAGGTCTAAACCTAAATTTAGAGATTTTTAGTTGTAGAGGCGTACATCAGAATCGCCACCAATATGGCAATACATAAATAAAAAATTGGGAAAACGGGCAGGGGGCTCACCTGCTGTAAAGCGATACCGTCCATGGACACTCGCAATGCCAAAGGCCACACTAGTTGCCGGCCTTTAAGCTGCTTTTACGCCCTTTTCTTGACCCTTAAGTCGTATTTGGTCGGAAATACCTCTTTTGGCAGCTGGTATCAATTCGATCAGCTCCGCCGAACACTCTCGATGATAAAACGATAAAAGATTAAGAGACCCTACATCTTCACGCAGAGCGTCTGCGGCCAGGCCTCCTTCTACCCGCCGCTTTGCCGCTCGTCTTTTTTGGAGTTACGCAAGACATGACCGAAATATTCTAGCTTTTCTTTACTGCCATGAGCACCTCTTTGTTCTTTTGCATTCTACCAAGCACGGTTGTATTTCGTATGCGGTCTGTTCAAGATATTTTAAGCATACGTCTGTAAACCCAAAGCTCAAACGCTTCCAGTTTTTTGGACATAGTCTCTGTCAGCGTCCAAGATTCTACGCCGTTTAGATTCAATCAAAAGGAAAGGGGTCGAATTTGCGCTGTCTAAAGCAAACGTGTGACCGTCTCGCCTTGCTGAGCAGACCAATCTTCTACGAGGCGATTTCAGTTTACCCTCCAAACGATCGCAAAATTGAATATCATTCGATATGGCTACGCCAAGAATTTTGATGCTGGCTGAGGTAACGACAAATGGAGTTTTTTTAGCGAAAAACGCACAGAACTGTGTCTATTTGGGATTAAATTTGACGAAATTTAGTCGAGTTATATATTTTTATTAGCTCTAAGTTGTTGTTCGTCATAATAAATAATTATTATTATGCCTAATGCTACGAATTCATTTAAAATTTAGTTAGCAAATTCGATACATTACCGCTGACGCTAAAAGTGTTTTAAAAGCTATCAGTAATTACGCCGTAATGGACAACGTTCGCAGCGATTTCGTTGTTTCACATACCACCTGTTGTACCATGTGAAGTCCTTGTAAACAAAAGGTTATAATGAAATGCTTACATTATGATAATAAAGATAATACTATCGAAAGTTTGGATAAAGAAAACGTCTACCAACTCGGGAAATACTAAAATTAAATTAGATTTTTGGTCTAACGCTGTAACCTGTCTTCTTGTTTACGCGTAACTCCGGCGTAGCTTCGATCTATTTCTACTTTTTAAGTAGAAAAATAAAAAGGAAGATCTATGGACACACAATAGTGACTACTAATATATATATGTACATACTAGCTGATCCAGCAAACGTTGTTTTGCCATAAATGTGATTTCTAGCAATCATTTTCTTAGTTCAATATAAATAATTATCGGCTTTAAGTGTGCGGAGACATGTTTATAATCGAAAGCGTAATAAAGTATGCTTTATTTAGGTTAATAAATTAATATTTATACGACATGTTTGTCGGTTTACCATAGCAATGCCATCATTGATTACTTACTCAATCCTGTCGAAAAGTATCGACATCTATTAGAATCTTTTTTCTAGACAATTGTGACTGTCAATTTATTATAGACAAATAATTTGCAATAAAATAAAATTACGACTATACTTAAAGATCTAAGCTATCCTATCTCTTAAGTTGGCTGCTAATTTAATTTAAAATCGTTAGTTTTAGTTTAGTCCATCGCGCACAAACATCGTGACAGGAGATTGATATATATTAAGATAGTTATTTAAAATATGGTCTATATATGCGTTAATTAAATATTTATGATTATTATAGGGGATTAGGGCTTGGAGACATAAACTACTGATTGTAATATCGATATAAAAGATTATTGATAATATTGATAAGGTTTTTAACAGTGTAGTGTAGAAAATGGCGGACGTGAGAGCGTTTTTATTTTTAATGTAAGTAAAATTCGTATAAAGATTTGCTGCTTGCTGCTGTTGTTAAAATTAATTAATTAAAATTAATTTATTAATTATTTTAAAGGTCGCATTTCTAGAGCTTAAAATATTTATAGTAGATTGAGATTTATTTTCAAAAAATAGTTTTGCCATAAGTACACATATAGCAAAAAATATCATAAACAACGTATATGAGAGAAATAATTATTATTCTGTACTATAATATAATATTTTATACGAATAAAACATGAAATTGAATAATTATTGCTTCGAATTAAGTTGTCGAAAAATGGTAACTGAAACATCACGCCAGAGCAAAAATAAAAATTAACTTCATGAGTTGGCCCAAATTATTATTAAAACCCTTATTCTATAACATTAGTGGTCTAAGCATTATTACAACATTACACTTATATGTTAAAGATCACAAGGAAAACCCCAAAATATTTTCTTATTACAATTTATTACTAATTATTACAACTGAGCGCTACGATTACCTATTTTCTATCTCAAACGCCTGTTTGTTTTAACGAGCAAAACTATTTAGACCCGTTTTGGCCTAAACATAAATATTAATATTTTCTTCGAAAAATACAACATTAGTAATTTGTAAGATTCAAGCGGATAAGTAGAAAACACACAGAAGGTGATTTGAAAGAGCGCGAACCGAGATTGACATTTGTCTGTAATGTAGCAGGCGTCGCGTATCTGGAGACGACAACCAATAAACCCAAATTTGCACGTGCAAATCGTAAATACTCGCTGATATCGGCGATGCTATCATCTCATGTTGTTCTGTCTTCGTAGACGCATCCTGAGGATGGTCCAGTGTCGTGGCGAAACATGCTTCGAATGATTGAGGGTACTTCTCGCTGTGGACTACCGCAAACGCCTGATTCTTTATATTTTAATTTAGCTAAACCTAGCTTTCATTCCGAAGCGCTTAAAAGGAAACCTTATTTACAATTTAAAAATGTTATAACTATGACAAATGCGTTTATATTTACAGAATATCACTGAAGCATGCGACTAGTCATGTTCCCAGTTCCTACTATGAGTGGGCTGAATCCGATTCTCATATGTATTGTAAGTGCAGTGTATAAATTAATTTAAAACTGATTAACCATCACGCATTATATTTTTTTAATTTACTTTTTGTCATATGGGTGTCTAATCAGATGTGAGTACGCGTTAGCACGCTGAATTAAAATTAATTAGAAATGTTTTTATTGCGGAAGGATTTTTGTAAAACTGGCTTCCCGGATTGTTTTGATCTAAACTAAAATCTCACGAAAATCAATCCGGGAAAATGGAGGACACCGTGAGCCAGTTTTGTAAAAATCCTTCCGGTTTCAGTCGATACCAATTCCGGGGCAATAAATACAGATAACACACAACCTCTCTGCAGCTGCGACACTTATTTTGACAATCAACACCTTTTGTATTCAGTCTACCGTACACGCACGCTGTAAAGCACGCGAAACGTCGGAAAAATGTAAAATAATGTAAATATATTTAAATTTTGCAAAAATACACAACTTAAATCCGTTAATAAAGTGTTTTCAATGTTAATAAAAGACAATAGAAATGATTTTCTTTCTTGCAATACTAGTTGACACCATCTTATGTTTAAAAGAAGTTTGAAACTCATCCAAGTTTAGTGAAATTAATTTGTCGCCGACAAATACGAATCGCAAATCACTACAGGCTACGTAAGTTGCTCTGGCTCGCAGTGTTTGTAATATGTCAGGCCTGTTTTAAATTTCCTATAGTTTGGTTCTTATTAACTTAAATAATATAAAATACCAAATTTATTAATAAAGAAATATCTTTCTATGTGTACCTACATCTAACATGATTTTTAAGAAAACTACCCAAAAATCAAGGTACATTCTGCCAGTTAGTGGACTGTGTAGTGTGGTTGTATGTAAAAATGTCAGCAGTCTGTGTAATGAATTTGGCAAACTAAAATGACTAAGTATGTGAGAACCTAACAATCCTCCGGATCCCTAAGCCCTACAGATGTACCCTTTTTTTTTTGATAACCGAGGAGGAAATGCAATTTACTCATTCCCTCAACTCACACCGGCATACTCTCTGCTTCTCAGAGAGCCGGGTAAGCAATACCCACTAAAACACTCCTCGGGTGCGTCCCACACTTCCGCATAAACAGAGACTCCCGGGGTCGCTTTCGCATTCTACCGGGGCCTACAGATGTACCCTAATACATAAGTAGCGAATACATAAATATATAAATACATAATGTATGCACCATGAGACCTAAGGTAACAGACGTAGTCCGAAACCCGGACATATCAACAAGATCTTTTAAACATGTAATGTAATAAAAAACAGTTGAAAATGTCATAAATCACCTTTTTCATTCATTCATTATTTTAACAAAACAGAATCATGTTACGATTTGTTACAAATTGTTTATAGAAATCAGCTTTTTAAATTCTTGAAATAAGAAAACAAAACCTTATTAAAATACCAAATTTTTTTATTTATTTATTTTTCAAAACTCGGTCTACAAATGAAACCTTCCCCGGGGTCCGAGGGGTGAGTCCGGACTCACCCCTCTGAACTATGATAAATCCGGGGAAATCCGGACGGATGGCAAACCTAAGATGACATATCATTCATTCAAAGATCAAGTAAACTTAGAAAACAAGACTTTTAGTTGATTTATATAAAAGGAGCTTATAAGTTAGCAGTAGTTATAGATTCTTAAAATGTTTTATATAGCAAATAGTGCGATATAATCTCATAGGTTAAGCTCTTAAATAAAGAATTAAAAAAAAGTGAGGTGTCCTAAATACTCCCTAACTCTTATTTCCTTTAATTTCATTTAGTTTCAAAGGCAAGCGAGCCAAGACGCCAGTTGAGCTTACAGCGCGTTGAGGCACTACGAAGAGTAATGGAAGAGAATGACGTCCAAGCTTACATTGTACCCACTGCGGATGCTCATAATGTATGTATACTAATTTATATTTCGCTGCTTTGTATATAAAAACCCACTTGTATTAAAACTAATTGCCGGATAGGTATGTCTGGCGGAGGCGCCGCCCGCAATAACAAGTCCCCGCGGCGAGAACTAACCTGCTCGCTAAGACGCCTCTCTAGGGCTATACATATATTAAACGGGGTTCACGAAAAAGTAGACATCTTCTCGTGTTCTTTGAGTGAATAACAATAGTCACGTTATTAGTTTTAAGCAAATAATTATTACATTAGGATAAGATCCTGTTAAAATAGTTGTTAGATGATAAATAAATAATTTTGTTAAAGTAAGAAAACCCAGTCAATTATGTTATTTAAGCCTGCTTCAATTTGTGTTTTTGCCATTCTGAAATTTGAAGATAAAATGGACCGACAGATGTAGAATTAAGTATTTCATACATTTCGGACTTTTTTTAAAAGATTTTTTTAATTACATGTAGTTTTTGGTTCGCTTATTTTATTAAGAATTAGGATTCCATCGCCAAATTGAGATATACCAATATAACTCACTGAAATAAATTTCGTTAAAATTTCAAAACTTATTTATAATACGGAAAGGAATATTAGATTTTATCACCGTATTAATAATAACAATAACAATCATCATCATCATACCAAAAATAAAAGATTTTTTCAGTACCTGAACCGTTATATGGTGAAACGAACGAACCATAGATATAGATAGATATAGATAATTGACTAACATTAGTCTTAAAATTTGTATTACTACGATCCCTCTTGAAATAGACAATTCTTTAGTCTCAGTACATAGCCGAAGCTGACGCAAGGCGCGAGTGGATCTCTGGCCTCAGCGGGTCTTCGGGAACAGCCCTGGTGACATCTTCTCAAGCACTGCTTTGGACTGACGGCCGATATTTCACTCAGTTCTATCTACAAGTGAACACCACTGTATGGGGACTTATGAGACAGGGTAAAGTCCTTCAAAAAAATACCAATTATCACTACATAGTATAAAACAAAGTCGCTTTCTCTATCCCTTTGTATGCTTAAATCTTTGAAACTACGCAACGTATTTTGATGCGGTTTTTTTAAATAGATAGAGGTTTATATGTATAATAACATCCATTAAATAGTAGAGAAATTCTGTTGTATTTTTGACGATTCTAATGTGATGTCGTAAATAATTACATTTTTTCCGCTTACATTGCAAACGCAGGCTGAACCCTACGAGTTTTATCAAAATAATGTACTAAGTATTGTACACATTGAAAAGGGTCTACAGAAAAGTCCATGATAGTAGACAGAGATAGACATACTCTTATGGATAACCCACAATAACTTTTTTTTTGTCATTTACTTTTTACGACAACGCGTTTATTTTCTGTAGTGTATTTAGTATCAGCATTGCACCCGTGCGAAGCCGGGAGGGGTCGCTAGTAATTACTATTTTATGATTCAATCGATTTATAGAACGTATGATAACAGTCGTGGTTGCGAAATATAAGGGAGTGGTTCGGAATTACATCCGCCGAGGAGCTCTACCGTTTAGCGCAAGAATCCCGACGATTTAAATTGTTAACAGCCAACCTTTAGTGATAAAGTGGTACCACAAGATGAAGAATGATAACAGTGTGTCTATCAATATAAAACAAAAATCTAAACCTAGTATTTCGGTAAAACTCTGTTTGAATTCAAAAAAAGCTTTTTTTATTTACAACGGATTCGTTTTGTTTGATTTTAAAATTATTTTTTTATTTTACAATTGAATCAGAACGATGTCTTTTTTTTTAAACTAGTGGCCTAACCCCGGGCGAGGTTTTCCCCGGGCCGTGGAATATCTAGCTAAATTTTATTAACAAAATTACAATAAGTACTAAATTGCTATTTACATTTTGATCTTAAAACGTTCTATTCCGGAGCTTCGCAATGATTAATATATAAATTTAATCTTAAAATTCAACTTTATATAATATTTTATTACATATTGCTATTATTAGATAAATATATTTACATAATTTTAACAATAAAATAGTTATTTAAGTCTAGCTTGTATTCCTCGTGTTCCTGTTAATGCATGTCTTTACTATCTTTGTGCAGTATTCAACGTAGATTGTTTTATGTTTATCAGCAGCAGCAGAACGATGTCTGCCGTCAGATAGTTTCATATAATAAGCTCATTATGTTCATTGTTTTAGGCACAGATCTTTCGATACAAGCGTGGTTAGTACAAAATATGGCACCGAATTCTGTGGTGGGACTCGATCCCACAACATATACCAGGACAGCTTGGACACCGTTATACGTAAGTACGCCTATATCAGTGGGATGCAGTTAATTGATAATTAATGATCTATAATATTGTCTTTTATTCATATAACTATTACTCATTTAAAGAAAAACACTTTACTAATGTATTAAGATTAATTTTACAAAAATTAAGTGTATTTTATGGTACGGTATGACGATGATTTTATGCTACGGATGACGGTAGGCTACAATACCGTATGGTATTGTAGACTACCATCATCACGCACGCTGTAAAGTACGCGAAACGTCGGGAAAATTTAAAATAATGTAAAATATACTTAAATTTTTTAAAAATACATAGCTTAATCCGTTAATAAAGTGGTTTTTTTTAGATAATAATGATCTCTTAATAGTAGATATAAAATAGTTAACCAACATGACGGAGATACGAGTAAATTTCAGTATATACATTAATAAAAACTATATTAGTTACGAAAACAATCAAAGTTATTAGTTCAAGAAGTTATCACTTTGACGCGACAGACTGAAAATACGATTTAGAAAACGTTTGTCAGCGACTATCTGCATTTTGAATCTGTATTATTAAAATAATAGTGACGTCATGAAGGTGATTGGTGTTTAAATAAACATGGCTGTTTCATGCAGTTTCATTTTATTAAATTAATAATCTCAAACTATAAATGAATACAGTGCAACCTTAATATAACGTACCTCAATATAACGACTTCCTCGATTTAACAAATTCTTCGTAATCCCTTAAATTGTCCATAAGAGTCAATATAAAATATACCTTTGCATTGCGAACATTCTTTGCGTACAACCTCTTTACAACGAATTTTCAACTATCAAGAAAAAGGATTCTTACCTCTAATTAACGAATTTTGCCAACCCAAAACCTTTTTATAAAGTTTCCACCGATAATATAACTCTTAATCTTATAATGTGATTCATGTCTCGACATGTTTCGACACGCTTTTGTTTGTAAAGACCTCTTTATAACGAATTTTAGACCAATCTAACCTCAACATAACAAACCTCAGTTCAACGAATTACTTGATATTACGAATATTTTCTTGTTCCCCTCCGATTTGTTATATCGAGGTGGCACTGTATTAATTCATTAATTGTAATTAATTTTATTCTAAATGGTGACTACTATATTTCAGTGATTCTTGATTATTGTCATCATGCTTAATGTTCAGAGTAGCTGCAGCTGAATTTCATCACCGTACAGTTGTGTTAGCATGTGTAATTTGGTTGGTTAGCATGGTTAGCACTTGCTTTGGTGCTAACCACCCTGCGTTAAACGTATTTCGATTTATATTTACAGGATTCATTAGCAAAGGTTAATGTAACATTAAAAGCGATTAATGAGAATCTAGTAGACATAGCTAGAGCTAGGATTAATGATCCAGCACCAGAGAGACCAAACGAAGCACTTCTAGCATTAAACGTTACATATACAGGTGATTATTTTTTAACTCAAGATTTTTATTAGCAAACAGCTTACAAAGGATCTAATGTCTTGATGCTACGTAATGAGCGATGCGTGATGACGAAATGACGAAATTTCGACAAAAGTTTAAAATGATTACATGCAAAAAGGTAAAATTCTTTAATATTTACCGTAATCATGAGAAATTTTCTCAAAAAAATTAGCGGTTGATCACAGAGAGGTAACAATTTTGGGTTGTATGTATTTTTGTATCATAGAAAAATAAGAAATTTTGTTCAAAAGAATAAAAAGAATTAGGGGTCGGAGCACTTTTAACATTTAGGGGGATGAAAAATAGATGTCTGATTCTCAGACCTACCCAATATGCACACAAAATTTCATGAGAATCGGGAAAGCCGTTTCGGAGGAGTTATATATTAGATATTTTTAGATTTCAAAAGCTCAATTACATTTAATCTCGTCTATCTTCAGTAGTTCTAAATAAAGCTCAAAATGAAACATCTATCATTAAAAATATGAACCAATAAAAACTTAAACCCTTAATATGTAAAAACTCTTTTGTTCCCTTATTAAAGTGCTAATGTTTATGTCTTTATAATCATACTAGCTGACGCGGCGAACTTCGTACCGCCTTAGCGTAGCTTTGATGCACTATTTTATATTGTATAGTTGACCTATCTTATTTCGTATTATAAGAGGGAAAGAGATAGAAATAAGCCACGACTCTCACTCTCATGACGTTGACATTCGTTCTGCGCGTTTTTTAATGCAATATTAGATGTATATTTTTAATATTCCTGAAAGATTTTCTTAATATTTTTTTCCGTAAGAACCATTCCACAAACATTTAAAAAAAAGAATTATCGAAAATGGTTCAGCCATTCACACGTGATGCCGTGACAACGCGAAACGGGTTTCATTTTTATATATATAGATTAGACATAATTCTTTACTTCGTCTAAATAACTTTTTCTTTTAACTATTAATTAAGTGTTTGAATTGACAAGCACATCTTTGTATTATTTTCCTGTTTTATATCCTCTTGCTAAAGACAAGATCTATCTATCTAAATCTTAAAATAACTGGAATAGATTACGAGCTTAAAGCTCGACGCATATTAAGAATACTATTGTTTAAAGGCAGAGCAGCAGGCGAGAAAGTGGCCGATCTCATGTCGGAGCTGCGAGACAAGTCAGTTTCCGCTTTAGTGTTGACAGCGCTTGATGATATTGCATGTGAGTATGATGAAATCTAAATACACATTCTGATGTACACCTCTAAAACTAAAAATCTCTAAATTTAGCTTTAGACCTGTCAAACGTGTGTAACCTATTCTATGTGTTTCTACATTGACAATTTAAACCTTATTGCTATCAATGTAGAGATGTACAGAATAGGTGACGCTCTCTAAAACTGTTTGACAGGTCTAAAGCTAAATTTAGAGATTTTTAGTTTAGAGTAAACAAGAAACGAACGAAAGAACAAAAAACTCATTATTTTCATCATATTTGGTTTGCTTTGTCCTGTATTTTTTTATTAAAACATTTCCAAACGAAATACATATTTTATATAATGTTGTCTTTTATTAACATAACTATTACTCATTTAAAGAAGAACACTTTTTAACGAATTTAGTTATGTATTTTTTTCCCGGTCTACCGTGACCACGCACGCTGTAAAGCACGCGAAACGTCGGGATTTTTTTTAAATAATGTAATTATATTTAAATTTTGCAAAAAATACATAACTAAATCCGTTAAAAAGTGTTTTTCTTTACATCTTTTATATTTAGGTAGCCACCATACAAGAAAAGGATACTGAATGATATATATACTAGACTTACGAATATCTAAAAACAATGGAAAGATATTGCCAATCATGGCTTTGAGCGGACGTAGGCTGGCAAGAAAATATCCACAATTCTTTGTAAACACCCAGCTACCAATACGAACTAAACAAAGAGATTTGTCGAAATTTCAATTGTTTTACAAAACGCTTCGTTTCTTTTAAGTAAAGAAGTTGTAATATAGAGAAAAAAACTTTTTTTTACTACTACTGACTACTAAAGTGGTCGTAGTAATAGAAGTAGTGGTAGTCTATCGACCACGCACGCTGTAAAGCACGCGAAACGTCGGAAAATTTTAAAGTAATGTAAAATTTTGCAAAAATACATAACTGAAATCCGTTAATAAAGTGTTTTTCTTTAAATGAGTAACAGTTATGTTAATAAAATACAATATTAAGTTGTAATATATTTTTCTCATAGACACGCTTAACGTACGAGGGTCAGACATACCGTACAACCCTGTTTTCTTCGCGTACCTTATTATAAGAACGGACTTGGTAAGAACTAAAGCAATTTTTATATCAATGGTTTGGTTATAAAAGCTTAGTAAAGCTGTCAGCAAACTGAGCTTTGAATTATTAAAATTATTCGATCTCTCCCAGGCAAACTAGAGTTTAATATCTGCACACAATGCAATTCGGGTGTTCTTCAACTCTGAAATACATTTAAAAAAGTAAAAGTGACGAAAAGTGAAAAAGAAGTCATAAACTTTATAGACCATATGATCGCATGGTCAGCGATCGTCATTTGTGTATAAAATAAATAAATCTACTATACCTAAGCTATTTACACTTTAATTACTATTTCAGTTTATACACTTAAGCTAGACAATTTTTTTACTAACTATCATAAAGCTATATTAATTTATTGTTCTATAGTAGTCGCCTCTGCGGCGTAGGCCTCCCCTAAACCCTCCCATTTTGTTCTATTCCTTGCTACGGTCATCCAGCCCGGGCCACACTTCTGCGAAAGTACGTCCCTCCATCTTCTTTTTGGTCTGCCTTGTTTACGCTTGCGGCTGAATGGGGTCCACTCAGTTATGATTTTTGCCCACCTATCGTTCTTAGCCTGCACACATGCCCCGCCCATCTCCATTTTCGCTGTCTAACACCTCTTTACATCTATAATACTTGTCACCTTCCTTATGGCTTTGTTACGGACCCTATCTGCTAATTTTAGACTCGGCATACTCCTTTCCATTTTCTTTTGCACCCTGCTAGTCTTTCTTCATCGTCTTTTTTTAGCGCCCAAGTCTGGCATCCGTATGTTAGACATGGAAGTATCGATATGTCAAACTTTGTGTATACTATTTTACAAATATTTCAGAGTAGGAACAATATTATACTATTTTGGGGGAAAGGCGTCCTATCAACAGATATAGCGGAACACTTTTCAGCGGAGAACGTCGATATTGTCGTCAGACCATATTCAGAAGTGTTCGACTACATCCGAACTATGGCGGTAAGTTTACACAACTCTCAAATATCACGAAGACCCTAAGGTCTGATATTCTAAACGGACTCGTTAGGCTATTTGGGTGTTTATAAAAACGTACCATGTTTTTCGTTGTTGCAAATACTTAATATATTAGAAATTCCAATACTCGTATGCACGAAATGATGATATAAAATCTAATAAATAGCAGCTTTTGACTGAAAAATGTTTTGAATCAATGAAACAACACGAATTATCTTAAAGAAAAACACTTTGTTAACGTATTAAGTTATGTGTTTTACAAAATTTTTGTATTATCATTTTTTTAAATACTAAAATTTTGTAAAATACATAACTCAATCCGTTAACAAAGTGTTTTTCTTTAAATGAGTAGTAGTTATGTTATAAAAGACGATATTACGAATTATTTTTGCGTATTTTAGAATGAATTAGCCGACGGCAGCACAGTATGGCTCCCGACCGGAGCGAGCCACGCTATCCATACTACAGCTGAATTGGTAAGCCTTATTAAATAATTATTTTTTTAAAACTTCGACCTGTGCGTTTAAATTTTTATAGATTTTATTTTTTTATTTGTTTCTTGAAAATTAAAAGTTTTGAGTTTATTTTAACGTTCGCTTATGCGTTTAATGGAAATTAGGAAAACAAACACAAATAATACTGTGTAATGTAAAAATAACATAAGATATATCTTAAAATTGTTTCATAGTATTATATCGTTGTATACTTTGAACTTTTTACTGTATATTTTGAAGACATATTGTTCAAGGTATCAAAATGAAACAATAATACTTACGTTGATGTGAAGGTTCTATTTAATATGAATTGATAATATAAATAAATAATAATAATAAAAAATATATGTGTTTTAAGTTGTGTTAGCCCTTATACAAGCTATACAGCTTACCCCGGCTAACCGTGTATCTTATATATATATAATTCTTCTGTGAGTGTGTATGTCACTGAACTTCTCTCAAACGACTGGACCGATTTCGATGAAATTTTTTGTGTGTGTTCAAGGGGATCTGGGAATGGTTTAGATTCACAATATTATATAAAATTCTCGTGTCACGGGGTCCGAACTTGAACTCCTCCGAAACGGCTTGATCGATTCTCATGAAACTTTGTGAGCGTATTGAGTAGGTCTGAGAAACGGCCAACATCTATTTTTCATCCCCCCATATATTAACAGTAGTCCACCCCTAAAACAAAATTTTTAGTTTCTATTTTTTAATGATACAACATACAAAAATACATACAATCCTAAATTGTCACCCTTCTACGATCAACTCTTATTTTTTATTTATTAATTGAAAATTGAAATCACATGTATGGAAAACAATTTTTGCCGGATCAGCTAGTATATTATATATAACCAGTTAAACGAGTTCAAGTTATATCTAAGGGATAACATACATTAAAACCTACGAATAAGTAAATATAATTGTAATGTTTATATAAAAAATAGAATTTCTTTTTCAGAACGGCCGCTTAAACATATTAACATCAATTTCTCCTGTCGCGTTGATGAAGTGCGTCAAAAACAATGTGGAATTGCAGGTGATTACTGCGGTCTCTACATTTCCCACGATTAAATGTATCCTTGTAATAAAATTGTTTTTAGGGTTTCAGAGCATCGCATATAAAAGATGGCGTCGCTGTTGTCAGGTTCCTGCGGTGGATCCATCACCAAGTCGATTCCGGTGTTAATGTTACGGAAATAGATGTTGTAAAGAGACTGGATGAGCTTAGGAGGTGAGAGGATTTGTTTACTAAACCATACAACTAAACACAAAATCTACACTAATATTATAAAGAGGAAAGATTTGTATGTTTGTAATGAATAGGCTCCAAAAGTACTGGGCCGATTTAAAAAATTCTTTCACCAATAGAATGCTAAATTCTTCCAGTTTGACATAGGCTACATTTCATTTTGATAAAAATTAGGGATCCTTGGTAAAATTTTAACAATGTAACCGAAGGTGTAGAAAAATGAGTCTTAAAATGTCTTTCGTCGAATGCGCTGCCGAAACTATTAGCGATAGAACAAAATAATGTACAATTATATTGAAGAACATCATAATGTCTACAAAAAACTCCACGGTAGCATATATCTAACTATTGTAGTTATGTCACTACAACAACTTTTTTCATTTTAAACATTAATGAAAATGCTAACCAAATTCAAACCATGCTGTTTATGTGTTTATATTAATCCTTATCCAAATAAATTTTATGGTCAAGACCATTTAACTACCTATAAAATAATTTTCAAATTATTTAAATTGTACTTTCCATTCAAAAGATGTTACGAATTAAAAAATTCAAACTGTAAACAAAACCGCCATAGCGCCGTGGCCCTATAAAGCACATGTATGGCAAAACAACGTTTGCCGGGTCAGCTAGTATAACATACATACATCCTAATGGTACGAAATTTAATGGCACAAATATATTTAAGACCTAATTGAGTAAATATGTTATAGCTAAACCAAATAGGGTCTTTACGTTTGCGCCACCCGGTATAAAATAACTTAAATTATTATACCTATATAGACTCGTAAACTAAACATTACAAAAGGTAAAAAACATTCCATTATATTATCATAGCATTATTCATATTCTGCAATTGTATTTACAACATTATCATATACAATAATTACAATTAATAATAATGTTAAAACACATTTCATATATTATGGTCAAATAGCCCCAAAAGATGATACAGTGCAACCTCGATATAACAAATCGGAGGGGAACAAGAAAATATTCGTAATATCAAGTAATTTGTTGAACTGAGGTTTGTTATGTTGAGGTTAGATTGGTCTAAAATTCGTTATGAAGAGGTCTTTACGAACAAAAGCGTGTCGAAACATGAATCAAATTATAAGATTAAGAGTTATATTATTGGTGGAAACTTTATATAAAGGTTTTGGGTAAAAAAATCGTTAATTAGAGGTATGAATACTTTTTCTTGATAGTTGAAAATTCGTTATAAAGAGGACTTCACTAAGAAAAGCGTGTCGAGACATGAATCAAATTATAAGATTAAGAGTTATATTATTGGTGGAAACTTTATATAAAGGTTTTGGTTGGCAAAATTCGTTAATTAGAAGTATGAATACTTTTTCTTGATAGTTGAAAATTCGTTATAAAGAGGTTGTACGCAAAGAATGTTCGCAATGTAAAGGTTTATTTTATATTGACTCTTATGGACAATTCAAGGGGATTACGAAGAATTTGTTAAATCGAGGAAGTCGTTATATTGAGGTACGTTATATTAAGGTTTCACTGTACTTATATTATATTAGTAGCTTGTATAAGTTAGCCAATATATACATAATTATTCATGATGGTTTTGGAGCTACTTACGAGAAAGGCACTTAGAATAAATTTGATATTTATTACCAATTAAACATAGTTAGATTTTCAATTATTTTATACACACGTTTATAATAATAATACTTTATTGCAAACATAAAAAGGAAGAAACTTATAGTAGACTTAAAAATAAAAATTAATTTATTATGAACTTAATGTCTGTGCACAAAGGGCGGTCTTATAGCTACGATAGCTTTCTTCCAGACAACCCGGTGTATCTTAGATGCAACATATAAATTGTGCCTTACATCGGGTGAAAATGTAAAAGATATTGAACACCTTCTAGTAGTTCTACTACTGGTAGACATCTGTACTGAGGTCTAAGATATAGATTTTTCAATTCCGTTGTTTTTACACTGACTGTATTCTTGTGGCGTACAGACGCACATAATGTAAATATTTTTAGTTTTACTATTCTGAGGAAACTCATTTCTGAACGTAAGGTATTCTGTGGAGTTGTGACAGGAGAGGTTTCTTTCCCCCCGCTGGGACAAGAAGCGAAGCTAGAGATATAAGTTTATGTAAACTTCATTGTGCCATGTAATTACTGCAATAAAACAGTCTTAGAAATCAATTTAGCTTTTACTATTCGCAACTATTCAAACGCTGTCGTCCTATACAATGATAAATCCATAACCCAAAAGATAAACATTCGAAGTACCTAATATAATATATAAGTTTGTTTTTTTTAATTTTAGTGCGCAATTAGCAAATAGCTCTCGGAGGCTGTTTAAACTCATGGCAGATATACCAAAAAACTTTTTAGTAAATATAATCGATTTAAATCGTATTTTATTATAATTATTGTCACAACAGGATTCAAAACGTGGACAAAGTTATAGGGAATCGTGTTTCATACAATAATTTGTTTGTCTGAGGCAAACGACAATAATGTAGAAAATTATATATTTTCAGCGAAGAGTTTGGCTATCGTGGTCCATCGTTCGCAACAATCGCTGGCGCAGGGGAAAATGGGGCAATAATACACTACAAACCTTCAGCCGAAGGTACCCAGCGCGTTGTACGTAAACAGGATATGTTACTAGTGGATTCTGGTGGCCAATACCTGTAAATATCCAATTTAAATATGATAAATTCTAATTTTTTTAATTCTTAGATAGAAATTATATGTCATAATATAATATCCAATTGTATCCTACAACATCTGGCGTATGATTTAGCTGTTGATAACCAAGCAAAGGTTGTTAAAAAAAGATACAATGAAAGGTTGCGTTCATTTGCTGGCCCTTTTCTTTGTAATTTACTTTTGGATCCACTACTGTAGAATATGGAAAGACATGGATACGACCGCCAAGCATTCGCCGCAGGTTTGGTCTCAAGGTCTTCCCAACAGAATATGATCTACAATTCTTTAAAAAGAGCGAAAAAAAATTTCCAAGAGCCGTCAACACTTACATAAAGTAGGTGTTTACAGGCTACCCCGCTGTTTCGTTTGTCCCCGTTTAAAAACAGCTCAGAGAAGTAAAGTATTTTAAGGTCATCTTAAAGGCCGTCAACACACTTGTGAAGCTCTAGCTTTATGAGTGTACTTACACTCAGGCGAGTCTCCTGCCCGTTTGCCCCTATTTATAAAGAAAATGTTTTGCAGCGATGGTACAACTGACATAACCCGCACACGCCATATGTCCTCTCCGACTGACATGCAGCGTTTGACATTCACCCGTGTCATGAAAGGATTTATATCGCTCGCCACTGTTGTATTCCCTAAAGGAACTACGGTAATTTTTGACATTTCATAGTTATACAAAGTTAAATCTTATATATAACATTCTCGTGAGTTTTCGTTCCCATACTCCTCCGAAACGGCTTGACCGATTCTCATGAAACTTTGTGAGCGTATTGAGTAGGTTAGGGGTAGTCCATCCCTTTTATTTTTTAGACAAATTTTTTTTTATCATACAAAATACATACAACCCTAAATTTTCAACCCTCTACGGTCAACCGCTATTTTTTATTTATTTATTGAAAATTGAAATCACGTATAACAACAACTTTTGCCGGATCAGCTAGTAGTTATATAAAATTACATAGTTATATAAAAATAATGGTTGAAAATACATTAAAATATTGAGATTTCTAGAGTCGTAACTTAGATTTAACATAAGATAAATTATTTACATTACTCAGGATATGTTCAAAACTTAAATCTGCTGAATTCTATAACAGCGAGGTGACCCGGTTCCTGATAGTTTTCAGAAATAGTTCTGGTTCTGGAATTTTTAAAAAAAGTGTAAAATGCTCTGCCAGCTTCCTGTATGACCTGTTATCGTACTCAAAGCTCTTCGTTATAAAAGATACGATTTCAGGGCATGGAGGCTGTTATTCAAGCGCTTCGTTATAAAGAATTATTTTCTTTTTCAGGGCAACATTCTAGAGACACTCGCTCGTAAATCTTTATGGGACGTTGGGTTAAACTACGCGCATGGAACGGGACACGGCGTGGGACATTTCCTGAACGTACACGAGGGCCCGTCTGGAATCGGGAGCGCGCTGATGGCGAACGACCCTGGAATCGTACCCGGAATGATTTTTAGTGACGGTGAGTATGGTTTCGGAGCATTCAGGTCAAGGATTCATATGACTTAATAATTGTTGATATAATTGATGATAATTCAAATGTATATAACGGAAAATCATTTTCTCTCTTTTTATTATAACTGAGTTAATTCAGTCGGTTTTAAATGTAATTTTAACTGCTTAATAAAATCGGTATAGTATTGGATACTTTTAAAGTAAATCTGAAAATACACAAAATTAATTTTTGTGTATTTTGAAATTTCAACTAGAAAGCGTAAAATTAATATTATTAAAGAACTAAGCCATATTTTTTCGTGTTGGATAGTCTATGGTATTTAGAGATTTCCGCCATTAAATGCGGAAAATGCATTTGGCGCGTTTAATGTGTACGGCTCTTTTTGTAGATACAACAGCGATATCTATATCTAATATTTTTCGTTTAAATGCAGAGCCGGGATATTACGAAGTCGGTGAATACGGTATACGCCATGAAGATTTGGTCGAAGTTATCGATATGAACCGACAGGCTGAACATATATATGTAAGTCTAAATATATTTATTCACACTCTAATATTAAGAAAAATAAAAATTCGTAATATTGTCTTTTGTTAACATAACTGTTACTAAAGAAAAACACCACTTAAACGAATTTATTATAGGAAGGATTTAACCAGTTCTGTAAATATCCTTCCGGTTTTAGTCGATACCACCTCCGGGGCAACAAATACAGATAACACACAACCTCTCTGCAGCTGTGACACTTATTTTGACAATTAACACCTTTTGTCTACAGTCTACCGTGACCACGCACGCTGTAAAGCACGCGAAACGTCGGAAAAATATAAAATAATGTAAATATATTTAAATTTTGCAAAAATACATAACTTAAATCCGTTAAAAAGTGTTTTTCTTCAAATAAAAATTCGTTTATGTTCTACATTGATATTTACTTGCTCATTTCATTTCCTCCTCAAAGCCCTAAGCTGAAAAGAGCTACCCAAAATACAAATGTGACATTTGAGACAGCAGTTGACATAATATTAAACATATCTGTCATGACGTAAGAAAATTAAAAAAGAAACTGATTTTTCAGGCGGATGGAATCGTTGGCAATTTTTCAGGCGCCGGCGCAGTTGCCTTCCGTTCTTTAACTCTGGTCCCTCATCAGACTGCGATTCTCGATCTCAATTTACTTAGCGACGACGAGGTAATTATAATTTTCTTTAGACAAATAAAAAAATATACTAAATTCCGTAAGCGACTCGGTTTTTGTTGAAGTTTACCATCCATACAATTATTTCACCAAATCAAAACTGAAAATGTTGCTTCTTGGTTGTCACTGGTTAATATACATTAATACATTAATGATGTAATCATATCATTTTTTAGAAAATATTATCCTTACAAATACGTAAAAAAATATCTTTACATATTTGTGTTTGTTGGCCTAATAATAAATTAATATTTACTACGACAATAATTGAATCATTTTTCTCAAACCGCTTTAACGCAGACTATAATATTTGTATATATTACATTATTTTTTATATATACTTCCTTTTAGATACGTTACCTTAACACATATCATGCAAAAGTTTTGGAAACACTGGGGCCGATTCTCCTCTATCGGAATCTTTCTGAAGATCACGCTTGGCTGGAAGCGGAATGCGCGCCAATACAACGAAGCGGCGCCATATTGCTTAAAGCGGCGCCAATTATAATCATTGTTTTGTGCATAATTAATATGATTTAAAGTAATAAATATAAAAGCAAATAAAATTTTATTTTCCCTATTTTTTAACTGAAGGTCCGCCATTAATGGGTTCCTCAGAGAGTATAAAGATAAATTTCAACCCCTAGGTGACAAAAAACTTTTTAAAAACCGGCCAAATTAGTAGTCATAAGTAATACAAAAATAAAATTTACACAATATTTAGTAGTTAAATTAGCAAAGTTATTACAAAAATTAATATTTTCCATTTGTATAAGTCTACATTTACAGCCTAACTTTAACAAAAAAAAAAATTAATATGCTTTTACGACTGAAGTGAAACTTCTTTCGCTCCATACTATATCTATGTATATAAGTATGTGCAAAACATATATTAATATCATACAAATTTTTTTTATTGGTAAATTAATATTCTTGAGTAGATCTTTTATTTTTATTACTTTAATTATTAAATACATCAGTAATTAATGTAGTTGATTCTAACGACGATAGGCCGACTCAACTCCCGTTAGCCTCGCTCTGTAACAGTTTTCGTAACGCTTACGTCACGCGTTCGCCCGCTTACAACAAGTCAAAAGTGCATTCACTCCAAAATTATGATTAATAAAAGTTTTTGCTGAGAATATTCAATGAATATACTAAATATGTAAATTCCAACTTTCTTTTGAAAAAAAATAAAATTCAAAACCTCTCTGTGGATGTCATCAAATGGTTTAAATATATAATTTACATTCGTTTTACCAGCTATCGTTTCAAAAATAAATTTTCTTACATAAAATAAATATATAATATATGTTAATAAAAATGAATATTTAATATGTTTATAAAAATAAATATTTAATTATTTGAAATTTAATTATAAGCAATATCTTCTTCTGAATTGTATTGAATAACAACACGTTTAATTTTTAATAATTAAATGAACAATTCCTTGCTATAGAAGCTTGCTAACGAAAGAATACTATAGTATTCTTTCGTCAAAATTAGTTTTGTACACACGACGCTAAACACACACACAAACACACAACAATAGTAAAATTAAAATAAAAAAAACAAATCAATAGACACATATTTATTCAAAAAGAAACTTTCATATTTACAATTATGAACATCCGATTTCAGAAACAAAGCAGTCTAGAATCCATTATAATATAATGACGACGGATAAATAAAAAGTACACTAGCATTCTACAGCAGCGTAATTCGCACGAGACCCTCATAGATTTTCAATCTGGCGAGGATTCCCTCCGACATGACAATCTGTCAAAATCTGACAGCTTCACCTGCGGTGCCATTGCAATAAATACAGTTTAAACTTAAATTTTATGATTAATACATATAGGAACTCGCCTACGTGAACTCCTCAACGTTTGATAGACGACGGAGCGGTGACGTCACAGCTACGTCGGATAGTCTGTAGCATCGCATAAACTACGCGGTAAAAAGTTTACTATGTACATGTCACTTTGACAGTTTACACAGGCTCGTCTATACTATTAGGCCGCAGTGAATTGCCATATGAGAAAAAGCCTTATAATAAACAGTGATTACTTAAATTTATACGATCTGGGCCAATTTTATTAAATCCTAATTCGGACATATTTGTTAGCGAATTAAAATAAGCGGTGAAATAAGTACGGTCCACAAAAAAGGACATCGCTAAGGCTTGTATACCAAAACATTAGAACTGTAATCTATAGACTATGAGGAGTCATGTATTTTCATTAGGTAAACCTAAGTAGATAGGTGTTGCATCTATACGAGTTCTGCATATATTCAGATTACCGGAAGCAGGCCTTAGCCTTAGTACTTACGTATAGTGGTCTATCTCATTGTACAATCATTGCTTTGTGATGTGGTCCGAGTAGAAACATATTTTAAACGTAAAAAAAAACGTAAAAAACCAAATCCCATTTACACATACAATATACAAACGCACTTACTATACAATAACTCTATAGGAGAAAGGCGACTTATCTAAAATAAGCTTTATATACAGTCTAGGCTTATCATACAATTAATCATAACGACTTCAAGAGAAATAATACCCATTTCTTTCTCTTACTTTTGCTGTGTGTATATGGCAAATCGCCATGAATTTTTATAACTTGATATCTAGTTTACGCGTCGAGCTAACGTTGATTATAACGCTCAATGCTAAAATGAAAACTTTTGACACTAGATGGCGTTATAATCAAATTTTTGTTATTTTTTTAAAACAAAATTATTAAATAACACAATTTACCGTTATATTTTCCACTAGACGCTTTGGGAGGCATATGAAGTCCAAATGCCACGATTTGTTTAAAACAAACCGTTTAGCTATCTCCAGAGTTCACTTGAATTGTAGCCATCGCGGATTATTTGAGATAAGCTCATCGCCATTTTTAATTTCTCTAAACTGTTGAAATTTAATCATCTAACAAGAGACGATTAATTCTGTCACTGGTTTAAGCCACACCATTCATTTGTGAATTTCTTTATTCTTGAATACAAATTCCGAATCAGTCAAATTTCCATAAAAAAAAACCCGAAGGTTTATACGATCCAATTTTTTCTAGTTCTTTCGTTTTAAACTTTATTCATAGTATTTTAGTTACGACGTTCCAATTGAACTGATCTCAAGATCAATGTTTTAGCCTATAAAACAATACAATTTTTAAGACGACTTTTGACTGGGCCTTGTAAAACGTGGTCTACAATTATTTCCATGGTTGGTTGGTTTTTGAATCTGGCAACACATTTAAAAAATCTAGCAACACCTAAACAGTGGGGCAAATTACCGAATTGTCTTAGTACCTAATTATATACACAATTCACCCTCGCATCGACTCAACAGTTTCCGATGAAACTAGAAAGGCCTCTACAATGATTAACCAGATCACGCATTGGTAACAAACATAACCCATCCGAGTGCCGACCGCGCCCGGCGTCGCTTAACTATTCTTACCCTATATGTAATCTTTACAATAAAATTGTCATGTATTATCCTATACAGGATGTCCCAGGGTTGTTTACTTAAATCGCGCTGAACAATTATCGAAAATATCTGCATATGGCAACCCTAAGCCAAATTATTCTATCGAGTTCACTACCATTAGATGACGTAAAACTATAAAAAATCTTTTCAGGACTCCAGTACGGACATCCTGTATAATACTAATGGTGTCTATATACACTCGCGAGTCTAGCTTTTGGAATTAACAATGAAGAACACGTCAAAATTATAATAAAAAATAAATTATAGTTCAACATTTTTTAACCTATAATGGGTTTATACACAATTGTGACTATATACATAGAAAATGTACTAAACACACACACAAAAACCTGTTTTGACCTTCGCCCATGGGCACACTGCCAAGTCTCGCGAATATGTTGCCTTAAAATAAAATTGGGCTAATCTTTTCATTTTTCGTCACAAAAACGTCTGAGACAAGAGAGATTAAAGCCCAAATAAAAAATTTGTATTCAAATATAGCACATTTCTTATAGTTATATAATAACTATGAAAATACCTTTATCATTCAACTTTAATACCCTTGGACAGTAAAAAAAAAAAAACAGAAAATTTAATGTATTTTAGTACATTATCTATGTAAACAACGAGATACAACACCCATGAGTCGCGACCAAAAGCCAACGGCTGATTTTTTGCCCTTGAAAAGCGTGGTCACATTTGGAACAAGGTTTTTCTTTATTCCTCAAAAATAAGGCCATATTCAGTTAACATCTTTTTCTTAAATAGGTAAAAAATATTTAAATTAATTATTCCACAAACAGTATCTCTAGACTGTAGGTTTACATTTTCTATATATTAATTTTGAAATAAGTTCCGCAATTTATTTGAAGCCAATTAAAATATGCTAAAACGACGGACAAAATATTTGCAGAGCTATCAAAAATTTAACATACCATATAGATTTCGACGACAAACTGTATTTTACATATTTGTCAAACTAACCATTTACATACGCACACCGACTCGACCGATTGCTATGAAAATCGCAACGTCAACTTTAATCCTCAACGCATTAATCCGTGTGGTGTATTGTAATGGGTATTGTATTTCGTAAGTCCTCAAAATTGCTAACGATTGGTGTACATCACCTAAGTCCACTTTACCACAATCAAGCACATTTGTATGACATCCAAAAGCGGTGAGCATCCTCAATCTGAAATCGAGAAAAATCACAATTTATTTGACAGTCTGAAACTAGATCTGAGCAGGATATTTGCATGATAATATTGTCTTATTAACATAACTGTCACTCATTTAAAGAAAAACACTTTATTAACGGATTTAATCTATGTATTTTTGCAAAATCTTAATATATATAAATCTCTATATATATATATATATAGATGTTTGTCCGCGATGGACTCCTACACTATTTAACCGATTTTAAATTAAATTAGCACACCGTGAGCAGTCTGGTCCAACTAAAGAGATAGGCTAGCTTGGATCTTGATTTAAGGTCGCAATTTTATTTTATTGCAAATTATTTGGCTATAATTAATTGACAGTCACAATTATGTTTACTTCAAAAGATTCTATAGTCATATAAAGATTAATTTATTAACCTAAATAAAGCATACTTTTATTGTTTAAAACGCTTTCGATTTTTTTTTTTTTTTTTTTTTTTTTTATAGAACAGGGGGCAAACGAGCAGGAGGCTCACCTGATGCCAAGTGACACCGCCGCCCATGGACACTCGCGAAGCCAGAGGGCTCACCAGTGCGTTGCCGGCCTTTGAGATGTTTATACGCTCTTTTTTTGAAGGTCCCTAAGTCGTAATTGTTCGGAAATACCTCTTTTGGCAGCTGGTTCCACATAGCGGTGGTGCGCGGCAGAAAGTGCCTTCTGAAGCGCTCAGTTGTGGAACGGCGGACATCGAGGTGGTACGGATGAAATTTCGTATTCTGCCTCGATGTCCGATGATGGAATTCAGCTGCAGGTATCAATCCGAACAGCTCCTCCGAACACTCTCCGTGATAAATGCGATAGAAGATGGAGAGAGACCCTACATCTCTACGCAGCGCCAAAGGGTCAAGCCGCTCAGAAAGTGATTGGTCGTCGACGATTCGAAGTGCTCTTCTTTGGATGCGATCAAGGGGAAGGAGCTGGTACTGGGGAGCTCCCGCCCAGAGGTGAGAACAGTATTCCATGTGGGGCCGAATTTGCGCTTTATAAAGTTGCAAGCGGTGACCCGGTGTGAAATACCGTCTCGCCTTACTGAGCACACCAAGCTTCTTGGAGGCAATTTTAGCCTTACCCTCCAAATGATCGCGAAATTGAACATCATTCGATATATCGACGCCAAGAACTCCGATGCTGGCTGAGGCTTTAAGAGGAGTGTCAACAAAAAGAGGAGTAACGACAAAGGGAGTTTTTTTAGCGGAAAACGCGCAGACCTGTGTCTTTTTGGGATTAAATTCGACAAGATTTAGTCGACCCCAGTTCGCGACATTACAAAGTAATGCCTCGACTTCAGACACAAGATTGTTCCGGCACTGCTCGACAATGACCCGAGAAATATTCGCACGGCCAGTGTAAATTGCATCCCCAGTGCTATCATCCGCATAACAATGAATGCTTCCAAGCTGTAGCATGTCATTGATATGCAGAAGAAATAGGGTCGGGGATAGGACACAGCCTTGTGGAACCCCAGAATTCACAAATTTAAGGTCAGAACATGCTCCATCGACGACGACCTTGATGTTCCGATCCGCCAGGAAACTGGAGATCCAATTGCATAATTTCTCGGGAAGCCCATATGCTGGAAGCTTAGAAAGAAGCGCTTTATGCCACACCCGATCGAAGGCTTTCGCAATGTCCAAACTTACCGCCAGCGCCTCCCCCTTGGACTCAATTGCCTCTGCCCATCTATGAGTAAGGTATGCAAGAAGATCACCAGCAGAGCGGCCACGACGAAAACCGTACTGGCAGTCGCTAATCAGCTGGTGACCCTCTAGGTACTCCATGAGCTGGCCATTAATAATGGTTTCCATTATTTTGGAGAACAAGGAAGTTATTGCAATTGGGCGATAATTGGACGGATCAGAGCGATCACCTTTTTTAGGGATCGGGTGTATTGAAGCAGTCTTCCAGCTGTTCGGGACAATGCCGAGTGAGTACGAAAGCCGGAAAAGGCGCGTTAGGACCGGAGCCAACTCAGGAGCACAAGTACGCAGCACTATGGGGGGGATCCCATCGGGCCCGCTCGACTTATGTATGTCCAAGGAGAGGAGAGCTTTGCGGACAGCTCGGTGCCGAAATGTGATATCTGGCATCGAAGTATCACACCGCGGGATAGACGGTGGTGCATTACCCTGGTCATCCAAAGTCGAGTTGGACGCGAAGAGGCGGCCCAGGAGATCGGCCTTCTCTTTCGCGGTGTGGGCCAGCGAGTTATCCTCCCTGTGCAAAGTTGGAATGGATGGCTGACAGAAATTCCCTTGGACAGCCTTGGCGAGGGACCAGAAAGCACGAGTCCCCGAAGGGAAGCGAGCTAATCTCTCGCCAAAACTGGCAATGTGCTCAGACTTTGCCATAGCAATCTCCCGTTTTAAGGACCTGGAGGCTGAGTTGTACGCTTTTTTGAGTTCGCCGGAATTCGCGTCACGAGATGACACTGCATTTACCCAGGCTTGAAAGCACTCTCGCTTCCGACGCGAAGCCGATTTGCAAGAGCGCCTAAACCAGGGCTGCGACCTACCACCGATCGGCACCTTAGAGAATGGAATGAAGAGTTCCATACCCTGCAGGACCACTTCGGCGATGGTGTTGGCAGCGACATTCGGACAGCCTGACGAAAAGCAAATAGACCCCCATGGATAGGATGCAAAGAATGACCGCATCCCATCCCAATCTGCCGACCCATAGTGCCACACACGGCGGCAGCCCGCAAAGCGGGGCCGAGGAGGGCGCATGGCTGGCACAGTGCTCCGGACCACACAATGGTCCGACGAACCCAGAGGAGGGTCGACGGAGACTTGGTAATTCTCCGGATGTGAGGTCAGCAGAAGGTCCAACAAAGAGGGATTATGACCTTCCACATCTGGTATTCGCGTAAACGCAGGGACCAGTTGTGTCAGGTCGTAGGCCAAGGCAAAGTCGTGAAAGGTTCTTCCCGCGTGATCGGTAGTGTTGGAGCCAAGCCATTCGGCGTGGTGGGCATTAAAATCGCCTAGTATCACGATTTCAGCGGTCGGAACCCTTTCGAGCAGGGAATCAGCAGCCGATTGAAGGTGCTCGATGAGTCGGTCAGTTTCGGTATTTCCGCTATGGGACCTATACAGGCACGCGTAGAAACGCGGATGGTCATCGCAGTCTACGCGCAGCCAAAGGTTGGATAGGTCGGTACCTTCAAGCGACTCGAGGCGACGAGAACAGATATCCTCCCTGACGTACACGCAGACTCCCGCCCGCGGTACAAAGGAATGTTCTAATTTGTATCCCGGATAGGAGAGGTAAGAAGTATCAGCCGGGGAAGATATCTGTGTCTCGGTAAGAAAGAGCAAGGCCGGCTTCGCAGTCTCAAGATGGTGGTGGACCGCGTTTAAGTTAGAGTTGAGCCCCCTAACATTTGTGAAGTCCACGGTGAGTGTTAAGGGGGTGGCGGTCTTTGTTGTTTGGCTCCGTCTGCCCCGAGATCTAAATTTATTGAGCGCAGATTTGCCCCCCCCAGAATACGAGGGGCAGCCTGTGCGTCCCCTACCGGGATCTAGACGTCCCAATAGAGGACGCCCAGAGGGGGATTCTCCACGGCGAGCGCACGTGGTACCCCCCTGGGGTACTCTTTCTTTAATCTGCACCTTCATATTTCGTGGAGGGGGGGGGGGGGTTGGGCTCCGGGAGTCTCACTCACCGCACGAAACGCGAGTACAATAAGATTAACCTATTGCATCACTTCACGCCGGTCTTCTGTGAGACAGTGGTACTGCCCCGGTCGTGCCTGCCCATTTGGCTGAAGTCCTAAGACAACAGCGTGGCACTCCCACTAGGAAGGGGGTTGACTGATTGCGCTGGTGAAATAACCTCTTTCACAGGTTATTTCACCAGTGGGCGGTGGGGTCGTCACGTCCCTACGCCTAGAAAAATTCGATTATAAACATATCCCCTTAGCACACTTAAAGGTGATAATTATTTTTATTGAACTAAAGAAATGATTACTTGAAATCACATTTATGGCAGTTAGTTTAAATATATTTTAAATTTTTTCCCACGTTTCCGCGTACTTTACAGCGTGCGTGTGAAGTGTTTTTCTCGAAGATGTAAGCACCTAGCACGCACCTAGTCGTAGAAGGCCCTGTCGAGCTCGGGCGAGGCCCAGCGGGGCTGCGGCGGCGCGGGGGGCGCGGGGGAGGCCTCGCTGTAGTTGAGGAAGTCCCACACGAGGATCGTGTCGTCGTGCGAGGACGACACGATCTGGAACTCGTCGAACTGGAGGCGGAACACGCGGCCGGTGTGCTCCTGGAATCAACAGCCGCACTCTAATTACCGAACACTAACTGTCTTACGTTTGCGTAGATGCTTTAACCTCTCGACGATAAACTTCAGGGATGGGAGCCATGGAGTTGGTACTCACCACCAAGGTCCGCAGGCAGAGGTCTTGGTGCGGCGTACGGACGTCGAGGGCAGCCCGAAGGTCCCACACCTTGATCTTGCCGTCGTACGCACCGCTCACTATACGCTTGTTGTCGAACCTGAAATACATACAAACATTTCACATTACATTTTCAGATAATATTAATTAATCCTTACATTGGTTATTTTCTTCAAGTTTCTAAAACCCTTGAGGCCCAAAATTGATTCGGATGAAATCATCACCATTAATATATATACCATTACATTACATATAAATACACATATTATATGTAAAAGTATCTCTTTTCATGATACCTACCAAATGTGCATATGAAACAAATTATATTCAGTTGTCCAATAAAAGATTGTCTTCACACACACATTCCATTATGGATCTTATTTAACTGGATAACATATAAATTGTAGCAATCCAACATTATATAAGGTGTTCAGATGTCATTGAACATGAAGCAACCGCTGACACTACTGACACGGTTGTTCTAAATATTATTGCTGAAGATGCGCGATACACCAACAACTCACATGTGAAATATTGTATATGTGTGATTTATATTTAAAGTGTATCTTCAGTTCAATAAATTAGATTTGAATACGGCTTTGGCTTATTCATTTCTCGCGTCCTCTCAAAGTGCTATATCGTGGTGACGCTGCTCGATTACTTTGAGATACTCCCATCACCTTGAACCTCTGATCCTGTACGGTCCCATTTGCTCACAAGGAATTAAACCATATGGTTGGATCCATCAAGTTTACTTGGATTCATTACTGCTTTGCATTAATATAAAAGGTTTGTATATATGAGGATATATATCCATATCTTGTATTAGTTATTAAACTGGCCGACCTGTGTTTATTTTGCACCATTGGCAATATCTCAATAACTCCTGAACAATTGTTGCTTTTATTAAACAATACTTATAAAATACTTCGAAAACACTTTTACTGTGTGCAAAACTAAAATCTCACATAGGTGAACTACCAGAAGCCAACTAATATTATAATCGAGACAGAATGCATTTTAATGAGACAATACAATAACTTAGCTTTGGAATAACACATAGGCTACAATTTATAAAGATATTGTTTGGATGGTCCAAAATATAACATGTCTGTGAGAAATACATCATCTTTAAATCCTAAATAAAAATGCTTTTATTGCTTCTATTTATATAAGATACATTACATACTACATATTATATATAATAGCATGCACTCTTTAGTAACAAATTTCAAAGCAAATTTCTAAAAAAAACCTTGATTTTCCCCACATAATCGAACGCATACTGACCGTATACACCTAACAAGCTCCTCGTGTCCCTCCAAAACTCGTATACACTGGCCACACTCGATGTCCCAAAGTCGGATCGTGTTGTCGGACGAGCCGGACACGACGAGTCGGTCCCGGTACTGAAGGCACGCGATGCCACGCTTGTGGCCGTTTAACGTCCGCACGAACTCGCACGAAGACGTGTTCCACACCTGAAAAACAATTTTCAACAATGAGCGTCTTGTACGATACGTTTTTGATAGACAATTTATATATATTACTAGCTGATCCGGCAAACGCTGTTTTGCCATACATGTGATTTCAATTTTCAATTCATAAATAAAAAATAGGGGTTGATCGTAGAGAGGTAAAAATTTAGGGTTATATGTATTTTTGTATGTTGTATCATAAAAATAAAAATAAACTCTTCTCAAAACACTCGGTACCTTTTAATTTAATATTTGATCCAGCACATGGTCTACAATAACACAATGATAACAAAACTTTTTTTTAATTTTATCGTAGCGCTAACTGTCGGGACGGACTAAAGTTAAAATTCGAATATTATTTAAAATTTGACACTGCGATGGTAGCGCCGTCTGTCGGATCCAATGTAAAACATTCCAAAATCAACAGCTACTAATAAATTAAAAATTAATTAAAAAAAACATTGTCCAGCGGAAAAAATTGTGAATCTAAACCATTCCCAGATCCCCTTGAACACACACAAAAAATTACATCAAAATCGGTCCAGTCGTTTGAGTTGTTCAGTGACATACACACTCACAGAAGAATTATATATATAAAGACTAGCTGATTCGGCAAACGCTGTTTTGCCATATATGTGATTTCTAGCAATCTTTTTTTTAGTTCTAGTTTTAGTAGTTAAAGTATGCTTTATTTAGATTAATAAATTTATCTTTATCCTAAATCTAATTTTCTAATTTAGAAAAAATGTTATAGCAGAACCAAATAGGGACTTTACTTCTGCCCTCACCAGTTTAATGGTGGTCATTACATCCAGATAAACGTTCCAATACCTTAATAGTTCTATCACCGCTCGCACTGACAATGTACTTTTCATCAAAGTCGACAACATTTACTGCAGCTCTATGTCCAACCAGAACTCTACGCAGCATAATTTCCGTCGTTGACGTCATATCCCATACAGCTATCGATCTATCCTGTAATATTACTTTAAATCAGTATAATATATAAACATGATGTATGATAATTGAGAAAGTCTGTATATTAGGCCCAAAACATTATGTATCCGCCTTAACAGCACACTATCAATGAAATATTAACTTTATATAAGTAGACTTTAGATATTAAAATTACATAATATAATTATCAAGCTATTATTACCTTACTACAAGTGACCATCATTCCATTACAGAACCTTAAATGTAATACGGCTTCGCAATGATGTATCAGAGTATTAAGCATTGCTCCTGTATTCACATCCCAAACCCGCACAGTGCTATCTGAGGAACCGGATATGATCGCCCTCTCGTCGTATTGCAGGCATAATACTGAACCTGTGTGTCCTTGAAGCTCCTGTAAATTAATCATAACATTCTGTGAGTTAACATTAATTATTACAAATCTCTCAAATTGCTTGTTTATTGTCTAGCGCATTACTCTTCTTTCCACCGCATCGGTAAATGTGCAGTTGTGTGACGTCAACGGCGCGATAGGTGAAGCCTACGGCTAGTTGCAGCGCGAGCGGCGAGCTGTTCACGTCAACTTTTGCTATTTTACTATTTTAGAATTGCTTTTTCTGCTTATTTAAGTGTGCTTATCTTCAATGTAATTATGTAATAAGTGTTCGTAAATGTTTCATTTTTGTTACCTGCCAAGCCTATTAATCAATTAATCTATAACCTATAACTATTAATCAATTATTTAAATTATATGGTGATCGCCTTACGCACACCTATAATTGCTTGCTTCAATAAAAATTTTAAAGGCTACTTTTAATTTACTAATTTACTACATGTTATATATCATAGTAAATATTTTACTACACATGTGTATGCAGTGACTGGCATGACTCTCTAAGTATGATGAATTCACACCCTTATTCAGAAAGACTAAAAGGAGAGTACCTAAGGTTTAGTGAATTGAAAATAAAAAAAAGTTAAAAAATACTATATATAAAGCATTTGTCACACATTATTATATACAACTGTGGTTATTTAAATGCACATATGTTCATATATATAATTTAAAAATAATAATATATTATAAAAGTGCCTTAATATTTTCTGATTTAATCTACCTCCATACCTTCCTCCTTGCATTATTCATACAAAAATTCAATAGTAACACTATGTATCAGCTAAAAAATGGTAATCATACAAATTTGAATTGCACCGGAATCAAACCTCTGTTTGTATAACATTCAACAGTATGTAAATCCACAGTTTACTATACCTTAACACACTGCAAAGTCTTCCGATCCCAAATTTTAATAGTATTATCTCTAAGCCCGGATACAATTTTATTATCGTCATATTGCAAGCAGTAGACACCTTTTGAGTTCTCTGATCTGCAGTTTATCCTCTGAAATGGGAATAATACTATTATGCTTCACATTGAAATGAAAACAGAGAGCTGTATCCATTTTTATTTCTATATTTTTTGTTTTAACAAATAATTCTGTCTTAAATAAACTAATTTATGTTTGATTATTGTGACAATAAATCTAAAAAATTACAAGTGCGACTATAAAAAATAAGTTTCATGGGTACAGAAATTAATAAATAATATGTATTTAAGTCAATTTTAGATAATGCATATTGGCATGGGTTCAATGTAATGGTACATATTAATTTATTCTCTCTTCTAATTTGTAGGCTATATTATTATAATTTGATTAAAAAGTTTCATCCAAACAACCAAAATGTTGAATTTACATTAATTACCTGCAAATTATGCCTGCCCATTCTCCAATTTTCTTCAATAGATTGTATATCTTGTATTATCTTGGGGTACAGCTGTCTGTAAAATGAGTGTGACGGATGCTGGCTACCTGGCTTTGGTTTGAATAAATACATGATCCTGTAATGTTAAATATTTTCATATATATATCTGACAAAGAACTAAGATTATATACATTCTTCAAAACTCTGCATCTTATATTTATTTACAGAAAATTTGTTATATGCCAATTATGGATGTTTGCTTACCTGTTACCCCTCAATCTACCTTGTTCATTAAAAAACTTGTGCCCATGAGAAGGAACAATTCACCCCATACTTAAAATATTTGCTATTTGAACTTGGCTGAGTTGCAAAATATTGTATAGCCTTCCTTGAATTTGTATCAGTACTTTTTGAGAATCATTGTAACAAATAAGCTTTATGATATTGAAATGTTTTTTATATACCAATCTTGAGAAAAGTTACAAATTTAATATTAAAAAAACTTGGCTGATTCATAGATCTCTCATATAGAAGACTTACCATCCTCTCCTTTCAGCCAATCCCCTCCAGAGTGAGTCAGTCCTGACCTTCCGTTCCACCAGCTTCTTCCACAGCATGCCCTCCGAGATGACTCTCTGCCATTCGCGGCACACAAGTTCTGCGGCGCACAGAGAACTCGCGTCCAGGTATGAGAGTATGTTCTCCGCTACATGATCTAGGCCTTTTTCTGGAGATTTTATTACAGTATGAGTGCTTGTCAATAGATCTATTTGGCAAATATCTTTTTTTATATGGTTGAGGCTAGTTCAGTATACAAAATGTTACAAGTTTATATAATTTCAATAATTTTTATTTCTAGTAACATAAGGATAGAACATAAGGACAGAATAATGACTTCTGTAGATCTACGGTCAGCCCTAGAATTTTAATGCAGTATTAGTTAGTACAGCTCTTCCATGAGACAAAATAATTTAATACTATGATATATGAGACTACACTAGATCAACCATGCACTTGAACCAAAGAAATAAATAAATATAACATTTTTCATGTTGAAATAAAATACTTAGTAACTTATTAATAATTATAATAAAATGCGTTTTACAAAGTACTTTCTTTTAAATAAAAGTTGTTACATTTTTTGAAAATTTGAATTAGTCAGAACCATTTTTTAAGGTCATTTGCAAAATTTATCTTAGAGATAGATTATTTAAACAAATAGAAAGCACTCACTTGGCAGCATGCTGATAAAATCCCTTTGTAGCATAGGTTTTAGATATGCGTTTATGTGCCCATGCTGATAGTGACACATGCGTGCCAATAGCTGCTCTACAAACTCCACCTGAAAAGAGAAAATTTATGATATACTAGCTATTTTCAGTGAATTCAGCCACAATTTAAATAGTCATCCCCTGTTTTGGCCCTTGTTAATTTATATTTACTGTATTTAAAATACATATTTGGTGCTGAATTATCAAATAAACTTGTGAC
Source organism: Pontia daplidice (assembly GCA_963693355.1). Taxonomy (NCBI): domain Eukaryota; kingdom Metazoa; phylum Arthropoda; class Insecta; order Lepidoptera; family Pieridae; genus Pontia; species Pontia daplidice. The sequence continues at coordinate 437,795 of CAVNZL010000016.1, read as the reverse complement.
ATATTTATCAAAATTGATAACACTAAATGGTAATTTAAGTAGTAACGGTTGACTATGTTGGACTGGATAAATTTTCATAAAAAAATTATCCCCAAATTAAATGCTGTGAAAGTGTCACAATGCCTGTAATTATTGTTACTAATATTAATCTATCTATTAAATCATTCTAATTCTACCGCTGTTTTTACAATAAAAACTGTACAAACCTGGTCGGTTTCGTTCCATTTTGAAAAAAGGTTTAGACATGTGTTCCTTTCTGCAACATATGCAGCACCACTTGGTGCTGGTTTCACACCTGTGTCTAACGATGTAAGTGATGCCACCTGCTTATAAAAAGTGAATATTGCAATTATGTTTCTACTTAATAAACATAATGATCTAGTAAAGGGCCTAACTAAAAAACACTTCTGTTCAACACTAAGCATATTATGAAATTTAATTTAGTCAATCAGATTCAGTCATACCAAAGCTCTTACATTGAATTAGTATCTGGTTTTGTGGATGTTTAACAACATAGATGTTTTTGCATTTTCTTTTCACAGAGCCCACACTATTCTATGAAAGTAGATCATGATTGCTTTTATAGATGTAAAAAAAATGTATTACTTTAATTAATGCTTAATTATGTAAAGAATTAAGTTAGATTTTGCCCATACAATTCAGTCCCCATATAGGGGCTACACAATAGTACATACTGAAGCCCAATAATGTGAATTCACAACTGTGTCTAGATGTTCTGTTAGATCATTAGATGGTGTAAATTATTTATTGGCTTACAATACAACACTATTTGCTACAATAATATATTATAATGACTATTATATCACTGGTGTGGTGCACACACAAAAGTCTTCTAGAAAAATATTATGGTCTATTATTTATTATAAGATGTATACGTTATTGTATTGTAACTTGCACTACACAATAAAATTTACAAAATCTTCCGCACTGTTAACTACTTACTATGTTAATAGCGTCTGTCTATTCAGTGAGTGTATTCTAAAACGAATGGAATAAAAGATTGATTGCGGTAAACCTTTTGAGATACAATCTCGAAAACATCAAAATTATTCAATTTCAAGCATACATATAAAACAAGTATGTTATGAATAAATTGATTTGGCGTGATAAACACATAAAACATGTTTCATTAATTTCAAAGAAGCCTGATTTTTTTTTAAATAATTGTTCAAGAAAACTTCTTGACCCTAATAATGAATTTTTTTTATTGAATTTGGGTTATAAACACCGTCAGATTTTACAGAAGGATAAAGAATAGATTCCTATAAAATTAACAAATTATACTTAAACATAATATATTTTAAAAACTGCAATCCCAAACAGCGTCTGTTAAGTTAGAAATTTAAAGTTATTAATGTTAGGTGGTTGAGAAAAAGGATTGAGCAAAAGATGGCGGAGGACTTTCATGTCACGACCAGTGATCCATTTTTAATGTTACAAAGGTACCTTTGGCGTCGTTTGTTCTTCTATCATCCAATCTGTCTCCATTTTCGTAATTTCACTAAATACATATATAAATGTCCTCTTAAACTGCACTCAAACTAAATACAATCACTAAATAATCATAGTTCATATTTCGTATGACGTCAGACATATACGATTTGTATTCAGTATTTTCATTCTGTCAGTGTGCAGTGTGCACCATTTACCACAGAATTCAGAAAACAGATTCATCATTGTACAAGGAAAAATAAAGACTAGCCATAACTGAGAAGTAGGAATATACAGACTGTAAATTGAATTCTGATAATATAATATACAATCTCTCAGGAACTGTCACTTTGCCGCATTTGATTTCATTAAAATTCAGAATACATTCGTATATAAGCCTCTATTAAGAGAAGGAGCAAACGTCTTGACGTGTTCTATTCTTTCTTCTGATTACCCTGACTCGGATTTTGACTTCTCTATTATATACAGAAATTTGTTACATACAGTTTTATTATACAGTCGACTCTCGTTAATTCGAAACTCGAGGGACTCTTAAAATATTTCGAATTATCGAATGTTTGAAATATCAAATGGTTCGAAATTTGTGAGAGAAAATCAATAAAACTTCGAGTTACCAAGTATTGATCAATAATTATTTATTAACTGCTATTCTGTAACAATGAAAAAAGTTTAGAGTGTACACACATAAATCTGTTCATAATGTGAATTAATTAATGTTTCGAAAGAACTCTGTTATACTGGTTTGCTTCAAAACACATTGCTGCTGCTCAGACTGCTCAATAACTTTTTTCAAGAGAAAAAAGTTTTTTTTCTCTCTGCAACTTTGAATTGTCGAGTGTTGGACGCCGATGAGTTCGAATTAACGCGTCGTTTTATTATATAGCAATGATTTTTTCGTTCGAATTACCGAGTGTATAAAAATGTATTGATTTAGTTCGAAATAACAAGAGATTTTGTAGGGCACTCAAGATAACTTTGAATTATAGAGAGGTTCCAATTATCGCAGGTTGGAATTAATGAGAGTCGACTGTATTAGATGTATTATAGAATGCAATGTTGTATTTATTTTAATATATTGCAAGATCATACAATTTTATTTGAGACTGAGGCAAAATGTGTTTATGAAATGTCACATTTCAAGAAAAATCTAGTGAGTGCTGTGCATAGGTTAAGTTTACTCTCTGACCCAGGATGTGATACCTACCAAACCTTGGTATTATAAATTAAAGTCGGCCAGTCGAAAATTTATAACCACCATTAATAGGCTTCGATTTGGACATGCCACCACTCCATCCCATCTCACAAGACTGGGAATCCTGCAAAATGATAGATGCAAAGATTGCAATACACCTCATGCAGACATTGAGCATATATTCTTCATATGTCAAAAATGGAATATGCAAAGATTCCTACTTGCAAGCGAGTTAAGTGACATCTTAGCAAATAATTCCTCCCGACACTTGTATGACCTATTGAAGGATAAGAAATGTTATAAACCTTTGTTTGAATTTATAAAAAACACGACTGGACAAATTTAGAAGTAAAGTGAAGTGTGAATATTGTTAATTTGTGAAAAAAAAAAAACTTAAATATCTTAATAAAGACATGGCTTAAAGGTCTTGTAACCAAGCCAGAAATCTAAAAAAAAAAAAAAAACTCTCTGACCTGTGTTCTGTGGACAAATTGTATGAGCTAGAAATTAGAATTATAATAATTTTTAAAATGAAAGCAAAGCTGAAAGGGTTTCATTCTTAATACCATAACAGTATTTGTGTATATACTAATTAGACGTTTTGTAAAATAATCTCCGTAAAATTCTTACTCCGTAGGCTCATACAAAATTTAAAGATAAAAGAAAATATGTATTAGAATGGTAAGTAAATGAATATGTTACTAAACGAGTTCCGGTCGTTATCCTACCTATTTATAAACAATCAAGGTAGATTTCTAAGTCCACTTATTAAGCTAATAAGTTCATATTAATGATTCCATTAGAAGCAAACATTTACATATAATGTTAACATTCATTTGAGGATCATATCAAATGTAGATGTTTATTTTGTCATTAGTTATGTCCTGTTATATACAGAATATATATAATTAAGTATAATAGATATATATTAAATATATATGTTCTAAAATATCTTTCTGCACCTCTTAGAATGGTCCTAATGATTGAAAGTTGGCACCCTTATTATTTTCTTTCCAGGTGCATTAGTAAATATGGAGAATCGGCATGCTCCTCCTGGTGTCAACTCTAGGTCATTAACGGCTGCACAATCTGCTGCTGAATTAGAGGTCAACTATCTATCTAATCTAATAGTGCTTTAAGCCATACCACATACACTGTATTATTAAAAACAAGGAAAAGATTCATTTTAATGAAGTTTTGAAGATTAAATTATAAATCAATTAAGAACTAAAATGTATAATGCACTTTTACATATATTCATAATCAATATCAAAATAAAGTTCAACTAAGGTTTAAACGATCAATATTAGTAATAACATTTAAAATAAGTCAATTTTTATCTAATAATATGATTCCACAGCGTTAATATGATTATTTAATAAATCAATAAACTGTAATTATTTCATTTATGTACTAAAAACACAAGACCAAATGAGGACTAAGAGACCGGTTCTATTATAAAATCATGTAAAGCAACTTCACATCTTTTTATTTGTAGATTTACTTGATGTTTAATTTGTTCCTAATTAACTGTTGTATACATATACAACAGTTAATTAGGATATTAGGATATATACATATATCTCTACCTATTCTGGTGCTAGTCAAGAACAAATTTTTATGTTTTGTAATTTGGAGTCTAATTTCTCTATATATAAATTGCAGGTTCTAAAGGAAATTGAGAATGTATTCTTTTCTCCACCAAATGAATTTGATGCTGCCCGATATGCACTCAAGCATGTTCCTTCCTACACTGATTGTGATGAAATAGAGCAAATGTTCACTAAACTCAAACGACAACAGCAAGTATGTATTTGTATTTATATATGTGTTCAATCCATTTAATGCATAAAATATGTGTATATAATGCTATGAAACATGTTTGTAATTACCATTTATGCTATATTACACTCGGGTGCTGATTTTGTCTTACTTATTTACAATTTGGTATAAAATATATGTACAAACCTAAATTGTAATTCCTCTGCCACCAATCCAATTTTTTAAAAATCTAAATATTCTTTATTATGGCAGTGTTACCTAGTTAACAATAATGAATATAAATTCATGACAATAATTTACCTCATCCCACCATAATGAGTCACATGTATTTGGGCTTGAATTATTAATTTCCCAGTAGCAAAAGATAAATATGCACAATATTGCATTAAATTTTAACATAGGGATCATACTTTCCAGGTTGTTTCTGGCAAAGCACTCCATTTAATATCACAACAGCGGGACAATTGTGATAGAGAATTTGCTGAAATACAAAATATAAGGCAGCAACTCACAACTACATTAAATACATGTAGACAAGCTAGAGAAAACCTACAAATTGCATCCAATCATCTGACTATATCTACATTTATCATACTCGCTAATGTTAGAAAGAAACAGATAATTAAATCAGTACTAAAGTCATTGGATCTCCTTAGAAGTCTCAGGAGTGTTGAAAAGGATGTGGCACAATTGCTAAATAAGAAGGAGTATTATGGCGCCATCGAATTGATACTAAAAAGCAAAGAGGCAGCTTCAAATCATAAGGAATACACATGCATTGCGGATCTTACATCACGTCTTGAAGACACCCTAGATATGACAGAGGAGAAACTGGATTCAGTCCTATCCAGTATATGCTATAACTTTGATGCTGCCACCTTTTCCAAACTCAAAAAGGCATATGATCTCTTGGGAAAGACTCAGGCTGCTATGGAACAATTACATATGCATTATTCCTCTGCAGTTAATGAGTCTGCTTTAGAGGCTGTAAAATCATTTGTTGATAGCATATCCATGGAAACCAAGTTTCAGGAAATGTGCCAGTCTGTGCCTACAAATAAGGCTCCGATGTGTTTGCTTAACCTGTGTGAGAATTTGTTCCTTGTGATGCGGAGTTATTATCTCCTAGTAAATTGGTATAGCCAGAATGAGGAATCCAGTAATTCCAGTAATGTCTGTGATATTGAGAAGAATGTCAGTCGTGAATACATTAAGCAGAAGTTGAAAGGAGGTCTTATAAGAATCTGGCATGATGTGCAAAGCAAAGTTTCCACATTCCTGAAGAGTTCGGGCTTAGAAGAGTATCCATTTGAAAAGTTTATCCAAATGCTGGGTATACTACGGAAGTTGACCCAAGTGGCTGAAGTTTTCTGTGGGGACACATCAGATCTGTTACAAGACTTTATTAAATCTCAAAGTGTTGCATACATTAAGAATTATCACAAGGGACGGATGGAGGAATTGAAGTTGTTCTTAGAAAACGAAGGGTGGGAACAGTGTCCAGTGAAAACCTCATTCACCCTTCTAAATTTGCAAGAGTTCAAGCAATTTAAGAAATATTTTAAACCAAAAACAGATATTGGGAAAAGTTCACAGTCATCATCCTCAATGCATTCATTAGATGATAGCGTTTACATATCCAAGTACTTCGGACAAACAAACCGAACACCATTCGAGATTTTTCGAAACGAAAACGTAACAAATGACGACATATTCGGTCTGGAACCAGAATCGGACGACAGTGAGGAATCCGAGGATGAACCGGACGAACTTAAAAGAGATTTCGTCGAAGACGCCGACGTAAAGGACAGCCCTTCAAAGGTGTCAAACAGTGTGATAGTGACCAACACAACTCTATCCGTACTGAGGAATTGCGGTCAATACCTACAGATCTCCAGATACCTTCCACAAATTGCACTAGAGGTTATAATGCTGATGAACCAACTGTTCGACTATTATTTCTTCACTGTACATCTGTTCTTCACATCCGACCTCGAGGTTGCCTCGACTACTTTATACTCAGCAAAACTGAATGCGGTTCTAAAGAGAATCTCCAATATAGAAGAGAACTTCGCGACGCCAAACGTCCCAGAGCATTTAGAGTGGACAGAGGCCAACTTACACGGCCTAAGCGAACGGATAGTCGGCGTCGAGAGCGTGATTTTCTTAGCGAAACAATTCGAGACGCTCCACCCGTACCTGGAGACGACTGTCGCGAACCACCAACGGATGATTCTAGAGCATTTTCGCGATAACACCCTGAGGGTGGTGGGCGATTTGAGGATGCCTGTGTACATGTGCTCGGCGTCTAAAGCGCTCGACGCCAGGTCGGCGCTCATCGGGATCTCCCAGGTTAGATGGGACGTGAAAACGGTGGCTGTGGAGCATAGCCCCTACGTGGATATGGTCGTTCGCAAAGTGCAAGTGTTTGCGCTGCGTTTGGAGAACATCTCCCAAAAAATAACCCTCAACATGGACGTCATCAACTCGGTTTGGGGTGTGGTCGCCAAGTTCATAGTGCACCTGCTGGTGGAGGGCTACTCGAACGCGTCCAAATGCTCCAACGCCGGCAGAGGGCTGATGCAATTGGATTACCGGCAGCTCTTTGTGAAATTGGAGAAAATCTCTGGACTGAAGCCGATTCCGTATCTAGACTATGTGGATAGGTATGTCAAGGCGTACTATTTGCCGCGGGATGAGCTAGAGGTGTTCGTTAGGGATAGGGCTGAGTACTCGAATAAACATTTGATCGCGTTGGTTGGGTGTGCGTGTGAAAATAAAAGGGATAGGCAAGCGTTGCTAGGTGTTCTGGAAGGGCGAGAACCTTCCTGATCGGGCAACGATCAGTTTTCCCATACTGATTGATGGGATTCAAAATTATTCTATTTCGTTTAACGACCAATTTAGCCTAAATGCCGTTATTTTATTTATGTTCACAAATTTCTCAGTTCAGTACTTTTTGACATATTACTTATTTTTAATTTTTATGGAGATCAGTATTATGTTACCATTCATATCCTTATCTTATATAGTAAAGTGATATTCTTTGATAATAACCTAAAATACCATTCTTTAAAACTATAGATGCAAATGTCTCTCTCTGTTTAATCTTAAGTAAAACTCATAGAATGTGTAATCAAGTATGTCATGTCTAATGCCATGGTAACAGTGTTTGGTAACAACTTTAAACCACATTTTATATTTATTTAACAAATATGGTATTGGCCATATTGCAATGTCAACTGGTGCTTAAGAATTCGAATATTTGTCAACACCATTGCTATGTCCACAAATTTTAATGTAATCTTACCGTAAAATTGAATTATTTTTACTTATTTGTTATAATCAAATTTGTAGTCACCTGTTAAAGAAACAGATTCTTTATTGTGTCTGTAACTAGACTATAGACTAACTTTTAATTCCTAGAAGGTTTAATTCCCTCTGGAGAAACTGACGTCCTAGGTTCTATTCCCGACGAAATATATAATTCTATTGGTGCAGGCATAATGTGAATAATTTTGTCTATCCAGTTAGCTATGACTAGGTCATATGTAAATTTCATAGCCGCTGATTCAAGATTATGTAATAAAGTATATAAGATTCACAAATTAATGAGTAGATTATATGATAAATATTGATATATATATAAATGATTTGTATATAAAATGTATTATGTAAAAATCAAATTTTAAATTATAAATATTCGTTATATTGCTTTCAGTTTATTTTTATATTCATACGTTAAACTTGAATATAGTGCAACCTTATAACGACTTCCTCAATTTAACAAATTCTTCGTAATCCCCTTGAATTGTCCATAAGGGTCAATATAAAATAAACCTTTACATTGCGAAGATTCTTTGCGTACAACCTCTTTATTACGAATTTTCAACTATCAAGAAAAAGTATTCATACCTCTAATTAACGAATTTTGCCAACCCAAAACCTTTTTATAAAGTTTCCACCAATAATATAACTCTTAATCTTATAATGTGATTCATGTCTCGACATGTTTCGACACGCTTTTGTTTGTAAAGACCTCTTTATAACGAATTTTAGACCAATATAACCTCAGTTCAACAAACTACTTGATATTACGAATATTTTCTTGTTCCCCTCCGATTTGTTATATCGAGGTTGCACTGTATAACCCGAGCTGGTTTGGTAAGGTTTGTTACTAAGCTGTTTCTACTGATTTCAAAACAGAGCTTGTATTATACTTGTTATTAAAAGTTTTGGAGAGCAGTTGTTTAATTATAAAAAATTATAAAATTTAATTAAAATTATAATTATAAAAATATTTAGTCGATTACGATTTAATCGAAGAATTAGGAGTATTTATTAATTAAATAGGGTATATGGAATTCCAATGTAGGTAACAATCAGGTCATTGAAATATGATGAAAGTGGTTAACACTCATTAACCCTGACTGTGGACGTCATTAGATACTAAGGTTTGGGTACTTTGTGTAAAATATTTATAGTTATTTAGAAAGCGCGCGAGAATTTGAAGGCACAGCAGTGAACAAAATGCGTGACGAAGGAAAAGTTCGGACATAGTTAATGGATTATAAGTTAGTGAATGTCTTATCAATCTTTTATTTCAAGTTGTATAAAGTAAGTTATTTAAACGGTGGCTCCAATTATAGTAAGTAAACATAATAGACAATGATTTGCACAGTCAATAAATCTGTGCCACAGACTAAATTAAATTTTAATTAATTTAAGGTAGTGGCAATAAATAAACAAAATAGTCACGAACCAATCCTCGTCGCGAACGACAAACTCAGAATAAAATCAACCAATCATATAGCAGTAAAAAGCCCTCCACCACTACGCGCTTCTCCCACCTCCGTGAGATTTCATCCCACCTTTCCGGCAATTTGCCAGCTGCAGATGTCACCACTCACCGCCGCCGGCCGGCGGTCGCGTGCCCCAGTCCAAGTCCGAGTCTAATAGGAGACGGTCTTGTCATTCTTGGCTGCTGAGCTGTTAAGGCCCCTCCGGCCAACAGCGAGATTCCATTAAAAAAAGAAGTGACAATAGTTACTAGTTTAGTTGGTGGAATATTTAAAATAGTGGACTATTCTTGTTCAATATTTAGTATAACAGTGGAAGTACAAAAGTGTAAATATACTGTGTGATCAGTGAAGAAGTGTTTATAAGTGATATAAAAGTGAATCGGCAGTGTCAAGTTATCTTTCCCTATGCCAGATCTAGATGTATTAGATCGGAAGCGGGTTTGCACAATAGGAGGCTGGTGTAACATCTTTGGTATGAAGGAGTTAACGTTCATAAGGTAATTCACTTTATTTTTAAATAGTTTAATATAACATGCGACATCCGCCTTTATTAAATAGTTTTAGATATTTCTCATTAAGAACTTAGAATTTAAAATTTATAATATTTTAAGCTGTCATTAAATGCAGCAATGTTAATTTATAAATATATATATCCTAAAAGAATGTATGTGAAGAAAACATACAAGATTAGCAATAGGGTAAACGGTATAATGATTGGCACTCTTAAGCTGATCTTTAATATATATAGTGACTTCTTAACCATAATAATATTTTCTTTATTTTTATTCTTAATCATATAAAAGGTTAAATAAGCGTAAATTATAATGATACACTTATACTTAAATAAATTGCTTTATTGCTTAAAAAGTAACATTAAACTTAATTCTATGTTATTGTACAATCATTGGCATATTGAATTGAATTATAGTTATTGGCACTCGAATTTGGTATAATGATTGGCAGTAATATCTAGCTATGTAGATACACCTTGCTGTTGCAAAAAAGCGAACCTACATAATTTAGGTCCATTTTAACCTACCCTAATCTTCTAACATTTGTAATAATTTTTCATCTGAACTTTGTCCTATTTTCCTTCAAGTTTTATCTTCATGTCTTTTCCAGTTTCCTTTGAATCTCTTGAATTGTTATATGTTGATTTTAAGTTCATCTAAAATTGGTCTTTTTTAAAATTCTTTTTTGACGTTTGCAGCTTCAACTGCATCTAAAATTGCTCTGTTTTTTATTTCCTTTAAGGCAGTAATAATTTCAAAAATAATTTATACCATCCCTCGCCTGGTGTATTATCTATAATACTGTTTGGTCTGGGATTTTCATCCAAATACAGTTTGACACTCTTAATGATATCTTCCTTACGCCTTGGAAATCCTTTTCTACATGCTGTAATTATCCATTTATCTATCTGTTTCTTCTGCACTAGTCAGAACTGTATCTGTACCAGGTATACTTTTAATAAATTGGTTGGATAGACGAAACTGCAAAGTTGTCCGTGGGATATTAAATTTATTTGCAGCAGTTTTCTTACCCATTCCATTTATGGCTTGCAAGGCTTTTTCTACATCTTCTTCTGTATATGCTTTACAGTATTTTCATCCAACAGTTCGTAAAGCCATCTGAAATAGATGCAGAAGAGGAAGTTAGGTACAGTCATTGGCACACAAAAATGTTTAATGGTTGGCAGTACCAAGAATTCGAATATAAAGGATAGGTCTTTTTTAGCAAGCCTTTTTTGATTAAAATGTAATTTTAGAGAAATTTATATGTCATAAAAAATTTAAATGTACAATGATTGGCATAGAGGCCAATCACTGAACCACTATAAAAGCAAAAATACAATCAATGGCACCAAAGAAATGACCGGAACGCCTATTTTTCGTAAATAAAAGCAATAAAATACGCAAGATGTACACTAATTTGACATAAATAAATGTAAATTAGCGTAAAAACTTACCCAAAACACACTTTTTCACGTGTAAATGTGATAAAATTTATCATCCCCTACTACACTTTTCGATAAAAAATTAACACGATCACCACAACTTTATTTCCATAAAACTCACAAACAGCTGTGAAAGAAAAATATCTGATGACGGTGATTCTTCTAAATAACGTATTAAAGGCGTAAAAAACAGGGAGTAATCTCTTATTATCTGGATTTTTATAACCGAGTGCCAATCACTGGGGGGGTGCCAACAATAGTATGGTTTACCCCTATCAGTTGATTAAATATTACAAGTATTTATAAATAACGTGATCACGGAATTAATGACAACGTCATGCTTTCTATAAAGATGTAATGTTTTTTTGAAATTTATCTGCTTAAGAGAAGTTTCTATCCAATAAGTGTAACACTATTGAAAAGAAGCTTGGAGAAGAATGATTTATTTTTCGTTTTCTTCTGCTAAACTAAATCCCACTATTTCGCCATTCATTCAAGAACTATGGGATATCTAAGCACGTGCTTTTGTTGTGGAGTGAAAGTTTACACTTTATTCTATGATGCTAAAAACCGGCAATCAGCTTTGACAAACGAGTCGAATTTCTTCAACAAGTACACTTTTAACCTGTTAAATAATATTTATAGTGCCGAAAAACTATCCATCGTACGAGTACATAGGATAACAAAGTAGGTAAATTAGATTTAGAACTATTCCTATTCAACCTATATTATAACATAGTACTCAGTTTTCTGACTGCTTTTGATTTGGCATTTATTGTTATAAAATTACAAAATATTTTTTACATGTTGCTGTTCTAATGGATTCAAACTGTCCCTTGTAAATTTCTCGCCTAAAGCGTGATTTGCAAAGTTGTCTTTGTTTTCACTAACTTGACAAAACTTTTCAAGTTTTTTTGCAATAATAAATCTTAACCTTTGTCTGTCCAGTGTGCAAATCATGGTCCTTAGTTTTGTTATAGATTCGTCTATTTGAGGCGGAAAAAAAATTGTGGGAGCATTGTTTTATATTTAATTTCTATTTTTTTATTGTCATAACACAAGTGCGGAGAGTCTTTGTAGATGAAATTCTGCAATATCAAATATTAACATAAAGGTTCTTGACTCTTTGTTAGCAAGTTCAAATGTGTGCCTAATAATCTGTAAAGTAATCTCTAATATTGCTTTTATACTATGAATAGAATAGATATCAGAACAAGGTATGGATTGGCCCTCTTGCAGCTTTTCCAAATAGTTATTTTTTCCCCCAATAATACATAGATATAGCTAGTATATATAAAAACAATGCATTCTGAAAACATTTTAATTATACAAGTGATGTTTTTTTTTTCAAAAAGTAATTCTTTGAACTGATCATCCTGAAGATTATTATGAATATATTGTGTTAACTTAAAGCTAATGGCAATGTTTGGTGCCATGTTGCGGCAATCCTAAAAACATAGAAAATGTTAATGTGTATTCGCAAAAATATTAAATTAAATACAGACTTAACAATATACAGGATTTCATAAGGAACATTCCAATTTAGAGGCTTTTCAAATTCTGTAGTCCTATTATAGAGGGTTTTGCACCTAAATTAGAGTTGCCACTTGCAAACTTTGAAAATCCAGGATCTGAATATAGAAATGCTAGCAAATTTACTTTCATAAATACAGTACCATTGATTGATTTTTACCGTTTGATTATTGCAGGAAGTAAACATTTTATCTCTTTTTTGTGTACTTATAACTGAAAAAAACCCTCTCTACATTTACATTTTACTCCAGAATACAGAAAACATATTCAACCACCTTCCATAATTCTGCAGACTGTTCATTAGACAAGCACTGTTCAATATTGACGACACAAGACAAGTTTAAATTGTCTTTTAGTGTAGAAACTAATCTATTACCAAAACTTTTCAAATTAACCCACTCGACAAATAATTTTTCATTGTTTATTTCAATTAATGTACAAATGTAATTAAAAGAGTGTCATATTTTAAAAGTACTAAAGATTTTTTACATTCTTGCCACTGAGATCCTGTAACATCAAGCCAAGTTTAATCTTTTCCATGGTTTCAATCCTTTAAAATTTGTTTTTTTTTTATTAATTTTCTTGCAATCAGCTTTTCTTCATGCCACTTGATTTCCTGTTTTACAGTTCTCATGTTCAGGTAGTAATGAACCACAGAGTTTCTTATGAACCAGGGTGAGTTTGCAAGCTGTTTTAGGATTGAGTCTTCGGCTCTTTGAATTTTGCTAATAGTTGAGTCACTTGCTGATCCCCAGAGCTGGATGCCAAATATCCAAATTGATTTTATTACAGAATTGTATACTAGAAGTTTATTATCTACAGATTTATTATCTGTTTCTGCCCTGAAACCAAGTAAAGCTCTCAGGCACTGAAGTAAAAGTTTCATTTTTAGAGGAAAATTTTTATTTGTTGTCCTCTCTGCAAGTAATGAAATGACATGGACATGTGAACTTCTGCATACTTAACATGACCATTTATTTTTGGAAAACAAAAGAACATTTACATTAATTAACAAAAACAGGTAGTAAAAAAAAAATTATATAGTTTCAAAAAGATTCATTTTGTTACAAATTAAAAAATATGTATACTTGAAGTGTTTATTCTCTAGCCGCTGTTTTCATAAAGTCTTAATCTATGTTAGTCTTTCGATTTTACTATTCATAATTGTCAAACCATAAATCGAAGAAACTGATTCTGAGTCACATTGTTTTTTGATAGATTTCTTTTACAGCTTCAATTGCCGATACTGTTTGACCTTCCAGTTTCAATACTGCATAATCTTGTTGACTGACCAGGTAAAAAATAAAGCTATAATTCAGATGTTCTGTTGATTGATGACCTTCAGTTCAATGCTCAAATAGTAGTCGGGCATAAGAGCTAGCCATCTGGTTTTGCTATAGGCGAACAATGATATATATATATATATATATATATATATATATATATATATAATATTGGGTTGTTTTAAAGCTACACGCAATGTGCAAACAGTTATATTAATTAAACATAAATAAATTTTATAAAATAAAAAAACAAAATTGAAAAAGTGATAAAACGTTATTAACCTAAAACAGAATTGACATATAAATGTTCATGCCTTACTCTTGTTACTATAATACTTTCCTTATGAAATATTGATAATGTATTTTGCACAATAAATTATAGTAAAATTCACAATTGAAAATCATTAGTATATATTATTTTTTTCTACAATTACGAACCGATACTAATTTCATATTCTTTTTAATTTATTTCCATAGTCAACATATACCTTATTGCTATTTTGTATTGATCTGAGAAGTGAAGGGGTCAGGGGAAGAACAACTTTTTTCACCTAATTAACATACTGAGATATTAGCATTTCAAAGATTGGATCTTAATAAAATAGCATCTTTAATAGTATATTTAATAATAAATGAAAAAGCCTTTTTTATTGAAAAGATATTTAATGTTATTTTAATTATTACCTATTATATTTTTTATTTTGACTTCACATATTTTGAGAATAATGATAAAAAATTGTGATTAAGTCAGAATAATCAGGTGAAAATCATCTGTTGTCCACCAACATCAGGGAAAAAACAATTGATGTCACTAAGGCACTTGGTATAATGGTATAGGGGGTGAGGGCTAGTTAGGGGTAGTGGTATGTATAGGGACTAAACAAATCAAACACATCAAATGTTTTATGGGAATCTAATTATGTATATTTAGGGTCAGGAAGGCAACAGTGACTCACTTTTTTTCCGAAGCTTAAAAAAAATAGATATCACTTTAATATTGGCCTAAAATCTGCTCACATTTTAGATACACTATTGAACTGTGACTGAGCACTCATAATTCTCCATTATTTATAACTTATGTCAAATTAGGAACATAAAACAAAAAAATTATAACTGAGCCACTGTGGACAACTAGGTGTACACACTGACTCACTGTTGTGGTACACAGTGGCTCTAGTGGTACACGGTGTCTCGGCGGTATTTATAAGAAAAGATAATGCCCATTCCACGTAGTTCTTTTTATTAGAAATAATAACAAAACTGTTACAAGCTATTTTTATTATAATCAACACTACTTTTAGGACTTTTATTGCTAAATAATAAGATCTTAAGTAATTTCAGTCTCTTCGTTAACAATTTTAGTCTTTTTATCAATTAACAACCTATGTAACTAACATATTAAAATCAAAATTACTCAAAATAATATCATATACAATGATATATTAACATCTGTTACACTTAGTAAATACTATGTTTTAAGCAATCAACAATAACAATGACCATTAGGGTAACATTATGGTTTATGAAAAACAACATAACATTATTAAAACAACAATCATTTGTACTATCGTTAGAACAATAATTAGGTAGCAACTAATTTCTAATAAATGATAAGACGAGTAAAATCAATCGAGAAATTGTAGAATGGTCTAGAAGACGTACCAACTAATGTAGGCTTTGGAAGAATATATTTTAAATCATTCTCCTTCACAAGGGAAAGATCAGGTTTAGCAGGCATATGGAACTTATAAGTACCAGACTTGCGTTTCAAAAATGATACGTAGTATTCAAGCTCATTGTTTCTTTCTTCTATTACCTTCCCAATATATAACGACCTCTGCTTTTTAGTTGTCAATTCAACTATAACATATTCTCCTTCCTTGGGTGGATGAAGTAATGGATTCTTTAGGTCTTTTTCTGTTAGAATATTCACATTATCATCTTGATCCTCTACTGGTGATTCAAGCCATCCATCGTCATCATCGGATTCTGCAAATTGAACTTCATCAAGGCTTTCTTTTTCGTCGTCGCTATCTAATATCGTGCGTATAATTTTACTTTTCTTTGCCTCGGTCTTTCTTTTAACCGCATTTTTTTCTTGCTCTATCAAAGTTTTCTCTGGCGTGTCGGTAAGTATTAGACTACGTCCAGGCTTCCTTCGTTTCCTATTAGTTTTTCTTGGACCAGCTTTTATAGGATTTCGAAAATCAAAAGGCGATTTGAAAGACAGTTCTTTGGCTGACTTTGGTGGTTTGTTTCTATTAGTAGAATCTGGAGAATTGACCGATTGATTCTGAGATGTGGATTGTTCAGAAAAGTGAGCAGACTGATCAAAAATTGGTTCAGATATTTCTTTTGCATCATCAGCTATGTTTAAACCGACTTTTTCAGGACTTTTAATGGGAGGTGACATATTTAAATCAGGTTGCGCAATAACATTTGATTCAGGTGCTTCTACAAGAGCTTCGAGACCACACTCTTCGAGAATACTTATAGAGTCTGGTTTTGAATTACCTTTACCCTGTAGATCTTCTGGACAAGGACGATCAGTTACCGAACTAGGAAGAAAGTCTTCTTCTGTGAAAATGTGTCGGTCGAATGGATAAATACCACACTTTGCAAAGGCGTTTGTTATGTTTCTTGGCGTCATTGCCTTTTGAAAGGCAGATCCGATTATTTCGCCTAAATCATAAATTGTAACGGGTTTACCCGGATTTCGCAACAGCCAGGAGTCAATGGCAGCGTTGTAATATGTTTTGAATGGACCATAGATACCAACGTCTAGGGGCTGCAACTTTGCAGATGTGTGAGGATGAAGAGTCAAAATATGCACTCCTGCATTTTTGGCGCAATCGAGAGCTTCTAGACTTAAATGTGATTCATGGTTATCCATGATTAAAATGCATGGATTTTCTTTCGAAGCATTTGTATGTTTAACGAAATGTTTCATAACCTCTGGAAATATCGACGAATTCATCCATCCGGTAGGCGTAGCCAATCCGAGAGTTCCCGGTGGTGTATTTTTAATCCTGTGATCTTTAAAATTCTTTCTAGGAAAGACCATGACCGGTGGCAAGAAATTTCCACTGGCACTCACGATACAGCAAGTCGTAACTAATGTCCCTCTTTCTCCGCTAGTCACCTTACCAATGACTTTTCGACCTATTGGGGCTAGCACTTTTTGTGGTTTTTGTACCGTCGTCGTAGATGTTTCGTCCAGATTAAATATTCTGGTTCCATCAGAGAAAGCACTGTTTCGTGAAATAAGATCTTCTAAATTGTCATAAAATTTCCCGACATTGATTTGATTGAAAGCTGTTGCCCTACTGAGGCTGCATGGTTCAGGCTTTTTTAATGTGATATTATGTCTGCGTCTAAATGAAATTAACCAATCTTTGCCAGCCATTCGCTTCATCTCCCAATTGGCAGGCATTGTTAAATTATTAATTTTAGCACACTGATATGCTACTTTTCGACTGTCTTTGGCGGTCAATCCATAAAACAAAAGAGCACAATGCGAGTAATAGTTTTTAAGTGCAATCTCTTGGCTATCGGTGAATATTTTATTGACCGAATAGTTAGGTTCTAACTCCGAGGGTAACAATTCATCAAGTGACTCACAGTTCTTAGTCTTCCAATAATACCTTTTAAGTGTAGCAAACGGTACATTAACTCTTGTTGATGCTTTTCTTATAGATTCTCCCGTCCTTATAAACTGCAAGCCTTCTTTAATTTTTTCATGCGAAGTGTTCCCTATTTTTCTGGCGGTCTTTTTCCGTGGCATTCTATAAATAAAATAACAAAATTTGATTTAAAAGTTACAAAAATATTGAATTTGTATAAGCTACAAAAGTATTGAAATTGAGAAGGTACACAGTGGCTCATGAGCCACTGTGTACCTGTAAAAATTGAGTCACTGTTTACTTTTACGCCATTTTGAAAATATTTGATCACAACAACCGAGATTTAAAACAAATTAGTCAAAATACGGGTTAAAGACAATTGATACAAGACCTGCTATCCGATAAATATAATGGCTATTACCTATAGCAACAAACAAAGATATGAAAACAATCGAAACTCACCTTAGAAAGTAATTTAGTGGGCGCGAAAATAAAAAACACTCCCCCACACTTCCGCGCGGCGCTCGAACGGCGAGCAAACTGGTTTAAACGTGCACGAGTACCAAGGCCTTCGAATCGGTAAAAGAGACAAATATATATTCCTATCCCTTCAGGTCAAAACATGACTGAGCCACTGTAGCCGACCGAGTCACTGTTGCCTCCATGACCCTACACTTTTAACCTGTTAAATAATATTTATAGTGCCGAAAAACTATCCATCGTACGAGTACATAGGATAACAAAGTAGGTAAATTAGATTTAGAACTATTCCTATTCAACCTATATTATAACATAGTACTAAGTTTTCTGACTGCTTTTGATTTGGCATTTATTGTTATAAAATTACAAAATATTTTTTACATGTTGCTGTTCTAATGGATTCAAACTGTCCCTTGTAAATTTCTCGCCTAAAGCGTGATTTGCAAAGTTAACCTTTGTCTGTCCAGTGTGCAAATCATGGTGCTTAGTTTTGTTATAGATTCGTCTATTTGAGGGGGAAAAAAATATTGTGGGAGCATTGTTTTATATTTCATTTCTATTTTTTTATTATGTCATAACACAAGTGCAGAGAGTCTTTGTAGATTAAATTCTGCAATATCAAATATTAACATAAAGGTTCTTGACTCTTTGTTAGCAAGTTCAAATGTGTGGCTAATAATCTGTAAAGTAATCTCTAATATTGCTTTTATACTATGAATAGAATAGATATCAGAACAAGGTATGGATTGGCCCTCTTGCAGCTTTTCCAAATAGTTATTTTTTCCCCCAATAATACATAGATAATATAGCTAGTTTATATAAAAACAATGCACTCGGAAAACTGTTTAATTATACAAGTGATGTTTTTTTTTTTCAAAAAGTAATTTTTTGAACTGATCATCCTGAAGATTATTATGAATATATTGTGTTAACTTAAAGCTAATGGCAATGTTTGGTGCCATGTTGTGGCAATCCTAAAAACATAGAAAATGTTAATGTGTATTCGCAAAAATATTAAATTAAATACAGACTTAACAATATACAGGATTTCATAAGGAACATTCCAATTTAGAGGCTTTTCAAATTCCGTAGTCCTATTATAGAGGGTTTTGCACCTAAATTGGAGTTGCCACTTGCAAACTTTGAAAATCCAGGATCTGAATATAGAAATGCTAGCAAATTTACTTTCATAAATACAGTACCATACATTTGATTGATTTTTACCGTTTGATTATTGCAGGAAGTAAACATTTTATCTCTTTTTTGTGTACTTATAACTGAAAAAACCCTCTCTACATTAACATTTTACTCCAGAATACAGAAAACATATATAAGAGCTAGCCATCTGGTTTTGCTATAGGCGAACAATGATATATATATATATAGATATGGGTTGTTTTAAAGCTACACACAATGTGCTTCATCTAAAACAGTTATATTTATTAAACATAAATAAATTTTATAAAATAAAAAAACAAAATTGAAAAAGTGATAAAACGTTACTAACCTAAAACAGAATTGACATATAAATGTTCATGCCTTACTCTTGTTACTATAATACTTTCCTTATGAAATATTGATAATGTATTTTGCACAATAAATTATAGTAAAATTCACAATTGAAAATCATTAGTATATATTATTTTTTTCTACAATTACGAAGGGACCCATTCTAATTTCATATTCTTTTTAATTTATTTCCATAGTCAACATATACCTTATTGCTATTTTGTATTGATCTGAGAAGTGAAGGGGTCAGGGGAAGAACAACTTTTTTCACCTAATTAACATACTGAGATATTAGCATTTCAAAGATTGGATCTTAATAAAATAGCATCTTTAATAGTATATTTAATAATAAATGAAAAAGCCTTTTTTATTGAAAAGATATTTAATGTTATTTTAATTATTACCTATTATATTTTTTATTTTGACTTCACATATTTTGAGAATAATGATAAAAAATTGTGATAAAGTCAGAATAATCAGGTGAAAATCATCCATTGTCCACCAACATCAGGGAAAAACAATTGATGTCACTAAGGCACTTGGTATAATGGTATAGGGGGTGAGGGCTAGTTAGGGGTAGTGGTATGTATAGGGACTAATCAAATCAAACTCATCAAATGTTTTATGGGAATCTAATTATCGTATTTGAGGTTGGAAAAAAATTTTTTTGCTGTTGGTCCACAATATTTTGGACTGTATGTATAAGCTTGTTCAAGTAGAGTAAATTCTCCTGAATTAGCAGTGTCTCCACAGGAAGATGAGTTTACCCTTCTTCTCTTTGCATCCAGCATAGCAGGGAAGTCCAGTGTCCATTATAGGAATCTTGGTAGAAAATGAGATGGGGATGTGTTATCTCAACTCTGATCTCATGGATAGGCCTATAAAGAAATGGGCATGTCTTTTTATATTTAGGTGCCAAAAACTTGGTCCAAGATCGGCTGGTCATCATCAATGACTTGAAATGGTGTAGGTTTTACCCATGACTCTGACACTTCTTTTCTCCAATCATTGGGTGTTTCACATGGAGCCTTCTGATTTATAAGTGCCATGTTTTTATCACATTCAAGGTATGAATGACCTCTAATTGGAAATATCATTTTTATCACATCCAAACGTTTAGCTGTGTGAATCACATAGTGTATAAATCTGAACATGCAATAGTTTTTATTCTGCCCACCACATGAATCACAGAATATTACTAACTCTCTGACATTCACCTTGAGTTTAGTAAAGATATAATAATGTAGGAATGAACAAACTTCATCTGCTCCTTTTTTAGCAATGGTTTCATCATAGCAGTAAAAATAGGAATCTGAAAAAGCCAGGACGTGAATGTTAAATGTATTGAAAGTGAGCTGTCTCTTATAGTAGGTCTCGTTACTGGTTATATTAGGCATGCTCAAATTTTTTTGATAGTCCATGGCAATAGCCTCTCTTGTCAAAGAAGATTGACATTGAATCCTGCTTTCTCTTTTTTTGCGATAAAATACCTCTGCTTTTATCTTATGTACCTTATTTTCAGTTTCCAAATCTTTTATCTTCTTCTCAACAACAGCTTTTTCTTCACTATTAGGTACAGTCTTTAAGGCTACTTCTAAGCCTTTTAGTTGAGCCTTAAACTCATCACAACTTCCACATGTATCTGACCTCGGGTAGCCAAAACCAATGTTAAATTTATTCACAAATATGGTTCTGTAGGACAATAAGTCTTTGTACTGAAACAAATCGTACATTCTTTTTACATTCAATTCTTCAGGATGATATATTTTTGAGGATTCATGTAGGCTATAATGGCTTTTACGAAAGGACCTTATGCTCCATTACTTTATTTTCACATCTTCTGTAAGTTTTCTTGGCCTGTTGCTGTGCTTGCCTCGCATGTCGTCTAATGGCGCGTTTCCAGTTTCTTGCTTCTTCAGAGTTCTTAACCTTTGTTATGAAATGCCATGTATAGCCATGAATGCTTTAAAACAAACTGGAACATCTTTTGTTTGAGTGTTGTTTTTTTATTTTTTTATTTTTTTTTTATTATAATTAAATATAGAAAATTATAATAAGCTAGGTTACAGTAAAGTAAACCCTGAAGGGGTTTAAAGTGATACTGTAACTTACATAATTTAGATATTATTATAAAACCTAACCTAGTTATACAGCAATACAAGTTTTTCAAAAAAGTATAATTTTAGTTTAAGTGTATAATTTGTTAGGGTTAATTTTTGACAAAGATCAGTTGGCAGTGAGTTTACAAGTCTGGGTACAATGTAACTACGCATTCTTTCGCCGTAAACATTATTAGCGCGCTCCGTGCATAACTGGTTTTAGGCCATGTCCCGGGTACATACAGCGTGATCTATACGGGTTTTATATTCTTCGTTAAAGAAGTTTTCTTTTAGTAACATGTATTTATGGGTTACATTAACGGGCAAAACTTTACAATATTTAAATATCTCTAATTCGTTATTCTCAACCGTTATGCATAGGTTCGTAACCGGTATGCATAGGTTGCTGAATGTAAATTTGCATCGTCTTCGGTTTTTCTTGAACGCCTTCGTTGTACCTCGCAAACTGTGATGAGGCCACATAAATATAAATTTTGTTCATCACGTGTCTGCAGGAGATTAAAATCTTTCAGAATTTTATTTCTTTGTTCCAAATTTACCACATCAAAACACTTGTACCTCTTACAATAACAATTTTCTCCCATCTCATGACTTTGTACTTTTATCTTCTTGTTAACTTCTGAAATTCGACCGAAAGTTTTCCTCTTTTTACTAGATATTTCGCACCTTAAAACATTACACTCTTCGTCAGACATGTTGCGTACTAACTTTTCCAGTTAGAATAGTTCCTGGTAAATACGCATTAATTAATAAATGTAGTAAGAGTGAAAAATAAAATGACAATTTGTAATACATATTTATTTTTTATTTTTATAATTTTTATATTTATTATAATAGTTTTGGGCTGCAATTTTTAATTCATCCTCACCGTTGTATGTAGTTTTGTAATTTATCATAAAGTTCTTTTAGCTTTTCGAAGTGGTCATTTATAATAAATTTATTAAGTTTTTGGGCTCTAGCCGGGTTCATGAACTGTGCTTTTCGTAAAGAAATGTCAGGATGCCTTTTCATTAACGCCTTAAACCAGTCTTTACCAGCGCATTTAGCCTCCTCATCAAAATTGTGCTTTATGTTATTTAGTAGGGGAGGGCGGGGCTGGTACTAACAAATTTTGTATTATGATTTATATTTTCGTTGATAATAGACCTTTCCATTTTATTTTTTATTGAAAACATGCTTTGGTTATTCAGCTATGATCTTAATAAGAAAAAATCATCAGATATGTAAGTGTTTCCAGAAAGAGAGCCATGAAAACCAAAAAAGTCATTTGTTAATATATACCCCGCATGTGGGGCGAATATTAACGGAGCTGGGGTAAGTATTAACGTCAGGGGCGATTATTAACAGAGACTAAAATTTTATCAAATACTTAAATAAAATGTCACTGACTTTAATGAAAATGTTTTATTGCCTTTAATATTAAACAAATTAGTACTTTTTATATTAGGAACTCAAAGAATATAACAAATTCTTTTGAATCTACACTTAATAACAATCATTGCTACAGTTTGAATCATCAGGTTTTACATTGTCTACCCTTTTCGTCCTAGGTCTCAATGTTATGTTGCTAACTGAAGGAGAATCCATCTTGATGTCAGGAGTGTACTCACTTTCTGAAGATGATTTACTTTCACATACAGTATCATATGAATTTGATGAACTCATCATCTGCTTCTGTGATATCATTTTCTTCACTAATATTCTTATTCATAGGATTCTTCTCTGACAGTTCTACAGGAACATAATCTCTTTTGTAGATTCAAGAAATGTAGCATCCCTGCTTTTGATCACTTTTCTGGATTTTGGTATTATAAATCTATATCCCTTACTGTGATCACAATAACCAATGAAGATCATCTTCTGTGCCTTAGGATCCCATTTCTTACGTTTCTCATGTGGTAAGTGCACCATGGCTTCACAACCAAATATGCGCAAATGTTTCACATTTTGTTTGTTTCCGGACCACAGTTCCTCAGGTGTTTTGAACGACAGCGACTTGGTTGGAGAACGATTAATCACATAGGCAGCGGTGTGTACTGCATCAGCCCAAAATTGTTTAGGTAATTTTGCATTCAGTAGCATACATTTTGCTCTTTCAATGAGTGATCTATTCATGCGTTCTGCTGTCCCGTTTTGTTCAGGAGTGTATGGTGTGGTTGTTTGGTGTATGATACCAGCAGCTTTTAAGTAATCAGAGAAATTCTTGTTGACATATTCTAAGCCATTATCTGTCCTTAGAATTTTTATATGTGTATCGAGTTGATTTTCTACTTCATTTTTAAATTCTTTAAATTTTTCCAGTGTTTCAGACTTGTTACGAAGAAAGTACACATAAATCTTCTTTGAATAGTCATCAAGAAATGTAAGAAAGTATTTAGCACCTCCCAATGTTTGTGTTTCCATAGGCCCACATATATCGGAGTGAACCAATTGAAGCGGAGCCTTTGCTTTGTTTCCTTCACTTTTAAAAGGCAGACGTGTTTGCTTGCCTTCTTTACATGTGACACATGTCAGATTTTCTGTATTTGCTGAGAAAGTTACATGGTCAGTATTTTCAGACATTTTCTTTAAACTGTTAAAATTTAAGTGTCCCATTCTCTGGTGCCACAGGAAGATATCTTGTTCTTCAACATCAGACATGCATGCATAGCCTGCTCCAAACACATTCAGCCGGTACATGTTGTTGATAATGCTAGCTGTTGCCACTACCTGACCTTTGCTGTTCATAATAGCACAGCCATTTTCATCAAATCTTACTTGGCCACCACTTCTAATAATTTGACTTACAGATAATAGATTAGTTGCAAGCTCTGGAACACATAAAACATTGGTAAACAGCACTTTGTTTTCATGACCTTTATCATTATAAGTGTCTAAGCACACTTGTCCCGAGGATTGCACTGATAATACTTTATTGTCAGCTACTCTTATGTTCTTTATGGAGTAGACTTATTCTGAAGCAAACTCATGTGTTTGGTCATGTGCGAGGATGCACCGGAGTCCACATACCAGTCATCATTTTGAGTTGATGATACTACAAATACAGCAGCATATGATGAGCTACTTGCCTTTTGTTGTGTGTCTTTGGCCTTAGCTTTACATTCTGGACTTTTGTGCCCGTACTTATTACAGGTGTAACACCTAGGTCCTTTAGATTGTTTTTTTATTTTTCAGGAACTTTTTGTTTACTGCAAATGCTTTGGAATCACTTTCTGATAATCTTACATCTTGTAATAACTTAGCCTTAACAGAATCTGAAGTGATTTTCATCCCGGAGCTCTCAATGGCAATTATCATTGGCTGATACGATTCTGGCAGACCGGAGAGTAACAATGTGCCAAGCCACTCATCATCGACCTTAAAACCAATGTTTCGGAGCTTATGAGCAGTACTCATTATTTTGCTTACATATTCCTCTACATTTTGACATCCGCTGAGCGATGTATTGCATAAATCTCGCAGCAGGCCAACTCGGCGTGTCAGCCCAGAGTCGTCGAATGCTGACGACAGCTTATCCCATACTTCTTTTGCAATGTGAGCCTCTTGAATATGCACATAATTAACCGGATCTATCGAAAGTATTATTTTGGTTTTCGCTTTTGTGTCTCTTTTAGGATCTACTTGTTGCGAATTGCTTTCTACGCAGTCCCATAACTCTTCGTGTTGTAGATAAGTTTGCATAGCAAAACGCCATGTTGCGTAATTTTCACGACCGGATAGTTTTTCGATCAGTACAAGTTGATTATTTGATGACATTTTCTACGAGTTTACTCAATTCAGATACACGATAATAATTTGCAAACGTCCGACACGTTTTTGCTTTTGAGGTTATGTTCACACTTCACATCAATGTCTTTTATCATTCTATTTCCGATTAGATTTTACACTGACTTTATTTCTGAGCTTTTCTGGGCCCATAACCTATTGGTTTTAAATAAAGATAACTAATATTATTTATGAATTTAATTGTAATAATCAAAAAAAAATCAGAGTACAATTTGCGGTCGCTTGATGTCACAGTATAGAGAGAGACAGCGATGTTTTAGAGTGAGAAAGAGGAACACTCAAGAGCGTCTAAGCACTAAAGGCGCGAAATTCAAAGTAATACATTCAACAGTAAGCCTTAAAAAAATTAAACACACAGTTTAAACTTAATGTTTTAAAGTTACTTAAACTTTTTAGGTTCAACAGTCTTTAAGTTTCTTAATGAAGTAAAAAAATAGTATTATCTTATAAATCTGTTACAAACATTTTTTTAAATAGTTTAAATATAATAATTAAATAATAAGGTAACTAGTTTAATCAGTCTTAAACTAATTTGTACTTAAACTTAGACAGGAAATAGGTACTTCATATCAGGCAATAATTAATCAGAATACGATTTCTCATCATCTGAGAAACAGTTGAGGCATATGTATTTTCTGGTATCACCTATAATACAGGTGATATGAGCCCATCCTTTGCATAAAATACATTGTATCCAGCCATGTCCAGATGTGTCTTCATTATAAGACTCGGCACAAACTAAACAGAAGCAGGTATCTTCTTCACTAACATCCTGCAGAATATGCTTCTTGACCTTTTCTACTTCTACTTTCCGGGTTTCTTTACCTTTACTTTTCCCTTTTCCTTTGCCTTTACCCTTATTTTTAGTTTCAGTCAGACTAGTTTTTATCTTTTTTGATGATTTTAATTTTGCTTCCTCCTCTCTAAGGCCAATTTTTCGGGAGTATCAGTGAGAATCGCTGATTTCCTTGAACGCTTTCGTTTGGATCTCCAGGCTGAAGTGATCCCTGGTTGTCCATCGAAGCAGCATTTGGATCGGGACGATCAGTAACAAATGATGGAGCAAAGTCACAGTCTTGAAAGACATCTTCATTGCACGGCCAAATCCCAGCTTTTTTAAATGAGTTGATGATATTGTTTTGAGTGAATGCCAGTGGAAATGCTTCTTTTACAATTCCAGGGAGATCATAGATCGTCATGGTCTTCCCAGGATGATTACTCATCCAGTTCGTTTGCTGCCGGCTAATATAATTTTTAAACGGTCCATACACACCAACATCTAGAGGTTGAAGATTATGGGAACAACGTGGAGGGAAAGACAAAAGAATGATGTGATTTTTTTTTGCCTTGGTGATGACCTCCACATTCACATGAGAATGATGATTATCTAATAGCAATAAAACTGGCTCATGCTCTGATGTTTTAACATGTTTTAGAAAGTGGTAAATAAATATTGAAAATTCGCCTACGCCTACAGACCCGAGTGGCCCATTTTGGACGAATAAATCACTATATCTGATCCGTGGAAAAACGAACATACATGGTATGAAATTACCAATAGCATTTGCCGTTACTTAGTTTCTGCTGAGACGATCTGCTTCTGTACTATTTTTGACTGCCTTCGCAGTTTATACTGTGATAGATATATCACCCAATTCAGTGTCAGGTCTGTTTTATATATTTAACCACTCTGGAAGGCTTGTGATCTGTAAATTAATATAAAATTAATATTACAGCTTGTGGACCAAAATAGCTAGTATTGGTTTGGAACATAATAATATATATATAATAATATAATAAAAATAATCTTTAACTTTTTAGAATGATATCTCACACTTTCGTCCATGTAAAATGTCTGTTTTTTCTAAGCAATTCTAACAAAATGTATTTCTCCTAAAACTTGGCGCATTTGTTTATTGATTTCAAATTGTCTTTAAGAGGTGTAATTGTATTCCTTTGTAATATGAGACCCAAGTACTTGACAGAAACACAGGCAAACTAACATTTTGTTACTTTTAGACTTAAACCTTCTTCTCGAATAGTCTCCAGCAATTTCAAATGTTATATGTTCATCAAATATCTTAGAGAAGATATCATCAATAAAGTTCACTGTAAATCCTGGCAGACCTTGTTTTCCTATAATATTTCCTAAAATCTGTTGAAATATGGCCGGTGATGTCTCAAGACCAAAGGGTAAACAGTTCCTTTGGTATTCTCCTTCTTGACTCAAGAAGGAGAATACCTCAAGAATCTTGAGTTACAAAACAAGTTTTGTCATCTTTAATTTTTAATGGTATGGACCAAACAGCAAATTTATATCAAGAGTTGTAAAATAGTTACAATTTATTGTTCTTGTTATTAAATCTTCTTTTAGAGGAAAATAATAATGTTTCATAATGATGTTCTTCTATCAAGATACTTTACAAAAACACTTACAGGCCAATAGTTGAGATATTCAGAATAAAACAAGGTTGTTTAAAGTAAAAAAAAAAATACTTGACTCCGTAATATTAATCTAATCAAAGTTAAGTTCTGATAGTTACATAGGAAAAACATGTTGCGACGTGTTAAAACGAAATTGAAAAGGATGAATTAGGTAAAAAAAAACAAAGACAGCAATACAAAGACCCTTCCTGCGTAAAAAGGACGCTTGATGCCTATTGTTACTAGGCAGATGCACGCTATCCCTTTCACACCTACGGTGTGTGATAAGGTTAGCATGTTTTTGCCGTTAGAGCGAATCCTTAAATTCTAAAGTGTACTCTTTAGTGTGATTTTGACCATCGCATGTGCTGTTGTTTTAATTTGTTCTGTCAATTTGTAACTGCTTTCTAATATAAGACTTTGAATAAAGTAAAAAAAAAATTATTGACGGAAAAACTTAAAAACTTAAACTAAATGTTCAAAGTGGCCTCCGCCGGCAGCAATGCATGCTCGGCAACGCCTAATAAATGATCTTTTAATGCGACGCGCATAACCGGCTTCGTCAATTTGACGAGCTGCTTCTTGAATGTGCGTACGCAATTCTTCCACAGAACTTATTGCTTTGCTGTAAACCTTCTCCTTAATACAGCCCCAGTAAAAGAAATCCGAAGGGTTAAGGTCTGGCGAGCGTGGAGGCCATAAAATTGGGGCCAGCCGTCCTATCCATCTATCAGGATACGTCTCGTTTAAATGCTATCTGACACGAATAGCGTAATGAGCTGGACATCCGTCATTTTGTAGCCACATTTGGTTTATGTCTAGTGGAACGTCTTCTAGTAATCCAGGTAATGTTTCTTAAAAAGTCTAAATACATATCCGCATTTAGAATAGCGGGCAACTCAAATGGACCAATGACTTGTCCATTAATAATGCCAGTCCATAAATTTATTTTAAACTGATACTGCGATCGGTCTTCTCGAATAAGTCTTGGGTTTTCGAGTTGCCAGCTGTGTAAATTGTGGAAGTTCAAAAAACCATCTTTTCGGCACGTTGACTCATCACTCCATAAAATTTTGTCAAAATAGGTAGAATCCTCTCATCTTCCGCAACATTGTGCGACAAAACGTTATTCTCGCAGAGTTATTCCCGAGTCCCTTGGCAATAATGTTTGAACCCTTTGGTAATGATAAGGATACAATTCGTGCCTCTTTAAAATTCTGTGTACAGATGTTTTAGGTTTACCTGTACGCCGTGAAATAGCACTTATGGACGTACCAGGGTCTTCTTCGACTATTTCTAGTACTTCGGCTGCATTGTGTGTTGAGGTCGTCCTTCACTGGTCCCGCCTAAGCCACTTCCAGGAAATCGTCCTTCCATTAATGCATTATGCACTCTGATGAAACACGGTAATCAGGGTGTCGCGCATTTGGATATCTTTCACGATAAACACTAGCAGTTCTATTAGCGTTGCCATTATATTCGCCATTTTAAATATTTTGTTTGTGATATGCCTTTATTAGTCATATTCTTTACCTTATAATTCATATTGTTTATAATTATTATTTGATTGGAGATGGAGTGTTTTCTCATCATGAGTTAATCCAATTTTTTCTAGTCGAGTCTAATCCTAGTAATAAATCATATACTCAATATTTTTAATTTTCAAAGATGAATGTGTGTATTTTAGCCTTTCTTTTTAATAATTCTGCATCTAGTGCAGTGGTTCCCAATTAGTTTTTGCTGCGTACCACTTCAAAAAATACCTCAAATCTGCGTACCCCTTATGGGATCAATCACACTAATACTAATACAGTAGAACCTCGATAAGTTTTAGTCCAAGGGAAACAAAATATTTTAAATTATAAAAGTTTTAAGTTATCAAGGGTCTATGTTAGGTAAAGGTTAATATAGAGGTATGTACATGTTTCTATGTACCCTTGCTCTCATTTTTACTCGAATGCATCAGAAGGATGGGTTCAATAAAATACTGAAAATTAAATATGTAATAATATTTATTCATATTACTTACATTACTTAAAAATAAAATAACTAAAGGTTTAGTCTACTTAAAAAAATCTGTGATTTTCTTTTGTTTTAAAAAATTCACTGTTTCTAAATCGATTTGATTTTCAGTGACAAATAGAGAGGAGAATACATTATCTTTTATGTTGCTACACTGTTCTATAAATGATCGTACATTTTTTAAGCTCTTTTTGCTTCGTTGATTTGATAGACTTGTAGATGAAGTTTGTGGCTCGTCGTTAAAATCATCGTCTTTATTACTTTCAATGCAATTGTTTACTGATTCCAATATTTCTTCCTCTGTCAACGTCCCTGCTGTGGCTACGTCATCATCGCAAGTAACGAAGTCTACAAAAGTAATGTTTGACCCAGACATGTGCTTACTCCATTCCATCCATTCAGGCACATTATTATCTTCCTCTTCAATGATTTCTTGAGGTTCTGAAGAAAACCCACAGGTTCTAAAGCAGTTTTTTACTGCAAGGGGTGTTACGTTTCGCCAAGCTTTGTCCGCCATCCTCATTGCTTGAAGAACATTGATAGAAGAAATCGTATTTTGCTCCATATCAGCTATCATTGAATGTTTAATTATTCCCTCATCTAAAGGTTGAAGTTGTGATAGCTCTCTAACAAATTAAAATAATTATAATCAAAATTAAGCTTAGGTACTAAGAATCAGCCTTGTTTACTTATCAATGCAGACTTATTTCTCAAAAACAGGTCCAGGTATATTAAAATAATAAAATATTCGTTTCCCTTTTAGGGCAATATCTGGGCGTACACATCTGTGCACCACTTGTCTGGCTAGGTTCCTGCCACTGACAGGCCACCATGACTCGCGAATGCTAAACAGTAGTGCTTGCTGTCCAGCGTGAAGTAATTGTAAGTGTTCAAATGTAAACAGTAAAAATGTAAAAGTGTTTAGCAGATAATAGGATGGGTGCTTTTTATTGTAATTAAATTGATCTGAATATTCTAATCGCCCTCCTACGCGTATAATTTTATTTTCGTCAAGAAATAAATTTAGTTTGGAAAGATTAGATTTTTGTTTTATAAATTTATTATTTAATAATGTACTATACTCATTAGTACATTTAAAACTATTAGATCTGGGTCAAAAGAAAGACGAGCTATATTTGCCAAGAAATCATCTGTTTTTATATACACTACGAATATTTTGAATTATAATTTCCAGAGAATTGTATGATTTTTGAACGAAATTATTACAAGTTTCCGTGTCGCAACTGTAAGCTGTCGCCACTGTCATATTATCAATATCATCATTGATATTGTTAAGCAGTTCAGGCATTATGTAAGATATAAAAATTGACCGTCACAACTATTTGTCCCTGAGAAAATTTTAAATGATGGAACAGAGAAGCACCAAACTTAAAAAGTAATACGTAACTGGGAGAGAATGATTCATATGTAGGATATACAATACAATAAATAATAATATATAAATAGATTGAATAAAATTTAAAATTAAAATATTCATACGATACTAACACTCCGAAAACAACAATAAGATGTGTTTCTTACAAATAGGAAAAGTGAAAAGGTGAAAAGTCTACTCTAATGTGTCGTTTACCTTCATCTTGTCTTAGGTAGGTCTTCCCAAACGAAGTCCAGCAATATTTGTAGCCGTTTTCTTGGGCAAAAGCTCGTGCCAGGTAGTTTAATCGCTTTTCGTTAGGTGATAGACACTCCGAAATGAAGAACGGCTTTGCCGGCCGTTCCAGGCTTAAGTGTGAAGTGTTTAATTTATTTGCAGGGTTTCTTTTATTGAATTTGCGTACTTTTTCGTTTCCCAGTTCCACAACAATTGTACCATGTCCAGTTTTGCTTTTTGTACGATAAATATCTTTAATTTCCTGTTTCTGAATGGGAATTTCTACAATCTCTGCAGCTTTGGTGACTATTTTACATAACTCCTCTTTTTTTCGCTGGGTAATTTGGGAATATTCATTACTTCCAGTTTTGTAGAGGCTGAAATTCGTTCCAAGGACTCAATTCTTTTCAAGTTGATTGATATATAATCGATCATCATTCCTCCTGTCTTTCCAGTCTCGTATTTAGCTTTCATATCTTCGTACTGTTTGGAAACAAAAGCAATGGATTCTTTAATTTCTATATTATTTTCCAAGAGTTCTCTCATCGACGATTGCAAAGATAAAAATTTACTTTCATTTTTTGGTGAAGTTTTTATATTTTTGGGTCTAAAAATTATAAAGCTCGTTTTTGCTACGTTTACTCTCAAAAGCTTGCATTCTCTACAGCTGTTAAGTTCCAATTGCCACTGGCCTAATGTGCGCTTTTCCGAAAATACATCAAGCAAATGTGATTTTAAACTATTCCATTCTGGAAACTCTCTATTTCTTATTACTGCTCTTGCCTTGTCGGTGGTTTAGTTTCGATTATGGAAAATAGAATATGCCCAAACTCTGGATTCACTAGGGTTAACGCTTTATCGCAATTGTCGATTTATTTTTAGTTGTCATTATCTATGATAAAAATATTCATATTTTCTATATATTTTTTTTTTTTTAATTTTTTTAATTTACTATTTAATACATTTATAAAAAATAAACAAATACATTTGTCAGGCACCAAAAAACCACTAGGGGGTTTAACCTTGCACCTGCAGAGCCATACCGTGATCGTTTGTATAACCAAAATTAAAAATAGGTTAATAATCAATAACATTGAATATGAACATTTAAAAAAAAGGTTTAAATATGTACGAATAATATAAACATGGATGAAATAAAAAAAAAACACTTAAATACAATAAACACAATGAGAGTTAATAAATCATAAATAAATAATAGTTGATTTAAAGAGTCAAGCAATCACATCCCAGACTTTTCGATAAAATACCTTTTTAAGGCTTTGTTATAATTCTCCGGTGTCAGGCTAAGATTAGGGGGTAAACAGTTAATAAGGCGCGGAACTATAAACGTGGTTGTTCTCTCCCCGTAGACATTGTTTGCGCGCGTCGTACGAAGCCTTCGATTGAGCATTGCTCGCGTACGCGTGGAGTGTTTGATACTGTTTCTCAAGACGGGCTCAAAGAAGTTTTCCTTGAGAAGCGAATATCGCACCTGCTCTTGGACCGGCATCATTTTACATCGTCTAAATAGCTCATGATCATTGCCAAGGTATTGAGCTTTTACTTTAGGGTCTATGATGGATCTTAAAATTTTCCTTTGCAAATTGTATATAGTATCCAAATAGGATTTGTAAGTTCTTCCATAGCTACTTAGTCCGTACTGTACAATCGATCCAGCAAGGGCATGGTAAAGCATTAATTTAACTTTGTAAGGAATTCCTTTTCGTAAAATTACAATATGTGCAAGGAAGTGTCTTAGTTTTTCACAGATATACTCAACATGAAGTTTCCAATTGAATTTATTGTCAATGATTAAACCAAGGTATGTATATCTGGTGACCACGAAAGAGAGATTTAAGAAGGTCATCCATACATACGTTACACTAAACATCAAATCAAATCTAACTTACAAATTATATTCTACAGTGTAACAACTTTTACAGGACGAAACAACATGCATATAAAGGTCGTGGTACACAAAAAAATACTTACTAAACAATAAATGGACAACAATTTAATTTTAGTAAGGCTTAACGATTTAAAAAAAACAAAAAGTTAATCTGCTATGCTGGAGATCTAAAATAAGCACGTATCGCTTGGTGCGAGCTCGGAAAAATGTCAAAAACATTATAGTATTTGTTTGCAGTTTTTATGTCTGATAACAGGAGAGTTAGAACATTTTCATAAGCATACACCTGTACCAATCCAAACCAGAAGACTCGAGAAAAAATTTCAACATCTCGATTTTCCGTTTATCATCAGTAGTTTCAAAACGTTCACATTCTACATTAAAAGTTGTGATCAATTGTGAAGTATTAGTTTCTTCCATTAAATTTCTCAATAATAAAATCTTTAGCAATTATTCCTAAATTTTCAGTCTCTGATTAAAATTCTTTTCCTTCAAGCACTTTATGTAATAGTTTTTCTAAATTATCATTTGTTGTCTTTGTTTCACTGTTTACTTTGTTCGTCGTCTAAATATGTTTTATATTTCATCAGTTATAGTTATCCAGATTCTTCTTTTCTGGTATCGCTTATTTAAAGTTTTTTTTTATCTTCATATAGTTAAGAGTATTTTTATAACACTATGAAGAGTAATAGGTTGTAAATCTTCGGGTACCTTGAACGTTTGTCCTGAAGGGTTTCCTATTGACTTAATTCATATAGAATTTACTTTTCCATCATCTGTCGGTTGTACACAAAAATCAAATCTCAACTTTTCCATATTTGCGTATAAATGTTGTTTTATAACATAATTAAAATAATAGTTTTGTAGTGTGGGTTTAAAATCATATAGATAATTGATAATTTAACGAAAACAGTTTATTGAATAAAAGATATATACACTACACAAACAAATAGGAGTACAAAAGAAAATTAAATAATTGCGTCGACGTGAACAAAAACCACCATATTTTTTTATTCTATTCTGCAGATTCAAACCTCGCGGGTTCTGCTCTCTTCTAAGCTCCACCATTTTGAAACGGTCTTTCATTTCAGCTAGTATATTATACACTCTTCTATGTAAAAGGGGTGAATAACGGTATCTACCCTCGAGTGTTATCATTTGGGAATTCAATTCCTTTTAGCCTAGCAGCTGCTCCATGGGTATGGACGTCTATGTCCTCATACCCTAATAAGTTCCGGTTCGGAACGAGATTTCCAGGAATTAGTGCGTCTGGTAAAGGGTAGTTCTGGTTCTGTTGCTGTGAAGCTTCTACCCTTGCTGATGTTACGGGTGCACTGGAATCTGGTTATACGCCATATTGACCAGGTCGATCTGGGAGAAGACGGTGCAACCGGACAAGCGGTGCCAGCTTGTAACAAACATGGCATTGAATTCGGCTTTAGCTATTTTAAATTTATCGGGGGCCAGCCTACGGGGTGAACCTGATACTGGTGGCCCAGGTGCGGTGCGGATGTGGTGGACGGTGTTGTGTTTAGGAGTGCGGTGTGTACCATGAGAACGTGTGATGTCTGGAAATTCACGTAGTATATGTGTGAATGCGGAATAACCGACACTTACCTTCACTGACGAAATGTCATCGAACGGCGGGCAGGTAAAGCTGGGGTGGTGAGGCTAGTAATGTTATCGATGAGGCGTTTATTCCTACAATAGACAACCAAATTATAATAGCTTAAAAAATCCACGCCTATTATCGCCTTTCGTCACGTCTGCTAGTAAAGTAAAGTCGCGGCGTAAGCCTAGATTAGCCTAGCAGCCAGGCTGCCTAGTGCGCGGGGGCCCTAACTGAACCGATGAATCGTCTTCACAGTTAAAGGTAATTTAATGAAATTGTATAAATCTCGTTTTTAATAAAGCTTTAAAGGTATTTTTAAAGATGTGGCAATCTGGATTGGTGTTTCGATAGTTATATGCCCGAATCTGTCCAGAGAAATTTTCTATTGGACCTGAATTGAAGTAACGTGGTCGAAGACATTTTATACTTTTTTCTTCACAAAATCGCCACAACCTTTTCAAGGTTGTCAGCCAATTTTTTTTATAGAGGGTACTGCTGTTTCTTGACCATTTTTATTAATATACCTGAGTTCACTTTATTTTAAAATTGTTCATCCCAAACGTCATGGTATTTACTCTCTTCTGTTACTATACTCCTAAATTATTTCCCTTTTGCGATGTCCTTGAAGTAGCTTCCGTTCACACTATCAAAGAGATTATCAAAAAATTCTGCTACCATGGCAGTATTTTGTAATGTTCCACTCACTGGAATTCCATCTTATTAGTGTGCTATAAAAAGAGAACAAAATCATGTTTTGGATGAATATTGTAATACTCTACTTTCACGAAAATTGTTTGGGTGCGATAGTTAATTTTAAGTTTATAGTAAACAATATTATTATTTAAAAGATTAGCAACTCACAAAACTCTGAAGTGTATATAGATAGAGTTGCAGCCATTGTTTTACTGAAGACCCGTGCACAGTTTTTAACCCGTAATGATTTTAAATGAAAACTAATACTTTTTTATAACGATATTCTGGTAAAAGTTAAATATCCCGGTAAAGTAAAATATCTTTTTTTTCTGGTATAACACATTCATCATTAATTTTGTGTAACAGTCTGCTATGTGCAAGTTTGCAATCTGTTTTGTAGACCTTCACTATGTCACTCCATTTTGTAACCCTGCCCTCAAATTTTTAATCTTAGGTCTAAAAATTGTTACGAAGTCCCTTAATAAGTGTGGAGGATCATAAATGATGTTGAGTTTACATCCATTACTCTTAATGGTTTGATCTGAAAATACATTTTTATGATACTTTAAATTTCAAAATAAATTTATCAACAATACTTTAAAGGTAAACAGAAATACCTACCAACTTGTTGACCATTTGCTCC
The DNA here is from genome assembly GCA_963693355.1 of Pontia daplidice. Classification (NCBI taxonomy): domain Eukaryota; kingdom Metazoa; phylum Arthropoda; class Insecta; order Lepidoptera; family Pieridae; genus Pontia; species Pontia daplidice. Next base: position 401,340 of record CAVNZL010000016.1, on the reverse strand, counting down.
TGTTTTGCTAAGTCTTGCAAGATGATAAATGATATTTTTAATGCTATGAGCAGTTGTCTGACCTTTACAAAAATAGAAACTAATAGGTTGTTGCCGTTTGTAAAAAGCCCCCCCTTAACATGAAACACAAAGCATGGTCAGCAATGTCATTAGTTTTTGTGTCCACGTTCACTAGACCATCAATAACATCTTTACATTTCTCATAAATAAGATTAGCTTCAAGTGCAGTACAAAATTACAGCATTTTATTAATACGAACGAAATTTTAACATTACTATTGAACTCTTACCAACTGAACTCTACTTGGCTTCAAATATTTTTTTATTTATGCCTGGTTCCAATGATAAGCCAGTAACGAATTTATTTAAAGTTGTTTTTCCAGGGAAAATAAATATTTTTTGCAAAAATCTATAGCATTTAGGGCTTTGCTTCATAATTGATAGACAAATTAATTTATCTTCAGTAAACCTCCTGCCCTTTTTTGTTGTTTAGGGCCAGTTGGATTTGCATTCACATTAACCTCTTTCCCAAATCTGGTACACCTTTGGTTAAAAAATCAAAAGATATTTCTTTGGTTGAAGAAATTGCAATAGCTTTAGGTTTTTTACAAAATTCCAACTTCCTCTTGCGCTTATTAAATTCTTTATATAATTTCTTGCAGATTGGTGTAAGAAGTACAGTCAATTGAATATTAACTTTTGCGAGTGTAAACTTGCTTGTTTGTGAAATGTCAATAGGTTTTGAAGTGCTTGGCTCTACAGTAGTTTTATCTGTGGAACCTACAAAATCATATGATATTACTCTCCTCGCAAATTGCTAATGCGCAGGAACCTTGTTACATTAAGAGCCACGAAGTCAATTCTGGAAGAATAGAAAAGTACAGCTCGCAAAAAAAGAAATGCAATTGTAAATTTAGTAGATTAATTATTAAGTTTGACAGATTCGAAATGACATTTATTGTTAGATTACAGTTTCCAAAAAAACTGATATTTGATGGCATTTAATTAATCTCACACCTTGGAAATAGGTATCTATCTAAGAAATGAAAAATGTTCGTGTGATTTTCAATGTTTATTATAAAAGACTTATAAGTAATATATTCGTCGGAGAAACACCTTCCCCAGTGACATCATCAACAGTCGTTGCAGATTTGGTGGGCGTCATGAGGGTAAAGCGCAGACACAAAACACGACGATTGTAGTTTTCACAATATTTTATTTACACTGATGATACACTGATATTTTATGGTAATTATTAATAATAAATTATAAGTTTTAAGACCGAGCAGAGAGTTCAATGCACCAATCTAGAGACCAAAGCTCAGGGATCCAACTCGATCCGTCTCCACTTCAAAAAAGGCCACGTAACAACCAACGACCCCACTCGAGCAAAGTGCTCTGCTCTCATTGGTCGTTCGTTTAATAACGATAACAATCTTATAAATTAGAAAAACGTAACTAATTTTAACTAAAATCACCAATTTGTAAACAGAAATGTTTTAGGTTTTATAATATCGTAAAATCGCGTATTAAGTTAAATTAAGATTAATGCAACGTGTTTAAATGATAAAGGGAATTTAATGTGTTATTGTACAATGAATACGCCAGTATTCTTCTTCCAGCTTTTTCATTGATTGACCTATTTTTCCCAATCATCAGGAGTAATGGATTATAATGCCTCTGTTATCGATTCGATTCTACTATCTACCTGTTAGATATTTTTATCTGAGACTCTTTGTATCACTTAACTTTGTTCAATTAATATAATTCTAGTTTAGTAATGTGAACAGGGAACTCAATATTATTAGCTTGGAGCCACTTTATCATTTCTTCCTTTTTTGAACACGTATTCGGCGTTCTGTCTTCCTCTTTGCTGTGGTATGGGGCGTTGTCCATAACTATAGTGCAATTAGGTGGTATGTTAGGAATAAGAGCTAGTTCAGACACGGCGGATTCCGCGCGGATGCAAATCGCGCGGTTCTAAACGCAAGTGTTCAGACAGGCGCGGATGTACATGCGGAGTGCCGTTATTCGCATAGGGTGACAGTCCAATCATGGAAGTCGAAGAAGCAATATGTGTGTACTTGTTGCTCCGTAAAAAAGAAAGAAAGAAGAAACGGCAGTATTGGGTGCATCCAATATTACGCGATCGGTTTACTCATGGTCAGTTTCAGACTTTATATCCAAAATTAAGAAGTTTTGAACCAAAATTCTTCAATTATTTGAGAATGTCGATAAATTCATTTGATGAATTATTAGAAATGATGAGTAAACAAATTGAATCTAATGATACCCATATGAGGTCAAGCGTGTCCCCAGAAGAAAAACTCGTGATCACATTATGGTAAGATATTTATTTTATACGTCAGAATATATATTTTGTACTATAGAAGACTGTGAATCGTCAGTGCTATTGCATGATAAAGGCGATGGAGACTCTCCTGGTACTATTGTAGAATATCCATTGAAATATCCTTGTGGGTTTGAATATTGTTGGTTTTGCCAAAATACTGCATTAGGCGTGTTTTGCTGGCTCGTGATATGAATAGGCGATGGTAATTTCTGCCCTTTCTGTATTACCTGGAGCAATTCAATTTTAGTAGCCAATCGTTTATTTTCTGGAACTTTCTTTAACTCTTTATACAATGACATGCAAAAAAGTTTATCATCATCATCTTGCTTTGACATACTTTCTTGTATTTGTCTTTGTATTTTATCTCTTGATTCAATACTATTTTCTAATATGTCAGCCAATCGCTCTTCTGAAGTAATTTTAGTTTTCTTCCTTTTATTGGGTACCGGTTGTATTTCACGTGCATTTACAAAATTATCTAGCTTTTGGTCAATGTTCCGAATTTCTTCATTTTTGGCTTCATCTATGTTTGTGATAGTTTCTTTGTTTTCTATCGTCTTCTGAAGAAAAGAAAGCCGGTCGAAATACATGTATTTTGAACCTTTACATGCACCAGAACCAGAAGGAATTGATTTGCCTTTCTTGAATTCCTTATTATAAGCATCACGGATGTTCTTCCATTTTTTTTGTAATGATACACCTGGAACAGAAATCACTATCTTTAACAAATATAAATACAGTAGCGGTTAGGTAATTCAAGACACTCATTATGCTTTAACTAGCGGACCCGGCAGACTTTCAAAACGATACAGATTAATATTTTATTTTTCAGATATCTGGGTACTGGTTGTTCCTTTGGAGAACTACATTACAACTTTCGTCTTGGCAAATCTACAATCACAGGAATTGTCCGTGAAGTATGTGAAGCTCTGTGGGAAAAAGTCACAAAAAACGTCATGCCTGAACCCAGCGAAGATATATGGAAGAAAATAGCTAAAGATTTTGAAAAATATGCAAATTTTCCCAATTGCATAGGCGCCATAGATGGCAAGCATATAAGGATTACAAAACCCAAAGATTCGGGTTCTTTGTATTATAATTACAAAACTTTTTTTTCCATAGTACTGTTGGCACTTTGTGATAGTAACTATTGTTTTACTTTCATAGATATCGGATCTTACGGAAAAAGTAGTGATTCTACAATTTTTAAAAATTCAGCATTTTATAAAAGGTTAATAGAAAAGTCATTACACATACCAAAACCTAAACCAATATCTGAAACAGATCCTAAACCATTGCCATACGTCATAGTTGGCGATGAAGCGTTTGGTTTATCCGAAAATGTAATGCGACCCTATGCAGGTAAAGGGCTATCATACGAAAAAAAAATATTTAATTACAGGTTATCAAGAGCTCGACGTTTTATTGAATGCACTTTTGGAATTCTGGCAAACAAGTGGCGCATTTTTCATAGGCCTATAAACGTGAATATAGACTTTGCCGAAGACATAATAAAGGCCTGTTGCGTGCTACACAATTTTGTTAGAACTAGAGATGGTATACAGTATGAAGATACTTTACATACTGCGCCAATGAGTAATCTTATTACATTACATGCAGGAAGGGGTACACCATCATCATTAAACATTAGAGACAAATATGCTAATTACTTTGTGAATGAGGGTCGTGTAGAATGGCAAGACACGAAAATATGAAATTAAAATTGTTACAGTTCGCGCCAAATAACTAAACTCAAGATGGCGCGTCGCGTTGGTGGGTTGTACATATTACAGTTAATAGCTATACGTTACTGTGGTAACGTGATAGTTTTCCCGCGCTCGTTACGTACCGCCAAACAACGTTATACACATTTCAGTTATTTGGGGTGGGCTGTCTATTACAAAACATGTAAACTACCCTGGTAAAATGTATAATTAAATGTCTACTGACCAAAAAGAACCTTCTTTTCCAAAGAATCCTCATTTTCTCCAAAAATCTCCACCAGCTCCTGCCAAGCTCCGTTTTTAATCGTTTTGTTAGAATATTCTGCACATTGGATGTTCCACAAAGCAGGTCTTTTTTCCACCTCATCGATGAATAGCTCGGTGTCGAAGCGATCCATTGTCACCGTCCGATACGCGCGGCTTCCGCGGAGCAACTGAACGCCCTCTAGGTACGTCAAGTAAATAAAACCGAGCGGCGACCGCGCGAATTCTTTTCTAGCGGTTGAGTGGCGGGAGCCGCGCGGATTGTCAATCCGTGCGGACAGGTATGAACGATTTGTAAGGCGCTAATGTAATTAGGATCCGCGCGGTTCAACCGCGCTGTTTGAAACCGCGCGGAATCCGCCGTGTCTGAACTAGCTCTAAGCTTTTGGTAAGTTTTTTTGTAGATATATAGGATGTGCATGTGTGGATACATAGTTTAAATTTTGCTACCTATTCGTTTTTAAAAAATATTATTTTCATTTTCATCGGATGTGTTTAACCGAGAGAGTTTAAGCGAGACGGAAAAAATAACAAAACTGTTAATATAAGAGAATAATATAATAATTATTTTGAGAATAACGTTGTTCGAAAGAAAAAGTAATCATTGAAACAAGGAAAATAATTAAATTATTTATTTTGCATTATGGTAATTCTTCTTAATAAAGACTTTTTGTGTCATCCACTGCCAATTCTTGGTTTTTTAAGGAACAAAACCTTTTTAAAGTTATATGGAACACACTTTGCCTAATGTGATTCGCATTTTCCTCTGTATGTTTTACACATTTGTTCAAGAAGTCCATATTTATTCTTTGTCATCAATTTGTAATATTTATTTTTAATTGTGTCTGATATCCATTTCGTAATAGGTATTCTTTAGTTAGGCCATTGATTCTACTGCCTCTATCATTTTTTATTACAATCTGTAAAGCCCACATCTGTAAGAAGTGGGCTTATATTAGGGCTTATATTATCTAATAAAAATGATTTTAAATTATTTGCTAATATGCCAGCATCATTTTCAGAATTTTTTCGGTGACCAGCATTTTTTAAATTTGTTACTATATCTGTTTTAACTGTAGCTACAAATTGTTCAATAGTTGGGCTATTATTGGACCCACAGCTATAGCGTACACATCCAAAAATATTTTCAAGACAATCCTGATTTAATCTTCTAGTAGATAGTGCTATAATATTAAGTGATTGCAGACTTATCCACAGTCTCTCGACTACATTCATTGTATGAATCCATCTCTCTCGTGAAGGTGGATTATGTTTTACGCCTAAATATTTCATCGTTTTAAAAAATGTCTTCATCTCTTGGAAGAACTTTTTATGGTAACTTTATTTGATACATTTCTCGGTATTGTTCTCTCTTGACGTGCATCTGGCGTGCCTGCATTATGGGCATCAAAAAGTTCATCCACTTTTTGGACGAAATAAGATGTTGCATGAGCTTTTGATGGAATTTTATTTAGAAATATGATAGAAAAATAAAGTCAGAAATGTTAAATTTCTGAATTTCAGTAAAACATGCTAAAAAAGTGTCATGATTAATGGATGGACCCATATAAAATTGTTTGCTTACTGCGGCTAATCCTGGCGTACATTCTTGAGGCAACAGAGTGGCTAAAAACTTGAGATGCTAGATTTACCCTCATTTTTTGCTTACTATTAGGATATATGACTATTTGTCAATGACGTTGCATATACTAAATTCGGATTATTTTTGTCCATTTTATAGAAATCAATGATATGACTCCATTAACTGTACCTGTAAAATTACATAATTTATTGTTAGTATGTATGCAATGTGTATTTCTTATAAATATCACAAGAAATATTTAATGGCTTAAAAACAAATGTAATTTGTCGCAACATTTTAAGCACTGCAACAATTATGGTAAAGAGAAGCAGTTTTTTCACCTCTAGTATTTAATTTCAATATATCAAACACAACTCTCACATTCATGTTTAACAAAGAGATATAATCAATTTGTTCTTAACCCTCATTTTTTTTAATAATAAGTATTTTACCTTTCACATTTATTTCATTTGTTGTTAAATCAGTAGTACACTCTATATCATGTTTCAAAAGCATATTCCGAGTACATTTCAGTAAATGAGGTGGGTCATGAATAGACACAATTTCTTTTTCACAGTGGGTAAAATAGGGCCTGTCTGTGGTTACAACAAACCTTTCAGAACTTTAATATTTACTGATGATAAGTCGGAAATTTCCACACCAGATGTAAAGCACACAAGTAAAGAATTTTATTATATCAATGAAATTTAATTAAATGTATAGGAAAAAAGTAAGAAATGATTGATGGTAAAAATAATCCTACTCTATGGTTCACCACTCTCTCCCTCATATTAGCTGTGATATATATATAAGATCAAGTTTTTTACCTCTTTTAAAATGATTGACATTGTCTGGATATTGTGGAACTGAATGAGTGAATGAATATTTATTTTAAAAAATCGCGTAATTATAAACAAAAATATTATGCTAAACCTACTACTAGTGATGACATGTTGCCACCGTGCAGGATGTGCGAGCGAGTTTATAAAAACACGACGTGGCATATCGCTTGTTCCTTTTCTGCGCGTAACCGTCACGATGTTCGCACGTTTCTTATTAGAACATCACGTCGTATCTTGAGAAACGTCCATAGCTTGTTCTTTTTAGGACACTTCATATCAAGCGAACGTCAATGTTCTTTTCAGATCACTGTTTATATCAAACGAAACGTCGACAACTGTTCTTTTCAGAACATCTCTTTATATCAAACGAAACGTTTGTACTGTTCGCACACTGGGAGCGGTTAAGTACCGCAGCGATTTTGGTCTAGGCCCACGCTAATCCTACCTTTTCGGGTACCAGCGGCAGCCTCCAGCATCCACACACACACACACGACACTCCAGATAACGATATGATGATACAGGATTGGTGATTGTACTCGCCTCGCGAACACGTGTTTAATTAGATATGTATCGGACGTAAGATGGCGAGCGACAGACTGGCGGCTGGTGGTGGGGCTTCAGCTTTCAGCTACTACTCGACGTCTTGGACTACGTCACCCGATGGAAGGAGATAGTAGCATAAGCCGCACCACATTGTATTGAAGAAATGTACTACAGCTTTAGCAGGTATGTTGGGCCCTCGCCCATGCTTGCCAAGGTCTTCATAATATTAGCTTTAATATCTAGCTTAGCGTCATAAGCTAAATGTTTTCTCATTGACATTTCGTCGAATGTAAGAACACAAAGATTGTCATTAGAGTATTGTTGCTCTGCTAGTTCTTTTAAATTTTCAAAAATTTGTTTGTTGATCCCAGTCTTAAGAGGGATTTTATTTAACAATTGTGTTAAAGTTCTTTGTGCAGGCAATGTAAACATTCTTCTCAAGCTGGTGACTTTTTGAAGACCACTAAAGCCGTTATTTTTTCTTCCAGGGTAGCGCCTTCCCTTGGGTTTTTTCAGACAATTCTTTAATTGACTTTGTAACAAAGTAATTAAAGAATTGCTAATATTTAAATCTGTCATTTTTTTATTGTTTGTGTGGGCCTGGGTATCCGGAAGCTATATCCAGGATGCTCCCTTCCCACGGTAAAATAATATACGCTGGTTCGGCTGTCGCGTGTCAGTATGATAAAGAAGGAATCCAATAATCGGAAAAGACTATGACTATCACTTACCATCAACGGTGGTGTGTCTCTCTCCAACCCCTGGATCCTTAAAAAATTGCGAGTTATGTGGTAAAAAATGCGGGTTATTATTCAAGTGCGCACGCGACGGCGGAAAAAACTTCACTGCCTGCGCCGTTATCCCGGGACGCCACCTACCGTCTCCGGTTCGCGTGTCAAAGTCAAATCGACATATGTCATCCTTCTTTGACTGACAGCGATTTAGCGCGAACATAGCTCCCCGCCTTGAAAGGTTATCTTTCAAAGAGAGGATTGCGGAAAAATAGAAAGTAAAAATTGAGAACTAAAGTAAAAATAGAAGAACTAAAAATATAATAACAATAATACGAATAAAAACTAAACTACGATAAACAAAAATAAAAAAAAATAAAGTGAAGTTAAGATAGAATGGGTAGAGGACACAAACGTATAATAGGACGTTTAAATGTTCCCGATTTGGTGCGAATGAGGGCGACACGAGTACGATCATCTTTACCGGGAAAAATTTTCTCTATAATTCCTAATGGCCAATGAAGTGTTGGTGCGTTTTTTTCCATTATAAGTACGATAACTCCCTCCTTTATGGGATGACTTATAGAATTCCATTTTTCCCGGGTTTGCAACGTATGCAAATATTCATTACTCCATCTTTTCCAATACGATTGAATTAACTTATCCAACAACTGGTACCTAGAAAGGAGTTGCATCCGTTCTTCCTCAATATGGGATGAAAGTAAATAACTTAATGGTTTTAAATTTAGAAAATGCGCTGGAGTCAAGGGACTTGGTTCACAAGGATCTTCACTTAGTATACCTAAAGGTCTAGAATTAAGAATTGCTTCAATTTGACTTAAAACAGTTAGAAACTCTTCATAAGATAACAATTGCTTACCTATTACACGAAATAGATGAGTCTTTACACTTTTAATTGCCGCTTCCCAACTACCACCAAAATGGGGAGCGTTAGGCGGAATCATTTGCCAGGTAATACGATTTTCGTTTAATAAGCAGCGAAAGTCCTCGCTGAATGCGTTAGATAAAATGAAATTTTGAAGTTCGCTTAAATAAGAACGTGCTCCAATAAAATTAGTTCCATTATCAGAACAAATGACTTGGATTGGACCTCTGCGCGACATGAATCGCTTTAGAGCATTTAGAAATGAGTTAGTGCTTAAATCAGTTGCGGTTTCTATGTGAATTGCTCTTGTCACAAGACATATAAATACACATATATAAATTTTTTCACTTTTACTACCCCGTCTACGAATAGGGGTGTATAATAAAGGTCCACCAAAATCCACGCCAACATGCGTAAAAGGTTTAGAAATCGTTAACCTACACTTTGGTAAATCAGCCATTATTGGCGCTGTTGCAGCTCTCGGGCGCAATTTAAAACATTTAATACATTGATAAACCCTTGATCTTACAATACGTCTTGCAGATAAAATCCAAAATCTTTGTCGTAATAACGAAATTAAATGTTGAGGTCCAGCGTGACATGACTTTTTGTGCATCCAATCAATAATTAAATTCACTACATGATCTTTAGAAGGCAAAATAATAGGGTGTTTGTGATCAAATGTTAAGTCGGTATTAGAAAGACGACCGCCGACTCGAATTACATCATTAACAATAAATGGGCTAAGTTTACGCAAACCTACGGGGTACGATTTGTTAAGTTGAAGAGATTGAATTAAAAAATTAAAATGCTTTTTTTGAACAGCACGCAGGATAATTATTTCAGTTTCTTGTAAATCTTGAGACGATATATTACCTCGAGACTTTAATTTACCTACGAACCTAAATATGTATGTACATACGCGTAAACAACGTGACCAATCGGAAAATCTATTAACGATTCCCAGTATTCCTTCATCTTGCGGGATGGATATAGTCGGTAAAGCGATTACTTTTCGTTCTGGTATTTCATCAGACGAGCACAATATGAATGGTTCCAGTGGCCACTGATCCACATTTAAAACTGCCCAAGAGGGACCGTTTAACCATAAACTGTGCGAAATAAGTTGAGAAGCGGTTAGACCGCGGGATAAACAATCGGCAGGATTAGTTTTGCCAGAAATGTGGTAGAAGTTTTTAGGAGATAAAACCTCCTGAATCTTTGTAACTCTATTGGCTACAAAAGTCTTTAAGCGGTGGGGGCTGGAATTTATCCAGTTTAATACAATCGTCGAATCAGAAAAAGCAACTACTCGCTGCACAGAAAATTGTTTTTCAAAGGCACGTGTCACGGCAGATAATAATTTTGTCATGAGATGAGCTGCACAGAGCTCAAGTCGAGCTAAAGAAACAACTTTCAGAGGTGAAATCTTAGATTTACTATACAATATACGAATAGTATTATTTCCCTCCGATTGTACACATAGATAAATTACGGCACCATAGGCCTTTTCACTGGCATCGCAAAATGCCAGCAGTATGGGTGAAGAAGTTTTAGTTACACCTACATGACGTGGTATTTGAAGTTTAGATAGGAATGGTAAATCACTATAGAATTTATTCCATGCTTTTATAATATGAGGAGGAGCAATTTCATCCCAATCCTGCTTTAAAAGCCAAAGCTCCTTTATTAGAAGTTTTACGTATAAAATAAAAGGTGCAGCAAAACCTAGAACGTCCCATAAACGGGCAATGATAGAAAGCATATTACGCTTAGTTGCTGTAACATTAGTTAAGTTGCTTACTTCGAAAGAGAAGGTATCTGACTTGGAATCCCATTTCACACCTAAAACTTTGTGAAACTCATTTGAGTCAAAATGAACTGCTTGCGGATGCAAACGATGAGAAGGTAAAGAAAAAAGTAACTTATCAGAATTACTTGACCATTTTAAAAGATCGAACCCACCAGCTGAAAACATTTTAATGAGTTGAGAGGATACTTCAACTGCTTCAGGAATCGAATCGCAACTACAACAAATATCGTCCATATAATAATTACCGCAGTCAATAACGTCAGCAGCCAATGGATATTTGGCCCTTTCATCATCGGCTAGTTGTTTCAAAGTACGAAGCGCTAAGTACGGGCTTGAAGAAAATCCAAAACAAACACGCTTAAATTCAAATAATTGTAACGGGTCAGATGGATCAAATCTATAATACACGCGTTGATATTTATTATATTCAGGAAGGGTTTTCAATTGTAGATACATCTGTTTAACGTCAGCGCAAAAGGCGATAGGGAACGTTCTAAATCGAAGTAGAACTGCAAATAAGTCAGGCTGTAAGTTGGGACCGACATGTAAAATATCGTTAATTGATATGTTATTATCAGTCTTTGCGCTGGAATCGAGCACCATTCTAACTTTGGTGCTTATAGATGACTCACGAATTACACCGTGATGTGGAATAATGTAACCTATATTATCGCACCGATCTTCTACAGGAGAAATATAATCTTTTTCAAGATATTCAATGAATATTTTGTCGTATGCCTCACGATAAGTGGGCGATGACTGCAATTTACGTTCGAGTGACATAAATCGCCTTTTAGCTATGTCCATAGATGAACCCAGATTAAGAGGGCTTTTCTTGAATGGGAGTGCGACAACATATCGACCTGAAGAATCACGATACGTGGTAGTTTTATATATGCGTTCACACTCTTCCTCTTCCTCAGTAAGGAAAGCGGAAGATTTACATGGCGGTTCCTCAAGCTCCCAGAATCTTCGCAAAATGTTTTCTAAAGGGATATTTGAGTAGGCGCATAAAGCCGATGAACTTTTTATATTAGAGTTTGTAGATAAAGTAGGCGCTTCACCCATCAAAATAAAGCCAAATGTGGTTTGAACAGCATCAGGCATACCAGGCGGTCCCTGGATACGACCCTGCTTGAGTAGTTTCGAGAACAGCTGCGCACCGATTAACATATCAACCTGACCGGGTTCATAAAATATATCATCGGCAAGCGGTACGTTAAACAAATATTCCAACTTCGATCTATTAATCTTAGAAGTAGGTAAATAATCAGTAATACGTTTCACGATTAAAGAATTAATGGAATATTTAATATTTTTATCAAAACGAGAGGATATAACAATGTTGGTTGCTCCTATTATATTATTCGAACAGCCACCAAACCCGTTTACAAACATAGGTTCGGAGAACGTATTGTAATTTAATAATAACTTTTTACAACACTCAGTCGTTATAAAATGATTTTGCGAGCCGTTGTCTATAAGACAACGCAAAATATGCGGGTTACCACGCGTATCAAAAGTACATACGCGGGCAGTACCAAGTAAAACCGTTGAAGGTTGCGATATTAAAGTTTTCGCTTCATTTTGCAATGAACACAAAGAAATCGGCGCGTGATTGTCATTAGGTTCGTCAAAGGAGCCAGACGCGACGCGCGGGGCACTGTCGACTAGCAATGACTCACGCTGCGACTCAATGGCTCGCGCGTTTGATTGCAGTCTATCGATAGCAGGTTCGAACGGTTTCTCTTGGTTTTTAAATAAACTGGAATTTAACGAAAAATGCAACAATGTATTGTGCGTATTAGAATTGCACGTTTTACAACTTTTAACCGAATTACAATTTGTGGATTTATGTTTTACGCTTAAACATTTCACACAATAATTTCGTTTTTTAATAATATTGAATCGTTCTCTGGCATTTAATTTTAAAAAATCAGGACAACCGTATAACTGATCATGATTTTTACTGTTACATAAAGGACATTTTAAAACAGTTTGATCAGTGTTAGAAGTTACAAAAGATTTTACGGTTTTAGAAATTTTATTATTAGCCGGTTTAATAATAGTAGAATTCGTTCGATCCAAAACTTTACACTGTTCTCTTAAAAATATAACTAATTGCGTATAACAGGGTATTTTTTCTTTTCTAACGGAATTCTCAAATGAAATAATTGTTTCGTTATCTAATTTTTTAAGTGCCAAAAATAAAAATAAAAAATCCAATTTATTAGGTATTTCTAGTTTTTCAAATGCTGCGATTGATGTAACGAAATTTTCAATAAAATTATTTAAACCGTCAGTAGAAGAACTAGTTAATGTTTTAAAATTAAATACATTATCTAAATAATTAAAGCCGTGAGACCGTATGTCTTGATATTTATCAATTAAGGTAGAATAAATTAAATCATAATTATTTGCCGTTGGGTTTATGCCAGCGATCGCAGTTAGGGCCTTCCCTGTTAGTTGCCCACAGAGATAGAACACCTTTTCTGAATTTGAAATTGACCCGTTGTTATGCACTAAATGGTTAAAGGCTTCATAGAATGAAGACCAATTATTAGGGTCGCCATTAAATTGTGGTAATTTAATTGGAGGCAATTTTAATTTTGGATGATCTAATTTCTCCTCAGCTGAAGTACTTTTAATTTCCTGCAGCTTACCCTGTATGGTTGCGTACAGGTCCTCAAAGGACTCCCATGTTTGAAAAGAAGGAGTGAATTGAGGGTTATGCTTCATTTGTTCAATATTTAATTGAGATACTAACTCGTTAAATTCACTACGAAGTGCTTGTATATTAGACGTTTTAATTCGGAAAATTTTTTCGTCTTCCTTACTATTAATGTTTAACGACAAATCGTATAACGATTGCATCTTAGAAAAATACGAATTTTGTCGGGCTTGCAATAATAATATGGAACTTTGAACATGTTCTAACTCGATTGGTGAACATTCACCGGCCTTTGTTCTTGTTCTTTTGTCCATATTATCAACAAATAATTAGTAATTATTTCAAAATTAACTTTTATAAAATAACAAAATAAAAATTAAATATGAAAATACGATTAAATTAAACTATAAACAGATTTATTTCGATCGTTAACTGTGTAACAATTTTTAGAAAAAAGTGATGTAGGTACTAGAAAAAACGCATGATCATTCTCACCAAATCAGGCACAATATATTATTAAATACGTAAATACGAGATACGGGATACGAATTACGGTAATAGATTTATAAATACATATAATATTTAAAAAATCTATATTAAATTTGTCGTTATACAGGTAAAATAATGCCCACCGGCAATTTCACCTAACGAACAAATTTGAAACAAAGAAAATACGAAAATAAATATGCCTAACTAAGAGATATGATACATATACGGCTCGAAAAGGACCAAAAAAGATGTGTGGGCCTGGGTATCCGGAAGCTATATCCAGGATGCTCCCTTCCCACGGTAAAATAATATACGCTGGTTCGGCTGTCGCGTGTCAGTATGATAAAGAAGGAATCCAATAATCGGAAAAGACTATGACTATCACTTACCATCAACGGTGGTGTGTCTCTCTCCAACCCCTGGATCCTTAAAAAATTGTCAGTTATGTGGTAAAAAATGCGGGTTATTATTCAAGTGCGCACGCGACGGCGGAAAAAACTTCACTGCCTGCGCCGTTATCCCGGGACGCCACCTACCGTCTCCGGTTCGCGTGTCAAAGTCAAATCGACATATGTCATCCTTCTTTGACTGACAGCGATTTAGCGCGAACATTGTTTCTGTGTCTAGAATATCTCCTACTCTTTGATTTTTGTTTTTGAATTTTCTCCTGAGTCTTATGATCTCTCTCATTTTATTACGACAAATCTAATGAAATGAAAATGAAATGAAAAATTCTTTATTATAATAATGAAAGTACAATTCTGTGCGGGCAGGTGTCTCCCAGTAAGCTTACGCCTGTGTTGGGATACACCGCTCTTCATTAATATATAGGTTAGGTACATGAAAAAGGATTCCTCTTAGGTACTAGTATTTAATATGGAGTTATGTAGAATTAACATAAGGAATCAAAAATCTAACTATGAAGTAAAATTAAAATTAATCAGTTGAGTTCAGATGTGAAGGTGTATGTGTGTGAGTGTGTGTTTGTGTTTGTGTTTGTGTTCGTGTGTGTGTGTGTGTGTGTGTGTGTGTGTGTGTGTGTGTGTGTGTGTGTGTGTGTGTGTGCGTGTCTGTCTATGTGTGTGAATGACAGTAAGTATGTGAGAGTAGAGAGTACCACTAGTCGTCCAGAAGTGCTTCCATAAAGTCATAGCTTTTGTCTTCGGCCCATTTCATGAGGAGTTTTTTCAGATTATGTAGGTTTTTAGTGTATATATCTAGGTCTCTATTTATTATGTTATAGAGTTTAGAAGAGCGCCTATGGTATTGTCTACTGGCAAATGTAGTTTTAGTTGAAGGTACTACAGCGGCAATGTCGTTTCTTCTTTTTTGCAATATTACTGGGTCTAATTGTAAGGTTTTGTGTTTTTTGATTACTATATTGAAGATGTAAAGTTTTCTCATAGACATGAATTTTGTGTCTCTGTAAAGAGAATCCGTGGAATATCTACGATTATTAAAGTGCATGAGTTTGATTAAGGCACGTTGAGCACGTTCAACGTTCAAAAATTTGGTTTTTGTGGCACCTCCCCATATCGTAATACAGTAAATCATGACCGATTGGGCGAGGGCTAAATATAGTTCCTTTAAAAGATCTCTGGATTTTGAGAGATGAGATTTAGATGGCACAATGTGTCTCAAAGTTTTAAAAATCCAAATTAGTTTTCTGATTCGAGTGGAGACATATTCCAGGTGGGGATGCCATGAGAGCCGCTGATCAAGGATTACACCAAGGTACTTTGTGTGTTTGACTTTTTGCAAGACAGGGCAAGAACAAATTTCACCATCCAACGTAGAGTTACAATTGTGTATCTGTAATTTAAATTCAGGTTGTGGTTGACTGTTGTCCCGTATGCAAAAGCAAAGATAGTTGGTCTTATCTGTATTGAGAGTGAGCAGGTTGTATTTTAGCCAGCAATCAATTCTTCTGAGACCCAATTCCGCATCTATTTTGATAGTTTCCCAGTCAGTTCCAGTGAACACAACAGCCGTGTCATCCGCATATGAGAAGATCTTAGCGTTCTTGACCGTCATATTACAAAGATCGTTAATGTAAAGTAGAAATAATGTAGGGCCAAGAACGCTACCTTGCGGAACCCCGAAAGACACATCGTCGTATTCACTGGAATAACAGTCGAGTTTGACTTTTTGTTGTCGATTTGCCAAGTAGTCTGAAAGAAGCAGTAATGGAGTGCCTCTTATGCCATTTACTTCCAGCTTGCGTACAAGAGTGGGAAGAGAAACGGTGTCGAACGCTTTTTTAAGGTCCAGGAAGATAGCTAAGCACTTGTTTCCTTTGTTGAGCTGTTCGACTACCAAAGAGCTAAGTGCGCACACCGCGTCCTCAGTCGATTTTCCCTGTCGAAAGCCATATTGCTGTTTCGAAAGTACATTATATTTTTCCAAAAAGTTTAGTAATCTTTTGTTAATAAGCTTTTCAATTATTTTGGAAAAGACGGGTAGAACCGAAATTGGACGGTAATTATTAATCAGACCTTTATCCCCACTCTTGTACACAGGCGTGACCAAGGACTGTTTAAGAGGAAACGGAAAGACTCCCTTATCAAAGCACAAATTCACGACGTGGGTGATGATCGGTATGAGCTCAAGCTTTGCAATTTTTATAAAAGATGTTGGGATATTGTCCCATCCTGTTGCACTGCTTGATTTGAGGTTTGTTATTATGCTGTTTACTTCCATCGGATCAGTCGGAATCAGGACGAAAGAATTTGGTTGACTAGGAAATTCAGAAAAATAATTATTCAAAAGGTCAGCATTAGGAGTAATTTTTTGGGCCAAATTTTTACCGATGTTAATGAAATAGTTATTTACCATTTCAGCTGATAGCTGTGGTGATGAACTTAAGTTTATTAATTCTGTGTTGTTACTGTGTGTTTTGTTAGTATGCGTGATATTTTTAATGTTGTGCCACAATAATTTGTTGTTATTTATGCTTCTTGTCAGAGTGTCTTTATCGTATTGTCTTTTTAGTTTTTTAATAATTTTATTGCAGTAGTTTCTGTATCTTTTATACGTGATTTTTAATACT
This sequence comes from Pontia daplidice, assembly GCA_963693355.1. NCBI lineage: Eukaryota > Metazoa > Arthropoda > Insecta > Lepidoptera > Pieridae > Pontia > Pontia daplidice. The sequence goes on along the minus strand of CAVNZL010000016.1, from coordinate 384,393 downwards.
TGGTTAGAGGGGTCATTACGTAGATTTAATTGAAGTTTGTTGCGATTTCTAATACATCTTAAGATGCCAGGTGTGATCCACGGTTTTATCGTTCTAAACTTGGATGGAATATTTTTTATAATAATTCGTTAGTTTTAGAGATAATGTTGATATTAATGTCACCTGCAATTATAACATTTTTGTTTGGTGAAACTGCAGTATCGAGATGTTGCGATAACGAATTAATAAAATTATCCGCGTTCCGGTAAGAGGGTGACCTGTAGATTCCTAGTAGAATGTTGTTTAGAATATCTATTTGGAGACATGATGCTTGATCCAGTATTATCTCTTTTACAGTATGTGTTAGATTTTTTTTGATATAAGCAACTATTCCATCACTTTGATTCAACTGTCTGTTTGTAGAGTAAGTTTCATAGTTAGGCAGAGCAGGGATTTGTTTGTTAGAGTCAAGCCAGCATTCAGTCATTATTGTGACGTCAGTATCAAATTTAAGGTTATTTATGTTTACAAGAAAGTCGTCAAAATTGCAATGAATACTTCGTATGTTTTGTGATATTACGGAGAAGTCATTTTTGTTGATTACTAAATTATGTTGTAATTGTGCAATATCACATGTAAAACTGTGTGCAATTTCAATTTTGTCTAATTCCTTTAAAGTTTTAATTGTATCATTCATATTGAAAAGAAGAGTTGGAGAAACGAGTGTGAGAAATGGGCGGACAATACATTGTTAGGTTAAGATGAGTCGAATCATTAGAATATGATTTGGTGATGCTAGAATGAATGTCGGATTTGAGGGCCGATATAGCTTTGTCTTGTAAAAAAGTAGTGGGCAGGGTTTTGGTGTTGTGGGTGAGCAATGTTGATGAGTCCGAGTGTGTTGAATGAGTAGTCGTGCAAGTGTGTTTGTGTGTTGGGTGTATGAGTATCAGGATAAAATAAATAGCAATCAATCAAAGAACAGGAGTTAGGTATACTCCATTTTAGATAAAAGTTGAGAAAAATTAAAACAACAAGGGAAAGTAACGCGTGCAGAGAAAATGATAGTCAGTCGTTTAAAATTAAGTTATGGACTTGCTCCTCGGATTTAATCCAGATGATTGGAGATTGTTCAGATTGTCGAACATAAACTTTACCATAGTTGGTCCAGGCGAATTTATAGTTCTTCGATTTCTGTAGGTCTCGGGCTAAGAAGTAGAGTCTAGAGGCCTTTGGGGTCAGGTGTTCAGATATGTAGATGGGTGTATCTTCTTGTACCTTAAAACCGAGGTGTTTGGCGGCAAGTTTTGTGTGGTTCTTCACATTGAATAATCGAGCGGCGCGAATTATTTCGGATTTTTTCAATGCAGAGTTAAGTTCTACGATTATTGAGGAGGTCGTGATGTCTGCTTTCTTTGTCTTAATTCGGTAAATATCTCTTATGTCATTGATTGTTATTTCACAATTTAGGTTTTTAGAGAGGCACGTTACCATTTGTAGTTGATCGGATTTGTTTTCGTTGGATATTTTAGGCACGTTTTTCAGTTCAATATTCGTTTTACGACTGTTTCTTTCTAGATTATCTATCTTGTCTTCCAAGAGGATGATGCAGTTTCTGTTTTCATGACAGTAGCCCTCCATATCCGATAGTTGTTTATTTAATTCAGATTGTTGTTTAGCTAGTAAGTTAACTGTGCACTCAATATTGGTGTTCGATTCCTTTATCTCTGCAAGGGTGGTCTTCACACCGACAATCTCCTCCTTCTGCATAGCGGCAGAGAGTGCTAGGATATTTTTCATTTCTTCCTTGAAGTCCTTAAGATCCTGAGCCCAGTTACAGTTTAATTTCCTTAAAACTTACAGCTTTAGCGTTTATTTAACTTAAAATATTTTCTCGGTTTTGGGCATCTTTCGACAACATCGGTACAACACAAGAAATGTTTATTTTGTAATTTTAACAATTTTACAGTGGGAATCTATGGCAGAACTGGTCCTCTTTACAAGAAGGCCTGTGGTTGTTGGAAAGAAGCTGTGAAACTTTTTGGTTCCTGAAATGGTGACCGTAGACGCAAACCGGGGTACCCTCAAAAACATTCTCTGACGCTCTATATCATCTTTAGAATAGAAATAAATAACGGTTTGTTTTAAAGATGATTTTGCCCATTCATATAATCGCATTGGTGTTATAATTGCTTTACTTGGAGGTAAACTTGCACTCGCAGCTAAACGTTTCAGAATCCTCCCGAGACCATCGCATGGACTCTTTCCGTGAGATGTTGCATGAAAATGCAACTCTGCATCTGCATTAAAATCTTTGTTGTAATAAAACAGATTCACAAAGTTAAATCTATTTTTAAAATGTTGGCAAGCCCCGTCAGTTATGTATATAATTTTTGATCCAACTATCGATTTTTCTAAAAGATGCTTGTGTAGTAGCTTTTGGAAAGCATAAAAGGTGGCTGTGTCATGCTTCAGGTCGTCAGAAATCATAACAAGGCTTCCGTGTTTTACTTCAGTACCGTGTGAGTGTCGCCATTTAATACTACATTATTCACTAATAATCGAGGAAGTGGGTACCCATATCTAAACATCACAATTCCGATGGCAGATACCTTAATAGTGCCTTTCTACACATTTTAATATTTGGATAAAGTTATGAACTGACTGTTCTGCGCAGCATATTTTCTTTCCTTATGATTGCCTCCTCGGTAATTGATACGTCTCCAGCGTAATAAAATCGATTCATGATATTTGCGATTCTGTGTTTTGTCACTCCAAAAATTGTCATGAAAAAGTTTTTGCAAATTGGTACTTTTTTCTTGTTTATGTAGACGCAGTACTTAATCGTGGTCTGCTTCCTTCCTTCATACATCGCATTTATTATAGCTGGTACAATAAAACAAAATTTTAAAATCATTGGTCAAAGGTGATATTCCTGGTATTTCTGTGACAGTAGAATCATTATTACTGGCCGAGTCATATGTCACTTTATCTTCAGAATCACTGCTTTCACACACTTTCACAATAAATTTTAAGACATTTTTGTATTAACTGTCTTATTTGATCTGGATAATACCTACTGTTTTTGTTCCTTTAATAAAGCAGCATCATTGCCTCCTAAGTAATGTCTTCCAGGAATAAATGGTTTTAAATTTTTTCAAAATCAATTTTCAAATTTTATATAGGTTAGTAGGTAGGTTATAATTTTTTTTTCATATAGCATGTAGAGTTTTGAACTTTCAGATTGCATTTCTTTGTTCAAATCATTGGAGTATGGCAACACAAAACTTAAAAACAAGATTGGTTTAGATTGGATTGTCTGTTGTGGCGACTGAACTTCTTGTTGTGGTGATTCAATTATGTGTTGTGGCGATTAGCCTAAGCTGGCTTTGGTAACGAGATGAATGTGAATAGTGAGGCGATGGATGATTAATTTAACCTAAAAAAAACTTAATTTTGACGGAAGTAAAGAGATGTAATCATAGACAAAACACTAGGAATATGCATCTACTTTGTTGTATCTTCAACAGATACTGTGTTGTTGATATTGCGAGATGATGGACGTTTGTGTCGCAAGTTAGGAGACTGTCGGTTGTATAGGGACGGGGAAGAATAACTTGATACTTGTTATTGGATGAAGGGTATCTGATAGTTATATCTGTTCAATGCTTATTTCCGATGGTGTGATGAGTAGACAAGAATCTTCAGAGAGTCGTTCAAGTTTAGCATTATAAATTACATTGGATATAATTTTTTGAGTAAATATCAGTCGTGTTTCACTTATATCCTTTAATTGCAAGCCTACAGACTTTCCCAGTGTTCTTCTTCTTTATTTGATAACATTGCTTCAGCAGATTTCTTAATTTTTTCTTGTTTTTGTAGAAGTGTTTCTTTTTTTTCTTTACGCTATGTCCTCTAGAAGTCGAAGCAATCCATCCGATTTGCTGGCTTGGAATATCTTCGTCAGATGAATTGGAGTCCTAATCCCTTTATAAGGGATTCTTCAGTATACTGTTTGCAGTACTGTTTACTGTTTTCAGTGTACTGTTTGCTGTTGTAAATGCTAACTACGAATTCAACTATGTTCACACAGGCACCAATGGATCTGTTGCAGATGGAGCAATTTTAAAATGTTCAAAATTTCATAAGAAAATTATTAACAATTCTTTAAATTTGCCATTTCCATCTCCACTACCAGGTACAGACGAAGTTGTACCATACGTGTTTCTAGAGATAGGATTGAATGTACAGAACGGAAGATGGAGGTGGGGCAATGGAATTTTGATTGCTCGGATTAATTATAACTGACTGTCTACGATGAGTTCCTTCTCCTCCTTCCTCTTTGAAGGAGGAGAAGGATCAATTTCATTGATGAACTGTCTAAGTCGAACTTTTTCGGATGCGGGCGTCTCTTCCCTAGGGTGACAATTTTTTTGGAAGTATTCGCCGCTGTTACACCTTCTTTTGTAATTCTTGATACAGTTTCCTCTGATACACCAGCAATTAAATAATGAACTATTAAAATACTAAAAACTTAAATAGCATATAACTATGTAATATAAAATGTATTAATTTTTCCAAAAAATATATTATTTATCTTATAGGTAGTCATTTTTTAAAATTAAAATGCCTCAATTGCCTCTGCCCATCTATGAGTAAGGTATGCAAGATTATCACCAGCAGAGCGACCACGACGAAAACCGTACTGGCAGCTAATCAGCTGGTGACCCTCTATTTACCCCATGAGCTGGCCATTAATAATGGTTTCCATTATTTTGGAGAACAAGGAGGTTATTGCAATTGGGCGAAAATTGGACGGATCAGAGCGATCACCTTTTTTAGGGATCGGGTGTATTGAAGCAGTCGTCCAGCTGTTCGGGACAATGCCGAGTGAGTACGAAAGCCGGAAAAGGCGCGTTAGGACCGGAGCCAACTCAGGATCACAAGTACGCAGCACTATGGGGGGGATTCCATCGGGCCCGCTCGACTTGTGTATGTCCAAGGAGAGGAGAGCTTTGCGGACAGCTCGGTGCCGAAATGTGATATCGGGTATTGAAGTATCACACCGCGGGATAGACGGTGGTGCATTACCCTGGTCATCCAAAGTCGAGTTGGACGCGAAGAGGCGGCCCAGGAGATCGGCCTTCTCTTTCGCGGTGTGGGCCAGCGAGTTATCCTCCCTGTGCAAAGTTGGAATCGATGGCTGACAGAAATTCCCTTGGCGAGGGACCAGAAAGCACGAGTCCCCGAAGGGAAGCGAGCTAAACTCTCGCCAAAACTGGCAATGTGCTCAGACTTTGCCATAGCAATCTCGCGTTTTAAGGACCTGGAGGCTGAGTTATACGCTTTTTTGAGTTCGCCGGAATTCGCGTCACGAGATGATACTGCATTTACCCAGGCTTGAAAGCACTCTCGCTTTGCAGGACCTTACCTTAGAGAATGGAATGAAGAGTTCCATACCCTGCAGGACCACTTCGGCGATGGTGTTGGCAGTGACATTCGGACAGCCTGACGAAAAGCAAATAGACCCCCATGGATAGGATGCAACGAAAGACCGCATCCCATCCCAATCTGCCGATCCGTAGTGCCACACACGGCGGCAGCCCGCAAAGCGGGGCCGTGGAGGGCGCATGGCTGGCACAGTGCTCCGGACTACACAATGGTCCGACGAACCCAGAGGGTCGATGGAGACTTGGTAATTCTCCGGATGTGAGGTCAGCAGAAGGTCCAACAAAGAGGGATTATGACCTTCCACATCTGGTATTCGCGTAAACGCAGGGACCATTTGTGTCAGGTCGTAGGCCAAGGCAAAGTCGTGAAAGGATCTTCCCGCGTGATCGGTAGTGTGGGAGCCAAGCCATTCGGCGTGGTGGGCATTAAAATCGCCTAGTATCACGATTTCAGCGGTCGGAACCCTTTCGAGCAGGGAATCAGCAGCCGATTGAAGGTGCTCGATGAGTCGGTCAGTTTCGGTATTTACGCTATGGGACCTATACAGGCACGCGTAGAAACTCCGGGAGTCTCACTCACTGCACGAAACGCGAGTACAATAAGATTAACCTATTGCATCACTTCACGCCGGTCTTCTGAGAGAGACAGTGGTACTGCCCCGGTCGTGCCTGCCCATTTGGCTGAAGTCCTAAGACAACAGCGTGGCACTCCCACTAGGAAGGGGGTGGACTGATTGCGCTGGTGAAATAACCTCTTTCACAGGTTATTTCACCAGTGGGTGGTGGAGTCGTCACGTCTCTACGCCGCCGTGAGTGAGGTAATCCTCGTTTTTGCCACTCAATTGTATACATCCAGGAAATAACAGTTCCAAAGATGTGATATTTTGTGATGACTTCAATAAATCGTATTTGTTTTTGTCGAAAAACTCGGGCTATTATATCGTGTCGATCTATGGAGGTTTGTCCGTATTTTAGTTGTTCTTTGATCTCTGGCCATGATGAATTGCATGTAAATGTTATATACAGATATAGATTTAATCGGTCGTTCAAGTAACTGTGTTTTGTCCTAATCGCCCATTTTTTTCTTTCGTTACGTGTTCTAAAAAGTTAACAAGATGGCGGCCGCTTGCCAGAGTTAAAAAATGAAAAGGTTGCGTTCGCAAAATCTTCCCACCGGGACTGCTGTGCGGGACGCAGAACTATGAGGTAGGCTGCGGGCAGATATGAGGGTACGCTCGATGATGGTGCCCTTTCTGGTGAAAATTTCAGCTACTCTGCCGACGGCGTCGCTTCCTCGATGTATCTTCTTGATGCGACCCAAAAGCCACAAAAGTGGTGGTTGGCTAGGGTCCTTTATTAGCACCAGGGTCCCTTCTGCTAATTGGCCGCTGGTTTGCTTCCATTTGGTCTTCTGCTGAAGAAGAAAAATGTATTCTTTTGAGTAGCGGTCCCAAAAATGTTCCAGACGAGTGATGTTTTTGTTCAGCAATGGCTGATGTGGAATCGACAAAAGAGGTCATCTGATAAGGAAGTGAGAAGGTGATAGAAATGAAAGGTCTGACGGGTCATTAGATATAGGTGTTAAGGGCCGTGAATTTAAAATTGCCTCTATTTGCGTAAGACACGAAGACATCGCTTCATACGCAAGACGAGCGAGAGTTAATACACGACGTAAATGATGTTTCACGGATTTGATCGCGGCCTCCCACCTTCATATAGCTAGCTATGCATCCTTTAAAAGGATTTAATATAATCTTCTATTTACAGATCTCTCTCTCACATCTCAATTAAAAAAACACGTATTCATTTCAAAATAATACTCTTTTATTATAATCAAACAGAAATTAATATTTATATATTTTACCTATGCTTATTATAATATATTTGGGCTGCTTTTTTATAACATCCTCACCTTCATAAGTTGTACCTTCTAGGATTTTGTTTACAGATCTGCACCAACTATAAATAATTATATGAATAGTTGTGTCTACAAAACATTCTTTTACTATTTCTCTATGTAAATCACAATCTATAAAACTAAAATCGGTGAATAAATCAATGAAGGATTTTATTCTTTCTTTGATATTTTTTTTGTGGTAATTATCATTTAAAAATGCAACAGTCGTTTCTTGTATTTCCTGAAAACAAGATATAGGCAGTCGGAGGGATAGCAAAGCCACTTCTTATTCTCGCTGTATTCTCTGGCACGTATGTATTTGTACATTTCATCCTCCGAATTGCCTAGTAGCTTGCTTTTACAGTTTTTGCATCCTTTGACGACATATTGTAGACACTAATTCGTCAAGGCCCACCCACAGACGTAAGTTCTTTGATCAGCCCCTGTATTGGAATTTTTTCTTGTATTTTGCATAACATTCAGAGGCTGATCAATTACAATACTTTGGGATTGCAAAGGAGCATTATTTTCTTTATTTTTAAGGAAAAAAGGACAGATTGTAAACATTCATTAGAATCCTCTTCGCAATTAGAGCCTACGGAATGATTCGTGCTGAAATTATTTAATAATAAAGTTTTAAATTCTCCCTTAAATCCCACACAGTTTGGCATAACATTTCGAGCCCCCAAACTTGGAACACTTCCAAAGAAATTTTCGAGCGGGAGTTATGTTAAGGCGGACCGAAAAGATATTAAAAAAGGAATTTATTTATTTGATGTCTTTACAATCATAAATCTACTACAAGACTAACAATTCAAACATAAGCGAACACAATGATTAATGGAAATAAGCTATAGTCGGCGAAACGCTGAGTGCAACATCGGCGTTTACCAAGGGTTATGCCTTGGTAACTCCTCCGTCCTTCAGAGAGAAGCTGATCTTACAGCTTCCACCAGTGTCTTCACTGGTAGGCGAGACCTGCAGTGCGTTTTTGGTGCATCTGCTTGACAACTTTTTGTAGATTTTCCACGATGCTGCACAAATCAATAAAAGATAGAGAATGATAGTTGTCCAGCTTGGAGTTGCCATCATCTTAGGCCAGTCGGTGCTGTCATCCTGCTTCTCTAGATCTACAGCCTTGTCTAGCAGTTGCCGAATGTTGTCCAATTCCAGATCTTGCAATTTTACTTGATACCGCACGACATCCACCGGTGAAACTTCTTTTTCGGGCAAAGGTACTATCTCGTCTATGTTTATTGTTGTGACATGCGACTTAATGAGTGCTTAGTACTGTACGCTTTTACTTTACCTTTCTAGCTCTTTAGCATGGTGTCCTACGGATAACAGTGTCGAGCAACTCACGAAGTCGTTTGCCAAAGGACTCGGCGTCCTCATTTTTAAATTTACGCGACCTCGTAAGCTCCTGCATTACCTGAATTTCATTGCGATGTTTGCCCAAGCGACAAATTAGAGCTGTCTTTATATTATTCCATGTATCTAAGTTAGTCTCATAGGCAATCGCCTCTATAGCCGCGCCACTCAATTTACTTTTTATTACGCTAAGCAATGTAGGATGGTCCCTCCCCGCGGCTTCTATTTGTTCGAGAACATTTTCTACTTCTCTGATATATGGAATGGAATGTCCGTCCGATGTGAGCGAAAATCATATTAGAATTTTATACCGATTTAAGGTTTAAACACAGTTATGTTAAGGCGGACCGAAAAGATATTAAAAAAGGAATTTATTTATTTGATGTCTTTACAATCATAAATTTACTACAAGACTAACAATTCAAACAAAAGCGAATACAATGATTAATGAAAATGCTCTTATAGTCGACGAAACGCTGAGTGCAACATCAGCGTTTTTGAATATTTTTTTGATAATAATTGCCAAATCGATTTAAAACCTTCGATTGTTCGAATGAAATTATTTAAAGTTGGTACAGACTTTTCGATTATCTTATCATTTTTTTCACCATAAATTTGGCGGTTTTTAACATTTTTTTTGCATCTTGCCATAACTTGTGATTAGGAGAATTTTGCTTTACAGCAGCTCTATAGATTTTACCATTTGGTGGCGTAAAAGATGACGCGTTGAATGAATAAAATATTTTATCAATTATCAATATAAATGGTATTAGATCCCGAAGTTCTGAGGGACAATGTCCTCTTGCAATAACATTATCTGTAGCATCTGCCATACTGTAACTTAATACTTGAGCTGCAATTGCCACTTTCATTTTCTTTATTTTGCCAGGATCGACAAAGATTAAATTTAAAATCATATATACATAATATGTTCAGGTTCATTAGATCAAAATTGCTCACACAAGTGATTAAAGATTTGCTTAACACCATGAAATATGTTTAATGGATGGTTCTTCTTCTTTGCGTGCCTCTCCATTACTGGAGGTCGGCTGTCAAACTTTTGAAGCGTCTCTTGTCTCGGGTCAGGTGCAGCAGCTCCTCAGCAGTTCTAATGCCCGTCCACTCCCTAACGTGCGTAACGTAATCATGGCTGCGTATTTCTATTATCTGCGTATATCTATATTCTTCCGCCTACCAACTTTCCTTTTACCTTGGATTTTTCCCATCATTATAATTTGGAGCAGTTGGTATCGGTCATGGATGGTAAGTTAATCTAAATCTCAAGGTGCTGCACTATCTACTATATACCAAGAGTTTAGATAAATTCAAGCTCGAATGGCTCTTGGCTAAGATACAGAAGAACAAACAGGCCAGCACCCTAATTACATAACACACCATCAATCCCAATTGGATTGATTTCAAAGATATTGCTAATTCATTGTTTCATGTTCAAAAACTTGTGTCTGCTCAACAAAGTGCAGTGAATGTTATTGAACTGTCAAAATGAACCCCATTGCTACTGTAAGTGTTTTACACAATTAGACTACAGTTCATAATATTTAAAAATGTAATTGATTTGTAAAAACATAAAAGAAATAAAAGTGATTACAAAAACAAAGTACCTGAATTAAATTTTGGAAATTGGTGTGCGAGCACGGTACTTTTCACTTGATGCCAAACAGGTAGATCCAGATGAAGGTCCAGATGTCGATGGACCAGGTAACATTGCAATACTATCTGCATTTACTGCATTTACAATTACTTTTTTTTCCACACATAACAATATAATGCCTTGTTTCCCGAAGGGTTGGGCAGAGGTGACCTCACAGTAAGTACTGAAGTAGTATTGGGGCAATGGTTTCAGATAACTCAACAAAGCATTCTAGTTGGTAATAAACAGAATTCCATCTGGTACACACTGATTGAATTAACGCCAAAGGCTTTATTTTATGTTCCTGAGCTTTCTTCAAAGAGTCAGCAGCATTTATGTTATGCTTAAAATATGAACTAATCTCTTTTACAGCTATCAGCAAGTTGTTAGCTTCTTCCAGGCCATCATTATTTTCAAATGGTTTTGATGCTACTAAATTTAATGTGTGGGGAGAGCATGGCATTTGTTTATGTTTGCCATATACATTTGTAATAGGGATGTTATGGATATGAAATTTCGGTTACGGATAGGATACGGATATAGGAATGATTATTATACCGGATACGGATAATAAATTATTTCGGATTATCCGTTAGTTTCGGTTACGGATATTATATTTTTAAGAAATTTTAAAAGTAAAATACTAATAGGTAATAAAGTAGTTTTATTTCGTTTTTGCCAGGAATTACAATCAGTCTGTGAGTAATTATTACAGCTATTTAAAATAAAAATAAATATAAATAATTATATTATATTGAGTATTATCTAAATTTTAGATGATTTAGATCAAAAACACCTGAAATGAAAATGTAATAACAAAATTATTACTTATACTGAATCAGTAATTTCGTATTAAAAGAAAATATTGAAATCAGAATTAAATTATGTTTACTATAACTATAATTTAAGTCGAACATAACAATCATAGCTTCCTTTTTTATAATTTGTGCAAACGTAATAATCATATCTTCCTTTTTTATTCTGAACTTAATCATACATTGTCTTACATTAATTTATAATAACATTAAACATTTTCAATAATCAAATTTTATCAAAGGTAAATTATACTTGACAAAAAGTAATTTCGCAGCCTTATCACCAGAAAGTCTATTTCTTAAAGGATCATAAATTAACCCAGCAGCACTGAAAAGCTGTTCACTCGGTACACTGCCAGGCGGTGGAGAGAGGTACTGTCTGACTAAAGCACTTAAACTGTTGTACTTCGTATGCATTTTCCACCATAAAAGTGGATTTTCACTGAGTGTCAACCTTTTCTCTCTATTGTATTCATTTAACAATGCTTTTTTGACAATTAATTGATTGGGTACTGTATCATCCTCATCACCACCTACGTGCTCTTCTTCGTCACTTGCGCTTAATATTTCAGCTAGACAAGATTGAATGTATGAACTTGTTGATGGCAGCTGAGTCCGTGATCTCTTTGGTGAAGAAGGACCTTCATCATGAGAAGTTCTTGAACACCCAACGATTCCTAGAATCTCTGTCTGTACTTGTTCCTTAGTAATTTCATTGAAAAACTTGAGCTTGTAGCGTGGATCTAGATAAGTAGCTATTGTATATATTTTATTATTCTCAATGTCCTGAAATCTGACGCTGATATTGTGGACCATATTTGTAATCATTAATTTAAAGTTTTCTGATGTGTCTTGTTTAGTCTTTTCTGTTTCTAATGTGTTTTTAAGAGTATAGACTAAAGGAATCACTGAAGCTATTGTCGCAGTTGCACTACTTAACTCCTGTGTAATTTCTTCGAATGGCTTTAATATTGCAATACACTTTTCCAAGTCGAGCCATTCATCAGCAGTAGGAATCGGTATAGTATGCGCGCCCGAATACAGTATCAAGGAGTCTTTTAATTTCAATATTCTATCCATCATATAATAAGTCGAATTCCATCTGTGAATAAATAAAACATATGTGAAATTAAACAACGTACAGAAGAAAAAAAAACATTTATATAAAATTATTTTAGTTTAAAATAGAAATATCTTACCTTGTAGAACAATCCTGAACGATACATAACTCTGTTTGTTTCAGTCTTTCTGTTTGAATTTGTTTTAATTCATTTTGAGCAATTAGTGAGTGATGGAAGTGAGTAGCAATTTTTTTGCACTTTGTAATCACTGGCGAGATAAATTCTTCGGTTTCCATTGCTGACCTAACACATAATTGAAGTTGATGAATAGTACAGTTTGCATCAGGGAAATTGGCCGTTCTCATAGCTTTTATCATATTTGATCCTTTGTCGCGTAAAATACAATGAACTGATTCATTGCTTAAGCCCCAATCTTGCAAAATATTGTTTAAATTATTCGCTATAATATATAATATATAACCTGTGTGCCGACCCTCTAATTGTTCACACTTGAGTATTATAGAAACTCTTTCATAATTATTCGTGATGCCATGAGCAGTAAGACTAAGTAACGAGACATTTGCGCTGGGCTCGGACCACACATCTGTAGTAAATGATAACTTCTCAAATTGTTTCAATAAGTCCAGAATCTTTAACTTCATTTTGTTGTAGATATCATTGCACAGTAAATTAGTAAAGTACTGCCGACCTCTAAGATTATAACGTGGTAAGGCTGCCTGCACTAATCTTTGAAATCCCACACCTTCTACAAAATTAAATGGCAAGTTTTGTAACGCTATCATTTCAGCCACTAATTTATCAATTTCTTTTTGTTTGGTATTAGTTTCATCCCAGGCACCTTTATTTTTTAACGAATCTTTGAGTGTCAACTGTTTTTTACACTCTTGTAAAGGTGTCAGCTGCTTGGCTGTTTGTAGGTTATTTTGTTGGTTACCTTTTTCCAGTAGCAAAAGTTCTTCGTACTTATCACTATGTTGTGATTTAAGGTGAAGTTTTAGCGATGTAGTCCCACCTCCTTTTCTTGAAAACCTTTTACCACACTGTTTACATTTTGCGGAATCGGTCATTACATCAAAAAACGACCAAACTGCACTCGACTTAGGACGCATTTTGTACAAATTCAATCGATTCCGTAACACAACCAACACTTTGTCAAAGAAGAAAAAAAACAAACAATACGCGCAGCTTGTGTGTCGGCACTGGCAGCGGCCGGCCGATCAAAACAACTTGTCATAACGTGTCTCAATTAGGCTCCGCCCCTATCCGATACTATCCGAAACTTTCATTTTGGATTCGGTTACGGTTACGGATGATTTTTTATATCGGATATCCGATAGTTTCGGTTACGGAGCTCCCTAACATCCCTGATTTGTAATAGCTTTGACTATATTAGCGCCATTATCTTTGATAAACGCTATCAGTTTATTACTTGTAATGTTCGATTTTTCCGTCATATTAGTAATTAGAGACGCTAAATAATCAGCATTGTGAGGTTCTGTTAAAGCAAATACGCCAAAAATTATAAATTTATTTTCAGGTATACAATGACCAGTTAAGCCCATGTAGCTTTGGCTATTGTGCGTGTCAGTCCAAACATCTGCAGTTAAACATAGTGCTTCTATCTCTTGTAGTTTTTGTTTGAGTTGTATTGAAAGGATATTATATTTTTCATCAATTATATATATTGTCATAGTTTTTCGAGCTGGTACTTTATACAATGGTGCCAATACCTTTATCGAATAATTAAATCCTACTTTTTCAACCGTATTTAGGGGCAAACCGTCTGTTGCTATCATGAAAGCTATTGCGTTATTTATTTGGGCACACTTAACACCATTATCTAAAAATAAAGAAAGATACCTACAAATGTTTTTAAATTTGATACGCAAGATGTCAATGTTTGCTGTTTGAAGATGTTTCACTGACACGAGACTGTCCCCGATGGACTGGAATTGGCTTCGAATATTATATTGTATATTATATTGTCCGTTTAATACTAGTGTTTTTTAATGGAATTGAATGTCGTTTTTGAATTCTTGTTTGTCCGTGTTCGATGTGTGGGCTTGAGCGAGAGTGTAAGTAGTTGAAGCGGTAGTATTGTTTGAGTAGATGTCGTGGGAGTGGGAGTTAGGAAAAGTTATGTGAAAGTTGCGAATTAGTATGATTGCAAATCGGAGGTCTTAAATTGGAGATTAATGCCTGCCGTGCCCTATTCATGCGCCTAATTTTCTCTTCTTGCATGGCGAAATTGCCAGCATCACTAATATTAGAGAATTCGCGCGTTCTTAACATTATACCTACATCAGAACTAAGACCGTTAACGAAAACATTCAACGCTGTTTCTTTTCTACCGATTAGAGAATAGTAGGTTATTTCAATTGTTAACTTTTCAAGGATTTTATTACGACAAAGATCTACTCTATGATAATAATCCGTAACAGTTTCGTTTGGTTTTTGGAACATAGTCTGAAGTTCTAAATTTAAATGACCTACAGGCGTTCGGCCAATACCCACTAAAACCACCAGGACCCCTTCTCAGCGCGTCATTGGACCGAGTCGTGGTATCAGCCGTTAGGCCATAACCCACTTCCCGGTCCGCGCATGCCGTGCATCGTGAGACGCACGGTTCTCCTTGGCCGTCTAAGACGGCTACCGCGTCCTTCACTTCTCTTTCGAGTCGGTCAGGAGCAGCTCTTCTAGGTCCCTTGCTTCACCTTCACGATCTTGCGATCGCTCCAGCTCACAGGGGACGGGTAACAGCAGTCAAGCTAGCAAAATAAGCAAAAGCAACAAAAAGCAGAAAACATCACTGCGAAAAGCAAAAAACAAAGGCATTAAAAGCAACAAATATAAAAGCAACGCAAAGAGAGCAACATAAAGAAATAAATAAGCAAAAGCAATAATAAGCAGAAAGCAGTGCGAAGCAGGTAGCCACAAACAGCAAGTAAAAAAACAAACCAGCATTCTGTCCTAATTGGGCTATGCGCGCCGGAGATATTCGCGGCGGCGGCGCCCAGTGCCCTAATTCCCATCGCAAAACTTCAACGTAATCGCAGCGTAACCGAGCCAAAATCCGTGTTTCGTATTCTACTAACCATTAACGTTCAGTTACGATCCAATCGAAGTTCGGTTGAAGTTGACAACAAATTGATATAGTTGTTCGTTTGCTTAAATGTCAAATATAATGATTGAGATTATTGATGTTTGTGATGCAAAATTTTTAAGTGTTTTTTTAATTTTTGAGGTTTAAAATTTTTAGTCATATAATTTCTAACTGTCTTACAGAAACTATTTTCTTTTGTCGTAACATTTTAACTATAAAATTTAATATCGAAGTAAATTAAATAATTATCGCCTTTAGTTACATAGATTAGAATAACAACAACAGACTACTAAGGATAACATGCTTAAAAATGATACCTATGCACAGACTATCCTTTGGAAGAATCTAAAGATGAAATAATTATATAAATTAACAAACATGCCCCAACATAACGTATTATTATATATACGTATTTATTAATATTCTAATGTGCTAA
The DNA here is from genome assembly GCA_963693355.1 of Pontia daplidice. Taxonomy (NCBI): domain Eukaryota; kingdom Metazoa; phylum Arthropoda; class Insecta; order Lepidoptera; family Pieridae; genus Pontia; species Pontia daplidice. The sequence continues at coordinate 368,609 of CAVNZL010000016.1, read as the reverse complement.
AATATTTTTTATGATGTGTTTTCATAAAAAACAGAGGATATGTTTATATTAATTTCTTTTCATAGTAGTCTGTGGGTCTCCAATCATTGACTTTTGAAGCCGTTCGATTGAAGCAAGGATACAATATGGTATTCTACTATTCGTTCGATAGAATGTTAGCGTAATAGGATCAAAAGTTGAACTAAACAGTAATGACTTCAAAACAACGGGGGAAGATATTATAGAATTGTTAAAAATATGTATTAAATTCATTTTTAAGACGATTATTTTTACTTAGATTACTTTATGGCCGCAATATTATTTTATTGTATATAATTAGTTCCTCAACTGATACCTATGGATTAATGTGTAGCTGTTGAACAAACGATTGTCCTTCAGCGCGCAGCTAAGTCGGATCATAAAAACAGTTTTAGTAGTAAAGAGGTTTTATATAGGAGAAAGAGTAGCAGAGGTTTTAATATTGGATAAAAAAGCCAAAATAAAGATCTATGAAAAATTTTAATTAATTTTACTATATACTATTTCTGTCGGGTGAAATACATAATTTAATATGTATATAATATTATAATTAAAATAACAGTTGCGTTTCTTTTCTGAAAGTAAATTTATTATAAACATATTTTATTACTTACAATTATATATACAGTAGTTAAAAATTAAATTAAAATAATGAAAACAACATTTAAGACACTTATTTATACATTAAAAAAATATTTAAAATTATAAAATTAATATCTATCTTCATAGGAAACATATTGTATTGTAGACAGAAGAAAAGTCATATTATGTACAGCATAAAGCAAAATAAAAAAAATATATAAAGAGTCTTTACATTATATCTTCCACCCTCAGAAACCATTATCTGGAAGAGTATCTGACAGGTAATCGTTAAAGTCCATATGGATATAATTTAGTGATGTGAAATAAATTTGATTCCTCTTTCTTATGTCCTGTCTTAACTTTATAAATTGAATTAGAAATTTTCTCAATAATTGTATATGGACCAATTCTCAATTCATCCATCTTATTTCTATTTAATTTATTGCCATTCTCTGCTTAGACCATGTCTCCATTCTTGTAGTTATACTGACTTCTGTTTGTGTCAAATCTTTTATTATAATTGTGTGATTTCATAGTATTTTCTGGAGCAGTTCTTGAATCTCTATCTCAATCTTCTTTTGTATGATTAAGTCTTAATTCCATATGTAAGATGCTAACATCATTACCTTACAAAAGATACTAGGGCGCAAATTTTGTTACTGTATGCTCTGTTCTAATAAAATCTCTATTTTTCTATATATTAAAGTAATTTAAATAATATATTTTATAATTATATTAGAATATTTAAATAACAGGTGCGTTTTTTTTCTGAAAGTAAATTTATTATAAAAATATTTTATTACTTACAATTATATATATTTACAGTAAATAAAAATTTAATTAACTTACCTGAAAGAAAACAACAGATAAGACACTTATTTACACACATTTAAAAAAATCATTTAAATTTATAAAATTTATATCTATCTTCATAGGAAAAATATTTTATTATTGACTGAAGAAATTGTCATATTATGTACAGCATAAAGCATAAATAATAATAATACATAATCTTTATATGTATAAAAGTCCTTGATAAAACTTCTCACATCTTATATTAAACTAATTGTAAATATCAATTAGCAAGCAGATAAAATAGTATAAGTTAAGGCCATTAGTAATTAATAATATTCTCCAGTACATCACTACATCGTATCTTTAGTTTTGGTGTTTTATTAAAACCATTTCTTGTTTAAACCATAGGTTTTAATAAACTTTGTGTCCTTCTACACACCATCTTAAATGGTTTCAAAGTATGTTCCGCAGTTTGCTAAGACTGGGTTGTAAAAGTTAGCTGAAAGCTAAGAAAAACGAACTTTACTTAAATCGCATCTCAATCGGTAAATTTGACATTTAGACGAACGAGCTTCAGAACAATTCAACAGCAGAATACTAGTAAAGTTAAAGCTTCAATAGAACGGTTTGACGTCACGAGTGGTGCTGCCAGCCCGATTGCAAGAGTAGCATTACCCCATATAATTTCAAAATTACAACCGCAAAAATTAATTTTTGAAAACAGTTATCATACATTTTTTAGTTAAAATGTTATTTAATCTTTTTAAAATTATTAATTACTGTAGAATACACTAAATTATTATTATTAATAAATTTTGTACTGACCTTCAAGAACTAATAATTAACTAATCCAATTAAAAATGTGAACTTTTAAAATGTTACTTAACAAATGAACAAAGTCGAAGAAAACGTCCCTTAAATTAGAAATGCAAATATCTGGCAAATAACTTCTATTGTTTTATAATTGATTTTTCCTTATGATGCCTACAAGAAAATTACATGAGAAGTGAACATTAATAAAGAATGAATAAATAAACTATCCGTTTGCAAATATTTTTAGTCATAAAAATACGCTTAAATAATTGTTAGACGGTGATAATTCATTAGAATACTTATTTAATTACACTTCACATTGGAATTTATTGCTTTTAAAATGGCAACACTGAATATTTTGTCAATTGTTATTATAAAGTACTTGACAAGTCGCTAACGTTATATCAAGGTATCAGTGGAATACCAATTCAAAACGTCGCTTCAGCGTAACGATATCCAAACTTCAACGACACGCCAGCGACATCAAAATAGGAGAATAGCCCTACAGGACGTCTTCTTCTTGAGGGCGGCGCTGCAGGATCTATTTCCCGGGCCCGCTCTGCGTTTTCTTTCTTCTGGAGAACGGCCTCGGCAAATGCGACGACCGCCTCCCAGGCTCTTCTATTCCCAACCATGGCGATCACCACATTGGGAAGCGTCAGATCCGGCGTTGTGATGGCTGAGCGAAGGGTGCTCCTTTCGGAGGCCCAGGCTGGACAGTCTCTCAATGTGTGGAGAGCGGTGTCGTTTAAACAACCGCAGTGATGGCAGGAGGGGGTTGCTTCTCGCTGGGCTACGCGGCTCAAATAGTAGCCAAAGCAGCCATGGCCGGTCAGCAGCTGGACTAGGTGGAATTTCAGCGTCCCCCATCGCCTGTCTAGCCAATCCTTGAGTACAGGCCGTATGGCCTCAAGGGTCCATGAATCCGAACTCGCATTTGTCAGATCTTGGAGCCACCGGTGAAGGGCTGCGTCGCTGGACTCAGTCCGCCACTCTTCCATGGCCTCAGGGGTTGGTTATTCGCCGCTTCTCCTGCAGCGATCCCTGTGCCAGTAAATTTCGGCAAGCGCGACCGCATCATGATACCACGGGCACGTGCCCGCGATCACGCAAACTGCGTCAAAAGATACGGTCCGGTACGCCCAAGCAATCCTCAACGAGACGATCCGCTGCGTCTGTCTCAAAAGTGTCCGGTTCTTTTGATTGAGACCTGTCGCATTGGCCCAAATTGGGCATCCGTAAAGGGCTTGAGCCCTGACGACGCCGGCAAATAGCTTCCTGCACGAGTCGCGCGGCCCTCCAATGTTGGGCATGATGCGGCTTAGAGCTCTGGCTGTCGTCTCGATCTTCGGTCTTAACTCTTTAAGATGTTCCTTGAATGACCATTTCGGGTCCAACGTGAGACCGAGGTATTTCAGCTTCTTTGCTATTGTTATGGGCACGCCTCCGACGACGATTTGCGTGTCTGGAGGCTGCAATCTGCGACGGCCTGTAAAGGCGATGGCTTCTGATTTTTCTAGGGCGACCCGTAATCCTAGATTCCGTATGCGTGTGACGACCTGCGCGACACCCGCAGTCGCCCGAAGGGAGGCATCTCGATACGTATCTCCGACGGCGACGACGAGGGTATCGTCCGCGTAGCACAGAACCTGCACACCACGGATCAACGCCCCCCTCAAGACCTTGTCGTATCCGATGTTCCACAAGAGCGGACCCAGGACCGATCCCTGTGAAACACCGCACCGCACTTGGTGTCTTCTCCATCCGTTTCGACTCGGGTATGTGATTTCCCTGTTCCTCAGATAATCGCATACTATTGTCGTCAGGTAAGTGGGCACTCCGTGGTACCTGAGCCCGTTCAGGATGGCCTCCCACGGTAGGGTGTTATTAGACCAATCGATCAATCGTCGATCGACGGCATCGATCAACGTCGATCGATGTCGATCGACTGGTCTAATAGCTTTAATTGATCGACGGATACCGTTCGACTAACCAATCGATCGATTACGGGTCGATGGCATCAGTCGACGTTGATCGTTTTAAGCTATGTTCCGTCAGTGTTTTTCCAAATGGATTCACAAGAGGACGCGTTGTTGTTGGCCAGTACGATGTTGCTCGTACTATTATTAAGGAGGCGCAAACGCAAAAGACTCTGGATGCGACCGTTTTTTAAAGCCAAAGATCGCTTAGCTTATCCAAATGACATTTTAAATAGCGGTTTTTTGGATGCTTTTCGAATGAGCAATAATGATCTTGAAAATCTATTAAATATGGTGGCTCCTTCAATCGCGAAATTGGATACCAATTATAGACAATTTCACCTAAAAATCGGTTACTTATAACACTCCGATTTCTAGCCAGCGGTGATTCATATCAGAGTCTTGTGCTAACGTTTAAAGTTTCGCAACCAAGTATTTCCTGTATAATTCCAGAAGTATGCAGTGCACTTATATATTCTCTCAAGGATCACATAAAAGTAAGTACTCTTGGACTTTTAATCGTAAGTTAGAGATTTAAGTTAGATATAATTTTGCTTCTATTGTGTATGTAGGTAGAACTAACAAAAAAAAGTCTTTTCAAGTTTTTGTGCCTTTCTAGTGTGAGATTTTTTCCTAACACCTATTCATAACGGACAGACGGACAACAAAGTGATCCTATAAGGGTTCCGTTTTGTCCTTTTGAGGTACGGAACTCAAAAAATTTTTTGATGGATGTGGAGATGTACCTTGGGATGTTTATATCGATAAAATTAGATATATTTAATAATAATAATAATATAATTATAAGCGGCGGTAGCCTTATGGCTAGGGCGTCGGACTTGTGATCATATGGTTGCAGGTTCGAAACCTACCCATTGCACTACCGACGTGGACCCACTCGTAACACAAGCATTTAGCTTAGCACGAGGGGTTAACAAGAACACTAGTAATGTGCGACCCACATTGCTAGTACTCTTTTTTTTTTAAATCAATTTAACCCCCTAAATTATCGATAGTCGAAACTGAAACACATTGTTACAAACTTCCGTCATGTATCTCTGACATAAGTTAGATGAAATAAAAACTGTACATAGTATTTATGGTTTATTAAAAAAAACGGAGAATCAGTTACCATACAAAAACATTGTTTAAACTTATTCTTTATATATTCTGATTTATACTTATTTCAAGTTAGATGGGATATCATAATCATCCAATGACTGGAGTGTTGTATTATCAGGCGAAATGGCGTATTGAGAAGTAGATGGAAGGTTCGATTGTTTAGAAGATTGTGATTGTAAAGATTGATTTGTAGAATACAGCGTGGTGAAGTAGCCTTGATTTTGTGTTTCTGGATAGTCGTATTTACCCATTTGAGCTTCGTAAATTAGGTTATTTATATGATGCTGTACTGTAATCCGCGCGTAGTCAGTTTTCAGTGATCTCAATTTAATTGCAATTTGTTCTCCAAACAATGTATACTCATCAACGCCTTGTCTATTGCGAATCAATGAATCAACCATCTCCAACGTTTTTTCTATTGCGACATCATTTGGATTGAGGCGCCTTTTACGACTACCTTCACTTTCAACGGAACTGTCCATCCCCGACTCAGATGTTTGTGAATTCATCTGTAACAAAGTTTTTATAAGTATTAAATACATTTTCACATCTAAATAAAAGTTTTTTTTATAATTAACTTTAAAATTATAAAAGTAACTGATAATATAGTGAAAAGAATATTATATGACTGACTGGATAACTTAAATTACAATTACATATTTTTATTTTTCAGATGCCAAACACGGAAGAAGAATGGCTGAACATTGTAAAAGATTTTGAACTGATGTGGAATTTTCCCCACTGTCTGGGTGCAATTGATGGGAAACATATAAATATTAGAGCTCCAAATAACAGTGGGAGCACATACTTTAACTATAAGGGAGTTCACAGTATTGTCCTGATGGCTGTAGTGGATGCGAATTACAATTTTATGTACTGCGATGTTGGCTGCCAAGGTCGTATTTCTGACGGTGGTGTGTTTGGAAATACTATTTTGAATTCCATGAATGTACGAGGAATCCCAAGAGAAAATGCGTTACCTGGCAGAAGTTGTCTCACACCATATGTTTTTATAGGTGACAATGCCTTTCCTATGTCAGAAAATTTAATGAAGCCATTTCTCGAATTGGGGAGAAAAGGATCAAAGGTGCGAATTTTTAACTATAGGTTGAGCAGGGCTCGCCGAATGGTAGAAAGTACGTTCGGCATTTTAAGTGCAGTATTTCGCTGTCTTCGAAGGCCGTTTCATCTTCAACCGAAAAATGTGGAAAATATAGTGTTAGCTACGACTTATCTTCACAACTATTTAAGAAGGAATTGCGTAAGTTATAAGTCTTTAGAACTACGCTATTCAAATAACATAAATGAGAGTGTGGATTCCGAAATAATACAACCGGCGCAAATTCAGTCATCTATACAATTCCACAGTTTACCAAGTCCAGCTGAACTAGTGAGAGAAGAGTTCGCTGAATATTTTTGTTCTAAAGAAGGTATGGTTAGGTGGCAATACAAGTATTGTTAAATAATTGACTTTCAAAATATTGGGAGAGTAGGTATTTAGCCAGTCATGTCGAGTTTTGTATTGGAATAAAACCCTGCACACTAACTATCTACTGTGTAAGTTGTATTAATAAAGGTTTTGAGTATGTAATTGTATTATTATTTTTATGACAACACTACCACCATATTGACATATTGACCCAAAATAAATAAATAAATATGTACGTAGGTACTTACATCAGTTGACATGCTCGAATAAGCCCGATCCTCTGTAGACACGGTACATCGTGGGCGATTCCTTTCTTGTATGAACATCATAGCTTCAAATGCATACCATTTAGAACAATATATTTCGTCTCGACCGGCACCACTTCTTTTACTATCTTTCACTTTTTTATTTTCTTTGGAAAATGTTGTTTGTAAATTTTTTATCTTTTTTTCTGCCTCCTCCTTAGTAATTTCAAATGAATTGGCTAATTCGAGAAGTGCATCATGACGTTTTATTTTATTTCGGTAATCATTGTGAACAATGTCCCATAGTAAAGGTTTATTTTTGTATTGCTCGATAAATTCTAAAGTTCGTTCATTCGTCCACGCGTTTGCCGCCATTTTGCGCGTCACAGACAAAAACGAGCATTCACGAACGCGAGATTCACACAACTAAACACACACAAGCAGGGCAGGCCAGGTAGTAAGCGCGCGGGGCGCGGGCGGCAGCGGGTGACGTGACGGCGGCGTCTACCTACTAATCCATCGATCGATCGTCGATTTATATCGATCGACGATCTATCGATTGGTGTGAAAGAAAAAATCGATCGACGTGCACTAATCCATTCTGCCATCGATCGATGTCGTCGATCGACGATCGATCGATTGGTGTGATAGAAAAAATCGATCGACGTCTACTAATCCATTCTGCCATCGATCGATGCCGTCGGTCGACGATTGATCGATTGGTCTAATAACACCCGTAGGGTGTTGAAAGCGTTCGCGATGTCGTGTGATACCGCTATAGCGACACCGCCTTGGGCTACCGCTTCTTCTGTTATTTCTCTTAGACGAGCAATGGCGTCTATGGTAGACCTTCTGTGCCGAAAGCCGAACTGACAGTCCGACAGATCGGGTCCGTCTGATGTTAGGTGACGCCCGATGCGTTCGGAGATAACTCGTTCCAGAATCTTGCCCATCTCGCAGAGTAGAACTATTGGCCTGTATCCCGAGGGTGAATCGGCCGGTTTTCCAGCCTTCCTTATGAGAACGAGCCGTCCGCTCTTCCAGTTATTTGGGAAGATTCCAGTTATCAAGCAGGATGAAAGAAAGGACCGGAACCTCTCTATTAATCCGTGCCGTAAAGAGAGCGCGAGGACCCGACCGTGTACACCGTCCGGGCCAGGAGGTCATTTTGCTCGTCATCTTCTGGACTGCAGCCGTTATCTCGGCTTCTGATACCTCAGATTGTGCTTGTTCGTCGCCTAAGGAGTCTAGCGGTGGCGCCATTTCCGCAGTTGCCGTTGGGAAAAGAGACGTCACGACAGACTCTAGCAGAGGTATTTGTAGCTGCTCCGTTATCGGGGGGGCCCATGGGCGTAATTTAGCCATCACCATCTTGTAGGGTCTCCCCCAGGGATCTAGTTCCAGGGTGGCCAGAAACTCCTCCCACGCTCGCTCTTTCGACTCGATGATCCCAATTCTGAGCGCTCTTTTTTGTTGTTGCAAATCTGCGCGGAGTCGCAGCTCCTCTTCTCCTCCACGCACTGCACCTTGCAACCTCCTGAGTCTCCGTAGACGTCTTCGCGCCGTTATGCATGATTTCCGGAGTCTGGTCAGTTCTGCACTCCACCAATGCATATTCTTCTTGGCCGGCAGGCTCCGCGATCTACACATGGAGGCGTCGCAGATTCCTTTCAAGGTCATCTCAAACCACGCCGCTTCTGTCTCGACCGTCGAGCCCTCGATGCGAGAGCACCAGGAGCTGACTTCCACTGCCACCTCCAACGCCTCTACATCCAAGGATTTGAGTGACCATCTAGGGCCGGCTTCTCGTTGAATTCTCTCCCGTACGGGAGGTACCGGCGATTGTGGTAGGACGCTGTATCTAATGTAGCGATGGTCCGAGAGCGTCTCCACGCCCGTTATAACTCTCCAGTCCTGCACTCGACGCGCGAGGCAAGGGGTTGCGAACGTTACGTCCACCACGGATCCTCCCCAGCCTCTAACACATGTGTGTACCGATCCCAAATTACAGATAACTGTGTTGGTCTCCGCCATCCACTCTATGATGGCTTCGCCTCTTCCGTTCGTTGTTGGGGAACCCCACACCGTGGATTTCGCATTGAAGTCCCCGGCAACCAAGACTTCAAGTGGGGCACACCAACTCAGCACACTCCTGAGCTCGGACAGAAGATCCTCAAACTCCACAATAGGTCGACTCGGTGGGGAGTATACCGAGATGATAGCAAACTCTGTTAACTTCACCGCCACCCATCCGTTTCCTCGACGCGAATCCGTCACCCTGGAGGAGCCCGCCGGAACTACTATGGCAGCCAGCTGCCGTTCGTCGCCATACCATTTATCATTCTCGGGCACCAGGTAAGGTTCCGACACGATTCCTATATCGATCGCCCACTGCGCCATACTCTGAACGAGCAGATCTTGAGCTCGGGCGCAGTGGTTAAGGTTTGCCTGTAGTATAGGCAGCATATCACTTAGTGGCGATCGCTTCTGTCTCCATCATATCCCCGCTCGGCTGGGGAGGGGGTACTTTCTTAGTTTGTCCTCTTCTTGGCACCCTTCTTTTGGGAGCCGAGCACGAAGGACCGCCCAAACGACGCTGCGCCGACCTTCCAGCTGACGCACAGATGTTGCAGTGGGCTCTAGCCGTGCATTCAGCCACTTTGTGGCCAGGTGATCCGCATCTGTGGCACTGCGCACTTCTATCCTCTTCCACGGGACAGCGGTTTGCCACATGTCCTGCTTCAAGGCACCTGTAGCAACGCAGTGCTCTGGGTTTCTGTAAAGTGACTTTTGCCACCACCCGTCCTACCAGGAATCTGCCTTCTGCAATTTTCTTGGCGACCACCATCGGACATGTGATCCACGCTGCAAAGAGCCCGCCTCTCTCTGGGTGCACCCCGCTCACCCGAATTTGGTCTCCGGGGCACTCTCCCTTTGTGGAGACCGCAGTCCGGATCTCCTCAGCCGTGATTGAGTCATCCAGACCAGAGATTTGGACGCTCGTCATTTTGTGTGGTCTGGCGATTTTAATACCCTCCATGGGTAGCGCCTCTATCAATTTCGCCGCTAGGGTGTCCGCTATGCCGTCCCTTCCCGTACCGGGAATCTGAAGTATGGCAGAACCGGTAATTCCTCGACGGAACGTCACCGCTTCGAGGCCCAGGCCGTTCAGGTCAATCTTTGAGCGTGCCTCCTTCATTACCCCGGCGTAGGTTAACCCTCTATCTTGAGCCTCCTTTGAGAGCGTGATGCTCACGGCTGCCGAACGCGGGGCTCGGAGCTTTGGCTGTTCTTTTTGTGATGCTCGCTCTTTCTTCTTTTTTACGCCTTTACGCGTTCTGGATATTACCGCGGGGGCCTTATTCTTGCCGTCCTCCCTTCGTTGGACAGCCTTCCCTCTCTTGCCCACTTTGATCCAGGCGCTTTCCTCTGCGTCCGGATTAGGCGGGCGTGTCGCAGCAGCAGTGGTAGACGGTGTGTCGATGGGCACACTTTCGTATCCTTGCGCTGGCTGACTCTTCTTTGCCTTGGGGCTCTTTTTCTTATTTTTGTTCTTCTTTGTCAGAGGGAGCACCGAAATCGACGTTTCCACGACCTGAGTTCTAGAATCTGCTGCGAGCGGGGGTCGGAGGCGTTTCTCAGGATTAAGACAGGGCTCCAAATCCTCGATCCTCGCATTGATTCTCTCTCCAATATTGCGGTATATGCGGGCCTCCATCTCTTCCAGGTCCGGAATACGCGTCTCCTTTGATGCCGATTTCGGCGTCGGCATTTGATTTCTTAGAGTATCCATCTGCTTTTGCAGAAGGTCTACTTGGATTTGAAGACGATGGTTGTCTTTTCGCAGCGCTCGCGTCTTGTCCGACGTTGTTTTTTGGCGAGCTCTATGGTGTCTTTCCTAAGCTCCTGTACGGCATCCTTCAACGCACGGATGAAGGGACCCTTGAGGTTCTTGGATTTCGACGCCACCTCCGTCACAATCCCCAGGCTCGCCTCGATGCGCCTGAGGACATTTTCTGACGAGTCCGAGCTGAGTCCCAGTTGACCGCTCAGAAAATCGTCTGTCTCCTTGTAGGATGGAGCCGGGCTCGTCTGTTGGGCTTCTGCGGCTGGGTCCATCAATTCAGCTTCAGCGCTTCTTCTTCTCAGTTGAGCCTCCTTAGCCTTAAGGTAGGCTTCTTTAGTTACTGCGAGGCCATCGCCCGTTGTCGATGGCTTGCCTCGCCCTTTCTTTTTCCGTTCACGGGAGAGGAGGGTATCTGTCGAGCTACCCTCGCTTTCATCCCTTCCTCTCTTCTTTGCTCCTCTTGAGCTCCACATTCGACCGGCAAAGTCCCGTTGCGGTGATCCCACTCGACTGTTCGATGTTGCACTGACCATCGATCCAGCGTCCGAGTCGGTCTGGTCTACGCTCTCCTCCGCTGCGGACGGTATTGGCGTCGGAATCCGATTTAATACGATCCGCAGGTCCTTCGTCTTCGTCCTCCTGCTCTCCTCCGTAATGTCTCCTTCCTTTTCGTCGTTTTTGTTTTTTTCAATAAAATTTTCCATATGAGGTTGGTTCATGGGGGAAATAAAAGTCCACCCGGGCGGAGACCCCTGCACCCGAGTAACCCTGTTACCACTTGGAGGTCGGGAGGTATCCAAGGGTTGGCCGCTAGACACTCGAAGTACTGTTCGAGCAACCTGCACACCCTGAAAAAGAGAGAAGGGGTGCAGCGCCACGCAAGGCCCGTAAGGGCGTCTCAGCGCGTGCACATTCAGGGTTTTTTATTGTGGTTTTCCTTCCACTCAAGCCGGCCGGTAAAGGCAAGCTCCCTGGCAGGGCGCAGTCCGCGAGACATGTCCACGACAACTGCACCGAGTAACAGTCTATCCCGGATCTAAATAAGATCTCTAACCGACAGTGACTCTTCGCCACCGCGGCCCCACGACGCTGCCCAGTAGGGCGATCTCCTATGTCCCTTGCCACACCTTCGCGATCAACGATCGCTCCAGCTGGCAGGGGACGTGCGGGAATGGTCATCCGCTGGGCGCAGATGCCCTGTATACAGACCGGCGTCCCAAGTGGAGGCCGGCCAATCCCTTATTCGCTTCCCCTTCGCGACGGTAATACAACGGTCGCTCCAGGTACTGAGCCCCCCCCCGACACACGACAAGCCTAGGGACCCGCGGGTATGTTCGTCCGCGGTGGGGGGGGGGATTTAAATGACCTAGTGTTTTCGTTTGTGAAAATCTCTGTATTAAATATGTTTTTAATTCGTTCCAATTTTTATACTTTTTGGCGTGAATCTCTGAAGACGAGGGACCAGTAATTTTGTTTAAGGCATAAACTAATAGCAACTCCCGTTGAAAAGTATTCGCTAAATTAAATGCAGAGTCACATGACCGTATGAATCTATAAACTTGTGAAGTAAATTCTGTCTGGAAGTCAGGAATTAACTATAACTGTTGACTATGTAAACTATAAAATATTTGTGTGTTTTTGTATGGTGTATCAGAAGTTGTGGGAATAGTGTGTTCAGTGTGATTTGTAAAAGTTAACTTATTACCTTCAATATAAAATATGTCGGTATATTGTTTTACTCTCTTAGACAAAGAATTGCATTCAATTGCTAAAGATTTAAAGATTTATTTATTTCACCAAAAACATACGTACAAATTATATTGAGCACTGTTTTCCGAACTAGATATAAATCTGTATTTCAGAAGACAGTTCTCTTCCAGATTAGGGCCTTACTGGTAAATAAACAAAAATAGAACACAAAATCAAAATCAAATCATAATTTAAATTAATTTTATAACCAGTGTGTGGGTGCCTGCGCGCGCGCGTGTGTGTGTGTGTGTGTGTGTGTGTGTGGGTGGGTGGGTGTGTGTGTTTTCTGAAGAAATTTGTTTTGTGTAAAACATAATAGACTAGGCAGAAAACAAAATAAAACTAGTAGTGTCTACTGCACTATTTCTAATATGCTTTCAGTCTCCGAGTATGATAGATTAAGTAGATAATAATTTGTGATAACGAATTTAGCTTTATGTTTTATTAAGTTGTTAATCATTAGTATTTTGTTCAATTTATTATAGATAAAAGGACCTGTAAAAGGAAAGAATCTCTTGGCGAATACTGTTTTAAAAATTGTATTATGTTGGTAAATTTTAAACTGTCGTCTTTTAGGGGGTTTTTGAATCAGTTGATGCACAGAAGAATGTTGTTTTAAAATTGATTGGAGGATAAAGAGTTGGCGGACTGATAGGACTTGGCAATGTTCGTACAAGAGGTGTGTGGGATACAGAAAGTTTCTGAAAGTACAGACCTTGAGAACTGCTCTTTGGGCGATTTCAAGCGGTAGAAGGTTCGTCTTAGGAGCACCACCCCAGGAGGTAATACAATAACTTATAAGCGATTGACACAGGGAGAAATACACTCTCTTTAAAATATGCGGTTGAGCGATATGCCTCAGGTTTTTAAACACATATATTAACTTTCGGACTCTACTTGTTAATATGAGGCTTGAAATACAGATGCTGGTCTAGCAGAACGCCTAGGTATTTGATTGTTTCCGTTTTTTGTAGTGATATGCATTTACAGTCGTTGGAAGATGAAAGTGAGGAATGATTGGGCCTTATCAATTTACTGACAGTATCCTACGAATTTTGCTTAGAACTATTATTTTTATTAAAGGAATTCAGGGATTCGTATTAGGGTTTAATATTAAAGAGAAAAGGAATAAAAATGTGTTTATCCTCATTACTATAATTAACACAAGTTTATATAAAGTTAAAAATGCTAACTTTTTTTGTTTGTGAAATGTTCATCAATTGTTTGTTTATATAGATAGCAAAGCCATTAGGGTTTCTTTGGAACAACAACTAATTACGGTCTCTGATCGCTTAGGAATCATTTGATTATCTGTTTGTTGTTTTTGTTCTTCATCCATGTTAAGAGGTAGTGATTAAAACTTGTATATAATAATATTATGTTTACAATAAACTAGGATGCGTTGAAATTGGAATATGGAGTAGTAAGGATCGAGATTTGATATTTAAATGTTTGGGTTGGAGTAGGGATACATTAAGGGAACAAACAATGTCATTAAATTAATTAATCATATCTTAAAACTTCGTAAACAAACTGTTAAACATATATAAAGCAAAGAAATAGTAATGAGGTAAATAACAGAAGCAATAGAAAGAAGTAAAACACAGTAAAAGCAAATTATATGACTTATTTTAAACTCGATTTTCCTCAAATATTTGCATTGAATTTGGACATGTAATCTTTCCCAAGATTCCGTAAGCTATATTTGCTACGTGAAATGTATGTGCGTGAGGTTGATGGAGCGATAATTCGCCAGTACCATCACAAAGTTTCAATGCTAGAATTATTATAAGAAACACCAATTATAGATACCTTGTTTTCGGAGTCGATCAAATGGCTAGGAATGGTCGCGAATTAGTTTAATTCTTGCCGTGCTGTATTCATGCGCCTACTTATTTATTTATTTGATATACCAACAAGTTAAACTTTATAAAATGATAAAAGTAAGACAATAATAATACAATAAAGGATACATGACAAAAGTCTGACTTAATAGAGGTATACACTGCATGCAAGATAGAATAACACGATTAATGATTACATTGTGAAAAACTAAATTTTGACACATTTAGTACAATAATTTTGTAGATGACAATAATAATTCTCTTCTTGCATGGCGAAATTGCTAGCATCGTGAATGTTAAAGAATTGGCCTGTTCTTAACATTTGTAATGTATGGAGCATTGATTAAAAATACCTCGGCATAAATAACGTTTATTTATAGGGTCGAACACATACACACTTACTTGTACTAGTACAGGAATACCCACTAAACCATCCAGGGCCCACTCCACTCCACGATTGGCAGGGCAAGGCGTCGCCAAAAGGCTTTGTCCTAGAGCCCCGCCGAGTGGATGGCGCGGCTCTACTTACCGTGTGGTGTCACGTCCGGTAGTTCTAGTGGGGGAGACGGAGATAGTTCCGCCACCGCCCGCCAGGTCGTCTTCTTCGTTGCGGAGCTGCATCTGGGGCGAATTCTCGCAGGCGCTCCGCTTCTTCTTTCTTCGTCAGGACTGCCTCGCAGAAGGCACTGAAGGCCCTCCATTTGGCGTCACTCTCCAGGATTTTACCTATAACTGTGGGCAAACTAATGGCACAATTAAGGTTTGCCATTAAAATAATTGTGTACAAACAAATGTACATACTAAAATAATCAAAAACTATGAATCAACTACAAATGTAATTTAAGAAGCATGCAAATATTCATTAATTTTTTTTTTGTTTAACATTGTTGAAACGCGAGAATAAATAATAATAATAATAATAATCTTTATTTCAGACAAGGTCCATATTTTTTGTGTTAGTAAAACAGAAAAACAAAACCTAATTTATGTTAGTATCTTTAAAATAAAATAACAAAAAGGCTAAAATCTAAAAAGTCTATCTTTTAAACGTGGTGTGCACCTCGTTCCAGGTTCTCCAGAGAGGGCTGTCTAGCTTACAAGCCAATGTGCTGAGAAGGGCATTGGTACTGTTCACAAGTCTGCCTATCATTGATGCAGCCCGCTTGCGCATGACCGCGTAGAAGTCATCCACGCGAACATCCGCAAACATGGCTGAGGCACTGCAATGCCGTGGTTTTCCCAATACTGCTCTCATCACATTGTTGTATTGAACCCGGAGGGCGCCGTAGGTACGCTGCCCATAGTCAGTCCAAAGACTGCACGCGTAAAACGACTGGCAGTATGCTCTAAATAGAGTTAGTTTTACTTGCACAGTGCAACGTGCAAATCTTCGGGCCAACATATTGCCACGCACCGACAGCGCCCGGCGCTCCCGTTCCATGTCACTGTCATCACCCAGGTGTTCTGTTACTATATGGCCGAGATACCTGAACTCAGCCACCTGCCTCAGGGGGAATCCGTTCAACAATATGTTGGGCTTAAATGTTGTCTGCTTATTTTTGCCCCTGAAGACCTGAAATTCACTTTTTTTGGAGTTGTAGCTGAGTCCATTTATCTTTGCATACTCCTCACATATATAGAGCAGCTTTCTAAGACCACTGACCGAGGGGCTCAGCAAAACCATGTCGTCTGCGTAGCTAATGTTGTTCATGGGAGTACCGTCTATAGAGCAACCGACACCGGCCTTGCTAAGCCTCTCAATCAGCTGGTTCACGAACAAATTAAACAACCTCGGTGACGTCAGCCCTCCCTGTCTTACTCCACATTTGAGCTTATACGGGTCACTCAGCTCGTTTCCCCATCTCACTACGTTCAACTGATTGTCATACCAATATTGAAAAACAGAGACAAGTTCGGGACTTAAGCTAGTTTCCGTTTTCAGCTTCTGCCAAAGGATATCATAAGATACCAGATCAAATGCTTTAGACAGATCCAAAAAGCATGCATATACCTGTGTTTTTCTATCCGTGTAGTACCGTACAGTTTGCTTGAGGCACAGTATTGCGCTCTCAGTTGAAAGATTCGGTCTGAAACCGAACTGAGCGTCATGTAACTTGACGGTGTTATTTAACTGGGCATCGAGCAAACTGTCTAGCACCTTAGCTGTTATTGTTGCTAATAAAGCTTTGTCCCTCATTCTTAAAAGTAGAAGTTCGTTGTAGGAGGAACCATTTTCTTCAGCCCATTGCAAACCCAGCTCAAAGGCATTAATTGCATCTTGTGCTTTCACTTGCGGAGTAGTTGCAATAACTTCGTCGTTATCTTCCTGATTTATTGTTGTACGACTAGAAATCTCTTTTATAATCTCTTCGTCAGACATTCGTCTGGCACCAGGTTTCCAATTTTTCCGGACTTATTTGGCAGCAATTTGTTCTATTACTTTCGAAGGACAACTGATTTGTGGATCGTTGGTAGGATTGGTGACAATATCGGGCCATAACATTTTCCAAGACGATGTAATAGTTTATGAAGGTAATGCATTCCACGATTGACAAAGAGCAAAAACCAAGTCTTTCATGTTAAATTCTTTTATCGTTTTTTCTATTGGCTGGTCTTTTGATACGGCTTTTAGAAGTAGGTTGTTCTAATAATCTTGCTTTACAAACTGAATGATATGCTGACCCATGGGTTAAATCAGTGCAGTGCAGTTTGGCGGAAGAAACATCGCAGTGATGCATTTATCCTCAGTTGTCAGTTCTTCTTCAGACCGATG
Source organism: Pontia daplidice (assembly GCA_963693355.1). Classification (NCBI taxonomy): domain Eukaryota; kingdom Metazoa; phylum Arthropoda; class Insecta; order Lepidoptera; family Pieridae; genus Pontia; species Pontia daplidice. Next base: position 351,413 of record CAVNZL010000016.1, on the reverse strand, counting down.
ACCGGGAGCGTTATCAAGAAGCAATAACGCTTTTTGAGAAAAATTATGATCTTTCAACCATTTTCTAACTTCTGGTACGAAACATTGATCAAACCACTTTTTGAAAAGATCTTTTGTCATCCACGCACTTTTTTGTCCATAATAGTGTACAGTTAAATCAATGTTTTTGAATGCATGTTTTTGGTATCAGAACGGACATAGCTCGTTTGACCAGAGTTGGGTAAGCATGACTCAAAGAACACCAAAACTCACCAAGAGTTTTGGTGTGGAAATTAAGCTCTCAATACTTCTTTAGATCTCATGTCAATTAAATCATCTTTAATAAGATCTTCATCGCTGATATTATCCATATCAATTAAAAATGGACTACGTACCCATGTTTCTTTATCAAGCTGTTCTGGGCTAAAGTAGTCTTGAAAAGACTTTTGCAATACTTCCAGATGGTCTGACACCTCTTTTTGTACCAATTTTGATGTACTTTTCATAGTGCCGTCACCTTGTGTCAGTGACTCTTCCAACATGGAAAAATTTGCAAAGTTATCAACCCTTCTTTTCCAAAGTGGCAGTTTACCTAAAAAACCTTTCAACCGTTCAGTCGCATCCACGATGGTCACTGCATGCCCCTGAAGAGATAGGTTAATCTCGTTTAAATGGCTAAATATATCTGCTAAGTACGCTAGCCCTTGTACAAAATCTTCGCTGTCAAAAGATTTGTAAAGCGAATTTCTTTTATCTTTCAGAAATAGGGACACTTCTACTCGTAATTCAAACAAGCGCTTCATAGCCCAGTCATTTTAGGGGTTTCACCACGGAATGAAAGATAATAAGCTAGAAATTGGTATAAACCTTTGTTTTGTCGTTCTAAATGTTGTCTCAAAAGTCACAAATGACACCGTGTCCGCGTCTTAAGATATTGAAGGTCAAAGGTCATAAAATTGGTTTTTTGTGAATATCTCGCTTTCTATTGCTTAAATGATATTTTTACCTATAGTAAAAGTTGTAGAGTATAAATTTAAAAAAGTTAGCAATATGTTTAAGGTAAGAATGAAACTCATATTAAATGTTAAATATTTATTAACAAACATTATAAGTTAAGTATGTATGATATTTTCACAAGATAATCGTTAATATTAACTAAATATTAGTGAAATCCGGAAAATCAGAGCTCTGCGATTCAACTGATTGTGCAGATGGCGATGACTGAACACTGTAATGCGGTGTGAAATAAACTGCTGAGAGTAGTTATTAGAAGTAGATTGTTGTTGAGAGGACCATTAATGTTGGGGTTTTTTATATTTTGCAACAAACTTATAACGCCTGCTTGAAATTGTAATATTTGATCATCGTTGAGTGAAGCAAGTGTGGGAAGTAAACTTTTAAAAAATGACAAGTTACGATCTTCATTCTGCGTATTCGGCTGACTTTTCATTTGGTGATCAATAAAACTCTCCATTTTTTAATCCGCACAGAAAGCCTCTGCCTTGGTAGTACACTTCTCTTAAGTCGTTTAGCACCACCTGCGGGATTTTCTTGTCCTGGACTTCCGTGTTCGATAGTAGGTTAATTTTCACTTCCTCCATTTTGGATAGGATCAATCATCGTGGAATTCCGTCAATAATAGTGGTTTCTTGCATATAATAAAGTAGCACTAACATCAGCATATTTGCGCTGTCTTTGGTGAATTTTGGAATTAGTGTGAATAAATATTTCTTGAAGCATGGCCGAAGTCGCAAAAATATTCCAGCATTCGTGCTGTCGCAGCATTCCTTGCAGTATTCACTCCAGTATGCTCTGTTGCTATGTTTTCTGATCGGAGTCTTACGTTTGGTCGCTGACAATTTTTGTACCACTTAGTACCATCTTTCGATGAATAAGAAGGACCATTTACTTGCCGAGAAACTGAGACTCTGTCTGATCAGAGAGAATGGTAAATCGGTCTTCAGGGTCGTCACTTATTTCATTTACCACAGGTCTTTCCTGTCAAGAGTTGGAAGAAATATCATTTGAATCCTCACCTTCTTGGTCGGTCCTAGAACCCACTTCGTGTTCACTACAATGCAATGGTCAGTTTCCTGCTCTGAATTGGACTCATCACCCCAAGAATCAGCCTCTAACATAGTACTTGCAAAAAATATACTACACTTTTTTCATGTTAAGGAGAAAACGTGTTCCCCACAATCGAGTTTTATTTTCAAATTCCCTCAACTGAAAACCACAATTTTACATGGTCCTACGAAGCCGAATCCAGCGATGGATTTAAAGAAAACACTCGCTGCTCAAAAAGCGCTAAGAAAGAAACTTGCAAATAGTGAAACGAATTTTAAGAAGACGCCAAAAGAAAGATTTTCATATGTATACATACAAACGAAGTTAGAAATTTTAAACAATTTATTTACTACCTTTCAAAAAAAACACATCGATATATTGTCAAATGAAGAGTTTAATAACGAAGATTATTTTAACACATACTACGAAGCAGAAGACATATTTGCCTCTCTTAAGAATGCTATGATGACTAAACAAAGTCAATATTTACCAGAAACACCATCAGGTACTCAAAAAACTTGTTCTCAAAGTATCAAGTTACCACATTTGGAAATACCCAGTTTTAATGGTCAATATAGTGAATGGTTGTCATTTAGAGATCAATTTATATCTCTTGTACATTCAAATGAAGCTTTAAGCAATGTTACAAAACTTCATTTATTGAAACAAAACTTAGTTGGTGAAGCAGCTTCGTTATTGAAAAATATTACAGTAACAGAAAAAAATTACAAACATGCTTGGGAAAAGTTAAGTAAAAGATACAGTAATAAAAGAGTAATAGTAAATACATATTTAAACAAATTATTATCAATGAAGACCCTTTCAAATGATAATAGGCTTTTGGTATCAAAAACCTATTAGATAATACCTCGGACTGCTTAGCTGGCCTTCAAGGGATAGGAGTAAACACACAAAACTGGGATCCTATTATTATACATATCATAGTTTCAAAACTAGATAGTGAATCACAGCGCCAATGGGAAGAAAAAAACAAAGACTTAAATGAAGACTTACCAACATACAATAATTTAACAAACTTTCTTGAGGTGAGATTCCGGTTTCTTGAAGCAATACAAACAAATAGGCGTTCAACACCTGCAAATTCAACAACAAAAAAGGTCTTTCACAATCACCCTAGAGGGGAATGTATATTGTGTAGTGGGGAACATTACATTTTTAGAAGCAAGAGGTTTGCACAAATGTCTTTACCTGACAAAAAGAATGTGATTCAGAAACATAACTTATGCTATAACTGTTTGATTCCAAATCACGGTGTCAAATCATGTAAGCAAAGCACAAGATGTCGCATTTGTGATAAACCACATCACTCCTTAATTCATCCAGAAACAAATCAAGACAAACAGCCCGGAGAACAAGCACAACCAGAACAACAAAACACTGTCGCATCACATCATTGAAGATAACATTCACTGCACAAACATATTGCTAGCAACAGCACTTGTCAAGATAGTGTCACCATCGGGACACACAACAACACTTAGAGCATTGATTGATCAAGGATCTGAAGGATCATGTATTACTGAGCATGCAACACAACTGCTTGGTTTAAGAAAAACTAGAATCAATGGCACAATATCTGGCCTTGGAAGTCAAGTATTGTCGGAAACAAAGAATTTAGTTACTTTTACAATTCAGTCGCACTATGATCAAACACTCAAACTGCCTGTAAGTGATTATGTGCTTACCTCACTCACATCCTTGTTACCATCTCGGCCTATCAAGAATTCATGGAAACATCTGCAAGGTATAATACTTGCTCATCCCACATATCACAAGCCTGGAAGGGTTGATTTATTACTAGGCGCAGAAGTGTATGCTAACATCATACTAGGCGATATCAAGACTGGACCAGAAGGGTTTCCTTTAGCACAAAATACAAAACTGGGTTGGATTCTGTCAGGAGGAGTATCGACACAACAGAGTTCACATTCATCTAATATAAAAAGTATCACAACACATTCTGAAGAATTACAACTTTTACAAAGATTTTGGGAGTTAGAGTCTGATAGTTCCTTTAAATCTACAAAAAGGATGACACCAGAAGAACAACAATGCACAGAGATTTTTGAGAAAACATACACCCGAGATAATGATGGCAGATACATTGTAGAACTTCCACTCAGAGACAATGATTATGATTATGGAGATACCAAACAAATAGCGTTACAAAGATTACAACAATTATAGAGAAAGTTAAACAGAAATGAAACAATGAAACAAGAATATACAAATGTTTTAATGGAATATTTATCACTTAATCACATGGAAGAAGTTAATGAAGATGAAAATGATACAAAAGGAACCTACTACATGCCACATCACGCTGTAATCAGGCCAGATAAGTCCACGAGCAAATTGAGAATAGTGTTCGACGCATCCTGCAAAGGTCCTAATGGCAAATCACTCAATGACAACCTTTTAATAGGACCAAAGATTCAAGAAGACCTGCGACAAATTGTAATGAGGTGGAGAAAACATGAAAATGTATTTACAGCAGACTGTGTCAAGATGTTTAGACAAATTAAGGTAACTGATAACAGTTCAAATTTACAAAGAATTCTATGGAAGATTGATGGGAGGTTAAAGGAATACAAACTGAATAGTTACATTTGGTACAGCCAGTGCACCATTTCTAGCTACAAAAACTATACAACTAGCAATTGATGAAGAATCAAAATTTCCTAAAGCCTCGCAAATAATTAAATCAGATTTTTATATAGATGATCTCTTGTGTGGTGCTGAGAACATTCATGAAGCGTAAACCACTCTATGATAATTTTTCTTTTCTGTATTAAGTTTTGACATTTGTCATTAGACTACATCATTACTTGCAAAAAATATACTACACTTTTTTTCATGTTAAGGAGAAAACGTGTTCCCCACAATCGAGTTTTATTTTCAAATTCCCTCAAATGAAAACCACAATTTTACTGTTTTGTTCTAGTGTTTAAGCTTTAATAAAGTTTTCACACAAATACACAGACGGATAGCACGATAATCACTGATAGTATATGAGGTAAACCCGTGAAAATAACAGAAACGTCTACCACATGTACAGCTAATCTAACTACTTTGACAACTGTCCAGTGTCCACTAAAGATATCGATACATTCGTGATGTGATTCTATTGTCGATGAAATAGTCCCTGCATTTTAGATTTTTTTAATATTAAGAAATACTGGATTTATAGAAACAAAAGGAGCCATTGATAATTTACATATATACAATATAATGTATATTATTTACATTCAGATATAACTAAATTAGAATTACAAATTTTACATGATCTAATAAATAAAAAATAAAAAACCTTACTAAATTAAGTATAATGATTGCGCATAATTATTGGATAAAATAAAAGTGAAAGAGATTTTTCACTTAAATATCTAAAACGAATTCGAATTGTTTAGATATAGCGGTAAGCTTTAGAACACTTCTTGCAAATAGCCAAAGTATGGATTTTGGTATTTATAACCCACTTCTCCATGAGACATATTTTCTGATTTTTCACTGCACCGATCAGGGTTTAAACGAAAACGTGCTGAGAATAACAAGAGATAATAAGTTATGTGATAAATTATCCAATATTAAACAAACATTTATTCCACATCCCAAACTGTACAATACTTAGTGCTAAATACACTAGTTGTTTGATTCTTAACGCTTTTTTTTTTAAATGCAGTCCTGTGAATATTTTATGACATGATATTCATTTGGTAAAGTAACGCTGTTATATTTGAGGTTATGTATTTTCCTCGCCTTTAAAATAGTTTGACATTTTTTTAATTTTTAAACAATATTATTTTTCCATCACTTTTCTTACACAGAAAACAAATTGTCTTTCCATGATCACACAGATTTTCCCTTACTATTATTTTATAAACTGAACAAAACAATAATAAAACGCTTCTTGTACGTATGACTATTCACCACACAATACATTATTAATGACAGCTGATGCGCAGTAAAACGTCGCAATGGACCGAACGCGCTATTTCACTCGCACCCGCTCACACATGTATCCCTCGCGCTCGCATTAACATTAGACTTTTTATGTGCCTGGCAACATAGAGGAACCACTGAAACTGTCTGGCTATTGAAAAAACATTATTTTGTAGTTATCCAAATAAAATATTAGGTATGAAATTGCCGGTTTGTTTGAAAAAAGTTAAAGTATTCTTTTTCGAACTTATTTATTTTATTCAAAGTAATCACCCCTGCAATCAATGCATCTTTGCCAAGGCTGTGGCAGTTTATGGATGCCCTTTTTGAAAAAATCAGGTGGACGGGAGACAAAAAAACTCTTCAAAGGCGTTTTGTACTGCCTCTCGGGAATTGAATTTTTGCCCGCTAAAAAGTTCTCCAAATTTTGGAAAAAGTAATAGTCGGTAGGCGGATGAGGGAGAGCTTCCAAACCCAACTTAGAGACGGTCTGTTGTGCAGTATGGGGTCGCGCGTTGTCGTGAAGTAGCAGTGGAGACGGCCGATTGACCAAAGCTGGTTGCAGACGTGCGAGTTTCGCCATCATTGTGGTCAGTTCTTCAATGTACACATCTGCAGTAATGCTCTCGCCGTTTTGTATAAAGCTATGATGAATCACACCAGCACTAGACCACCAAACTGTGACCATCACCTTTCTAGGGGTCATTTTTCGTTTTGCACATTGCTTTGGTACCGAACCAGGATCTAACCAACTTGCTGAGCGCTTTCGACTGTCAAAAAGAATCCATTTTTCATCGCACATAACAATTCGCTTCAAAAGTCCTTCATTTCTGTGCCTGTTAAGCAGCGGATGGCAAGTCTCGACGCGTACGTTGCGCTGGCGATCGTTAAGTTCGTGGGGCACCCATCTATCAAGCTTTTTTATCTTGCCAATCTGTCGCAAATGGACCAATATTGCTTTGATGCTAACATCAAAAGCTGCTGCCAGCTTAGCTGTAGATTGAGATTCATCAGCTTCCACAATCGCCTTTAATTCATCATTGTTGACCAAAGTTTCCGGACGACCACGAGGTCCATTTTTCAAAATTCCCAGAACGGAACCGAGCAAAACAATAACGGGTTGTACGTTCGTTTGTACAGTTCTCTCCGTAAACGTCGTTGATGTTACGTGTCGTTTGTGCCGCGTTGGTGCCACGATGGAACTCATATTCCATAATTACACGAAATTTCAAAGTATCCATTATGAGGAAAAATGTTGAAATGTAATGAAAATACAACGCTAATAAATAAACAAAAGACTGATTTTGTAAATAGAATGTCATATTTTTAAAACAAAATTAATTTGAATTTAGAATTCATAGCCAATAAAAACTTTTTTTTATTTGAAAAAGTCTGTACTGCAATACGGCAATTTCATAGGTAAAGACCTATTATATATTTTTATTTTCTGATTTTGTCGAGGGCCGCGCGCAACAACTCGCGTCTTAAATCTTAAATCTTCTTGCCTTTTTGGTGATTATGCTCCATTTGTATCAATAATTCTATGAAATCACCTTCTGCATTCCGTTTTCTTATCTCAGCTCTACCTTCTTGAGGTGCACCAGCCTCCGCATTATTTATTGTATCGTTTCTTGAAAATACTGATACTTCGGTTTCAGGGGTTGCCGATGATTGTGTATTTGTAGAATTTAAATTGATATACCTACTACGATTTTTCATATATGGAAGTAAAAATTCCATCAACTCCGCATACCTCCAAGTATTTTAAGTTTGTAGCTGCTTGCCCAGATCTGGTGGTTTTCATTATTTTTAAACTATCTCTATGTTTCAAGTTTTTGGCTATAGGCGACTCATTCAAAACAATAGGCTACAATTATCGCATGAGTACAGCCACTGTTTCAAGAATAGTACACGATACATGTATTGAAATTTAGAATTACAGCCTAATCATATGAAAGAACTCAGAAAGCAAGATTAGGAAAATATAGCAGAAGCTTTTGAAAATATATGGCAAAAATTGCCTCAGGGCTATTGATGGTAAACACGTGGCCATTAAACGCCCTCCACATTCAGGAAGTAAATTTTACAACAATAAAAATATTATTCCGTCGTGTTAATGGCAGTCGTCGATGCACAACGTTATAAAATCATTGATGTTGGGTCGTTGGGGCGTTTCAGTGACGGTGGTATTTTGAATGATAGTGTCAAAATGGTTTGATTGATTGATTGACCATTCTTGAGTTTTACTCTGCGCAATTTCTTGTGGGATTCTTTTATATTTAAACAAAATTATTGGAGGTGGTATAGCACCAGATGCGCTACCTTTACCTTACATATATATTGTTTTATTGTTTGTCATGTTAAATGACATGCATTCACACTTCACTCTAATCGTCGATGAAATAGCCCCTGCATTTTAGATTTTTTTGATAATAATAAATACTGGATTTATAGAAACAAAAGGAGCCATTGATAATTTACATATATACAATATACATTTACCTACACATTACATTCAGATATAACTAAATTAGAATTAAAAATTTTACATGATCTAATAAATTAAGTAACCTTGACTAAATTAAGTATAATGATTGCGCATAATTATTGGATAAAATAAAAGTGAAAGAGATTTTTCACTTAAATATCTAAAACGAATTCGAATTCTTTAGATATAGCGGTAAGCTTTAGAACACTTCTTGCAAATAGCCAAAGTATGGATTTTGGTATTTATAACCCACTTCTCCATGAGACATATTTTATGATTTTTCACTGCACCGATCAGGGTTTAAACGAAAACGTGCTGAGAATAACATAAATACAAAGTCTATGTTATTTTGCCTATTTTCTGCCACATGTGCACCGTCTTCGGTGGCAAGAAAAATATGTTTGACCTATTTTGCTTGTAAGATGTTCCACAATGTGCATTCCCGTTCCTATTGTTACTTATCTTTTCATAATGACGACCTGTGAATTTATATTTTACTACTTGTTTTTTTTTAGAAGCTACACTGTTGTTAAAATTAATTCTACAATCAGTATGAGAATAAACTTTTGGAGCAGATAAATTTGTCAAAGTAATGAACAGCTCATGATAATCTTCTACATCTTCAATAATAGGTAAGACTTAAAATTAAAATGGTTTGTATCAGCTGTGTGGAGTGGAAGCATTTGTGATCGTTCTTTTTTTTTTGCAAAATATACAAATGTTTACAGCATCTTTAATATGAACATCACTCTCAGCCTGGATATTTATACCCTGACTTGCATCATCATGTTCACTTACATGTGATGCTGAAACATCCAGATTTTCTGGATAAGATGTAGATTGTGATGCTCCTGATTCAAAATCAAAGGTTGGTTGTGATATTGAGAAAGATTCTGTGAATGAGACGTTGAATGTTGTGGTTCCGTTGATTGAGAGGATGAACTATGGTCTGATGTTGTTGGAGGTTCGGGTGTTTGTTATTTATTCTTAAAGCAATAATGATTAAAAATAATAATAAAAATTGGATGGCCACAAAAGTTCCAAGAATAATACATTTTAATTATACAATAGATAACGGGAAAGAAAGGACTCACCATAACACGTAGAAAAAAGAACACTAATTAGTTAGTTGAACTAATTTCTTGTGCGCACTGTTCAAACCTTCACGAGTCACTGACCCCCGGACGTCCTTCGAGGTTGTCGTCAGTGAAGGCGTGCAATAACTTTGCACGCCTGATAAAAAATATGGCGAATGGGGTGGAGTGGTAGTTTAGGATATTTAGTTTGGATATTTAAAAAGGATCATAGGAAGGAACGAAAGGAAATAGGAAGAATTAAAATATATTACTCCTGAAAGACAATTCTATCATGCTAACTAGCCTTTGGCGTTACCAGGCGTGGTAGCAGATTAGTCGTCTGTAATTACACTAGTTGTTAGATTCTTAACACTTTTTTTTTGAAATTATCGGTTCTAAAGAATAATATTGGCTATGCAGTCCTGTGAATATTTTATGACATTCGCGGTCATAACGTCAAATTGTCAAAAAGAATCCATTTTTCGTCGCACGTAACAATTCGCTTCAAAAGTCCTTCATTTCTGTCCCTGTTAAGCAGCGCAAGGCAAGTCTCGACGCGTACGTTGCGCTGGCGATCGTTAAGTTCGTGGGGCACCCATCTATCAAGCTTTTTTATCTTGCCAATCTGTCGCAAATGGACCAATATTGCTTTGATGCTAACATCAAAAGCTGCTGCCAGCTCAGCTGTAGATTAAGATTCACCAGCTTCCACATCGCCTTTAATTCATCATTGTTGACCAAAGTTTCCGGACGACCACGAGGTCCATTTTTCAAAATTCCCAGAACGGAACCGAGCAAAACAATAACGGGTTGTACGTTCGTTTGTACAGTTCTCTCCGTAAACGTCGTTGATGTTACGTGTCGTTTGTCGGCACAAACGTTGGTGCCACGACGGAACGCATATTCCATAATTACACGAAATTTCAAAGTATCCATTATGAGGAAAAATGTTGAAATGTAATGAAAATACAACGCTAATAAATAAACAAAAGACTGATTTTGTAAATAGAATGTCATATTTTTAAAACAAAATTAATTTGAATTTAGAATTCATAGCCAATAAAAACTTTTTTTTATTTGAAAAAGTCTGTACTGCAATACGGCAATTTCATAGGTAAAGACCTATTATATATTTTTATTTTCTGATTTTTCACTGCACCGATCAGGGTTTAGACGAAAACGTGCTGAGTATGTGACTTGCGTAACTACAACGTACACAACAAATCGCACACTTCTTGCAATTGTAATGTCATCTTTTCTGCATTACAATGATTTAACACTTTTTTTTTTTCAACAATGCTTCGAAAAATACCGAAATTTACTAGCAATTTTCCTTTTCACAGACAAAGCAATCCAAGATTTTGTGTTTGCTTCGTCGTCGAGGGCCGCGCGCAACAACTCGCGTCTTAAATCTTAAATCTTCTTGCCTTTTTGGTGATTATGCTCCATTTGTATCAATAATTCTATGAAATCACCTTCTGCATTCCGTTTTCTTATCTCAGCTCTACCTTCTTGAGGTGCACCAGCCTCCGCATTATTTATTGTACCGTTTCTTGAAAATAATGATACTTCGGAACTATTACCATCTTCATCATCTTGCACTTCAGAGGTTTCTGGGGTTGCCGATGATTGTGTATTTGTAGAATTTAAATTGATAGACCTACTACGATTTTTCATATATGGAAGTAAAAATTCCATCAACTCCGCATACCTCCAAGTATATTAAGTTTGTAGCTGCTTGCCCAGATCTGGTGGTTTTCATTCTTTTTAAACTATCTCTATGGTTATCCCTTATGTTATGGTTCTCTAAATTTTATCTTCTGGAATATTTATTTTTACTTGTTCAATAATGCACTCATCGTTGATATTATTTTAAAATTTCATATTTTCTGATTGATTATGTGCGAATTCATAGATTTAAGATATTTTTAAAGCCTGTTCCATTGTAAGGTTTTCTTCTAGGAGAAACTTTTCTTTAATTTTTTGATTATTTATGCCAAAACTTTTATTTATTATTTGATTATTTATAACAAACATGTTTCCAACCTTTTTCTTCGCAACATAAACATGTTGTTTTGTTCTAGTGTTTAAGCTTTAATAAAGTTTTCACACAAATACACAGACGGATAGCACGATAATCACTGATAGTATATGAGGTAAACCCGTGAAAATAACAGTAACAATATTTCTATGAAGACGTCTACCACATGTACAGCTAATCTAACTACTTTGACAACTGTCCAGTGTCCACTAAAGATATCGATACATTCGTGATGTGATTCTATTGTCCATGAAATAGTCCCTGCATTTTAGATTTTTTTAATATTAAGAAATACTGGATTTATAGAAACAAAAGGAGCCATTGATAATTTACATATATACAATATACATTTACCTACACATTACATTCAGATATAACTAAATTAGAATTAAAAATTTTACATGATCTAATAAATAATTACCTTACTAAATTAAGTATAATGATTGCGCATAATTATTGGATAAAATAAAAGTGAAAGAGATTTTTCACTTAAATATCTAAAACGAATTCGAATTGTTTAGATATAGCGGTAAGCTTTAGGACACTTCTTGCAAATAGCCAAAGTATCGATTTTGGTATTTAGAACCCACTTCTCCATGAGACATATTTTCTGATTTTTCACTGCACCGATCAGGGTTTAAACGAAAACGTGCTGAGAATAACAACAGATAATAAGTTATGTGATAAATTATCCAATATTAAACAAACATTTATTCCACATCCCAAACTGTACAATACTTAGTATTAAATACACTAGTTGTTTGATTCTTAACACTTTTTTTTTGTTGAAATTATCGTTTCTAAAGAGTAATATTGGCTATGAAGTCCTGTGAATATTTTATGACATTCGCGGTCATAACGTCAAATTGTCAAAAAGAATCCATTTTTCGTCGCACGTAACAATTCGCTTCAAAAGTCCTTCATTTCTGTCCCTGTTAAGCAGCGCAAGGTAAGTCTCGACGCGTACGTTGCGCTGGTGATCGTTAAGTTCGTGGGGCACCCATCTATCAAGCTTTTTTATCTTGCCAATCTGTCGCAAATCGACCAATATTGCTTTGATGCTAACATCAAAAGCTGCTGCCAGCTCAGCTGTAGATTGAGATTCATCAGCTTCCACAATCGCCTTTAATTCATCATTGTTGACCGAAGTGTCCGGACGACCACGAGGTTCATTTTTCAAGTCAAAATTCCCAGAACGGAACCGAGCAAACCAATAACGGGTCGTACGTTCGTTTGTACAGTTCTCTCCGTAAACGTCGTTGATGTTACGTGTCGTTTGTGCCGCGTTGGTGCCACGATGGAACTCATATTCCATAATTACACGAAATTTCAAAGTATCCATTATGAGGAAAAATGTTGAAATGTAATGAAAATACAACGCTAATAAATAAACAAAAGACTGATTTTGTAAATAGAATGTCATATTTTTAAAACAAAATTAATTTCAATGTAGAATTAATAGCCAATCAAAACTTTTTTTTGTTTGAAAAAGTCTGTACTGCAATACGGCAATTTCATAGGTAAAGACCTATTATATATTTTTATTTTCTGATTTTTCACTGTACCGATCAGGGTTTAGACGAAAACGTGCTGAGTATGTGACTTGCGTAACTACAACGTACACAACAAATCGCACACTTCTTGCAATTGTAATGTCATCTTTTCTGCATTACAATAATTTAACACTTTTTTTTTCAATAATGCTTCGAAAAATACCGAAATTTACTAGCAATTTTCCTTTTCACTGACAAAGCAATCTAAGATTTTGTGTTTGCTTTGTCGTCGAGGGCCGCGCGCACCAATTCGCGTCTTAAATCTTCTTGCCTTTTTGGTGATTATGCTCCATTTGTATCAATAATTCTATGAAATCACCTTCTGCATTCCGTTTTCTTATCTCAGCTCTACCTTCTTGAGGTGCACCAGCCTCCGCATTATTTATTGTATCGTTTCTTGAAAATACTGATACTTCGGTTTCAGGGGTTGCCGATGATTGTGTATTTGTAGAATTTAAATTGATATACCTACTACGATTTTTCATATATGGAAGTAAAAATTCCATCAACTCCGCATACCTCCAAGTATTTTAAGTTTGTAGCTGCTTGCCCAGATCTGGTGGTTTTCATTATTTTTAAACTATCTCTATGTTTCAAGTTTTTGGCTATAGGCGACTCATTCAAAACAATAGGCTACAATTATCGCATGAGTACAGCCACTGTTTCAAGAATAGTACACGATACATGTATTGAAATTTAGAATTACAGCCTAATCATATGAAAGAACTCAGAAAGCAAGATTAGGAAAATATAGCAGAAGCTTTTGAAAATATATGGCAAAAATTGCCTCAGGGCTATTGATGGTAAACACGTGGCCATTAAACGCCCTCCACATTCAGGAAGTAAATTTTACAACAATAAAAATATTATTCCGTCGTGTTAATGGCAGTCGTCGATGCACAACGTTATAAAATCATTGATGTTGGGTCGTTGGGGCGTTTCAGTGACGGTGGTATTTTGAATGATAGTGTCAAAATGATTTGATTGATTGATTGACCATTCTTGAGTTTTACTCTGCGCAATTTCTTGTGGGATTCTTTTATATTTAAACAAAATTATTGGAGGTGGTATAGCACCAGATGCGCTACCTTTACCTTACTTATATATTGTTTTATTGTTTGTCATGTTAAATGACATGCATTCACACTTCACTCTAATCGTCGATGAAATAGCCCCTGCATTTTAGATTTTTTTGATAATAATAAATACTGGATTTATAGAAACAAAAGGAGCCATTGATAATTTACATATATACAATATACATTTACCTACACATTACATTCAGATATAACTAAATTAGAATTAAAAATTTTACATGATCTAATAAATTAAGTAACCTTGACTAAATTAAGTATAATGATTGCGCATAATTATTGGATAAAATAAAAGTGAAAGAGATTTTTCACTTAAATATCTAAAACGAATTCGAATTCTTTAGATATAGCGGTAAGCTTTAGAACACTTCTTGCAAATAGCCAAAGTATGGATTTTGGTATTTATAACCCACTTCTCCATGAGACATATTTTCTTATTTTTCACTGCACCGATCAGGGTTTAAACGAAAACGTGCTGAGAATAACATAAATACAAAGTCTATGTTATTTTGCCTATTTTCTGCCACATGTGCACCGTCTTCGGTGGCAAAAAAATTATGTTTGACCTATTTTGCTTGTATGATGTTCCACAATGTGCATTCCCGTTCCTATTGTTACTTATCTTTTCATAATGACGACCTGTGAATTTATATTTTACTACTTGTTTTTTTTTAGAAGCTACACTGTTGTTAAAATTAATTCTACAATCAGTATGAGAATAAACTTTTGGAGCAGATAAATTTGTCAAAGTAATGAACAGCTCATGATAATCTTCTACATCTTCAATAATAGGTAAGACTTAAAATTAAAATGGTTTGTATCAGCTGTGTGGAGTGGAAGCATTTGTGATCGTTCTTTTTTTTTTGCAAAATATACAAATGTTTACAGCATCTTTAATATGAACATCACTCTCAGCCTGGATATTTATACCCTGACTTGCATCATCATGTTCACTTACATGTGATGCTGAAACATCCAGATTTTCTGGATAAGATGTAGATTGTGATGCTCCTGATTCAAAATCAAAGGTTGGTTGTGATATTGAGAAAGATTCTGTGAATGAGACGTTGAATGTTGTGGTTCCGTTGATTGAGAGGATGAACTATGGTCTGATGTTGTTGGAGGTTCGGGTGTTTGTTATTTATTCTTAAAGCAATAATGATTAAAAATAATAATAAAAATTGGATGGCCACAAAAGTTCCAAGAATAATACATTTTAATTATACAATAGATAACGGGAAAGAAAGGACTCACCATAACACGTAGAAAAAAGAACACTAATTAGTTAGTTGAACTAATTTCTTGTGCGCACTGTTCAAACCTTCACGAGTCACTGACCCCCGGACGTCCTTCGAGGTTGTCGTCAGTGAAGGCGTGCAATAACTTTGCACGCCTGATAAAAAATATGGCGAATGGGGTGGAGTGGTAGTTTAGGATATTTAGTTTGGATATTTAAAAAGGATCATAGGAAGGAACGAAAGGAAATAGGAAGAATTAAAATATATTACTCCTGAAAGACAATTCTATCATGCTAACTAGCCTTTGGCGTTACCAGGCGTGGTAGCAGATTAGTCGTCTGTAATTACACTAGTTGTTAGATTCTTAACACTTTTTTTTTGAAATTATCGGTTCTAAAGAATAATATTGGCTATGCAGTCCTGTGAATATTTTATGACATTCGCGGTCATAACGTCAAATTGTCAAAAAGAATCCATTTTTCGTCGCACGTAACAATTCGCTTCAAAAGTCCTTCATTTCTGTCCCTGTTAAGCAGCGCAAGGCAAGTCTCGACGCGTACGTTGCGCTGGCGATCGTTAAGTTCGTGGGGCACCCATCTATCAAGCTTTTTTATCTTGCCAATCTGTCGCAAATGGACCAATATTGCTTTGATGCTAACATCAAAAGCTGCTGCCAGCTCAGCTGTAGATTAAGATTCACCAGCTTCCACATCGCCTTTAATTCATCATTGTTGACCAAAGTTTCCGGACGACCACGAGGTCCATTTTTCAAAATTCCCAGAACGGAACCGAGCAAAACAATAACGGGTTGTACGTTCGTTTGTACAGTTCTCTCCGTAAACGTCGTTGATGTTACGTGTCGTTTGTGCCGCGTTGGTGCCACGACGGAACTCATATTCCATAATTACACGAAATTTCAAAGTATCCATTATGAGGAAAAATGTTGAAATGTAATGAAAATACAACGCTAATCAATAAACAAAAGACTGATTTTGTAAATAGAATGTCATATTTTTAAAACAAAATTAATTTCAATGTAGAATTCATAGCCAATCAAAACTTTTTTTTGTTTGAAAAAGTCTGTACTGCAATACGGCAATTTCATAGGTATATTTTTATTTTCTGATTTTTCACTGCACCGATCAGGGTTTAGACGAAAACGTGCTGAGTATGTGACTTGCGTAACTACAACGTACACAACAAATCGCACACTTCTTGCAATTGTAATGTCATCTTTTCTGCATTACAATGATTTAACACTTTTTTTTTCAATAATGCTGCGAAAAATACCGAAATTTACTAGCAATTTTCCTTATCACTGACAAAGCAATCCAAGATTTTGTGTTTGCTTCGTCGTCGAGGGCCGCGCACACCAATTCGCGTCTTAAATCTTCTTGCCTTTATGCTCCATTTGTATCAATAATTCTATGAAATCACCTTCTGCATTCCGTTCTTATCTCACCTCTACCTTCTTGAGGTGCACCAGCCTCCGCATTATTTATTGTATCATTTCTTGAAAATACTGATACTTCGGTTTCAGGGGTTGCCGATGATTTTGTATTTGTAGAATTTAAATTGATAGACCACTACGATTTTTCATATATAGAAGTAAAAATTCCATCAACTCCGCATACCTCCTCATTCAAAACAATAGTCTACAATTATCGCATGAGTACAGCCACTGTTTCAAGAATTGTACACGATACATGTATTGAAATTTGGAATTACAGCCTAATCATATGAAAGGACTCAGAAAGCAAGATTTAGATAATATAGCAGAAGCTTTTGAAAATATATGACACTTTAAAAATTGCCTCAGGGCCATTGATGGTAAACACGTGGCCATTAAACGCCCTCCACATTCAGGAAGTAAATTTTACAACTATAAAAAATATTATTCCGTCGTGTTAATGGCAGTTGTCGATGCACACAAACGTTATTAAATCATTGATGTTGGGTCGTTGGGGCGTTTCAGTGAAGGTGGTATTTTGAATGATAGTGTAAAAATGATTTGATTGATTGATTGACCATTCTTGAGTTTTACTCTGCACAATTTCTTGTGGGATTCTTTTATATTTAAACAAAATTATTGGAGAAGGTATAGCACCAGATGCGCTACCTTTATTTACCTTACTTAGGGGAAGGGAGGGAAGATGGAAAGTCTAACTTTGTGTTGTAAAAACAAAAAAAATACATAGCATAATTTTTTTATTTTAATCAATCTTGATAGATGAGGGAACACTAATTAATATAATTCTGTAGTTAACAATAATTAATACTTGTTCCAAAATCCGTAACAATTAAAAGTATAATCGTGTCATAATCCATTATGCCCTCATGTAGAAGGCAAAATGGAAATCCTTATACGGGCAAGATGGAATGTTAGGAAAGTCTTAGGGTTTATCTTTCCAATTTTAATCTTTCGGCTTGCTCTTAATAAATTGGACACGAAAATAACAATAAAGATGGCGCGAAACAACCGGCTGTCATGAATCGAACGCTGTGACTAGCGATAACCATAGCGGCACCAACAAAAACTATCGTGACGCCACGATAGTTTTTGTTGGTGCCGCTAGATGTCTATACTGTTGAAGATACAGCACTAAATTATAGTAAAGTAAGCACATCACTAGTGTTGTTTGTCTATGATTGTATCTTTCCGTTTCCGTAAAAAAAATTAAGAACATGTGTGAAAAATATCTCTGTTAAATTTAATTGATTGAACATGATTAAACAGTAAAAAGTTTAAATATTTTTTCTTCCTCTGCATCCCTAATCCGCAACAGGTTATGGGCCCAGAGCGAAAACAGTGATAAAAAGATATAAAATTGCAATTAAGTGCAAATAAAAAACAGTTATTAAAAAAGGAAAAATAAGAAACTCAGTATAAATAATGAACGAAGAAGTGAAGATCGAAAGGCTAACAAATGCCGAAAGCTACTTATTATGGAAGTTTGAGTTTAATATCTATCTGAAAGCAAACGGACTTTTTGAGGTTATAACCCCAAAGAGTGAAACAAAAGGTGAGAAAAGTGAGAAGCAGGGAGTTGAATCAAGTAAGGATGCAAAAGTGCAAAATATTATTATGAGTACGATAGACAAAAAGCTAAAACCTCAATTAATGAGTTGCAATAATGCTTGTGAAATGTATCAAATATTGTGCTGTACATTTGAGGGATGTGAGGAAAGAAACAAATGTTCTCTATTGCAAGATTTCTTTAACTTAAATAGCAAGAATTATAGTAATCTTACAGATATTATCAGTGAAATTGAAAATCTTCGAATGCGTTTGAACAATCTCGGGCAGAAAATTGATGATGACATGGTCATATCTAAAATATTGACATGTCTACCCAGACAGTATGACTTCTTTATCACTGCATGGGAATCAACCCCAGATGACAAAAAGACTCTGTCAAACCTAAAAATCAGAATACTTGCTGAAGAAAATCGATTACCAGAAAACAAAAATGTAAACAAACCAACACCAATAGCATTTGTTATGAAATGTTTTAAATGTAATAAAATGGGGCATATGAAGAAGGACTGCAGGATGTGTGGCTACTGTAAGAAGACCAATCATAGAGAAAATGAGTGCAAAATGAAAAACAACTATTGTTCTATCTGCAAGAAATCAAATCACCGTGAAGAAAAATGTTTTTACAAAAAAGACAAAGCTAAAAACAATGTTGCATTTTTAACAACTCAACAAGAAACAAAAAGAAAAATCAAGTTTATAGTAGATTCTGGCTGCACAGTTCACATGACAAATGATATAAATATTCTTAACCAGTTTGAAGAGAAAAGCTCACAAGTAACAACCGCAAATGATGACATCATACAAGTACAAGGTCAAAGAATAGTACATGGGATGGATTGTGATCTAAAGAATACACTTTTTGTACCAGAGCTATCTCAGAACTTATTATCAGTTAATTTAGTAACAGAGAACAATGGTACAGTTTTGTTTAAAAAAGATAAGGTAGAAATATATAAAAATGAAAAACTAGTTCTAACCGGGATAAAAGAAAATGGACTATTCACGGTAAATATTGAATCTGGAAGTAAAGAAAAATCCTTACTAACAAAAGAATGTGCATCTACCATAGAATGGCATGAAAGACTGGGACATCCAGGAAAGAATGCACTACAGATGCTCCCAAAAGTAGCAGAGGGAATAAAAATTATAGAAAATAAGGATATAAATAAAGAATGTGAAATATGTGTACAAGCAAAGCAACCACGACTTCCATTCAAAACAATTAGAGCCAGAGCAGAAAGACAACTACAAATAATACATACAGACATCTGTGGACCTTTAGAAACCAAAACACATGATGGAAAGAGATATATTCTTACAATAATGGATGATTTTAGCCACTATACTGAAATATTCCTAATAAATAACAGAAGTGAAGCAAAAGATCACATTAAAAACTATATTGAAGAAAAGGAAAGGGAAAAGAACAAGAAAGTATCACGTCTAAGATGTGATAATGGAGGTGAGTTCATTGGCAATGAGTTGCGACAATGGTGCAAAGAAAGAGGTATTAAGTTTGACTATACTATACCATACACTCCTCAACTGAATGGTAAAGCTGAGAGATTGAAGCGAACATTGCTTGAGAAGACAAGAGCACTTCTATTCGACTCTGAATTAAATCAAAACATGTGGGGTGAGGCCATGTATTGTGCAACATATATTCTGAATAGATTGCCAAGTGAATCTGTGAGTTGGGAGAAGGCAATACTATCTGAGAAAGAATCATTTGAAAGAAATGATACATGGGAAATTGTAGATAAAGAAAAAGCAACAGGAAAGAAAATACTCAGCAGCAAATGGGTATTCCGTTTAAAAGACAATGACTCTTATAAAGCAAGACTAGTTGTAAGAGGATTTGAACAAAATGGAATAGACTATAATGATATATACACTCCAGTTGTCAGTCAGTCAGCATTGAAGTCACTATTTGCTATTGCTGCTGCAAATGACTATGATATGATGACATTTGATGTGAAAACAGCATTTTTATATGGAGAATTGTCTGAAGAAGATGAGATCTACATGAATATTCCAGAAGGATATGAGAAACAAAATGGAAAAATATGTCATTTAAAGAAGGCATTATATGGACTTAAACAAGCACCAATTACATGGAACAAAACATTTACAAAATCCATGCTAAAACTTGGACTAAAGCAAACTAAAACAGATCAGTGTGTTTTTACAAATGATGAGAAAACTGTTATTATAGCTATTTATGTGGATGATGGATTGGCTATTGCAAAAGACAGGAAAAAGATGATGGAAATATTAAATAGTCTAGAAAAGGAATTCCAAATAAAAAAATCAGAAAATCCATCAAAATTTATTGGATATGAAGTTAAAAAGAATGAAAAGGGAATAGTATTACACCAAAAGACCTTTATAGACAACCTGCTTAAAAGGTTTGATATGGCAGATTCTAAGCCAGCAAGTACACCATGTAACACAGATAAGAAAACTGAAAAACAGACCACAGCACCAATTTTTCCTTACAGAGAACTAGTAGGAGGACTTTTATATCTATCAACAAGATCAAGACCAAATATAAGTCAAGCTGTGAATGATGCAAGCAGAAAGATTGAAAATCCATGTAATGAAGACATCATAGCTGTGAAGAAAATATTGAAATACTTGAATGGTACACGCAAGAGAGGTATAATGTATAAAAAAGGAAGTGATATAACAAAGTTAGATGCATACTGTGACGCAGACTATGCAAACTGCATTGAGACTAGACGCAGTACCACTGGATTTGTGATAATGCTGTCGGATGGACCAATTTCATGGTGCTCAAGAAGACAACCAATTGTAGCTATGTCCTCAACCGAGGCTGAGTATATAGCTGCTGCAGACTGTTGTAAGGAAGCATTATATCTGAAGTCATTAATGAGTGAATTAACTATGTACAGGATTGAAATCATATTGAATGCTGATAATCAGAGCTCAATTCAATTAATCAAAACAGGTTCATTTAATAAAAGATCAAAACATATTGATGTTAGGTACTACTTCATTCATGAAAATTTTAAAAAGGGTAACTTTGATATCAAATATTGTCCTACAGAACTTCAAATTGCTGACATGTTTACAATGCCACTTTTGAAAAATAAGTTTTTATTTCACTGTTTAAAAATAACTCATGATTTAAATTAAAATTAAGATTTGATACTTAAATAAAATAACTATTTTTGGATAACTGTTAAAGAGACATAAAAGTAAAGCTGATTTGTTTTGTATTTAATATAAGTTTCATAGAGCTAAGAATTTTGTTTGTATTTTTCAAGTTCTTTGCAAAGTTTATAATGTTTGCAAGTCAATATTCCTGAGAGCGATGTAAGAGCTTGCCGTCGTGTCTCGAAAATGAATCCTTCATCCCAGCGACCGCGTAATATACTTGTCACTCTATCTTCACAAAGGCTACGTGACTTGTTCTTGTCTTCGGTGACTCGCTTCAATAAGGCTCATCCGAGAGATAGACTCGCCACTACTCATATTGGCTTTGCAGGAGAAACCCGCAGGATTTATGTGGCCGAACATCTCTCTCCTGATACTAAAGAAGTGCATACAGCAGCGAGGAAATTCTGCAGAGACAATAATTTCAAATTTGTGTGGGTTCGTTTCGGCCAAATATATATACGTAAGGATGAACAAAGTCCTGCTCAGCTTATCAAAACCATTGACTGCCTCAATAAGCTTTTGTAAAAATTGACACTTTCTTTACCTAAGTAATTTTCATATAATGATTCCAATAAACTTACATTATGATTATTATGTATTATCAGAATATTAATGGAATGCGCACTAAATTACGACAGTTTAATCAAAATTTATTGAATAGTAATTACGATGTTATATGCCTGACGGAGACAAACTTGAATGATAGCATCTTTGATGGAGAAATTGTTGACTCTCGCTACAGCATTTTTAGAAGAGATCGCGATGAAAATAATTCCTCAAAAGACGAGGGCGGCGGCGTCCTTGTCGCAGTAAAAAAATCATTCCAAACATTCTTCGTCAGGCGCATTGGGACAGCAATCTGGAGGATATCTAGATAACTATTTTACCAAAATCTTCAAATGCTCCTAAAATCAATTTATGTGTTTCCTATCTTCCTCCCTACTTGAATTGTCCAAAAAGGGATGAATTCTATTCAAATTGCCAAAAAGTAATGTTGAATCATTGCCAAGATGACTTAAACTTAATCATAGGAGATTTTAACACACCAGAATATTCTTTTAGCCCCTTAGAAACTGACGAGCCATCACGTACCCCACAATGTAAAAGACTACTACTCTTACAGGAATTTATTTCACTCTGTAATCTACATCAAAGTAACAGTATTCCTAACGAAAATGGCCGGTATCTCGACTTGGTACTCTCGTCTGTCAATTCATTGACAGTTGCCGAGTCTGATACTCTGAGCTTAAAAGATAAAAATCACCCAGCTTTAGAAATCGAGTTTCCCTCTAAATGTAATACTCCAAAAAATCTTAAAACAAATAACAATAAACGATTGACCTTCGCAAGGTGTAATTACGATAACGTACGACATAATTTAAGTTTGATAGACTGGCATGACCTTTTCTCTGGCTCTGATGTGAACGCTTGCGTTGACACTTTTTATGAAAAATTGTTCGAAATTATTAATAAATACACTCCATTAACGACTAAAAAGTCCGAAAAATATCCTGTTTGGTACACCAAACCCTTAATTAAATGTATCGAAGAAAAGAATAAATATCATAAACTTTTTAAGAAATTTAATAACCCGCGCGATTACGACGTATTCTCTCTTTTACGTGCTAGAGCTAAAACAATGATAGATCAGTGTTATAAGAACTACGTACATCAGTTGAAGAGACGATGACGGACAATATAAAGAGTTTTTGGAAATTTGTAAATAATAGGAAGGGTCGTGTCTCAATTCCTAATGTTATGAAATTTGGCAATAGTTCTTCTTCTACTGGACGGGGTGTTTGTGAACTGTTTTCAAATTACTTTGCATCGGTATTCGAGTCCGATGATCAGCAAAACAAATCTACTGCAAACGACAATCCTAAGTCAACCGAGAGTGGCGCTATGGACTCTATGTCTTATATCCATATAATTGATATAGACATAATGAAGAAAATTAAAGACCTTGACATAAGTAAAGGACCCGGACCCGATAAAATACCCCCATCTTTCGTTAAAAATTGTGGAAAAGAGCTATGCACACCATTAGGCATTATATTTAATAAATCTCTTTCAAACGGAATCTTTCCCGATCCATGGAAGATAGCTCATGTCGTTCCTATTTTCAAAAACGGAGACAAGTCTCGGTGCGAAAATTACAGACCCATAAGTATTCTGTCATGCTTTGCAAAGCTTTTTGAATCTTTAGTGTACACTCAGTTATATAGTTATTTTAAATCTCTTATATTTGAAAACCAACATGGCTTTATATAAAAACTATTTGTGTAAGAGTTTTGCTACAGGGGGGCAGGTTGACTCTATCTATACAGACTTCTCGAAAGCTTTTGACAAAGTAAATCACAGATTACTTTGCAATAAACTTGCTTTCTACGGTATTCACGGTAGTCTCCTTCGCTGGTTGACCTCCTATTTAGATAAAAGAAGTCAGTTGGTGGCCTTGAGAGGATACACTTCATCTTCTACTGACGTGCCATCTGGAGTACCTCAGGGTTCACATTTGGGGCCCCAAATGTGAACCCTGAGATTGTTATTTGTTGTCTTCATTAACGACCTTATTAAGAACCTATCTTGTGAATGTCTTTTATACGCCGATGACTTGAAGATATTTAAAAAAAATAAACTCTCTTGATGACTGTAATCTTTTACAAAAAGATTTAAATGCTGTTTTTGATTGGTGCAGACATAATTTGATGTATCTCAATATTGACAAGTGCTTCGTCATAACATTTACTAACAAGCGTAATAAGATCGCTAATGACTATACCATTGACGACCAGGTCCTTAAGAAGTCCCAGATTGCTAAAGATCTTGGAATTATTTTTGATAATAAACTCACATTTCGGGAACACTACCAGCATATAGTATTAAAAGCAAACCAACTTCTTGGGTTCATTTTCAGATCAACTAGAAACTTCAAAGGCACCCACTCTTTTCTCTACTTATTCTATACACTTGTTAGAATATGGTAGTCCCATATGGTCTCCGCACTACAATGTTCACATTGAGAGTATAGAGAGAGTGCAGAGAAAGTGCTTACGAATTTTGTGTTACCGTCAACATTTAGGTCGCACCACTCCCGATTATGAGTCTCGTCTAATGAGATTCAATGCACAGAAGCTCGAAGCGCGAAGACAGTATTTTGATTTTATTTATATTTACAAAATAATTCATTCGATATTAGACATACCTAACTTGCTCGCCCAAATAACATTTAATACAAGATACAGTGCTCGTAGATCCAATCAAACAGGACTCTTTGCTTTGAAAGTATATCAAAATAATACCTCCTTTTACAATCCATTGGTCAGGATGGCTCGTCAGTGTAATGAAATCGCTAGGGACAACCCAGCTTTCGATATATTCCTGCCCAAAATGGCATTATATATTAAAACTTTAAAAGATATCCTATACAACAAACCGACAGTGTAAGCACCTGCGGTTTGTAAAGCTTAAAAGCATAAATGTTTTCGCTGGTATATATATGTATATGTATATGTATATATGTATATATATATATGTATGTGTATATATATGTGTATGTGTGTGTGTATGTATGTGTATACATATACGTACAGATTTTGTATGTATATGCATATATATTATATTTATTATTATTATTTTTGCATGTAATAACCTATATGTCTTAATTAACTGTTTTTTTTTTAATGTTAAGATTTTAAAATTTTATATGTTATTAGGTACCTAGTTTTAATATTGAACTTATTGTAAATACTTCTCGTTTGATTCCTATGAAGACACATTGTTGTGGAATGCAACTTAGACTGTAAAAACTTTTGATTCGTGTATTTGGTTTTTGTAAAAGTTGTAATCTGTTATGTGTGATAATAAATAAATAAAAAATAAATAAATAAAAACATGTTTTCAACTTTTTTCTTCGCAACATAAACATGTTGTTTTGTTCTAGTGTTTAAGCTTTAATAAAGTTTTCACACAAATACACACTTAGACGGATAGAACGATAATCACTGATAGTATTAGGTAAACCCGTGAAAACGGGAGAGATACATAATAAAATAACAGTAACAATATTGCTATGAAGACGTCTACCACATGTACAGCTAATCTAACTACTTTGACAGCCATAAAACAAACAAACAAACAATAGTGCAATAAAACACCTGCCGCCGAATTCTTATCGGTTTCAACCTTTTGTCCACGCCACCAGCTTAGATAAAAGCACTAATTAGCACCACAACTTCAATTATATATAACATTATATTTTAATAATCAGCTTTAAAGTAAATTAAATTCACATCTTTAATTTCATTTTTTCAAGACAAACAAAAACATAAAAATGTTCCGATCCCAAAACAACAAACCAGCAAACAAGCCCCTCAACAACAACACCCCCGCTGACTCGGACACCAGATCACCACCATCGAAGCTCATCGCCTCCGATGACTTGGACCCCATTGAGGAAGCCCTCTCATGGGTCAATAGGGCCAAAGAGGCAATCGGTGTCTCTAGAAACTTAAAAACCGAAATTAAGAATACCGTCTCGAGTCCCTCGACAACATCGGGAATATAATTAAAAATAAACTCGCGCCAGCCAACTCGACCGCTAACACCCGGAACAAAACGTTCACGTATGTGGACACGCCATCCGCCTCCCCCCTTCCTCTACCACGGAGGAACTGATTCAGGAAAATAATGAAAACCTTTTAAAACACACTTTCTCTTGCAAGAGAGCAATAAAACAAACAGCACTCCTCCCAATCCCGAACCCGCCGAAAAAACTACCGCGAAAACTACATACGCGACAATTGCCGCCAAAAAGGGCCCCTCGCTCATAGTCAGCGGAGACTCCAACACCTCCCCGCAAGGGCTCATTGAATCGGTTAGGAAATCGGTTAACTTCCGGGAGGGCGGATACGCCCCACTAAAAATAACACCGCTGTCGAAGGGAAAACTAAAAATCACTTTCGAAAATGACAACATCAAACAACACACCCTCACTTCGCTTTCAAAAGTCAAAAACCTAAAAGCCGAAGAAGAACGTAGGATCGACCCTATGATACACCTTAAAGGGATAAACAAATCTATCCTCGAGGACGAAATAATCCAAATAATTAAAGACCAAAACCACTCCTTGCGCGACAAAACCTTTAATATAAAGTTCTACCGTCGAAACAAACGAAAACCTGTATAACCTCGTTCTCAGCACCTCCCCAACAGCCTGGAGGAAATTCCTGGACATTGGCCGAGTGGCGATTACCTACCAACGCGTACACTGCGAAACCTTTTCGCCATTCTTACAGTGCCGAAACTGCCAAGGATTCGGCCACACAAAAACACGCTGCCCGGCCAACGTACCAACTTGCGCCAAATGCGGTCTCACTCACCCAACATCCGAATGCAACAAAAACGAAGCAGACAAGGCTTGCTGCATTAACTGCCAAGAAAGCAACATGCAATATAAAACCAACGTAGAAACCACACACAGAGCCGACAGTGCCAACTGCCCCAAGGTCAAATCTATGCGCGCCAAAAAAGAAGCAAAAATAAACTATGCCTAGATTAAACTCCATCACAATAATACAAGCGAACCTCGACAGGTCTCGCAACGCACTCCACGAACTAAAATTACACCTCTTTCACAAAAAAGCAGACATAGCCTTGATATCCGAGCCTTACACTGGAAAACACAATAGCTCACCACAAATATCAGGCCTCAGAATATACCAAGCCGACGGGGAAGGAAGAACCAAGGCTTGCATCTTTACAGACAGTAACTTCAACGCCACCTTAATAACCCAGCACACTACTATAAACATGGTAACCATTCTCACCCAAATAGACAACGCCCCAGTATACATCGAATCCAAGGACGACCCTCACAACACACTAGACGCACTACACAATTTTATCACATCACATCAGAACTCCAAAATCATAGTCGGCGGAGATTTCAACGCCTGGCATCCACTTTGGGGCGGTCCGCACTACGCGCGCACTAATAACAGAGGTCAGGACATCGTTAATTTACTAGCCGCCACGAATACGAATATATTTAACGTTGGCTTTACACCAACATTCGAAACACGGCCATAAACGATCTTCTATCATCGATCTCACTCTAGTAACGGAGGCTTATCACAACAAAGTGACCGATTGGCGCGTCATACCTCCTGCCATCCACACAACACAACCCAATCATATTTCAATTATATCACACACACAATTCAATGCAACACAAATAACAACAGCACTTTTAAATTTAACACTGCCAACGCCAACTGGCAGTGTTAAATTATACTGATATATTATCAAAAACTGTTATACTGTTATTCATGAATACTGTTAGTGAGTCTGTTTGCGCGTCGCGTGTTACTGTTATTATGATTTGTTGCAGACTGACTGAAATCTTAACACTAACTCTTAATATTAATTCTCGGCGGCCGCTGAGTCAGCTGTTCGGAGTTCATTACCCGAACATGCTCCCGACCAGCAAAAAGATAACAAATTAAGCTATTATAAGTAATAAAACATAAAATGATTAAAATTAACTTATCTAACTACATATATGTGTAAAAATATGCTTAAAGTCCCTAGACACAAAATAAACTTAATTATGCACTGCACTTTCACAAACATGTTTCATTATTAGTATGTATGTAAACCCGTTTAGCTACTATTGGGGAAGTAGCTGTGTCTGTTTTTGATTTATTTTGCACTGACACATTGCACAAACTATCGGCCAGATTGTTTACACTGAGCACTTGGAGATCATGTGAGGTCTGTTTAGATGCCTTGGAAAATGAGCCTATTGCCCGCCGTCGCGTCGCCACCATACGACAGCGGCTGCCAGTGCTGCCACCGCCACGTAGGAGACAGTATATTGATGCAGATCATGGCCCGACCAATTATCCTCTTCTGATGATCCTATCCTTTCATGAGATGAAATCTCATTTATACGTCGGTGTAAATTACTCAGCGACTGGTTAAAATCTGTCCAATTTAAGGTGTCATTGAGTAATGGGGCTGATAAGTTCCAAATATCGTTTATTGGGGCGATTTCAATGGTAGGCAGATCTTCATAAATATATATTTCATTATTTGCTGGTTTCGTCGACTGGAAGGAGAAATCTGGGCCTTTTACAATACATCCACTGTTTAATATGATAAGTCCTGAACCTTTTAACGTTACTGTTTTCATTAGGTCTTCACACATAATCGTGTGTCGCTTGTGAGTCGCTGCATCGTTCAAAGTGTTCCAGGAGTTTTTACATGTACTGATATGGGTATTGCAGTGTTTTTTATCAGTCATTTCACAAAACTGCTCCGAAGGTGTTAATCGTCGCAATGGCTGTTTTAGTTTACATAAATAATGCTGATTGTAGTAACACTTATTTATCTCAATTGAATCGGTTTCAATGTATGTATCTTTGTGTAAATTTAGGGCAATATAAGTTGATCTTATAGACAAAGTTATAACATGATGCTGATCATATATATGTGGTATGGGTAGTAATTTATAGAGTGAATAGGTATCTCTGCTCACTAATGGAAATTTAATTTCAAATATAAAATACTCTTTTGTCATCCTAGACTTCATATTAAGCAATGTATGTATCTTGATATTCCGATTCAATGTTATTAATAGGTAGAGTTAAATCCTTAGGCAGTTGACTAGATATTAGATGCAGTTCCAATTTAAATTGCTCCGGAGTTAAAAGATGCATATTGAATTTTCCATGATAAATGTCATTTCTTTAATTTGCTGGTTTGTTTGAGTAATTGAGTTGTCCAAGGCATTTCAATGTTTGTTTATAAAATTTTATGTTGTTTAGCTATGAGATCTTCTGTTCTTTGAAATAGATTATATTAAGTCTCAATAACAGATGTCTGATTTTTCCACAAGTCATGTATATGCCGGTTATTTGCCTTTAGTAATTCAATATCTTGTTTATATCTGCAAAGCGTTCATCTAATACGCCGAATAATGTATTTGCAATATAGCCGACACCGTTAATGAGACCCCGTCGCTGTCTAGCCGGCCGGACGGGTGTTCCCGAGGAATGCGCCTGATTAAGCAAAATATCATTGAATATAATAACTCCACCTGTTCATGGTGTAATTGTGTTAGTATCATATTACATCGGATATTGTTTTTCATATGATCGCAGGTTGCTTGTAAATATTTTGTGAATTTTTCTGATGTTTGAACTCCTTCCCAATATGGCGACATGTTGTAATATGCTATAAGTGTCCAATCATCTCTTATCAGCTGCATCTCCGCGACAGAATCAAAATATAAACTTTGATTATTTCGAAATATTGATGTTGTGAAGTTGGCATTAGTACTCGATATTAATGTTATGAATAATAAAAATGATAAAGCTAAAGAAACAAATCCGTTCCTTATGTTTATGTTCTGTTTTGATTGACTGCTATACGGCTGTTCTTTTTCTTTACTGATTGTTGCTTTTTGTTCTTGCTTTTGTTCATTCGATGAAGATGAAAAGGGTAACAGTGATAGTTTGGTAATAGGTCTTTTGAGGAACCGTTTTTAGTTTTTAACGTTACAACTGTTACTAAGCCATCACCACCTGTATGTAGCTCCACGACCCTTCCGAGAGCCCATTTTCCTGCTGGTACATTTTCGTCATTTATTATCACAATATCATCGATTTGAAGGTTATTGTGTGTCCTATTCCACTTTGCTCTTGCGGATAATTGTGTTAGGTACTCTATTTTCCATTGCTTCCAAATGTCTTGGAACAGCTTTTGAATAAGATGCCGTCTTGTTCGAACATCTTCCGCTGTTTCAATTACCGTAGTGCCAGCTCTTCCATGTAGGAAGTGAACAGGGGTAAGACAATCAATATCTTCTATATCTTCTGACAGCGTGCACAAAGGACGAGAGTTGAGACACGCTTCGATTTGTAAAAGTAAACCACTCATAAAACAAACAAAAAAATACTACTTTGACAACTGTCCAGTGTCCACTAAAGATATCGATACATTCGTGATGTGATTCTATTGTCGATGAAATAGCCCCTGCATTTTAGATATTTTAATAATAAGAAATACTGGATTTATAGAAACAAAAGGATCCATTGATAATTTACATATATACAATATACATTTACCTACACATTACATTCAGATATAACTAAATTAGAATTAAAAATTTTACATGATCTAATAAATAATGACCTTACTAAATTAAGTATAATGATTGCGCATAATTATTGGATAAAATAAAAGTGAAAGAGATTTTTCACTTAAATATCTAAAACGAATTCGAATTGTTTAGATATAGCGGTAAGCTTTAGAACACTTCTTGCAAATAGCCAAAGTATGGATTTTGGTATTTATAACCCACTTCTCCATGAGACATATTTTCTGATTTTTCACTGCACCGATAAGGGTTTAAACGAAAACGTGCTGAGAATAACAACAGATAATAAGTTATGTGATAAATTATCCAATATTAAACACTCCATTGTAATTTTTATTCCTTCTCTTGACATTGCATGTAATATTCCTTTCCTTTTGTCAACTAACAAATCCCCGTATAATAGCAATTCTAATTTTGATACCTTCTATTTCTGTTATGGTCTTCATATATTTTTCATAGTGTTTGCACACCATATGATGTGATGCTCCAGAATCAATAACAAAGTCTATGTTATTTTGCCTATTTTCTGCCATATGTGCACCGTCTTCGGTTTGACCTATTTTGCTTGTATGATGTTCCACAATGTGCATTCCCGTTCCTATTGTTACTACTTATCTTTTCATAATGACGACCTGTGAATTTCTTGTTATTAAATCTACATTGCCTTTCTATGTGGCCTGTTTTACCACAACAAAAACATCTGATTGCTGCAAAACTATATTCTTCTTCATGTTCCCTGGTTTCATGACTTTTAAATTTTAACTCTGCATATAGTAGTTTTATCTTTACAAAATCTTGAATTTGATGTCTCTAAAGCTGCAATTGTATTCTCATATTGACTTAGAATTGACAGTAGTAAATTACACATTTGTCTTGTTCAGACAATGAACTACCAGTCTCTTCAAGACTTCTTATAAGTGAATCAAAGTTATTAAAGTGTTCACTTAGATCTGTAGAATTTTTGGCCTTCAACGTTAACAATTGTTTTCGAATAAATATTGATGATAAAGCACTCTTTCTCTCAAAAATTTTTTCAAAATGTTAACCATTTCCTTGGCTGATTTTAAATAAATTTGCGATGTCATCCAGGACCTTGTGTTGTTTCATAAGTTACAGGCAAAGATTGAATGTTCTTAAAGTTTTCTTTTCAACCAGTTTTCTTTTACATGAACCAGTCATGTTTGCCGCAACCATTACTGTAATTCTTGTTTTGGAAAACTTTCCGCCCTTGCATTCTGCGCCTTTGAATTTAAGTGTTTTGTCAGGGTTTAAATTGTAAAACAAACCTGTTTCATCAGCATTAAAGATTTCTTCTGGCGTGTATCCTTCACACGGTACAGGCCACTTATGAGAAAGCCACTCTTCAGACACTCCTTCAGGAACGCCATCCGCTTCACCGCAAACATTAATTAAGATTGCAAAAATTAATCATTGTATTGACTATTTCCTGTCATTTGAATGAGCGATCGAGCCGCCATCTTGTCGAGGCGCCAAATTGTCTTTACCTCACTCTGCTCCAGGTCATTTCTGATCCATTCCTTTTTGTATCGTGATAGGAAGCAGACGTATCACTTCCAAATTAAAGCGTTAATATATTTCTTTATTAAGCATACTGAGTGTTATAATTTTCGTGCCCTAATAGAATTACAACAGGTTATGGGCCCAGTGTGCGCAAAAATATCATTGTGAAATATATTCTGAAATTAAAATAATACCCGTCGCCAGTGTGATTATAAAAATGGATTTAAAATTAAAACGTAATATAAAACCGTTTGACGGCGAGAAATACAGCGTTTGGAAATTTAGAATACAAGCCTTGTTGAGTGAAATAAATGTGTTGAAAGTGATTGAGAGTGACCCAATTATTCGAGATAGCTCATGGGAAAAAAGTAACCGAATCGCAAAAAGTATAATTGTTGAATATTTATCCGATTCATACCTTGGATTTGCAAAAGAAGACATTACGGCGAAGGATATTATACATAGTTTGGACGCCTTATATGAACGTAAAAGTATTGCTACCCAATTAGCCTTAACCTTTAACTAGTGACGCGGAGTCTCACAGGCGTCGCGTGTTTTACAAATTCTCAGAATTGATCACTTCCCCCCGCTTGCCGCGACCCCGCTTCTCAGTAGCTTCTGTTTTAGTACTGAAACGATCGGGGAACGAGGCGGACTTGTCATCGGTTGTAAAACACGTGAGTAATAACTCTAACAAAATCTAAAGGAGTCTGTCAGGCTACATGTCCTTAGTTTTCATACAAATGTTTTTTAAACCATATTTTTTTTTGTGCATATAGTTTTTTGTCCATATAGTTTTTTAGTGCAAAATGGCGGAAAACAAAAGGAAACGTCAATTGTCTGCCTCAAGTTCACAAACAAAACAAGTCCTGCGGTTAAACAGTCCATCGTTTGAAGAGGAGTTCAATGCCCTCATGCTAGCTTCAGACCAATCAGATAGCGAAGGTGGTTGCGATGACTTTTTGATTTCCGAAAATGATTTTTTACAAAATCATGATAGTGATCAAGACGAATATCTCCAGCAGAGTCGGACCATTCGAGAAGACAGTGATGAGGAAAGTCAAATCACTTGTGAAGAAGTTGGCAGCGACAGTTCTGAAGACGAAGACATGCCTAAAATAAATAGATAAAAAAGATCCTCTCAGCATCTGGCATAAACTATTTGATGAAGAAATGCTGCAACAAATTTTGATGTGGACAAACAAAAAAATTTCCAGTTACAGGACAAAGTTTGCCCGTCAAAATAAGCCAGAACTAAAAGATATAGATATGATTGAGCTAAAGGCTTTTGTAGGTCTCTTATTATTTTCAGCTGTCTTGAAATCTAACCACGAACGTTCAAGTTTCTTATTTGCTAGGGATGGAACAGGGTCTGAAATATTTAGGTGCTGTATGTCAGAAAACAGATTTGTCATTTTGCTACTGTGTTTACGTTTTGATAATCCAGATGACCGCTCTGAAAGGAAAAAAAATGACAGTTTGGCAGCAATATCTTTTATTTTCAACAAGTTTGTCAACAATTCGCAGCAATTGTACGAACTGAGTGAATGTGTTACGGTAGATGAGATGTTAGTGAAGTTTCGGGGAAGAAGCCACATGGTTTCATATTTTCCTAAGAAACCAGGCAAATATGGACTGGTTATTAGAACATTATGTGATGCAAAAAATTTTTATTTTTATAATGGGTATGTTTATACTGGAAAAGGCTCTGATGGAGAAGGACTGACTTCGCGAGAAAAAAAGCTTCTCGTGCCAACCCAGTGTGTCCTGAGGTTGACACAGCCAATAGCAGGAAGCAACCGAAATGTGACCGGAGATAATTGGTTCTCTTCTATACAACTCGTTGATGAATTATGTGGGTACATTGAAAAAAAATAAACGTGAAATACCCAGCCAATTTCAACCACAAAAAAATAGAGAAATTCAGTCTGTTTTGTTTGGTTTCACGAAAGAAAAAACCCTGTGTTCGTACGTACCCAAAAAAAATAGAGCTGTGATATTTGTGTCTTCAATGCATCACAACAACGAAGTTGATGAGGATACTAAAAAGCCTGAAATTATTCTTTATTACAATGCAACCAAAGGAGGTGTAGACGAAGCTGATAAAAAATGTTCCAATTATTCCAGCAGCCGCCGAACGAGAAGGTGGCCAATGGTTTTATTCTACCGCATTATTGATTTGAGCGGCATGAACGCTTATATATTATATAACATGTATCAACCTAAGGTTGCCGATAGAGGTGAATTTCTGAAGTCATTAGCCCGTTCGCTAGTGATACCACATATGCAAAGACGTGTCATCAGCAGTCAATTACCAAGGGAGTTACGACTAGTGATAAAGCGAGTTCTGGGGGATGATATGATCGAAGAAGGTGACCAAAGTCATGAGCCAAGTCAGGGTAAACGAAGAGCATGTAGGGTTTGTCCACCTAAGCTACACAGAATGACAGTGTACACGTGTGTTGGGTGTTCTGATCCCGTGTGCTTGCAATGTTCTCGCCCCCTGTGCAAAAATTGCCAGTGATTTATATAAAGTTGAGCGGTTGTCAAAATTTTTATATTTTTGTTTTCAGAAGTGCTGTTTTGTTCTTTTGTATTTTTATTGATTAGATTTTAAGTAAAAAATGTTAAATTTAACATGTTACTTGTGTTTTGTTAATTAAAAGGCTAAAATGGAGATCTCAAGTCAATTAAGGCTGAATAGTACTAGATAGAGTTAATTACTGTTTTTTCTTTAATTTTATAATAAAAGTTGATTGTATTTAGTTTAATGTCTTTTATTACATACCGATAGTTAAATATCAATACAGTTTTGATACGTACATGAGCTTGAAATTACAAAGTGATGTTAGTTTGATAAAACATTTTTCTCTATTTGATGATTTAATCACGGATTTACTCGCGGCTGGTGCTAAACTCGAAGAAACCGACAAAGTCGCCCACTTACTTTTAACCCTACCCGCAACATATGACGGTGTTATAACTGCCATTGAAACTTTATCGGAAGATAATTTGACTTTAGCATTTGTTAAAACAAGACTCCTTGACCATGAGGTCAAATTAAAGAACGAATATAATGACACAAGTGTAAAAGTCCTGCAAGTTTCTACTGAAAATAAGGGGCAGTTTAGAAAAAGGAAATTTGAAAATCATACAACCAATAACTATTACCAAAGGGATCATAAAGCAAAAAAGAAGTTAAATTTTGTAAAATGTTTTCATTGTGGCCGGAAAGGACATGTGAAAAATGACTGTTATTATTTTAAGCGAATAAATCATAAAAAAGCTACGGATAGGCCGAGAACAGTGCTGACAGTTGAAGTTGATATTAATCAGCCCTCCACATCATCAGCTGAGGCATCTGGTTTTGCTTTCATGGCTGGTGACTACCATTCGCAAGCCAAATAACATTTTTATTGGACTCAGGAGCATCTGACCATATTATAAACAGGGAAGATTTGTTTAGTTATATGACTGATTTACCTATTCCTATTAAAATTTCAGTTGCTAAAAGCGGTGAATATATTTTAGCTAAGAAAAAAGGGACACTACATGTCACCAGCAATATGGGTGTTCGAGGGACACTAGAGGACGTTCTTTTCTGCCCCGAGGAGCCCTACAACTTGCTATCTGTTTCGAAGTTGCAACAGGCTGGAGCTACTGTCATATTTGATCACAGAGGTACCCGCATATATAAGCAAGGTAAAACAATTATGAGAGGTAAGTCAGTTAATAAATTAATTACTTTAGATTTTGAAGTATATTTAAATGTGAGCTGCCCTGTTTCCCAGGCATGTAATGTTACATGTAATAATTATGATTTATAGCATCAGCGCCTAGGGCACATAAGTAAAAATAAGTTTTTGCAATTAAAAAATAATAAAATGATTTTTGACATTAATTTAATTGACAAAGTGATAACAAATGATAATTTATGCGAATCTTGTATTTATGGGAAACAGAGTAGGCTACCATTTAATCACAGCAAGGACAAAAGTTATATTGAACGACCGTTATATATTGTCCACACCGACGTTTGTGGTCCTATCACTCCTTCAACAATAAATAACAAAAACTATTTTGTTTTGTTTGTTGACCAATATACTCACTACTGTGTTGTGTATCTGTTAGAACATAAATCAGATGTGTTCTCTGCTTTCAAAGATTTTGTGTCAAAAAGCGAAGTGAAGTTTAATTTACAACTAGTTTATTTATATTGCGATAATGGTGGAGAATATTTATCTACCGAAATGAAAAAATATTGTGTTGAAAAAGGAATAACTTATCATTTAACTATTCCAAGAACGCCACAGTTAAATGGTGTTTCGGAGCGAATGGTAAGAACTATAACTGAGAAAGCTCGTTGTATGATAAATGGTGCAAATCTTTCAAAATTATTTTGGGGTGAAGCTGTTTTAACTGCTGTGTATTTGATTAATTTAACCCCGACAAATGCTTTAAAATTATTCAAAACACCATTTGAAATGTGGCATAACAAAAAACCACAAATAAAATATTTGAAAGTTTTTGGTTCAACAGTTTATGTGCATGATAAGTTACATAAGTCAAAATTCGATGTTAAGTCATGGAAAGGTATTCTTGTGGGATACGAACCAAACGGTTATAAAGTTTGGAATCCTGAATGCGAAAAATTTATTACTGTCAGAGATGTCATAGTAGATGAGACAAATTTTCTTCAATCCAGGCCTGCGTTGCGACCTGAAGAGAATATAGTAAATTCTCATGATAATGTTAACATTGATAATATTTCAAAGTCAATGAAGTCTCAAAATACTGACAGATATAAATCAGATAGCTGTAAATCTGATGATTATGAAGTTCCTCAGAAAATTCGCAAAACTAACCTTGACATTATCGAATTTGAACAACCCAATGCACATTCTGATGATCTTTCAGAGGTCGTAAATAATAAGAACACAACCAGTTGTATTGAACCACGTAGGAGTGATAGGCTTAAAGGTCGTCCCCCTATTTCTTATAAAGAAATCGATGATTACCTTATGTGTGCTAGTTCAATTTTATGTAAAATACCCAATTCATTTCAAGAGATTAAAACACGAGACGATAGAGCTCATTGGGAAGGTGCAATTAAAGAAGAATTAAATTCTCTATTTTTAAATAAAACATGGACTTTAGTACCACGGCCAGATAACAAAAATATTATAGATTGCAAATGGATTTTTAATATCAAAAATGATGAATTCGGAAAGCCTTTACGCTATAAAGCGAGACTCGTTGCTAGGGGTTTTAGCCAGGAATATCTCATAGACTATAATGAGACTTTTGCACCTGTTGCAAGATTAGCTAGTTTTAGATTTATTATTGCTTTTGCTAATCAATATAATTTACTTGTACATCACATGGATGTAAAAACTGCATTTCTTAATGGGGTACTACAAGAAGAAATATATATGAAAGTTCCAGAAGGGGTGTCTTGCAAAAATGGTTATGTGTGTAAATTGAATAAAGCATTATATGGGCTAAAGCAAGCCGCTAGATGCTGGTTTGAAATTTTTGAACAGTCTCTTAGGCGGGAGGGTTTTCAGAATTCATCAGTAGATAGATGTATTTATATACTAAATAAAGGAGATGTACAGAAAAATATATATGTGGTACTTTATGTTGATGATTTGGTAATAGTGAGTGCTAATGTAAATACAATAAACAGTTTTAAAATATATTTAATGAGTAAATTTAAAATGACAGATTTACATGAAATAAAATTATTTCTTGGAATTAAAATAACTCGTTGCGATGATATGATAATGCTAGATCAAAGTGCTTATATTAAAACAGTTTTAAATAAATTCTGCATGAAGGATTGCAAACCTGCAACTACTCCTATGGATAGTAAACTCAATTATGAAGCACTAAACTCAGTAGAAAATTACACTGCTCCATGTCGCAATTTAATTGGTTGTCTAATGTATATAATGTTATGTACTCGACCTGACTTAAGTACTAGCGTTAATATATTAAGTAGGTACACAAATAAAAATAATAAAGAATTGTGGCAATGCCTCAAAAGAGTGCTTAGATATTTAAAAGGCACAACTGATTTTAAATTATGTTATAAAAGGTGTGAATATAATAACATCTTAACTGGGTATGTGGACTCCGATTGGGGAGGTAATGATGTAAATGATAGAAAGAGTACAACCGGGTATATATTTAAATTGTTTGAACATTGTTCAATAACCTGGACAACAAAGAAACAATTGTCTGTAGCAGCCTCCTCCACAGAGGCTGAGTATATGGCCTTATATGAAGCCGTTAGAGAGGCTTTATGGCTTAAATCTTTGGCAAGGAGTATTCATATTGATATATCCACTCCTATTGTTATATATGAAGACAATAACAGCTGTATAAGCATAGCAAATAATCCGACTAATCATAAACGGACAAAACATATAGATATTAAATATCATTTTTCTAGGGAACAAATAGAGAAAAATGTAATTAAGCTAAATTACATTCCCACAGGTCAACAACTTGCAGATGCGTTAACAAAACCATTACCAGCAGTTACGTTTCATGAAATGAGGAGAAACATGGGTTTACAATAATAATATTTAATGAGTTGGCCATTATTTGTTATTAATTTAATTACTATATATTATAAATATGATAATTGTTATATATTATAATTACTCATTATGTTCTGAAATTATATCTAATGTATATAATGTATCGAATTTAATTAAGATGATGAAATGATCTGATAAGGTTTTTCTGGGTTTTCCCTTATCCGAGCAACAAATGTTGGATCATTATTTTTGTATTTTCCCAGACTCGCTTGGAAGTTATATCGTTCTGTTTAGGCATTTGATTTGTACAAGAATTAGTTTTTGAGGGGGCGTGTTGATTTATTTGAGTAAGATTGCAAAAATTAATCATTGTATTGACTATTTCCTGTCATTTGAATGAGCGATCGAGCCGCCATCTTGTCGAGGCGCCAAATTGTCTTTACCTCACTCTGCTCCAGGTCATTTCTGATCCATTCCTTTTTGTATCGTGATAGGAAGCAGACGTATCACTTCCAAATTAAAGCGTTAATATGTTTCTTCATTAAGCATACTGAGTGTTATAATTTTCGTGCCCTAATAGAATTACAACAAATTTTTCATTCAAAGGCCTGAGTATGATAATTTGGTATGAAGAATCATTTCCATCTTCTTGAGAAATGGTCAATTTAACAAATAAAACTTCAAGGTATTTATTTACACTTTAGTGCACACCATACATACATGAAATAACAAATTTTTACTATAGAACAGTCACAGAAGATACAATTAGAAAAGAGAGTAGAGGATACATAATTATTAGTTATTACGGAATGCAAAGGGCGGTCTTATCGCTTATGAGCGATCTCTTCCAGACAACCCATGTGAAGGAGAAGGGATTGAAGGGGAATTTTTGCAGGAGTTGTGTCACACAATTAATAGAACTAAAGCTAACATTACACTCAATGTATAAAACATTTAATATAAAAGAGATTAATAGCGGTTGAAACCCGAATATTTCAGTGTCCGACTATAAAATTCTATACAATAAATCAATTTTTTCGTGACTTCATCTTCTCCTGTCATGATAGGTAGCAGAGAAGTCGCAGTTTTCATATCAAACTCAGTCATGGTGTTGGGTTCCGGTTGCCTTTCTAAACAAAATTCCTCAATAAACAGCTTTCTCATCGATTCTCTCGTTGATTGACGGGCTCAGTAGGACCATATCATCCGCATAATTGAGATTATTGAATAAAGATATTCTGGTCCCTCAAACCATCGATGTTCACTGTTGAAATTTCGAGGTGTCTCCTAATTGCCAGTAACTTTCAAATATTTTAGTTCTTGTGGCATTTATTATTTTTAGAACACTCAAATTTACATTTTTCACCACACGGAGGTTTCAAATATCTTGCAGGTAAATATTTTTTCTTGACTTAGATGGAGAAGTATTACTTTCCGGTATTTATCAGTGTTTTTGCCTTATTTGTCAACCAATCGTCAACGCTGTGTTTACGTTAGCTCAGAAACTTCATTTTCAACTATGTTTTCTTGTTGACATGGCAAAGAGGCATTGGAATTGCAACGATATTTCGATAAATTTGAATTTGAACGAGCTGTGCTACTGCTGTTTCTACTACTGCTACTACTACTAGAACCGGAAATCGACGAAGGTGAATCGGAGAATGTAGACATCCTACGCTGCAGTATATCTTTAGAAGTAGACGGAGTCGAATCATAGTTTTCTGTCATACAAGTGGATTGTCATAGTGTCAGAATTTGCAAAAGGTAAAAAATTTTTGCTTCAGTTCCAAGGCCAATAAATGGGAACTCGTCTGACACACTTTCTTGCTGTTGGACAACCAGAGCTTATATCTGAGTTGAGTTGCTTCTGCACAGAGTTCTTTACCCAGCTTTACATCAAACAACAGGCATGTTGCTTTTTCAACTAAAAAGCGATTCATCTTTCAGTTAGACCATTTTGTTCAGGTGTGTATGTATCTATTCGTTTTTTGATGAATTATTCCTTCTTTCTGCAAAAACATATTAAATTCTTTATTACAAAGCTGCAGACATTGTCACTTCTTAAACTTTTAATGTTCTTGTTGGTCTGATTTTCAATCTTAGCTTTAAATTCTTTCATGGCTTCACTTTTGTTTCTGAGGAAATATATGAATATCTTTCTTAAATAATCATCTATAAACAAAAGAAAATAGTTCGCACCTCCATTGATGGCACTTCCATTGGTCCACAAATGTCAGTGTGGATTACCTTGAGTACTTCATCAGCTCTATTTCTATAAAGGTAGCCTAGACTGCTTGCCTTCGCAACAAGTAGAGCATGTCGACTTAGTTATATTTACTTTTTACGCCAAATTCAGACCTTCACAGCTTCAGATATTTTGTTTAGATAATTACTATTTACATGTCCAAATCCACGATATATTGCCGGACACAGTAGAAATTGACATTGCGTGTTTTGGCATCCTGATCATGAACACTGCATTGACAACATCGACCACAGCTACTAAACAAACAACCTTGTTGTATATTTTGCAACCATTCTCGTCAAAATCAACTTTATTTCCTTTCTTCAATAGTTGACTTACAGATAAAAGCTTTGTAGGCAATTCAGGAACGCAAAGTAGTTCTTTAATTAGCACATGATATCTGCTGTTGTCATTATATTGACGTCTCCTGTACACAACACTTGCTATTCTGTTATTTGCAACTACAATCTCGTTTGTTTGATCATAACAGGGTTTGATAACCCAACTTTGTTTACATTTTGCGTAAACGAACACAGCACCTGTCTTGTAGCGTCGTCAGCAACATTTAAAGCAAAACTACCCAGCTCCACTCATTAACTTTGGTTTTTTCTTCTATTTCAGCTACCTGGCAAACATATTCTAATCATCAACCCAGAAGAAAGTGGATAAATGTTTTTCAACAAGCACTATTTCTCAATAGTATTAATGGCTGTGGTAGACACAAACTATAATTTTGTTTTTATTGATGTTGGAGAATATTTATCTACCGAAATGAAAAAATATTGTGTTGAAAAAGGAATAACTTATCATTTAACTATTCCAAGAACGCCACAGTTAAATGGTGTTTCGGAGCGAATGGTAAGAACTATAACTGAGAAAGCTCGTTGTATGATAAATGGTGCAAATCTTTCAAAATTATTTTGGGGTGAAGCTGTTTTAACTGCTGTGTATTTGATTAATTTAACCCCGACAAATGCTTTAAAATTATTCAAAACACCATTTGAAATGTGGCATAACAAAAAACCACAAATAAAATATTTGAAAGTTTTTGGTTCAACAGTTTATGTGCATGATAAGTTACATAAGTCAAAATTCGATGTTAAGTCATGGAAAGGTATTCTTGTGGGATACGAACCAAACGGTTATAAAGTTTGGAATCCTGAATGCGAAAAATTTATTACTGTCAGAGATGTCATAGTAGATGAGACAAATTTTCTTCAATCCAGGCCTGCGTTGCGACCTGAAGAGAATATAGTAAATTCTCATGATAATGTTAACATTGATAATATTTCAAAGTCAATGAAGTCTCAAAATACTGACAGATATAAATCAGATAGCTGTAAATCTGATGATTATGAAGTTCCTCAGAAAATTCGCAAAACTAACCTTGACATTATCGAATTTGAACAACCCAATGCACATTCTGATGATCTTTCAGAGGTCGTAAATAATAAGAACACAACCAGTTGTATTGAACCACGTAGGAGTGATAGGCTTAAAGGTCGTCCCCCTATTTCTTATAAAGAAATCGATGATTACCTTATGTGTGCTAGTTCAATTTTATGTAAAATACCCAATTCATTTCAAGAGATTAAAACACGAGACGATAGAGCTCATTGGGAAGGTGCAATTAAAGAAGAATTAAATTCTCTATTTTTAAATAAAACATGGACTTTAGTACCACGGCCAGATAACAAAAATATTATAGATTGCAAATGGATTTTTAATATCAAAAATGATGAATTCGGAAAGCCTTTACGCTATAAAGCGAGACTCGTTGCTAGGGGTTTTAGCCAGGAATATCTCATAGACTATAATGAGACTTTTGCACCTGTTGCAAGATTAGCTAGTTTTAGATTTATTATTGCTTTTGCTAATCAATATAATTTACTTGTACATCACATGGATGTAAAAACTGCATTTCTTAATGGGGTACTACAAGAAGAAATATATATAAATATTTTTTCTTGACTTAGATGGAGAAGTATTACTTTCCGGTATTTATCAGTGTTTTTGCCTTATTTGTCAACCAATCGTCAACGCTGTGTTTACGTTAGCTCAGAAACTTCATTTTCAACTATGTTTTCTTGTTGACATGGCAAAGAGGCATTGGAATTGCAACGATATTTCGATAAATTTGAATTTGAACGAGCTGTGCTACTGCTGTTTCTACTACTGCTACTACTACTAGAACCGGAAATCGACGAAGGTGAATCGGAGAATGTAGACATCCTACGCTGCAGTATATCTTTAGAAGTAGACGGAGTCGAATCATAGTTTTCTGTCATACAAGTGGATTGTCATAGTGTCAGAATTTGCAAAAGGTAAAAAATTTTTGCTTCAGTTCCAAGGCCAATAAATGGGAACTCGTCTGACACACTTTCTTGCTGTTGGACAACCAGAGCTTATATCTGAGTTGAGTTGCTTCTGCACAGAGTTCTTTACCCAGCTTTACATCAAACAACAGGCATGTTGCTTTTTCAACTAAAAAGCGATTCATCTTTCAGTTAGACCATTTTGTTCAGGTGTGTATGTATCTATTCGTTTTTTGATGAATTATTCCTTCTTTCTGCAAAAACA
This sequence comes from Pontia daplidice, assembly GCA_963693355.1. Lineage (NCBI taxonomy): Eukaryota > Metazoa > Arthropoda > Insecta > Lepidoptera > Pieridae > Pontia > Pontia daplidice. Next base: position 307,634 of record CAVNZL010000016.1, on the reverse strand, counting down.
TATTAAATTCTTTATTACAAAGCTGCAGACATTGTCACTTCTTAAACTTTTAATGTTCTTGTTGGTCTGATTTTCAATCTTAGCTTTAAATTCTTTCATGGCTTCACTTTTGTTTCTGAGGAAATATATGAATATCTTTCTTAAATAATCATCTATAAACAAAAGAAAATAGTTCGCACCTCCATTGATGGCACTTCCATTGGTCCACAAATGTCAGTGTGGATTACCTTGAGTACTTCATCAGCTCTATTTCTATAAAGGTAGCCTAGACTGCTTGCCTTCGCAACAAGTAGAGCATGTCGACTTAGTTATATTTACTTTTTACGCCAAATTCAGACCTTCACAGCTTCAGATATTTTGTTTAGATAATTACTATTTACATGTCCAAATCCACGATATATTGCCGGACACAGTAGAAATTGACATTGCGTGTTTTGGCATCCTGATCATGAACACTGCATTGACAACATCGACCACAGCTACTAAACAAACAACCTTGTTGTATATTTTGCAACCATTCTCGTCAAAATCAACTTTATTTCCTTTCTTCAATAGTTGACTTACAGATAAAAGCTTTGTAGGCAATTCAGGAACGCAAAGTAGTTCTTTAATTAGCACATGATATCTGCTGTTGTCATTATATTGACGTCTCCTGTACACAACACTTGCTATTCTGTTATTTGCAACTACAATCTCGTTTGTTTGATCATAACAGGGTTTGATAACCCAACTTTGTTTACATTTTGCGTAAACGAACACAGCACCTGTCTTGTAGCGTCGTCAGCAACATTTAAAGCAAAACTACCCAGCTCCACTCATTAACTTTGGTTTTTTCTTCTATTTCAGCTACCTGGCAAACATATTCTAATCATCAACCCAGAAGAAAGTGGATAAATGTTTTTCAACAAGCACTATTTCTCAATAGTATTAATGGCTGTGGTAGACACAAACTATAATTTTGTTTTTATTGATGTTGGAGCCTACGACTAAGAATGCTATTCAGCAGTATTTATAGAAACATAATTTTGGAAAAATAAAATTTTCAATTATGGTCTCATAAGAATGCGACGCTGGAACGCTGTACACACTCGTCGAAGAGTCTCGGCCGGTGATGTTCTCGGCGAGAGCGTACGTGTACTCGCGTTTTCATTTGTAAGATTTCTGTGACAATGGACGGGGAAATTGGAGCGGCTGTTTGCCTTTCTGCTGTGAGCTATTATAATTTTTTATCCATTTACCATAGAAAGAAATTCTTATGCCATGGCGAAGGAGAAGATGGTGGATGGTTACTATGCACCGCAATAGAAGCAGCTAAATACTTAAAGCCAAAGAAAAGGCCAATGAGACTTAACAGTTGATTTTTAATTTATCTCATTTTTTTTTAATCTGCATGATTAGTTAATCTTATACATATATCTTTATATTTCGGAAGCACCATGGAAAATCAATGAGGGTTTTCTGAAATGTTCTCCGTGAGATGGCAGTGCTGTAACGTCAGGTCCAACTACCTGTCAAAACACATACACGATTTATATTTTTCGATCATTTTTTGGTTTATTTATTCTTAAAAACGTTACAAACGGAATATTGTTTTCCAAAAGGCCACAGTGTTGTGCAGTGCCTATGTGTGCAAATAAAAAAGGAGGACATAAGTTCCCTACAAAAGATAAAATCTGATTAAAACAGTGGCTTGTAGCCATTGGAAGAGATAAATTTACTCCAACGAGAAATAGCCTCGTTTGCAAAAGCCACTTCACAGAGGACGATTTCCAGCTACCGAAGGAATCAGTATTAGAAAAACGTAAGAATATTTTGTACTTATTTATAATGATAAACTTTAGTTAAGTCACCTTGATGTCTGTGCGCGACTAACCTTCAATGATGTAGTACAATCTCTTACAGGTTAAAACCTAATGCGACATTGACGCTTTACCTTATCTTGCTATTTAATCCTAAGTATGAATATAAAAAAAAAGTTATAAATTTATATTTTACAATTATTAACTAATTACTAGTAGCTAATTATACATAATAGAACCTTTGTGATTTCACTCAAAGCGCCTGAGAAAATGTCTACTCTGTCATGAGTTTCATTAATGATTTTAATTATCCGCGTGACGGATAATTTATCAATCAATCCATCATATATAAAAATTACTTCATTAAAACATTATATTTATTGAATTATTATTTCAGCCAGACCTGTGTTGAAAAAATGTGCAGTGCCAAGTCGATTCCCATGGAATGGACAAAATTCTAGTTTGCATCAAAAAAAGAAGGAGCGACATCAAAGGCGTTTGGCGCGAAATGAAAGGAAAATTAGTGTCCAAGTACACATAAACAATGAAAAAGAGAAGGATGAGGAAGGTCCTCATGGAAACTACAAACTTTTGCGAAGTAGAAATTGAATTCGAGAAGAAACAGAAAGATATTGGTATCCAATGTGATTTATGTGGAAGTGATAATCTCAAAACATTTAAAGAATGTCCAAATGAAAACAAAAAAAAAAATCTTCAATTGCAAATGTGCTGGATATAACCAATGCGGCCGAAGTACAGTTTTATACTGGTTTCCAAGATTATGAACATATCAAATTCATATTTAGTATTTTTGGAAATGAAGTAAATTGTTTTAAAATATTATCCTCCACTGAAAACATTGAAGGTGCCGTTTCTAAACCCTTGTGATCAATTTCCTGTGTTAATTAAATTACGCCGGAACATGCTATTTACAGAACTCGCCTTTCGATCGAAGATTATTAATTGACGCGGGGTCAGAATCAACAAAATGTATTGCTCGCGATAAATTTTCGTACCTCATCCGTGTGAACATGCTTCGGAAAACTTCCGTTTTTAAGAGCGGATCAACAGAAAAGCAACTTGGAATCGTTGGTATTCTGATGACCGCCAGCATCATCCAGAACGAAAAGAGGCACAAAATTTCGTCTGTATTAGTGGAAATCCAAGCGGACTGGAAAGCGGCCTCGCACTCGATCCTCTTTGCCTATGCCTCCTTTCACTCACAGTTTACTCACGGGCACATACCCGGGAATACCCCCTCCATGGGAATTGCTGCGCCGTTCTCGTCAATGCACTCGATGACTACTTCCCTTTGATCACTGAAAAAGTAACAGCTAGTTCACACGGCGTCGAGTGTTTCTCTACCGAATCGGTTTTTTGCAGGATTCGGTTTAGTGGCATAAGTATTTCAATGAAGGAGTTCACACATGCATTCGGTTTCAAGACACGACAAAAAAGCCGAATCTTGCTGAAGTTCACATCCGATTTTGCGACTACAAACCGATCCGGCGATACTGCAAAATGCAGATCCGATACAGTGGTATAGGGCATTCAATACATGCGTTCATACGATACACGCAGGGGTAGATTCGGTTTTTTGTCGGATCTTGAAACCGAATGCGTCGCACAAGCTGGGAAGGAGGGGTGGGCGGGAGGGACACACTGCACGTGCGCTTGCCAGTCGCCAGTTCTTTTCGCCCGCTTTGACTGACCGCTCGCTAAGACGACGAAAAATATAAACGTTGAAAATTTAATTTCTCTTGTCCAAAATCGGCCAGTTTTATGGGACAAAACTCTCGAAATATACAAGGATAAAAACTTGAGAACTGCTGGCTGGCGAGAAATATGTATAATTTTGAATGAAGATTTTGAAGAAATGGAGGAGAAAAACAGGCAGGATTATGGTAAGTTTGTAATTTTTTAAAGTAAACAGGTTAAGTATTTGTACATTAGCAGTGTGTTACAAAATTAACGTTAGATTGATTCGTCTTGCCAAGGCACAGCTCCTGCTGTAGAAATAAAATAATTTGTGAATTCAGATCGTATAACATTAGCACATCGTCCACCTCGTGTACTATTTTGTTCATTGGGTGCATCTGTGAACACGTTAACCACTGATGATACATTGCTTGTTGTTTCTATGTTCGACTGTACACCTTCCATATCTATTATAAAATTATGAAGTACAGTGCAAGCCTTTACAATCGATATTGCTGTGCTGGTATCAACATCCAGTGGACGATGAAATATTCGCCACTTGTTAGCTAATATCCCAAAGGCGCACTCAACATAGCGTCGAGCTCTGGTTAATCTGTAGTTATATATTCTTTTGTTTCTATCCAAATGGTTTCCGCCGTAAGGTCTCATCAAATGTTGATGCAAGCCAAAACCTTCATCGCCTATTACTACAAACGGAATCGATAAATCGGAATCGTTTGTCAGTGGACATGCTGCCGGTAATTGCAAATCACCATCTATTAGTTTTTTCCAAAAAGTACACTCCTTGAATATTGTCGAATCGCATTCTTTTCCATACGAGCCCACACAGATGTATGTAAATTTATAATATGAATCAACCACTGCTAATAATACGATGGAAAAGAAATCTTTGTAATTCATAAACATGGAACCACTGTTGTTTGGCTTTTTTATCCTAATATGTTTACCGTCCACTGCACCAATGCAATGGGGAAAGTTTGCTCTAGTATTAAATCCATTGGCGATATATTCCCAGTCAGATATTGTGTTGGGTAATGTCATAAACTCCCCATGCAAATTGTTCCAAATAGCATTCGTTACTTCCTTAATAATTTTACTGATCGTAGACACTCCGACTCGGTAGGCGTAATGTAAATCCTTGTATGAACACCCAGAAGCCATATATCTGCAAGTAAATTTAATTATATTTTTCAGCTAAATCGATCGTAAAGAAGTGGACTAATATTAGAGACAGCTGGATGAGGAGTATTAATGAGGAAAAGAAATCAAAAAAATCAGGATCGTCTGCGACATGTCCGAGAGCCTACGTTTATCATCGTCAAATGTTGTTCTTAAAAAAAATTGTGTCGCCAGCTGACACACATGATAGTGCAACTATTACTACACCAAACCCAGCAGACGATAGTACAGCCGCTACAGTTTCATCAGATGTTACCCATGACAGTGCGATGGCTCAGGACAATTTATTCGGTGAAGATGTCGCAAATAATCAAGATGCTACAGATGAAAGTCAACAAGAAAGTAATAATGAAAATTTAGTAGGTGGTTCGAAAAGAAAAAAAAGCAAACCATCGAGGCAGAATTTAAACGTGTTTGATAAGAAAATGAGTGAGTTTATAGATTATCAAATGGAATGCAAGAAGAAAGAAGAAATGAAAGAAGACCGTAATTTGTTTTTCTTTAAAAGTCTACTTCCATCATTGGCAACGCTAAACGATAATCAAACATTAGAATTTCAATCAGGCGTCTTAAATTTATTGCAAAATATAAAGAACCGAAATGAATGGTCTCCTGCACACTCATCAACATACAACTATCAACCAAATGTGGCACAATCACAAGGCTATTTTACATCGCAGTACCAAGCATCACCGGAGTCTCAAAGTATTCAATCGAATGCTTCTGATTTACCAGACTTTCATAATATGTAGTTGGGAAACTTCAAACTGTGTACCTACCAAGCGATTGTCTATAATATCTTAATCATATTTTTAATAAATAATTTAATTATAATAAAATACAGTATTTCAATCTTACCTTATACATATCGCTAATTTTTCTTCTGGTCTAATGCTTTTCCTCATATTTGTATCACGCTTTTTCAAATCTTTTTCCACTTTTTTCAAAAGATTATCAAATGTAGGTATAGTCATTCTAAAGTAGTTAAAAAGTTTTTGTGGATCATTTCTTAACTGCTGCATTAGAGTTGTAAAGGCACCAACTGTTGATCTTCTTTGTACTATTTGGTTTAACCACAATCTTTTTCTACGACGCTGACGGCGATAATACCAGTATAGTATAGCAAGACTGTTCACGTCCATCGCTTCCAAATCAACGTGAGGAACTGTGCGCGCTCTTGCTAATAAAAGCCGGATGGTGAGTTCACACGAGATCCCGATACGAGGCCGTCGGATACGGCCAAGCAAGATGTGCTGTGTGAATACAACATTCGGTTTTTCCAGATCCGATGAAAATAAGATTCGGCAAATCGTGTCTCCGTGTGAACGTACCGTAACACTTTTACTCCTCCCAAGGCCACTAATCCTACTGAAAAAAAGAAAAACAAAACTTACGCGTCATGTGATTGATCCCGTCGAATAGGTGACCTGTCAGTGTTTTTTATCAAAATGAAATTTAAAAGACAGGTTAATTTTTTTATCACATATTTCATGCACTGAAAGATCTATAATCTATAAAAGCAACTCTTAATTTGTTATGTTTTATCAGTATGAGTTATTTATTAAAACTAACATTCTTAGTTTTACAAAAAAAAAGCACTATGGCAGTTCACAAATTTAAAAAAATGTCATAATAGTTTTCAATTTGATGTGTTAAGAAAAAAATCACATTAATCATCACCAAATCTAAAAAAAATCACATTAATCATCACCTAACAGCAGCCAAAAAAATTATCATCTGGTGCTTCCTGATTGCCGCCTCTTCTAGGCACATGTGGTAGGGTCAAGTAAAACTGATGATGGATAGGAGGTACAAATTTTAGAGCTTTTCTTATATCTTGCATTTTTTGATACGATATTAGTCTAATTTCAGGGGCTTTTTCTGGTATAAAATTCTTAATGTTACAAAAGAAAGTTTCAGAATCTATCTTTTGGTTTCAAATCAACCGTTTCATGTTTCCGTGTAGTCATCATTGTAACTAAATATAACCTTTACAAAACTTTATCTTCCGCATGTTAGAAATTTTTGCGCCTTCTCTTAATACAACTTGATAATCATTGAATAGTGTTTAGATTCTAAGGACTTTGATTTAAAATAAAAGTTTGGTGCGATAAATTGTCGCCGAATACGTAATGGCTGTAATCCTAACTCTGATTCCATAACATGAACGGGACTAGTCCTTAAAAAACCTCGTAAATAAATAAATAAATACGTAATACATTATAAGTATAATCAATACGACTACGTACTAAAGCTATATATCGTGGTCGAGACGTACTAAAGATAAGGCACGGTATCAAAAAGCTCGAGTTTCGGACCCGATTCACAGAAACATTGTTCCAGTAATAACTTATAAAGAAAAACTAAAGTACATAGTTATAAATATTAGAAGTTTCACCTTTACGGTAACTGGCCACTAATGTAGTTACTGGCTGTTAAGAGCTGTTCTATGTCAGTTCTTTTGAAGTGCATTCGATATTCTTTTAGATATTCGATTGTTGTACACTCTTGCATTGACTATTATATTGTGAACATCTTTTTCCTAAATTATATTATGTATTGTTATCGTTGTCTCCACCATAATATAATCATATAACACAGTGTGTTTACACCATAAAATATTTCTAGAATTTCTTATATAAACAATACCCATTGCAACGTGATATTTTATTAGCCGAAATGCTGTTATATGATTCTACGAACCACACTCACTAATTATTTCCTCATAGAGCTTGAGAAATTTGTATGAACAAACGGTCACGTAGGCTAGTTAACTTTAATTGTAATCTTTCCAGTTTCTAGTGAGCAGTATTAAACGGACCTCAAATCGGAACAGTTGTACTCATTTATTTTTAATATATTAAAAAAACTTATTCGCGGACTCGCTTCTTGCCTGGCGCTGAGGACAAGATAGTCGCTCTAGCAGCACCTACTTCTCAATTATCGGTTCGAGCATCAAATTCTGCTTACCTAAAAAGGGGAAACTACGTCGCGATTTCTAAAAACGGCTATCAAAGAACAAATAAATTTGTCAAGAAGTATTAAGTGTAAAAATATAAAACCGTTGAGGGTGTTTGTGCGAGTGTTGAGGCAGCGATGTACTGGTAAGTTCACCTTTTCACCTTTCAAATCCAGCCCTCTCCATTTATCCTTTGTTATTTTGAAATCGACATCTCTCATCTTAACGATAGTTTTAAGACTGTTACAATTAGATTCATATAAACGTAAATTGTAATACACTTGTTAAAGAAACAAATAAGTAGGTTAGTGCATCAAATTCTTGCAACTCTTAAATAAGTTTACGTAATTAAAAGTTTGATTCACATCAAATTCTGTGACATAATTATTGTGTAATTGTGTAATTGCTTCAACAAAATGACGGAAATTAAGATTATACCACGCGAATTTTCATGTGTTATTCCGAACTGATAGAGACTGAAAATCACTCAACACTTATCGATAAATGTGAATATGTTATTTCCGTTTACAGCAGCGTAAACAACCCGGATCAGGAATTATACCTGTATCACTTATAAACTAGCAAGTTAGTAGGCGCGGCTGCAGTGTTAGTTTGTGAGAGACGGGATATTAAAACATTGCTAGAACTAAAAGCAGTATTGATTCAATATTTTGGCCATCCTCGCTCGGAGGAATGCATTGATATTGAACTAGAAACTGAGTTTACAAAATAATGAAGATTACATCGAATTCAACACGTTAAGAGTTCTTTAATCGCGAAAGTAAACCTACTGACAGACGAACATTTAAAAGCAAGTAAAATCACAATCTACTCAAATCGGAAAAAAAAAATGTTAAAAGACATAAGTACTAAAGAAAATAACGCAGTATACTCTACATATATTTTAAGTTTATATAATCTATTTGTAAGTAATTATAGAACACTATATAATTTAGTTAAACTAGAAGGTACAAATAATATTTGTTGCGGCCCAGCGAAAAAATTAGCTTTAAATCTCAAAATAATGGTTGAACAAAAACACTCTAACGACTCTATGGCTAAATATCTACGCCCTGATCGCTTTGAAGAAGAACCAACTGCGATTCAATAGGATTTAAAATGGTTGCACTGGAAACTTACATTTGAAAACTTTTTGGCCGAGGAATGCGCATCTGGTAATGATTCAATCAAATTAAAACTATTAGTTAATCACTTATCTCCAAATATCTATTCGTATATAAGACAATGTACTTCCTATGATGAAGCGATTAATATCCTACAAAACATTTACATTAAGCCGAAAAATGAAATACTTGCACGACACCTGATGACAACCCGTAAACAGAAACCAGGTGAATCCATAAGCGCATACGTACAATCCCTCAAAATTTTGGCTATAGAATGCAATTTTAAACCCGTATCTGCTGAAGATCATAAAAATGAAGCTATTCGGGGAGCCTTAATAGCTGGAATCACATCACAAAAAATTAGAGAGAGGATCTTAGAAAAACTAAACGTCACTTTAGATGAAGTAATTAACCTAGCGACAACATTATCCGACGCTGAAACAAATACAAAGGCGTTTACCATATCAGAAAATTTAAACGCAACTATCAGTAACTTACCAAATACAGCAGCTTCCACTTCGACTCTTTCTTATCAAAATACAAGAAAACGGTATTGCTTTTTCTGCGGCGGGAGTGTTCACCAGAGAATAAAATGTCCAGCCTATAACGCCGAATGTCAACTTTGCTCAAAGAAAGGACATTTTGCAAATGTTTGTAGGGGCTCTAAAAAGAGCGTCCGCCTCGACTCCAATGCTATAACAGAATCCCGAGAAATTCTTAATTCAGCTACATCTTCTTTCACTTCTGCAGCAGCACCCAGTACACATTCGATATTAGACATACCTAACTTGCTCGCCCAAATAACATTTAATACAAGATACAGTGCTCGTAGATCCAATCAAACAGGACTCTTTGCTTTGAAAGTATATCAAAATAATACCTCCTTTTACAATCCATTGGTCAGGATGACTCGTCAGTGCAATGAAATCGCATATAATATATATATATATATATATATGTGTGTATATATATGTGTATGTGTGTATGTATGTATGTATATATATGTGAGTGTGTATGTATGTGTATACATATACGTACAGATTTTGTATGTATATGCATATATATTATATTTATTATTATTATTTTTGCATGTAATAACCTATATGTCTTAATTAACTGTTTCTTTTTTTTTTTTAATGTTAAGAATTTAAAATTTTATATGTTATTAGGTACCTAGTTTTAATATTGAACTTATTGTAAATACTTCTCGTTTGATTCCTATGAACACACATTGTTGTGGAATGCAACTTAGACTGTAAAAACTTTTGATTCGTGTATTTGGTTTTTGTAAAAGTTGTAATCTGTTATGTGTGATAATAAATAAATAAAATAAAATAAAATAGATGGCTTATGACACCAGGGCCAATCCTCATTAAAAAGCACGTCCGTAACTCGAAATATGACCCAATAGTTGAAGAGGGTGAGCTATTACAAAGTAATCCGACATATTCTTACATAAGATACCAAGATGGAAGGGAAAGTACAATTTCTAACAGGTGTCTAGCTCCATTACCACCGGTTGATTTAGAAAGGGATAACGAGGAAACTACCGCTCCTGAAAGAACCGTCCCCAACGAAGGAGTTGAAGAGACTGAGCCACGGACACCTGACAACGAACAGCCTTCTACTTCTACTGAGGATGTAGTTAACGAAGAAACTGAAATCCGCCGTTCTGGAAGAAACCGCCGTCCGCCTGCATACCTTGAAGATTTTACGCTGGGGAGAATGACGTGTTGTCTATGGCCGGATTTTTTAAGTAAACTTGATATGATTGACACTGTCATTCAGTACGTTATTTATTATTTGTCAAATTCTTAAAGCTAATTAAAACCAATATTTCTCTTGGTGTTTCTTTTACTATGTATTACTTATTTCTTTTACTGTGTTTTGTCAGTCTAAAAATTACAAGCAAAAGTAAAACATCGAAAGATTTTAATATAAATTCATTTGTTTAACTAAATATATACCTTTGCTATAGGTATTACTAATTATATTTATTAATATAATGTGAGGTGCCAGAACAAACCACTAATCCAATTGCACGTCTCTTTATTATGCTCTCTACTGAATGACTGCCGGTACAGAGATCTTACAATATAAACACACATCCTATTACAAAATACATTTACAAAAAAGGTATGTGCACACGGCACAGTATACCCCCCTTAAAAAAAAAATGGTTACTATTACACTACATAATACATGAAAACAAAAAATACAAAATTAAATTAAAATCCAAATCAGATTATGATTGAGTACACCTTACTGCTATATTATATATCTATATGCATGATACATTACACATAACACATTATTACGTATTTTATTGCACTCTCACTAAACAATCACTTGCTGGCATCCTTGGTTCTGTCGTTGCTCTGATTGTCTCATGACAACAATAGAATTATCCAGTAGTGTCCTTCTCGTGAAGCTTGCAAATTGGGTTTTGCAGCGTTTCCATAAAATGTAGGCAATAACACAGAGTACCATGGTCAGAGTTGCGAGAGAATACAACTCTACTCTAGTGCTATAGTGCGAGGCCGACTCCGAGGCCGCCGCACTGTTTCCTGCACCCGTCTGTGCAATAATGATTTCTTCTTTTTCTTGTTTGCTTTCCGCTTTACCCATTCTGATATTACTGTTCCAAAAATAAATGTAAAGATGTAGCCAATTTAATTCGATGACAGGCGTCTAGAGAGTGAATCTTACAGTAGGTTTACTGATGCGCCCTGATCTTGTCACTATAGGCGCTGTGTTTACATTACACCGTTCCATATTGGGCGATCTTGCACTATCATCGGAATGTAACATGAATGCAGGCTTGAGTCTGTCTATACTAATAGTTTTCTGCGTATTTCCCTCTTGAATTTTAAAATATTTATCTGTTCGACTCAAAATTTTATATGGTCCAGAATACGGTGGAGTTAGTGAACTTGATATTCGGTCGCAACGAACAAACACATGTGAGCATTTTTCAAGTTCCGGGTGAACGAAAATTTCTTTTTGACGTAATTGACGTCTTGGTACCGCTGATATATCTCTTATTTTCTGCCTAAGTGCTTGTAAAAATGTTTCTTCACTTGAGATTTCTGGCTTTTTCAGCTCAAAGAAATCACCAGGAAGTCTTATAGTTTCACCATACACCAACTCGGCTGCGCTAATCTGGGTGTCATCCCTGTAACTTGCTCTTAACCCCAGTAATACGCTAGGTAGCTCTTTGACCCAATTCTCTGTATTACCTCTGCACATAAGAGAAGTTTTGAGTGAACGATGCCACCTTTCAACTGCACCATTCGCCTGTGGATGATATGCTGTTGTTCTAATTCTCGTTATTCCCATTCTTCTCGCTAGCTGGTTAAATAAATTAGACTCAAATTGACGTCCTTGGTCTGTCGTTATTCTTAATGGACAACCAAATCTAGAAATCCAGCCACAATAAACGGTTTCAGCTACACTTTCTGCTGTTATATCCTTTAAAGGATAAGCTTCGGGCCAACCAGTGCTTCTATCTAACATTGTTAATAAGTACCGATATCCATTGCAGTACTTAAGAGGACCCACGATGTCTATGTGAATATGTTCAAATCGATCACTTTTTTCAAACGACTTAAATGGTGAAATATTGTGTCTTTGAACTTTGGACCTTTGGCATTCCAAACATGATCTAGTCCATGATGCAATATGTTTGTTCATTGACTTCCAAAAGTATCTCTCTCGCATCATATTTCTCGTGGTTCGAATGCCGGGATGACTAACTCCGTGTATGGCGTTGTAAGCCGATGCTCGGAATTCCAACGGTAAATATGGACGAACTTTTCCATGCGATGTTTCACAATAAATATATGCATTACAGTTAGGGATTTTCACCTTTTTAATATTTAGTGTTTCTGACTTTAATAGATCTAATAGCTCTGTGTCATTACTCTGTGACTTAGCTAGATCTTCATAGTTGATTGTAGACGAAAAATCGATGGTAGCTATTCGGGATAAGGCATCTGCTACTGTGTTCTCTGAACCGTTAATATGCTCAATTCTTGTACAAAATTGCATCACATAGTCTAAATGTCTCAATCTCCTAGGGGTATCGTTATTTCCGAACGAATTTTTCTTAAATGCTTGCACTAAAGGTTTGTGATCAGTGTAAACAGTTACAGGTCGCCCTTCAATTAAGTATCGGAAATACTTTATTGCCATATATATAGCTAATAATTCTCGGTCAAATGTACTATAGCGCTGTTGAGCCTCACTAAGCTTATTTGAAAAAAAACCTAGAGGTTTCCATGAAGTACCTTCCTTTTGTTGAAGTACTGCTCCAGCACACGTGTTAGAACAGTCTGTCATGATAGAGATAGGAGCACCAGCGATAGGAAATGACAGTGTAACTGCGTTTTTTAAGCTCTGCTTGCACTGTTCAAAGGCTTCTTTCGCCTCTGAAGTCCAAGGTATCAGGCTCTTGTCTTTCTTTTTACTATTTCTCAAATATATGTTTAATTTTGCTTGATCACCTGCAGCACCTGGGAGAAGACGTCTATAAAAATTTATCATCCCTAAAAAACGTCTTAACTCATCAACTGTTTGTGGCCTTGGGAACTCACTCAATGCCCTAACGCGATCTTCTAGGGGGCTCAGTCCTTTTTCAGAAATATGAAACCCTAAGAAGTCCAATTCGGTTTTCCCAAACTCGCATTTCGCTAAATTGATAGTTAAGCCGAATTTATTTAATCTCTCAAATACGATTTTTAAATGTTCTTGATGTTCGATTTCTGAAGATGACGCTATGATGACGTCATCGATGTATGAGAATAAAAAATTAAGATTTTGAAAAACTTCATTGTTTAAAAATCTTTGAAATGTTTGAGCTGCATTTCTAAGGCCAAACGTCATTCGTGGAAACTCATATAAACCAAATGGCGTTGTTATCGCAGTTTTTTCTATATCCCGCTCTGCTATACCGATATTGTGATAAGCTCTTTGCAAGTCTAATCTAGTATATATTTTTTTATTAGCTAATAAGTAGGCACAATGTTGTATATGAGGTATCGGATATCTATCCGGCTTAGTGATATAGTTTAAACGCCGATAGTCTCCGCACGGTCTCAATTCTCCATTTTTCTTGACTACTACATGAAGTGGAGAAGACCAGTTGCTCTTGCTTGGTCTGCAAATTCCCATATCTTGCATCCTTTGAAATTCAGCCTTTACTTTTTCAAATTTATCCGGTGGTAAAGGACGCGGGCGCGCGATAACAGGTGGCCCGTTAGTTTCTATATAATGGACTACAGAGTGGCGTGGAGTATCCTTAAAACACATCGGCCTAGTGATATCGGGGTATAACGCTAATAAGTCACTATACGGATGGTTTGAGTTTATTGTTGTTATTGATGCTTGACCATCTAATCTCACCGACGCTATAACAGATAAATTCGTCACTTCGTCTATTAGTTTCTTCCGATATACGTCCACTACTAATTTATGGTGGCTTAAAAAGTCTGCACCTAAAATTGGTTGATTCACATCCGCTATAATAAAAGACCAACGGTAAGGTCGCCGTAAATTTAAATCTAAAATAAGAGTTTTTACACCATAGGTTTTTATTTCTGTCCCATTAGCTGCATAAAGTCTGTACTCACTACACTTGTTACTACAATAAGGTCTCTTAGTCGCTGGAATAACTGAAATATTCGCACCAGTGTCCACTAAAAAATTTAACCCACTGTTTCTGTCCATAACACATAGGCGTTTAGAAGTCGTTATGGTGCCAATCTCCGCCTCCGATTGCACCATATTTAGTTTCCCTGATTATTCTTGTTCCAAGCACACGGCTCCATACATTTCTTTGCTCTATTCCGATAGCGATAATGATACGAACAAAGCCAATCCGCACTATCGGGCGTGCGCCGGCTCATATTACGCTGTCGCGATGTAGACCGGGAGCGTGCGCGACGAACGCTGTGTCTGTTATTTCTAAATGTAGATTTTTTTGATTCCAAATCATTTATTCGCAGACTTAATTTGGCTATTTCGGCCAAAATTAAAGCTGTGTCATTAGAACTCGAAGTGTTAGCCCTTATTTCCGAAATTTGTTGTGACCTTGATGTCTCCATTACTTTGTCAGCGATAGCGGCCAAATTATCTAAATTTTTCACATCTGTAACCGCTAGAACAGCTCGTACTGAAGCGGGGAGGTGTCCTTGCCACATAATGGATAGGGTTTCATCTGGAATTTTATCTCTCGCCAAATCCTTCATTTTACGCAATAATTGAGACGGTTTTTGATCTCCCAATTCCATTTCGCTAAGTAATTTTTGGAATTGGCGAATTTCAGACTCTTCGTAAACTTGTAATAAGCGCGATTTAAGAGCTTCAAATTTCTTAGTCTCGGGCGGCTTTAATAGGATATCACTTACTTGTTGAATCACCTCCTTGCCTAATTTAGCGACAACCAAATTGTATTTTGTTTCATCGCTCAGCTTCTGAGGTCCAAGGATTGCATCAGTTTGTACAAACCACAATCTGGGTTTATCGCACCAGAACTCCGGAATCCTCGACGAAACTGTTATCGATGCTAAACCGGAGGAGTCATTTTGCACTGCTGCTCCTGATCCTGAACTGTTGGAGCTCGTCATAATTGTAGGTTCTTGTGTCGGGGTCACCAAATATACCTTTGCTATAGGTATTACTAATTATATTTATTAATATAATGTGAGGTGCCAGAACAAACCACTAATCCAATTGCACGTCTCTTTATTATGCTCTCTACTGAATGACTGCCGGTACAGAGATCTTACAATATAAACACACATCCTATTACAAAATACATTTACAAAAAAGGTATGTGCACACGGCACAAATACATAAATTGGTGGCCCATGAGCGAAACTGGCGAACTATAATACGAAAACAAGATAGCAAATTGTGAATTTTTACAAAAGGAAGATTTATTTTTTAAAGTCATTTAAATCGAAATTGAGGTGGTGTCAGAAAAATAGCAACCGAATCAAAATGTATAATCTCGCTAAATTGCATTATCAGAAAGATTTTAAAAAATTCTGGAAACGTACTTGTTATAGTGTATTTGATCTGTGTAATGCGGGTGAAATAAAATAAAGTCAGTTGTTGCCGGTAGGTTGTTTCACACACAACATGGCGTCAGGTGTGGATTTAAAATATTAAAAGGTAGTAAATGGTACTGTGGGATGTTAAAAAAGATTAATCTAGTAAAGTGGAGTGTGTGGTGACGTTTGTAAAGAAAATTATTGTGTGCAGATACATATTTAAAGCAAAAATATAGAATACGCACGGCCACCGGCCGCGTTAAACATGGAGGGCGGGCCGGTCACCCGAACAGACGCGTGGAAGAAATGGAAAAAACAATGGGAAAAAATCATCTGGGTTACCTCTTAGTGTGGGTGGTGCTACATGTCCAAATAGTATAGCCAATATGTTTAAAAAATATTTTCAGACGTCACCTCTACAGTATTTGCCTGGTGCGCGGGTGTCCGATGCTAAGAAACCTGAAAATCCGCTTGGATTTAGCCCTAAGCAAGTTGCCGAGGCTATAAAAAATATGAGAAAGGGTAAATCCCCGGGAAACGATAGTCTTAGTATCGAGCATCTGTCGTATGCTGGCCCGCATCTGCCCCGACTATTGTCACTCTTTTATACTCTGTGCGGATTTGGTGAGCGTAATAATATGTATTCTCCTTTTGTAAAACCAAACTACGTAGGGATGTATCCGGGGAACTCCACGAACACGAGTTCAAAGTATTTGTTGAGCTTGCGAACTCTAATGAGAAACTGGGCAATAAAAGTCCAATATACCTCAATCATCTTTTCTCCACTGGGGTAGAGGGTGTGACGGCTATTCGAAGATTGAACGCTAATAAAATAGCAGTAATATTCAAACAATATAATAATAATAAACTGTTTATTTCAGACACAAATCCATACTTGACATAAATTTAATGTTAGTAAAAAAGGGATTAGTAACAATTTTTTCTTAGATTATGATAGTAGAGTTAGTAAATCATTTTTATATTTTTTTATTATTGCCAAGGCTATTTCTACCCACCGCCTTGGTAGTGGGGCGTCCGGCCGAGCCGCAATCGCCTTGAGAATGCCATTGCTCGAATTTCGTAAGCGCTGCAGCATGGATGCTGCCTTTTTCCGCATTATCGCTGGAAAGCCGTCAACACGCGCATCAGCAAACATCCCCGACGCGCTGCAGCGCCACGGCAACCCCAACAGCATTCTAAAGGCATTGTTGTACCGCACACGTAGGGAGTTGTGGGCGGCACGGGTGTAAACCAACCATAGGCTGCTCGTATAAAACGATGTACAGTACGCTTTAAAGAGCGTGGTTTTCACAGTTGGTGAACAACGAGCAAACCTGCGAGCCAGCATATTGCCCCTCACCGACAACGCCCTACGCTCCTTCTCGATATCCTCATCATCTTTCAAATCACTTGTGAGGATATGCCCGAGATATTTAAAAGAACTAACTTGTTCTAATGCTACATTTCCGAGATACACCGGTGGAACATAGCGAGCGGGTTTCTTTGGAGCCCTAAAAATAAGTAATTTGCTCTTAATAGGGTTATACCACAAGCCATGTGCCCCGGCGTATCTCTCACAAATTTTCAATAATTTTCGCAGGCCATTGATAGAAGGACTAAGAAGTACAGCATCGTCCGCATAGTTGAGATTATTAAAGCACTGCTCATCAACGAAACAGCCTAGGCGAGTCCCTCTTAGTTCCTCAATCAGGTGATCCAGGTACAGGTTGAACAGCAAAGCAGAGGTTAACCCCCCTTGTCTAACTCCACATTCTACGCCATACTCGTCAGAGAGCGTATCGGCCCATCTCACCTGATTTTTTTTGGTTAGAATACCAATACTTTAGGAGAAAAATGCATTCGTCTGGCACTTGCTCCTCTCTCAACCTCTCCCACAGTATGTCGTACTTGACACGATCGAAGGCTCTGGATAGGTCAAGAAAACAAGCATAGACTGGCGTGCCCCTACCGGTGTAGTACCTGACAGCATGCTTTAAACTGAGTATAGCACTCTCCGTAGATAGACCCGCTCTAAACCCAAATTGCCCATCCGACAGCTTTATGTGCTCATTAAGACATTCATTTAATAAGCAATCTAAAATTTTCGCTATTACGGTCGCAAGTGAGATAGGTTGATAGTTCTCAACATTTGACCTGTCCGCCGTTTTATTTTTGACTATGGGGACTACTATCGTCTTCATTAGCTCACTTGGCAGATACGAATGACTTAAACATTACTTAAACAATAAGCTGAGAAGTCGTGGCAGATGAACACCCGCGTACTTGAGATGCTCGATGTTGAGTCCATCGTGTCCCGGAGATTTTCCACGCTGCATACTCTTAATTACTTTCTCTACCCTTTTCGCGTTTATTTTTAATCTGTAACCGACAGAGATGGTCTCAGCATCGTTCACCATTTCAGACTGTGAGTTTAAAGTGGGTGAAATCGTGAAATGATTTTTAAATGTCTCAGTTATTTGTTTGAGATCAGTCACTTCATCCACACTAACTGGAATGCTTGGCTTAACATTCATTCTACACGTATTTTTCCAGAAGGAACTAAAGTTTCCGAGTGAGTAGTCGGACGCCAGGCGATCCATTTTTAGTTGTTCTTGTCTATCTTGGCACCACTTCAACTTCGCTTTAAAACGTCTCCTTGCCTCCGACATTTCCGCAAAATATTGACCAGTACCCGGGCGCCCCGCAGCAACCCACATTTTAAACTTAAGCCGAGCATCCCTGTGTAGTTCCGCAACATACTTATTCCACCCTATCACGACCCTATGCTTTCTACGCATCGGGTGTTTATATGACTTAATTGCTGCTTGGGATAGAGTACTAACAATATCAAATTGTAATTTGTCAATAATGCTATGGTGACTCTTGTCATTACAATAATTATCACAACAATGACGCATTTCATGAGGAAAATCAATCAATCTTAGCTTAGCGTGACAGAAATCATGATACATTTTTATTTGCCACGATTGCCTCTCACCCCAAATGACATGATCTGTAGTTTTAGGACCACAATTTAGAGACACTTTTTTCTTGATTATCCCCCAGTTACACGACACAACAAGTGGGTAATGGTCAGACCAATGCACGTCTTCTAAAACGCTTACACCACTATAGTATTTTGAGCTGACTCTGACAATGCAGTGATCCAACCATCTAAAACAATTAGTGTGATTTTCACTACAAAATGTATAGGTACTAGGACACATATCTAAATCTATACAAGTCCAATATAAATCTTTACAATAATTTAGCATATTATTACAAAACAATGAGGAGGGGTGGGCGTTAAAGTCACCTAGTATGTAAAAAGCCTCTATCCCCTTGCGTTCCTCTAATTCTATTACGGCCCGAATAGCGCCCAGACATAAATTAAATTCAGATATATTGTCATATGAGTTTATAGGCATATAGACACACACGACCACTATGGATCTTCCATCTCCAAAATGAGCTTTAATAGCACACAATCTATTTTTGTCACACTCTAACACCGATACCGAATCGAAAATAGACTTACGCCACAGCAACGCTACTCCACCGTAAGGCCTTCCGCTCAGAAGACCAGTCTCCACGTCCACTGCAGACACGCCCGCGCATCCGAAGTCGCCGTCGATTGTGTTAAGTAGCGGTAGGTCATGGGGAAGTAGCCATGTCTCCTGTAAGGCCACTATGTCGGCGGTCCTGCATAAGTCTCGAATCCCATCAATCGATCTTTTAAGCGACTTGCAGTTAAAACTGATAATTTTATTGTATAAAATTGTATTATCCATATAATTATATTATCAATATAATACGGCCAATAACTTTATTACTAACACGGCTTTTCTAGGCATGCGAGCCAACATTCCAGCAACGCAAATTAAAAAGACTGGGGTCATGCGTCATGTCCCAATTAATTTATCTAATAAAGAACTATATACGGAATTATATTCCATTAACGAGATAGTTGCAATTCGCAGATTCTCCAAAAAAGTTGGTCACGAACGAATACCATTACAAACGGTCAGCATCACTTGGCAATGCAAAAAACAACGACTCTTCCTCTTGTCACGTGACCTGCCAGTTCTCCCTCCCGTTTTTACCGCTGCCAGCATAAGCCATGCCTTGTATAAAAGTCCCAAAAATCATTGTGTAATTTTCATTATACTATTAACTTCTTAGAACGAAACTCTGTCCTAAGTCAGTAATACTAATTGTGAGCGTGTGATTAAAAGAAAATATTTACAAGTATCGTATTATTTCGGCGTTTGTTATACTATAGATAGTTCAGCTCAGTCGTGCGCGCGGCCCTATGTATGCGTGGGCTTGTAAATATACAACTTTCATTCGTGTGGCAGTGACGCGGCAGTCGTCGTCCGAGCAAGACTTGTTCCTAACGCTTTTTTTTACGGGTACAGTCGTTTACGAAAATGTCTAGTTCTTCACGGAGAAAATGTTTAAGGAGTCAGGTAAATATTGTTTAATTTTAAATTTATATGTAATTAATATTTATTATAATTCTATATACGAAAAAATACATCCTTGTTGACGTTTACGTATTATTGTTTTAGACTCGAGAAACCATTGCTAAGGTATACGAATTTCTGAAAATAGACGCGAGAAATATATTGGAACTAGTAAGTGATCCAGTTTGCAGTGCAAGTCCAATTTTAATATCGAAATTAAGTGAACATTTAAATAGCGTACGGAAAAGAACAGCAATGGCTGTGGGGGTATCAGAGAGAACAATTACTAATATATTGGCTGAAGGAAAAGAACCTGACTCTAAATTTAAATCTCCGCATAAAGACCGTAAAAAACGTTTAAAGAAGTTAGAATTAGACAACTTTAACGTTGATGTTATACGTTCCACTATTCAAAATTACCATTTAGAACATCGCGAGTTACCTACCTTGCTAAAGTTGAAAAGAATATTTCAAGATAAACTTAACTATGATGGAAGTACTTCGACTCTGCGTACAGCTTTGTTAAAGTTGGGATACAAATGGCGAAAAACTGTGGATAACAGACGTGTTATTATAGAGCGCCATGACATCCAAAAACTACGATTTTCCTATCTAAAAAATTTACTCAGATACCGTCAAGAAAATCGGTGTATCGTATATACAGATGAGAGCTACATCTTAACTAATCATGTGCAAAACAAAGGATGGGGTAATAAAGATGGACCACCCTTAAAGAGAAACCTGTCGAAAGGACAAAGAATTATCATTGTGCATGCTGGTTCAGAACAAGGTTTCGTACCTAACGCACTATTGACATACAAAGCAAATAGTGTTTCTGGTGATTATCACTCTAACATGAACGCAGAAAACTATGAAAAGTGGCTAAAAGAACGTCTAGTACCGAATCTTCCACCTAACTCTGTGGTTGTGCTTGATAATGCCTCATACCATAACGTTCAAAATGACAGAGCCCCAAATTCTAATTCCAAAAAAATAGAAATGCAGAGATGGCTGACAGAAAAAAATATAGCTTTTAATCAAGATATGAAAAAAATTGAACTGTATGATTTGATTAAAAAAAATAAAGAAAAACATATCTGTTACAAGATTGACGATATACTTCACCCATATGGCATAAAAGTTCTTCGACTGCCACCATACCATCCTGAACTAAACCCCATAGAAAATGTGTGGGGAATTTTAAAAAATTATATTGCCTCGCATAATGTCGACCAAAATGTGACGGAAATAATGAAACTCATAAATTAACGTTTGAGTCAAATTGATGAAGGGATATGGGGTAATACTTGTCGACATGTACAAAAGAAAGAAGAAGAATACTATAGACATTTTGACATGGAGTCAGAATTTATAATTAACCTTGGTGAGAGCAGCGAAACCGAAAATTCATCATTTGATTTTTCAAGTAGCGATTCAGAATAATGTTCAATAAATAAACATAAAATTACGAAATAACTGTTTTTTTTTTTAAACCGGATATAAACCGTAAATAACTGTATTTATATTTGTGCCTGACTGTACCTCTTGTCACGCACACAAAGTCACTGTATATGTACAAGATTTACCCACACATAGGGCCGCGCGCACAGCTGAGTTGAAAGTATTATACATATGTTTATTTGTATGTGATCGGAAGATCAGCGGTACAGTTCCTAATAGACACTGGAAGTGGTTTGTGTGTAGTGCCGCGATCGACCTTCCGACCTCCCACGCGCGAGGACTGACTATCAATTTGTCTGCTGCCAATGAATCACCAAGAAACACATATGGTTGGATAGAACTTAGACTTAAGTTAGGTTTGCGAAGAGAATTTGTTTGGCGATTTATAATAGCCGATGTAACGCGACCTATAATTGGTGTAGATTTCCTATCATTCTATAATATTATTGCGAAGTAAGCGTTTGATAGTAGCTACTACTGTAGACTTTGATATAAAAATCCACACATGTGATCAAGTCCAAAATTGTACCTGTCCCTCTATTGCTAAAATACATCACACTAAATACCTTGGTGTAATGGTGGATCAAAATCTCTCGTGGTACCCCCAAATCGAACAACTATCGGGAAGAATAAGAAAATTTATATGGATGTTTAAAACTCTAAGACATATAGTCACACCGACTCTTCTTAATAAAATTTATGTGTCTCTAGTTCAATCTATAATTATATATTGTATACCGGTTTGGGGAGGTGCCTATAAGACGAGATTTATAGAGGTTGAAAGAGCTCAACGTACTCTTTTAAAAGTTATGTACTTCAAAGAAAGAACATTTCCTACAACCTTGTTGTATCAAACCTGCGATTTATTAACAATTAGAAAACTGTATTTACTTCAAATGATTTTAAAAAAACATAAAACTTTACCCTTTAGACCCCAAATTAATAGTAGAAGGAGACAAAATGCAGCTCTAGTTCCTTTTGCAAAAACAGACTTTGCGAGAATTCAGTATAGTATTCGATCTGCCGACATATATAACAAGTTAAATAAAATACTAAAAATATATAATAAATCATCTCGTGAGTGTAAATCGTTAATTACCTCCTGGCTTAAAGAATTAACATATGACGAAGTGGAGAATTTTATTAACAATACTAGTTTAAAGTGTTAAATATGTGTATATATCAACTCGACACAACTCAACACTACACAACACAACGCAACGCAACACAACGCAACGCAACACAACACAACACAATACAACTCAACTCAACAAAACATAACATAACACAACACAACACAACACAACACAACACAACACAACACCACAACACACACACACCACACCACACCACATCACATTGCAGCACACCACAACACACACACCACACATACTACACTATTCTAGTTTAAATGTTTTGTTTTATATTTGCAAACTTACCTAAACTTAAAATTACTTTGTTAACTTAGTTTATTTCAAGGTAGATTAAAATCACGCAATTGTTATGGAAGAACGGAGTCTACTGGTACAAGTATATTATAACTTAAAAGTAGGCTCCAACACCTGTAAAACATGTAAAACAATTTACCTCAATAAATTATTTTATTTTTTTTTATTTTTTATTTTTTACTACTAATATGTCAACTATAGTTAGTACTTCAATTTTTAACTGAAAGCCTAATAACCAGTGTAAAAGTTGTGACTGGAGACTCAATATTTTATATTTTAATTTCAGAGTTTCCATACTTGACACGGCCAGCCGGTGCCCTTCGTACACCAAAACACAACACAGTACACCAAATTCGCACCATGCCAGGCCCCTCAGTATCCTGTACTCTTAGACTAGCGCCCGATAAATAAAAAATCGCCAAATCTGAGTTTGGCATAATGTTGGCAAATGGTAATGCTCGACCTTCGCAGAGCAGGGGGTCGTCACCACACCACCTCGCAGCTAAAAAAGCTAAAAAAGGCCAAGACTGGCGACCGTGTGGCGACTAAAGAATGCTTAACGCACGGAAAATACCAGATAAATGGTGTCATAATCGTAACTGGTGTCTGTAGATACCCAGAGATACAAAGGAACCCGGTTGCTTACATTGGTGTACCTCTTACTCCAAAAATCATACGGAGACAATCATTTTTAATTTGCTTGAATTATCATATTAAGCACAATTTCAATAAAGACTCTGGCATTGCGGGCAAAGACTGGCCAAAAATGTTTTTGAAAAGGAACCCAGAAATTGCTAAAAGAAAAGCTCAGTTTATGAATCCAGGCAGAGCACAAAAATTGACCCGTCCCATTGTTGCTCAACATTTTCAAGAAGTGAAAGACCTGAGGAATTAGATATTCTACAGAACCCGAAGCGCCTCTATAATATCGATGAAAAAGGGTGTAGTAGACTCACTATTCATCATCAACAAACTGTTTTGGCGCAAAATTTAGGACGATTTACCGTAAAAATAAAGGTAATTTTTACATGGGCTTTAATATACTACCGTAGAATAATAAGGCCCCTGAAAAGAGTTTTTAAAAATTGTATTTTCTTAATAAAAGGTATACTTTTCTTAATAAATTAACACGATTTATTACAGCCACATGTACATTCTATGTAAACAATATGTTTTTGACACACTTAACGCAATAAACTCAGATAATTGCCACCGGTACCTTATTGTCAAGGTGCTAAATCTAATTTTTACACTCTTAAGTCTAAGGAATTTTCCTAATTCTTCGTTTATTATATTTTAATTTCTACATTTTTGTTGAGTTCAGCAGACCATAATTAATAATGTCAATCAAAGGAGATTCATCTAAAGATAAAATATCCGAAATAGTAACCTTATCTTTTCTAACAAAAATTAATATTTATCTTCCACCCTCAATCCGGAATTCCGTATCATTAATGAGCTTATATTTAAATATGAAAGATGTCTATTGTTGGAGTTCCAAAGCCAGATTTAGTCGTTTGTACT
Organism: Pontia daplidice; assembly: GCA_963693355.1. Lineage (NCBI taxonomy): Eukaryota > Metazoa > Arthropoda > Insecta > Lepidoptera > Pieridae > Pontia > Pontia daplidice. Next base: position 282,897 of record CAVNZL010000016.1, on the reverse strand, counting down.
TAGTGTAGTTAATTGTGGATCAGTAATACTCTTTTATTTTATTGTAACTTTTTATTTTAAATAATTTTTTATCAAAGGTGGTTGGCATATTTATATTATTGCTATTTAGTAGATAAAAAGGATTTCTGTAAATATAAACCATCTGCAGAAGGCTGTATACAAAAAAAAGCTTGATGTTTGGGTGCCGCATGATTTGACGCAAAAAATCCTCTTGGACCGAATCAACGCCTGCGATATGCTGCTGAAACGGAACGAACTCGACCCATTCTTGAAGCGGATGGTGACTGGCGACGAAAAATGGATCACATACGACAATATCAAGCGAAAACGGTCGTGGTCGAAGGCCGGTGAATCGTCCCAAACAGTGGCCAAGCCGAGATTGACGGCCAGGAAGGTTTTGCTGTGTGTTTGGTGGGATTGGAAGGGAATCGTCCACTATGAGCTGCTCCCATATGACCAGACGCTTAATTCTACCATCTACTGCGAACAACTGGACCGCTTGAAGCAGGCAATCGACCAGAAGCGTCCAGAATTGGCCAACAGGAAGGGTGTAGTGTTCCACCAGGACAACGCCACACCACACTCTTCGTTGATGACTCGTCAGAAGCTACGGGAGCTCGGATGGGAGGTTTTATCACATCCACCATATAGCCCGGTTATAGCGCCAAGTGATTACCACCTGTTCCATGGCGAACGCCCTTGGTGGTGTAAAGTTGAACTCAAAAGAGGTTTGTGAAAAGTGGCTGTCCGAGTTCTTCGCAAATAAGGAGGGGCTTCTACGAGGGAAGTATTATGAAGTTGCCGTCTAGATGGAAACAGATTATCAAACAAAACGGCGCATATTTGAACTAAATCCGATCACTGTAACACTTTTTATAAAGCATTGAATAAAGAGCAAAAAAGCGGAAGGGAGATATTTGACAACCTTATATTTTGCACATTACATGATTGGGAGGAACTAAAATTGTTTTTGCTCAACTTTCGGCTGTAAGCAATTATTTAGTGAGGGTATAATAAAATACTCACTCAGAATCGAGCAAATTTTAACTAGAATACAATCCGAAATACATTATACTTATATAGACAAAAATGAACTTCCTGGCCTATTTGGAAGATCTCGCTTTAAATATGTTTTTATAGGTCTTACTTTTAACAACCCTAGCTAGTATGGACATAAAGTCAACTCAGCTTTTGATTTGTCTTTATAATTGTTCCGTTAACAATTATTGTGAGTTAGATTCTGGTAGCCGTCGCGAACAGTGCCTTTTCCGAGCAGTGCTTTGTATAACGTGTGGATGGTCATAAAACCAGTGTCACTTTTAATTAAAATAAGTGAAGTGAACTTCTAGTTTTTTTTAACTAAAATTGGTGCTATTCCAAAACAGTACGACTAATGCCGATGCCTTTTTTTTTTTTTTTTTTACTTGGGGAAATGCTCTTACGCACCCCCGCACCGGGACAGGATTATGAAGTGGTGCGGGGAGTGTGGGACTCGAGGCCGATGGTGCAATGGCCCCTGTACCCACTAAAACCCCAAGGTCCCTACTTTGCGCTAATGACGAGGCCTGGTAACAGCAATGCCTTGTCCAGGTTCCTCATCTGCGCTTGCCAAACATTGGCTCTCCACCACTGTCCATTACTCCTTACAATAATAATAATATATATACATTTATTAAACGACTATTATTATAACTATATACAACAAACAACAATCCAATCTACGGTGGAAGGTCACGTAGAAAAACACGTCTCCTCCGCCCGGTCCTTCGCCTGCGTATGGGTGGAGCATCAGCAGATACTTCACGGATTCTTTCCGCCCCCTCCTTTGCCTTCAGCACTACCTGGCAGAACCTGTTAAAAGCTCTCCAGGGAGTATCATCTTCCGGGAGAGCCTCCACCACCCACTTAACAATGTTGGGAAGGCTAAAGTCAACTCCGGTGGGCCCCGACAAGGAGAGCCTTTCGGCATTCCATGCAGGGCAATCACTTAAAGTGTGCTCCACCGTGTCATCTGGATGACCACAATGGTGGCAGATAGGAGCAACCTCTCGCCTGGCTATGTGATGCAGATAGTGACCAAAGCAGCCGTGCCCCGTCAGCATCTGCACCAGCCAAAAAGAAAGAGCCCCTTTCCGTCGTTCCGCCCAAAGCCTCAGATAAGGTAGGATGGCCACAATAGTGCGCTGTCCAAATTCAGAATGAACCAGCTCCTCCTTCCATTCACAATAAACTTGGTTCAATTCCTCCTTCTTCCAGGCGTCTACTATTTCGATGGGTGGGTCATACCCACCCAGTCGAACGTCGTCCCTCCTCCAATAAAGACGTGCCAGGGCAGACGCTTCAATGTGCCAGGGGGCTGTGCCTGCGATAACACACGCAGCATTAAAGGATACCGTGCGGTACGCCCTCGCCACCCTAACAGCGACCAGCCTCTGGGACCGCCGCAAAGCATTCTTCACCGCCGCCGACATGTTAGTGGCCCAGATCGGACACCCGTAAAGCGCTCGAGAGCGCATCGCCCCAGCATACAAACGGCGACATCCCCCACCTGGACCACCTATATTTGGCATAATACGGCTGAGCGCCGATGCCGTGGCGCAGAGCCTGGGGGCAAGTGCCGAGAAATGCGCCCTAAACGACCACCTTGAGTCTATAACAAGGCCCAGATACTTGATGGTGGTACCGATTTGAATGGTTTCACCATCCACCATTATAAACGACCCTAAGGGGGGCCTCTTTCTCGGGCCATGAAAATATGTCGCTTCTGACTTCTGCAATGCAACCCTCAGCCCTATGTTACGTATACTCGACACAACTTGAGATACACCAGCTGTAGCGAGAATCTGCGCCTCCTGGAAATTCCCTGCAGTAGCTGTAACTAAAGTGTCGTCTGCAAAGCATATTATATCGACACCTGGCAACAGCGTCTCCCGTAAGATAGCGTCATATGCAATATTCCACAAGAGAGGCCCCAGAACAGATCCCTGTGGAACACCACAACTGACCTCGTGCCTACACCATCCTTGAACTCCAGGAAATATGACGTGTCGATCCGCAAGGTAGTCCCGGATCAGTCGGGACAAGTATGTCGGCACACGGTGATACCTCAAGCCACCTATTATAGCTCTGTGAGGGAGGGAGTTAAATGCATTGGCAATATCTAGGGACACTGCCAACAACACCCCACCACGACCTACAACCTCCTCACACTTTCCACGAAGGCAGGCTATCGCATCAATTGAGGACCTTTTCCGTCTGAAACCATACTGGCGATCAGACAGATCGGGTCCCACTGTCGTTAAGTGCTGTGACACCCGCAATGCTACGATTCTTTCGAAAAGCTTTCCTGATTCGTTTAAAAGAACGATAGGTCGATACCCGGTGGGGGAATCAACCGGTTTTCCCTCCTTTCGCAAAAGCACGAGGCGCCCACACTTCCATACTCGCGGAAAGATTCCACTCTGGAGGCAACCCGTGAGAAAATCCCGAAATCTTGCCTCCATACCATTAATAAGGGCCAAACCTAGAATCTTTCCGTGAATTCCATCCGGCCCAGGAGCGGTGCGTTTTGTCCGCAACTTGGTAAGTGCCAGCTTGATCTCGTCCTCAGTCACACGCGGCACTTCCACCTCCGCAAGCTCACTAAGTTCCCATCTCCACTCTTCAACAGGTAAAGAATCTGCATTGAGCGGAAAGAGAGTCGACACAACCCTCGCCAAAAACGACGACTCCATTACAGAAGTAATAGGAGGAACCCAAGGACGTAACCTATTTAGGACGAGCTTATAAGCGCGGCCCCAGGGATCCCGATCCAACTCACCAAGTAGAGTCTCCCACGCTCTCTCCTTGGCTTCAGAAATACCGTTCCGCAAAGCCTTCTTCTTGGATTGGTACACTCCATAGAGAGACCTCTCCAATTCAACATCATAACCCATACCACGTCGCCTTCTTCGGTGCCTGGAGTAACGTCGTCGAGCAGACACACAATCTGCTCGCAAATTTGCCAGTTCTGGTGACCACCAGTGGACCTTTCGGGGCGCCCGCGGTATACGAGAACGACTCATAGCTGCGTCACTAATGCGCGATAGGAAGTCAGTAAACCACTCCGCCTCTCTTTCTAAATCTAAAGGTGTGACGTAAGGACACCACGATTCAACGAGAGATGCCACGGCCAAAATATCTACATCCAGTGACTTGAGTACCCATGTTGGGCCAACTTCGCGGGGAGTAAATCGTCTCAATCTTGCACTTGCACTGGACGCTGACTGAGGTCGAGACATCGTAAACCGAATATATCTGTGATCTGACAACGTCTCAACCTCCGTAAGCACTCGCCAATTCCTAATTCTATCTACCAATTGCAGGGAGGCGAAAGTTAAATCAACAATTGAGGCCCCATTCCACTTTATACACGTCCATTCCGAGCCAATGTTAATTGTTGACAGATTACAGGAGGTCACCCATTCAGTGAGAACATCCCCGCGATCGTTTGACACCGGGGAACCCCATACTGCAGACTTGGCAACTAATGCCGATGCCTGCCGCCCGGCAAGTGTGAAGTGGTGGCGAGCAGTGTGACCAGATTTAAAATTTTAGCTACTCGGTTAAAATCTGCCAAAAAAAACTAAAAAAATTTTTTTACTGTTAAGATTATGCTATTTTCAAAAACTAAATAAAAAGCTTGATTTATTATTTTATATCTATATTTAAAAATGTAGAAAATGTTTCAAAAAAAAAACTTTTAAGCATATGTTTTGTAGGCATAAAATTTAAGCAGCCATCTCTTTCGATTCGACGAAGCAAAGCGATACTCACTCAGTTCACGTCGACTAGCAATTGTTTAACGACCGTTATCAATTGTTTTTAACTTGTTGTAATACAGGGTGGGCCAGAAAGGCGTACGATTTTAAAAACACTCTTGCGCTTGAACGATATGAGAGGGGGCCGCGCGGGTGGTGGGGTTGAGAAGCTCGGTTCTCGGAAATTTAGTCGCGATGGATAACTTCACCGGAGCGCAACGTGCATTCTGCGTTAAACATTATTACAAAAATGGCGATTCGTGCGCTATTGTTCGGCGTTTATTTCGGCGTGAGTTTGGATTACATGACCTAAATCAGTGTCCGAAGGAAAGTGTGATTAGATCGTGGGTCAGAAAGTTCGAAAATACTGGTTCGACTCTCAAACAAAAGCCTGCGGGACGCCCAAGGTCAACAAGAACGAAAGACACAATTGAACAAGTTAGAGCTTCAGTTCAACGTAATCCTGGTCTATCGACTCGCAAGCGTTCAGCTGAACTTACGGTATCCAGAACATCTTTGCGTCGCATTTTGTTAAAAGATCTGAAATTGCACCCGTATAAAATTCAACTTGTGCAGGAATTACAGCCAAATGATCCAATTTTAAGACGAGCTTTTGTTAAAACAATGCTGGAACGTTTTCGGAGTTTCAACAATATTCTGTTCTCCGACGAAGCCCATTTTCACATAAATGGGCATGTCAATAAACAGAATTGTCGTTACTGGGCTGCAGAGAACCCACGTGCAAAACATGAAAAGCCTCTGCATTCGCCGAAAGTAACCGTTTGGGCGGCCATATCAGCGCACGGAATTATCGGACCCTATTTCTTTGAAAATGAACAAGGGCAATCTGTCACTGTAAACTCTGACCGATACATAGCCATGCTAAGGGATTATTTCTTTCCGCAACTGCAACAATTTGAAGCCTATAATCGTGCAACGTGGTTTCAACAAGATGGCGCGACATGCCATACATCTAATGCCTCTTTGGCGGTCGTAAACGAGATGTTTGCTGGGAAACTGATATCGCGCCGAGGTGACATTGCATGGCCGCCTCGAAGTCCAGATCTAACGCCACCGGACTTTTTTATGTGGGGATACCTAAAAAGTAAAGTGTATTCCAATAATCCAGCAACAATTAATCAGTTGAAGACCAATATCAGAAAAGAAATGACAGCTATTCCCCGCGCAATGTGCGAGCGAGTTTTTACCAATTTGAGGTTCAGATTCGAGGAATGTTTGCAGCGCGATGGTGCACACCTCAATGATGTTATTTTTAAGAAATGAATTTCCCGGATGTCTTCTTTTAATTGAAATAAAAATTGTATGTAAACTGTATTTAGTTTTTTTATTATATTTTTTTCAAATTCGCAATTCTCTCGGGCCCACCCTGTAAATACGCATTTGTAATTATTTGTTTAAGAGGGATAATAAAAAATGGATAAAAAATAAATTCCTGAAAAGATCAACAAAACCGTCAATTTTTGGTGAAAGTTACTACTAGTGCTGCAGTGGAAGTAAAATAAAGAAAAAACGTCTTTATGATGAAATTCTCGTTTACTGTGATTTACAATAAACCATAGTGCGTTACTTGCTTTGAAACTTTATCTTCTCTTGATAGCGTGGAGCCATCGAAGTTAACACGTCACCTTAACACATAACATCCAAATAACAAAAATAAGCCGGTGGAATTTTTTGAGAGAAAATTGCAAGCACTTCAACATCAAAAAACTGGTATAGTACAAATGTCCAACCTAAATGAGAAATCGTTGCTTGCTAGTTATCGAGTAGTATTTCGTGTGGCTAAAGCAGGAAAACCTCACACTATGGCCGAAAATTTTATTTTACCAGCAGATAATATGTTTGTGAAAGCAGAGGTTGAAAAACTCGAAAGTATATCTCTCTGACAATACCGATCAACGCAGGTTATAGCTACGGCTTTTCATATACAACTAAATAGAAACTACTACTAACTTAATTTAACTATAATTTATATTTCAACAATTTTAGGTACAAACGATGAATAACGCTGTCAAATTACAAGAACCGGGAGCTTCTGGACAATCAATTCAACAAAGAAAAGAAACCACCAGCAGGACAAGCAGTTCTTGCTCCTGTAGATCATTATCAGCATCATCGTCAACATAATGTAGTGGAACTTTTCACGTAAAAAGGGCATAACTACTATCAGTCACCGATCAACTCCGATGAAAGTGATGTAGATTTATGTGTATATGTATATATTATGTGATATAAGAGTGTTGTGTACTCCTTTAAGTGGTTTATGCATCAGTATGTAACTGTAGTAAAGAATGTTTTAGTTGTGATAATGTATATACCGTTCGAGAACCTTAATTTAATAAATAAATAAACTTATACAGTCGACTGAATCCGATCAAATCTTACAAAGATCCTTTATCAAAATACAGTACTTCACTCTATTCCAACAATGATTTAAATACTAACTCTGTTAATATTATAAAGGTAAACACCTCCAATTCGCTATGTCTCGAGCTCTATTAGTACTTCCCTAAATAACGCCTCGCATAGTTCTTTTCGAAATTGAAGATGAAGAAATTAATCTGTAGTCTGGAACGAAATTCCAACCTCTGTTGTTAAAGCTTCCAAACAAATGCTATCTCCTGTACTTGTCTATTCAATCGATGCATAATAAACGGGGTAAAATCTTTAAGGCTGGTGATGAAGACAGTTTCAATGACCATAGACCCATCTCGGTACTCATTGTTTTATCTAAAATATTCGAAAAAGCTTGATTGATTGATTATCTTAACAAATATGAAATACTTTCAGGCAATCAATATGGTTTCAGGCAACAAAAGTCTACAGAAGATGCCGTACTGAACCTCACAACAGACATAACTCAATTTCTAGATGCAGGACAAAAGGCTATGGGAATATTCCTGGATCTTTCAAAGGCATTTGACACTGTCTACACCAATCCTTGTTTGCGCTAAATCGCTGACTTTTACACACGAACCGGAGACGGTAGGTGGCGTTCCGGTATGAGACGGTGAAATGTTTTCCGCCGTCGCGTGCGCATTTAATATAGACCGCAAACCGTACCCTACATTTTTATAATTATAAGGATCCAGGGTTTGGAGCGAGACACGACACCGTTGATGGTAAGTGCTAGTTATAGTCTTATCTATTATTGGATTCCTCTCTTTGTTATACATTGAACATTGCAGCAATGTTTGGTCACCTCACTACAACACCCATCAATTACGTATTGAGAGGATCCAAAAAAGATTCTTTAGACATCTCGTTTATTGTGACAAGTTAGGAAATAAGTTAAAAACATATGATGCCAAACTGCAATATTATAAAATAGATCGTCTTACGGTTCGGCGGAATCTGTTAGATACAATATTTTTATACAAAATTGTCAGAAGCCGTGTTGATTGCCCCCCATTGCTTAATCTTATAAACCTCCATGTCCCACGCCGTGCCCCCAGATGCCAAGTTGCCCTGTTCCAACCACCCTCAGCTAGAACCAATTTTAAGCAGTTCTCAACAGTTTCAAGAATGTGTAGAAATTACAATGTATTAAGTAAATCGTAACCTAACCTAACGTATGGTTGCCAAACATGATCACTCAAAATAGAACAAGAGAAAAAAATAGCCATCTGTCAACGGAAAATGGAGCGGAGTATGATCAGAGTAAAGTTATCAAACAGGTTAAGTAACGAGAAACTGCGAGCAATAACAAAGCTAGAGGATGCTGTAAGACGTTTAAGAATACTGAAATGGAAATGGGCGGGTAATAATGAAGAAATCAGAAGAAGTAAATAAGCGTAAAAAGAACGAAACTGTAAGTGAGATATGAATATATGATAATGTTTATTGCTATTTCTGGGACAAGGTTCAGGCAAAAAGAGGTGCTAACGAAATTGGCTCAGGTATTTTTGATTACTTACAAAGTTTAAATGAGCAGAATTCAAACAAAACCCTTCACATCACTTTTTATTGTGATTGTTTCAATTCAGCGAAATTATTCGATTATTGACATATCCTGCATAAGTTCCATTGTAGCACCTATTTGCGAGTTATCATTATCCAACAATAACTAATTAATATTCAGACTTCCATTAAAAAAAATAACTGATATATATTCTCCATCTAGCGTTTCATAACGCAAAACCCGCGCCTACGGCTATACCACCTCCCTCAGTGGAGCAGCACAATATCATTAAAACATATGCCAAAGCCGCCGCCATTCCGAAATCCCCTGTGGGCCCCTCAATTGTAGTCTCCGGGGAAGGCTTCGACACCACAGAACAACTGCTAACACAAATAAGTAAGACCGTCAACTTCCGACAAGGCGGATATGCACCTCTCAAAATCACTCCTTTCTCGAATAGGAAACTAAAGTTAACTTTCGAAAGAGAGGATCACAATACACACACCATCACCAACTTACAGAAACACAAACAAATTCAAACACAGGAGGAAAAGAGACTCAACCCAATTATAATACTCAAAGGGATCTCTAAAAACATCGATGAAAAAGATCTCAAAAACACAAATAAAGATCAAAATCACACACTTGCTGACCAGACGTTCGCCATTAAGTTCACCACCACTAACAGAAACACAACACTATAACGTCGTTTTACACACCACACCCTCTGCCTGGAAAGCCTTCGCTGACCTCGGCAGAGTTAACATCGGTATGCAGCGGGTACACAGCGACAACTTTTCGCCGTTCAGGCAGTGTCAAAACTGTCTGAACTTCGGACACACGAAGAGGCGATGCCCCGCAAAACACTCCACATGCGCCAAGTGTTCTGGTCATCATCCCACTACACAATGCAAGGAACAGACACTAAGGTGTGTCAATTGTCATGAACACAACAGCCAACAGAAGACAAACACAGACACATTACATCATTAACTCTGACTCAATGGCTGCACTCCAAGCGATCGGCCAACCGAATAATGCACACAACATCGTTACAAACATACACAAATACATTACAAGCAGTGATCATGTCAACATCACGTTCAACTGGGTCAAAGGTCACTTGTTTATCTTCTGTATGTCATGATTGTTGTTATTCCTCTTCTTTTCTAAAGCAACCCAATTGTATGTAAAACGATAACTTTTAATACATTTTAACACTCCAAGAAAACACCCTCGACAGCAGATTAAGCCTTTATCTCCACCTTTCCGACGTAGTGTAATGGGTGCCAACTCATATATACCACGCGTATGTAGACTCGTTAATAAATATAAGTCTGACTTTGATATCGCATATCCACCATCCGCAGCTCAGCTTCGGCACATTCTTAGCATGTAGTATATTAATGTATTATAAATAATTTACCCATTACAGTTTAAATATCGCTTTCTGTGTTGACCACCGCCTTTGTCTACTAGGTTTCTATTGTGTGTCTCTCTTTCTTTTATTTTTATTATGAAATAACCAATGTTTCATATTTAAACAACATATTTTTGTCTACTTTTTTAAATGCATGTTGTGTTAACTATTAAGGTGTACTATAAGTATAGATTTCTTAGTATCAGCTTTAGCCTAATTTAAAAATGTATATAGCTAATGCCTGCTTGTTAACCATGTAAATAAATAAATAACTAAATATGTAATAACGTAAACCATTTTAATTATAAGAACCACTGTACTGACCACCAAATGTAAATAAATATGCTAAATTAAAAAATCTGTTAGTCATAAGCACTACTGTATTAATCACTTGATTACAATATGTACCAACATCTCATCATACTCACTCACATAACTGTTAACCCATTAATCTTAATATAAGCTACTTTGTAATTGTACTTGAAAACTTGCTTTAATTATTCGTGTTTTTAAATTTATTAGTTTATAATGAATAAATAACCTAGTTTGTAAGACGCGGACTCTACGTAGGTGGTTGAGGGAAAGAGCGTGTATCAAATAGCAAAACTGACCCTCAACACTAATGTTCAATTCTAATTTTGTATTTCATAATAAAATACGTGTACTGAATAAACTTATTTCGAGCTTAGCTTCCTAGCAATAAAAAAAAAATAAAAAAACATCTGCCATCGCTTACTGATCGGCTTGAATCTCTCTCTCCTTACGCAGAGACCTTGCGTCACTCTGCGTCTTTTACAAAACCTACTATGGTGAGTGTTTTTATGAACTGTTCGAGTTGATCCCCGCTGCATCGTTCCATCATCGAACGAGTCGCAGTAACTCTGAATTCCATCCGCACCATCTCGATGCTTGGAAGTCTTCCACAGTTCGCTTTACAAGGCATTTTCTATTGCGAACAAGTGAACTGTGGAATCGACTTTCAGCGGAGGTCTTCCCCGTGAGATACGACCTCCAATTATATAAAAGCAGAGCATATTCCTTCCTAAAGGGCCGGCAACGCACTCATTAATAGGTTTCTATGGGCTGCGGCTGTTCCCGCATAGGCCACCCGCAAGCTCGTTTGATCTATTTTATAAAAAAAAAAGAACATCGCGAGGAACGCCCAACCTCGTCCCCCACTGAGGAAAACGTAAAAAAACTCGAAGATATCGTGTTAGCAGACCGAAGAGTAACCATCAGACATTTAGCTGAGGTCACGAGGATCTCATATGGCAGCATCCAAAGCATTTTGACCAGAAAAATGAATATGAAGAAGGTCTCCGCGCGTTGAAGAGTTGTTAACGGACGAATAAAAGAAAAACCGAGTTGACATTTCAAGAGCCAATCTTGCAAAGTTCCAGGAATTTTTTTGACCAAGAATTATTTTTGTCACGATTTGCGACCATGGATCCATCATTTTGATCCTGAGACCAAGCAACAATCGATGACTTGGAAGGGGCCATCCTCACCGACTAAAGTCTCGAGCTCTGCGGACAAATGGCGTCTGTTTTCTGGGATGCTCAGGGAATCATAATGGTTGATTACCTGGAAAAGTGAGCTACTATTACGGGCTCCTACTACGCTGATCAAATAAGACGACTGCGAGACGCCATAAAGGAAAAAGACGGGGCAAATCCGAGCGAAAGTCCTGTTTCATCAGGACAACGCTCCTGCACACAGTGCCGAAGTTGCGGTCGCTGCCATTCGAGCAAGCTTCGAACTGGTCGCACACCCGCCCTATTCTCCAGATTTAGCCCCCAGCGATTTTCATTTGTTTCCTAGGCTCAAGAAATTTAAGGATGATAGCGAGGTAATGGATGCTGTAAAGGCATTTTGGGATAGTCAAGATAAAGATTTTTTTTAAAGGGTATTTTAGGTTTGGAGAAACGTTGAACTAAATGTATCGACTTGTTAGGAGACTACGTAGAAAAATAAATTAAATTTAAACTAAAATCGTTGTTTTATTATACTTATTATCATTACTTTTTGATCGCCTCTCGTTTTACCCCACAGGACATTTTAGATACTAAGACAAAGAAAAAACACAGGGTTCGAAAATACACCAAAATAACATTAAACTGTGCTCCAAAAGACATAGCATACGGTGTCTTGCGATGCCGTGTGTGTTATTGCTGGTCTCATCCCGAGACTACATCTACGACTCTAGATATTGTCCGAACTATTATGAACAGACTGAACAACCCTATGAGGTGACTTACACTGAACAACCGACAGACATGACTGACACAGGAAATTTTCCCGAGGTCAAGAGTACAAAAGAACCAAAATAGAAATAATACAAACTCAAAGGCAGTTGCCCTATATACAGATTGAGAATCTTTTAATCGACACCGGGGCAAATCAATCTTTTATCAGCCCCGACGCAGTTAATACTTACTTTTATAATATTCCATTGACTTACGATCCATTCGAAGTAACTAATGTTCATGCTTCATTTAATTGCGACAAAGAAATCACATTATTCATGCACAAATTTCACGACTACTTTGACGGTCTGGACTAGACCTGCTTACAGAATGGGAATCAAAAATACACCTTAAACACAAAACATTAGTGACTAAATTTGCAACTATCCCGATTCGAATGTATGATTCTAAAAATTGTAATTTATATGAAGACATAGTGCCTGCAAACAGTTCAAAATTAATTAAAGTTCCTATCAATACATTAGACGGTGAAGTCCTAGTGCATGAGCAATTTATATGTAACTGCATTATACATGAGTGTTTGACCACAGTTAAAAATAATCGCGGATTTTTAGTAATTGAAAACCCGACTGATAATGACGTAATTATTTCATTCGATCGCAACCGCGGAGTTATTCAACATTGATAAGTGGAAATGGGCTCAATCGACATTCCAAAGACCGCATTTAATGTAGAACATTTTGCATTTACCATCAACTTTTCAAAGAGTTATGGATAATGTTTTAAGTGGCAATGAACAGAAGCCAATTTACAGATGATGTAATACCAGAAAATATTATGGTGTGTTTATTTTAGTGAGGTTACCTAAGAAAAAAAGTATTATTTACTATGTAGGATAAGTTGTTGTTATTGTCAGACTGATTTAAAGTATGTTATCTAAGAAAAAAGTCAGGCTTTTCATGGACATTTGTTTTCCCTGATGTTGAATATATTATCCATACTGTTTATATAACCAATGTTGAAATGATTCTCCCTGAAACTAAATCTCCAGCTGTTTGTACCTCTAGAACATCAAAACTTTACTTTTTCAGTATTTTTCCTAGTTTTACCGTTCTATAGTTTTTATTATCTTGTTAATTAACAACTTTAAGATAACTAATTTAGGTAGAAAATTTTATGTTTTATTGTTGCAAGAAAGTAATTTGTTTTTCATTTTAAGTAAGTCATTTAGAAAAGCTGTATATATTTTTTTGATTATAATAAAAGTATTTTATTTTTGTTTGATAGAAGTTAAATCATTGTTTTTGTGTGTGTTCATTGCTAATAAAAAAATTAATTGATTGATTTATATATGTGTTTTAATTGCACAAACCGAACTACTCCGCAGTGTATAAACCAACACTGTATATTGAACTGAAAAACTTACACTTGACTAATAAGAGAATTGAATGAGATATTTCTAATCTCCGATTCTATAAATAAACAACTATTCAAAAACAATAATTACCTGATAATATTATCACTAAAAAGCACACAAAATGTTAGAATAGGAGTGGCTAGTGTCAGGAGTTTAACAAAACAACTAACATCACATCACTGTAAGTAAGTGTAAGTCAGGAGGGAATGTTACACAAATGCTTAACAAGATTTAAGTAAATCAAAATGTGTAGAAGAATCAATTAAAAATTGTGAAATATGTGTATGCATTTTACTCCTGAACACTGAATTAAACACTGTATTAAATGTAAAATCTGTGGCAATTACTCACATGGCTTTCTCTCAAGTAATGGTTGTCATGGCATGGCATGGCATGGCATCTATGCTATCTGCCTTGTGGTAATTTGTGTTCATTCAAATCTTTAGTGTAATGAAAACTTCTCGAGTGCACGACATTAAAGATCCTGTCATATTAAATAGTGTAGAAGAATACTATAACCTGCAGAATAAACAAAACACTATATATATACAACTTCATAATTAGTTTTTAAAAAATCACACTCTTTCTACTCCAATATTATCTTAGATATTACAAGTAAAAACTTACAACGTATTACATAAAAAAATACAATAAAATATTCTTTGATTTAACACCACAGTCTATGTAGAGTAGAGTTACATTACAGAATATGTATGTTTTGTCCAACACTACATAGTCTGTGGTGGTTTTTATAAACTCAAGATTTAAGCGGGAAGATACAAAATCGCTTTCCGGATAGGGTCAATTACGATACCGCATATCCCAAAATATTAATTTATGCACATAATTACTTTTTCTACCACTTAATCGCAATGGACAAAGACTACAACAAGCGCGATTTCTGTGATAACTGTGAGAAATTATTAGTTTAAAAGTTATAATATTATATATATTATAAGGTGTAATGTTTAAACCAAAATTATTTAATGATAGTAAACCAATGATGACAACATGCATTTTCAAAAAGTAGACCAAAAAGTTAAATGTAACACTGATTATTACTAAATATACAAAATAATAGAGAAAATAAAAAGCATATAATAAAAGGGTCAACGCAATTTTTTTTTATTAACCATACTTAATTTACTACTTGCTAAAAAGAACCGAAACGAGCCTATGTGATCGCGCTGTTTATTAATTTTTTAAAACGATAATAATTTATAGTTAAAATATATAAAATAAATAATAGAATTGAAAGGACTCACCAAACACGAGGAGAGAAAAAACATTAATTAGCCGAACGAATTATTTGTGCGCACAGTTCAACTCTTTAAAAGTCCCTGACCTCCGGACGTGCTTCCAAAATGGTTGTCGTCATTGAAGCCATGCAATAACTTTGCACGCCTGATGAAAAACATAGAGAAATGAGATGAATATTATTAGGATATTTATTTGTATATTTTAATAGGATCATATCGTTCCTGATAGGAAGAATTAAAAAATATTATCCCTGAAAACAATTCCCATTATTTAGCGTTACCACTATTTATACACTATATCGGTATATATCAGTTGACACCAATTCCAATACGTCGTAAAGTTGGAAGTAAAGTTGTAATATGGCGAGGGTGGTTTCCGGAACGTCAATAGTTAATTCAGATAAAATTATGTAAAATGTTCATGTGTAAAGTCAACTAAATCAATTCAAAACCTTGATGACATATATAAGCTAAGTTTATACGCCTTTGATTATAACTATTTTTAGCAATCAGAAGTGATAATCAAAAATATTAATAAAACAATTTGAAATAACCTAAACATGGTATTCTATAAATCACACTAAATTAACATTAAAACTTATAGTGACAAAACAACATAACTATTTAAAACAACCGATAACCTTATAATAATCACACAATACCATGGCACTAAAACAACGTGAAGGGAACTCACAATATGCAGCTCCAATACAAACCACCTTTCCTATCAACGTCCGAAAGCCGACAAAGCGTTCGTGACATACCGAGACCTCTCTATTATAGATTTCGGGTATGATCGGAATATGGACTTCCACAAAGTAACGCCTGATACTATTAATTATACTTTATGACCTAAAAAAGGTGCCAGATGTACCTTTTTTGAACCCTCTCTAACCTTAATGTATGGTAAATATACCCAAATCTCTGATAATACTGACATCAACATGTCCGTTGGGTGATTTAGCAAAAACCATAATATATTTTTTAAGCTTAGATAATAGTTCATTGTAGAATTAATTAGTCGCGCTTTATAAAGGTATGTTGAAGTGCAATGATTGAAATTTAGCTTGTTAATTTTAAGATTCATAAAATAATGTAATGTAAACTATTATCACAATATAATATAAATATTTTTAAAATTCTGCGTTAGCGTGGCCACCAAGGCCATTAGAGGGAACAGATAAGTGTTCCCTCAAATGGCCTTGGTCTTCAACTCTCATTAAAGAGAATGGCTGTGTTTCTTTTCTTGACTGATATTAACGATTAAGCTAAATAACGTCCCTAGCGATAGATTAAGTAGAATCAAGTTAGATATAGTCGCGTTGGGGGATGTCCCTGATCGCTGAACGAAGCAACATTGTTTGCATTCCGTACATCGGTGATGTCCCCAGTATGATTACGTATGTAATCCGACAATGTTTTTTTTAAATATTATCCTCAGAAGCTGGACTTCTTTATTGTATTTGTATTTATTTTTATTCCAAAGGTTGTGGAAATACTGTGGAAACTGAGTTTATATTTAACCGTGAACTAGTAATATTGAACATCTATAGAATTAGTTTTAAGCAACTATTGCATTAAGATAGTATAATATTAGTATTTAGCTGTATAAATTAATAATAAAAGTCACGGGTAATCTAATATATAAAATTCTCGTGTCACGGGGTTCGAACTTGAGCTCTTTCGAAACGGCTTGTGTATAGTAAGAGAAATACATTTAATAAAAAAACACACACAGCTGGATTATGGGCTAAACTCCTAAAGTGACGATGTTGCGGCCGTGCTGTCGTGTGCCTCCGAAAAGAATGATGGCGGGCGCTCGCTGCCGGGGCGAAGTCCGGCCTGTCCCGTTGGCCCACGTCATACGCCACCGTCGCTCAATTGGCTGCCTAATCTTGCTATAGTTTACCATATATGGCGCGCACATAAACTCCCCCCCTGGAATACCTTCGGGTATTCTAGATTTCTGAGATTGGTAAGGGGCACAGTCTGGCGAAAGGTCGTCGCACGTTGCCTCTTTGGGTTTTCACATCGGCGACCCTGCTCACACCGTCGATGCCGGGGTATAACTTTATCACCCTTCCAAGTCGCCAGTGTAACGGTGGACTGTGGTCCTCTTGAAGGAGTACTAAGTCGCCTATGTCGAGTGGCTTGCATTTTTGGGTTCGCCACTTTGTCCGCTGCTGCAACTCGCTGACGTATTCATTTTGCCATCTTTTCCAAAAATGTTGACGAGCTTGCTCCACGCGATGGTAACGTTGCAGCCGAGAGGTATTTTCTTCCTCCAGGACTGGATCTGGCAGCGAAGATAATGCTCGACCAATCAGGAAGTGCCCTGGAGTAAGAGAGAGAAGGTCATGAGGTGAGGAAGAGAGAGGAGACAGGGGGCGGCTATTGAGGATAGCCTCCACCTGTGCAAACAGTGTTGATAGTTCCTCGTACGTTAAATTCAAATTGCCCATAACCCTTTTAATATGGTGCTTGGCCGACTTGATAGACGCCTCCCAAAGTCCTCCAAAATGTGAAGCGTAAGAGGGAATAAAATTAAATTTAATATGCTCGGTAGCTGCATACTCAGATAAAGACGCTGAATTCTCTTTTAGAAAACTACCGATCTCTTTAGCCGCGGCAACGAAATTTCGACCGTTGTCAGAATAGATTTCAAGTGGTTTACCGCGTCGGGCAATAAATCTCCGTAAAGTCATGACAAAGGCATCCTTGGACAACTCTGTGACTGCTTCCAAATGTACGCACTTGTATCGGAAACATATAAAAAGGCACAGATAACACTTGGAAGTTTTTGCGCCGCGACCCTTCCTATTTAGGATAGTAAACGGACCTGCGAAATCTACACCTGTAGTAAGAAAAGGAAAAGCTGGCTCGGAACGTTGCGATGGCAAGTGACCCATTATAGGTGCTAACGTGCGTCCTTGTAAACGCCTACATTGTACACAGTTACGTACAGTGCGACGCGCAAGATTCCTGCCACCTAGCGGCCATACGTAGTTTCGTACCGTATATAGTAAGAGCTGCGGTCCTGCGTGCATTTGCTTTATATGCTCATACTGAAAAATTAGAATTGTTAAATGGTGTTTAGAATGCAAAACTATAGGATGCTTCTTTTCATAGTCGTAATTAGAGTTTTCTAACCTGCCGCCTACACGAATAACGCCTAACTTGTCTAAAAACACATTTAATGGAAGTAGGTTGCTTTTTATTGAAATTGGCTTATTTTTACTTAGAGCAGTATACTCATCTGCGAAAGACTGATTTTGAGAAAACTTGCAAAGATGATAAAATGATTTTTGTAACTCATCAACTGTTAAAATTCCTTTAACTTTAGATTTGGACCTTAAGTTCTGAATAAATCTTAAAACATACGCAAAAGATCGCTTTAATCGTATAAAACGAGAAAACCTTTCGAAATTAAGACATTTATCTGAAATTTGAGCTACACAAACCTTAATTTCGGGCAAATCTCTGTCGATTTGTTTATGTAACGATGGCCACTCTGATTCCTTATTAGTTAAAAAACTTGGACCTGACCACCATAATGTAGATTCCAATAATACACTAGCCTTGGTGCCTCTAGAAATTAGATCAGCCGGATTATCATTCGTTGGTACGTGTCTCCAATTGGCAGGTGAAGTAATTTCGCAGATTTCTACGACTCTGTTAGCTACGAATATTTTTAATTTATTTGGACTAGTATTTAACCACCCAAGCACGACACTAGAATCACACCAATGTACAATCTTCGAAATACTGCATCGTAACGACTCTAAAACCGATTTACATAGCCGAGCAGCAAGCAACGCTCCTAACAGCTCCAAACGCGGTATGGTAGTGGGCTTGCTAGGGTTTACCTTAGACTTAGAGCAAAGCAATTTTACTACTACGGAACCGTTAGAATCGATCGATCTTAAATATACGCACGCTCCGTGAGCTGAGCCAGAGGCGTCGCTAAATGAATGTAGCTCAATTAGTTCGGGTGAATCGCATAAAACAAATCGTGGTATCTGGACGGATTCTAATTTTACAAAATCATGTTTCAATTCGTCCCATGTACGCTGTAAATCTAGAGGAACTGGCTCGTCCCAATCGATCTTACGTAGCCATAGTTCTTGCATAAGCAGCTTGGGTCGAATTGTGCATGGAGTGATTAGGCCTAAAGGGTCAAAAATTTTAAAAGAATGTGCTAAAATAATCCGCTTTGTGACTTGATCATTTAAATTGTCAGGTATATTTGTTAAAACAAGTAATATGTCAGAGTCTGGCTGCCATTGTAAACCTAAAGCGCTCGTAGACTCACTTAAAGTCAATGGATCTAATGTGTTTATTAGAGAATCTTTAAAAATTGAAGGGACATTAGATTTAAATTTTCTAAGTGGAAAACAACCGGAACGCAAAATAGAAACAACTGAATTTAAAATATATTGTAATTGTGTAATTGAATCGGCACCTGTTAACAAATCGTCAATATAGAAATCATGTTGTATTATTGTTTTAATTAAATTATCATCGCACTCTTCTCCTAACTGCCAGATA
Organism: Pontia daplidice; assembly: GCA_963693355.1. Taxonomy (NCBI): domain Eukaryota; kingdom Metazoa; phylum Arthropoda; class Insecta; order Lepidoptera; family Pieridae; genus Pontia; species Pontia daplidice. The sequence continues at coordinate 263,328 of CAVNZL010000016.1, read as the reverse complement.
CATTTAGTACTAAGATAACTGGCACTTGCGAAACCGTAAGTAACCGTATTTAGTCTAAGAGTTTGAATAGGTTGCGACTCGTCAGTTCTCCATAAAATTAATTGAAGATTACGATCCATTTCGTGTACGTTAACTTGACGGAACATCTTTTCGATGTCACCAGTTAGCACGTATTTATGTTGTCGGAAACGCAGTAAAATGGAGAAAAGAGAATCCTGAACGGTAGGGCCTACAAGTTGTAAATCGTTTATAGAAATACCAGAAGAAGTGCGTGCAGATCCGTCAAACACTACTCTTAATTTAGTTGACTCGCTGTTCTGCTTTAATACGGCATGATAACATAAATAATAGCACGGATCTGGCCTTATATTTTCTAAAATGGAGCAATGACCTAATTTGATATATTCATTAATGAATTCAACATATTGCCGTTTAAACTCCGGCTGCGATCTGAAACGCCTTTCAAGTTTTAAAAATCTATTTCTAGCTTGAATGTATGAGTTACCTAAAGAGTCTGGCGAATCCTTGAGTGGTAAACGAACGCAAAATCTACCCAAAGAATCACGAGAAGTGTGCGTCTTAAAATGTTGCTCACATGCTTTCTCGCTCTCGCTTAATATTTGGTTTTGTGGTAACTCTTCTAACTCAAAAAATCGACTAAGTAGTTTATTAAGATCATCGGTTTGTGTATTTACAGATTGAAAATTGCAATTAATATTAGATATACGAGAGTTTAAAAATAGTGAACCAGATAAAATCCAGCCGAACTCAGTACTTATTAATAGTGGTTTATTAGAACCTAGTGGCTTGCGCTCTGTACCAACGATGTGCCAAAATAGGTCAGCGCCGACGAGCACATCTATCGGTGATGGCTTGTAAAATGTTGGATCGGCTAGCTGGACATCCGTAGGTATATTGAGAACCTTAGTGTTTATAAAAGACCTCGGAATATTGCCTGTTAGTTCTGGTAGTACCGGACATGTTAAATTAACGAAGAATTCACTGTGTAAGGATTGTAATTGAAGTGTGCAAATATCTTGTACACAGTGAGCACTAGCATTTCCGATACCTATAACCTCAACAGGTTCCACAGAAGCAGACTGTAAACATAGCCTATCTTTTAGTCTACCTGAAATCAAGCTAGACTGACTACCGCTGTCGAGTAACACACGTACTAGCTCAAATTTATTGTTGATAGGGTTCACTGCCTTGACTAGGGCTGTCGACAACAAAGTTAGTTTATTAAAGTCGTTACCTGCAAAGTTAACGTTGAGGTCTCGTATTGCAAGCGAAGTCGAAACGCTAGATGTGATAGGGGTCGTAGCCTCTGATGGTTGGGCACCCGTATTGCAAAGTGAAGTATTGTGTCGCCCTCGGCACTTACGACACGAACCGAGTCGACATGTGTAGCTTGTATGTCCCGGACGCAAGCAATTGCGACATAGCTTTAACTTGGAAATGAGCTCCTGTCGTTGCAAAATCGTCTTAGATTTATAATTAGGACATTCATAAATGCGATGTTCACCATTACAAACTAAACAGTTTTTAGAGATGTTATTTTGACTAACAATTTGAGTAGAAAAAGTCTTAGTTTGTCTCCCTTGATGTGATTTATTAGATTTATTCGTGTTAGGGTGAGACAAATGATCATTCTTTGACCTGCTATGGCTGTGATTTTCTAAAATGTCCGCTCTATCCCTAAGAAATTTATTAAATTGTTCTAAAGTAGGTCTAGAAGAAAGGGTTTGTTTATATTCCTCCCACTTAATGCTAGTGTAATTCCATAATCGTTTGGAAACTAAATGTATAATAATACTATCCCAATGTGAAGTAGGTTCATCTAAGCTAGAAAGTGCACGTAAATTCTTATTTATGTTATCTACAATTGACCTAAGTCCCTTTGAACTTTCACCTTCGCGTGAAATATTGTCAAATTCGAAAAGAGCATCCATATGAGTTTTAATTAAAAGTGTTTATTATCATATCGCTCGCGCAACAACTTCCAAGCTTCATTATAATTAGACTCGGTTACCTCTAAATTACTAATAACTCGTGCGGCCTCCCCCTCCAAGTATGAATTAAGATAGCAAAATTTGATGGTCGGCGAAATGCGCTTATTGTCGTGTACAAGTGAACAAAATAAGTCGCGAAACTCAAGCCACTTAAAGTAGCTACCATCAAACTTTCCTATATGCAACGTAGGAGGCTTGAAACCTATTCCCGATTGGTCATGACAACACGATGAGTTGCTGTGGACATCGACGGCGTTGTTTAAGGTGGCCTCATTATATTTAGACTGGTAACGCTGCGCGGTCGCGATGAGGCTAGCAAATTCAAGCTCAATATTGTCACGCTCGTCGATCTCCCCGTCCAACGAAGAAGAATTCAAAACTTCTATCTGAGTTTGCAAATCTTCGAATACAGAAGATAGATTTTCAATCTTAGACAATTGAATATTTAATTTAGCTATTTCTATATCATTAAAGGACTCTAAATCATCTATATTGCTTAAGTAGTTTTTAAATTTCGTTAAACGACCTTTAACCGAGCTACGTTTAGCTAATAACTCTTTTAACTTTTCAGACATAATTGTAAATAATTATAAAAAACTCGACAATTAAATATTTGATAAAATACTATTAGAAAAAATAATCAAAACAACACTAATACTATGTAAATAAAACTAATTATTGCATCTTACGCGCCCGTTGAATTCTTATCTTAACACCTGAACAGTCGGCGCGCGCGCGGAACGCATAGGTACCTCGCGGCCGTGGACAATAGGGAACCGGTTTTCAAGTCAGCCAAACACTCCACCTGAAATTCTATACAAAGAGATAGCTATGAATCAAGCAGGAATAGCGAAAGGCTGATAAGGGTATTAGGCGAAGAATGATATTTTAAAACTTTGAAACTTGTTAATAGTATAGTATATAAGCAGTAGATAGACAAATACGAATGTTATAGAAACGTTAAGTATTTATTGTAGATGTAGAAATACTGTATGTATATGTAATAATTTATTTGGGATAATTTACGAAATATTAGCTTAGGATTATAATTAATTTAAATGTATTTTAGAGTAAAACGTCGTTTTATAAATATGTTAGGCATAAGCAATAATAAAAAACCTATAATTGATGTAATTGTGATTGCGTAGGTAACTTACTTTAACTTGAGTAATAAAGACGGTATGCTCGTATGCCTAATGATGACGCGAACGTTTTACTTTGGGATTTATAATTTTGTGAATATGAATTTACGTACGTTTCACTATCACTCTTAAACACATTGTGGGGCTAAACTCTGGAATATTGGTAATTAGGGATAGAAATGGAAGGACACTTAGCTGAATGGCCGACGCTTCCGCAGCGTAGAAGACTGGCGCGTGCTGTATATTATATCTTGACTGCGTGTCCTGTCACGGTCGCCAAACTTCTCTTATGTATAGTAAGAGAAATACATTTAATAAAAAAACACACACAGCTGGATTATGGGCTAAACTCCTAAAGTGACGATGATGCGGCCGTGCTGTCGTGTGCCTCCGAAAAGAATGATGGCGGGCGCTCGCTGCCGGGGCGAAGTCCGGCCTGTCCCGTTGGCCCACGTCATACGCCACCGTCGCTCAATTGGCTGCCTAATCTTGCTATAGTTTACCATATATGGCGCGCACAGCTTGGCCGATTCTCATGTAACTTTGTGAGCGTATTGAGTAGGTATGAGAATCGGCCAACATCTATTTTTCATCCCCCTAAATGTTAAGGGTAGTCCACCCCTAATTTTTTTATTATATTTTAGACAAAAATTTTAGTTTCTACGATACAACATACAAAAATACCCCTCATCCTTCCGCGATCAACCCTTATTTTTTATTTATTAATTGAAATCACATGTATGGCAAAACGTTTACCGGATCAGCTAGTAATAATTATAGAAACGTTCCTACGCGGTGCTTGAGGATAATGGGTTATTTTCCTGCTGCTCATTATCATGTATTTCATTTGATAACATTATTAAATAACTTTCACTTTAACATATAACATTAGATATTATGAATCTTACAAAAATCGTTTCTTTGATATTCTATAATGATGCTATTGTCACCCTCATCCATAGTCAAACTAGACTCGTGAATCCCAAATTAATCACCTGGATCTCGGCATTTTACCAGAATCGGTGACTAGTACATCGCTTTCACACATTCAACTTTGTTTTGTAAATTTATTTATTTATAAAAAATATAAGCATCCTTACAGGCCATGACCCAAATCGATCGTTATATGCAACTTATAATGACTTATCCAAATATAAAAACAAAATTCACTCGCTATTCACAGCGGTATGAAATCAGCCATTCTAAACATGTAGCAGGGAAAATACTCTTTCGTGTTATATGTTTACAACACCTAAACATCTAATATGGAGGGCTTTTTCTTATTATATAACGTTAATTAAATGGGAATCTTGAGATGTCATCCAACGATCAATGGAAAAATCACATAGTGACAATCTGTGAAAGTTTTATTTTTAATTCGGATTTAATGTGAAGGTTTTATATTAAAAAGTACATAGATAATTCAGGCATAGATAATAGCATAGACTTAGCGTTGAGTATAACAAAGCTTGTATGAACTATTATCCTTACGGAAAATAAAAGTGTAAAATTGAATTTCCCTAACGATCATTAGAAATGTGAATAATAAGTAGTTACTGTGTAAGGATGAATGCATACTATTCTTTTTCCGTTTCGCCATTAAAAAAATCTAATATGACTCGATAGTCTACGAGTTTTGGAGAATTTACTTTTAATAAACAGAATCTTTTATAATTCAATAAATAAGCCGTCGTTATTAATAGATACGAAAATTTATTGAAATTAAATTAATTATATAAATATTTATAATAGTATTTATATTAATGTCTTTAATCATAATTAGTACTAAAACAATTTTTTTTCATACACTTCAAAAACTTGAATTCATCATACCGAAAGTTATATTTTTTTTAATTTTGTCAAAAATTTACGTACTGAACTGAAAACTACAAAAAGCCTTAAGTTATATGTGTCACCTAGCACGGTAATTCACAATTTATGATGCACCGTGAAATATAAATACAGCGCACGTACGTCATTTTCATTGTATTTCGCGCCATTACGGAGACAACGATAAGTCACAGATTATTGATAGAATTTTTAGTATTGTTCGAATTCGGTCCACAGATTAAGGTCACTTTTATGTTTTATTTTTTTTGCTATTACACAAAGTTTTGTGCGGACCGTTTTACAAAAATAATCCAGTTTGGTGCTGTCGTTTTGATATGCGCAGTTTTAAGAATGTTTATATTGCAGACACAATGGCTGTAACTTTAAGACTGATGTTGGCAACCTGCTTCCTCGGCAGTATTTTATGTAAGTTAATTACTAGCTTATCCTTTATTCTTTCAAGTCTTACAATCTAAAGAAATATCTCCAGTATGAGCACCTTAGGATTTCATATCACAAAAGTAAAGTAGCCTGTGTGTGACCCAGAATCTTCCAATGAATAATTCCGAATTTTCGTTCGAATCGTGAATTTTCATGTGATACATTTTTTCCGTAATCGCCAAATGTCATATAAACAACATATTTTATTTAACGTCTGACCTAATAAAAAAGATAATTTTTATTGCACATTATCTTTATATATATAATTCTTCTATGAGTGTGTATGTCACTGAACTTCTCTCAAACCGATTTTGATGAAATTTTTTGTGTGTGTTCAAGGGGATCTGGGAATGGTTTAGATTGACAATTTTGTCCGCTGGACAATGTTTTTTTAATTAATTTTTAATTTATTAGTAGTTGTTGATTTTGGAATGTTTTACATTGGACCCGACAGACGGCGCTACCATCGCAGTGTCAAATTTTAAATAATATTCGAATAATTAATTGAAAATTGAAATCACATGTATGGCAAAACAACGTTTGTCGGATCAGCTAGTATATTTATATTTATTTAATCAAATTATATGAATATCGCCATATTGACGCCGTGGATATAAGCTATGGGTGATAACATTATAGAATGATCATAAACGAAGAATTTTTTATAATGAATTTAATTTGACGATATGTGAATTACAGAAAGTTAGTTAGGAATCATAGTATATTTCATTTATAACATTATAGGTACCGGTGCCGCAAAAGATGTTATGTATCCCATCTTAAACGCAGCACCCGAGGAGGTTCTATATAGTAATTCGGAACCTTTTGTATTGGAGTGCGTTCTGCAGAATCCAGATGCTAACTCCACGTAAGTATCAAACAATTTTTAGAAATATAATTAATAGAATCAGGCGTTTGCGGAAGTCCATAGTACAAAACCCTAATAGACCTAGAAGCAATACTCCGCGAAAAACCCACAACCACTCGACGTACGTTTCGCCACGACACCGGAGCATCCTCGGGAAGTTGCCTCTTCGGTGTCGGAGCGAAGCATCAGGCCTACGAACAGCGTTCGATGAATTTAGAAAGGCAATCTCTTTTATGTATGTTTTGATGAGTGGTCCAATGATCCGACAGTGGTGGATTCTATTCCCAGCATTTGTATGTATACATAATTTTAAATAATCCTTAATATCTTAAACAGCTTACCTTGCTCCTTATCGACATGTGAAATTCAACAGAATTTCTGCTTAGATACAAATGGCACAAAAACAGTCAACCGCTGAGAGACGGCGATGCTGTCCGACGCCGGAACGAGGGTAGTCTCGTATTCCTGAATCCCACAGCGGACACCGCCGGCCGATACCAATGTTTCGCGTCTACCATGTACGGAACCGCGAGTACAAGGATCGTAAACGTCAAACGGTCCTACATTGTGAACGATGCGCCTGCCGTTCAATACGTCAAAGCTGTGGAGGGCAAGCCGTTCCAATTGAAGTGTGACGCATCAAACGCTTACCCTAAACCAGAGATTTCATGGCGTCTTACATCTGTCTTCGATCCGTTGATCTCAACCGAGATCTCCGATGTCAGGATGACGTTCTCGCCGGAAGGTATGTTATCGTCGAGATACAAACAAACAAACATGTATTCCACATCTTAAACTGTATAATACTTAGTGCTAAATACAAATTAGACGCGTCGAAGGGAAACACGCTCAGCATATCTGTCTTGACTAACAGCCATTTAAGAAAAAAATAAAATAAATAATAATAATATAGACTAAATCGATACGAGAATGTGATGTCTCTTTCTCGTTCTCAGATGAGAACGAAGCAGCGAAGGGACTGAGTGTGCACAGTGTACCAGCTCGCTTTCTCGCCTTGAGCGTCGCCAAATATATATCATGGCTTAATTATGCTAGATTTATAAATAACTAACTGATAGGCAAACGTTGTTTTGCCATAAATGTGTGTAGCAATAAAAATAATTATCAGCTTTCAGTGTGCGGGGATGTATTTATAAACGAAAGCGTTTTGAACAATAAAGTATGCTTTATTTAGGTTAACAAATTAATCTTTATATGACACGTTTGTCGGTTCACATCACATCTGTTAGAATCGTTTGAAGTTAACAGACAATTGTGACTGTCCATTAATAATATACAAATAATTTGCAATAATTTAAAATCGCTTAAATAGTTCAGGAGTCCATCGCGGACAAACCTCGTGATTATATATTTAGGGATTGTTGGTTTGAGGGGTTGAAATAAAATCCCTTTGCTTGTTGGAGAAGAGATGTAGATGGAACTTGATGAATTACTGAATATTTATTTAAAAAAATAGCGCAATTATATACAAAAATATGACGTTAAACATACTACTAGTAATAACACGTTGCCACCGTATAGGATGTGCGACAGAGCTATCGCTATCTCGCTCGCGAGTTTATAAAAATGCGACGTGGCATATCGCTCGTTCCTTTTCTGCGCATCGACGTCACACTGTTCGCACGTTTCTTATTAGACATCACGTCGTATTTTGAGAAACGTCTATAACTGTTCTTTTCAGAACACTGTTTATATCAGTCGAGCGTCTATAACTGTTCTTTTCAGAACATCTCCTTATATCAAACGAAACGTCGAAAACTGTTCTTTTCAGAACATCACCTTATATCAAACGAAAACGTTTATTAATTAATTATTGATCACCTACATATATATAAATCTCCTAACATAATAACTTTTTTATAATCAGCGTTAGCCCGATACTAAATTAGTAATGAATGCAAAACAATTCTATTAAAAACGAAATGATCAGTTCTCATGGTGTACGGTCACCTCATTCAGCGGAAACAATTGAGTTTAAGTTCCAATAGGGTTGGTACATAGCTAGGTAATACAAATAATATATTTAAAGGAACCCAAAAATGCGGGATTTAAGCACTAACAACATTCAAATCTTCGTCTGTACTGCTGGCCTCGCTCCAGCTAAGTCCAAGGGCTTGTAACTGGTTTTCGACGCTGCGGCACCACGTTTGGACAGGCCGTCCACCAGGTGGCCACCAGTCAAAAGCCAGTGGTCATTCGTGGAGACCCTCTGCACGTCTAATGTGTCATACTACAGCAACAACTTACAAATTAAACAAGCCTAACGAAATGATAAAAGAAAGAAAAGTAAATTCCAGAAATTGACGATGGTATAACTGATTTATTTCGTTAAATGCAGGCACGTTGCACATAACGAGCATTGAAAAGGGTGACGCGAGCGAAAACTTCAAATATGTCTGCCTGGCGAAAACGCCAGCCTCGCCAAACAAAGACGTGGCGATCGCGGAATTCGTTATACAGGAAGTTTTACCCAACGATGGTGGCAGCGAGATAGTGGAGTTGTATACAAGCAAAGACATGACTGTGAAACTTGGCGAACGCACGTTTGTATACTGCATCTTTGGCGGGAAGTGAGTATTTTTTTTTTGTTTGTGGATGAGTTTCCATGAGTTATTTAACTGTTTCTTTCGCAAATGCTTGGTGATTATACGGTCTTCTTTATTCGGCGGATTTATACTGGTATCACGAACAGGTAGACTCGCAGGTCAGCGACTAATGTTTTTTTCTCCTAGTAACCTACTAGGAAAAAAATACTAGAGAAATACTACTAGTAAGTAGTAGTAGTTGTCCCCAAGCCACGGAATATGTAGATTGTAGCTGAATTAAAACACATTTTTTTAATTTATTTAACAAAATTACAGTACATTTTTGGTACATAATCTTAACGTTATAGTCCCTCTCTGTTACAATCACCTAATGCCGTGATTAAAATTATTACAATAAAAAAAGAATTACAATCATTTGTTTATTATTGTTATGTAAATAAATACTTGAACTATCGCTATTTCTTATCTAAACTATTCACAACTTGAGGAAAAACAAACGCTAAATTTCACGGTTTGCGTTCTTGAAACAATAATTAAACATACTTTACTGTGAACATGACTATATGCGAGCGATTCTCGTCTCGTGCGTTCGGACCCCAACGGTCTCTTTATTGTTGTTAAAGCGTCTTATATCATTATTAAAAAACATACTATATACTGTCATGCCATGTTTCGTTATATTACTTGGTATACACTTTATTAAAACGACAACTGTTACGTAAATGTCAATTGTCATACATCATGGAGATCTTTTTTCTTAAAATCTCATAGACAAAGAAGACGTTGACATTCATTCACCTTTATGAAGAAAAAATAGAATGTTGCCTTCATAAAAAAACTATGTTGTCTTGAATATAAAAAGTTACATTAAAAATAAATGATAATGAATAAAATATGATCTGACCAAGTAATATCAATTGTTAAATTCTTAGGTGTTTTATGTATATTAGTTTTAGGTATATAATATAGGCATTTTTGCCTGAAATAAAGCATTATTATTATTATTAAAAAAGTAGCGACTTCTATGATTATATTAATAGGCCTTGCGTGTTAAAATTTTGCAATGTCAACCATGCTTAAATCATATTAAAACTATTGTCTCCTCTAATTAATTATACGGTTATTTTATTATTACAAACACTTCGCAGGCCTCAACCAATCCCAGACTATTATAAAGACGGCCAAGAAGTAAATGGTGCCCCAAATTCCCGTGTGACACCATACAACAGAAGCAGGGGGAAGCGTCTACTCATACGCGATACGATGTTAGCAGATGCTGGCACTTACAAATGTATCTCGCACAACAATGTTAGCGCTTCAAAGGAGCACACTATGAGGTTGAATGTCGTTGGTAAGTTTAGGTTTAATAAAACCCACAGACGCCTTAGTATGAATTTTATTATAAGCTGAAACTGATTTATAACGAAACGTGCAGAGCTCAATGTTGTCAATTCCATTTTTTTTTCATGCGTTACTATGATATATTTATGAATTAAAATAATTTTAGGCGTAAAGCTGAACAAACACCACCTATTATCAACTAGGCATCGACTACATTTCGGACACGACTTCTGATTTACTTTTCTTATCTTCTAAACAAGTTTTTATTATAGCTGCCCCTCACCCCGAACATATTCCGTCCGGACAAAAAGTATCTACTGGTGGAGATGTTACCATCCCTTGCAACGCAACAGGTGTGCCCGCTCCAAAAATTACGTGGACATTCAACTCGATGCCCATATCTACATCTGATCATATCAAAATTGTAACGAACACCGCCGGCAATAGAACCACTTCTGACTTATCTATTGTGGGGGCAACACAGAGTGACACAGGCTACTATGGATGTAAAGTTGAAAACGACCATGGAGATCTGTATGGAGAGGTCCTATATATATTTAATCATTAATCTGTGCTGTGTTGGTAATTTTTGTACTCTGTAACGTTGAGAAATATATATTTTTAAACATAATATTTTAATTCATCTGAATGACCTTGAGAAATTGTAGAAAATTATTTTAAAACCTTTCTTATTCTATTCAAATAATCTGAAAAGCCAGACTACTTTTTTAATAAATCACCAGACCATTATGCTTCGATTCATAAAGGCGAAGCATCAAAATTTTTTCAAAAACTGTAATATAGGCTAGGCGAGTTCTAAATCAACGTTGTTAGTTCGTTTCTTGGCGAAGAACAAAACATTCAGACTAACCGACGAAATTTCCAATCCTCGTCCAATTCATTAAGGTTAGTTCACAGAAGGTACTCCCACGTGCGTTCACCAAATTTATAATTATTGCAAAGCGGTGCAAAAGTGTATCCATGCATATTTTTCTAAAATACTCAAAGACTCAGGCCTCTTATTTCCGTATTCCAGGATTTTGGTTAGTGCTTTGTGCGGTACACTCACTGACTGTAACGTTTATTCGTTCAAATTCTTCACACCTCTATTAGACTATAAACAATTTTAAAAAATGATTACATTACGTGTCGACAATTTCTGTCAATCAGTAACCTGATTATTATAGAAATTTAATTTTTCAATTTCGACATACACATACATTATTGCATCCAACTGGCTGTCTAATTTTGTGATCTATTTGAAAAGTGAATGCAACAACTACAGATTATTCATATCATACGTTTGTTTAATGAAACTTGGAAAGTGACAACACTAGCTAATATTGTATTTGCCAATCTATGGACTTTCAGCAGAACTAAATAAATTTAAAAAAAAAAATTTGAAGTGTATGCTATAATGCTATAGATTACTTATTAATAATATCCACAGGACCAATATTCTTATAGCCCTATATTTATTATTTATCGTCCTATGTCAAAACACGTTATATGAATTATGATAAAATTAGATTTACTAACTCACAGTAAACCAGGCTTCACTTTTTGGAAGGAATCTATGATATATCTTATTCTGTCCATTCCAGAGTATCAACACACAACACACGCTTGTGCTACATACTGATTTCTATATAATCTGTTTGCTTAAACAAAATGGCGCGTGAAAAGCGATGTTGTAAATAGTTCATTATTAATTTTTAAAATTATTATTGCTCTCAACCACGAAAAGCCTCGTAATTAAGTTATAATGTGTTGTTTATAAGTATTTACAATGGAGTTTGATGATGTTATTGTGAAAGAGAAGCCGGGCCTGTGCCGGTGTTGTCTTTCTGAAGGATGCTATAAGGACTTGGGGACTGAATACATTTGGATGGGAGAAAATGAAGTCTATGCCGATATGTTGTTGGAATGTTTTGATATTAGCGTATGTATTATTAGTGTATAGTGCTATAAGTGTAAATACAGATTAAATACATTTGAAGCCTGTTCTCAAATTGTAAATATTCAATTTTAAGCGCATATTTTAGATGCAAGTCTTTCTTTGGCGTTTCAGATTTCTCAAAATAATGAAGGGCCAAACGGTTCAAATAGATTTATATGTGAAGTTTGTATCACACGGCTTAGAGATGCTTGCAATTTTAAGAAACAGGTGCTGGAGTCTGAGAAACGATTTGTGGATATGGTAGGACGGGGTGACTTTAAGTATAAAGGTATGTATAATGTTATTAGATAATCATAAATAAATATAGCTAATGGCTGGTAGACAAGTAACAAGCTTTGTGCTAGTTTATATAAGTGGTCACTTCCCATTTTTCATAAATAACAAAATTAAATATTTTACATGCTTTTTCTGTTACTCATGGTCTTTCTTACAGGTCATTGCTATAGTTAACTCAATTAACTTAGGCCTATTATTTTTAGTTTTTATATTTAATATAGACTTAATCATTACTTGTACATTTAAGTCTTGCTATTCCACTAATGTAGACATCTTTTGATCAACCATAAGAATACCTATTACAAATATCAATGTTTACCTTTATTTAAGTTACAGTGGATGTATTAGATGAAGGAAATCTCAAATTGGAACAGAATACAGAAGAACAAATCCAAGAAACGGCAGAATTTGAATTCTTAGAAGAGCCAATAGCATTTGATGATGGTATGTACTTCAAAACATTCTTTAATTTAGGTGTTTCTTTGTTTGATAGTCATTTGGAGTTTGCACCTGAAATATTCACTGAGACTAAAATATTATATTCATTCAGCATATTTCGGTGATTATTTGTGATTATTAAATCCAGTGGTATAAAGCCACAGGATTTTTTTTTATGCTTAACAAAGTCTTGTGATTTTAAGATATGTCCATTTATTGACATGTGATACAATTTTGTTGTGAACAGGTAAAAAACAGTAGATGGGGTTGAGTTCTCTTGTCTCCATTAGCTATCATTCACATTGTATATTAGTCATACATTATTTAATTAATTTAATTTTGTATATTTTAAGTTATTTATTTATTAAAAAACAGGAACTGTTGTAATATTGAGGGCTTTATGGTGGTAATTAAAACAACCAATTGGATTGATCGACAATTGTAGGTTTCTTTACCACTGTTATCAATATTTGAATAATAAATACAATTACACTATAAATATGATGCATAAGTTAAACCACAAAAAACCTTCCCGAATGATATCATAAGGACTCTGCACACACTTACATTTCCTACAAGTGCACACATGTGCAAAGCTTACATATATAAATATATCTAAAAAAACTATCCTTATAATTCTCCTATTGAAATAAAGAGACCTGCTAGGTTATAGACTACCTAACGCAACAATCTTGAATGGCCTGTGGTCGTGAAACTTTTAGAATTTTAGCACACTACCCTAGTCAATGATAGTCTGTACTTATATGATCAATTGTGTGGTATGTTGGACTATCAAGATAGCATTAAGAGTTACAGAATAGGTTAAACCTTAATGTTATGTTGCTTTAACATTTAATGATTTCAATTTATAAATATACAGAATTGGTTACCTACGTTTGACAGGTCTAAAACAAAATTTAGACATTTTAAGTGTACATCAGAATCAACACCAGTATTTTACTATTTATGTGTTAATACTAACTTTAAAAGTATAAGAATCTATAAGGTTACTATTATGTGCAATATAATAGACAATTTCTTTTTAAGTTTTACATGTAACAATTAATCTATCTCTTAATTTCTACTTATTTATCTCATTCTGATCATGATAGCCAAAAGTAATGGAAACTTTGACTTGTAAAACAAATAATAAATAGTGGAAGTTTTGATATTGCTATCCATACTACGAAGAAAATAATAATTAAGAGATTCCTAATTACTTTGAACTCGCATTTTTCAGAGTTAAATGATGACGTGACAGCGGAGCCATTATCAGTGAAAGGAAAACGCGGCAGACCGAAAAAATCGATAAAAACTGTGAAAAAGAAAGATGAAAAGCCTAAGACGTCAAAACCTAAAGGTAGGTTTATTGATTGTATTTGTAGAAACTAGGGATGGGTAACTTTTTATCGAGATTTAAGTGAAACACACACACACCTGGTTATAGGCCGCAGAGCTAGCTATATTCCTGGAGTTTTTAAGTCATATTGTACAGTGTATTTTATATTAAACAAAGCTAGTATAGTAACTAAAACATTGAGTTACCCATCGCTAGTGGAAATATTATCTTTATAAATATAATTTAAGTGTTTCAATGATTCTAGTTCAATATTCTTTAAATATAACATAAATAATAAATTTGTGTTAAGTTGTTGAAGCTTTTACAAGTATTGAAATTTTTATATTGTTTTACCAAGCATTAATGTAGCAGCCAAGTTTGGTACGGTACCCGTTGCCATGGTTACCATTTTAAGCAGTAGTAATTTAAATGACTTTACTGTTTATCTTTATTATGAGTAGGAAAGGGATATATTTGTGTTATAAACTGAATGAATTAGAACATATAACGCCCTCTGCTTTTTTTAAACTAGTTTTTTTTAAATCCGCGATGCGTTGCCGTCCATTTAAATGATATAAGCCCTCATCGTGAAGGTCTCTAAGCCTTATTCTTATTGGTTCTGATCTCTATAGGTTTCACATAGTGGTGGAGCGTGGTAAAAGGCACTATTTGACTATTATACATATACAAATATGTATGCTTATGTTCGACAAAATATTATTTAGTTATTTTAATAAAATTATCATATATATTTGAACGTAAAATTTTATGAAATTCATATTAAGTATAAAGAAATGCTAACGGAAGATCTAACCTTATCTAAACAGTAACTGTGAGTTAGTTTTGTATCATATGGAGATTTTGTTAGTAAACCAAATAGTGTTTATTAGTTTAACCTAACTCGGACTATCTTTAATGTTTAGGCAAAAATTATTAAAGGTAATTCAGGAGAGATTATAGAGAAGAATATTTTTACAATCGATTTCAATGAATCAAAGAATATAGTTTTCTCTTTGTTCTATAAATATAATCTTTATTATGAAGGCGAGTTTGCTCAATAATATCGTGTGTAAATAGATGATAAGAGAGATAGAGAGAAATAGATGTTTTATTTCAATATATTATAAACAATGAGTGCAATTGCTAATAAAAGCAAGCTTCCGAAGCTTTCGTTTAAATTTGTTAATTTCTAAAACATCGATTATATGGTATTTAAAAAAAAAGCTGCGACAAAAGAAAATATGTACAGTTTGTGAACAATATTCCTCTCAGAAGACATCTCTGATTATAAGTTAAATTTGTCACCTTCAATGTTGATATCATGGCGGTAATGATATAAGATTTTGAGTTTAGTAAATGATGGTGTCGAAGAATGTGGATCGGCAAACTCAAAGAAATTTGCTTTCTAGGTGCCAAACGTCCAGAGGACATAAAATCTTACTCGTCAACAAAACGTAATCGACTCATGAAAGAGAACGCTATAATTATACTAGAAACATCCACCGTAATACCATTCAAATGGCACCGGCACGAATATCTCTGTTTCTTTTGCCACCGCCCCTTCAAAGATTACCCCACCTTGAAAAAACATACGAGTGACAGTCATGAGAAATCCAGTGTTATATCAGCGGTGTCGTACCTCAAACGGGACGAGAAAGTGAAAATTGACGTACTTAACACGCGATGCCGCCTGTGCGATACCAAATTCGCTGACCTGAAAGACATTGTTGAGCATAGTAGCCGAGAGCATAGTAAAATTTACAACGACTTTGGTTTGGGCGTCGTGCCGTACAAGTTTGAAGAGAATGGCTTCAGATGCGGCGAGTGTCACGAAACGTTTGAATATTTCATTACATTAAACCAACATATGAACAAACATTATGGGGAGTATGTGTGCGAGTTGTGTGGGAAGTCATTTTTGAGCCAGGACCGGTTGCGATGCCATTCCCTTAGCCATGCGGCCTTCCGCTGTAACGTGTGCCCGGAAGCTTTCGGCTCCCTGACGCAAAGGAACAACCATGAAAGGAAAGCTCATAATAGAGATAAGTCTATAAAGTGCTTCTACTGTGCCGAGAGCTTTCCGAACTATGCATTGAGGAAGAAACATAATAATTTGGCACACAACATTGAAGCGCCAGAAATATGTTGTCCAGTTTGCAAAAAATCGTTTCAAATTTTGAGCAAAATGAGGGTACATTTGAAGGAAGTGCATCTAAGGGAGAAGAACTTCGCCTGCACCGTGTGCGGGCAGAGGTTCTTTTCGCGTACGCACGTGCAGAAGCATATGATCAAGCATTCTGGGGAGAGGGTGCACGAATGCGGCATATGCAAGAAGGCATATGCGCGCAAGCAGACCTTGAAAGACCATATGCGTATACATGATGACAAGAAGTATGCGTGTCACGTTTGCAATCAGGCGTTCGTTCAAAATAGCAGTTTGCGGTTGCATATTAAAGTCCATCATATCGATACTTTATAGGCATGGTTTTAATGACGTCGATAGATGGCGGTATTCAAAATATATACGACTTATTTTAAATATGATTGAAATAACATTGTTTTATTTTTTTGTTTTTACGAAACGATCTACGGTACTACGAAATGTTATTGGTTAAAAAATATTCGATCGTTATACAGGATGTTTGGAGGGTGATAGGAAAATGGTCACATGGTGATGGTGTTGGCTATGTATTGGGCCTAATTAAATAACGGTTCGCCTTAAGAGTCATGATCTTTTTTTTCTAAAATATCCCCGTTTTTTCTAAATAAAATATTGAATATTTCTTTTATTAATCATTGAAATGACAAAAGAACGATTGATTTTGTTAATCTTAATGCTTCAGTCAGATTTAATCATAATTTCATACAAACAACTTCAAAATAAATAATAGTGAAGTATTAATCATCAATATATAAATAAAAAATCAACTCTGTATAACAATGACAAGGAATTCAAACTTATTTTTTTGCGAAATTAGCATATTTATCGGTTGAATTATACGAATGTATTGCATCGAACATGTTTTATATACTAAATAAGTCTTATTATGAGAGCTCATTTTGTCAAAATCTACACAACACTACGGCGAACTGCGACTCTAAATGTACCCAATTTTTATTATTTTTATGACAGGGTACATTTAAAGTATATTTCTTTCCAGATAAACGTAAATACAGCGGCCTCCCATCCTCGATGCGCATACGCCGAAACCTAGTCACCCTGTTCAATAAGACCACGTTGATTCCGTTTAAGTTCCGCGGGAAATATCTATGCTTCTTTTGTAGCAAGTATGTAGAAGAATTCACCGAGCTCCGACGGCATACAAAGGGGCATGGCGAATGCACAATACGAACGCACTCTTTAAAATCCATACGAGGCGTTAGTAATGTGGAAATTAAGATAGACGTCTCCGAGATCGGCTGTGAGATCTGTAACGAGGTGTTTACCAGCATAAGTGATATTATCGAACATCTAGTCGCGAAACACAGTATCGACTATGATAGAGACATCGTCATGCCGTTTGAGGTGTACCGATTGAAAGACCTCGCGTGTCTGTCGTGTGAGGCGAGGTTCAGTTTCTTCGGCTACCTGGTCTCCCACGTGAACAGTCACCATCCGAAGAACAAGTTCGCGTGCGAAACGTGCGACCAGACTTTCAATAAAAAACGCGATTTGTTCTCCCACACGAAGAATTACCATCGGTTAGGCGGCTTCGTGTGCGAAACGTGCGATTTGACGTTCGCCTCGTTGAATATATTGAATAAGCATAAGATCAATCGGCATATAACACGTTGTAATATATGCTTTTTGAAACTACCCTCCGCCGTGCTGAAACGTAAGCACATGAAGAGCGAGCACCCCGACGACGGCTCGTTGAAATGCAAGTTGTGTTTGAAACAATTTCACACAGATATCGGTTTGAAAATGCACTCGCGGAATTGTAGGAACGTTGATATGGTGCTTGAGGATAGTGAAGTTGATGTCATGGATTCGGATGTCAAATATGACGCCCCAAAACGGACCAGCGTGAAACAGTTACGCGAGAATATATCTATTGTTATCACAATGTCCACCGCGATACCGTTTAACTTCTTCCAGAACAAGTTCAATTGTTTCTTCTGCTCTAAAGACTTTCAAGACCCCGATTCCCTCAAAGAGCACACAGTGATGTCCCACCAGGCATGCGATGTACGTAAAATAATACGAAAATGCCGCGAATCGGAATCCTCGGTGAAGATAGACGTATCGTCGCTGGCGTGTAAGCTTTGCTTCGAATCGTTAAGCGATCTGGACGCGTTGCTCGATCATTTGATAACGAAGCATAACGCGGAGTACGATAAAACGATCAACACCTGCCTCCAGCCGTACCGCTTGCTGAAAGATCACATGCAGTGTCCCCTCTGTCCGGAGGTGTTCAGATTCTTCGGTACACTGCTGAAGCACATGAACACGATCCACACGGACAATAAGAATATATGCGTGCATTGCGGGCAGTCGTTTCGTAGGGAACAGAATCTTCGGGTTCACCTTTGGCGGCGGCATAGCGATGGGAAGTTTAACTGTTCCGTGTGTGGCTTCGACTGCGGTATACCGTCGAGGCTCTTCATGCATATGGCGAAGCAGCACGGGGTGAAGGCGGCCAAGTGCCCCATCTGCCCCGAGGCGTTTGACACGCAGTACTCGAGGCAGAAGCATCTGATTGAAGCGCACGATTCGGGTCACAAGTGCACGTATTGCGGCAAAATGTTCACGAGGGAGTCCTTTATGAAGGACCACGTGAGGCGGACGCATTTGAAGGAGCGGAATGTCGAGTGTACGATTTGTAACGCGAGGTTTTTCAATAATGTCCTGCTGCGGCGGCATCTGGTGAAGCATAGTGGGGTTAAGAACTTCCATTGCGATGTCTGCGGGGATAGGTTTTATTGGAAGAAGAGTTTGAGCACGCACATGACTAAGCATAAGAGAAATGAGTTGCATCGTTAGATTATACCGTGAAAAATGTTTTTATTTTAAAGCTTTAAGCTGTACACAGCTTTAAACTTTTGGTGTAAAATTTTTGATGTTTTATGATTTGAATTTTGTCCAACGAGACTGGTCAAGTAGTTTAATATAATAATAACGTTTAATTAGGATAAAGTATCTGAGAAGGGAAATTTATTTTCAGATGCTAAGTCTTCTGATTCGAGACGACACCTACTCACACTCATCAAACACACGAGTCTCGTACCATTTAAGGGTCGAAACTCCTGCCTCTTTTGCGATAAAGCATTAGAGTATGGCGAATTGAGAAAACATACAAAATCACACTCACCCGATACTATACTGGACGCAGATGTCCCTGAAGACGTTAAAGTTGATATATCTAAAACGATTTGCGAGAAATGTGACATTGTTTTTGATAGCTATGATGATATGTTGAAACATTTGGTTGATGATCACGATTTCGTTGATTTAAGCTTAAAACCAGTGATGGCTTTAAGTTGTGCTAATTGTGCGAGGGCGTTCACATCCAAGTTGGGGCTGAAGTATCATCAAAATAGGTGCAACGATTCCTCAAACCGGACAAAAGTGATCAAACAAAATATTGCCATTATCCTCAACATGACCACGGCGCTGCCTTTCAAATATTTCATGAATCGCTTCCGCTGTTTCCACTGTTCTAAGGATTTCGTACAATTCGACTCGCTCAGGGAGCACTCCGTACAGCATCCGAATTTTGATCTGAAATCCAAGTGTATGAGGTTCCTCAAAGGACGTGATATAAGTTTGAAAGTTGATATATCGAACTTGTCCTGCAAAGTGTGTTCAGCAAAATACCCAGACGAAGCGCCCCTCATAGACCATCTAATAGCCGAACACAAAGCCGCCTACGACAAATCGGTGGAATATCTGCAATCCTTCAAAATCGCAAAGGATAATATTCCCTGTCCTTTTTGTCCGGACGTGTTCCAATACTTTCGTAAACTTCTCGAGCACATTAATTCTTTGCACTCGGTGGAGAATTTCGTCTGCTCGTACTGCGGTCAAACATTCGGCAATAATTACAATTACCGCGCGCACATTTCCCGTTATCATAGACAAGGTAGCGTCAAATGTATATACTGTAGCTCTGAGTTTCCCACGTCTCACAAATTGTCCCGTCACAGAGCCAGAGTGCATGGGGAGAAAATGTACCAGTGCGAACAGTGTGAGGACAAATTCGGTACACAGTATCTGCTGAAGAAGCACGCGGTACAGGCTCACAGTTCCGGCCACAAATGCATCCACTGTGGTAGGGCTTTTACGATAAATTCCCACCTGAGAAATCATATACGACGGCTGCATCTGAAGGAGAAGAACTTCGAGTGTCACGTTTGCTCCGAGAGGTTCTTCGATAAGCCGCTTTTGAAAACTCACCTCGTGAAGCATATCGGTGAAAGGAATTATCATTGCGATGTATGCGGGAAGCGATTTTTGTGGAAGAAGAATTTGAGAGGCCATATGGCGTCACATGATCAGAACTAGAGTGGCTGCCGAAACGTGTTCCTTTAGCGATATAAACATGAAGTTATCATGTAGTGTGAAATTTATTTTTCAAATGTTAGTAGTGAGTTCAGCTCAAACACAACGTTATTCATATAGGCTAACACAGTAGGAAATTAAAATTTAAAACACCAATTGCCAAGTCAAGGGCGTAAGCGGATGAGAGATAGCGAAACTGACGAAAGAAACTCTCCACCACTAGCTTCCTTCAATACTTGACAATTACAAGTATTTTTACAAGAGCCTTATAGGTGTTTTAGAAAGATATACATATTAATACTAAAATAGACTAAGAAGATGTGTGATTTGAAGAGGATTGAAGCAAGAATTTGTTCACAGATGACAATCCGGAAGGCCAAGAGCCTTCGTCTGAGAAGAGAAGGAAAAACTTGCAAATACTCTTCAACAACACAACCGTTGTACCGTTTAAGTGGCGCGGGAAATACCTATGTTTCTATTGCCCTAACGAGTTTACCGACTACACGGAATTGAGGAAGCACATCAAATCGCACAGTGCGTGCACCACACAGGACTATTCGCTGAAAGTCATCAAAGGAAGCAGCATAGAAATCAAACTGGATATATCTGTAGTTGAATGCGAAATTTGCAGCGAGCCCTTCACGAGTCTCAGTGAAATCGTCGAGCATTTGATCGGAAAACACGAATTGGATTACGATAAAACAGTTGAGACGCCATTCGCGGAATTTCGTTTGGCGGACATGAGTTGTCAACACTGTGGAAAGGATTTTTCGTATTTCGTCTACCTTCGGCGGCATATGAAGCTTGCCCACCCGCAAAATAGCTTCGTGTGCGACGATTGTGGAGCAACGTTCAACAGTAAACGGGACTTGGCGTTCCACCTCCACAACTTCCATAAAAACGGCGGATATCCGTGCGACGTGTGCGCAGAGGCTTTCGACTCGAAGCGAGCTTTGAAAGCTCACACGAACAAGTGTCATTTTAGAAAGTGCATCTACTGCGATTGCAGCTTTGCGTCGTTCTCGCTGCTACAGAAGCACATTCGGAGCGATCACGCCCAGTTCAGGAGCAATAAGTGTCCGTTCTGCTCTAAGAAATACTATTCGCGGCAAGGTGTCGGGCAGCACGTGAGGAGTTGTAAATTGAACGTCCTAAAATCACCAGCGATGCTGCCGTCCGAGAACATGATACAGCCGAAGAAGAAACAAGATCTACCTCAAATCAGACGGAACATAATCAGCGTGCTGAATATGACGAGTGTTGTTCCATTTAAGTTCTTCGGCAAGTTCTCCTGCTTCTATTGCTCGGTGCGGTTCACGGATTTCGAGGAGCTGAAACGTCACACGGCGGCCGAGCATCCGTTCTGCGACCTCAACACGTCCAGTATAAAGAAATGCAAAGGCGAACGGACGACTGTGAAAATTGACACCTCCACCCTCGCCTGCAAAGTGTGCAGTCAAACAGCGGAACGATTGGACGAACTGATCGATCATATAGTTGACGAACACGCGGCGTCGTACGAGAAAACCCTGATCAGCTTCGAGCCGTTCCGTATATTTGCCGACAAATGCGCGTGCACGCATTGCTCCAAAGTGTTTAGATATTTCACGACGTTGCTTCGCCACTGCAACTCGGAGCATAGCCACACGTGCCACGTGTGCGACTCGTGCGGGCGGAGTTTCAAGAAAGTGTCGAATTTGACCGCGCACATTGCGCACACGCATAAGGGCGCGTGCGAGTGCGCGATATGCGGCGTTCAGTACAGGAATCAGTGGTGTTTGAATCGGCATAACGCGAAATGTCACAATGCGAAGGATTTCAAGTGCCCCAACTGTTCGGAGCAGTTCCAGTCGCCGTACCAGCGGCAGAAGCATCTGATCCAGGTGCATGATATAGGGCACAAGTGTAGCTACTGCGGTAGGATGTTTACGCGTAATTCGTTTATGCGCGACCATATCAGGCGGACGCATTTGAAGGAGAAGAATATGGAGTGCTCCATTTGCGGGGAGAAGTTCTTCGATAATCACCTGCTGAAGCTGCATATGGTGAAGCATGAGGGGGTTAGGAGGTTCAATTGCTCTGTGTGTTGCAAGTCGTTTATGCGTCGCAGTAATTTGGCGTCGCATATGAGCATGCATAGGAAGTATGGGCACGTGAACGCAGAGTAGTTGGGTATGTGTAAAGTGGTACGAATCGTCTTTAGAGCTGAATTGTAGAGTCTATTTTGAATAAAGTTTAGACACTCATTCGAAAATCTTTGCATAATCAAATGTTAATTTACGAACGGAAAGAAGGAAATGATGTATTAATTGTGTTTTTGAAATTTCAAAAAGTTGAACGCGAATTTTACATTATTGTATGTGTTTTTGTCTTTTATTAACATACCTGTTATTCATTTAAAGAAAAACACTTTATTCTAAACTAAAATCACATGAAAAACAATCCGGGAAAAATGGAGGACACCGTGAGCCAGTTTTGTAAAAATCCTTCCGATTTTAGTCGATACCAACTCCGGGGCAATAAATACAGATAACACACAACCTCTCTGCAGCTGTAACGCTTATTTTGACAATCAACACCTTTGTCTACAGTCTACCGTGACCACGCACGCTGTAAAGCACGCGAAACGTCGGAAAAATTTAAAATAATGTAATATACTTAAATTTTGGTAAAAATACATTACTTAAATCCGTTAATAAAGTATTTTTCTTTAAATTCTTGTATGTCTATGTCTGGTCGAAGTATTGTAACAATTGAAAATGTATTGAAAATTTAGAACAATAGAGTAAAATTTTTAAAACAAAACTATCGTCCTACCGTTATTTACAAATATATGTTTTTTCATATCTTAATAATTATAAAACAACTCGCAATTGTATTCATAAATATTTTATAATTTTGTTTAAAATGGCTGCTTTATTGCGTTCCTGAACAAGTCTAGAATAGCACTAACGAGATTACAAATAATAATATTTAACTATGACATGTTTGTTTGAAAAATCTAACTAATCGATCACTTCGTCAGAATGAATTATTAACGGGATACTAATGTATTTCTTATTTTTTCGACAATAGTGTAACTCACTGATAAACCAATAATAATTGGTTCGATTACTCGTTAAAAATATGTTTTGTATTTGTACTATTTGCTTGGGTAGAATAAAATAAAATGTAAACCCAGAAATACCACAATAGAATACAAAAAACTAAAGTAATGATTTTGAATCCGATGTGCATTGCCTCGGCTGAGTTTAAGTTAAGACTTTTTATTATACCTTACTTCTACAATTTAGCCTTGTATATACATCGGATTCGAAACCATTATTTTAGTTCATTGTATTCTATTATTATTGATAATTTGTGAAGACAGTATTATTTATTAAAAAATTTAGTCAAATAAAAATCTTGAAATCGCTTAAGTCAATTTGTATTTTTTTAATTAAGACGGGAAATTTTAGAAATCTCTAATAAAATATTTAACCAAAGTATTCATCTATCTCTTTTCTTTATGGCGGGAATTGTGTTTGCCAGAAAGAGACAGTATTCATCTATCTCTTTTCGGTGCGGGAATAAAGAAAGTTCACACACGATCTTATGCGTTATTATGTGAAGCGCTACAGAGTTGTATTCATTTTAGAGGGTTATAAATGGAGTGTTTTAATAAATTTAGAACTAAAATGGACGTAAATAAAGACATATAATATATAATTGTATTTTTTACCTTCATATCACTGATGGCATAGCCTTTTACCCATTCTCTCTCTAATCTTTCAAACGGACGGAAGAAAAATTGATGACGGCTCATTCTTTCCAGGAAGTACCAACGAGGAGAGTCGAAAGAAAATGCAATCGGTACAAAAGCACATGATCAAGAGACGAAACATCGAATACGTTTTGCAATATAGTAACGCCACCCCATTTCTCTTCTATAAAGGCAGATATAGATGTTTCTTTTGCACAGAGCCAATCAAAGAGCCAGACACTTTACGCGAGCATACAAAACGCCACGAACATGCAAATTTGGAGTTGATAATTTACGATCGTACTAAAAGCAATAGGAATCTCGATGCGGCTGTCAAAATCGATATAAGAAATCTCACGTGCAAGATTTGCAGCCAATATTTCGGCACTCTAGAAGAATTGGTGCATCATCTTATTATAGCTCACGATGCCGAATACGACACGAGTGTCCCAAACTGTTTTCTACCCTTCAATTTGGACAGAGATCAGCCAACGTGCGCGATCTGTGGCATGAAGTTTGTCTTCTTCGAATATCTCTTGCGGCACGCCAACAAACAACACCTATCCCACGATTATATTTGCGACGTGTGCGGAACGAGTTTCCAGGGGGAGAATCATTTGAGAATGCATAATAGATATTATCATAGAGACGGCGGATATATGTGCACCTATTGTGGGATACGTCTCGAGACCCTGTCGAAGAAGTCGCTGCACGAAAAGAATGTACACTTTGCGAAGCTTCACACGTGTCAATTCTGTCCGGAGATATTCAAGAGTCCGTATTTCAAGAAGCTTCACCTGGCGAACGTTCACGGCGTGGCCGAAATGAGGATTAAATGTCCGTATTGTACGAAGGTGTTCCCCCAGGAGAGTCTCATGTCCCGGCATATGCGTCGCGTCCATTTGCGGGAGAGAAATGTTGAGTGTCCGATATGTGGGGATAGGTTTTTTGGTCCGTACGATGTGAAGTTACACCTGCGGAAGCATAATGGTGATAAGAATTTCGTTTGTACGGTCTGTGGGAAGAAGTTTTCTAAGAAGTGTAATTTGAATGCGCATTCGGTGGTGCATACTGGTAGAAAGGATTTTGCGTGTTCTGTGTGTGGAAAGGAGTTTGCGCATAGGCCCAATTTAAGGATACATTATAGAACCCTACATCCGGAGTGTGTGGAAGGGAATGCGGTTACGGAAGCAAATACTGGCAGCAGTCAATATTGTGTTGTTGAAGAAACTTTATGATATGTGTGAGTCAGGTTCCATTAAAACACACACAATAACTTGATTTTTATTACAGACGATTTCTCGTACAGAATGCATGCGCGTAGGTTAGTTGCGATTCGTTTTATATAGACCAACCGCTATCCAAAGTAACGTTTTAGAACTGCAACTTCCTTTACAATTAATTAAACTGATCAATTAATTTTAAAGTTAGATAATCAACAATAATATTATAGTGAATTTTACATTATACAACACCAAATAATTTCCTTTTAACAAATTGTACAGATAATAACTTCAATAGCCTAACGCCACTTTACAAAGTTCGTCAACAGATGGCGCTAACAATAAAGTGAAGATATAATGTTTTACAAACACTTAGGAATCAATACAGTGTCTTATATTGTTTAGAATATAAAAGTTTTAGTGATCACCAATGGTTATTTTAATAACAATATGACATATCATTAATATAATAGTTAAAACTCTTCTTCAGACAGTGTACATTATTATCGGCGTGAGACTATATAAAACGTTAATCGATAGTACTAGACGTTGCATTGCGGAAGTCCATAGTATACTATTAGACCAATTTATTAGCAATGTTGTGTAACATAAATCATTTATTCGTTTGCGAATATGGGTACAAGAAAAGCAAGGTCTTAAAAAAGGTGCATAAACCATATTCTAGCAAAAGGCATGCAAACTATGAGTACACTTCTACTATTGGATATTACATTATATTTAAATTCATAACGACAAACAATTAGAAGGACTTTATATTATAAATTATCTTCCAAATATTCAGTAACTCATTTCTTATCGTCTTCCAGCGGAGGTCTTCCCCACGGGATACGACCTACATTTCTATAAAAAGAGAGCGTACTCTTTCCACAAGGGCCGGCAACGCATCCATTGATGGGTGCTTATGGGCTGCGGCTGTTCCCGCTTGGGCCACCCGCAAGCTCGTTTGCCCCCCTATTCTATAAAAAAAAAAATTCTTAAACAAATTTACATCGAAATTATTAGTATGGATTTTGGTAAATAATTATATATACAAATTTCATTCTGTTTTGTTAGTTGGTAAACCTAATTTCATGTCATGTCTTTTACTACTTAGTTTCTTATATTCTTTCGAATAAACACATCGGGTGTTTAATTGTTAACGTCGATGATATTATAAAATTTACTAAGTTCAATATATGGTTTTATTTATGTTAGAAAGTATTCAATCTGGAAAAAAAACTATTTCCACTAATACGCTACGCTATTCCTAAGTTTGATCACAAGTGCGTTGTCGGCCTTTAAGATGTCTTTGTGTATATACAGCCCGTTTGCGGCTGAGTGGCTCCCATTATATTCTTACAACTATAATTAATTGAATCAGGCGTTACTTTGCGGAAGTCCATAGTTCAAAATCCCAATAGACCAGTATGAAAGCAGTACTCCGCGAAAAACCCACAACCACTCGACGTAACTGACGACGTAACGACGGAGCATCATGAGGAGATGTTGCCTCTACGAACAGCGTTCGATGACTCATCGGTGTCGGAGCGAAACGTACGTCGAGTGGTTGTGGGTTTTTCGCGGAGTACTGCTTTCATACTGGTCTATTGGGATTCTTACAACTGGCAATAATACACTTATTTCAATTTTTAAGAAACTATTCCTCCTTCGATTATCAGTTTCGTTCTGGTTTTTAGCTTAAATAATTAATAAATCTGAAATTATATTATTCATCATCCACACCGAGCTACTATTTTGTGTAAGATTTTGAACATACAAAATGAATGCTATTGGTTTCTCTTCTCTTCTAAAGTGTTCTGTAAAATTAAGACGTTACCAGAACATAGCTATGCAATTGAATCCCGTAATGTTGGTCCATCTAGATATTTATAATTTACGACGATGACTTTTATTTGATGACTACGCAAGGCGTGTTTATTTAACCGACTGAAATTATACAAAAACAAAATACCAGCATGAATATTCTAGCCTAAAACAACAACATATATTGCCAAAATCAGGGTGAATTTCAAAACATTCGTATAATGCTGAATAAAAATCAAAACCAGAAGAAATAAACCTCGGGCTTTTCGTTTCAGAACAGGAGATACCCACATTCGGAGAGTTCGTAACCGAGAAACCGGAAAGACTCACCTCCAAGGAGAAACGCAATATAATGAGAAATAACGTTCTCCAAGTGTTGATAAAGTCCACAGTGATGCCGTTCCGATGGTTGAAGAGCTGCTATCGTTGCTTCTACTGCTACGATATCTTCACAGAACCATCAGAACTGAAAATGCACCAACAGCAGCATCCGGGAGACGAAATAAAAGAGTCGGCCATGAACAAATACTGGGAACAAATCGTATATGTAGACGTATCTACATTGTCCTGTAAACTATGCACCGAGGAAATTCAAGACTTGTACGACCTGATCGATCATCTGGTGGTTAACCATGCAGTTGTTTACAATAAAGACGTCGGCGTCTGCATGTTACCGTTCAAACTCGACAACTACTCGCTGAACTGTCTCACGTGCGGTGCGACGTTCTACACGTTCGGGACGTTACTGCACCATACAAACAAAGACCACAAAGGCACTTCGGCGACGCTGTGCGAAGTCTGCGGTCAGAATTTTAAGGACGCGAATCTTTTGCGCCTCCACGTGAAAGCCGTTCATGATAACAGCAGCTTGCTCTGCCAAGAGTGCGGGGAGAGATTCGAGAGTAGGTACAAGTTGAAGAACCACCAGAAGTACGAGCATGAGCTGGATAAGAAGAGATACAAGTGTCTCGTTTGCGATGAAACATTCCGATCGCACTACAAACGCTCGCGGCATATGGTCGAGCAACATAAGAATAGGGAGGTCATAAAGTGTCTCCATTGTCCGAAAACGTTCGTGTTTCGCAGTATGATGATGACCCATTTACGGGACGCGCATTTGAAAGTGAGGAATTACGTTTGCAGCGTGTGCGGGTGGAAGGCGTTCACCAGCCACAGATTGAAGAATCATATGTATAAACATAGCGGTGAGAAGAATTTCCGCTGCGATGGCTGCGACAAGATGTTCACGACGAGGAAAATTATGAAGGCACATTTCTCCAGGATGCATAAGGTTGTGCCGGTTAAAAATTTGTATGAAGAGGCGTATCAGTACTGAAAGTAGCTGTTTTGAGGGTATATCCGGGTTAGGGAAATAATCTCATGATAGGGACATATAATAGATATTTAAGTGTTTGTAATAAAAATATGCGTAATATGATAATCTCACATGCATTTTAATGACCAATTTCCCAGCAATACTCCTCGAAAAATCCGTCAAGCACTCGACGGAAAGCATACGGTTTTTATGCATATATTGCTGAACCCTGAAAGTATTGCCGATCAGCAATATCAGCCTATATTTTACATTTTTGGTTCAGTCTCTATTGAAACTCGCGACGCGGAATTTCTGTCAGTTTATATAAAAGTAATCAGTTGTAAAAGGTGTGATAATTTACGGCCTTAAAATCAAGGCCGCAGTTTACCTGTTAGAATGTGATTGTTTCTTTTTTTTGCTTTTATTTGTCCTTGTAGGCGTGACTTCATAAATAAATAAATAATTAGTTAATTATTGTGATTATAATAGAATACTTTCGTCGAAAAAGTGTTTTTTTTAAACACAAACGCGACGAGGTAACAGCACATTTCGCTCCGAGACTATCGTCAGCACGCATCATCAGGATACAGAACACCTGAACGTTGTCAGGTTGAAAGTTTGAGGGCTTTTACGCGGTGTTGCTGATAAATTGGTCGATTTATAGTATGGACTTTCGCAAACTAACGTCTGATTCCATTAAATAAATCTCAATTGCGTTGTTTTATTTTACAATCCAAGGACAGTCTCAAACAGTAATAAGAAAATTATTCTGTGATTACATATTCTCTTTGTGATTCGCTGCAGTTGTTCGTAACTTCGTACTTTACTGTTGCGTACGTAGTAAGATATAAAATTATCACACCCACCTAACGCCCTTATATAGGTGTCAAGTTATTCCTAAATAATGTAAAAATTAGTGTTTACTATATCTTTAATCTCTTTATAATAATAATAATAGCTTTATTAATTCCACAAACACAAACATCTTCAGAACAACATGATAGCGAATATAAAAATTTATAAAAAAATAAGATAAATATAAACATGTTTGTATTAAATGGACCCCTCTCGGGTAAAAGCCTCCTCCAAAAAATTCCAGGTCCTTCTATCTGTCGCTGCTGTCAACCACCCGCTATCTTTAAAATTTCGTCGACCCACCTCGTATGAGGTCGGCCTCTAGATCTTGTACCTCGTGGCCCTGGCCATTTTACCACTCTTTGTGTCCACCTATCATCATTGTACCTGGCCACATGTCCTGCCCATTTCCATTTTTTCTTGAGAGCGGAAGTTAATGCGTCAGTTATTTTTGTTCTTTTTCTTTCTCTCTTCATATAAAGAGATATTTCACACAGTCGATTAAAAAAACCGGGTACGTGCACAAACATTATATATAATTACTAGCTGACCCAGCAACCGTTTTGCCATACATGTGATTTCAATATTTAATTAATAAATAAAAAATAGGGGTCAAAGTTTAGGTTTGTATGTATTTTTGTATGCTGTATCATAGAAAAATAAGAAATTTTGTAAAAAAAAAAATTTTGGGGTGGACCACCCTTAACATTTAGGGGGATGAAAAATAGATGTCCGATTCTCAGACCTTCCCAATATGCACACAAAATTCAAATAATTAAAAAAAAATCAGAATCGGGAAAGCCGTTTCGGAGGTGTTTAACCACAAACACCGCGACACGAGAATTTTATATATTAGATAAATACATTTTTCTTAGTCCGGCATGGTGCATCTCGCCAACTGTGTGGAATATTGAAATGTAAACTTTATAATTACTATTATTTTATATATTTAGTATAATAATACTGCCAAGTTATGTACCGAATCTGATAGAAGTATATTATTGTCATATAAGTAGTTAAAATGTAAATATTATAAGGTAATAAAAAACATAGTTACATGTCAGTTTTATTTACAAACCTGCGTACTAAAGTCTCAAAACAATAATTTATAAATTAAATCAACCAGCACAATGTTTGAAATAAAATGTAATTTTTTAATACACGAGCATTATATTTCGTATCTAATTATACATTATACATTATACAGTCCAATAAAAAGTAATGGTATGTTATTTCAATGTATTATAAAATAACATTTTGTTTGTTATATAAGTGTTACCTTGAGCTGAAAAGAACCTTAAAGTTACACTAAGTTAAATTGGTATTTAAAATCTATCTAATCTATCTATCGCTTGTAATGCATTTTTGCACACGCGAAGAAATCGTCAAATAATATTGTCTTTTATTAACATAACTGTTATTCATTTCAAGAAAAACACTTTATTAACGGATTTACGTTCCAAAAATCCGACGTCTACGGTGACCATGCACGCTGTAAAGTACGCGAAACGTCGGAATTTTTTAAATAATGTAAATATATTTAAATTATGCAAAAATACATAACTTAAATCCGTTAATAAAGTGTTTTGCTTTAAATAAGTACAATAATGCACTCAGGATGCTGTTGAAATGGTATCCTGAGGGTATTTTCTGGCAAGTTTGATTGTCCGTGAACCACCGTCGTATGCGTACTGACTAATCGGGCCTGTCGTATATAGTTCTAGGATTAAGTAAATAGTTTCAATCTTAGTAACGTTATAATATTTACATTTTAAAAATTTCCAACGTTTCGCGTGCTTTACCGCGTGCGCGGTCACGGTAGACTGAAGACGAGAGTGTTAACTGTCAAAGTAAGTGTTACAGCTGCAGAGAGGTTGTGTTATCTGTATTTAAAAGACAATATTATTATTGTACTTAACACGCCACAGCAATTGTTGTCTGTGTCTGCGTGTAGTCCACCCACAGGCTGCTCGTTTAAAAAGCAGTTTTGTAAGCTCCAACAGCCTATCTCGTGCGCTCTGTCTCCATATTGACATCATTTTTCAGATCGAAGAATATGAAAACGAATAACTTGCGTGGTTCTGCTGTAGGCAAGGCTTTTCTGGCCTGAGATGCATTCGCACTAGACATTAAGAACAACTATTACAAAATATACATTGTATAGTTATAGTTTCGACAAGGTATTGTTAATTATGGTATCTTTTTTTCAGAACTGGAAAGCGAAGATTCAACGATGGACGAGGAGAACTTTGAGTCAATCAGACATAATATCAGTCAGGTTTTATTAAATTCAAATGTGATGCCGTTTCGGTGGTTAAAAACCTGTTTTCGTTGTTTCTATTGCTATGAAATGTTCGATTCGCCCGATCAGCTCAAATCGCACCAAAGCACCCATACGTATGAGGTTATTCGTAAAACAATATCCAATTTTTACGAAGACACAGTATTTGTTGATATAACGGTTATTAATTGCAAAGTTTGCGGTGAAGAATTGGATAATTTGCACGGCTTAATCAATCATTTAGTTGAAAGTCACGCGATGATATTTCGAAACGATATTTGCCTGATTCCATTCAAATTAGACAGACGTCAATGTGTCATTTGTAGTTCCCAGTATCTGTCGCACGGTGGCGTTGTTTTGCATATGATGAAAAAGCATAGACATTTTTTGAAGCTCAAATGTGACACCTGTCAGATTCGATTCAGCAACTCGAGTGACGTATGCGTGCATTTGAAGGGTGATGTAGAGAATACGGTTTTGTGTAATGATTGCAATAAAAGTTTCAGCGAGCAAATTTTGCCGGAACACATGAGAAGTGTGCATAGTAAGAGATATAGGTGCGCTGCGTGTTGCGAGTTCTTTAGAACTCATTATCAGAGAAGCATACATATGGCGTCAGTTCATAAAATGCGGGATTTCATAAAATGTCTGCACTGCTCCCAGTCGTTTATCTTTGAGAGTATTCTCCGACGGCATATAAAACAAAGGCATTTGAAGGAACGGAATGTTGTTTGTCATGTGTGCGGGTTTAAAACGTATGGGCAGCACGAGTTGAAAGCGCATTTGGTTAAACACGCTAACACAAAAGACTATAAATGTATAATCTGCGAGAAAATGTTTAAAAGTAAGAAAACCATGCGACAACATTGTATTAAAAATCATCAATAAACTATAGAGCAATTTCAATGTGTTTTATTTTGAGTATTGCAGACCTTTATGAAAATTGTCTATGGCATGTGTTTAAAAACGCATCTATATTTTATTACTTTTTTAATGTGTCTATTAATATAATAAATATGATCAGATTTAAGACATATAATATAAGGCCCCTGATCACTGAACATAATTAAGAGTTATCGAGTGATGACGAAACTATAAGAATAAATAACTTTTTTCCATTGCAAAGATCTGTATTTAATATTGTCTTTTGTTGACATAACTGTTACTCATTTAAAGAAAAACACCTTTGAACAGACTGAGGTATGTATTTTTTGTAATATTTTAAAATATAATTACATTATTTAAAATTTTTCCCGACGTTTCTACCGTGACCAGGTACGCTGTAGGTAAAGCACGCGAAACGTTTTTTTTAAATAATGTACAATAAATAAATAACTAAATCAGTTCAAAAGTGTTTTTAAGATTTTTAATAAAGCAGTAGCAATTTATTAAACTTAGGTGCTATATTTGTATAATTAATAGAATCAGGCGTTACCTTGTGGAAGTCCATAGTACAAAACCCTAATAGACCAAACGAACGGAACAGAGCGAAACGTACGTCGAGTGCTTGTGGTTTTTGTCGGGGAGTATTGCTTAAATATGGTCTATTAGGGTTTTGTACTATTTTTGCAATGATTAGTATTACGATCTATGGTGGACTAAGAACAGAAGTCTCATTATTTAAACATTATCATTGGAGCATACCGGCGTTAAGATCATCCTATAATCGTCTATACTTCTCTAGGCATATTTGCCTTCTACCTACTTCACCTTTCTGATAAAATGTTTCAGCCGATTTTGACAAATGTATCATTTCAGTATTTTATCTTTTCTCAAAATTCAAATGTTTCTTTCTATACAGTAGACATAACAAATCTGATACATTCACGTTATCTCTGTGTAGTCTAATGCAAGGCAGTCGTCTTATGACACACCAGAGGTGCAGAGGGCCTCCACTAATGACCGCCACACTTCCATCTTTATTTCAACTTCCATCATTACTTCATTCCAACTTCCATCTTTGGCTGGAACGAGTTGTAGTCTTAGTAGTCTCGTCCAAATAAACGAGTTTATAGGCAATGAAAGGTTTAAAATAATAACACAGTTGATTTTAACGGATTTTATTTCAAACATACAAAACCATAAATTAAAAAGAGTATACTATTTACAAATAAATACGACGACGCGTGAGACTTGTGAAATCATATATGATTTTAGACCTGTATTTGTATAGTTATCTCTCCTATTTGTATGTTATCTGTATTTTATAGTTTTTTTTTAATTCACACATGGTCATTAGTAGCTAACCGAGGTAAGCAATTTATAGCAAGGGATTCTGAGCAGATACATTTTTTATGAATACTCTTAGACCACAGCCATATTTTTAACACAAGACAATGGGAAAATTTGGAACTTATCATGAAACATTACATACAATACGATATAATATAATTGTAATTAAATATTAATTTAAAGAAGTTGGTATTTAAACCAAAAGTTCAGTGTTTTAAGGGTGAAAACGGTATCCTATTACTTTTTTTTATCTGTCATATCATAACTGAAACAGTTAGCCGCTATAACAAAAAATATTGTGTAAAATATAGTACAGAACCCATGTTACTCGCGTACAACTCACAAGCCATGTGTATCAACCAGACCGCTAGTTCGAATCCAATATCATTTTGCTAACGAAATATGTACTCATGCTAAATTTGATATAATATTAGAGTATTTACAATTATAATTGAATAAAATCTAGCGAAAATTAAAAAGACTTTTTATTTCGTTGCGGCAATATTGAGTCCTTCGCGAAACTAAAGAACGACAGCAGACTATATCTCTTCGCTTTCTGCGACAGATAGTCTGTGACAACATTGTTTTCACCTGAAAAAAAAAAAGCTATGATTTTATGAAGAATGGAAATATTTAATTAAAATACACAGTATTATAAATAATATATTGAAAAAAATATATAATGTTATAAGTATAATACGTTCCAGCCATACAAAGCGATAAATGGGTGGCCATATTCTAAGGCTAATAACGACTTATTTACATTCGTCTATATTTTTTATTTGTATTTTTGGGTGAATATAATATATTTAGTTACATAAATGAGTATAAACGAAAAACTTTAGATACTTTCAGTTTAGCTTGTAATTTTAGAATGAACAAACAAATTATGAACAGAAAAACACTTTATCAACGGATTTACATTATTTTAAATTTTTCCGACGTTTCGCGTACTTTACTTAAAAAAAAAATAATGTAAATATATTTAAATTTTGCAAAAATACATAACTTAAATCCAAATCCAAATCCAAAAACACTTTATTAACATAAGTTAATAAAGTGTTTTTCTTTAAATGAGTAACAATTATGTTAATAAAATATAATATTGTAAAAACAGATCCCGATTCACATTAACCGAATTCAAATAAATAAAAAAATAAAAAAGAATTATTTTTTTTAAAGTGAAATTAAAAAGTTGATAATAAAATCATTTCCGAGTACTTGTATTTCCTTTAGAACAGTATTTTTCTCCAAATGTTAATTAGCATTTATTCTTGAAAAGGGAACCTTATTTCTTTATGTATTTGGATAGATGTATATTTTTTACTCTTTTACGTAAAACTACTGAATCGATTTCAAAGTAACTTTACAAAAATATAGCTTTTATATCAGAATAACATATAGTATACAGATTATATAATGTGGTTAATAGAGAGGAAATAAATATACAAAAGCAAAATGGAAATTTTTATCTTGTGTCATCCTACAAAGCCAAATGAAATAATTTAAATTATTTATTTAAAAAAAATTTAAAATTCACTATTTTCTAATAAAAATTATAATTTATTTCAAATGCACATTTGGTAGTAACGAAATGATTCCTTAATAGAATATACATTTTTACTGTATATGTATATACATATGTTAAAGCCTCATTATTATTAAAAAAACCTTACCAAGCAGATGTTGCCTCTCTCCAGTCGTCGGCAAGACGTAATCATTGGCCGATAGTGACACAAATAACGCGAAGGGCACTATCCATAGACATAACGTAAAGTATGCTAGCACCTGAAACAAAATCTAAACATACATATTTGCACAATCAACGCCTGAGTGACCATGCAGAGAGAGGATGGCTATGTGATGTAACCAGTACTGAAGCATTACCCTGTATGACCAATTCAAATAACCAAAACCACAGATTTAATGAAGTCGGTATGGCTTTAATCAAAGAACTGAAATTTGTTACAAAAATTCTCTTAAAAATGTGCGAGGATCAATGACTGTCACATATGCTCCTATTTTTCATGCTTTCTGATGATTGAGGCTAAACATTATTATAAGTTTTATTATTATTAAGCAGCGAAGAATCACATAGAGCATGGTTTTATGGGCGCAGCATTTTTTTTATTAATATTATGATTTGAAAGGGCGGTGGAGAGTCCCTGTCAATTATATGGCCTTGATTTGTAAACTGGTTGTAAGTTTATTTTTACAACTACAAATAAACTTTTAAACATTCTTAAGCTAGTAACCAGTGTTTTACAAACTTTTTCATTTAATTCTGTTTTATATAAGAGTAGAGTGTTATTTAACAGACAAACATATCTTGACTTCAATTTTATAATGTATGAGTTAAGTTTTTAAACATTGTTAAGCATTTGACAAAAATTACTTTTAATTAACAAAATGCCAACTACATGTGAAAATCTGGCCATATAATAATCTTAATAGTTAAAGGGAATAATTCTAAGATATTGTTGCTAATACTATTATAGCCTATAGAAAACAATGAAAAACTTACCTCTGAAAATCCATAATATGTTGTACCAAAGAACTTAAACGCTAAATAGTGGTGCAATATCAAATTCAGTACTGCAGAGACAAATGTGACACTTGTTAGCCGAAATACAGGAAAATCTTTTAACAGTAAGGCATGTAAGAATTGTTGAAATAGTCCCAGACTATTTAACTGCAATGGTATATCTTCAAATATAATTAAGCCTAGGTGTATGACAGCGGTGGCCTGAAATTGAAAGTTAGAATAAAACTCATGTGGTGAAACACTTTAATTTTTATTCAAAGACATGCCCAGTAATTGTTTATTGAAGTATAGCTTAAAAATTAATAAAAGAACTTACCATAACAGTCCATGATATAACATATTTTGCCATGACACTGTACTCTTCCACTAACTCAGCGAGATAATATAAACCAGCAGCTGAAAAAATTAAATTAAAATGGGTGTACCATTTCAGTAGTTTAGTTTGGACCACTAGAACTCGAATGAATAGAATGCTGAAAATGTAGTTCTGGAATAGCACAGGTAAAGAAGTTTCCTAATATTTCATTCAGAGGAACACAAGCAGTGCTAGTGTTTGATAACATATTAAGTGTTATGTAATTTATATGTTAAAATACACTTAGTATATCATCGGTAACACAAAAAAATATTAATAAAATTGTATATTAAACATGTCACATTTAAATAAATTTATATGTTCCATAAAGTAAAAGGTGGCGTTTTTTGTTCTTCAAAAGTTTAGCGCGCAAATTGAATATTAAATTTTGAATATTATCATTGCTACGACATAAATATCAAAACTTAAATAGCATCCTAACAGTTACTAATATTTTTTTGGAAATGTTAATTGAACTTATATTATTTAATATTATCTATTTAATCAATTCAAAATTGGTTCGCCAATAAATAATATTTGCTTTATTTTTAGCGCAATGTTTTATTGTCAATATAAATCATTTATTTCTGTGTAGCGTTATAGATAAAAATAAATTTGAACCATAAAAAAATACATACCTATTGCTAGGGTCACAAAGACTGCTTGCACACATAGTGATAATATACTTAATAAATAAAGAAACATATTTAATTATTCTTTCTTTTTAATAAAATCTATCTAATTCATATCAAACGAACAATCGCTGGTAACTACATCGAAATTGAAATACAAAACGTATTACGGTATTACTGCGACGAGCGAATACTGACTAGACTGACACTGACATTTGAAGTTTAACGTTTTGTCATATTGAAATGACTAAAGCAGTACCCACAGAATACTGAAAACTATAGTAGCCAGATTAATAACTCGCATCGAAATGTGTAACGGGTTTTTAGAAGTCAGTCAAGAATGTTTAGTATATTATATGAATAGAATATTATTTTCCAGATTTTAATTTAATTCATTACTTTTAGCTAAATAAGTACTCTGTCCTAGTGTTTTATTTCAATTGAAAGAAATTTTATCATTTTATCATTAGTAAATAAATAAATAAATAAATAAAGACAATTCATGAGGTAATAATTAAAAGAACAAGTAGTGAAAGT
Organism: Pontia daplidice; assembly: GCA_963693355.1. NCBI lineage: Eukaryota > Metazoa > Arthropoda > Insecta > Lepidoptera > Pieridae > Pontia > Pontia daplidice. The sequence goes on along the minus strand of CAVNZL010000016.1, from coordinate 225,071 downwards.
GTGAGAGAAAATTCTGTTGTCCCTAGAATATTTACGATATTGTAAATACGCCTAATTCAAATTTATATTCATTTTTGTACTCGCCTTACGTGTCTGGAATGTTTATTCTAATACTAAGTCAAAATGATTTAACTAACTGGTAAAATTAAACGTATTTGATTAAATTTTGTCTGTAAAAAAAAACATCACTCTTATATCTTTTAATGTATTCGAAATAAATAAATGGCGTATTTTTGAGTGCAACTTGAATTCTTTTGTGATCGTTTCTATAATATTTCTTGCTTGCGCTATATAACAGATGTCTGAATGAAAGGAAAAAAAAATAAAATCAATTACCATCAATACAATGTTTGATTCCTAAAAAATTTAATATAAAATACTTATCACTAGTTGTTGCAATAATAAAACAAAACATTGTTACAATCATTTTATTTATATGGTGAAAAATTATATCAGAATTGCATTAGATACATATCACATGAAAATTTAAATATCTATAAAATAAACACAGATTATAAAAATAGCTTAATATCACAATCCCAAATACAATAACACTATGCGCTAAGGAGATCTATAATATCATAAATGTACATTTTGAACATGATTTACTACATCATTTTCTGGTTTTCTTTATCGGCTCCAGCAGCTATGTTGTTTTAATTTTATTACTAATAAGTAAGACTTAAACATAACTTAATACAACAACAATACTGGTTTTGTAAAACACTATTTAATAAGTCATTTCATTCAATATCTATTAGATTTATTTGCTACCTTCATCTTATGTATCAGTCTTTGAATGGTGTGCTCTTAAATGTACTTTAAGACCGGTGACTTGCACGAAGCCCTTCCCACATTCCTTACACACATACCGTTTGTCGTTTGTGTGTATTCTTACATGTGTTTCCAAATGCTCCTTGCGTTGAAACGACTTCACACATATATGACACTGAAATGGCCGTGTGTCCAAATGGCTGATCATATGTCGCTTCAAATATGTCTTATTTATACACTTAAAATCACACATTTCACACGAGAACGGCTTGTCGTTGTGATGTACGGACATCAAGTGCCATTTTAACGAGTTATATTTCACAAATTTCTTCGAACACAATTCACAAGAGATCTGCAACGACTTGTCATGTACAAACGCGATGTGACGTTTGCGGAGGTACCAAGAGGGGAACTTTTCGGTGCACTGCGGACAAGGGAATTCGCCCTTGTGCGATAGTCTGTGGTACGAGTAGGCGCCGTGCGTCTTGAAAGTTTGATTGCACTTTTGACAGCTGTACTCGGTGTTGCTATGCGTCAATTTTATATGTTTTTTCAGCATGAATTTCGTCAAAAAGCCCTTGCCACACGTATCACAGAGCAGAGGGCCGGCGGTTAGGTGATTTTTGTAGACGTGTGACAGGAGGTTGCCGAAAAACGTGAAGTTTTGACGACACTCGGGGCAGGGCGCTTCCGAATCCGTTATTCGGAAGGCGAAGACGGAACACCGTACCGCACTATTGTAGTTCTGTTTATGTGCGATCGTGACGTGATCTAAGAAATCGTCCAATGTCTGCATATCCTTTGGACACACTTTGCAGGCCAAATCTGTTATTTCCAACTTCACTTTTGTCTCAGTGTTGATGCATTTCAACGCGTCGTCCAGTTTAGCCTCCAAATGCTCGTGATTATGTTGTTTAAGTTCCGATATTTTTATGAAAACCTTGTCACAGAAGAAGCACATGTATTTGCTGTATGACCATCTGAACGGTGTGGACGTTGAGTACATCACTATTATTCTCACGATATTCCGAATGTCCGCTGTTCGATATTCCGCTTTGTCCGCGTCTGAAAAGTAATTTTATTGATATATCAGGACACATTTGACACAAAATTGGCTCTCCCCTAGCTTTTTAACTTATTTTATGTGTACCTAAACCAAGAAATCTAATATATAAAATTGTCGTCTCACGGGGTTCGAACTTGAACTCCTCCGAAACGGCTTGACCGATTCTCATGAAACTTTGTGAGCGTATTGAGTAGGTTTGAGAATCGGCCAACGTCATTTTTCATCCCCCTAAATGTTAAGGGTAGTCCACCCCTAAATTTTTTATTTTATTTTTTAAACAAATTTTTTAGTTTCTATGGTATTTCTATATATTTCTTTTTTATGATACAACATACAAAAATTCATACAATCCTAAATTTTCACCCATCTACGTTCAACCCTTATTTTTTAATTTATAATTTCAGATTGTCAAACCATTCTGGGTCCATATCTATCAAATCTTCTCTTCAATAGACAACCGTGTTTAGTTCGCGAAAAGATGGTACAAATGATTTAAGGTGTAAAAAATTTAGTATATTTATTTATTTACAGACAACAATTAATGTATAGATTTCCTGTACGAAAAGTAATATTTTCTATGTTTTCACAATATTTTTAAATTTAATTTAAAATTTTTAATTCTTATTCTCTTATATGGTTACCATATTAATTGAACAGAGGTGGTGGTATTGTACCACTTATTTGATTAGATGGCATTGGTGGCGATTCTGATGTACACACTCTAAACTAAAAATCTCTAAATTTATCTTTAGACCTGTCAAACAGTTTTAGAGAGCGTAACCTGTTCTGTACATCTCTAAATTGATAGCAATAAGGTTTAAATTGTCAATGTACAAACATATAGAATAGGTTACACACGTTTGACAGGTCTAAAGCTAAATTTAGAGATTTCTAGTTTTAGAGGTGTACATCAGAATCGCCACCAATTGATGATGATTAGACGGATGGAAATAGAAAAACTGTGAAACGCAAATTAATAAAATATAATAACTTATATTTTACCTTTAAGCTCCATATTTTTCTCTCCTTCCATTTTGATCCTCTTCTCTGATTTATCTTTTATCTTCTTCAATGTGCTTAAAGTTATATCTTCATCGGAGTCTGAAAACGAATTCTAGATTAATCACATTAAAATATTTGATATTGAGTCGATTTGTATGTATGTATATGTTTGTAATTAATAGAATGAGGCGTTACTTTGAGGAAGTCCATAGTACAAAACCCCCAATAGACCAATATACAAGCAATACTCCGCGAAAAACCCACAACCACTCGTCGCACGTTTCGCTCCGACACCGGAGCATCATCAGGATACTGCCTCTATGAACAGCGTTCGTTGGATGAACGCTGCTGACTAGGTTTGGTCAGCAGCAGAACAGTTAGGGTTTTGTACTATGGACTTCCGCAAAGTAACGCCTAATTCTATAAATTATATTCCAGTATTTGAATTCTTAAACATTAAAAAAGGATTTTATTTTTAAAAACGAATTTAGGGCAATAACTATTCAAACTAATAGAATTGCATAAAGTTTATAGATAATTTCATTCGCGTTCTGAATCTCAATAATCAGGCTGACCATTTGGATTTGCATTTAATAATAATACAGTGCAACCTCGATATAACAAATCGGAGGAGAACAAGAAAATATTCGTAATATCAAGTAATTCGTTGACCTGAGCTTTGTTATGTCGAGGTTGCATTGGTCTAAAATTCGTTATAAAGAGGTCTTTACAAACAAAAGCGTGTCGAAACATGTCGAGACATGAATCAAATTATAAGATTAAGAGTTATATTATCGGTGGAAACTTTATATAAAGGTTTTGGTTGGCAAAATTCGTTAATTAGAGGTATGAATACTTTTTCTTGATAGTTGAAAATTCGTTATAAAGAGGTTGTACGCAAAGAATGTTCGCAATGTAAAGGTATATTTAATATTGACTCTAATGGACAATTCAAGGGGATTACGAAGAATTTGTTAAATCGAGGAAGTCGTTATATTGAGGTACGTTATATTAAGGTTGCACTGTATTTAAAAACTTTAAGCAATTTGAAAGTCCAACACTAATTCCAACATAATTTGGCCATAGTATCAAACACCATCTAATTTCAGTAGTGTTTACATAATTTGCAAATTTCTTCCCAATTTTTTAATTGGGAAGAAATTTGCAAATTAATTGCAATTTTTTAATTGCATATATTTAAATGGTGATCTTACCGGACTGCGGATGTCCCGAGTTCGATCCCCGATCATAAACACAAATATCAAGTTATGAATAGTCTTAGTCTATTGTGAAATAGTTTAGTTTTATACTCACCGATTATATTACTAGACGGTTCGTTTTTCACTTCAGTGTCTGAGGTAGCTGATAAAAAAATAACATTATTTTCCATTTAAATGTTTTACTTAAAGCGTTTTTGATCACACAAGAAAAATATCATTGGCAAACGAGATTGCTATAGATTTCGTTTTATAATAGCCGTCAAAGTTTACGCTTCGTCGTTACAAGATGGCGTTACTGGTACTATAAAACCCGCTATTAGTTGTATTACGCGTTCCGTTATCCCAATTAATAATATCTAAATAAACAAATTTGTAGTCCTGAATTCGTCTAAACTCAAGTTGCCAAACATACATGATACATGTCAAGTTGCCTCTTGCCTGGAAGAAATAGCTTAATAGCGATAAGGCCGCCTATTATTTATATACTAGTTTAGGTTGTTTTTGTCAAAAGGGTTGAATCGAGAAAGTAAACGTATTTAACTGTACTTTACTTTTAATATAACTCGGACATATAGTTACACACACACGCTTCTTAACAGAGTGAGAGCAAGAACAAAAACCACAGACTAACATATAATTTGGTGTGATACCCCAACACCGCAATAGATGGCACATTACATTTTACAATTGATATCAGATTAGAAATTTACCTAAATATAACAGTTTTCTTGTTACTATAAAATATTTTATGTCTGATCACTAATTATATGTTAAAGGCACCTTTTCCAGAGGAGGCACCGGTGTCGGGGCGAAAAGTGCATCGAGTGTTGTCTGGAATTGCTAATAAATTGATCTAATGGAGTTTTATAACCCGCTATTGTTTATAGATAAGAAAGAATATATGAGTTGAGCTATACCTTTCATAAATCAAGTTGCAATTGAATTTAAGCTCAAGTACTTTTGATTTTTGTGTATCATTAATTTATTTTTAAATTAAGGCAAATTGAGAATTTTTATTCCTAGAACATTTCGAACTGGTTTATTCAGAGAATTTAGTCAGAGAGACACGATAGGGTCGTATAAGTTTAACTGCTGACATTTATAAAGCATTACAGTTAGACGGGAATGCACTAATTGAAGTTTGGTTTTTTATTAGTACCAGAAACGATCTTTTTGAAGTTTACATATAAACAAAAAAATATACGCAGTTTAATATAGATACGTCAACGAGAAACCATGATATACTCACCAAATCCACTTATGTACTGCGACAATCGCTGTTCACTTTCCAACACTTGTTTTTTGAAGGAATACGCGTTTTGAAGTTTCAACTCACATTGATTGCATATAGTGTATTGTCTAGTATCACCTGTATGGGAAATCTGAAACAATTTTTTAGTAAAATTAGTAATCATTTTATTATGTTAATCTAGGTCCAATACATAAGTAGTAAAATCTATATTTTATCATTATGACTGAGCAGAAAAAACAAAGACCGCAAGTGAAAACTGAAATACTTATTATTCACACAAGAAATGATCTCATTAGAGATTTAAAAAATATATTATAAAACCGAATAAAGACTTAAAAAGTAAAGAACCTGAAAAAGAAAACTGACAGCTACTATTCACCTGAAGACAATGAAAATTAAATTCTCAATAATTAAGTGTGAATATAATAATCAAATGTTCTTGTATATGTTTGTAGCCCACTGAAGGATGGCTTGTGGTAGCGTGTGCCATGGCTGGGACCATAAAAAATGATTTCATAATCATCAGTTTCGTTTTTCAATCCAGGGGTTGTAACAGGGGCAAGTAAAAGTATTTTTACCTACTTAAAATTACTGAAAATGGCTATATTATAACTTTCAGGGCAGGTCTGTTCTTCTTGCTTTAGATATTATAGTCATATTTTTTTTGGGCACATACTCAACAGTTATTTATGTCAGGTTTGTGTTTAATATATTACATACACATGAATATCAATATTATTGAAAGTTTTGGAGGTAAGCTCAGCCTTTGTTCCTTAGTTAATGTACATATAAAATTCCTTTCCCTCTGACAATTGTATATTGATATTCCATGCAGATACACAACTTCTTTCTATATGTGTTTGCTTAATTATCAGATGGGATCAATATCAGAAAAATATGTGTGTTGCCTTCTCTCTAACTCAAAAATTGTTTCTAGTTTATTAAAAAAGAAAACATTACGAAAAAACAATTGAATATTTATAATAGATAACATAAATATAATAAGATTACAAAACAAGCAATAATTAAGAAAATAAACATGTCAAAGCGTGTTGTCAATAGTGGACTTCAACAGCGAATAAAATTTGTATTCAAGTACGCTGAAAGGTTATTTCTAAGATTAAGAGAATGTAGATGCGGGACCATCTGGACTTTGGAAAGAAACAACCAGTATTTCCCTTTCTATTAGTAGCAAAAGTAATTTTGACAAAAGAGGTAGCAGATAGTATTTGTTGTTCAGTTGATGCTACACTACATACAAGACATACAAGAAGTATAGAAACTTTCAATAAAAAATATTTCATCAAGGTATTTAAAAGTCTAAATACTAGAAGAACGCCAAGTCTAAATAAAGTATTATATACTTCATCAAGTAGTCTTTGCCAAAGTAGCCTAACTAGGAATTAATTAGTTTAAATAAACTTACATCTAATTTCATACTTTGGGGAAGTAGTTTTTTTACTTCTGCTATTACTTTGAAATCCTCAAGCTTACCTTTATATCAAAGCATTGCTGTAACATCTCTTCATATGTCATCGTTCGAATTAATTTAGTTAAACTTTGAAAACAACCTTCGGCATGACAACATCTGCACAAATCCATTTTAATTGTTGTTTTTAGGCGAAACTGCAAGGAGAAATTGTAAATTTATTTGCAAACAATTATTTCACGTGAAACTGGCGGCTTTGTTTCAACATATCTTTAATTCTCATTTCTTATTACTATTTTGATTATTATTGGTGTGAATTGTTTTCATTTCTAAAAAAATTTGACAGTAACAAATTTGTACAATTTGACAGTAAGTAATAAGTATAGGCCTACAAACTTATCTGTCCCGGTGACGGCGTCGCTCACTGTTGCCAAACTCGACTAAGCGTCCCCCCCAGAGTCATCTCGAAATACCCGTGTTCACTTGTTTAATGTTATCCGTTATATTTCGATTGGTATGGCACCCATTGTCTAGGAATGTCATATTTTAGCCGATTTGTGATAATCATTGCCTTGGTTTTTTGGGGAGCAAATCTTAGTTTATTTTGTAACCCCCAGTTGCAAACAACTTCCAAAGCTTCTTTTGCTATAAGTTCGGTTTCAAGGGCACTATCTGATATGAACACAAGAGCTACGTCGTCGGCAAAGGCCTGTGAGTATATTTTAAGGCTGTCCAGCTGCTTCAAAGTGAGTCCAAATCAGGATCCAGAGGATTGGTCCACCTATTGAGCCTTGAACGCAGCCTTTATTTGTAACTCTGCTAATCTCAGATCCTCCATAAAGTAATCGGATTTCTCTTTGGTTAATATAGCTTTCTATTAACCGTCTTAAGTTAACAGGACAGCCCTCTTCTATTAGCCGTATCTTTATTGCAGGCCACCAAGCATTGTCAAACGCACCCTGTATATCCAAGGAGATGAGGATGTCAACTTTTTTGTTATTGAGACCTTCTCTGATTGGTTAGCCTGTACAATGCGTCTTCGGTTCCGCGCTACGGTATAAAACCGTATTGTTGTTTTGATAATTTGGGGACGATATAGAAATTTAGTCGTTTCATGAGCATCTTTTCTAAAATTTTTCCGAAGATAGGATGCAGTCAATTGGCCGGAACTATTTTGGGTTTGTGTAATCTTCCCCACCCGGATTTTTTAGGACGACTACGGTTGACTTCTTTCACTGTACCGGAAAATAGCTCAGTGCTAAACATGCCACAAACAAATGAACAAATCATTGGCTTTCATTTTGCGCCTTACTTTTTAAGTCGTACATATTCACGTTGAATATTTTGAGCATACGTGCGGTACGAACGAATTTGACGCACGAACCGTTCCTTTGAAGAATAAACCTCGCCGTCATTATACTCTGGAGGACTTTGAGAGAGACAGCTTATTCCGTAATTTTCGCTAAAACAGGTAAAACTTAAAAAATCGTACACCTTAAAAAAATATGGCCCCGGAAAATACCCCTTGGCACTGGCGTCGCTAGAATCGAAAGTAGGGTTGCCCTAATTGAAAGTTGACGATTTTAAGAGTAAAATTATTTCGGTCTTATTTATAAAAACATGATTCCTTAAGACACTCGATAAACATATAAAAATTCCACCACAGAATATTTCTAACGAAGTTTATAGAGTGTTTAAAGGAAGGTGGTGGATTTTTTATTAAATCGTAGCAACAGATAGAATAAAGGCGTGCTTTAGAGGAATTTATTTATTTATTTACCTTATGTCTTTTAGCATGAAGTAAAAATAAGCACAAATTTTAGCAATTATAGTAATTTAATATTATAATTGCGATCAATAAAATAATTTATAGGTCAAATTAAAGATATTCCCAAAGTCTCAGAAATCATCATCACCAGAATCGCTACTTTGACTGTCACTGTGACTGTTCAAAGTTACAAGTACAAGATATCCATCTTTTAAATATAGTGGTTTTCAATTTTTTTACATGATCATAATATTTTATCCACTATCCCGCTAATATTGCATTAAATCCATTTGAGATTCTGGCATTTCCCACTTTTTAGTTCCGGTCGCATCAGCAACTTCTTTTCCTTTATATATTTTATGCACAAAGCGCTCACCAACACCTAAACATACTATAATGATAAAATACAAATTCCAATACTTGGAAATGGGAAATTCATATTACAAAATATGGCAACACAAACCTGTGGTAGAAGTTATTGGATTCAAGCGGGAACTTTTGAAAAGTGAAGGCGGATTTTCAAATATTTATATATATTATGTAAAAAAAATTTATTTCTTGTAAAACAAGTAAATTGAATTGGTATCTTAGTGATTTCGCAATAATGGATGGAGATGCTGGCGGGACAGGACCGCCCCCGGGTAAGAGGAAATCTGCTACACATAATTTTGTCAATGGCAGGAATGGCGGAGAAAATTCTGAGGACGCATATAAGCCTTTGTTTAAATCCGGCTATAAACGTTTGTATCCTGATAATTCAGCCTATATTCGCCTGTTCCCAGTTTTTGTCGAGAGCACTTCAAAGGAAAAGAAAGCAATAAGAGTCCTATTTATTTAAATCACATCTTTTCCATAGAAATTAAAGGCGTACAGGTACGCACAGACTTCTCACTTCAGATAAAATTTCTGTACTCTTCAACCAGTACAACAATACAAATATCTTTTTGCTGGATACAAACTTCTTAGATAAGTACAATTTGAAAGCCTATATACCAGCAAAAGAAATCGAAAAAACAGGAAGTTATTTGATATGTGCAAACTAATATTTCGAATAAGGAATTATATAACTAATAATATATAAAATACTCAAAGTTCGATATAATATCTATACAACGATTTACAAAAAAGGCAGGCACTGAAAGTATAAACTTACAAACTGTCAGTATAACGTTTTAATCCAATGTTTTGCCAGACTGTACAATATGATTTATTTTCATACAGGGTTTTTGAATACGTCCCACCACTGCTGCAATGTTTCAAATGCTATAAATTTAATCATTAAGCCAAAATTTGTAACAACAAGCAGAAATGTTTGATCTGTGCTGGTGAATATCTCTTTAAAGATTGTGACAGTCCTCATTCATTAAATTGTATTAACTGCGGCGGGCCACATCTTGCTATTTCTCGTGATTGCCCCCATAAAAATAAAAAAGATATCAGAAACGAAAAACAAAATTACAAAAAAATATGTTTAATAAATGTTGTAAATAAACTTATATTACAGTCAGATAATGTATCTCATGCACAGGATACAAAAAATGAGTTACAAAAGATTGCAAATAATGATGTCATTAAATGCTTTAGTAAAATTTTCAGTCCATTAAGCTAATTCTAACAATGAAGCTATAGCTATAAATAAAATAAGAGATGTTTTTCTTTCCAATATAATTTAATATGGATTTTAAAGATTTTAATGTTTATCAGACTAAGAATTATATTTCAATAGCACAATTTATCATCCAGAGTGTTAACAACAAAAAACCTCTGTGAATTAATTTTCTTTTGGAAAAGATATAGTCATTTTTTTATTAAATGAAACCTGGTTACAAAATAATTGTAACATCAACATCCCAGGTTTTGACATTAAGAGACAGGATGGCCGCAATGGCTATAATACAAATGGTAGAGTTGCAATCTTGATTAAAATACATTCAACTATCGGATAATTAATAGACCTTATCACGATTTTTTACAAACAACAGCAATGATCATTAAAATAGGTATAGGCAATATCTATATTGTGTGGGTACACAGCCCTCCCGTGGGCGGAGCTTTTAAATGTAAAACATTAAAGGAAATTATTTATGATCTGCCAAAAACAGTGATGCTCTCAGGTGATCTTAATGTGCATCATGTTGCATTTGGATGCTTGTCAACTAATTCCAGAGGAAATGTTGTATATAACTTGTTAGACAATTGTGATTTTTGTATTCTTAATACTGGATCACCCACAGCTGTTGGTACAATTCACCATAATTCTTCGGCTATGGACATATCCTGCATAATGCGCCTCTTTGTGAGTGGAAGGTGCAGTAAACCTTGGGAACTTTGACCTTTCCACTATGGGTGGAACTAACTATGGTTAGTTATCACTATCCAACAATAATAATATTCAAACTTCAATAGAAAAATATTTGATAGGTTCTCCTTCTGAACTCTTTGTATACAACCGTTTGGACAAAGTTTTTATCTGAAAGTGAAAAAGCATTTGATAATTTAAATCTTGAATTTGGCAATTTTCTTAATATTTATAACAGTTTTTGTGACATACTTAATAAATTTAAACAGGAATGGATTCCCTAACTCATCATTAAAACAAACAAAACTATAAAATCCAGTACCCTGGTGGGAAAATGAGTGTGCTACTACTGTTAATAATAGGAATAGCATAATATTGTCTTTTATTAACATAACTGTACCTCATTTAAAAAAAAAAAACTTTATTTTATTCATTAAATATATTTAAATTTTGCAAAAATACATAACTTAAATCAGTTAATAAAGTGTTTTTCTTTAAGCAAAGAAGCATTAAGAAACTATAGGCTTATTCTTACAATTCAAAATTACATTATGTACAAAAGGATTGATGCAGTAACAAAGAAATTAATTTGTGAAAAAAAGAAATCAGGATGGATGAAATAATGTGAATCTCTTAATCGTTATACATAGGGTTGCCAACTATACTGTTTTAAACAGTATTCTACTGTTTTTCACTAAATTATACTTTTTACTGTTTAACAAAAAAAAGTATACAAAATACTGTTTTCAGCATCAAAATGCAGACACATTATTATGTGTTACATTTAGACGCTCACAATTTTTTTTTATTTAGTCAGAGGGCGCACACTACACTGCTCAGTGCAGCGCAGCCACAAACATATCGCACTGAGTTTCTGAACGAATCTGTAGTGTCAAATAATCAAGGCTGTCAGCTGTCACTCACTGACAGACATGCGAGTGTGTGTGTACGTTCTCAGAATATAACCGTTTTTTTGCGTGGACCTTGTTTTTGTAAGAAATCTTTAATTAAATTATTTATTTTTTTAAATCTTTATTAAAGTAATTAAATATAAGTATAACAGTGATAAGTTTAGTGTACAAAAGATGGAAAGTGATAACGAATTACCTACTCCTACAACGCCAAGAAAGAAAGTCAAACTGTCGAAGGTACAACAAAAATATAAGCACGAATGGGAATGCCAATATGACTGGTTAACTAATGATCCTCTGTGCGAATTTAATGCTAAATGCAAAATATGCGCTTTAACATTTACTATTTCTCACGCAGGTGTTGGACAGGTTTGGTACTTTCGTTTGCGTTTGCTTAATTTCCACTTATCTATTTTTTGACATGCTTAAATTATTAGATATTAAGGTAACTATTTTACATAATATATATATTTCGTTTCTGTTTTTTAAGGTTAAACAACACTTGACCAGCAAAAAACATAAAGCGAAAATGGAAATGAGAAAATCTAGTGGATTGTTACAAAAGTTTTTTCCTAAAACTTCTGCTTCTACATCAGGCTTGTCTTCCCCTTCTAATGAAGATACCAAGTTAACAGCGGCCGAGTTAGCGATGACATATCATATTGTCAAGCATAATTTATCGTACAATAGCCAGGACTGTGGTATCAAATTAAATAAGATTATCTATGTCGATTCAAAAACAGCCACTAACTTACGATTGGCTAGGACAAAAATGGCGGCATTAGTGACCGAAGTTCTTGGCCCACATTCCTTGCAGTCTGTTATTGACCAGTTAAATAAAGACAATGTATTTTACTGTCTACAAACTGATGCCTCCAATAAAAAAAATATAAAATTGTTTCCTCTGGTAGCTCAATATTTTACTCCTAAAAATGGAATACAACAAAAATTAATTGATTTTTATGAAAATCCAAATGAATCAGCCAATGGGATGTTTTCAGCCATTAAAAACTCTTTAGAGTTTTATCAACTTCCTTTCAATCAATTATCTGGTTTTAGCGCTGACAATACAAATGCAAATTTTGGACATAATCATTCATTATATTCAAACATCTTAGAAGTTGTGCCAGACTTAATAAAAGGAAATTGTCATGCCCATATTGTGCATAATTCAGTAAAACATGCTATGAATTGTTTAAGTTATGACATTGAGAACATTATATTAAAAATCTATAGCCATTTTTCTGTTTCTGCATGCAGAAGAGAAGAATTAAAAAGATTTGTAGCGCTTGCTGAAGGAGAGTTTCATGAAATAAAAAGACACATAGGAACTCGTTGGCTATCTCTTCTACCAGCAATTGATACAATTTTACTTAATTGGACACCAATTTGTAATTACTTTGTTAGTTTGGATGTTGACTGTCCAATGGTTATACAAAATTTATTAATGTTAGATGATAATGGTAAAAATAATGTGATTTATAGTTACCTTCTTTATGCTAGTCATATATTAAATGTTTTCAATAAAACAATTAAAAAATTAGAAGGAAATAATGTAACTATCTTAGATGTTTATAACATTATGACTGGTTTAAAGACTGAGCTAATTCAAAGAAAAAATGATAAGTATTTTGGCCATGAAACAAAAAAAGTTTTAAATATTATTAGAGAGTCATCCCAAGAAGTTTTTAATAGAACTATAAATAACTTCATACTTTTTATTGAAAAGGCTGATTTGTACTTAGAAAAATGGTTCGATTTCAGTCAGACTAACTGGCTTTCTTTAATTAGCTGTTTGTCATTAAAGTCTGCAGTCACGTTTGATCATTTTGAAAAAATTATAGAGAATCTAAATTTGTATAGACTTAATATTGGAATGGACGATTTATATTCTGAAATAACAAATTTTAAAGTAATTTATGAAAAAGTATCTAAAGATAAAGATTTTCTTGAAATGAGTACTAGCCAAAAGTGGAGCCATTTATTAGTAAACACTTCAGAAGAATTTAAAAATATAATTAAAATTGTCTCATATCTACTTTCTGTTCCCGCCACCTCAGCATTTACTGAAAGAGGTTTTTCAGTAATGAATTCTAAGTGGCGGGATGATAGAAATAAAGCATCTATCAATTTAATAAAAAATGAGCTCCTCATTTATTTTAATTTCAATTTTAATTGTAATGAGGCATATGAAGTTTTTAAAAACGATTGTAAATTAGTAAGTTGTGCGAGAAGCTCCAAAAAATATGTATTTAAAGATAATAAATAAATACTGTTTGTTTTGTTAAAATACTGTTCAATAATCTTCATAGACCTGAATATACTTTATTTCTTGTAAAAAAAGTTGGCAACCCTACTTGAGAGATATGATGTCACTCGCCAAACAATTAAAAAGAATTAACAAAGCTAAAGCAGCAGTGATATTTGAGAGACCAGCTTTGGCTAATGCAGCTCTAAGTAATAAAAAGTTTCTGGATACACACAAACGCTAGTATACCAGCTGCCGCAACAGAAACAACTGGCGTTATTAGACCTTTCAAATAAACAGATTTATAGCCCTTTGACCGGCACAAAAAATATAGTCTCGATCAGACGCTTCATGCGTAGGACTACCACAGATATAGTAGGATTAGGACTACCAAGAACAGTAACATCAAATATGAACCTACAAAAACTGTGTCCATCACATTTTCTTGTCCAAACTTACCTGAGACTGTTGACTTGAATAGTTGGAGATTTGAAGTTCGTCACTACATACCTCCAGTAAAACAGTGCCTCTGTTTCTTGAGATATGGCATTGCCAAATTTTCTAAAAACGCTGAAAGGTGCTCCATCTCTGGAGAAGGTCACAACTTTAAATCTTGCAATGTTAACCGCAAAGAGGCCTCTTGTTGCCATTGTAAAGGGAACCATATTTCAAAATTCGCAAAGAATGGCCACATGAATATTGTTATCCCAAAGAAAATGGTTGAAAAAATGTTGATTGTGCAATATACTGTGAGCATTCCACTGTACTATATTTAAAGTAATTAGGATATAATTAAAGATTGTTTACTATTCTGCTTTTTGAAAGTATCTTTTATGTTTTCAGAGTAAATTTTGGATTCATTGGTCCTGTTGAGGGTGATTAATTTAACAAGTGATTCAGTAATGGTTTTAAGTATTATTTCTGAATTGGTCTGGTTTACTATGTGAGGGAAAATTAGTTCTATTAAGGGCGTCTACATAACTTTTATTTTGAAATTTATCTTTATTTAGCTGATTTTTTTCTTTTTTAACATGCTAAATACTCTCAATCTTCTGATGACCCTTTCAACATGAATTTGAAGACTGGCTACTTGTTAATTAAGAACCTGTAGAAACACTTCGTGGTCTGAGCAAATTAAATTCTTGTTGAGATGAAAACCGTTACAGGTGTTTAAACCCTCTATCGGCTAAAATGCAAGTATTAAGTAGCAAACTATCTAAAAACATACTATGCTCAACTAAATTAACATCACTGATCCTTCCTGCATATCCAGCAGACACAAAATCCGCAATACCATCAGGTATTCTATTTCAGGTGTACATGAAATCAAATATGTATTTTATTGTCTTAGTTTTTTTGTATTCTGACCAGTTCAAAGGTTGGTGAATGGCTTTACTTGGTTTTGGATTTCTATTTCTAAACAGTCTATTGTTACTTTATTATATTTATGTCTAAAATCAATTGGTAGGTTCTTCTTGACTGTTTCAGTTGAAAACTGTAGATTTAGTTTCTCAACTGCTTTTAATTCTTCTAGGGAGCTTGTATCTGAAGTAGTTTTTGATTGACTAGACGTTTTGTATGTGAATCGCTTTCTTTTGTCATGCCTGCCATTGATGGCGTGCATGACTCATCACTTTCATATTTATCTTCCAAGAAAAATATTTTTTTAAATTTAAGTTTGCTCAAACTTTCTTGATATACTTTAAAGGATTGCAGTACACAATGTTATTTTGAACTTCTTTTTTTACACTAGCCTGTAATTTTTTACTCCTGTTGTGTGTCATCCGACAGACTTGAATAGAATTGTGTTTCTGAGTTGGTGCTTCTTGGACTGTTTTATCACATACAGTCAGTGAAGACATATTGTTTAACACAAACACCTCTGGCTACTTAGAAAAAGCATCAATCACAATGAAGAAAATTTTATTCTGGAATGGTCCAGCATAGTCTACATGAAGTCTTGACCAAAGTCTAGATGTATATATCCATTGGAGTTTTAATTTAGCTGGCATGTGTCTTGACTCTAAACACTTTCTACATGAATGTCCTAATTGTTCAATGTCCTAATTCAAACCTGGCCACCAAACATAACTTCGGGCCAATTCCTTTGTACGTACCATCCCAGTATGTGTACTGTGAAGTGTTTGTGTTTGTACGCAATGATTGGGCTACTTATTGCCCAAGAGAATACAATTGCCTTGCAAAGACAATTTATCTCAATGTGAGCAGTATGGTTTTATATTCTGTCCCAAGACAATATATGGCCATCCTCTTCGTAGATAATGTACCACTTAAAATAAAACATTATCCTTTAATGTATCCTTAGCAATATGTTGCATCTCCACTGGAAAGTCCTTAGGTGTCTCTGCCATAAGCAAAATATCACCGACATATTCTTGAGCCTTTCTCTCAACTGGCTATGGCCACCTACTTAAACCATTGTAAACAATTGTGTAGTGATGAGATGATAATGCAATAGCTATTCTTGTAAGATGTGGAGAAAGCATATTTGACATTGGCTTCTTTGGGTCAAAAAAGTTTAGAAGGGGTTTATGATCAGTGACAAGAGTAACATCTCTTCCCATAATACAAGTCTGTGGTCTGGTGTTATAAGGGCCACAGTATGTCTTCGCATGAAATGAGATTATAATGCCAGTTTATTGTAAAAGTATGATATTTTTTAGTGGTAAAAGGGCGTTAGTATATTAACAATCTTTCAAAAGTTACTATGTAAAAAAGGCCAATGTAGTGTGTGCTTTCATACAGTTAAGTAAAAAAAATATATAAAAGGGCTCTCACTTTCCTAGTAATAGAGTAAGAACTAAAACAATGAAAGTTAACATTAGCCCTATTTGTGATATAATTTTAGTTTGCTGCTTTATTTATATTAAAGCATAAAAGACCAATGTATACATTGGTCCATTTAGCACTAATACAGTAATACATTGGTGGGTAGATGAGAAGTCATAATTTTTGTAGCTCTGCATTATTTAATTAATTTAAAATATAATAATTACTTGTCAATCGTTTGTGATGTTCTAAGTGGTTACAGTACCAGCCATAATTTATTTCTTGGAAAATCTATCCACAATTAAATATAACCTCACTTCACTAAACAAATCACCAATCTGTAAAATGGAGTCCTTGCAGCAAACTATCCATAATATTGCTAGTTCCTTTGAGAATAGGATGGCTGAGTTTGATAAGGAGTTACGGCAAAACAACAATGCTCCTCCAGGCTCTAGTAGTCCAACATCAAGATTGACTGCTGATTTTGAAGCTTTTCGGACATTTGTCATTTTCACTACTGGCCCTTCAAACGCAAGTAGCACTTCTATCAAAGCTTCATGATCCACAAGAAATGCGTTCAAGAAGAAAAATGCTTTTAGAGCACGGAGTTCCAGAAGTCAATAAAGAGAATCCAAGTAACACAGCTGTTAAAGTGATGTGTGAGAAATTGAATATGCCTGATATTGATGCGGACTCTTTCAGGTTGGGCAAGTCTAATAGGGACAAGCCACGACCTATTCTTGTCAAGTTCCATGATCAGCAAGTGAGATACAGTGTTTGGTTTGCTAACTTCGACTGAAAAACTCTGGCTATACACTCTCAGAATTTCTTGTTAAGGAAAGACATCAAACTTTTATGGCTGCCCGTGAAAAATTTGGGGTTTCCAAATGCTGGACTTGAATGGCCACATTTTCATTCTAAGCCCAGATGGTAAACGCCACCGCATTACATCCTTAGCTGAACTGAATGAAATTGTTCTCAAAAAAAAAAACAGCACTGCAGCAGCTTGCTGCTGCAGTGGAAAATTCTCAGAAGGAAAAAGGAATTCCTGAAGACGCTGGCTCCAGACCTAAGAGAACTAACAGAGCCAAATAGTTCTTTAAATTATGCTTGCGGTGCAGTGTAGTTTTTATCTTGATGTATTTTCTTTTGTTAATGTAAGGTAACTTGTAATTTACACCAATTAGTTTGCATATTTTATATTTAGTGTTTTGATAATGATTATTGAATAGTGATTGTCAGATATCATAAATTATCTAAATGTAATTTGGCTATGCTTTCTAGCTGTGACACGGGATTCTTTGTTTACAACTCCATTATGTTGTCGATACCACTGTGATGTTTATGTTTGATTATTATTATTTTCTTCTTCCTTTTTTTATAACTGTTGCTGGTGCTGTTTAAGACTAAAACCACGTTTGAACGATTTCGATTGCTATTATTATTGTATTTTTTTAAATTCATAATATTATTATATATATTTAAGGTACAATTAAATCTTACTATTTGACGGCGCCGCGTTAAGGCGTCATCTATGTTACAAGAGTGAACTTTAAATTTTAAGGGCTGACTCTTTTGCGCGACAAATTCAATGGCCGTGTTATCTCACGTGGTGGCGGTGTCGGTGATTGGACTTCTTTCTATGGGGTTATTTGAAAGAAAAGGTGTACGTCTATAAGCCAACAACAATTGAAGAGCTAAAGGATGAGATAATTCGGTACATATTCGGCACATAACGGCATAGAACCTCTATTATGCCTCAGCGTCATAGAAAATTTGAACCTTCGGATGGAGGTGTGCCGCCGAAGTCGCGGCGGCCATTTGGCCTTTGTTCCATACATAATTGAACCATGCCAATAATTTCCTAAATAATTTGTGTTTTATTCAAAATCAACATCGGCCCTTCAAATTTAATCACCCTATAGTTGACTGGCGGAACGTCGGATATTCTATGGCGGCCATCTTGGATGGTGTAATTTGGTTCGAAAGATCGCCTGCGCACCGTATTCGCAACGGATCGCTTAGAATGTTATCAATCCTTATTTTAATTAGATTCAAAGTGTCTTTGGTGTTGAATATTATTATCCGTGATTACAATAAGAACTATAGTTATTGTGATTGCAATAAATCTCGAGGTTATAATAATTGCGGTTATTTGTCACCTACGCCCAGTGAGATCCACAATGAGTGGGTGTGATGAATGCTCGGCGCCTTTAGATCAAATCGCGGCGCCTACATATTTTTATTATGTCATCAGATGTTAGTGATACAAATGAAAATGTTTTTAACACGGCATCCTCTTCGGAGGTACTTTCTAGTGACGATAGCTTCCAAAGTGATAATATTCCTATTAATGAAGCTTTAAACTCTTACTTTTCTGACTCCTATAAAAATTTTAACGTAGGTCACTGCAGCAAAAAGTATCCCGGCACACTATCCCAATTTTTCAACTTCTTTTAGCTCTACCCATATCCATGCCACCCTGGTCTCGGAGTCGTGGCTTAAGCCTGGTCTTCCTTTTGTTTTATACTCACTCCCTGGATTTCAATTAAATCGAAATGATCTAGTTGGCAGGACTGGTGGTGGCGTAGCGAGCGTATGTTTCTCAGCTCCAATAATCTTGATTTAAGATCCTCTTTTAATCTTTCTCTCTGCATGCCTCCCCACTCTTCTAAATTATTTGACTCCTCATTTACTATTAAAGCTATAAGTTTATGGAATTATCTGCCTGTATAAATTAGAATAGCTCAAACTATTTCATGCTTTGATTCGCTGCTGAACGTATATCATCTGTCACTTTAACTCAAAGTGAGTTTGAGTATTTTATGGTATTGTACCTAGTAGATATTCATTTTTCATGTCTAAATTTAATTCTAATATCTTATTTCTAAATCTTGTTTATTTTATTTAGATATTAGGTCTTAATTATATCTAAATCAAAAATCAAATCTCGTGTTAATATGGATCAGGGATGTTGCAGATGCCGATTTTTTCACATCCGCGGATGCAGATGCGGATGCGGATGTTTAAGATATTATTTAAATAAAGTCTATTAATGAAGAATTAAAACAATGATAACGTAATTATTAACAGTTTTATTGTAATCAAACATAAGTACTTATTTTTATGTTAACTAAAAGTAATGTATAATGTAATAATTTTTTAAACTTCACCCACTGGTGTTTATATTAGTAATTGAAATTAAAAATAGGATAAACTATCGTTTATCGTATCGTACTTGATAAAGAGTAGTATTGCCGCCTTTTCTGATTCAAGTCTGTTACGCAGAGGTTCGTAAATTAAACCCGCGCTACTGAATAGTTGTTCGCTAGGAACACTGCCCGGTGGAGCAGATAAAAATCTTCGTACTATCGGCAATAATATCTTAAATTCCCCTCGATGTACACTCCACCAGTTTAAAGGATTTTCATTCACATTTATTCTTTTTTTAAGTACGGTAAGCAAGTCCTTTTTGAATACAGCGTCAATGCTACCATTTTCTGGCTCATCTTGACTCTCGTATTCACTCGAAGAATCTAGCATCATAGCCAGGTTGTTTTGTAAGCATGGCTTTTTGTTGAAACCTGAAGTCCCTGGCCCTAGTTGTTCCGTATCATCACATCACAACTAATAAAAAATAACTAATTAGTTATTTTAGCCCTTATGGTATTGGTATTAAGAGATCCAAAATTGTCATTCTCATTATTTATCATTTTTAAAATGTCATCTTTAATCTTTTCTTCAGTCCCCGGTGTGAAAAATTTGTGCTTATAGCGAGGATCTAAGTAGGTGGCAATGGTATATAAATTGTTTTCTCCCAAGCTGGAAGACTTTCTTGAAAGTTCGTTTTTCAAAGTCGTAACAGCCTGACGAATCGGATCAAACTCTTGTGATCTTGTTAAATAGTCATCAACTTTTTTTTCAAGCATTTGTATTATCGGTATCACAGATGAAATATGAGCACAAGAGCTGCTCAGTTCCCGCGTTGCTTCCTCAAAAGGACCCAGTAATTGAATAAAACTTTCAATAATTTTCCATTCTTCTGGTAGAATAGGGTCAATTTCATTATCATTCATGTAAAGACTCAAAGCATCCGTTACCTTTGAAAAAACGCTCGAACATGTAGAATGTACTGTTCCATCGCGTTACACAATCTTGAAACACTTTAAGGTGCATTTGATTCAGTCTGTCCTGAATTGATTGCAGTTGTTTCTGGGCAATGGTAGAGTGATTGAAATGCGTCGAAGTTTTCTTACATTTTTGTTTTAATATTTTTATGTTTTCTTGTGAACCTAAACAACTACGGATAGCTAGTTGCATCTTGTGAACAGTACAGTCTATATCATTTAATGCTGCTAATCGCCCGGCTCGTTTCATATTAGACCCTTCATCTCTGATTAGGCAATTCAGTTGTTCTTTTTTGATATTCCATTCAGAGAGAATGTTACTGAATTTTTCAGCAATTATGTCACCAGTGTGACGGCCGTCATATATCTCACATTTCAATATTATCGATGATCTATCAAAGTTTTCTGCAATTCCATGGCATGTCAGGCTTAGCAAAGAAGCGTTTGAGCTTGGATCCGACCAAATGTCAGACGTAAACGACATGTTATCAAAATTTTCGATTAATTCTTTAACTTTTTGAGCCACTTTGCTATATAATTCCTTGCATACAAAATCTGTAAAATATTGCGTCCCCTTATATCTTGGTGCTAATTCTTGCATTAATCTACGAAAACCCAGCCCTTCAACAAAATTAAACGGTAAATTTTGAAGTGCAATCATTCCACTCCAATGAGTGTATCAATTTTTTTAGAATTTAGATTATTGACGTCCCACTTCTTTTCTTTTAGAATTACTTCTTCTAATGAAAGTTGTTTCTTTGCTTCTTGCAGAGGAGTGGTAACTTTATCTAATTAAAATACATACGAATAAAAATTTTCGTTATAAAAATAATTTACTAAAAAGTAATTAGGTTTAAAGAACTTTATTTCTCATACAAACTAAATAGTTCACTTATAATGAGATACAGAGATTTGACTTAAGTATAACATATAGCCTTTAGGGCTTTTTAAGATAAAAGTTAAATATTTAAATGATCAGTGTGTTTGTACATATTTCTTTAATCTATTTTTATACATATTTATGCTATCACACTCTTTAACACTATTTGGTAACTTGTTGTACAGCAGCGCTCCTTCAAACAATATTGTTTTCTTACCATAGTTAGTTCGTACGGCGTTAAGGGGTAGTTTAAATTTGTTTCTTAAGCCATATTTGTTTTCTTTATGTTTTAAATGAATATTTGATTGGATGGAATTAGTAGTAATATTTTTAATTAGAATGCAAGTGTAATACGTGTAAAGTTGTTTTATGTTAAGTATTTTAGTTTTTTCATATAAGTTTTTCGTTGGTGTTAGGTAATTGTAGTGATAAAGTACTTTTATTATTTTATTTTGAGTTCGTTTCAGTGGATTTAGGTTAGTAACAGCGGCTGTGCCCCATATTTCAATTAAATATTCAAGATGTGATTTTACCAGAAAGTTGTAGATTATAGTCCATGCGTTAGCTGGAATACAGTTTGCGGCTTTATGTAATGCTCCCAATAGTGACGTCAGCTTTGTTATTATATGATCGATGTGCGGTTTCCAAGTCAGGTATAGGTTTATTTTTTGCAGAAAGTATCATGAAAGATGTTTTTGATGTGTTTACTGTGAGTAAATTGCATTTTAATCATTCATTGAGTATATTGAGGTCTTTTTGAGCATCAGAAATAATGTCACGGATAGATTTATCGAAATAGAAGAGACAAGTGTCATCCGCATATAATGTTAGATGGCCATTAAGTCCTATTTTATTTATATTATTAATATAAATCGAAAACATCAACGGGCCGATTATTGATCCCTGTGGGATTCCATATGTGACATTCTGGACACTACTAGTAAAATCCCCGATTTTCACAATTTGTCGCCTATTACTTAAATACGATTTAAACATTTCCAGAGGTGTTCCTGTGACACCGATGTTGTTTAATTTAAGGAGAAGTTTTTGGTGGCTTACGGTGTCGAATGCCTTTTTTAGGTCAATAAATATTCCTAGAGCGAGGTCCTTCTGATCAATATGAGTTTTGATTTTTGTGACTAAGTCTATTGCAGCTGTAAGTGTGCTCGATTTTGGGCGAAAACCATACTGTACGTCGATTAGAAATTTTTTGTCAGTTAGATACGAATTCAACCTGCTGTACAAAACTCTTTCAAAGATTTTTGAAATCACGGGCAACACCGACACCGGCCTGTAATTGCTCGGATCTGACCTACTTCCGGATTTGTAAATGGGAGTGACCTTAGGGCCGGCGCCCACTGCCGGCACGGCACGGCATGTCATGGCAAAGGATTTCAATACTAATTAAATTATTTTGAATCTTATTTCAATAAGTTTAGAATTTACGTTACCTTATTTTGATACCACGATGCCGCGGCATGACGCGACACGCCGCAGGATGCGGCGGTATGACGTGACTTGCCTTTTCATTCCACGGGATTCCGCGGCACGCCATTGCATGCCGTGAGACATATGGGTCATTTTTGGATCGAGGAATTATGATTGCTAGCTAGTTGAAATAAGGTTGAAACTTGTGCAGCATTTCGATGGGGCGCATTCCGGTCGGTGCGCGGGGGCAAGGGAGGGAGAAAACGCACTGGCGCGCGCGATTTTTTCTCTCACACTGACTGAGCGTGGCAAGTAATTAGCACGTGCGTACGCGATACAGTAAATTACTTCACGTAAAATACGGGAAAATGGATGAAGAGAAATTGATTAATCTGGTTCGTTCGCATGAGTGTATATACGATGTCTCCTCTCGTTTCTACATGGATCAACATATGAAAAGGAACGCATGGCAGAAAATTGCAGAAGAAATGAATAAAACCCGTAAGTTATTTTTTTACTTATTTATTGTCAGAAATAGAAACTAACATCTATTAACAATTTCATTTTGCCAGTACACGTTACCAACATTAGAAAAATATTCCGTGAAACAATCTCTTACAACCATCCCTTCCAGATTATTGAAAACTGTATCATTGGTTCTATCGATTGCATTATTAGTATTAGAGCCAAGTGCCTCCATAGAATGATCATCAATGATAAAGTTATGCAAACACGTGCTTGCTAGTATAATGTTGTTAACGTACTTTGGTTGAACTTTTATACCTTTTTGAAATAGTTCAAATCTTTCTTGTAACATTCCAAAAGCATTTTCTACAATACGCCGTGCTCGACTTAAGCGATAATTGAATATCCTTTTTTTTCATCATTTAAAAGATGTGAGGGGTATGGTCTCATAATATTTTTTGTTAGTGGAAAGGCTTCATCAGCAACAAATACGTGGGGTAATTTTTGAGTTGAATGTGGTAAAGCTTTTTCCGGTGGTATGCTAAAAAACCATTACGTAGTTTCGAACCAAATTTGGAGCTTTGAAGTATACCGCCATCGCTATTTCGACCATATGCTCCGACATCTATAATCACAAATTTGTATTTTGCATCCACGACAGCTAATAAAACGATGCTAAAGAACTTCTTGTAGTTGATATACATACTTCCACTGTTATTAGGAGCTCTAATCTTGAAATGCTTACCATCTATGGCCCCAATGCAGTTAGGAAAATTCCAAAATTTATCAAAGTCGGTTGCAATTGACTGCCATTGTTGGCTCGTGGGTTTCGGCAATGCAGTAGATCTTAATACAGTAAATATTGCTTGACAGGTTTCGTGGACTATTTTACGCACAGTAGTGAATCCCATACGATAGCTAAAAGCTAAAGACTTAAAAGAAGCTCCTGTTATTAGATACCTGTAACAAAACAAAAAAAAACATTAGTAGACGACTTAAAAGCGTGTGTTATTTAAAATACTTCATTCTTGTTACAGATGAAGAATGTCAGAAGGCATGGAGCTGCCTTCGTAACAATTATAGAAAAGCCTTAAAAAACAGGGTGTCCAAAAGCGGTGACGCTGCCAAAAAGAGGCGACCAATTAAATTTGAAAAGGAACTTGAATTTCTGCAAAAGTTTTTTCAAGATAGACCTCAGCTCTCAAATTTAGACTCTTCTTCCGACGATACACAGCTTTCCGAAGATACGCAGAATATCGAAAATACACCACCTCCCAAAACAGCATCAACTGTTAATTTTCCTGAAGCACAATCGCCTGTATCTCAAATGTCGTGTTCATCCCATGCATCAGATTCTAGACCAGCTAGACATGTTCGTCAGCGATCATATATGTCATCGCAAACACAGTATACAGAAACAACAGCAGAAATATTAAAAAAATACATTGAAAACCAAAAGAAGGAACAACATCCTATGGAGATATTTTTTCAAGCAATGGCGGCAACAGCGAAGACTTTGTCACCAAAATTACAAGCTGAAATAAAACGCGATGTTTTACGTATTGTTACTGATGCAGAAATAAAGCATTTGGAAAATGTGGAGTTAAGTTCAGTTGTGCAGCGAAGTCGTCCTTCGACATCAAGTTCAGGATTCGATATTTCAAATGAATTTCATTCATCTCAGCAATACGCACCAACTTCTGTTGCCAGAACCCATAATACAACTATCGAAAGAAGAAATCCTTTACACAATTTTTCTTCATTTAATAAGCCCGAACAACAATATAACACCGAACCAAACTATGGTACTACTCATATAGAATACATACCTACTCCTATATAAAGACATCAAAATAATAGTGATATATATGACAATAACTCCAATATTCAATTGCCGGATTATGAAAACTAAATTTTTTATGATACTTTCGCTTTTTATCATACTGTAATGTAGGTACATTTGTGATCATAGATAGCTGATTATAAAAATAAACAATTACTAAATAAATCAAGACTTTTATTTTAATATTAGTAAACGCTCCGTGGTGTCACACACTGCTCAAAAATTTGTTAGGTTATTCTGCTAAACTGTTTCAACCGAAGTGGTTAAAGTTTATCTTGCCTAATTCTATGCCCCATCGCATGCAATATGTAATATGCACTAACCTTAGACATACAGACAATCTCTCTGTAACAGGTATAGGCGATCGAAAATTAGTTTTGATTTTCTTTATATGCGATTTTAGCAAATCACTTAACTTTTCAAATTTTTCATAGTCCATTCTGTAATAATCATAGAATTTTCGGATGTCGTATCTCAAATCATTAAATAAGTTGCTGAATTCACCATTTGTAGATCTTGTTCTCCATAAATTATGCACCCAGAGTTGTCTGTTCGTCAAATTAGCAGTTCTTATTTGTCTCTCTTCATCTTCAGCTAGAAGTGCTATTAATACTAAATCCCAGTCAACCATAACGACACAACAAAATGTTCTTTTGCGACACAACCAACTTCGAATACGCGCGGAGCAAAACTAACCAGAGTGGCTGGGCTTTCAGCAGGATGCGGAACACCGCGGGATGCCATTGCACGCCGCGGGATGCCACTGCACGCCGCAGGATGCCATTGCATGCCGCGGGATGCTCTGCCGTGTCATGCCACCCCGTGCCGGCAGTGGTCGCCGGCCCTAAGCCACCTTTAGTGTATCGGGAAAAACACCGCTTATTAAGCACATATTAATACAGTTTGTTAGCATAATTTTTGATATTTCTTCCACACTACAAGGTATAAACTCATTTAACGTTTTGTCATGTACGTAGGTCAGGTCGTATGTTAGGATATTACCGACATTAAGGTGGTATATGTTAGGTATTTTATTTGCAAGATCGGCACCAACCGACGCGAAGAATGAATTAAAGAGGTTACAAACTGCGTCACCATCAGTGATAAACCCGTTATCTGATTTAAGTTTGGGAAGAGCGTTGGTGTCTTTAACCTTGTTTAATGCTAAGCTGTTAATAATTTCCCACATTTTCTTAGGGTCTTTGGAGCTATTGTTGAACATGTTATAGTAGTAATTCTTCTTTTCTGTCTTTGTTAGGGTTTTAACACTGTCACGTTCTTCAATGTAGTTTTTTAGTAGGTTTTCGTCTTTAGGGGAAATTTTAGTCTCTTGCCATAAGCTATTTAATTAATTTTTTCTATTATTAATTTAATTAATTAACAAGTGAGCACATTTTAAATTTTTGAAATAAAAGAAAACCTTTCTTATTTTTGTAAATAACTTTCAAAATCCTGTCCAAGTCCAACTTAGTATTGCAAAAAATAAAAATAAAAGGAGTTTATTCATTATTAATATTTATAATTAGAAAGGATCCCTAATGTTTTCTAAGAGTAACATTAAATATAGTGTGAAGCTACAGTAAGAAGAAAAGCTACGCTTTTAAATGGTGAAAGGATTTTTGAAATCGGCCAAGTAGCTTTTGGGTTAATTCACTATTCATATAGAATTGCTTTTCTCTTAAAAATTTCGCAAAGTTTAGTCGATTGTCCTTCCCTTTTAAACAAAATATCATTAAAGGTTCCTGTTCTCCCATCTAGATCCCATCAGACCCTTTATCTCCCTACTGTATCTTCCTATTATAAACAAAATTCATTCATATGGCGAGCTAGCAACACATTAAATAACTATACTTCATTGCCTCAATCTTTCTGAGACATTAACATTTTTACCACTCCGATACACTCAGTGAGACGTAACATACGTCTATATCCGGTCTATATTTTAAAGATAAATAATTAAGAAGTTTTTGTTTTCTTTATTGTGGTGAAGTACGTTTTTTATTAAGTATTTTTCTATTCTATGTTTAATATTAGCGTTTGTTGTCTGTTGTCCTATTCCTACATGTGAAAACTTGTTGTTAGCTTTTAAATTTCTATTTCATTTCTATTATGTATTTTTAGCTGTAAGTTTTCCTTAAAATAAAATAAAATATTTTAATATCATATTGAAAAATATATTTTTACGTTGAGGTTATTTAAAATTGAAACGATTTCAATTAAAAAAAGTATTTTAAATAGATAAATGAATTATTTCAGTCTTTTTACAACTGACGCAGTTATATACCAAATAACTATAATATTGAGAGGAAACTTAGCCAATTAACCACAACTAAAACTATGCTTTTATTATACTAACCAAACAATGCCTCAAGTAAATATTAATTAATTAAAACTATAAATGATGAAACTTACTTGCGTCAGATTTCATCTGTTGTATTTTTTTTCTTTACTAATGTTCTCAAATGTAGAAAATTCTTCTGAGTGCATCGACTTAAGATGATTTTTTAAAGACTATGTGGTTCGGCCCTTGCGAGAGTAACTAGTTAGATAAAATATCAATAACGGGAATCACACTGGAAAAATAACGAATTTCGTCATAAAACGATAATTTTTCCTACAATAAAACGTATTACCGGTGAATTATAATATAATTTACCTTGCGATCTTTTGGATTTTTGTTTTAAGTAATATAAAGTTTTCTTGTAAACTCTTCTTATTTACATACAATGACCACTGTATCACAACAACATTCAAAATACCTATTTATCTAGTCACATAATCTCGTGACGAGAGATGCAAGTGGTACATGTTTAGACCATGTATTTTTGAAAACGACAACATCTGCTTTCACGTTAGTACCTCAAACTATTTTGACTGATCACAAATCCGTGTTATTTTTCCTAAATTACAAACTAAATAGAGTAAATATGTCCAGGACTCAGACTATAGTTGATTATAATAAAATTAAAACTGACTTAGAACTCCTGAATCTACAGCCTATTTATAATTGTTTAAATCCAAACCAATCACTAAACTTCTTTGTTAATGCAATTCAAACAATAGTTGATAACAACACTACAGTAATTAAATATCCTTGCCGCAAACAAAAGATAAAACCATGGATCACACCTGGGTTGTTGAAATGTATTCGAAACAGAGATAAGCTGCATGCAAAATGTAAAAAAGACTCTGATAATATCATAATTGTGACCT
Organism: Pontia daplidice; assembly: GCA_963693355.1. Classification (NCBI taxonomy): domain Eukaryota; kingdom Metazoa; phylum Arthropoda; class Insecta; order Lepidoptera; family Pieridae; genus Pontia; species Pontia daplidice. Next base: position 196,356 of record CAVNZL010000016.1, on the reverse strand, counting down.
CCTATCGAAGATATAGAAATTTTTGCAACTTACTTCTTAAGAAAATAAAAACACAGTACGAAAAATCTCAATTAGAAAAAGCCGGAAATAACAACAAAAAAATATGGGAAATCTTAAAATCTGTTACGTCTACTGTTAAGGTGAAAAATACTAGCCTAGATTTGCTTTCTAATGCACCTACTCTTGAACAAGCTGTCAACAATGTCAATGTTTATTTTAGTAATGTTGGTAAAAACTTGGCCCAAAAATTAATAATTATAACTTATCCAAACTATCACCTAAATCAAAAACAAAAACATTACATTCCTTCTGCCTGTTGGAAACTGACCAAGAAGAACTAGAGTCACTTATTTCTTCATTGAAATCTGACTGCTCTGTTGGAATTGACAAAATCTCATCTAAGATTTTAAAACAAAACAAGGATATCTTAATAAAACCTTTGCTTCACATCTTTAATCAATCCAATCCTCCTTCAAAAGCTTGATGATATTGGTGTTAGAGGTATTCAACTTCAACTTTTTCAGGATTACTTAAACAATAGGACCCAACATGTCAAAATAGGTTCCCATCTGAGTAGTGAACAACCAGCTGGTCAAGGATACGGAGTCCCTCAAGGCAGCATATTGGGTCCTACTCTGTTTCTTATTTATATCAACGATCTCTGTGCCTTGACAACTCTGCGTGGCACCATAGTCTCATATGCTGACGACACAGCTCTATTGTTTTCAGCTGATAACTGGGATGAAGTTTTTAGAACTGCTCAGGAAGGTCTTAATTTGGTTACAAATTGGTTGCAGGAAAACTACCTAACATTAAATGCAGAAAAAATTAAATTTCTAACGTTCTCCATTCGCTCCAACACACAACCCGATCATACATTTAGTTTAACAGCACACTATTGCCATTCAAACTCATCTTCCAACGACTGTAAATGCATATCACTACAAAAAACGGAAACAATCAAATACCTAGGCGTTCTGCTAGATCAGCATCTGAATTTCAAGCCTCATATTAATTTATTAACAAGTAGAGTCCGAAAGTTAATATATGTGTTTAAAAACCTGAGGCACATCGCTCAACCGCATATTTTAAAGAGTGTATTTCTCCCTGTGTCAATCGCTTATAAGTTATTGTATTACCTCCTGGGGTGGTGCTCCTAAGACGAACCTTCTACCGCTTGAAATCGCCCAAAGAGCAGTTCTCAAGGTCTGTACTTTCAGAAACTTTCTGTATCCCACACACCTCTTGTACGAACATTGCCAAGTCCTATCAGTCCGCCAACTCTTTATCCTCCAATCAATTTTAAAACAACATTCTTCTGTGCATCAACTGATTCAAAAACCCCCTAAAAGGCGACAGTTTAAAATTTACCAACATAATACAATTTTTAAAACAGTATTCGCCAAGAGATTCTTTCCTTTTACAGGTCCTTTTATCTATAATAAATTGAACAAAATACTAATGATTAACAACTTAATAAAACATAAAGCTAAATTCGTTATCACAAATTATCTACTTAATCTATCATACTCGGAGACTGAAAGCATATTAGAAATAGTGCAGTAGACACTACTAATTTTATTTTGTTTTCTGCCTAGTCTATTATGTTTTACACAAAACAAATTTCCTCAGAAAACACACACATACACACACACACACATACACACACACGCGCGCACAGACACCCACACACTGGTTATAAAATTAATTTAAATTATTATTTGATTTTGTGTTCTATTTTTGTTTATTTACCAGTAAGGCTGGTTTCACAGCTATCCGGGATATCCGTACGGGCTGTCAGTACGGGCGCCCGGAGCGGGAGCACACATGAGGAACTAGAACATCGTTTCACAGCGACGCGGATTGGTGCGGACGCGACCCGCTCCGGGGAGAGCCCGTACAAAGCCACCCGCGTCCCGCTCCCGGACCCGCCCGTATGCTGCCGCGATCTCGTCGCTGCTCATTCATCGTTTCACAGCGACACGGAACTCACGTGCTCCGGGAGTACTCTGTACAGTCGATATGAAACGATTTATTGACACGGGGTTGCTCGTGGACTTAGTGCAATGTAAACCCTGTTTATGGGATGCGTCGAATACAAATTATAAAAACAAAGATGCCCGGGCTCAGGCGTGGGAAGATATTTGTGATGAGATGTTTGAAGGTTTGTCACAAGAAGAAAAACCAAAACTTGGTAAGTAGAAGTTTAATTCTATTTAAAAATGTTAAACTATTAAATAACCCAGATTAACCTGTCAAACAACACGTGGAAATCCGGCTTTCGCGAACAATGGTTTTATGTCAGTCAATTGTCAGTCACCGTAGCCGAAATCGGCCAGGGAAATTATATAATTTATGTATTGTCTGCATCGCGTTGGTTGACATATACTTAAAATATATAATTATCCTGCCAGGGAAGTCGCCCTGCATCAGATATAAAGTAATTAGCATATAAATCACGAAGATCATTTCCTCCCCTAGTTCGTTCATTTCTGACTAAGTCTTCTAAGCCCACAATTGTAAGGGTGTCTTCTTCGTTGTAACCATCTCTAATTCTAATAAAGTTGTGTAAAATACAACACGCTTTGACGATATCTTTAGCCAAGTTAAAACTTACATTCATTGGCTTGTGGAATATTCTAAATTTATTTGACATGATCCCAAATGTTGACTCAATATATCGTCGAGCCCGACTCAACCTATAGTTAAAAATCTTCTTTTTGTAAGTCATGTTGATCCGTGAATAGGGTTTTAATACATGTTTTGATATTCCAAACGCACCGTCGCCGACTATCACATGTTGAACAGCAATATCAGTCCCAGGCAGTGATCTAGCTGCCGGAATATGCATATTTTCATTTTCTAGATTTCTTAATAAAGCACTTTCTTTAAATATGCTAGAATCAGAATTTTTACCGCATGATCCAACATTTATATAAGTAAAACAATAATTAGCGTCAGACATCGCCAGCAATACAATTGAGAAAAAAGATTTATAATTATAAAACATTGATCCCCCCCCCGCGGGGATTAATTATTCTAATATGTTTACCGTCAATAGCTGCTATGCAATTTGGAAAGTTAGTTACTTGTTGAAACCTTGCCGCAATTTGTAACCATTTCTCTGTAGTAGGTTGCGGCAAACATTCATCTTGTAATTCTTCCCATATTGCTGTGCAGACTTCTTTTATTATGCCGCTGATCGTAGAAACTCCCATTCTGTATGTGTAATACAAGTCCGCATAATCGCTTCCGGTCGCCAAAAACCTGAAAATATACAATTAGTTTACTTTTATGAGATGAGATTATATAGGTTTTATCGTTGTTTCCCCCATAGGGATAGATTGTTGTACACTGTAGTAGCTCCCGTATATCTTGCATTGACATATAATGGGGTTTATGGGGTATTTGACTACATTTTTTTAATATCGTTAATAAAACTTCTCCCAGTCCTAAAAATAAGTAGAAACCACTTTTTGAATTTCTATAAAAATAAAAGAGATATAAGCTATTAAAGATCATTTTCTATCTCTTTCTTGAAAAACGAAATTTACTACAAGTTCTTATGGCGGTCCAGGCTAAGGACGTCACAATCGTATATCGTCATCTCTGTCTAATTTAAAATTTCAAACGCTTATATCTCTTTTGTTTTTTGATCGATTTAAATTTTTATTTCATTTTTTATTTCATATAAAGCGTTTTTTTATATTATTCCACAAAATACATCAAATTCAATACCGGTCAAATACCGTATTGATCGTTGTAAATGCTTACTGTAAAAGTGCTTTGGTTGTAGCTACCGTTAATTGGTATCCAGGTCAACTTTTTGACATCAACTTCAGCTGAATAGGTACTCATGGCAGAATTTAATAATTGCGATCGAAACAAAAGCTTTTGATATGTCTTTTTTTTATTTATAATCGGTCCTAAAGACTGAAAAATGACAAATCATCACTGTTTATATTAGTTACATCACTTTGATTAAATGTAGGCTCCCGTGCCTTGTGTCAGTCGTAGGCAGCGCGCGGTCTTAGGCATCTTAACTAATTCAACTTGTACTTTAAATCGAGCGACAAAAGGTGCTGATTTCCTTTCCTTGCGATTATTCGGATGCGCGCGGCTTATAAAGAAGCACGGAAATGTATACCTTTAGAATCTCTTTCTGATATTTTATTTTCTACAACTTATTTAAATTTTTTAACTTCATTGTTTCAGTCAAGGACATCCAACTACGGTGGAGGACAGTACGAGACGGATACATAAAATTTAAGGCCTCACAAAAAAATACTCCTTCGGGCAGCGGAGCAAAGCCAAAGAAAAAATTTGTGTTGGCACCAAAAATGGTATTCTTAGATAAAGTTATACAAAACCAAGCAGACGAATCTTTATCCAGTCCATCATCTACCAATTCAACTTCTCAAAACTTAGCTACTCAACAAAACTTCGATCAAGAAACATTTCAAACCTCGTCGTCGACGTCTCAGGCACCCATCACTCAAACAGTAACTCAGACTCCTACAAGTGTATCTCAGAACAGCAGTGCTCCATGGCTTTCACAAAATAAACGTAAAAGAGGACAACCACAGCAAAATAGTGACTTCGACAATCAAATACTCGCCCTATTGAATCAAAGTGTAACCAACATTGACAGTGATGATTTGTCTTTTTTTCAGTCTTTGGGACCAATTATAAAGAAATTTACGACATATCAAAAGCTTTTGTTTCGATCGGAGGTATTAAATTCTGCCATGAGTATTCAGTTGATGTCAAATTCTAGCGCATCTCCATTAAGCGTGTCCACCAACAATTCGACCGAAATGCAACCCGGATACCAGTCTACGGCAGCTACTTACACTGTACAACCAACTGCATCTCCATCAAGCCTGTCCTTCAATAATTCGACCGAAATGCAACCCGGATACCAGTCTACGGCAGCTACTTACACTGTACAACCAACTACATCTCCATTAAGCGTGTCCATCAACAATTCGACCGAAATGCAACCCGGATACCTCTAAATGTTTAATTAAAACTTGTAATAAGCGATTATTTTTTAAGTGTACTTTATTGTTTGCGGCCAAGTGAATGTTCTTTCTTTTTTTCTAAAATAAATACTTAAAACAAATAATGTAACAATTGAACAAAATATATTTACCTCAAAGTAAGCGCCAGTCTTTCAATCGGAGGTATAGCAGCACGATAAATGTCTTGATGTTTTATTCTATTCTCCAACCTTGATAGTAATTCATCAAAACTACTAACCGACATACGAAAATAATTGAAAAATTTGCGCGGAACGTCCCTGAGTTTATGGTTTAAATTGACAAATGCACTTTCGAAATATCTTGCTTCGAGGATGGGATGGGCCCATAGTCTTTTTATCTGTCGTCGTCGTCTTTTACAAATTAAATATACACACATAATTTTTAAAACGTTTGTATTCATATTTGTAAGCGACTGTCTCCCGCTAGCAACCGTATCGCACTGAACTGAATGAAATGAAACCCCGTTTCAGAGCGGTGCGGGCGTGACCTGTACGGGCCTTCCGCGCACGGACTGCCCGTACGGATATCCCGGATAGCTGTGAAACCAGCCTAAGGCCCTAATCTGGAAGAGAACTGTCTTCTGAAATACAGATTTATATCTAGTTCGGAAAACAGTGCTCAATATAATTTGTACGTATGTTTTTGGTGAAATAAATAAATCTTTAATCTTTAATCAAAAATCTTTAAATCTTTAATCATCTTTATAACACGATAAGTAGTTCACTTTCACTTCACAGCGCAAACAAACACGTAATATTTATTCACTTGCAAGAAACAAACGATGCACTAGCTAGAACAAACAAACGTGTCGAATCTTGTCACCAATTTCTTCGCTCCCATTGGTTATTATCACGTGCGACCGGCACGCGTCAATCACCGGCCCCGCCCAATTTCTTTCTTGTCGCTACTTGTATAATATTCGCATCCGCATGAATATCTGCATTGATCAATGCGGATGCGGATGCAGATATTCCGTATTTGCGGATGCGGATGCGAATGTTCGCAACATCCCTGATATGGATGATGAATTTTGCGTGGGAGTTCATACTCCCCCGAACCCTAAAGTAAGGAAGAGAAAGGAGGAACCGGTGAGAAGCGACCAGGGAAATAGTGATATTTATTTGCCATTTTACAAGCCGTCCTACAAGAGATTGTATCTAGAAAACTCTTTTAATACAGAATATAATGTCTTGGTTGAGAGTCAAGAAAAAGATAGGATAGGTGATAAGAGCCCTGTCTATCTTTACCACATTTTCTCTTGTGAGATAAAAGGGGTAGGGTAAAAATACGCAAAAAGTTCAAACTTAAACAATGTCTAAGTATTTTTAGATGTACAAGGTGCATTTCATAATAATAATAATTTATATGGCCCAAAAACTGCTTCAAAAGGTACCATGCAAGGTGCAACACTTTCTCCATTACTGTATACTTTATATATTTGTGAAATATGTATGTTAGGAATTTATTGACGTATTCATATTCATTTATTTCACTGGCAACAATATGTTAGGAATTTATTGACGTATTCATATTCATTTATTTCACTGGCAACAATACGATAGTGGCGCCATTGATCGGTCACTGCGATGAACAACTGTAGTGTCTATGACAATTGACAAGTCTGTCAGTAGTGCGTTGAGTCAAAGCTGAAGCGAGTGTTTTAGCTCAGTTGCGATTGTGGAGACGCCTGCGCCGGTTGTGCGCACTGACTTACGAAGTAAAACAAAATGGCGGATAGTGACGACCTACCCTACGATTTAAATCCGGTTGAATCCGCGACATGTAAATACCGAAAATGTACAGATTCTGCAATTTGCAGATGATCTTGTTGTTCATAGTTCAGATCATAATTTAACTAGAGCTATATAAAAAATTAACACTGCACTACATGAATTAAAGAACAACTATCAAGATAGTTTGCATCTGAAAATCAATACTTCCAAAAGTAATGTAATGATTTTCAGTAATGAGACTCCCTGTGTAGTGTGTAGATATTGTATATAATGGTGACAGAATAAATAGAGTTAGCCAAATAAATTTTTAGGTATTATTTTGGATCCTTTTCCTCTTGATGTAGATTATAGCTGGACATCAACAGTTCTTTATGATTGAGAGTTGAGACTTGAGATTATTGTTGTCTGTTGTGCAAAATTTTCAAATGTTTTTTTTAATTTTTGAGATTTAAAATTTTAGCTTTGAACTCAGGTACGCTAATACTTAATCTAGCTCATGCTATGGACAAAAGGAGAGCCCGTCGTCGCAAAAATGCCATGCGACGTACGACCAAAGACCCTTTCTTAATAATGTCGGATGTGGAGTTTATCAAATGCTATCGCCTCTCCAAGGAGTTGGTGAAGCAATTGATAAACGACGTATATCGCGTTATGCTAAAGGAGAAAAGAAGAGACGGACTAACTTTTACTACGAAGGTGATATATATTTCTGTCTGGTATCATGTCTCTACATCATCTTATTAAAAATTGTGTTAATGATAATGTAAACAATAGTAATATTTTGCAATTATGTTTGGTATTGATTGCCCTAGCGTTTTACGGTACGGGATCGTATCAAAATTAAGTTGGTTAAAGTATGTACCACTGTGTCACAGCCATCTGTGTCTAGGGCTGTGAGACAAGTGACAAAGGCATTAAATGATGGAGAAATTTTTAAAAAATTCGTTATATTCCCACTGACGAGCGACGCATGAAACAAAATAAAAAAAGGTAAATTTGTATGCATCAGTTTATTGCAATTAATAATAATGGGAAAAGTACAGGGCAGGAGGAAGAAGTCGTGGTTGCGAAATATAAGGGATTGGATCGGAATTACATCCCCCGAGGAGCTCTTCCATTTAGCGCATGATTCCCGACGATTTAAATTGTTGACAGCCAACCTTTATTAATAAAGTGGCACCACAAGAAGAAGAATATGTCTATTCCGGAAATAGACATATTGATGCAAATATTTGATTCAAAGCGATTCGTCGCTAGCGTGGTGCGCGGGAGCCGTCTCGAACCAAAACTGTGTCAAGATGGCCGCCCTCATTTCATCCAGTTGTTTGGCGTGAACGTCCATTAAATAATTATATGAAAAACTTATATGATGCAGGGGAAATTATGTTTTTGCTTGGTAGGTCATACTCATTACAGAGGAATTGAAATAAGAAATTAGATGTTATCAAATTTTTTAATTATAGTATAAAAAATAAATTACTTTTTTGGTGTAATCCATAAATATATATATATATATATATACAGGGTGTCCCAGAAGTCGACGTCAAGCCGGAACCGGTTAACAGACAAAGTCATAATAGTTGTCAAAAAAATATAAAAAAAATCTAGGTCTAGTATTTTAAAAATTATCTACTATTAATCTTTTTTTTATTTTTCTTATTAGAAAATTAATAAAAAATAAAATCAAAAGAAATTTACACACAATTAAGTTTTACAATAAACTTTTTAAAAACCGTATCACGCGCCAGTCTAATGAATTATATCTTCGAGGACCTCGGACCAACTATGGAAAAAATTGCATTTTTTACGAAGGAGCTAAATTATATAACAATCTGCCCATTTCAATTAAGGAAGGATCGAGTTTCAAAAAATTACTGAAATCACATATCTCAGAGGATTTTTCTCTTTTATATGTATAAATATAAAGTTGTGAATGTATATATGTTGTAAATATACATAAGTAATTCTAGTTTTTTGTAACTTCTAAAAAAATGAATAACTTTGTTTTGGAATTGAAGTAAATTTCAACTAATTTAAAGCAAAGACATTCATAACTTCCATGTTATTCTCTTTGTAGGTCCTGGAAGGGAGTTGGGTCTTTGTGGATCATGGTCTCTATAACACAAGAATGTTCCATTCTGATACTTGATACTTTACTGTTTTTCAAATATATAAGACAGGGTTACCTACACTTTACTAGATGTGGGTGCTAAATGTCTGTAAATTAACTGTTATTAACCATAAATTCTTTTAACCACAAATATCAATCATATTTTACTTACACTAGGTCCGAGTTATATACAGGCAGTCCTCGACTTACGTCGTTTCGATTTACGTCGTTTCAAGTTACGTCGAACAATGTTTTGATACTATTCCTCAAGCATACGTCATTTGTTTCGATTTCCGGCATAGGAGAATTCACTTGTCGCAAGGTCCGTGGGGCCGGCGGGGCGCGTTGGCGGCGTGCGGGGATTACTCCGCACATTCTGCTGATTTTGTTTAGTTACTTCAAGGACAACGGACAATCAAGACGTAATACATTAGTTTTTTTGCATCTTTAACAGTTTTTTTTTACATACATATTTAAGTGAATTTTGAACTATGCCACCTGAACAAGACAGTAATAGTAAAGTGAAGAAGAGAGTAAGAAAGATAATTACAATGGAGGTTAAATCTAAGATTTTAAAACTCAAAGATCGCGGTTGTTCGACTTCATCTATTGGACGAGAACTTAATTTATCACGCACGACGGTACAAACAATATTGAAAGATAAAGAAAAACTCTTAACAGCTCTACCTTCCGTCTCTTCAAACAGCACTATTATACGAAAAAGAAATGCTTTAATTTATGAAATGGAAAAACTCTTGTACACTTGGATTCAAGATCAAACTCAGCGACGGGTTCCTCTAAGTTTGGCTATTATACAAAATAAGGCGCTGAGTATCATCAACACACTGCAAAATAAGCGTGGCGAGAATAATAGTGAAGAAACAAAATGTTTTTCTGCCAGTCGCGGATGGTTCATGCGTTTTAAAACGAGATATTCGTTACATAACATTAGAGTGCAAGGAGAAGCTGCTAGTGCCGATCATGTGGCTGCTCAGAGTTTTCCTGGAATATTAAAGGAAGTTATCGAAAGTGGAGACTATTCGCCTAAACAAATTTTTAACGTGGACGAAACTGGTTTATTTTGGAAAAAAATGCCTTCTCGTACTTTTATATCGCAGGAAGAAAAGTCTATGCCTGGGTTTAAAGCGGCTAAAGATCGTTTGACGTTGTTATTGGGTTCGAATGTTGAAGGTGATCTTAAATTGAAGCCCCTTTTGGTCTATAGGTCTGAAAATCCTCGAGCTCTTAAAAATTACGTCAAGAGTTCTCTTCCAGTTATATGGAAGGCTAATCCAAAGGCATGGGTTACATCAGTACTTTTTGAGGAATGGTTTACTAAGCATTTTATACCTGAAGTGAAACAGTACTGTTTAAACAATAATTTGGCTTATAAAGCTTTACTTATTTTGGACAATGCTCCCGGCCATCCTGTGCGTATTGCCGATATCGATCCTCAAATCAAAGTTTTGTTCCTGCCTCCAAATACCACTTCGTTGTTACAGCCGATGGATCAAGGCGTTATAGCGTCTTTTAAGGCCTATTATCTCAGGAGAACTTTTTCACAGGCTGTAAAGGCTAATGAAAATGATGGCATGGAGCTCAGAGATTTTTGGAAAAGTTATAATATCTTGCAATGCGTAAAAAATATTGCTGCTTCATGGGATGAGGTGACACCCAACAATTTAAAAGGAGTTTGGAAAAAGTTATGCCCACTTTTTTTTGAGTCATCTAAAAGTTCTTCATCCACAGATCAACCAAATATCAATGAAATCACAACTGACATTGTTCATTTGGCTAACCGTTTGCCTGAAATTGCAGTTACTGCGGATGATATTGATGATTTGTTATGCTCACATTCGCAAGAACTGACTGATGAAGATCTTATTGAATTGGAGGCACAAGTACAAAAGGAAGCAATCGAGTCACAAGAAATAGCTTCTTCTATTAGTAATTCTGAAAAAGAACTTACACTAAAAAAACTTTCCGTAGCCTTTGCAAATTTGGAGAATGCCATGAAAATTTTTGAAGAAAATGATCCTAATTTTGAGAGAAGTTTTAACGTTAATAACAAAATTTGTGCAGCCTATCAGTGTTACCAAGATCTGTATGATAGCAAGAAGAAAGAAGCAAAGCAATCTAGAATTGATAGTTTCTTTAAGCCAAAAGTTTAATTTATTATTTGTCATTGCATATTTTGATTTGTACATATTAAAGTTTCATAATTATTAATAAAATTAATAACACACAAATACCAAAAAAAAGTTATTCTAAGAACTTACTTTTGATAATAAAGTATGTATATCCTTTGTTATAAATGTAGTTTTTTCTTTAAATTTCGAGTCCGTATGGATCCTAACCCTTGAGATTTACATGTAAACATATGAAAAAATATGTCTCGACTTACGTCGTTTCGATTTACGTCGCGTATTTCGAGAACCTAACATGCCGTAAGTACGAGGACTGCCTGTATATAGAAACCTCTTCGATATCTGGTTATGTAAAAAACATTAATAATTTAATGTCTATTTGAACTTTCATCACCTCTTATGCACAAAAGTTCTTCTCAAAATGAGCCCATCATTTGGTCCTCCTGTATGTACCAAGCCGGCTTTTATTTTTGATTCGACATTTATAGTCGTTAGGTATAAAACTAAAAAGATGAGTTATTAAATTGCAGTATTTTCCAAATACATACTTTGTTCTATTCTTTGTGCCGATCTGCTGGCCCCGAGGTCTTCAGCATTTAAAAGTTTTGATCATTCTAGCCATAATCTTGTGCAGAGGACACGACCCTCTGATTTTCTAGCACAAAGTATTAATGAATTTGATACTTCACCATGTGCATTTCTTCTGATGATATTATAACACGTTTTATACCTCATTCTGACGTAGGATCTTTAATTAAAGAACGAATACATCAAAGCATGGTCATTATTGGAGAAATATCTTAAATAAAGGTAATTGACATGTTGGTTTGAACGCAACAATTAACTCGGTCCCATGGTTTTCTAAATATAATATAAAAAAACCGAAAGCGTCAACCTTAACAGTTGGCGGTTCGAGGTACGATCATACATCCCCCCAATTAAACAATTTCACGGTTGGTCACATAGCAAATTTTTGTAAAAATTCAGTAAACAAATTCGAAAATAAAAGTTATGCTGATGCTATTAAAACTGAAATTCTCGCTTTAAATCAGTTCTTAGCATTGTTAATCTGTGAATTGATCCTTAAAACACTTACAGAGTGAAAAATCTATTAGTTCCCTTAATATTAAAAATATCCTGCAAATCAATAAATAATTAAACATTGCACAATGTGTTGAGATAAATGTTTTATCTTTATGCATAGATACATATTTAAGTGTCTATGGTAAGAACTTCCTGTGTAAAATAAAAATATGGTGCTACCCGTACAACTCAACAAAATTTAGTGTTTCTACTTGCTTGTAAACCATGCAATACGGTTTCACTGCGCCAAAATAAATACGCCATATAAAAATAAAAGTTGCGGTTAAGTAAAAAGTTGCGGCTAAGTAAAAAGATAAAGAAGACATGGAAAGTTGTGATACAAAAAATGGCGAATGACGCTACTAGGATTTTCATCCAGCTATTCATCGAGGACAACTTTAGCTCATGGTTATTTCGACTTGAATGCTTGTTGGAAGAAAAACAGTGTAAGGAAGCAATTGCGGAAGACAACAAAGAAGTACCCAAAGTAAAGATGCGAAGTTAATAAATGTGATAGTCTCCAGCTTGCCTGATAAATATCTCGAGTATGTAAGAGATGCATCATCAGCAAAACAAATGATAGCTAATTTGAAAAAGGTTTTTAAAAGAAAAACTACTCTCTCGGAATTGTATATAAGTAAGATGTTGTTAACTTTGAAGTGCAAAAGTAATACAGATTTAAGTGAACACTTCAATATATTCGACACACTAATAAGACAACTTGAAGTAATAGGAAGTGTTATAGCAGAGCAAGATAAGGAATGCCATTTGTTATTAACAATGTCTGAGGGATATGACACCACAATAGCAATACTAGAAACTAAGTACAGATCTGACCGTCGCACAGTGTTTCGTCTATTACAAGCAAGCGGGACAAAATTCATGACGTTATTTCCAGGAACTTGTAAACAACCCTTTTCATGTAAGGAATTCTAAGAAATCCTTTGCTTGTTACTACAACAAGTAATTTTGTTAAGGGGATAATGCTAATTATAATTAGGAAATGCAATTTGCATTTGTAAATAAGTTGAATTTTACCACACTTGTGACACCATCTCAAATAATTGATATTAAACTATTTTCTTGTGATGGATCCTAGTATTTAAGGTATGTACTTACTATTTTGACTTGTTCTAAAAGAACACATGTACTTTTTTGCTGTAATTAGAGTCGATAAGTGTGTTGACATAATCCAACATATTTTTTCTTAAATTCCTAACTTTGTTATCCGGCTAGATTTTACTGTAACATTTAGGTGTAGGTTAAAGTTTTTGGCTCCCGAAACCACCCGCAGTTAATTCTAAAGTTATTTTTACTTTCTTTCAGAACGAGCCATAATTATGACAAAACTGGTGTTTGTCGAAGAATGGTTAAAACATGACACAACTGAAAGAACAAGTCGCATTTTTGATGATTAATGTGTACAGCATAATGTAATAGATGCTTCTGAAGACTCAGGAAACTCAACATGAAAATTTCGACTCAATTTCAAATTTCAACGAAAAATGGACATCTTCTAAGTGTACTAAGGATGCATTTATCATGCATCCTTAGTAGTAGTAGTAGAAATGTGTGTGTGAATAAGACGTAAACTTCAACATCATCGGGAGTTCGTTCTGTAGGGCGACCCCATAAAACAGAAAAGACAGAGTGTAGACGACCTTTTAGAATCGTGAAGTGCAAATGAACTAATTATCACTGATCAACAGTGGTCATGCCACACGAACTCTTGTAGGTAATCCTATTTTAACTACCTACCCTCATTACGAAAGTGCACTTATTTTATTTCAATCACCCTCAGTGTTCTTGTGATAAGTCAAGTTCATTATTGGCTTTACAGCGATAAATGCATGTGAACGTTCGTAAGAAAACAGTGATAATTCCATTCATTTTCTTTATTAATTTAAATTGCGTTGTTCTAGTCAAATACTGTGCTTGTGCGAATATGTCTAGAAAGTGTATTAACAATCCTAACTCTTTTTGTTATGTTTGTGGTGAATTGACTTTCAAACAACAAAGGCGAAATTTTACAGAGCTAATATTGCAGTGTTATCACGAGTATTTTTCCTTTTCGGTTGCTCATCAAGATAAACCTTGGGCACCACATATTTGTTGTATAACATGTGTAAAAAATTTATTAGATTGGAAGAAAGGATTACGTCATATGCCGTTTGCTATTCCTATGATATGGACTGAGCCTAGAGATCATGTGTCGGATTGCTATTTCTGTGTTACTAAAATCAAAGGTATAAACCCGAAAGCAAAACACACAGTTCAATACCCGAATTTACCTTCAGCAATAAGACCTATCCCACATGACGTCAATTTGCCAATACCAGTATCATCTACATCGTTCAATATCGATGATCCACAACCCTCCACTTCAAGCCAATTTAATGTTGTTGTCGATGATGATACTGATTCAGACTTTGAACAAGTTCAAGATAAGCCTCATTTATTAACTCAAGGAGACCTAAATGACCTAGTACGCGATTTGAATTTGTCAAAAAAACAGGCAGAACTGTTAGGATCTCGTTTAAAAGGATGGAACTTGTTACATAGTGAAACTAAAATATGCCATTTTCGAAATCGTGATGTACAGTTTAAAAGTTTTTTTTCTCAAGATGGGGACTTGGTGTTTTGTAATGATATAAATTCCGTTATGGAGGTTTTGGAAATTCAATTTCAAAATTCTTGTCAAGCCGTCTGATGTTTTTCTTCCGCCGCTCCATATCAAATTAGGTCTTATGAAAAATTTTGTAAAGGCGATGGATCGCAATGGATATGGTTTTTTGTATTTAAAAGATAAATTCCCCAAAATAAGTGATGCTAAAATCAAAGAGGGCATTTTTGTAGGACCTCAAATCAGGGAATTAATAAAAGACCAGAGATTCGAAGAAAAATTGAACGTTTTGGAAAAATCGGCATGGCAATGCTTCAAGAACGTAGTTGCAAATTTTTTGGGGAATCATAAAACTGAAAACTACAAAGAGTTAATTGACGAGCTCATATTGGCATACAAAGCTTTAAATTGTAATATGTCACTTAAAATTCATTTTCTAGATTCACATTTGGATTTTTTCCCTGAGAATTTAGGGGCTGTAAGTGATGAGCACGGGGAAAGGTTCCATCTGGACATTTCGGCCATGGAAAAGCGTTATCAAGGTAAATGGAGTCCAAGGATGTTGGCTGACTATTGCTGGACAATTAAAAGAGACCAACCGGAAGCCAAATATGCCAGAAAATCGTATTAACTTTTGTTTCATTCATATTTTTCTTTTTCTTTTCGAGAACTTTCTTTTTTTTCCTTATAATCAACTATAGCTAAATAAATAAAATTAATGGGTGATAAAAAAAATTATCTGTTGATTTTTATTTACAACACCTTTTACTATTAAGAAAATATAAAAAACTTCGAGTGGCATGAAGAAGTTTAAATTTTGTTAACCAGTATTATTGCAGCAGAATTAGTAACACGTAAAGAAGGGCATCGAAGTGTTGCCAAACAAATTCGATGTGTCACTGTCGCGGCCGGTGAAAGTTTAAAAGAAAATAAGTGTTCTGAAGCGAGCAGGCAATTGAGTCCAGATGAAGCTTTAGCTTATTACGTAGAATCTGAAGTGTGTTACCTCGTTCATTTTATACGTTAATTAGCAAATGGGGTTGTGATGGGAGTCACATCAACGCTACAGACGAATTCCTGTTCATGTAATCATTTGTCCCCTTGAGACTACTTGACGGAAACTTTTATTTGGCTAAACGGTCCTATTAAATTCATTTTTGCCAAGGAGATAAATGAGTTTACGAAAGCATAAACTACTAAAATTTTGGAAGAAATAAGTCAGCTTCTTTCCATTTTATGTAACGTTGATGGAACTCAGATCTCTGTTAAACACGATTTGTTGTTGACCATGACTGACGGCAAAGTATGTTATGCTTTAACAGACTCGCGTTCAACGCAGAAGTGTAATATTTGTGGTTCCGTCTACTATGAACGAGGAGTCAAAGGATTATCCTAGCAACCAAGAACCACAACTGATGGATATAGATTAGATTGCGGCGTTCGGCATCGGTTCTTTTGTGAGATATTTATTTTCGAACATGCGCTAAAGTATAATGAAAAGAAAACCGAAAATCGAGTTTTGCTCATTTTGTAACTCAGCAAAAAAAAACATATTCTCTAAACGTTCGAAGAGACACTCATACATAATGTGCCAATCAAAGGTTGAAAAAGATGAGTTCTTCATCAACAAAAATGAAGGAAATTATTCTGTCTCAGTAGAAAATTTCAAGTTCCACCTTTCGGCGATAAGTGTTGTCCTCACCCTGATATGCTGTTTACTTTTTGTTGGTGCCATCTATATAATTTACAAAGTCTGTCAGTGGTGCCATCGTCGATGGACCCAGGAACAGATAACCAGAACATTCGTGTAGCATTCTTCGTGGAGAGATCGCGCTATCAGGGCATCCCTTAGTGGAGTCGGGTGCGAGTACAACGCGAGAGTAGTACAAAATAAGTAATGTATACTAATTTATGCAATTTGTATGACGACCTACATAGGGCATAATCATGATCTTGATCATGCGCTTCGCGCGATCGATCGATTGCCCACCATTTACCGATCCCCGCTTCCCCGTTGCGGTCGTTCGAGGTGTGGGGTAACCGGCGCTGCCGGTTTTTTTTATTTTTACCGTGCCCGTTACCCCGCACAGTCGTTTCATTGTGTCACTTGTGAATATAAAAGAGGTCACAATATTTTATTTTCATTATGTCATACTTCAGTGCTCACGCAAACATCAGTTCGGAAGATGAAGACTCCAGTGAGTTGTCCGGTTGCATCGACGTCGGGAGCGGGCAAGTCGATTGGGAAGAATTTATCGGTTCATTTTCAAGAGATTTCACCGGCGACGTCGAGTGCCGACGATTCCGAAAACGAGGAACAACAACGGAACATCGAGTTAGGGGAGTTTCTGAAAATGAAACAGAACAACTTAGACACGGTAATTCAGATAGCGGAAACCGAGTGTGGTCAAGACTTTGGCGCGGAGACTCAAGGCATAGTGGAGACGATGGAGAATCAAGCTCAAGCCAAAATAGCGAAAGTATGTCGGAAACGAAAAAAAAATGCAGGAAAAAAAACAACTCCACCAGCAAAAAAAGCGACTACAAAAGTTTGGGCGGATCCTCCAGCGGACAGTTTTCTGGGGCTATTGGAATTAATATGGACAGTGGATGTGTTCAAAACAGTTATGGAAAAATTAAAATTCGGAGAACAACGAGCAATGATAGTGAAAGATCTGAATCTGAAACGGGAATTCATGGGACTGATATCATTGTGGAAGACCGCATTGAAATTAAAAGTCCACAAACTGAGACAGAGCGATTGCGAAGATTTATCATGGAATGCCTTCAAAACCATCCTTTGCGATTCCGCATTATACATGACGTTTTTACAATACAAAATGAGCGATTCTGCAATAGCAACATTTCACGAATATGTGAACAAGGAGGAAGTTCTGGACGTTCCTTTAAAGGTTCCATTTTCTTTGTAGGTGTCAACGAATCAAAGAAATCAGAAGTGAATGCGGAAACCCCCGACTTAATAGAAGACTTCTTCGGGCTTCAGAATGTACTAGTCAACACTGGCTCAATCTCGCAGTCTATTTTGAAACAGGCGAACGGGGAGCAATACATTTTGAAATCGCCGGGAGAATGTGGACTCACTGTAGTAAAACTAGAGACTTATCCATTCGGAAA
Source organism: Pontia daplidice (assembly GCA_963693355.1). Lineage (NCBI taxonomy): Eukaryota > Metazoa > Arthropoda > Insecta > Lepidoptera > Pieridae > Pontia > Pontia daplidice. Next base: position 178,480 of record CAVNZL010000016.1, on the reverse strand, counting down.
AATTTGCGGTTTGGACAAGAAAAACTGGTGGAAACACGTGGAAATGAAAATGGTGTTTTTGACGAATTCAAATGTAGATCCAATACAAATGCAACTGAACAAAATACAGAATGCAGTAATGAAAGAACTGACCAAAATAAAAGGAATCCAAAAGGAAGTAAAGGAGATCAATTATTGGAATTCTTTTGGAGGTTTCCCACATCGCCCATAAATAATTTGTTTAATAATGCCGTTTGGTTCAATTCCAAATGGAAATACTTACCGTTAAATCATACACATATAAAGGCTGTACAGAGAATATTCCAAAGACAGTTGTGCGACATGAATTTAATAGATTATATAAATAAGTTTAAGAATAGTGAATCTCTATTTTATAATTGTGGAGTTCGAGACGTTAACGATTATTACTATACAACTGATCAATCTTTAACAATTGCAGTTGAGTTATTAATGTTTCAATTTTGTAATAATGTCGATAGAGTGAAAGAATTTTTAATAAACTTATATAATATCTTAGATCGTGTAGTTCCAAAAAAAAATTGTATGTTTATTTTAAGTCAGCCTAATGCTGGAAAGAATTATTTTTTCGATGCAGTAATTCATTTTTTTTTTTAATTTCGGGCAAATCGGTAACTTTAACAAATATAATAACTTTCCATTAATGGAATGTGTTAATAGACGAATAATTTTATGGAATGAATAAGGATGAATAAGGACTTATTTAGTGAAGATTGGTCCGAGTAGGAGAAAGAAAGATGTTATTTTTTACAAAATTCAGGAAGAAATATTTGTAAATGATTTTAATGCTATTTTGACACAATTATATAACTATACAAATATCTTGTCAAGGCTCAGTGAAAATTGATCAGTTAAGTTCAGACTTTTAAAGTGTATGAGGAAATTTAAAACTTTTGTAGAAACTCATATGTAAATAAAGAATTAACGATGGCTTAATTTGACTTAAAAATCGTATTAAGCTTATTATCTAATTTCTATCTATCTATCTAACAGCCAAGAATTTGTATAAATTTTTTAATTAAATTTATTTTAATTAAATTTATTTAATTTGTATTTAAATTATAAAAACTATTCCAAGTAATAGTTTTTATAATTTAAATTAGACAATAAGACAACAGAGTATCTCTCTGACTTAAAATTAGTAAGTAACATAAGAAAATTTAAGCACAATTCCATCAAGCTGGTTCACCAAAACATACAAGGAATGAAACTAAACTATTAGAAATTGTGTTATTTTTGAGGTATGAAAATGGAGGCGTATAACACAACACTAATAAACTTATATGAACTTGTTTCCAATTTTTGAAATCACCACATTGGTAGCTCATATATGATGAGAAGCAATATAGAGGTAATGACGGTGAAGGATTTAAAACCCTGTGTTTTCAAAAAGCTTTAGGCAAGAGTAATAAATAAACCGGACAACCGGAGTTTTGCCTAGAACGGTGCACGCTAGGTGGAAATTAACACCATTGTTGGCTTTACCACGTATAAAAAGGGAGTGGCAGTCGCAGTGGCCCATTCAGCCGTGGCTTACTGCTAAGGTTGCCACACAAATAAATCTGCCTAAAGAATATTTTGATAAGCTCGAATGGGTAAAAGACGCGCACGAACTTTGTACACGTAGCAGAGACCAGAGTCTATTGAAAACACCTAAGCACAGAACGTCAGGATTCCAGGGCAGTTTCAAGTATGCGGCTAGTAAATTGTGGAATGACCTGCTGCCACCACTGAAGGAGAAAATTGCGTTTACAACGTTTAAATCAAGGATTAAGCATTTTCTCCTTCAGAAACAGCGTCACGATTTTGCTGCCGCATACTCTTAATATTGTATATTCCCAGTTTGAGCAAATTTAATCCCATTTTCTGTTTATTATATTTATACTTTCTTATTTTTAATATATTTATATATTATTAATCTGATTATATATTATATCTCTATAGATATTTTCTTATTTCATTGATATAACAGGAGCAGGCTGAAAAACAGCGCTGTTTGAGAACTCAAACAGCTATAAGCTGATTGAGAGCTGAAACAGCTGAAGTCTGGTCCTGATTGCCCCCCTTTAAATCGGTACAATTATGTTCTTTCTCATCTCATCATTAAAAATAGGGGAGATAATCTTTCTTTTTAATAGATTTTTTATTATTATGTAGTTTTCATTTTATAATTATTAATTAAGTTTTAAGATTAATTATAAGTTAATCTGTAAAAAAAAACATAATTAAATTGTAATCTAATGGCAATAAACGATTCTTCTTCTTCTAATATAACGAACTCTAGCAATTAAACTTACAAAAAGGTAAATTGGCATGAACTGGGTTACTGGGTTACTGCGGTTGGGTTCATTTGTGCCCGCCACGGCTCCAAGGCTCGAGGTAAATCATCGTAGAAACAGGTTAACTTTTGCTCAGGAACATCGACTTTGGAACGCGGACCAATGGAGTAAGGTATTGTTTAGTGATGAGTGCAGAATTCTCTCAAATCAAATTGACGGCAGGCAAAGAATATACAGACTCAAAGGAGAACGATACATTCAAACTTTGAAACTACAGTTGCATACGATGGTGGATCAATAACGGTTTGGACGGGCATTCGTTTGGGAGCTCGCACAGACTTGGTAGTGATTGACAGAGGGAGTCTGACTGTAAACCGCTATATCAGAGAAGTTTTAAAAGAAAATGTCGTACCGTTTGCCCCATATATTTTCGCCTTTTTTAAGAAAATTAGACCCATTTGTCGATGAACAAGGCTTATTACGAGTTGGAGGTCGACTAAATAACGCGGACGCCTTTTGGAAATCGGCATACGATTGTTCTTCCTCGTCGTGATCATATAGTTAATCTTATAATTGACCACTATCATAGATCTAACTGCCATACACATGCCAGCAAATCTTCTTATGTCTGTACTGAGACAAAAATATTGGATAATTCCTGCTTGTAATATAATTCGCCAATGTAACTTTTGTTTCAAATTTGCTCGAAAACATCTAACGCCTTTAATGGCAAACCTACCCCCGGCTCGGGTACTCGAAGCCAAGGCTTTTACTCATACTGGTGTGGATTGTGCGGGCCCCATAAAAGTAACGCTAACACGAAGACGAGGAGTAAAAAATCAAAAGGCTTACATTTGTTTGTTTGACAACAAAGGCTGTACATATGGAAATAGCATCTGATGTAAGCTCTGAAACATTTCTGGATGCTTCAAGGCGATTTTTAGCGCGTAGAGGTCCAGTTTCTTGCATATACTCCGATAATGGAACGAATTTCATTGGTGCAAGGACAAGATTAAATGAAATTTACCCTTTTCTTTACAATAAAATACTTGTAACGATTTTCAGAACGAATTACTAAATCATAAAATAACTTGGAAAAACATACCACCACGGGCTCCTCATTGAGGTGGATTATGCGAAAGTAATATAAAAAGTTTTAAATCGCACTTACATTTTATTATTTTTTTCTTTAATCGTCGTGTGTGCATTTGTGACGAGTGCTAGCACGAGCCGAGAAGTTGTTTTGAAGGTGAGTGCTCTTGCTTCTAGAAGGTTACATACAGCAACACACGGCCAACTCAACTTATTCCCATACTTTTTTTTAAATCCCGCTATACAGTCCATTCGCATGCCATGGTGACATCATCGTCGCCACCATTTATTTTTTGGTGTATCTGAAGGTGTTCACAATGCTGTCCGAAGTTCTTACTACCGAACAAAAGTGTTTCAAAAACAAATAACAGATTTCCTACGTTAGTGTATTGGAGTACATTACGTACCTATGTTGGTAATTTGGTATGTACTATTTATTTGTGTACATATAAGAATAACTAAAATGAACATATGTAACTGCTTCCTACAACATGTTTTATTTACTTAAATAGGAAAAGGCTCCGGCTAGTACGACATAATATCGCCGGTCCCTTGAAGGTCATTATATCCGGATTCTACTGTAGTTATAAAGAAAATAATTACAAATAGATTTAATTATTATTCTAAAGAAGTCGTAGTGTAATTCTTTAATATTTTACATTTCTTTCAATATCATATTTAACAAAGCAATTTAGTTGTTTAACTTTAGTTGTCGGGGGTACCCACATACAAAATATACCTTCTAATTCAGGACTGTATGACGAGAAAGTTGATGAAATTCTAGTATCAGAAAGCTCTTGGAAACTTATTATATACAGAGATATCGAACCATTATTTTTATCGAGAGATTCACTTAAAAGATTAGTAAATAATTATAATTCTATAATCAAACAAAATTCAAATTTACCTAACGTTACAACTAGTTCTTTTATTAAATTTAGTATTTTAAATATAGACTCAAGGTTGGTAGATGAATTTCAATGCATGCATATGCAAAGTTATATGGGGTATACCTATTTTCCCCCTAAAATATCCAACTCTCTTCGTACTTGGAATGGGAGGTTACTGCGAGTTGAGAGTTCAGAGGGAATTCTCGATCACACTTTATTTAGTAAGAATATTGCGAGGTCTAGCTCATAATCCATTAGTTCTAGGGGCTCTGTCATTGTCAGCCCCGGATGGCTATATTTGGAAAAAACATAGACCTCCGCTTCTTTCAATACCTAAGGCACGCACGAACCTGCTTGCTAAATCTCTAATGGTGAGAACCGACGAAAAGAGTACGAATACTCTCAATTTTGTTCACGAAAAGCTGATTTGATAAAATGTCCGTTGGGTGAATTAGCAAAAACAATAATATATTTTATAAGCTTAGATAATATGTAGTACACTGTAGAATTGATCAGATTAGTACATTGAACTTTAGCTTGTTAATTTTAAGGATTTGATTCATAAAATATGTATTGTAAAGATTTATCACATCATGTATTAGATTAATCTAGATTAAGTAGAATTAAGTTAGATGTAGTCGCATTGGGGCCTGTCCCTGTAATGGCATAAAATAAATAAATAAATATTACTCTAGCAACAAGCGTTTCAAGCGTGAACTTATAGATGGTCTGGGCTCAGTACTGAAATGGCTCATCGGTACACCAGACGCAAAGGATGCCGAATATTATAATGAATGTATAGATCTCCTAGAAAAACAACAAATTTCTACGAATGATATTTTAAAGCAGCAACTTCAAATTCTTTCTTCAATGATTACTAACTTTAACTTTAAAATTTCATACGATCAACATATTATTAACGAAAATTTAATGAAAATTAATTGCTATAATAATTCAACGAATACTTTACTCTGTGATCTCAGTATATCTGAACAGATCTCAACTATTTCAATACAAATCTTAGAACTCGTCACGTCTCTGGAAGCGTCGTATCGTTGCAAGCATTTTATTCATAAAATCGGGAAATAGTAATAGCTCACTCACACATCCTGCGCGATTGGCAACATACCAAGAAACGTCATCACACAAATTGAAAAGCAAGACATACAAAACATCGCTGATCTAATATCCTCGCCGCCAAAAGCAGAATACTACAACGCCATTAAAGACCGTTTAATATCGCTATACGAAGAGTCTAATAGCGCACAAACGAAGAAGCTACTGTCGCAAGTCAGCCAGCTGATGAGGGAAATGCAGCAGCTTAACAAGGACAAATTTCCGGAAAGGACCATCAAAAAGGCTAAAGTCTCCGTCCATCCGTGGCGTGCTAACCGTCAGCGAAGCTTTTTAAATCAAAACGGCGCAGCCACAGAAAAAAATCCACAGCCGTAGCAACGCCTTTCGTGCCTCTACCATCGCTACCACCACCTCCAGAAAAACCAGCGTATCAGCAATAAGCAACCATCAGCACCTTCATCGGTGAAATAAGAAGGTTATCTTTGGAAGTCGCTGAGCTACGAGCTTTCGGCACCGCTTGATTAGAAGCGGTGCCGAAAGCGAATTGGAAAGGTTGCGGATTGCATCAACAAATCGCACTGAAAACCGACGAGAGTCGCAGACGGAAGAACGAAGTCGCAAGAAGTCTCCAATGCCGTACTACTACTACCATCATCGCTAAGGTATGGACGAGAAGTAATGCACACCACCATGCACCTTCAAGCTGCTGGCTTCTATACTTAGACGCCGTAGCAACGCTGGAATCTTCACACAGCCTTTTCGTTACCGACAGTTACTGTATTTGCTTGACATATGAGTCAATATGTCAATATTCGAAGTACTTTGGAATATGGAACCGTAGTTTGGTCTCCTTTTCACAAAATTCACATCGACTCTATAGAGTCTGTACAAAAGCGGTTTTTAAGAATTTTGTGTGGCCGTTTCAACTTTAAGAAATCAAACGTATGATTCTCGTCTCAAAAGATATAACCTTCACTCACTCGAACTGCGTAGAGATTTAATTGACTTGGTTTATCTTTATCTTTACGCTCATTATTATTAATTATAACGGTAAGAAGTAAAATGGAACCAACCCCGTCTGCGTCCCGTACTTTCAAGGAGTTTGTCTCCGCGTAAGAAACGCAAAATGTCTCATTTTAGTGAGAATGAAAAAGTTATGATAATTAACGTATTTAAGTACGTAAAGGAAACGTGGCCTTCTGATAAATATGCTTCAAAAGAAGAAATTAAGGATAAAACTTCCGATATTTTAGGTATATCGAAATCGGCGGTATACAGAGTATTAAAAGAATATACTAAAACCGACACGGTCAAGCCGGCGGCGACACCGAAGAAGCGATTAACAATCGTAGATAAGATAAACGATTTTGACATGTCCTGTATAAGACGAATTATGCATAGTTTTTACCTAAACGATGAACCACCAACAGTAAAAAAAGTGTTACATGTTGTGAATGCCGACGCCAATTTACCTAATATGGACGTCATTAAAAAAGGTATTGAAACATTTGAAGTTTAGATACGTGAAGAGAAGGAAAAACAACGGTTTGATTGATAGAAATGACATAGCGGCTTGTATAAATACTTAAAAACTATGAAAACTTACCGAGAGCAAAAACGACCAATATACTATTTGAATGAAACTTGGGTGAATGCAGGAACAGTCATAGCACATACTCGATTAATATGCAAAAAGACACGCTTCCCTTACAGTTTTTTAATGAATTATATTTCTTTTCAGGACACACTGTAGGTAAAGTGTGGGTCGACAAAAACGCCGTAAAGTCACGAAAACGTGCATTTTTCGAGGGCTTATCAACAGGTGCCAAAAATCCAACTTCCAAAGGGAACCGGCTAATTGTACTGCACATTGGAAGTGACAGAGGATTCGTGTCGGATTCTGAAGTAGTCTTAGAAAGTAAAGGTACTGGAGATTATCACGAGTCAATGAATGCGAATACTCTTAAAAAGTGGTTTCAAGAAACGCTACTTAAACATGAGCCAAATTCTATAGTAGTTATGGATAATGCCAGCTACCACTCAAGACGTCAGGAGAGAACCCCAGTAACAAGCTGGAAAAAATATGACATTCAACAGAACTTGTATCTTCAAAGAACATTTATTTTGAGGACAATGACACAAAAGCTCAATTATTAGAAAAAATTAAAAATGTTAAAACTCAATATCAGTCCTACGTGATTGACGAAATGGCGAAAGCAGCTGGTGTGGAGGTATTAAGATTACCTCCTTACTACTGCGAGTTAAATCCTATAGTTGGTTTGGGCTGATGTGAAAGGGTATGTAGCAAGAAACAATACTACATTTAAGATGGTCGACGTGAAAAAATTACTTCAAGAAGGATTAAATAGTATCACTATTGAAAAATGGCAAAACTGCATAAGCCACGTCATAAAAGAAGAATTAAAATGTGGAGGACTGGATAGTCAAATAGATAAAACGGTTGACTCTTTCATAATCAACGTATCTGGCGAAACATCAGATAGTTCATCAGAAACAGATTACTCTGACTAAAATTAAATGTTTTTTTAAGAGTATTTCTGTTTTTTTTTTACCAAATCTTAGTCGCAAACATAACTTTTCCTTTTTATAAATCCATCAAGCCGTTTAGTCTAAATAGCGAGCTAAACATTTACATTTGGCGAAAAAATAACGACACGACACGAAAAAATATTTTGTTTTTAAAATTATGATATACCCAGTGTCACTAGCACAGTATATACAAATCTAACGACACCTTTCAAGCGAAATCCATCAAGCCGTTCAGGCTGCAGAGCTTGCCAAAGAATTATACATACATACATTCGAAAAACATAACCCTCCTGGCGCAGTCGGGTAAAAAGCTATCCTTGGGTACTTACCTATATTAAGTCGATGATCTTATTTACAAAGCTAACTCAAATTCTAAACTACCGTTTTTACTATTCGTACATTTAACAAAAATGATTTTTTTTGGGCAGTAGGCCCAAAGGTCATTGTACGAAATTCTTCGTGCTCCGCGTCCGTACTATACAAGGCAAGAATAAAACATTAACAGCCATGATGAGTTCTATTGCAGAGTTTCAATGTCAAACAGCGTCTATGATAGTTGGCATAGAGAAGAAAAAATTTGTACAATTTGTTAAAATCAAGGATCATATACAAAAACATCCTGTGGTGGCAGATGTCGAAATTAGCTTTGGTGATTTCATAAAATTTGTGAACTTGGTTCAATTCATCATTTATGCGTTCAATGATTCTATTGATCATAGTGACATGAATTGGCTACAAAATTTGCAGATACATTTCAATAGGAGCACATGATGTTACAAAACGAAATTATTACTCTGCGCTGCGACATATTTCTTAAAGCAAGGTCATCCTCAGGTCAAAATTTCTGGGCACTGGTTTCCAACGAAAAATACCCAAATTTGAAGAAATGTGTTGAACAACTTCATTCGTGTTTTGGTTCAACATATATATGTGAGACAGCATTTTCCTACTTAAAGCAAATAAAAACTAAACACCGTTCTCGCTTGACAGACGCTCATACATACACAGTAACAAATTGTAATAAGGATACAAGGGAAACCTCTAAATACTCTCTTAACACATAGATATGTAAAAGACAGCCATAGCAGGTATCATTTTAAACATCTTGAAAGCCTTGATATTCCTATAAAAGATTGCCTTGGGCAGAGCTACGACAATGCATCAAATGTCTGGATAGTACTCCGGTGTTCAGTCAAAGAATAAAAGAAATTTGTGAATTGGCGGTTTACGTTCCTTGTGCGGCACATTCGCTGAATGTAGTGGGTATTCAGGCTGTTGATATTAGTGAAGCAGCAACATTCTTTCAATATGTACAAAAACTGTTCAATTTTTTTTCGGCTTCGACAAACGATGGAAATTTTTGACATAACATATTTAAAAAACCACCCTAATTTCAAAGGAGAAGACCGCTTAAAATTATCAAACACCTGGGATCCAATAATATCTAAACTAAAATCTCACGAGAAACAATCCCGGAAAATGGAGGGCACCGTGAGCCAGTTTAGCAAAAATCCTTCCTGTTTCAGTCGGTAACAACTCCGAGGCAAAAAATACACATAACACACAACCTTTGACACTTTGACAATAAACACCTTTTGTCTTCCGTGACCACGCACACTGTAAAGTACACGAAACGTCGGAAAAATTTAAAATAATGTAAATATATTTAAATTTTGCAAAAATACATAACTTAAATCCGTTAATAAAGTGTTTTTCTTTAAATAACATTTAGGTGCAGAGAGTCCTGAAATCTGTTTTCAAAACTAATGATCGAAACTCTGATCACTTATGTCAATGCCGCACGAAATAATTTTGATCAGTACGAAACGGCTGCTATAGAAAAAAAACCATAAGCTGACTACAAAGATACATTTTAAAGAAAAAGATCTCGCAGCACACGCATCACATTTTTGAAGGATCATCAGAGGAGGCGCGGCAAGGAAAAGTTTCATGTAGACACTTTCATTCCTATTTATACAGATTTAAAAAAACGTTCGGCAGCACACCAAGAAATAGATAGTCGATTTAGTTTTCTTTGTCAGTTAACAACAGTGGAATCTGCTGAGTTGACCAAAAAATGCAAAGAATTTTAACATGAAGACATTAAAGCAGATGAACGCAAATCGGAATGTTTTCATTTCAGCCAATATTTAAAAAACAACAAAGGATTCAGCAGATATAAAGATTTCAACCTTACATAACTTAGTAAAATCAGATAAATTTGAAGAAACTTATCCAAACACAGAAATCAAATTTTTGCCTAATGGCTACCAATTGTGGTGGAGAGCGGTAATTTATGCACCTTAAAAGAATAAAAAATGAAATGGAGATCCAACTTCCGAATGGAATGCTTGCTTCAATGATTGGTTCCATCGTATGGAAAAATGTGTCAAATTTCGCGGAGAATACTTCGAAAAGCAATAAATACATTTTTAAATAGTAATGTTGTGTCATATCCTTATTCTCGAAATTTTCAGTGCCGCCCTCATATACCATAGTTTGCTCAACACTGACGTAACAGATATTAAAACAGTAAGACTTATAGCTGATGGTTGCAGAGGTCAGATGAAGAGAAGAACTCTATTATGGCGTATTTGTGCTCCATATGGTTAGCAAAATCTGCATCTGAAAACTTATTTTCCCTGTTTGTTGTGTTTTTGTTTCAAGTCTGCAATTTAAAAAATACTATGCCTCCTATTATGAAGGATGGTAGAAAATTGCATTTTTCATTTAAAACATGAAAGAGATTTGTACAACTCCGTCTAAACAACCTGGAAATATGTAATCAAAAGAGATGTGTAGATATGAAGGTGAACGAACAAATTGGTCAACTACCATAATCCTGGAAAACTACTTCTTCATACAGGCCTATATTGCTATCTTCATGTTTGGTAAAATTATTTGAAAATATGCTAAAGCTATATTTGGAGTACTTTCCAGAAAGTAATAATTTAATTCCTGAAATTCATCATGGCTTAAGAAAAGGTAAAAGTTACTCTGAATGTCTTTGATTTATGACATGAAACAAGTCAAACTCAGTAATTCTAACATTAATGCTATAAAAGGTACAATGAAGCTGCATAAAATTTCAACTGATGGAAGTGCTGAGCTGCTTTGATTGCAAGAACCACATGTGTTGCGATTGTTACCCAAAAGAACATGACCTGGATAGATCCAACACCTAAACAAAACCAAAGCATTATGTAGTAATGAAGGCCAATCCAAATGATAAACCTTAATAAGTCTTAAGAGTTACAATTTGTATCAAATAGCGAAACCGAATCTCAACCACTCACCTACTTTATTTTTATATTTTGATTAAGTTAAAAAACTCTATGCTGAAAAACTCTGCCCCATATAATCAATTTATTGCTGAAGCCATATCAAAAAATATAAGCAAATGTGAATTGCTTAAATATGCTGATGTTGAAAAGCTCATACAAGTTATGAAGACAACCATCAAGGAGGCTGAAATATGTGTCATAGAAGAAGCTACAAGGAAGCAAAAATAGAATATAATAGCAGCCTGTGGTATGAAATGTGTTATGGCCATATAACAGCTTCAAAGGAGTAAGTGAGTGCTGACCAGGAGGGTCATTGATTGCCACTATGATGGGTGCAAAAATACCAGATACAGTAGGAATGAAAACAGGTAGAACTTTAGAACTGGCAGTGCATTGCTTCCATATTGAGCAAAAAAAAGAAGTTTATGAATGCAGCATCTCCTAATGGCCTAACAAAGGATACTGTCATTGAAATAAAATGCCTTACTCGGGCTAAAACTAAAGAGAACTAAAAATTTTATGCACAAGTGCAATTGCAAATGTATACAACAGGCATGAAAAAATGCTATTTCTGTGTTGCAGATATCAAATTTGAAGGTGGATATTCTTTTGATGTATTAAGATAGTGTTTATGCTTATCGTTTACTTCAAAAGCTGGTTTCTTTTTGGAAAAAAATGTTTATCCTATACCTTCAGGCTCAATAACTTTTTGTGTCATAAAATTGTCTTGTAGCGTTCTAGCACAGGCTTTAGTATCCACTTGACAATCAAATTTTGTTGGCACAGCACCATCTGCCAAAAGTAACTTCTGACTGAAGCCCATTTTGTACTTCATAGTTACTTGTCTGTTTCCAACTGAAATTCATATTAATGCCTATAAGTAAGTGAAATACACAACCATAGGAAGTTACATATAAAGTTTGACAAGCAAGACAGACATAAAGGCAGCTTGGAAAAACAAAAATTACATGAAAATAGGTATTATCTATCTATTATTTTAAGTATAAATTTAAATACTACTCAGTACTCAAACTAAAATGATCTCACACATAAAAACATTTGTATGCATCGAAATACCGCTTGGGTCTCTTCGCGCCAATCGCAACCACAATTTACTTTGCTTGGGATTCGTAAGAACAGAAACAAATACTTTTTCCGGAGTCTTTATAGACATATTTATACATTGAGGCACTACAAACAATTTACAAGCCATATTTTACAATAAATACTGAAATTTAATAAAATAAACATGCGATGTCACAACTGTCAAGTATACTAATGAGGCTTTTAATGCACAAATTTTACGTTTCATTAGCAATATCTCCATTTTTCAATCAAGACAATAAGTAGATATTTGTTTTCTTGTTTTTGTTGTACCAAAAAATTTAATATTTTTAAAATTATTACTTAATAGAGAACACTTGCAGAAATAGGCCGTTTTTAAACTATAAAGGATATAATTACTAAGTTTTTTATGTAATAATTGTTTTAAAAAGTGAAATTTGTTTATAACACTTTTTTGCATTTAAATAAAAGTCAGAATGTAAGCTGTGATGTTTAAAATTCTTTTATTGTACTTAGGTACTACAATCGTCAACTCTCCTGTTCCTGCTAGTGTTTCTGTTAATACCAGTGATGGTGGTGTTGGTGTTAGTGTTAGTGATGTTATATCATCTGGATCTCGTGGTAGCGGTGATGCAATCGCATCTGGGTCTCGTAGTGATGAGAATGGCAATCCTTTTTCTGGTCCAGGTCCTTCCTCACAAAATCCGCCTAAAAAGCAACGCGTTATGGCGTCGTATTTATCTAGACCCTTATCGACGAATGAAAAATTAAACCTGGATAAATTATTACTCAACATGATAGCAATCGATTGCCAGCCCTTTAGTATGGTCGATGATGAAGGTTTTAAGTCATTCGTATACGGTTTAAACCCTAACTATAAATTACCTGACCGGAAAACTTTATCTACCACCCTTTTGTCACGGGAATATGAAGAACGATTAGCGACTATAAAATCAGTTGCAAGTACAGAATGTACCAGTATGTGTATAGCAGTAGACTCATGGACATCGCGAACATTGGAGCCATACATGGCGATCACCGGCCACTTTATAAATAAAACCACTTTAGAGTTTAAGTCTATAGAGGAAGGGGTGGTAATTTGGAACACCTTAATATCTCAGAAACAGACAGCGACATCTGTTAAAAAACTATGCAATTACGTTGAACTGGTATCATAGAATGTATTCACTGCCACTAGCGCCAGTTTTACATCGAGTTTGAACCTGTCATTCAAAGTTGAAATTTTATGTCACCGGCAAATGTTTTTTCTTTTATTCGTTTATATTGTCAAAAGTTTTTTTTAGTCTAAAACTAATACAGTGGGTGTTAAGGGAAGTACTTTACGCATATTGGTGACAGTGGTATCAGCGATGAGCGCAAGTGGCATATTTATTCCACCGCTGCTGATATTCCCACGCAAAAACATGACGCAAACGTTGATGAAAGGAGCTCCGCCAGGTTCTATCGGAAGATGCCATCCATCAGGATGGATTCAGGCCAATCTGTTTACGGACTGGTTCCATCATTTTATTGAAAAGACCCACCCAACAGAAGCATCACCTGTTCTGTTAATTCTTGATGGGCATTATTCACACACCCGCAATTTGGATATTTTGATGGCAGCTAGAGCTAATAATGTCACAATTATTAGTTTACCTCCACATTCAACACACAAGACGCAACCTCTTGACCGTTCTTTTATGGGTCCCTTGAAAACTTATTACAGCGAAGAAATTAGACAGTGGTTACTCAATTCTAACCGGATGTTGACTCCATACGAAATAGCTGAATTGCTGGGACGTGCTTATCTCAGATGCCAAACTGGAGCTATTGCTGTGAATGGGTTCAGAGTAACTGGTACCCGATGAACAGAAACGTATTTACTGAAGCCGACTACATAGCAAGCTCAAGTGGGACCACTCCTCAAGCTACTGATGATGACCCTCATCTACCGTCTACCAGTACACCTGTTGCTGTTCAAATGCCACAGGCACAACCTCGACCAGGCACTAGTGGACAGGCAAATCGAGCTTCCCAGCAAGTGATCAGCAACCCTGTTGTTTTCCCTGAAGATATCTTACCGGTACCGACACCAAAGAATAAAAAATCTAACAGAGGCCGCAAGTCATCTGCTGCTACTTTATTGACCGGATCTCCCTATAAACAGCAACTCGAGGAGTCAATCAAGTCTATAGCGCAGAGAGGAAGCGGCCGGGGAAGAGCTCGTGGACGTAGTGGTAGGCAGAGAACAGCAAACTCTTCTAGAACTCCTCCGAGCAGACAGGAGTCTACATCATCGGATTCTCAATCATCAGTTTCGTCAGGTGACACTGTAGTGTCAGAAAATGCTACTGCACATGCCCAGCCCACAAACGAAGATGACGCTTGTTGCATTTTTTTCTCTGAAAATTACTCCAATGATCGACGTGGTGAAACTTGGATTCAGTGCTAATCATGTGGGTTGTGGGCACATATTGAATGCTCAGGATGCGACGCAGAATATTATATTTGTGATTTATGTAAATAAATTTATTCCATACTTGTAATTTGGAACCCGGGTTCCATAATACCAGCACCAGAGCTCCGAACACATTTTTTTCAATTTTTCAATAAAGCAAATTATTTCCCTTAATGAGTGGTTTTATTTCGTTAATTCGTTCCTAATATAAAAGGTAATAAGTTTTTTAGTATATAAAATATTTTTTCGAAATGATTAGTTAAATAGTTTTTCTAAAATACTTAAGAAACAAAGTAGGGTTCCAAATTACCACCCCTTCCTCTACTGTTGCAATGCAGTCTTCTTGATGGAACACACACGGGAGAAAATATTGCTCAAGCAGTTAGTTTGGCAGTACAAGAGTGGAATTTGATAGGTAAAATAGGTAAAGTTATAGAAGACTGCCCAAAATATGTAGTTATTTTTAGTGATGCACATCACAAAATAGAAATGCTGTGGTTTCTAACACACTCCTGCTACTGGCGATGGAAAAAAATAGTGTGATTACACAAAAATATTTAAAAAACGGTCACACTCAGATGGAGGTGGATTCATTTCACTCAATAATTGAAAGAAAATTAAAAAATCGTGAAATATTTTGAAGAAGCTAGACTGAATCCATCTCCATATGAGGTAGCAACAGTGCAACATGTGTGGTCCACATTCTTTAAAGATTATAGTATTAAAAATAACCTTATTTATGATATTGAATAATATTTTTGTTAAAATAATGATATTTGTTTCATTTCAAAACCGCATACTTTCCCCTTAAGTTCCAATGTTATAGGCACTATCCCCGATGATGTGTAGTTTTATTATATACAACATTTCATCCTAAGAAGGAGACTGCTATATCTGGGATCAACAGATTGCAAGTTGTCTAAATTACAATTTTAAAATGGCTGCTAAAGAAGTGACTCAAGTTGATTTGTGGTCAGACAATTGCGGTGGTCAAAACCGGTTAGGGTTTGACCAACTAATTACTATAAACAACTAATAATTCCTTCCTCCACAAACTTGTGGTAACCCAACAGACTTAAGGCTAATTTATGAAGCAATGCGCTCTACTCCTATTAACTAACTAGAATTGGAAACCTACATACCATCATTTGATCCTTAGAAGGCTTCAACTAGCAGAAGGATTCTTTTTAAAATTAATAGCTTCAGATAATCCTCTCAACACTAAACTTAAAAATATGAGAGAGGGTCTCAACTGTAGTGTCCTAGTGTGAAGTGCAAAACTTCACACTGGGACACTTGAGACCAAAGGAAGTTTTATACTGAGGTGCAGATAGACTTACCAATAAGATAGCGGTACGATAAGCTTGGCGCAAAAGGAAGCCGGTAATTCATAACGATTATATCAAGAATGTCACTGCCTTATTCCTATACATCTCCATCGAATCATTATCTGCGATAACGGTTACTGAGGAAACGGTTACATTGTCCTGAGGAATTTTCCGATCTACAACATCTAGTTTTGCGTTGTCCAAAATTTAACAACCAAGTACCAACAAATAGCCTGAAATAGCGACGCTTACTAGTCAGACACAGTGTTTCCACTATAACAATTTGTTTTCCCCACGTCTCAATTTAGATTTCCCCTTTTCCGGACTTTTTTCCCCTCAAAAGTTATTTAGCTGTAGTTTTTAGTTTTGACACCACACGCCTAAAAAAAGGCCTATAACATTTTTACAATTTTTTTTTTTTTAAGTGTAGTATATTAGGTCACACATGAAATTTTTGTATGGGAGGACATAAAGGCGATTTTTTATATTAAAATATATTTTATTGATAAAAGTACCATTGCTATCTATACACTTTTGCCATCTCATAGGTAGTTCATTGATCCCTTTACTAAAAAAATCATTCGGACGGGAATCAATGAAAGCTGTAAAAGCGGTTTGGACTGCCTCATCGGGATTGAATGTTTTTCCGTGTAAGAAGTGATCCAAATTTCGAAAAAAAATGGTAATCTCTTGGAGCAAGGTCCAGAGAGTAGGTGCGTTGGATGTCTTAGACATATCAATTGAAGCTCCTCTAATTTGGTAGCCGTCTGTTGGTCCCTGTGTGTGGTCTACCGTTGTTTTAAAGCAGCAGTGGCGTAGAATGATTGACAAGTCTCGGTTGTTTAACAACGAGCTTTTCCATCATGGTTTGAAGTTGCTGACAGTAGATATCAGCCGTAATCGTCTGGCCAGATTTAAGAAACGACACCGGCACTAGTCCACCAAACGCTTACAAGTAACTTTTTTTGAGTCAATTTTCGCTTGGGGCAAGATTTTGCTTGTACACCAGGGTTCGGCCATTGCGAAGAGCGTTTACAATTATAGTACAGGATCCACTGGCCATCACATATAATGATCCGATTTAAAATTCCTTCATTATTGTGCCGGTTGAGCAATGTAACGCAGCAGTTGATGCGCGTTTGTCGGTTTGGTACCCAAGGTTTTTTCACCTTCCCAATTTGCTTCAAGTGGATTAAAACGGTGTTGTCACTAACACCGCAGCCTGCAGCTAACTCTGATGTGGTTTGCGATGGATCTGCTTCCACAATAGCCTTCAATCAATCAATGAAATTTCGAGAACGAAAGCGTTGAAACCAAAAACGCACCGTATTTTCTTTTGCGACACCACCCCCATACACATCATTATCATACAATCCTCATAAATAATGCGATATTTGAAGTTTTCCATTTTGTGAAATGAGTAACACAAAAAAAAACAAAAGAGAAAAAAAAAACAAATGAATTACGGTTTTCAAAACACAAATACAATATGAGTAAATAGCTGTTTAAATTTGAATTTGGAATTCCTAACCAAAGAGGATATATTTAAGATCAAAGTGGCCAATACAACAAAACGCCAATTTATATTATTTACACTAAATACGTCAACAAAATCACTTGCAAAATCGCAATGAGAGCTATCTTTTCTCATCTGGTTTTATCTATGATTTCCCGCAATTTCCCCTCATATAGTCTTTCCCCTTATCCTTCCCCTCTGGATCCTAATTTCCCCGTAAAAGGGGAACTTCCCCTCAATGTGGAAACACTGGTCAGATACAGTAACTGACGAGAATTGGACGAAAGGCGGGAAATTGAAAGTTTGTTCTCCGATATATTAATTCATTTTTATTTTATTAAAGGCATAGTTAATAAGTTTTGATTGATTAAAAGTGTTAATATGACTAGCGAAAGCGACGGAGAAGATGGGGATGGTAAAAACCGGCGTCCTTATATTAAAAAAAGGCGCTTAGAAAGTGGCAGTAATATTGGCGCCAAATACCTAACTTTCACCAAGGCGGGCTATAAAAGATCTTACCCAGATAATAGCATATGTGATGAATTCCCGGTTTACATAGAAAGTGCAAGCAGGGAGGGTAAAATAGGAAATAAAAATCCATTACAGTTATCTAAAGTTTTTAAAAATGTAAAAGGCATTCATGAAAGGAGGAGAATCAATGCTAATAAAATAATGTTGGTTTTTAAACAAGCAGCAGCGGCTAATGATTTTCTACAAAATCCATGTCTCGCCGCAAATGATATGAAGGCATATATCCCAGCTTCTTCTGTGGAGAGGGTCGGTGTGGTTCGGTACATACCGACAGAAGCCGGAAACCAGGAATTATACGAAAAATTTAATGCGGATGTAGAAATAATTGCTGTCCGAAGATTCATGAAAAAAATAGGTACAGAATTATCACCTCTAACAACAATTTCAGTTACATTTGCAGGAACACATCTCCCACAATTCATTTATTTGGATAATTGGAGGTACAAGGTCCACGAATTCATACCACCGGTAATGCAATGTTACCGGTGCCTTAAGTTCAATCATTCGGCTAAAGTGTGTAGGTTTGAACAAGTTTGTTCAAAATGCTCGGGGAAACACGGTTATAGAGAATGTTTGTCTGAAATCCTGAAATGTAGCAATTGTGGTGGCGAACATCTTGCCATCTCTAAAGCATGTCCTATCAAAATGGCTAAAATTGCTAATAATAAAAATAAAAAAAGTTTCGCAAATGTAGTTAAAGCAACAGTGAATAATTTTCCTCCTCTTACACCAAACTCTGGTAATCTAAGGAACACACATGTGCCATCAGTCCCTTCTAATAATCCTAAACAAGAGCAATCTAAACTATATAAATTAGAAGACATAGTTAGTAATGAAAGAATTTTAAATTCCATTATAAAAACACTTGTTACACTAGGTAATTCTACTTCTGTTAAAACTACAACTAATATCAAAGAAATTTTACTTAAAAATTTAAGTTCTATGTGATGAAGACATTTACATCTAATATAAAAATTCTACAACATAATATTCAAAGCATAAATAATAAAAAACCTTTGCTACTTCAGTTAGTAAGGGAGTATAATATTGATGTTTGCCTCTTAAATGAAACTTGGTTAAAGAAACAGAATTTTAATATGACTTTCCCAGGTTACAATTTTCTTAAAAATAATAGTAAAAATGGCTATGGTGGGGTAGGTATTTTATTGAAAGACACATTAAAGTTTGTTCAAATTCAAATTCCATTCTATGAAGAGGTACAATGCATTGCAGTCTCTCTTTATACTGCCAGAGGCCCAGTATCCATTTTATGTGGTTATTGTCCTCCTGGAAATGAAAACAGATTTAAAATTAATAAATTAAAAAGAATTATAAATATATTACCAAAACCCTGTATAATCGCAGGAGATTTTAATGCCCATCACATTGCTTTTGGATGTCAAGTTACCAAAGCACGGGGTAGGCAAATATATGACTTATTAGATGAAATGAATTTCTGTATATTGAATTCAGGTGTACATACTACTATTCAAGGTCCTAATAGGAATTCATCAGCTATTGATATTACTTGTGTTAGTCCAGAACTTGCTCCCTATTGTCTTTGGGATGTGAAAGATGATACATTAGGTAGTGTACATCTCCCTATATGTATAGACTTAAATATTTCACCTATAACATTTCAAGTGGGTGAAAATGTTGATAAGTATCATTTTCAAAAAACTGACTGGACCAAATTTCTGCTCAGATCTAAGGATACTTTTGAAGGTTTTAAAATTAGCTCGGATCATCCATTAGATACATATAATAAATTTTGCTCATTGTTGGATAACTTAAAAGATGAATGTATACCAATGTGTAGGAAAAGATCCATACATCAGTCCAAACGGGCTCCTGCTCCTTGGTGGAATAATAGATGCCAAGTTGCTGTTAAAAAATTTCAGGAAGCTCTAAAAGAATATAGAAATAATATGACATTAGATAATTATATTGCATATAAAAAATGTGGTGCACAAAAGAAACTAGTAATTAAAGAAGAAAAACATAAAGGCTGGAGTAAACTATGTGAATCATTTAACCGATATACTCCAATCACACAAATATGGAATAAAATAAGACGATTTAATAGAGTTCCAGATAATAAAGCTTTCTCTAGGAATGATGAATGGATTCCTGATTTTATTAATAAATTTTCTGACTCAGGTGACAGTAATAATACCTTACATAACTTAAATTCACTGTTCAACTTTAATAATGAAAATTTGGATACTGAATATTTATTGCAACCTTTTCAATTTCAAGAATTTATATCAGCTCTTAAGTCTAGGAAAAATACATCTCCAGGCTTAGATAATATACCATACATTATGTTAAAGAATTTACACATTAATGTTAAAACAATTTTACTTAGTATTTTCAACCTTCTTTGGGAACATCAAATTATACCAGATGCTTGGAAAACACAATGTATAATTCCAATTCTGAAACCTGACAAACAGCCAAATGATCACAACTCATATAGACCAATTTCTTTAACATCATGCATAGGGAAACTTTTTGAACAAATGATTAAGACAAGATTAGACTATTTTACAGAATCAAACAATATTTTACCACAAAACCAGTTTGGGTTTCGAAGAGGTCGAAGTGCTGTCGAAAGTTTTGTCACCTTTGTTTCGGACATGAAAAACTGTTTATTATCCAAGTCCAAGGCAGTTTGTGTGTTCCTTGATGTTCAGGGTGCTTATGATAATGTTGATTTACATTCTTTATGCAATGTTCTACATCAATTGAGGCTCCCTGGAAAATTAATAAAATGGATTTATAATTCTTTGAGTAATAGAACAGTTTTTGTTAAATTCAATAACATACTTCATGGACCTTGTATCTCTTCTAAGGGCCTAATGCAGGGATCATGTCTTTCACCGATATTGTACAATTTATATACTTCTCAAATAAATAGACACGTAAGTAAGGAAGTTAAAATCCTTCAATTTGCTGATGACTTATTAATGTATATTGTTAATAGAAGTAATTTAATTGGTCAACAGAAAATAAATTTGGCTTTAAAACAATTAGGAAACTATTATGAAAATGACCTTAAGCTTAATATTAATTCATCAAAAAGTGCTGTCCTATTGATGGGTTCAAATGATTCAGTAGAGGTTTATTATAAGAAATCATTGATTCCTCAAAACACTAAACATAAATTTTTAGGTGTTATCATTGATAATAAATTAAAGTTCGATTTGCATATAAATTATATTTCACAAAATGCGCTTAAGGGCATTAACATAATAAGATGCCTGGCTGGAGTTTTTTGGGGTGCAGATCCCAAAACTTTATCCATTTTGTACAAAAGTCTTGTTAGGAGTCATTTAGATTATAGTGCTATTGCTTATATGAATGCAAGCCCAAAAATATTAAAGAAATTAGATGTGATTCAAAATATGGGATTAAGAATTATATCTGGAGCAATGAAATCCACTCCAATAAATGCATTGGAAGCTGAAACATGCATTCCTCCCTTAATTCTAAGAAGATTATATCTAGCTCAAAATTTTGCACTGAAACAAGTGTCTGCAAATAATAGACTAATCACTAATAGTTTACTGCTACCTGAGGAACTCAGCCAGGACATAAATTATGTAACTTCCACTAATCATTTAATTACTGGTAAATTACCAGAAATGTGTACAATATTTACAAATATAAAAAATAAATTTACAGATATGTATATGAATGATAATACTTGGCCTATGTATATCCTTAAGTTTAATGCTCTTATTAATATTCATGTCAATGTACATATAATGAACATAAATAATAATAGTGAATATTTAGAGTTCATATCAGGAAAAAAGGATTATTACAAAATGTTTACAGACGGATCAAAAGATCCTTTAAATTTAGATTTAGTCAGATGTGGATACTATGATCCTCAAGTAAAATACATAAAGATATTTAAACTTAGTAAAAATGTGAGTGTGTTCACATCTGAAGCATATGCTATTTTACAAACATTAAATTATTTGAAAGATATGATTCCTAAAGGCAGTAGTGTTATAATAATCAGTGATTCTAAAAGTGTACTGCTAGCATTAGAGAATGGAAGACTAGACTTTAAGTTAAATTTCGTTATTTATGAAATTAGAAGACTCTTATACGATGTACAAAAATACTATAATGTAGAGTTCCTATGGGTACCCTCCCACAGTGGGATCGATGGAAATGAAATAATTGATAAAGCTCTACGTGAAGCACAAGAGACAAGTGACCATACTAGCTTTCCTATACCATATACAGATTATCAGTCTTTAGTTAAATCTAGTATTAAAAAGTTATGGAATGACTACTGGCAAGAAACAACGAAAAATAAAGGGAAATGGTATGCCTCCATACAGAAAACTTTACCCCAAAGACCCTGGTATCATACAAAAAAAATTGATTCAAGAAAATTTGTTACCTGTATAAATAGACTTAGGTTCGGTCATTGTCTGATACCATCCCATCTATTTAGACTGAAAATAGTTGCAACAGAAAATTGTAACCATTGCGAAGCACCTGTAGCTGATATAAACCACTTAGTTTTTTCGTGTTCAAAATTCAATATTCAACGGCTTCTTTTAATATGTGAACTTCAAGATGCAAAATGTGACATTAACATTAACAACCTAAACAATAGTAGCAGTGTTCCCCGCCACATTGAAGATATTCTTTCAGATCCAAGACTGTTTTACCCAATTTTTAAGTTTATTACAAACACCGTAGGCAAAATTTAAGAAATATGTAAAATACCTATTTGTAATAGATGTAATTCTAAATTTAATTTACTCGATTTATTATTGTTTGAACGATTTTAGTACCTAAAGTAAAGTTAAGTTAGTTAAGTTAAATATAAATGTATTGTTTTAAGATACATATAGTAATTGTAAAATTTTGTTATAATATAAATGTTAAGTATTTCAAGTATTCGACCAATGGACTCGATCCAGGTTAGGAAATAAAGTAAAAAAAAAAAAAAAAAAAAAAAAAAAAACAGTAACTGACACAGACAAATGACGGCAGCAGTGAGTGATAGTGGCAGTACTTGTCCAGGAATCCAAATTAGTTTACAAATGAATTTGACATGATTTAATAAATTGTGTCTGTCTGTAGTAGACTGTCGCTGAAGCGGATGCTTTGCTTTTGCTTGATTGCTTGCCTTTGGTGTAAATGTAATAGACGGCTAGTGTTTTATAGATATTCATAATTTTATTGCATCAGCACATTGAGTTCTCTTTGCACCTTGACCATCACGTGGCTTTTTGGTCTGGGTGAAATTCAATTTCTTTGTAGGACTCCAGCATATAAATTACACACTCTTTAGACTCCAGCGGCGATAGGGCGAGGTGAGGAAGTGACGCCCTCTAAATTGTCGAAAAAATTACGGTCGTGTACTAAAAAGCCAATGATGAGCAAAATTCTGCGGGACAGGCAGACTGACTGTTAAATTTGGTGGTCAATTGCCTGCCTAACTCAATCAAACGCCTTCTCGACGTCCAACTATTTCTCGATTCACATTGTTTAAGCTTATCTGTCAACTTAGTTTTACTCTGTGGTAATCATTTGACATTAATTGTATAATTCTAAAGTATTCAAATATTTTCCAAATACGTAAGTTTTGTCTTAAAGGTCTATGTTACCTGTTGTTGTAATTATAATTTACTTGTATGGATATTGTAAACTGTTATTTCAATTATAACAAACAATTCATTTTATAATTTTATGAGTGAATTGACATTTATCTAATTAAAATGGGACTACCCACTGTATGCCGATGTTGTTTAACTGAAGGATTGCATAGAGACATAGACATCCCATATTTTTACAAAGACACTAAAGAAATTTACTCTACCATGCTCCAGGAATGCTTTAATATTGTTGTAAGTAAACAATTATTTAATTTACTATTAGCTGTCCCTAAATTTTAACTAACCAACTCTTTATGATTTCATTTTTTAAAATTATTTAACAATATTGCAATGTTTTCTGGCCATTGTTTGCATTAAACAAACTAAATGAAAGGTAACACTTTACTGAAAATTATTAGTTAACCAAGCATATTGTTTTGAACCAGGAATGTGTGGGAAGCAATCAGTTAAGATACATACATTTAGGTACACACTGTTTGGTTAGTGTGTTGAAATACATTGTTTTTTTCTGTTTGACAAGAATGAAAATAGTTTGAAATGATTGTAGTTTTCAGTAATTGCAATCTTGAAAAATTGAATTTGAAATTTATTCTGTTCTAGAATTACTTGTCTCTGTTCTTATCAGACTGGTGACCCATCAAGGTGTTATACTTAGACCATACTGCTGTTGTTAAGAATATGTTTACTCTGTCAAAGCCATGGTTAGTTTTAGAAATTCTCAAACTTATTTCTAAAATTTCAGTTGTCTGCACAAAAGAAATCAAAGGCAATATGTAAAAAATGTATAGTTAGGTTACGCGATGCCCATGATTTTAAGCAGCAAGTAGCATGTTCAGAAGAGATGATTGCAAGAGTATTACAGGAGGATAAAGTTGGTAATATACTTATTATTTTCATTGGTGATGCAAATATTTATTGTCCTTGGGATCAAAAACCATACTACACCTACATTACTAAATAACAAGGAGTGGTGCCTACCTACACAATGTACTAATACAAACTTACTTTTGCTTATAAAACACTGATGATATTTTTTTATTATTGATTCACAAGGACCTAGCAGAGTATTTTCCATAAATGAACAGCATGAACCTGTGTCTGTGTCTAATATTGATTAAAGAATTAGACAGTATAGGGAGCTAAGCTTGCTTCTTTTCCTCAGTACAAATGTTGAAGTTGTTTAATTTTAGTTGAGGCGGTTCCCGTCAAGTGTGAGATGAAATCTGAAGATGAGAATTTCAATGACTCTGAAGACAGCCTTTTTTTAAATATAGGTAAGCATATCTGAAAATAGATATAATTGATACCAATGTTTTTTTTAACCAGATACCTTTTACAAAAAAAATTGTACATTAATATAATTTAATGTTGCAACTGCATTACTGAATCAACTAGTCTGGATATGCATAGATAGAATTTTTTTTTTTAATTTTAATTGTATATTTTATGTTTATCTTACCTATTAATAACTTTAAAAATACAAGGATTATATAAAAGTGAAGTATTATTTCCCCTAACATATACAGTATAACCCCAATGTAAGTTTTTTTTTATAAATTCATATTATAACATCCAGGTAAACATCCCCAGATACTAGACTAGATAGTCAAACAAATAATTAAATGCAATTTTTGAAATATTTCAGTGAAGGAAGAGGAATCAAAGAAGAGAATAAAAGAAAATGGGAAAATTAAAAAGCCAAGAGTAACTAAACAAAGCTTGGCACTTATCAAAAGAATAACAAGTAAGTGGAAATGAAACACTATAAAATAATAATAATTGATGTTTTAACAAATAAATGAAAATATTACGGTTAGTTGGTGAAAATGAAAAATTAATGAATGTTTTAAACACATTTAGGAATAAAATAACAACAAAAACTCATTTTATTTCGCAGATATAAGTTTATTTAGAGAAACAATTCGAGTGATGTGAGAGTGAGTGAGAGTATATGAGTGAAAGTTTTATATTTTGAACACGTACGAGTTAAAATTATCTTATTCAATAACATGTTGCATGAAATGAGCAAACAATAGGAAAACTAATTTATTTGTTTCATTAATATGATTTTTTTTGAAGTCTTTTTCATGAACAAAGCAACTCAGGCAATGGATTTCTTTAGTAACAGTTTGATTATGGGCGTCATTCTGTGCCTAATTGGGCTGACCATAGAGCCATTTTAATAGTATGTGTGTTGAAGAAGTAATGGTTCAATTTGCCATTCATTAACTCCATTTATATTAGATTTTATTTTCAATATAAAATGTTATCCGTGTGTTTATTTAAAGCATTATCGGAAGAAAACATTTTTTTGTACAAAAAAAAACTGGTTGATATTGTGATTAAAAAATATATAAATTTTTATATAACATTCAAATGTTATAATAATTGTCTTAATTGATGTTATAATATTATTTTACCATTTATATACATCTATATCTGTTATTTTCGTTATAAATATATAATTACAGGGTATACTAAAATGTCTTAAACTACATTTTTCAGGTGACAAGACAGTGAAGAATATTGTAAGTACAGTGAATGAGCTGAAATTAATTACAAAACCCAATGAGAAAGACAAACATAAGGAAAACTTGTCTACACTTTTAAAGTACTCAAATGTATTGCCATTTAAGGACAAATCATTAGTTGGCTTTATCTGTAGTTACTGTGATAAGACATTTGAAGATCCCCTTGATCTCAGAGCCCATACGGAATCAGACCACAGAAGTCAGAGGCTAGAGTTATTCTCACCATCGGACCTCAATGACTATCAGATAAAATTAGAGATAACAGACCTGAAATGTACAATATGTGATGAGAATATAGAAAATTTACAAAAACTCAAAGAGCATTTAGTGAATAGCCATAATAAATGCATCTATAATGACATAAAGGATCACTTAACACCATTCAAACTGACTAGAGGCGATAGTTTCAATTGCATAATGTGTACATCCACGTATGAAACATTCAAAATGCTCAAACAACATATGAATGTGCACTATAACAACTATGTATGTCACTGCGGCTCCACTTTTATAACCAAGAGATCACTGAACGCCCACAAAACTACCCACATTGAGGGTAGTTTCAAGTGTGATTTGTGTGAGAAGGTATTTTCAAATCGTACCAAGAAATCCTACCATGAGAGAACATCCCACTTGGGTTTTAGGAATATTAGTAATTGTCCATACTGTGATGAATCATTCCGCAGTTATTATCAGCGCAACCAGCATTTGGTGAAGGTGCATAATACAGAAGCGCAGTATAAGTGTAATATATGCAATAAGGGATATATTCTGAAGAGTCTTTTGATGACACATATCAAGAAGAGTCATATGATGGAGAGGAATTACCAATGCGTGGAGTGTGGCTACAAGTTCTTCAATAGAAAGACGCTTAAGGCGCATATGGTGAAGCATACTGGGGAGAGGAAATATGCATGCGAGGTATGCACCAAATCATATGCGAGGAAGTACACATTAAGAGAACACATGCGGATACATAATAATGATAGACGGTTCAAATGTGAGTTGTGTGGTAATGCCTTTGTACAAAAGTGTAGTTTGAAAAGTCATCTGCTCTCCCACCATGGTATGAGTATTCCGGCTTGTGAGATTTCTGTGAATCCATAAACGGTTTAAATTTATAGATAGATGTTTAATTTATCACCTTGGGCCATAGACAAGATTGTATTGGAAAATATCATCTGGTCAAAAAGAACATAAATGGATCTTTTAGAGAGGATTAAGTTTTGTATATGAAGAGAAAAGAGCTCGATGTAAGTATTAAATATTTCATGTTTAATAAAAAGTTTTGGATTCTGTGTACGGTTTGATATATACTCATATGTCTCTTTTGTTTTGCGACAAATAAAGTTTTTTTTTCTCTGTGATATAAAACTGCTTGAGAATTGAGAAAACGCTTGAGATTGGTTCGCTTAAAATCATAAAATTCATTTGGCAATTATAAGATTTATAATTGTACAAAAATTATTGTTTTTGTCCATATAAACTATAAAATTTGTAAGGATGGATGGATGTCTGTTACTTAAACTTTACAATAATACAGTTTTATACATCAAAATATCCCGTAGACTTCAATTTTAAAGATATTGTGTGGATTGTCCAAAATATCAAGTAATTAGGAAATAATCTACCATCTTAGTATATGATAGACATGTTTTTCACAGTGTTAAGGATACAAGGAACACTAAAAATAGATTACTATTATAATTACTACAATTACTATTATCTTACATACTAGATTGCCAGACACTACCAAAACTTACCGATCGTTTATTTCTAAAATTGAATTGATTGAATGCGAGATATAAGTGTGAAGAAATTATTTTCTATTAACTCCCGTTCTAAAAACTGTTCAGAGGCATCCTCAAACAACAATATTTCAGTCTGTAAATTATCGAAAACATTTAATTTCTTATCAAGTTTAGCCATTCATAATTTTAATTCCGAAATCTGCTGATTATTTAATTCAGATGTAGGTATTTGCGTAATCATGTCTACATAGTTTTTACATATTGTTAATTCACCTTTAACAATACTTCGTTTCTTAATTAACTTATCGATTTTTTCTTGGTCAACCATTAATAGCCTTAAATATAACAATTAAAACAAATTCATTAAAACCATGAACTAGAAATATATATACACACGTTATATAAAACAGAAACTAATATATTTCATTAAACAGTAATACTTACTTAATAATAGTACTAAAAATATCGGATAAGGCAATTTGGCTACAAAACTATTATGAATAATAATTGTAATTTGAATAATTTATTACCCCAACAATATGCATTCACACGGCACGTCTCTTCCACATGGCTCACAATTTATTTTTTCTTTATATTGTCTTCACATATATTCTCACATAAATCCTTTTTTAATCCTGGTCACGGCACCAAATTCCTTGTTAAGGATACAAGGAAAACCAAAGAAAATAACTTCTTATTACAATTTATTACTTATTATTACAGAGCACGCGCTCTACGATTATCTATGTTTTTCATATCTCTAACGCCTCATCGTTTTTAAAGAGCAAAACAGTTTATGCTCGTATTTGCCGAAACATATATTCAAAATCCCCCCATAATATAATCTTAAGCTATTCTAGTCTAATTAGTGAACCATAACTACATAAAAAAAGAAAATTACGCACATTTCGACATGTTTAGTCATGGTGTTATGGGTTGATTTTGTTCAAGATTTAACTGGTAAACGATATTTTATTGATATTTTTATTTCTTGAAATTTCAGTTGAATTTTTCGACCAATTATTAATTTCAAATTGGCAAATGGTTGACTTTATCAACTAAGTAGGTATTGAGCAGGCACTAAGAAGCAAATTTTAAAAATTCTTTGAATTTATTGTGTAATTTATTATATTTTTATATAAACTATAATTAATATCACATTTTCTGTTACTTATTTACTATAGGGGACATAAATGGTCATCCACCCTTAGGCGAGTTTTGCTCGTATGCCGTTCGCTAGGTCACCTGGTCAATTTACCCGAACACATTTGCTAACCTACTGATATTAATATTTGAGTATTGCATTTCGTTTCACAACCATATTTCGTATTTTTTAATTTACATTGATATTCTGATAGACAAACAATATGTAGAACCCAATAATATTACTTAAAGTAAACAGTAGCAAAAAAATAACATCTTTTTTAAAATTTTCATACGTTACAGAGTTAAAATATTATAATTATAGGTTACAATGAATAGCTACTTCGTATTTATCGTAAAATTAGTTATGAGTTCAGATTGCACGGTCACAGGATAACATAAATAAATCTCCTTTCTGATGACATTCCTTAAAATCCTTGTTCGTCATCTCAAAATATTGCTCATTGTTATAATCAATTTTGAAACACTGCAATATTCTGAAAGGTTCCGTCTTCATTCCGCTTTGGTAGTGGCGTTATATGTAACAATAAATATTTTGAAACTTTCGCATATACACTGCCGGGCAAAAGTTTGAGACAACCTTGAAAAAATTACAATATTGAATAAAACTCCAAAAGTTAGTGCTCTACAAATTATTTATTTACCTTATTAAATAGGGAACTTAAAAACTACAATAATTGCCATTATTATTAATAAAAAAAAATATATTATTTAAACTAACTTTTTGTCGAAAAATCTTCTCTTACTTTTTATAATTTTTTTGACCAATCTTGGTAACCGGGCTATTAGTTTATTCATAGTTTCTTGTGAAACATTGTTCCAAGTCTGTAAAGTATGGAAGCATTATTTATATATATTTCCATCAATCCTTTGTAATGTTCCATGATCTATGTTTTAAAATAATACGCTAAATTATAAGTCTGGATAACATATTTTTTCTTGATTACTATCCATAGTTTTCCACCAAACACTCATATCGTTTATAATGCTTGTCACTTGTTGTAATTTTGCTTCAAAAATTTTCAACTTCTGTCTTATTCTTGCCTCCGTTAGGCTGATGATCCTGCCACTTTCTCTAATGCTCTTAATTTTGTTTCTTGCCTCGGTGGCCAGTCTATTGGTGCTCCTTCCGCTTGTGATCGCTTCCAAGGCAGATCGCGAATCACTCAAAATTGATGTTGTGTTGTTTTTACGTTTCCTGGTTTCATCCAAGGCCGCGTTCAGTGCCAATAATTCAGCCTGATAGACAGAGCAGTGGTCAGCTAATTTAAGCTTCTTCATCGTATCTTCACCACTCTGCCCGACGACGTGTTGCACTCTCCTTTCGACTTCTACGTCTTTCAATTCTTGAGAGGTGCCGTACCTTTTAGCAAAATAAAGCTCTGCCGATTCTGGGACCCTGAGATCGAGTGGTAGTATCCCTGCTAACATCAGTGCCGCTTCATACGATACAGTTCTGTACCCGCCTATTATCTTTTGGGCAAACTTCCTTTGGATGTTCTTCAACTGATGTTGCACGCATTTCTTCTTGGTGGCTGGTGCCCAAGCAGCCGATGCGTAGAGTACTATCGGTTCAACGACTGCCATGTATATAGTCCTAGTAATTTCTGGGTGTATACCCCAGCTCACTTTAGCTTTGTCAATTCTTTTGAATAAATCTAGTCTTTTTCCTATATTATTTACATGCATATTGTATGTGAGTCTTTTATCTATGGTGAGTCCCAGAATCTTGATGGACTCAGCCATTTCAATATTGGTGCCTGCATGTGGAATCTTGGAACATCGAACTTCATCTTATTTGTGATAAGCATGGCTTTAGTTTATTGCGGTGCAAATTTGAGCTTATTGTTGATGCTCCATTCGTACACCGTTGTTAATGCTAAGTTAGCCTTTGCCTCTATATCGCCTGCGACATTTCCTTCAACCAGCAGGACGATATCGTCAGCAAAGGCTTGTACTGTAACTCCGGACTCGTGGAGCGTCTTGAGCAATGGATCCAGAAGTAGGTTTCATAAAAGTGGACCTCCGACCGAACCCTGCACACATCCTTTTGTGGTCCGCCTGTATACTACATGGTTCGCGTAGTTCAATTTTATCGTTCTATCTAAGAGGTAACTGTCTATGACTCGCCGTAGGTTGATCGGACATCTCTCCTCCGATAACCTCACTCTTATGCGGGGCCACCACGCATTATCAAATGCCCCCTCAATGTCTAACGAGAAAAAAGTGACAAGTTTTCCAGATGGGCCTGCACTTTATTCGTCAGAACATGGAGGGCGTCCTCCGTACTTCGTTGAGGCATAAAACCGTATCGATTTGCGCTAAGTTTTGGTACAAGGTGCTATTTATAAATTTGCAAACTATAAATATAACTTACGGAGTCCAGTAAGGGGGTCAAGAAACGCAGCCATCTTGCCGGTGCGCTTACGGTAACTGATCGCTCTAGCCGCCAAACCGGTTTCCCATTGGATGAATTGATGAACGCACAATCACGCGATGTCGATTTAACGCGGTAAAACGGATTTGGCGCTTACAATTTTTCAAAGAAGAAACTCACGATCGTTCGATTCAGGTGCGAAATATGGCTCTGAGATGAAAGCAATGTCGGTGTTGTAATGTGTAAAATGTAATTTAAACTCGTGTAAAGCAAGGCGAGATCTGTCGAGATTCACCTGTGTAATTTGTAGTGTGCATGCGGTAGTTGATTTTAGTCTCAACGCGGGCTTTCATGGCTTTCACCTTGGGGCAGTTTTCGCTGTCGGCGCGGTGGTGGACGTTTGTGGTGGATTTGACCTGCGCATTACGCATTGCAATTGGCGCAGGTGTGTTTATGTGTGTTTGACTCTGCAGCCTTGCACTCTGCTGTGTCGTGTGAGGGAGGGCGCAGGGCATCGGCTTCGGGTGTGTCCGAAATTCAAACACCGCCTGCACTGAAGGAATGGAGAAAAGTTTGAGCAGTCGACATATTGATACGTAATACCAACATGTCCCATCTCCACAAACTTGCGGAAGGGGAAGTTGATAGATAGCACCAGATTGTATAAGTTATCATTGCGATTGTTTCGCCGGAATTAAATTCTGAACTTTTCGTTTGTTAATTCGGGATTCTGATCCCGAATGGTATTAACAATTTCTCCCTCGGGCACCGATTTGTTTATACCCTTGATTATGATCATAGCTGTTGTAGAGCTGTATGTTCTATCATGGAATTTTCAACTATATAAGCATCAATCATAGTTAATACTTCTCCTAACGTCAACTCAATGCGTGTATATCGTAAAGGTGTTGGTGATATTGAGCGAGTGTTTTTTTTATTGGTTTTGAACATATTTGATAAATATCACTTTCACTATTGCAATTTTTAGCGCACGATCAGGCTTGCCAAACTCACAACAAATGGAAATTTCCCTAATAGTAAGTCTGAGGGAAAATGTATGAATTATGAATTTATGTATAATGTATCACTATGTCATTCGCACACAATATTTATATATTGTGTGCGAATGACATAGTGATACATTATAATTATGTAAAACAGATGCTTAATTTATCGTAATTGTCTTGTTTCTAACATTAAATGCACTGAATCCATTTTTAATTTCAATATTTATGCAGAGGTGATGTTAAATCTGTGTGCGTATGATTTAAACATAACCTCAACAAATAAACAAAAAAAAAGTCGTTCTTAGAGAACTTCTAAATTTCCCCACTAGAGGCGTGCGGAAGAAGCCACATCAAGAGTAATTTTTGCAGGGCGTAGCTTTAATTTAATTAATTAATTTACTTATTTATCATATAACTGCTATTACTAATTCACTCAAAGAACACGAGAAGACCACTCTTTCGTGAATCACACTTCTTCTTGAACGGGTCTATAAAATGACACGTCTTGGGGCTGCAACCTGTGCGAGCTGTGGGGTGGAATAGATACCACAACGATAAAGTTTTCTCGGCAAAACATATATGCAGCATAAAATGAGTGGCTGTAATGGTTATCTAATATGAGTAAGACAGGTTCATTAGCAGATGGTTTAGCAAATTTGACAAAATACTTGAGCCATATTAGAAACAATTCTTCATTTTTCCGGCCGTTTTTGGAGCTAAATAGTTTTGGTGGTAAATAGCTTCAGCAGGACCATCTTTGCACAACTGAGCTGACATTCTCTGCCGTGGGTAGAGAATGGGTTGTAATAAACATTGGAGGTATGTAGGATCCTGAAGCCGACATGGCGCAAATTATAGTTATGCTTTTTTTACCTTTCATAGCTGGTAATTGACCCGATTCTCTTTTGTCCGTTTTCGACACCGACAACCGTGCAAAATCCTTGTACAATACAAGGTTTTTGCACGGTTGTCACCTAATAGTTATTGAAAGATTTCTGTTCAAAAAACCATAGAGCCAATCTTTTCCTGCTAGCTCCTCTCCATGGACAAGCTAAAATAATATTAATATCGCAACTTTGTTTTAATATCTCCTTACATTCAGATCTTCTAAATACCGAATTCCTAGTACAATCCAGAATAAGGTGATTGATGTCTTCAAGGACATTGCTCACAATCGGCAATTGGAAAACTTCTTCATGTTCCTTGTCCTTATCATTTTCCAATACATAAGATTCACCTGATATATCCCAATTAAATACTTCGTCATTCTTTACCTTCTCCTTTTTCAAATTAGTCTTGTGGTTGACAAGTGTCGAGGTGATCAAGTTACATTATGAGTTTGGATTTACCTAATCCTATATAAATATTTGGAGCCTCTATAGTTACCTCAGAGCTGGAAAAAGGTGAAGTAATTTGTAAGGCGGGTTCAGGAGAAACATATATTTCTAAAGATTTTCATAGGAGCAGGTAAACTCTGCCATGAGTTCTCTCAGTTTCTTTTCGTTCTTAAACGCAGGACAACTTCTGTCCTCTGTCAAAGGCATATGATTGCCATTGCAGTTAACACATTTATAATCTTTAAAATCGATTTCACAATTTGCATGATTTTTATTGCATTTAAATCATGAGCAAGTCATTAATATACACCAGGAACAGTGGGGCCCAGTACACTGCCTTGGGGCACACAATGTTATGGGTGAGCTTTGACTAACGCAGTATGAGGTGCGGACGAGGAGACGAGAAAATGAAACGACTGCATGCTTCAACGTATGAGTTATTATTGATTCAAATCTCTTACATACTTTACTTACATACTATCCTACACGCCCCTTCAAAAAGAAAAAAAAAAAAATAACTTTAGCTTACATTTTTTTTTTTATGTTGTTTATATTTATTTTATAATAAACAAAAAGAAGTAAGCATTACATAGTTAACCTAGATTACATAGTTAACCTAGAGCAACAGCATAAATTTGTTTAATAACATTATATAAATTCATTAAAAATAAAATTACAAAATGTTTTATAAGGATTCTTTACGTACTTCTAAAAATAAACTTTATTCATTATATAATTTGGTTCTATTCTTATGTACTATAACTTCTTTTCCATCTTTCATAATTTTTACATTAGGTGTCATATCTTCAACTACCTGATAAGGGCCGGAATATACAGAGGTTGTCAATTTATTGCCACACTCATTTTTAAGTAACAACAGATCATCTTTTTTATACATCACAGGGTTAACATAGGAATCATATTTACATTTTCTCAGCTCTTTACTTTTAATTAAATTTTGTCTTGCATCATATTGCGATTTTTGCAGTCTATATTTTAATTCTAAAGGATAATGTTCACTATTGTACAATGGTTCGACAGTATTACTGGTTAAATTACTAGGCAAATTACAAGTTTTACCAAACACAAGTTCATAAGGACTGTATTTTGTTTCAGTATGTACGGTTGTATTGTACGAAAAACTCCAATAAGGCAACCAATTACTCCAAAAACGCGAATTATTTTCGGTTTGAATACGTAAAAATGCATTGAGCGATTTATGGGTATTTTCTAATGATCCCAATGTTTGATGGTGATATGCTGTGGAAGTAAGATGATTAATTTGCAACAATTTACATACCTCTGACATAACCGAAGACACGAACTCTGTCCCTCTGTCGGTGACAATCTCCTTTGGTATGCCGTACCTAAGAATAAAATTTTCTACAAATGATTTCGCAACACTACTACTATCTTTTCTCTCTAAGGGGTACGCTTCAACATACTTACTGAGTTCACATTGTATAGTTAAGATATATGAGTAATTATAATAGTCTTTCTCTAATGGGCCTACAATATCTAAATATATCTTATCGAAAGCACTTAACGAAGTAGTTGTTATAACCATAGGCTGGCGAGTTGGTAAGGAATGTTTTTGCTTTTGACAACTATCGCATTTCCTTACAAACTTTTTTACATCTTCGCCCATGTTAGGCCAAAAGTAATAACGTTTTATATTATTTAGCATACGCCTTACACCTGCATGTCCACTTGTCGGTAATAAGTGGAAGTCATTTAGAATCACGGTTCTATCGTCGATATTATCTATTTTTCTTACTCCTCTTATAATACAAAGTCGGGGTCCGGACCACTTTGAATTATTCTTTATCTCATTGGTTAACCATTGAATTATATCTTCACTTTTATTGTTCTTTATTATATATATTTCATTAACATTTATGCTTTTACAAAATGTTTCTAAACTCCTCACGAACGCGTCTCGCGCAGATCGTGATCGAGTATTAGGATAAGTGTAAATAATCGACTTTGAAGGTAAGTAATAAAGATTGTCTTGTGTAATAAATGTCTCGTCCTTATTTTTCCTATATTTTTCTACAATAAGCTCAACTCCATTTATTGGTTTTTTCAACATTTCTACGATATCCGGGTGATCAGTCCGGGTACATGTAGAAGTGTCACTGGTACAACTCGGGTTTTCAGACTTCTCATTTTGCGCTTTCATCATTCTTCTAGTCATCACATTCATAATACGTTCATTCATCTCTTTTAACTCATCAGAACTCACAACTATACGAGATAATGCGTCTGCAGCCACATTATTCGTCCCTTTCACATACTCAATCTTATAATCGTATTCTTCCAAACTAAGTCTGAATTTTAATAAACGACTACTTGGACTATTGATATTAAATAAATAAACAAGCGGCCTATGGTCTGTGCGAATCACGAATTTCTTGCCAAACAAATAGGGTCTAAAATAACGTACCGACCAAACTATCGCCAACAATTCTTTTTCTATAGTCGGGTAATTAAGTTCCGATTTATTTAAAGACCGACTTGCATATGCTATAGGTAGATTGTTTTTGTTACATAGCATAGATCCGATAGCTACGCCTGACGCATCGGTATGCAGTATAAACTCATTTTCCTCCGAAAAATCTGGGTATTGTAGGATTGGGGGGTTGATAAGTGACTTTTTTAACGTCAAAAATGAATTTTCGCAGTCAGTTGTCCACTCAAATGGAACTCCTTTACTACACAAATAATTAAGAGGAATAGTTATTTCAGCAAAACGGGGGATAAATTTCCTATAATAGTTGGCAAACGCAACAAAGCGTTTGACCTCGTCACTGTTCTGCGGCCTAGGATAATTTTGAATAGTTTTTGTTTTTTGAGGATCTGGACTAACACCGTCGGCAGAAACAATATGTCCTAAATATAATAATTCTTTCTTTAAAAATTGACATTTACTAGGGTTAAGTTTCAAATTCACTTTTCTTAGTCTTTCAAAGATAGATATTAAGTTTTTATTGTGTTGTGTCAAATTTCGCCCGAAACAAATTAAATCATCTAAGTAAATAAGACATTTTTCATAGTGTAAACCAGACATTGCCACGGTCATGGCTCTGCTAAATGCACTGGGACTAATTTTTAACCCCATTGGTAATCTTTTTAACTGATATTGCTGACTAGTAGTGAACGCAGTATATGTTCTACTGTCCGGGTCGAGTGCCAATTGATAATAACTTTGACTTAAATCTAAATGGCTGAAATAGATAGACCCCGATAATGCATCTAGTATGTCATTTATATTTGGCAAAGGAAATTTGTCATCTTGTATTTTCTCATTCAATCTACGATAATCAACCACCACACGCCACTTTTTTTCACTCGAACTGTCACTCTTTTTCGGTACAAGTAGCAATGGGCTCGACCACTCACTCTGACACTCTTCAATTATATCGTCTTTCAACATGTTCTTAATTTGTCTATCTATTTCCGCTTTCTGTGATTTGGAAAGCCTATACGGTTTGACATAAACAGGGGATGCATTTTCTTTCAAGTGTATAGACTGTTGATAAACATTTGTCACCCCTAACTTGTCTCCATCTAAATGAAAGATATCAGAGTATTTGGCACAAATATTCTCAATCGTTTTTTGTTCCTCTACATTTAAGTGAGATAATTCCAAAAGCTTAAATAGCTTTTTAACTCGATTTGCGTCAGTGTTAACACGTTCGAAACTACACAAATTATAATTATACAAGAAATCAACCTCAGGTTTAAAAAAACTCAATCGGACTGTCTCATCTCGAGTATTTAAAACTTTTATTGGCATTTTACCATTTTTGGGAGAAACTAATGAACCACCTAAAAATATTCCTTCACATAATTTTTTCGGAAAAATGACACAATCGCCGCTTAATTTTGTTTCAATGTAATGTATTGACTCACATCGTGGGGGTAACTCCAAAAAATTATTATAACCAGAAATACCCATGTCTATTTTTATTTCATATTGACCCTGACTGGTATTTATCGATAAAGTGTTTAATTCAAAATTCATAATGCAGTTATTACGGCTCAAAAAATCATGACCTAATATACCGTCAGTTCGGCAGGGTAAATTTTTAAAAACGTAAAATTTATGTTCTATTTCTGTATCACCAATCTGCAAATTTAGATAAATAATGCCTTCCGAGAAAACATCTCCACCTATACCTCTGATGCGCACTCGCTCTATATGGAATGGAATGTTGCGCGCCGCCAGATATTCATATTTCAGCCCCGACAATGAGGCGCCGCTATCAAGAAGCCAGGAATAAGGAATGTTAGATGCACTAATTACAACAGAATTAATGTTATCACATAATTCATGAATCCCATTATGAACGAAAAAAATGATTTTTTGTATCGGTATCCAATTCCTCCGCCTGGTTTTGTACAATAGGGTCGATCATATTTATATTGCGGCCTCGTAAATTGGAATTTCGCCCTCTACCGGTATAAACATTATTAAAATTGTTTCTACCGCCGCGACTACCGCGATTGAAACCCCTCTGGTTGTTATTATAGAACTGTCTGTTATTTTGTCCAGAATAGTTTGATCGATTCTGAGAAAAGTCACTCCGAGAGGGTTGGATTACAGGTCGACGTGGATTAAAAAAATTACGTTGATTAAATCTGCGGCTATTTGAGTAAGAATTACCTCGGGGACGCCCGTAGTTCATGACGGATCCCTCGGGACGCGACGACAACTCTTCGTCCAATGCCCCTCGAATCGCATCCTTCAGAGTCTTATAATCACGAGCTGCAATAATTGTACTAATTCGACTATTACGCAGGCCGTCGGAAAAACGCTTAATTGCATTTTTCTCGTTGACTGATCTTAAAATTTCATATTTCTGTGTATCGCCGTCGGCCTGAGTAATGGTTAAATCAACAAACATAGATTCAATATCCTTACCAAATTCTGCTATACTCTTCTCGCCTTGCCTAGCACACTGCAGCTGCTGCTGGATAGCCGTGTCCGATTTTCTCGACAGCAACAACGATTTCATGTCCTGTATAAGATCTGAAACTGAGGAATAGTTTTGGGACAGACGCAATTTTGCATTTTCCGAGAGCCTAGATTTTAACACAAAGGTGATCAATGCATTTTTACCATTGGTATTTTCCAACATACTAGCATACATTTCTATATTATAGATTAACTGCTTGGTCACCTTTTCATCATCGCTCATCATCGGCAACAAGGAAACGGCAGTTTTTAAATCGAACTCCATCGTGTTATTGGATTTTTTCCCTTCAGCCTTAGAAGTCGTATAAAGGTCTTGTATTTTAGAGTAAATAGAATTAATATTTATAGAAAGTTTGTTAAGAATTTCTAACTCATCTGATTTTAATGCCTTATCTTCTAAAGAACTACTTATTAATGCAGAGAACTCGTCATACAAACTACAAGCTCGTGTGTATTTAGCTGTCAAATCCTGTGTGCTCCTCCTAGCTGGTCCTAGTTTAACAAGATACTCCCTGATTTGTTTCAACTCACTCAAAATATTATTTAAATCTGAAGCCATAACCCTTTAAAACAACAATCAATAGAATGCAATTGCAAAACATATTTATGTTCACTCAATAAGTATCTACGAATCGATAATCTAACTTAGATCATATTACTGCAATATACTGTTGCTCATAATTATATCTTAACAATATGTTTAAATGTACACGTATTATAGAGGTATATATAGTACGCGTATAACATAACTTACTGATATAAAAGTCCTCTAAATAGATAATAATCAAGACCGAAGTTTCCGATATACGCACATTACATATAGACGAATATACGAATAAACGATAACGCACCGCACTTTACTCACTTTTGAGACACTAACACTTTGTATCGCCAACCTGACCTGCTACTCCTGGCGCAATCTGGACGGGGAAGCCTCGCCTGGACGACATCCGGAACCCGGCGAGGTTTGCATGTAACATCTCACGGCGTATCATTTGAGATAGGCAACGTTGGTACACCTTGTACCCCAGATAAATCAGCATAAATCCCAGCAGGACTACAATAATCGTAGAAATAATATTATGCGTATTCAGATGCCAGCCAATATTTTCCAAACTTCCATTATTCGAACCAGCAGATTCAGGAAAACTTCCTCCTTATTCTGAGTTGATTGGCACATTTTAAATGATTTTTTTTACACTTCGCAATCGTCCTCACGCGACAAGAAAAGTTTATCGAGTCCATTGTCCGATTATTTAAGTTTTACACGTAAGCGGAATATTCCATCAGTTCATAGTACACCGAACGCGCGGTCACGAGGCAAGCTCCTATTGCAGGGTCGCCATATGAGGTGCGGACGAGGAGACGAGAAAATGAAACGACTGCATGCTTCAACGTATGAGTTATTATTGATTCAAATCTCTTACATACTTTACTTACATACTATCCTACAGCAGTTCTCAATTTTAACTTTCTGTATGTGTCCATACAATTAGTCAGTTAATAGTTTTAAAGGTACATCCCTAATCCCAATACGATCAAGTTTACATACAAGCATAGGTAGAGATGGATGTTCTCTTGTAGATCTAACAGTAAATGTGCGTAATGTTTGCGCTCTCCAAACTGGGATTGTACAAATTGACTCAATTGTTCCCAGCTTTCAAAGTCCTTGATACACGCGGCGGTTTCGGCTTTGCTTTCAAGTTGACATAGTATATAATTTAATAAAAGAACCATTTGACTTTGCGAAGCTAACTTAAAAGCATATGCACAGTTGTTTATAAATGAACATAACTTGTCACGGGATTGAAAGGGTTTTATAAACTTTAACAATATACTTGTCTCCAATTTTTCAGACATACTGCTCTCAGACTTTATTTTGACATCTTTTTTGTGGATATTTTTATCGAAGTTTAAATAGGATGTAATGAGATAAGTAGTAGTATTTAAAACTATTAATTTGTCGAATAAGGGCCCGATGTTATGATGTAACTACTACAATGTCGTCTTATTGTAAACAATGGCGAGACTGGAACTTCCTTTCGACGCGACTCGAGACAGATAACAGTGGATACTATAGTTATTAAAATTAAATCACTTATATATAGGTAGGTAGATAGGAGTTAGGAGAACGACTGACTTGATGGGAAATGAAAGGTTGTTGTTGCAGGGGAAGAAATGAAGACTTGGGTATAAGACGGGATGTGTCAGCATATGGTATTCATTGAGGAGTTGTAACAGTGTGCTTTTGTGGGGTGTTATTTTTAATAACGTCAAGTAAAATATCTTAGAATTGACGAAGTTTTAGATTAACATCACTACTACTCAGGATAGAAATCCAGTCGTTTTGTAAGTCGTGTATGCACTGATCTAGATTACATTTCCTAAAATTAAAAATCTTTCGATTAGGCAGTGGTTTACTAGTTAGTTGAAGTGAGTCATCTTTTTTATATAAAAGAGCTAAAAATGCACGAATGCCCTGCATTGTGGGGCTGGTAATTTCTTGGATTCCTTCTGCTAATCAGAGGGGAGCTACT
This sequence comes from Pontia daplidice, assembly GCA_963693355.1. NCBI lineage: Eukaryota > Metazoa > Arthropoda > Insecta > Lepidoptera > Pieridae > Pontia > Pontia daplidice. Next base: position 137,056 of record CAVNZL010000016.1, on the reverse strand, counting down.
GAAACTTCCTCCGATTCATCCATACCGCCTGTGACACCGAGCGACATCCACATCCTGAGTGAATGGCGCACTGCACCGCATTGCGATCCCCGGGGGTCGCACTGGGCATTCAACCCGGGGAGCACAGGCGAATACGTCCGCATAAGGGTTCATCACGGACGGGGTAGGGCAACCCGGGGCCTGCGTCTAGCCCTCGGGCGCCCCCGCCGTCCGCTCTGAGCAACACCTCTCCAGCCATCGCCGTTCGGCGACCTCCTGATGCTGCATAGCCCTCGTTGTATTAAAGTCGCCAACTATCATAAAGCAGCCATTGTATTTAGTTAAAATATCAATTCTTTTAATATAAAAGTCATTTAGCTTAGTTAGAGCATTCATTACCCTGAGCCTCAAACATTCAACGTTTGACTCCCATTCGTAAATTCTGTCAATAATATATTTTTTTGGCAACTAATACACCTCCTACAATAGTTTTATGACTGGTAGTAGCATCACGATCTCTTCTAAAACGATTATCAAAAAGTTCAGTGTCTTTAATGGAAGCATCAAAATTAATCTCAGTAAGGCATATTACAATTTAACACATTCATATTCAAATCTAGAATCTTTATTTACATTGTGATAGAAAAGTAACATAACAGTTTACTACTACGTATAAAAAAATATAAATGAAGAAACTAATTTAAAGTATCTAAAAATTCCCTGTTTTTAACAAGCCGGGCACGACTATGTTCAGTTTTCTTTTTTCTTGTGAAAACGCGCCCGTTGCGATTCCAAACAAATTTGTAATGAATCTCCTTAGCTTACAGGCGGGTTGCATGATAAATTGCACTGTTTTCTGGTGTCAAATGTTCTGATATAATAATTCTAAATAGGTTTAATGTCGCCGGTAATCGCTCTTGTTGAATTGACTGACTGCTGCAAGGTGTCGCGTATGTGGCGACTTAAATAAATTACTTAAAAGGATTCTAATCAAAGCCGCCCATGTGCCCATTCTTTTATGAACCGAGGACATGATACTTGAAAATTGGCCTTTAGTTTTTTTTTCGTAGCGGGTTATAGTATCCGCTGGTTCAGCACCAACATAGGTGGAAAATAATAGTACAATGTTTGTCGTCTTTCCAACTTGTGGACGAAAATTCGTGGCCTTCGTGAGAGGCCACATTTTGGTAATATGTTCCTGTGCGTACGTTAGTCTTCATAATTTACCGTTTCTCCGGCAACTTGCACGACTTTCGAAGCCTGTTTCTCTGTACTGTTCCAAGACAATAAATTCCTTCGTTGGATTCGAATAAAAATTGTCAAAATAAGTAATATGATTGACGTGCCTTGTTACAGGTCGTAACAATCGAATAACTGTATTCGATACAGCTCCGAGGTCTGGTTTGCCAGGTAAACCGTCTATGTCCTTAGCTCCTGAGTAAATCTCAAAACTATAGGAGTACCCACACAGAGAGCATAAAACGTATAATTTGAATCCCCACTTATAGGGCTTGTTGGGTAAGTCTTGTTTCATAAAATGTGTAAATTTAGTTGAAGACAATTGAAAGAAAAACACTTAATTCGGCAGTACAAGGTGCTCGTTTATGTCCATCTTTTCAGAAGGACACTGTGTGACCCACACTATGACATTTACAGAATCACATTGGGCGCCCTTCCATAACTTGATCACTAGCCGAGGTCCCACCCACAAGTAAGCGACCTTCCAAAATCTTTTTTGCCACCATGACCGGACACTGCTCATAGACGATTCCGCAACCATCGTAAACTTTGTAAAGTACACCTGCTTTGATACAGTCGGGCTGACATTCTCCCATAGTGGCTATTGCTGCCACTACTTTTTCTATTGATATAGAATCATTCAGGCATCCCACCCGTAGTACAGCACGCTTTACTGGTCTATCCACATTAGCAACCTCAGTAACACACCACGAAGTTTGTCTGAAAGCTTATCCGCCTTGTCTGTTACTACAATAAGCGGCAGCAGTTGTTTCTGTATGGGTAAAGACTGTTGAGATGTTAAAATATAATTTACCCCATTATCTTCTATGCCATTAGTTATGTCAATTGAAGCACAATTTTCTTCAGCACTAGTGGGATGCTTTCGTCGAAGCGTACATTTCTACTTATTGTTATTTTTCCAGTGTTAATATTGAGCATTCTGTAATTTTCATCCTCCTCTTTTCATCAGGAATATTTACAAATCCTTTTGAATCAAAAATTATGTGTGCAAGATAAGGCTTCTTTCCATTCCATAGCTCATATGGATATACATCGTTTGATTGTGAGGATGAACTTCGGTTCAATAAATATACAGAACAGTTTACTGCTTCAGCCCACAACTTTAAAGGGCTTACTATTACGAGCATATAACATAGAACTTGCTCTAATTGTACGCATTTCTCGTTCGGCTCTTCGATTTTGCTCAGAGTTGTATGGTTCTGGACGTTCATGAATTATCCCTTCACAATCAAAATGGTCTCTAAAATCATTGTTAATATACACACCTAAATACGTAGTAAATATTGTATTGATTACATTGCTTATGTACTAATAATAAAATTCACTTTCATTTATGATATATTTTAGTTCTTTTTTTATGAATTAAATAAGGCTTTCCGTCCTTTAAGATTTCAACATTCGGAGAAACATCTCTGATTACAGTGAAGGGACCTGAATACACATCACTCATTTTGTTATTATTTTAATTTTTTAACACAATCAAATCGTTAGGTTTATAAGAAACTGTCTTAACATTTTTGTCATAATTTAATTTTCGTTTACATTTGCTTTTGAATAAGTTGTCTCGAGCCTCTTTTTGAGGAGTTTGTATGCGGTATTTCAGTTCGCATGGGTATTTCTCATGACTGTATAAAGGTTCTTCGCAAGTACCAGATAAATTGCTCGGAAGAACGCATTTCCTTTCAAAAACTAATTCGAATGGTGTAAATTTATGTTCTGAATGTACCAAGAACTCCATACCGCTGGATGGTTATCGGTTTGAATTTTAGAAAACTGTTTAGATGTTTATGGGAATTTTCAAGAGAACCAATACTTTCATGATGGTATACGGTTGAATTTATCTGTTTTATATGAAGAAGCGTGCACATTTCCTTAAATTACGAAGAAATAAATTCTTTACCTTGGTCTGTGGCGATCTCCTTTGGAATTCCATACCTTAATATAAAATTACTTACCAATGCTCGAGCGACTTCTTCAGATTTTTTAGAAACTAAAGGATAGGCTTCGACGAACTTACTCAGTTCACATTGAAGTGTTAGTATATAACTATAATTATTTTGATCTTGGTCTAAAGGTCCTACTAAGTCTAGGTATATATTTTCAAATGCCCAACTGGCTGTAGTAGTAATAGACATTGGTTCCTTTACTGGAAGAGTGTTTTTGAGTTTGACATTTATGAAAACGTTGTACAAATGATTTTATATCTTTTTCCATGCTAGGCCAATAATAGTATTTCTTAATGTTATTGTACATTCTTCTCATACCCGCGTGGCCACTCGTAGGTAAGAGATAAAAATCATTAAGAATTACTCTTATTTCGTCTTTATCATTTATTCTTACCACATCAGGTAATATACAAATTCGTGGACCGGTCCATTTGCTAACTTTTATCTCTTGTAATAATTTTTCTACGCATATTTTATTATTTTTACTTTTTATAACTTCATTTATTTTTATCTTAGCACACAATTCTTCTAGCTCTTTCAAAAATTCAGCTCGTGACCTTTTTGATGAAGAGTCTAGGTATTTTATAAAAAGATTTTGCTTACTAGGCACATAACAAAATGCCTTTGTTTCTTTTCCAGTAATGTTTTTACGTTTATACTCTTTTAATAAGTCTTTATTCATGAATTTTAATTATATTGATTCTTTCGGTCTAATATGTGTCTCTACAAGTTTTGGTTGATCAGGCAGGTGATTTCTTGGATTTCACTAACTCTGTTTCGTACAAATAGAATTAAATTAGACGACGAAGATGATAACCAGCCCAAAACTATGCTAGAATCGGACCAGAAGGACCTTTTTCCAGAGTCTTGTTCCTAGCAATGCAGTGGAAAGTTCTAAACGTGTATTTAGGTTTAATAGGAGTAATTTTATTTTTAGCTGTTAACAGCCTAATAGTTATAGAACCATTATTATCGATTGTTCAATTTATTAGTATTCAATTCTTATTTATTGGCGGCAACCTTAAGGTCCCTCTGCAGGGTTCCCTTAAGGTTGCCACTCTTAGTCGCGATCTCGGTGATGCGACTTGTGTGCCGCTCCGCTCTTTTCTTGAGTTCTGCAGGGCTCAAGAAAACGATATCTTCCGAGTCCGGATTCGGATTCACCTTTACCCCGGAGAAGTGTGGGGGAGATACCACAAAAACTAAGATTTTTAGATAAAAATATCTAGCACCCTCATTTCTGATGCGATTTTAAAATTTTAAACACTCACGTGTAGAGGCCGTCAATGCGCGTCTTACTGTTAGGTTGTATAAAGTTTTAAATTTACCGCCTTCAGTTATTATAGAATGTATCTCTTGTCTAAGTTTGTGCACGATGATTAGTCTGTGTGTCTATTACTTTTGTTTCCGCCATTGTCTGTTTTACAATAAATTAATTAACACGTAAAGTACTTTAAACTACTCGTTTCATTTAACAGGTTATGGGCCCAGACATCTATAACTATTAGTACGCGAGTTTAGTTTCGAAAAATCAGTGTTAACCGAATAATAAAATAACCACGTTCAAAGACCACGCCGTGCTTCACCGACCGATCATGTGATACCGTTTTTGCACCGGCGAGTTTGCAAGTATTGAGGTTATTTCAGTTACGAAAAATTCATCTCAGAACCAAAAATGTCTTCTAACAATCACATGACATTGATTGAGAGATTAACTGGAAGAGATAACTTCGCTAGCTGGAAGTTTGCAATGCAAACGTACTTAGAACACGAGGAATTGTGGGAATGCATAACCGGCGATGGCGACGTTGATCCAAAGAAAGACGTGAAAGCAAAATTGAAAATAGTGTTACTGGTGGATCCGATTAATTATATCCACGTTCAAGAAGCCAAGACTGCAAAAGAAGTTTGGGGTAACTTATGCAAGGCGTTTGATGATTCTGGTCTTTCTCGGAAGGTTGGATTACTTCGTGACCTTATAACAACTTCTCTCGAGAATTGAAGAATACGTTAATAAAGTTATGACTACAGCACACAAGCTCCGGAACATAGGGTTCAAGGTCGATGATGAATGGTTAGGTACATTGTCACTGTCACTGGCTGGATTACCAGAACAATATGAACCTATGATCATGGCTATGGAAAGCTCTGGTGTTGCTATAACAGCCGATTTAGTTAAAACTAAACTGTTACATGTAAAAGGTATTCAAAAGCAAACAAGTAAAGAGAATGTCTACAAAGGGCCAAGGTGTTATTCTTGTAATAAGTACGGGCATATCGGCAAAAATTGTAAAAACAAGACCAACAAGAAACAAAGTGACAACTCTTTTGTGGCCGTTTTGTCAGCTGCATCAAGCAACTATTACTCCGGATGGTATGTGGATTCTGGTGCTTCAATGCACATGACTATGAACAAGAATTGTATTTATGATGAAAGGCCACCACCAATCAAAAGTATCCGTGTTGCAAACAATAAGGAATTGAAAGTAGAAAGCTGTGGTAAGGTCAACATTAATGTATTACAAAAGGATGGATCTATTGCCACCATACAGGTAAAATCGGTTTGTTGTGTAGATTGCGAAGCGACAGATGAGACTGCTAGGTCGTACAGCTTTTGCACTGTTTTTTCGAGAGTATCTGTGTGAATGATGGCATTTGTGATCTTTTTGGTGTGTAGGTAAAGTATGGCATGTTTAATAGCTGCCAGTTCTGCCTGAAAGACAGAGCTGGTGCTGTGTAATTTGATGTGTTTAGTATGAGTATGGGTATGGGTGAGTTCATTACGACTGGAGATTAAGGGCGGAGAGGGTGTGTATACGACAAACGCGGCGCTATTGCTGAGATGAATGAAATTCATTTGAAATATCGAATCCTGAACTTGATGTCGAAGGACGACTTCGCTGCACAACTGAACTTAACTCCACATTTTCCAAATGCTTTATTTCTGCATCAGTAACAATACGTAAAACATCGCGTTTTATTTCAGCTTGTAATTTTGGTGACAAAGTCTTCGCTGTTGCCGCCATTGCTTGAAAAAATATCTCCATAGGATGTTGTTCCTTCTTTTGGTTTTCAATGTATTTTTTTAATATTTCTGCTGTTGTTTCTGTATACTGTGTTTGCGATGACATGTATGATCGCTGACGAACATGTCTAGCTGGTCTAGAATCTGATGCATGGGATGAACACGACATTTGAGATACAGGCGATTGTGCTTCAGGAAAATTAACAGTTGATGCTGTTTTGGGAGGTGGTGTATTTTCGATATTCTGCGTATCTTCGGAAAGCTGTGTATCGTCGGAAGAAGAGTCTAAATTTGAGAGCTGAGGTCTATCTTGAAAAAACTTTTGCAGAAATTCAAGTTCCTTTTCAAATTTAATTGGTCGCCTCTTTTTGGCAGCGTCACCGCTTTTGGACACCCTGTTTTTTAAGGCTTTTCTATAATTGTTACGAAGGCAGCTCCATGCCTTCTGACATTCTTCATCTGTAACAAGAATGAAGTATTTTAAATAACACACGCTTTTAAGTCGTCTACTAATGTTTTTTTTTTGTTTTGTTACAGGTATCTAATAACAGGAGCTTCTTTTAAGTCTTTAGCTTTTAGCTATCGTATGGGATTCACTACTGTGCGTAAAATAGTCCACGAAACCTGTCAAGCAATATTTACTGTATTAAGATCTACTGCATTGCCGAAACCCACGAGCCAACAATGGCAGTCAATTGCAACCGACTTTGATAAATTTTGGAATTTTCCTAACTGCATTGGGGCCATAGATGGTAAGCATTTCAAGATTAGAGCTCCTAATAACAGTGGAAGTATGTATATCAACTACAAGAAGTTCTTTAGCATCGTTTTATTAGCTGTCGTGGATGCAAAATACAAATTTGTGATTATAGATGTCGGAGCATATGGTCGAAATAGCGATGGCGGTATACTTCAAAGCTCCAAATTTGGTTCGAAACTACGTAATGGTTTTTTAAGCATACCACCGGAAAAAGCTTTACCACATTCAACTCAAAAATTACCCCACGTATTTGTTGCTGATGAAGCCTTTCCTCTAACAAAAAATATTATGAGACCATACCCCTCACATCTTTTAAATGATGAAAAAAAAGGATATTCAATTATCGCTTAAGTCGAGCACGGCGTATTGTAGAAAATGCTTTTGGAATGTTACAAGAAAGATTTGAACTATTTCAAAAAGGTATAAAAGTTCAACCAAAGTACGTTAACAACATTATACTAGCAAGCACGTGTTTGCATAACTTTATCATTGATGATCATTCTATGGAGGCACTTGGCTCTAATACTAATAATGCAATCGATAGAACCAATGATACAGTTTTCAATAATCTGGAAGGGATGGTTGTAAGAGATTGTTTCACGGAATATTTTTCTAATGTTGGTAACGTGTACTGGCAAAATGAAATTGTTAATAGATGTTAGTTTCTATTTCTGACAATAAATAAGTAAAAAAATAACTTACGGGTTTTATTCATTTCTTCTGCAATTTTCTGCCATGCGTTCCTTTTCATATGTTGATCCATGTAGAAACGAGAGGAGACATCGTATATACACTCATGCGAACGAACCAGATTAATCAATTTCTCTTCATCCATTTTCCCGTATTTTACGTGAAGTAATTTACTGTATCGCGTACGCACGTGCTAATTACTTGCCACGCTCAGTCAGTGTGAGAGAAAAAATCGCGCGCGCCAGTGCGTTTTCTCCCTCCCTTGCCCCCGCGCACCGACCGGAATGCGCCCCATCGAAATGCTGCACAAGTTTCAACCTTATTTCAACTAGCTAGCAATCATAATTCCTCGATCCAAAAATGACCCATATGTCTCACGGCATGCAATGGCGTGCCGCGGAATCCCGTGGAATGAAAAGGCAAGTCACGTCATACCGCCGCATCCTGCGGCGTGTCGCGTCATGCCGCGGCATCCTGCGGCACGTCGCGGCATCGTGGTATCAAAATAAGGTAACGTAAATTCTAAACTTATTGAAATAAGATTCAAAATAATTTAATTAGTATTGAAATCCTTTGCCATGACATGCCGTGCCGTGCCGGCAGTGGGCGCCGGCCCTTAGGTTCCTTTATGACAATGTAATCTGGGAATTATGCTTTTGGCTTATATGGTCTTGTTTAGTTGGTACTGGAATATTAAATATATTTTCCTAAACTTTGTCTTGTGATAGGGAACAAATTGTAATTTTAATAATGAAAGTTCTCTTAATTAGAGATAAGAATTTATAGGTTGTAATAATCTGTGTTACTATATCCTTTACTGTTCTGAAAGTAATTATAATTATAATAATTATAAGGTTGTATTGCAGGTTTATGTTATTAATGTTGATATAAAAGGTATCTAGCTATTTATTTAACAAGTGTGGGTGTTAAAAGCTAAGGGAATTATATTTAGTCTGAATTGGTGGATTTTAAGATTCTCTTTTAATGTGTAATTTTGAAAGTTGTGCTTTGAGTTTATATAATCTTGATTAAGTAATTATTGTTTATTTAGAGTGTATTTTTTATTGAGCTTTGTCTAATTGTAAGGAACAAATTGTAATTTAGTAAAGAAAGTGTTAATATTTGATTGTAAAGATTACAGGTTGTAATGATCTAGGTTACTATTTCTTTTATTATCCTGAGAGTATGTAGATATAATGCAAGTTTGTGTTATGAATGTTGATAAATCAAAGGTATCTAACTGTTTATTTAACAACTGTGGGTGCAGCTAACTAAGGGAGTTTATTTGGTCTGAATTAGTGGAATTTAAGATTCTCTTCTAAAAATGTAATTTTGAAAGTTATGCTTTAAGTTTGTATAATCTTGATTAAGTAATTATTGTTTATTTAGAGTACCTATATTAAATTGAGCTTTGTCTTATGGTGAGGAACAAATTGTAATTTTAATAAAGAAAGTGTTAATATTTGATTGTAAAGATTAAAGGTTGTGATAATTTTAATTACTATTTCTTTTATTATCCTGAAAGAGAGTGTGTAGATATAATGCAAGTTTGTGTTATGGATGTTGATAAATCAAAGGTATCTAACTACTTATTTAACAACTGTGAGTGTAGATGACTGAGGGAATTATGTTTACTCCGAATTGGTGATATTTGAGATTCCCCCTTAAAAGTGAAATTCTGAAGATTATACTTTGAGTTTATATGATCTTGATTAAGTAACTATTGTATATTAAGGAGTGTTTTCTTGATCTTTATCTATAATAGAAAACAAATTATAATTAACTACTGATAGTTTCCTTAACTAGTGGTAAGACTAAGTAACTGTAGTGTTACAAATAATAAAGGGATAAAGCGTATAATGAATGTTAATGTTTCATATTATGTTGATATGTTTAAAAAGATCTCTAATTGTTTGTGTACAGCTGTAAGAGCAAATAACTAAGAGGGTTTTGTTTATATTAAATTGATGAAGAAATGTAGTTCTATAAAAATGTAATTTTCCAAATTATGTTTTGAATTTATAAGATCAAAATAAACAATTATTATCTATTAAAGTGTTTTTCTTAAGCTTTATCTTATGGTCAGAGACAGATTGAAATTTAACAGTGAACTCTATATTATAAGAGAAAAGTTTGCAAACTAAGAAATAACAAGTTTCCTTACCAATTGCAAGCTTTAGTTATTTGTTTTATCTATATATATGAGTAACTGTGGGTTTATTATATGTTATAATGTGCGTTATTAAAAGCTGAGTATGATAGTGGTGAGCAAATTGATACAAATATTTGAACTTTTGTGATCTTTAAGGCTTATGATTTTATTTTAACTGAGACTGATGTTAAGATTATTGCACACAGAAATGTGTATTGAAACAAGCTCTATCTGATTGTAAAAGCGCACTGGTAAAAATGTATCCTAATAGCTATTTAAAATATTGAAAAAGAATGAAAATTAAAATTTTTATCAAAATATGTTTTCTTTTAAATGCAATTGTAAATTTGCAGAAAATGGTATAGACTCTTAGCTTATATGAAAATCTACCTTAGGCCAGGCTCTATCTAGCAAGATAAGAGTTGGCTATGAAGAATGAGAGGAAGTTCCCTTAATTTAAGTTGGAAACTTGAACTTTGACAATTTAACATAAAATTTAACAGAAACTAATATTTTAAAGCTATATATATCTAACTTACTATGGAGTAATTGCTATTGCGAGATTCCTTGGAGGGAGCTCTACACGATGGTGTGCTGGTCTTCTCTCCAGGTCTTGTGAGGCCAGGGTTATCCTCCGCGGAGTCACTGAACCTTCCGGTAGACCGGCAGTTCCGACGTCAGATGGTGAGGTACCCTTACAACCGGTTCTCGTAAGAGAACGAAAATGTTGTCAGAATTGCGATTCAGGGCTCCGTTTCGGCGCTAGGGCTCCGACAACGTTATCACGAAATGGCGCTGTCGGCCCTTTTTTCGGAGAAAATTCCGCAAAAATCTATTTCTTATAGTAAAAATCTGAGTTTTTCAGGGATGAATCTTCAATAGTTGCGCTAGTTAATGGTATAATAAAAAGGGTATGTCGTAGATCTTCCTCCGAAGTTATAAGGCGGCAAAGTTACGGTAAGATTACCACTTTCTGCAAATGGCCTGTAAATATTTTTCAGGAGGTCGCCCCGGGATAACAAATATATCGTTTTAAAGCGCTCAAACGGCGGTTCTAATAATGTATAACACTTCCAGGTATGTCGGATCAGAAGATAGCCACCACGTGGTCGACACGTGGTTGGGGTGAAAAAATTCAATAACTTGGAAAGTCTTACTCTTAAAAATCCAAAAATTTGTACACAGATACACTTCACTATTGCGCACTTTTTAACACTAAAAAACTGATATGTCCTCGATCTTATTCAGACGCCGCACGCAGAAAACACAAAAAATTAACCTCGAAAATGCAGCTTTGTATGGAAAATTTCCTCAAATCTTCCCGAAATACGGCGAGTGATACACCAAACGATTCGTCGCTTCGTCGTTCGCTGAGCTGAACACTTTGACGTATAGCACTGGTTATAATTCGAAAAATATACTATTTTTATGAATTTTTGAACACGGAGCGGAGAGTTTTCGATGTTTGCACTAAGGCGGGAGGCGCGCGACTTCCTAGCGGTTTGGATGTCGGTGTAGTGTGCTCCGGTGTTGTTGTGCTGGTGGCTGGGTTAGAGGAGGTGCACGTTTAATCATATTGATATGAGTTGTGTATTTGGTTGCCGAAATTTACTTTAAACTGTTGGTTGTACGCTTTTTGATACCAGAAAATCAGTATGTTGTCGATAGTATATGGGCGCCGCACGCAAAAAACAAAAAAAATCTTTTTGATTAACCTCAAATTGTCACTTTTATATGTAGTAAACTTCTTCAATTTTTCACTAAATACGGCGAGTTATACACACGATTCGTCGCACTGAGCTCGTCACGATGATGTATAGTACGTACGAAACTTCGGAAAAAATCCTATTTATGGGATTTTTGAAACACGGAGTAGAACGTTTTAGCTGTTTGCACAACGGCGGGAGGCGCGCGACTGGAGTTAGACTGGTTTTTTTTTTATTTTTATTAAATGAGTCAACTAGTGGCCTACTCCGCGGCACCGGGCAGGTCCGTGGCCGAGGAAGCTACGCGAAAATCGTTTATTTTTATTCACATAATACATAAAATACATTACGATGTAAACAAATGCAAAGTGATTTTATATAAAGTGGTTGTGGTATCTGCAGCGGATGGAGCTATTCGATACTCTTCTTTCCGCTGCAGATCCATTATTTTGTATGATAAACTTATAACTAGAATTAATAATCGTTCGATGAACCATACTCGACATGAGTAAAGGTATATACAAGTGTAAACTTACAATTAAGATTATTTAGTAAGTTGTAACAAGAGGTGGCATGGATAAACGGTGAATACAAATAAAAATTTAAAATCATACAATCAATTGTAGAATGATTAATAAAAATAACTAAAGACCTAAAAATTAAAATTAGGTTATAACACTAGTAAGGTGCTGTAAAGTGACGTTTAAGGTTAACGTTAGTACAGGGAATTTTTGAAATAAAATGTAGAGAAAAAGAAGAGGTGTAAAAGCCTATGTTTCATTGAACGCTTTTAGGTTGCTGAAAATATAATTGATGAAGTTGTCAAAAGATTTCGCCGAAGTTTCTTTGGAAATTAGTTCAGCGATGTTGTACGGGTCAATATTTATGTACGAGCAGGTATGTTCATGAGTAGATCTTTGAAGAGCAAATCTGGGGCATTCACGAATGAGGTGGATGATGTCTTGAGTAGTAGTGTTATTGCAGGGGCAGTGTGAATTATTGGTGATGCAGAATCTGTGAAGGTAGTCCTTAGCAAAAGAGTGGGCGGTTAGGAATTATGTCATGTAGAAAGATGTGAGGATGGCGAGGAAAAATGCATGTATACTATTGAGTTGTGGAAAGAGTTTCTTAGTGAATGCCCCAGTGGTTTCTTCTATGTATCGTGTTTGTGTCTTGTGTTTTGTGTCTTGTTTAATTAAGTGTTTGATGTGTGAGATGGGGCATGGAGTTAGTCTGCTCAGGTCTTTGACGCAGGTTATTTATCGCCGCCCGATGCTCAGCGTTGTAATTCCTTTAGCACCGCCCAGGGGGTACGTGTAGGGTAGTACGTAGTAGTAGGGTACGTGGTTAGGTATCTCCTACGGACGCGAATTACTTGACCCCCAATTATATCTACCATTGTACTAGAAACTACTCTCAAAACTCTCTTTTCAGAATTATTATCATTCTCTGTCAATATATTGTTAAGTTCCGGTGGGATGTCACATTTTATTATATCTAGTTTGATATTAGTTTTAACAGTGGTTCTTCTATCATGGAAATTTCAACTATATAAGCATCAATCATAGTTAATACTTCTCCTAACGTCAACTCAATGCGTGTATATCCTAAAGGTGCGTATGCTCCGTTTTCGAATCCCTTTACATTAGAATAGAATAGAAGAATCGTTTATTGCCCTTATTAACATACTGATTAACTTATACTTATTTAATCTTAAAACTAGACTTAATCAACAATCATAAAATGGAAACTACATAATAATGAAAAAAAAAAAAAAAAAAATTATAAAAAAAGAAAGATAAAAAAAAATTAATAAATATCATTAAAATAGGGGAGAGAATGAATATAATTGTTTCGATCTAAAGGGGGGGCAATCAGGACCAGACTCAGCTTAAAGCTGTTTGAATTCTCAAACAGCGCTGTTTTTCAGTCTTATTAGGTACATCAATATATTGAGCGAGTGTTTTTTATTGGTTTTGAACATATTTGATAAATATCACTTTCACTATTGCAATTTTTAGCGCACGATCAGGCTTGCCAAACTCACAACAAATGGAAATTTCCCTAATAGTAAGTCTGAGGGAATTAAGAATGAATTTATGTATAATGTATCACTATGTCATTCGCACACAATATATAATGTAAAACAGATGCTTAATTTCAATATTTATGCAGAGGTGATGTTAAATCTGTGTGCGTATGATTTAAACATAACCTCAACAAATAAACAAACAAAATGTCGTTCTTAGACAACTTCTAAATTTCCCCACTAGAGGCGTGCGGAAGAAGCCACATCAAGAGTAATTTTTGCAGGGCGTAGCTTTAATTTAATTAATTAATTTACTTATTTATCATATAACTGCTATTACTAATTCACTCAAAGAACACGAGAAGACCACTCTTTCGTGAATAACACTTCTTCTTGAACGGGTCTATAAAATGACACGCTGCAACCTGTGCGAGCTGTGGGGTGGAATAGATACCACAACGATAAAGTTTTCTCGGCAAAACATATATGCAGCATAAAATGAGTGGCTGTAATGGTTATCTAATATGAGTAAGACAGGTTCATTAGCAGATGGTTTAGCAAATTTGACAAAATACTTGAGCCATATTAGAAACAATTCTTCATTTTTCCGGCCATTTTTGGAGCTAAATAGTTTTGGTGGTAAATAGCTTCAGCAGGACCATCTTTGCACACCTGAGCTGACATTCTCTGCCGTGGGTAGAGAATGGGTTGTAATAAACATTGGAGGTATGTAGGATCCTGAAGCCGACATGGCGCAAATTATAGTTATGTTTTTTTTACCTTTCATAGCTGGTAATTGACCCGATTCTCTTTTGTCCGTTTTCGACACCGACAACCGTGCAAAAACCTTGTACAATACAAGGTTTTTGCACGGTTGTCACCTAATAGTTATTGAAAGATTTCTGTTTAAAAAACCATAGAGCCAATCTTTTCCTGCTAGCTCCTCTCCATGGACAAGCTAAAATAATATTAATATCGCAACTTTGTTTTAATATCTCCTTACATTCAGATCTTCTAAATACCGAATTCCTAGTACAATCCAGAATAAGGTGATTGATGTCTTCAAGGACATTGCTCACAATCGGCAATTGGAAAACTTCTTCATGTTCCTTGTCCTTATCATTTTCCAATACATAAGATTCACCTGATATATCCCAATTAAATACTTCGTCATTCTTTATCTTCTTCTTTTTCAAATTAGTCTTGTGGTTGACAAGTGTCGAGGTGATCAAGTTACATTATGAGTTTGGATTTACCTAATCCTATATAAATATTTGGAGCCTCTATAGTTACCTCAGAGCTGGAAAAAGGTGAAGTAATTTGTAAGGCGGGTTCAGGAGAAACATATATTTCTAAAGATTTTTTATAGGAGCAGGTAAACTCTGCCATGAGCTCTCTCAGTTTATTTTCGTTCTTAAACGCAGGACAACTTCTGTCCTCTGTCAAAGGCATATGATTGCAGTTAACACATTTATAATCTTTAGAATCGATTTCACAATTTGCATGATTTTTATTGCATTTAAATCATTAATTATATATTCGTTTGCGATTATGGGTACAAGAAAAACAATGTCTTAACAAAGTACATAAACCATATTCTACCACAAGGCATGCAAACTGCGAGTACACTTACTACTAGTATTACATTACATTTCAATTTAGAACAAACTAAAACTAAAAAATCACAATCAATTACAATGACTGACTTCTAACTGAATTCTAAGAAGTCTCACTAAACACAATAACAGTATCGTCAGCATATTAAAACACATTTCCTCCCTCTATGTTAAGATTGAGCAAGTCATTAATATACACCAGGAACAGTGGGGCCCAGTACACTGCCTTGGGGCACACCAAATGTTATGGGTGAGCTTTGACTAACGCAGTTCTCAATTTTAACTTTCTGCATGTGTCCATACAATTAGTCAGTTAATAGTTTTAAAGGTACATCCCTAATCCCAATACGATCAAGTTTACATACAAGCATAGGTAGAGATGGATGTTCTCTTGTAGATCTAACAGTAAATGTGCGTAATGTTTGCGCTCTCCAAACTGGGATTGTACAAATTGACTCAATTGTTCCCAGCTTTCAAAGTCCTTGATAGACGCGGCGGTTTCGGCTTTGCTTTCAAGTTGACATAGTATATAATTTAATAAAAGAACCATTTGACTTTGCGAAGCTAACTTAAAAGCATATGCACAGTTGTTTATAAATGAACATAACTTGTCACGGGATTGAAAGGGTTTTATAAACTTTAACAATATACTTGTCTCCAATTTTTCAGACATACTGCTCTCAGACTTTATTTTGACATCTTTTTTGTGGATATTTTTATCGAAGTTTAAATAGGATGTAATGAGATAAGTAGTAGTATTTAAAACTATTAATTTGTCGAATAAGGGCCCGATGTTATGATGTAACTACTACAATGTCGTCTTATTGTAAACAATGGCGAGACTGGAACTTCCTTTCGACGCGACTCGAGACAGATAACAGTGGATACTATAGTTATTAAAATTAAATCACTTATATATAGGTAGGTAGATAGGAGTTAGGAGAACGACTGACTTGATGGGAAATAAAAGGTTGTTGTTGCAGGGGAATAAATGAAGACTTGGGTATAAGACGGGATGTGTCAGCATATGGTATTCATTGAGGAGTTGTAACAGTGTGCTTTTGTGGGGTGTTATTTTTAATAACGTCAAGTAAAATATCTTAGAATTGACGAAGTTTTAGATTAACATCACTACTACTCAGGATAGAAATCCAGTCGTTTTGTAAGTCGTGTATGCACTGACCTAGATTATATTTCCTAAAATTAAAAATCTTTCGATTAGGCAGTGGTTTACTAGTTAGTTGAAGTGAGTCATCTTTTTTATATAAAAGAGCTAAAAATGCACGAATGCCCTGCATTGTGGGGCTGGTAATTTCTTGGATTCCTTCTGCTAATCAGAGGGGAGCTACTGACCCACTAAAACTTCCTCCGATTCATCCATACCGCCTGTGGCACCGAGCGACATCCACATCCTGAGTGAATGGCGCACTGCACCGCATTGCGATCCCCGGGGGTCGCACTGGGCATTCAACCCGGGGAGCACAGGCGAATACGTCCGCATAAGGGTTCATCACGGACGGGGTAGGGCAACCCGGGGCCTGCGTCTAGCCCTCGGGCGCCCCCGCCGTCCGCTCTGAGCAACACCTCTCCAGCCATCGCCGTTCGGCGACCTCCTGATGCAGCATAGCCCTCGTTGTATTAAGTCGCCAACTATCATAAAGCAGCCATTGTATTTAGTTAAAATATCAATTCTTTTAATATAAAAGTCATTTAGCTTAGAGCATTCATTACCCTGAGCCTCAAACATTCAACGTTTGACTCCCATTCGTAAATTCTGTCAATAATATATTTTTTATGGCAACTAATACACCTCCTCTATATAGAGGAGGTGTATTAGTTAGTAGCCTCTCAATAGTTTTATGACTGGTAGTAGCATCACGATCTCTTCTAAAACGATTATCAAAAAGTTCAGTGTCTTTAATGGAAGCATCAAAATTAATCTCAGTAAGGCATATTACAATTTAACACATTCCTATTCAAATCTAGAATCTTTATTTACATTATGATAGAAAAGTAACATAACAGTTTTAACTTAAACTAAAACGTATAAAAAAATATAATAAATGAAGAAACTAACTTAAAGTATCTAAAAATTCCCTGTTTTTAACAAGCCGGGCACGACTATGTTCAGTTTTCTTTTTTCTTGTGAAAACGCGCCCGTTGTGGTTCCAAACTAATTTGTAATGAAGCTCCTTAGCTTTCAGGCGGGTTGCATGATAAATTGCACTGTTTTCTGGTGTCAAATGTTCTGATATAATTATTCTGAATAGGTTTAATGTCGCCGGTAATCGCTCTTGTTGAATTGACTGACTGCTGCAAGGTGCGTATGTGGCGACTTAAATAAATGACTTTAATGACTTAAAAGGACTCTAATCAAAGCCGCCCATGTGCCCATTCTTTTATGAACCGAGGACATGATACTTGAAAATTGGCCTTTAGTTTTTTTTCGTAGCGGGTTATAGTATCCGCTGGTTCAGCACCAACATAGGTGGGAAATAATAGTACAATGTTTGTCGTCTTTCCAACTTGTGGACGAAAATTCGTGGCCTTCGTGAGAGGCCACATTTTGGTGATATGTTCCTGTGCGTACGTTAGACTTCATAATTTACCGTTTCTCCGGCAACTTGCATAACTTTCGAAGGCTGTTTCTCTGTACTATTCCAAGACAATAAATTCCTTCGTTGGATTCGAATAAAAATTCGAATACTGGTCGTAACAATCGAATAACTATATTCGATACAGCTCCGAGGTCTGGTTTGCCAGTTAAACCGTCGATGTCCTTAGCTCCTGAGTAAATCTCAAAACTATAGGCATACCCACACAGAGAGCATAAAACGTATAATTTGAATCCACACTTATAGGGCTTGTTGGGCAAGTCTTGTTTCATAAAATGTGTAAATTTAGTTGAAGACAATTTAAAGAAAAACACTTTTAATTCGGCAGTACAAGGTGCTCGTTTATGTTCATCTTTTCAGAAGGACACTGTGTGGCCCACACTATGACATTTACAGAACCGCATTGGGCGTCCTTCCATAACTTGATCACTAGCCGAGGTCACACAAGTAAGCGACCTTCCAAAATCTTTTTTGCCACCATGACCGGACACTGCTCATAGACGATTCCGCAACCATCGTAAACTTTGTAAAGTACACCTGCTTTGATACAGTCGGGCTGACATTCTCCCATAGTGGCTATTGCTGCCACTACTTTTTCTATTGATATAGAATCATTCAGGCATCCCACCCGTAGTACAGCACGCTTTACTGGTTTACACATTAGCAACCTCGAAGTTTGTCTCAAAGCTTATCCGCCTTTCTGTTATTACAATAAGCGGCAGCAGTTGTTTCTGTATGGGTAAAGACTGTTGAGATGTTAAAATATAATTTACCCCATTATCTTCTATGCCATTAGTTATGTCAATTGAAGCACAATTTTTCTTCAGCACTAGTGGGATGCTTTTGTCGAAGCGTACTTATTGTTATTTTTCCAGTGTTAATATTGAGCATTCTGTCATTTTCATCCTCCTAGCATATCCCACTAGCATTAGTTCAATACTCTTCTTATCCAACTTCTTTCTCTTTTCATTAGGAATATTAACAAATCCTTTTGAACCAAAAATTATGTGTGCAAGATGAGGCTTCTTTCCATTCCATAGCTCATATGGAGATACATCGTTTGATTGTGAGGATGAATTACGGTTCAATAAATATACAGAACAGTTTACTGCTTCAGCCCACAACTTTAAAGGGCTTACTATTACGAGCATATAACATAGAACTTGCTCTAATTGTACGCATTTCTCGTTCGGCTCTTCGATTTTGCGCAGAGTTGTATGGTTCTGGACGTTCATGAATTATCCCTTCACAATCTAAATGGTCTCTAAAATCATTGTTAATATACACACCTAAAATACGTAGTAAATATTGTATTGATTACATTGCTTATGTACTAATAATAAAATTCACTTTCATTTATGATATATTTTAGTTCTTTTTTTATGAATTAAATAAGGCTTTCCGTCCTTTAAGATTTCAACATTCGGAGAAACATCTCTGATTACAGTGAAGGGACCTGAATACACATCACTCATTTTGTTATTATTTTCATTTTTTAACACAATGAAATCGTTCGTTAGGTTTATAAGAAACTGTCTTAACATTTTTGTCATAATTTAATTTTCGTTTACATTTGCTTTTGAATAAGTTGTCTCGAGCCTCTTTTTGAGGAGTTTGTATGCGGTATTTCAGTTCGCATGGGTATTTGTCATGACTGTATAAAGGTTCTACGCAAGTACCAGATAAATTGCTCGGAAGAACGCATTTCCTTTCAAAAACTAATTCGAATGGTGTAAATTTATGTTCTGAATGTACCAAGAACTCCATACCGCTGGATGGTTATCGGTTTGAATTTTAGAAAACTGTTTAGATGTTTATGGGAATCTTCAAGAGAACCAATACTTTCATGATGGTATACGGTTGAATTTATCTGTTTTATATGAAGAAGCGTGCACATTTCCTTAAATTACGAAGAAATAAATTCTTTACCTTGGTCTGTGGCGATCTCCTTTGGAATTCCATACCTTAATATAAAATTACTTACCAATGCTCGAGCGACTTCTTCAGATTTTTTAGAAACTAAAGGATAGGCTTCGACGAACTTACTCAGTTCACATTGAAGTGTTAGTATATAACTATAATTATTTTGATCTTGGTCTAAAGGTCTAAGTCTAGGTATATATTTTCAAATGCCCAACTGGCTGTAGTAGTAATAGACATTTGTTCCTGTACTGGAAGAGAGTGTTTTTGAGTTTAACATTTATGAAAACGTTGTACAAATGATTTTATATCTTTTTCCATGCTAGGCCAATAATAGTATTTCTTAATGTTATTGTAGATTCTTCTCATACCCGCGTGGCCACTCGTAGGTAAGAGATGAAAATCATTAAGAATTACTGTTATTTCGTCTTTATCATTTATTCTTACCACATCAGGTAACTGCTAACTTTTATCTCTTGTAATAATTTTTCTACGCATATTTTATTATTTTTACTTTTTATAATATTTACTTCATTTTTTCACTTCATATTTTTATCTTAGCACACAATTCTTCTAGCTCTTTCAAAAATTCAGCTCGTGACCTTTTTGATGAAGAGTCTAGGTATTTTATAAAAAGATTTTGCTTACTAGGCATATAACAAAATGCCTTTGTTTCTTTTCCAGTAATGTTTTTACGTTTATACTCTTTTAATAAGTCTTTATTCATGAATTTTAATTATATTGATTCTTTCGGTCTAATATGTGTCTCTACAACTTTTGGTTGATCAGGCAGGTGATTTCTTGGATTTCACTAACTCTGTTTCGTACAAATAGAATTAAATTAGACGACGAAGATGATAACCAGCCCAAAACTATGCTAGAATCGGACCAGAAGAAGTGTTGATTAATATTTATTGTAAGTGCATTAACTACCTTTTTCCAGAGTCTTGTGGCTAGCAATGCAGCGGAAAGTTCTAAACGTGTATTTAGGTTTAATAGGAGTAATTTTATTTTTAGCTGTTAAGAGCCTAATAGTTATAGAACCATTATTATCGATTGTTCAATTTATTAGTATTCAATTCTTATTTATTGGCGGCAACCTTAAGGTCCCTCTGCAGGGTTCCCTTAAGGTTGCCACTCTTAGTCGCAATCTCGGTGATGCGACTTGTGTGCCGCTCCGCTCTTTTCTTGAGTTCTGCAGGGCTCAAGAAAACGATATCTTCCGAGTCCGGATTCGGATTCTCTTCAGATTCGGATTCGGATTCACTTTCACGTTCCATTGGCAAGGCATCCTCATTACCTGAGGCTGCTGCCTCCTCGCAACCTGATGTCTCTGACGGTCCATCAGTAAATGGGACCTCTGCTCCATTGCGTCGAGCTCCCACTCTGAGCTGACGCAGAAGGGTCTGCTTGAAAGAGCGACCCTTTTCCTCCTCCATGGCCTTCTTTTTGGAGCGAGTGAACCTCGCCTCCGTGGCCGACTCCGAACCAGAGCTGCTCCGCAGCTGCTTGGATTTCCGTTTCCGGCCAAATCCTAAGCCAAGTCCTCATCAGCAATTGACGAGTCCGTCAACGGGCTATTGTCCCTCATACTTCTTCCCTTAATAGGGCTCATTTTAAAACGTATACGTTTCAAACTTCAAATTAAACATTAATCGGCCGACTAATAAATTAATCGACCGATTAAGGTGATAAACTGTATACTACAAATTAATGAGTATATACCATATACAAATAAATAAATTCTGATCGCGCCCACGCTTACAAAAACTTACGCTAGCGCGAACAGAACCCAATCATACATAAAACACAACACAATACAAATATTATACAAAGCGCTTAAGTCTAAAACACCTATTGTCTCTAATTGCTGGCCGGCGGACCCGACGCGACGTCACAGCTCAGACAACAAAGGAAAAGCAAACTTGCACCTTTTTTCTCTCCGATTCCAACGAGCGAGGTGTCGTTAGATTTGTCTCAACGAGACGTACACAGATATGTGAATATCTTTTCCACCCGGAAAAGTGTGGGGGAGATACCACAAAAACTAAGATTTTTAGATAAAAATATCTAGCACCCTCATTTCTGATGCGATTTTAAACACTCACGTGTAGAGGCCGTCAATGCGCGTCTTACTGTTAGGTTGTATAAAGTTTTAAATTTGCCGCCTTCAGTTATTATAGAATGTATCTTTTGTCTAAGTTTGTGCACGATGATTACTCTGTGTATCTATTACTTTTGTTTCCGCCATTGTCTGGTTTACAATAAATTAACTTAACTTAACTTAACTATTAGTACGCGAGTTTAGTTTCGAAAAATCAGTGTTAACCGAATAATAAAATAACCACGTTCAAAGACCACGCCGTGCTTCACCGACCGATCGTGTGATACCGTTTTTGCACCGGCGAGTTTGCAAGTATTGAGGTTATTTCAGTTACGAAAAATTCATCTCAGAACCAAAAATGTCTTCTAACAATCACATGACATTGATTGAGAGATTAACTGGAAGAGATAACTTCGCTAGCTGGAAGTTTGCAATGCAAACGTACTTAGAACACGAGGAATTGTGGGAATGCGTAACCGGCGATGGCGACGTTGATTCAAAGAAAGACGTGAAAGCAAAATTGAAAATAGTGTTACTGGTGGATCCGATTAATTATATCCACGTTCAAGAAGCCAAGACTGCAAAAGAAGTTTGGGGTAACTTATGCAAGGCGTTTGATGATTCTGGTCTTTCTCGGAAGGTTGGATTACTTCGTGACCTTATAACAACTTCTCTCGAGAATTGTCAAGGTATTGAAGAATACGTTAATAAAGTTATGACGACAGCACACAAGCTCCGGAACATAGGGTTCAAGGTCGATGATGAATGGTTAGGTACATTGTCACTGTCACTGGCTGGATTACCAGAACAATATGAACCTATGATCATGGCTATGGAAAGCTCTGGTGTTTCTATAACAGCCGATTTAGTTAAAACTAAACTGTTACAAGAAGTCAAGCAATCTGATTTGGGCATATTTCATGTAAAAGGTATTCAAAAGCAAACAAGTAAGGAGAATGTCTACAAAGGGCCAAGATGTTATTCTTGTAATAAGTACGGGCATATTGGCAAAAATTGTAAAAACAAGACCAACAAGAAACAAAGTGACAACTCTTTTGTGGCCGTTTTGTCAGCTGCATCAAGCAACTATTACTCCGGATGGTATGTGGATTCTGGTGCTTCAATGCACATGACTATGAACAAGAATTGTATTTATGATGAAAGGCCACCACCAATCAAAAGTATCCGTGTTGCAAACAATAAGGAATTGAAAGTAGAAAGCTGTGGTAAGGTCAACATTAATGTATTACAAAAGGATGGATCTATTGCCACCATACAGGTAAAATCGGTTTGTTGTGTAGATTGCGAAGCGACAGATGAGACTGCTAGGTCGTACAGCTTTTGCACTGTTTTTTCGAGAGTAACCTTAACCCTAGAAAGATAACCATATTTTACTGTACGTTAAAGATAACCATACGTCGATTCGACGTATGACGACGTGTGAATATTGAAATGCCAATTTTCCATTACCTATATCAAATCAAGTAATATAAATAGTAATATATGATAGAACATTCTTTTGTTTTAGGAATTTGTAGAAAAAATGAAAGATTTAATAGAAATTTTAATAGAAAAATCTTTATTAAACAAAAATAGGCGCTTCTTTACCATTTCAAAACTTAAAAAACATGAGATCCTTTATCAAACTAACAATTTTAACATCAGACTTTTAAAAAGGTACTTTTTATATATTTGGTTATACACTTAACTCTAAAAATAATAATTTGGAAACAAATTTGGCTTTAAAGGCACTTAGGACAGGCACTTGACTTGTGCTCTCCACAAATAGGATTTTTGCACTTGTCGCACGTTGACTTTGTCATCCTTTTAATTTTTGAGGGACAAAATGCACAATACTTCCTTTTCTTTGGCTCAGGTGCACCTTCAGTTTCTGCAGAAAATTCAGCAGGTCGTTTAGGCAAAATATTTGCTATTTTGTCCTTAATATTGGTAGGCAAAGTAAGAATTTGCTGCCTAGTCGACATCCATGGAGACATCAAACTATTACTAAGTTTTTTCATAAAATTACGGCGTCCCAGTGGTTTTTCTTGCTTACTTATCATATTTTCGCAATAAATAATATACGCCATATTCAAAATGCCATAGAACATAGCCATGGGCCATCTGTTTGTTTTGCGGCTGCACGACATCGTCGAACACATTTGATCGAATGTGTCGACTCCACCTTTAGTTTCATTATAAAAATGGATCATGTTTGGCTTTCCAGTTTTTGGATGGAGCGTACCTTCTTCATCACACGATGATAAAACAAATACCATTTTGCTAGGTTTTGGTTTGTACGATAACAAAGTCAAGGGTCCATCATAACAGAACATGGATGTTCCGGCCGACCTGGTACGCATGTTTTTCATCTCCTCTGGTATTTCTCTTTTGTTAGACCTCATAGTGCCGACCAAAGTCAAATTGTATGGCTGTTTTAGCAGGCTTTTGGCTAAAGCAACTGATGTAAACCAGTTATCACAGGTTACATTTCTATTACTGCCATGAATAGATTTAGTAAGTTCTTTCACGTAATATTCACCAAGAGGCAGCCCATTGGTTTGAGTACATTTTCCTAGATATGGAATTGCATCAATCATATAATGTGTCGTACTATCACATATCATGACTATTTTAATTCCATATTTACTAGGTTTGTTAGGGATGTACATACGAAAAGGGCATCGTCCTCGAAAAGCTAAAAGCTGTTCGTCTATTGTTACATATGCTCCTGGAGTATAATTCAATCTACAGTGTTCTATAAAAATCTCCCATATATTTCTGATCGGTACGAAAGCATCTGTCATTCTTAGTTGCGGCCGTAAAGATTTATCATCCATACGCAAGCATCTTACCAGAAAATCAAACCTATCTCTACTCATAGCTGCGATATATCGGTTACCTGAATATGAACAATCGAACAGCTCGTCAGTATTTAAGTGATTGTCTTTCATAGCTGCTGTCAGGGTCAATATACCAATAACAGCTCTAATCTCATCGCAAGTTGTGGACTTGAAGGTCGCTTTTACATCAGCCCTTTGAATTTTCAACTGGATTTCTGCGTTGGTCCACTTGGTGATTTCTTCCACTATCTCTTCAGTTATAAATATACTAAAGCATTCCAAGGGATCATACAGTTTTTTATTCATGCGAGAAGGACCCCTAGAAGTTCTTATGATATTAGAAGCTGCTACTAAAGGCAGAACAAGTGGCAGGACACTTGTTCTGCCTTTAGTAGCAGTCCAACGATGGTCATTCTTCCCTCTAAGAGTTGTATTTTGTGGCATAATAATCTGGTCTGTAACATTGCACGACGTGCTCTCAGAACTGTCCGAAACTGTCTGTGTTATATTTTCCGTGTTTGAGGAGGCTTCAATGAGTGGTGGACCTATCTCGCAATCTTCGGCATCACTTTGAACATCATCTTCATATAAATTATTTTCGGAGTCACTATCAGAGCCACCAGTCTCTTCATCACTCAATTCTTGCAATAAACGAGCGATTTGTTCATCTGGTATATTACTTTGCGACGTCATTTTGTGCTAATAATTTATCTAAAACAAAAAAATAGATTCGATGTAAAATAAAAATAAAAATAATCACCTAAAATCCCGAAAAACACAGTCGCTCGATGGTTTCAAAAACTAACGGAAAAGATAACCATACGTCGCTTCGACGTGCAGTAGGTATGTAATTACGAAAGTAAGACACTTACCCGAGCGACACAGGTATCCCCGGCAAGCTCTGTGGGCGCACTGAGTTGGCATGACCGTCGAGAGTAGTGCTGCCAAAAAGTCTCTTGGTGTGTCTATTGATGCGTGTGGTTTCAATCTCCGCCGCTTGTAGGAGTGTGAGGTCTAGTGGTGTGAGTCGTGCAAGTGCAATTGCTGCATTGGAGGAGACAGTTCTGAAAGCCCTGATGGCCCTCAGAGCAAAGCCCCGTTGTAGACTGATGAGTTGTGAACGAACGGTTTTCTTAGTCGCTATGTGTCCCCAAACGCTGGAGGCATAAGTAATAATTGGTTCAATAACCATTGAATATATGGTGCGAATGTTTTCCGGGTGCGGGCCCCATGTGCAGCGTGTATATATTTGCAATTTTTTAAAAATGTTAAGCGCTTTTTGAATGGTGTGTTTAAGGTGATCATTGAAAAGAAGTTTTTTATCTATTACGACTCCAAGGTAAGTTATGTTTTTACTGAAGTTGAGTGGGGTGTTGTCGAATGATATTTGAATATGTTCTGATTGAGGAGTGAATGCAATGAGTTGTGTTTTATTGGGGCCAAAGTTTAGTTTGACGCTTAGACCCCATAGACGAATGGCCTCTAAGGCTGTGTTAGTGAGTGTTTGTGTAGTGATGGGATCCTTTGCAGTGACGACCAATAGGACGTCATCTGCATAGGCCTGTATGTAACAATTAGTGGGTAGAGTGACATTGCTGAGGAGATCATTAATAATTAGGTTCCACAGAATCGGTCCGCATGCAGAACCCTGCACGCATCCCTTTTCTGTGGGTTGTGTAATTGTAGTGTTCCCGAGTTGTAAAGTGACAGATCTTCTCTTGTTTAGTAAACCGATTTTACAAGTAAATCTAGATTTAAATTCTAATAGGTTTTATCTTAAAATGTGCTTCTTAATGAGCTCTATTCGATGTTATACTGCACATAGGTGGTTAAAGGTCAGATATTTATTTATCAGCCTAGATATGAAAAGTTGCATGAAAAATGTACAACGTTTTGTTAGGAAAAGAAGAGAAAAATTTGAAAATGAGTGTGTAAAATAATTAAAAGTTATTGTTGTTATATATTAAAATGAGCGCCTGGAGGAGTTCTATATATTGCATACCACCAATTACCATATATACCAATTAGTTAAAAGAGATTGTAAATTAGAGTTATCAAAGATATTTATGTGAAAAAATTTTTAAATTTTTTAAAAATAGAGACCTTGCAAGTCGGTTTAACTAAATGAAATAAGATAAATTTATGCCTGATTATATATTAAAAGATGCACCAAAGTGTGCTGTATCTGATGATATAACATGTAACTAGTGTTTTGGAGCAGAAGTGCCCATAAACAATGTTTGATAGGAGTAAATTGACAATTTTTTTGTAAAAATTATTTTTAAAAGACGAATTTAAATAAGAAAAGATTTAAGTAAAATTTGTTATGATTGTATACTGTTATGTACCTTAGGCGGAGCTCTTCCGTTTGGTATGCTGAACTTCACTCCAGGTCTTGTGGGGCCAGGGTTATCCCCTGCGGAGTCGCTGGACCTTCCGGTAGACCGGTGATTCTGATGTCAGATGGTGAGTTTCCCTCCCTCAAAATGACGTCAGATTTTCGATCCGGGGCTCCGTTTCGGCGCTAGGGCTCCGACAGTTTTATCACGGAATGGCGTCGCCGGCCCTTTTTCCGGAGAAAATTCAGCAAAAGTTGAATACAGGAGATATAATTCTGTAATTTTCAGGATTAACTCTACAATGGTAAATCTATCTTTTTATATAATAAAAGTGATATGTCGTCGATCTGCTTTGAGAAATATAGGTGGGCAAAGTTTATGTGAGTTGACAACTTTCTGCAAATGGCTTGTAGAAAATTTTTCAAAAGTTAGTTTAAAAAGAAAAGTATGTCGTCTTAATGACGGCGGTTCTTTTGATATATTTCACTTCACTGTACACTTGTTATTTTCCAAGATAGCGACCACGTGGTCGCCACGAGGTTAAGAAGAAAAAGTTTAATAAGTTTGTGGAACTTGCACTTAAAAATCCAGTTTTCTACTCACATATACACTTCACGATGGCGGTTATTTTGGTACCAAAATAAGTATATGTCGCAGATCTTATTTCGGAGCCGCACGCAAAAAACCATTTTCGGTTTTTTGTATGGAAAAGTTCACAATTTTGCACGAAACACTTCAAGTTATATATCAAACGGTTCGCGGCTGAGCTGAACACGATGATGTATAGCACTACTTGATTCGGTTGAAAAAACCTATTTCTAGGATTTTCTAAAGACGGAGCGGGCCGTTTTCGATGCTTCCACGATGAGGGGAGACGTGCGACTGAGTTGGACTGGTTAGGTCTTTGACGCAGGTTATTTATCGCCGCCCGATGCTCAGCGTTGTAATTCCTTTAGCACCGCCCAGGGGGTACGTGTAGGGTAGTGGTTAGGTATCTCCTACGGACGCGAATTACTTGACCCCCAATTTTATCTACCATTGTACTAGAAACTACTCTCAAAACTCTCTTTTCAGAATTATTATCATTCTCTGTCAATATATTGTTAAGTTCCGGTGGGATGTCACATTTTATTATATCTAGTTTGATATTAGTTTTAACAGTGGTTCTTCTATCATGGAAATTTCAACTATATAAGCATCAATCATAGTTAATACTTCTCCTAACGTCAACTCAATGCGTGTATATCCTAAAGGTGCGTATGCTCCGTTTTCGAATCCCTACATTAGGTACATCAATATATTGAGCGAGTGTTTTTTATTGGTTTTGAACATATTTGATAAATATCACTTTCACTATTGCAATTTTTAGCGCACGATCAGGCTTGCCAAACTCACAACAAATGGAAATTTCCCTAATAGTAAGTCTGAGGGAATTAAGAATGAATTTATGTATAATGTATCACTATGTCATTCGCACACAATATATAATGTAAAACAGATGCTTCATTTATCTTAATTGTCTTGTTTCTAACATTAAATGCACTGAATCCATTTTTAATTTCAATATTTATGCAGAGGTGATGTTAAATCTGTGTGTGTATGATCTAAACATAACCTCAACAAATAAACAAACAAAATGTCGCTCTTAGACAACTTCTAAATTTCGCCATAAGAGGCGTGCGGAAGCCAATAGAAGCCACATCAAGAGTAATTTTTGCAGGGCGTAGCTTTAAATTAATTAATTAATTTACTTATTTATCATAAAACTACTATTACTAATTCACTCAAAGAACACGAGAAAATGACCACTCTTTCGTGAATCACACTCCTTCTTGAACGGCTCCATAAAATGACATGTCTTGCGGCTGCAACCTGTGCGAGCTGTGGGGTGGAATAGATACCACAACGATAAAGGTTTCTCGGCAAAACATATATGCAGCATAAGATGAGTGGCTGTAATGGTTATCTAATATGAGTAAGACAGGTTCATTAGCAGATGGTTTAGAAAATTTGACAAAATGCTTGAGCCATATTAGAAACAATTCTTCATTTTTCCGGCACTTCATTTTTGGTGGTAAATAGCTTCAGCAGGACCATCTTTGCACAACTGAGCTGACATTCTCTGCCGTGGGTAAATAAACATTGGAGGTATGTAGGATCCTGAAGCCGACATGGCGCAAATTATAGTTATGTTTTTTTTACCTTTCATAGCTGGTAATTGACCCGATTCTCTTTTGTCCGTTTTCGACAATGATTGTACCAGGTTTTTGCACGGTGGTCACATAATAGTTATTGAAAGATTTCTCTTTAAAAAACCATAGAGCCAATCTTTTCCTGCTAGCTCCTCTTCATGGACAAGCTAAAATAATATTAATATCGCAACTTTGTTTTAATATCTCCTTACATTCAGATCTTCTGAATACCGAATTCCTAGTACAATCCAGAATAAGTTGATTGATTTCTTCAAGGACATTGCTCACAATCGGCAATTGGAAAACTTCTCCTTCATGTTCCTTGTCCTTATCATTTTCCAATACATAAGATTCACCTGATATATCCCAATTTAATACTTCCTCATTCTTTACCTTCTTCTTTTTCAAATTACAGTCTTCTTGTGGTTGACAAGTGTCGAGGTGATCTAGTTACATTATGAGTTTGGATTTACCTAATCCTATATAAATATTTGGAGCCTCTATAGTTACCTCAGAGCTGGTAATAGGTGAAGTAATTTGTAAGGCGGGTTCAGGAGAAACATATATTTCTAAAGATTTTTTATAGGAGCAGGTAAACTCTGCCATGAGTTCTCTCAGTTTCTTTTCGTTCTTAAACGCAGGACAACTTCTGTCCTCTGTCAAAGGCTCTGTCTGGCAATCATATGGCCATTGCAGTTAACACATTTATAATCTTTAGAATCGATTTCACAATTTGCATGATTTTTATTGCATTTAAATCATAAATTATATATTCGTTTGCGAATATGGGTACAAGAAAAACAATGTCTTAACAAAGTACATAAACCACATTCTACCACAAGGCATGCAAACTGCGAGTACACTTACTACTAGTATTACATTGCATTTCAATTTAGAACAAACTAAAACTAAAAAATCACAAACAATTACAATGACTTAATATTATAAATTATCTTACAAACTTTACGCATACCCAGTTCAGCTTTATTAAAAACTGAATTCCAAGAAGTCTGACTAAACACAATAACAGTATCGTCAGCATATGAAAACACATTTCCTCCCTCTATGTTAAGATTGAGCACGTCATTAATATACACCAAGAACAGTGGGGCTCAGTACACTGCCTTGGGACACACCAATATGTTATTGGTGAGCTTCGACTAACGTAGTTCTCAATTTTAACTTTCTGCATGTGTCCATACAATTAGTCAGTTAATAGTTTTAAAGGTACATCCCTAATCCCAATACGATCAAGTTTACATACAAGCATAGGTAGAGATGGATGTTCTCTTGTAGATCTAACAGTAAATGTGCCTAATGTTTGCGCTCTCCAAACTGGGATTGTACAAATCTATGTGACTATGTTCAGTTTTCTTTTTTCTTGTGAAGACGCGCCCGTTGCGGTTCCAAACAAATTTGTAATGAATCTCCTTAGCTTTCAGGCGGGTTGCATGATAAATTGCACTGTTTTCTGGTGTCAAATGTTGTGATATAATTATTCTGAATAGGTTTAATGTCGCCGGTAATCGCTCTTATTGAATTGACTGACTGCTGCAAGGTGCGTATGTGGCGACTTAAATAAATGACTTTAATGACTTAAAAGGACTCTAATCAAAGCCGCCCATGTGCCCATTCTTTTATGAACCGAGGACATGATACTTGAAAATTGGCCTTTAGTTTTTTTTTTTAGCGGGTTATAGTATCCGCTGGTTCAGCACCAACATAGGTGGGAAATAATAGTACAATGTTTGTCGTCTTTCCAACTTGTGGACGAAAATTCGTGGCCTTCGTGAGAGGCCACATTTTGGTAATATGTTCCTGTGCGTACGTTAGACTTCATAATTTACCGTTTCTCCGGCAACTTGCACGACTTTCGAAGCCTGTTTCTCTGTACTGTTCCAAGACAATAAATTCCTTCGTTGGATTCGAATAAAAATTGTCAAAATAAGTTATATGATTGACGTGCCTTGTTACTGGTCGTAACAATCGAATAACTGTATTCGATACAGCTCCGAGGTCTGGTTTGCCAGGTAAACCGTCTATGTCCTTACCTCCTGAGTAAATCTGAAATCGGAAAGTTCTAAACGTGTATTTAGGTTTAATAGGAGTAATTTTATTTTTAGCTGTTAACAGCCTAATAGTTATAGAACCATTATTATCGATTGTTCAATTTATTAGTATTCAATTCTTATTTATTGGCGGCAACCTTAAGGTCCCTCTGCAGGGTTCCCTTAAGGTTGCCACTCTTAGTCGCAATCTCGGTGATGCGACTTGTGTGCCGCTCCGCTCTTTTCTTGAGTTCTGCAGGGCTCAAGAAAACGATATCTTCCGAGTCCGGATTCGGATTCTCTTCAGATTCGGATTCGGATTCACTTTCACGTTCCATTGGCAAGGCATCCTCATTACCTGAGGCTGCTGCCTCCTCGCAACCTGATGTCTCTGACGGTCCATCAGTAAATGGGACCTCTGCTCCATTGCGTCGAGCTCCCACTCTGAGCTGACGCAGAAGGGTCTGCTTGAAAGAGCGACCCTTTTCCTCCTCCATGGCCTTCTTTTTGGAGCGAGTGAACCTCGCCTCCGTGGCCGACTCCGAACCAGAGCTGCTCCGCAGCTGCTTGGATTTCCGTTTCCGGCCAAATCCTAAGCCAAGTCCTCATCAGCAATTGACGAGTCCGTCAACGGGCTATTGTCCCTCATACTTCTTCCCTTAATAGGGCTCATTTTAAAACGTATACGTTTCAAACTTCAAATTAAACATTAATCGGCCGACTAATAAATTAATCGACCGATTAAGGTGATAAACTGTATACTACAAATTAATGAGTATATACCATATACAAATAAATAAATTCTGATCGCGCCCACGCTTACAAAAACTTACGCTAGCGCGAACAGAACCCAATCATACATAAAACACAACACAATACAAATATTATACAAAGCGCTTAAGTCTAAAACACCTATTGTCTCTAATTGCTGGCCGGCGGACCCGACGCGACGTCACAGCTCAGACAACAAAGGAAAAGCAAACTTGCACCTTTTTTCTCTCCGATTCCAACGAGCGAGGTGTCGTTAGATTTGTCTCAACGAGACGTACACAGATATGTGAATATCTTTTCCACCCGGAAAAGTGTGGGGGAGATACCACAAAAACTAAGATTTTTAGATAAAAATATCTAGCACCCTCATTTCTGATGCGATTTTAAACACTCACGTGTAGAGGCCGTCAATGCGCGTCTTACTGTTAGGTTGTATAAAGTTTTAAATTTGCCGCCTTCAGTTATTATAGAATGTATCTTTTGTCTAAGTTTGTGCACGATGATTAGTCTGTGTATCTATTACTTTTGTTTCCGCCATTGTCTGGTTTACAATAAATTAACTTAACTTAACTTAACTATTAGTACGCGAGTTTAGTTTCGAAAAATCAGTGTTAACCGAATAATAAAATAACCACGTTCAAAGACCACGCCGTGCTTCACCGACCGATCATGTGATACCGTTTTTGCACCGGCGAGTTTGCAAGTATTGAGGTTATTTCAGTTACGAAAAATTCATCTCAGAACCAAAAATGTCTTCTAACAATCACATGACATTGATTGAGAGATTAACTGGAAGAGATAACTTCGCTAGCTGGAAGTTTGCAATGCAAACGTACTTAGAACACGAGGAATTGTGGCAATGCATAACCGGCGATGGCGACGTTGATTCAAAGAAAGACGTGAAAGCAAAATTGAAAATAGTGTTACTGGTGGATCCGATTAATTATATCCACGTTCAAGAAGCCAAGACTGCAAAAGAAGTTTGGGGTAACTTATGCAAGGCGTTTGATGATTCTGGTCTTTCTCGGAAGGTTGGATTACTTCGTGACCTTATAACAACTTCTCTCGAGAATTGTCAAGGTATTGAAGAATACGTTAATAAAGTTATGACGACAGCACACAAGCTCCGGAACATAGGGTTCAAGGTCGATGATGAATGGTTAGGTACATTGTCACTGTCACTGGCTGGATTACCAGAACAATATGAACCTATGATCATGGCTATGGAAAGCTCTGGTGTTTCTATAACAGCCGATTTAGTTAAAACTAAACTGTTACAAGAAGTCAAGCAATCTGATTTGGGCATATTTCATGTAAAAGGTATTCAAAAGCAAACAAGTAAGGAGAATGTCTACAAAGGGCCAAGGTGTTATTCTTGTTATAAGTACGGGCATATCGGCAAAAATTGTAAAAACAAGACCAACAAGAAACAAAGTGACAACTCTTTTGTGGCCGTT
Organism: Pontia daplidice; assembly: GCA_963693355.1. Classification (NCBI taxonomy): domain Eukaryota; kingdom Metazoa; phylum Arthropoda; class Insecta; order Lepidoptera; family Pieridae; genus Pontia; species Pontia daplidice. Next base: position 103,604 of record CAVNZL010000016.1, on the reverse strand, counting down.
TTGTCAGCTGCATCAAGCAACTATTACTCCGGATGGTATGTGGATTGTGGTGCTTCAATGCACATGACTATGAACAAGAATTGTATTTATGATGAAAGGCCACCACCAATCAAAAGTATCCGTGTTGCAAACAATAAGGAATTGAAAGTAGAAAGCTGTGGTAAGGTCAACATTAATGTATTACAAAAGGATGGATCTATTGCCACCATACAGTTAAAAGATGTCCTTTATATTCCTGAACTTTCAACAAATCTTCTCTCCGTTAGTCAAATAATTAAAAAGAACTGTAATATTAAGTTTCATAGTAAAGGTTGCAGTATATTTAACAAGAATACTGAAATAGTAGCAAGTGCTCAACTTATTAATAACATGTATAAACTGAATATGGCATCAGTTCAAGCATATTTTTCTCAAAATACTAATGATGACTTTTACCTATGGCATCAGCGTATGGGTCACTTGAACTACACTGACCTGAAAAAGCTGGAGACCTGTGCTGAAGGTGTGAAAATGTCTCCAAGTAGTAATGTGACCTGTATTTCTTGTATAGAAGGTAAACAAACAAGTTTTCCATTCAAAAGTGAAGGTTCCCGAGCAACAAAACTGCTAGAACTTATTCACTCCGACATATGCGGACCCATGGAAGTGAAGTCACTCGGAAATGCAAGGTATTTTCTTACCTTTACTGATGATTATTTTAGAAAAGTATCCGTTTTCATTTTAAATTCAAAGTCTGAATGTCTTAATAAATTTAAAGAATACAAATGTCTTGTAGGAAACCAACTTGACTGTAAAATTAAAGTATTAAGAACTGATAATAGAACTGAGTATATAAATAATGAATTTACTGAATTTTTGAAGTCATCTGGCATACAACATCAAACATCAATTCCGTACACACCTCAACAAAATGGCTTATCAGAACGTATGAACAGGACACTTCTTGAGAAAGCCAGATGTATGCTAATTAATGCTAACTTACAAAAAAGCTTGTGGGCTGAAGCAATAATGACAGCAGCATACATAGTGAACCGTTCACCTACACAAGCACTAAATTATAAAACTCCTGAAGAGATGTGGAGTGGAAGGAAACCTGTGGTAAGTCACATGAAAATTTTTGGTTGTCATGCAATGGCTCAAATACCTAAAGAGAAAATTAAGAAATGGGACTCTAAATCACAGAAACTTATTTTTGTTGGTTATTGTGTAAAAGTAGTAAAGGATATAGATTATTAGATACCAAAACAAGAACTGTCATAAAAAGTAGAAATGTAATTTTCTTAGAGAATAGTATAAAAAGAAATGTGACTCCAGTTCCACTGTCAGAACCAGAAAATAAAGAAATAGATCATGTTATTGAAAACATGTCAGATAGTGAAGTTAACAGCACAGATTTGACATCTCATACAGCTGTGGACCACAGTGATGGCTCAGATGATCCTGAGTATGTACCGGAGATGTCAGTGAAGTATCCTCAGAGTTCTAATATTACTCTTCGTCCTCGAAATAAAGTTGATAAGAACAAAGAAGCTAAGACTTACCTATGCTCAAGCAATGTACCACTCTCTGTCACACCACAAACATATGCAGAAGCATTGTCTTCAGAAGACTCTAAATTGTGGATGAAATCAGTTGAAGAAGAGCTGAAAGCACATAGTGATAATGGTACATGGCAGTTAGTAGAAAAGCCACCTGAAGCTAGAGTTATAGGATGTAAATGGGTTTTTCGTATTAAGAATGAAACTGAAGGACTAAGGTACAAGGCAAGGCTTTGTGCTAAAGGATTCTCACAGAAACTGGGTATTGAATTTACTGAGACATTTGCACCAACAGTCAGATATGACTCAATTCGCTTACTTTTATCTGTTGCTGCAGAACAGAAAATGTCAATGCTTCAATTTGATATTAAAACTGCCTTTTTATATGGTCAGTTGAAAGAACAGATTTACATGACGCCATCAGAGAGTCTTACTGTTAAAAAGGAGGTTGTATGCAAGCTCAAGAAATCTTTATATGGCCTAAAACAGTCACCTAGATGTTGGAATGCTAAATTTGATGATGTTTTAAAGAAATATGGTTTTAAGAACAGTCATGCTGACAGATGTGTTTATGTGGGCTGCATCAATGGTATTAAAATATATTTATTACTGTATGTGGATGATGGCTTATTACTGTCATCAGATACCACTGCTCTTACTCAAGTAATAAATGACTTAAAGAAAGAGTTTGATGTAAGGATTTGTAAATCATTACATTTTATCGGAATGCATATAGAAAAACATGATGACTATATATTTGTGCACCAAAGTACATACATTGAAGAGATGCTGAAAAGATTTAACTTGTGCGACATCAATACTAATAGTATTCCTGCTGATCCGCATGTTACTTTGGTAAAAAGTACTGAGCCTGAGAGCAACAACAAACACATTCCTTACAGAGAAGCTGTGGGTTCTCTCATTTTTGCTGCTATAGTGACCAGACCCGACATCATGTATGCAGTGTCCACAGTCGCTCGCTTTCTCAACAATTATGATCAGATGCATTGGAATGCTGTAAAGCGCATCTTTAAATATTTAAAAGAAACAAAACATTTTGGACTCTGTTTCAGATCAACTCAAAGTAACATACTTGAATGTTACTCTGACGCCGATTATGCCAATGATCCTGACACCAGAAGGTCTATTACTGGTTATGTCTTCATGAAAAATGGAGCAGCAGTTACATGGAGCACTCAACGACAATTGACCATCGCTCTTTCTACCACAGAAGCAGAGTTCATGGCATCCTGCTGTGCTACAAAAGAAGCTCTTTGGGTTCGGCAGTTAATGCTTGATATTAAGGAATATAAACAGAGTTGTATTAATCTTCATATAGATAATCAAAGTGCTATTTGTTTGATCAAGAATAATGATTTTCATAAACGTTGTAAACATATTGATATAAAGTATAATTTTGTAAAAGAAAAATATGCACAAAAATTTATAGATTTGAAATATATTAGTACTAATAATCAGTTAGCAGATATATTTACAAAAGCTCTGTGTAAAGTAAAATTTCAATATTTCAGAGAGAAACTTGGTGTGACTGAGAAACCAAAGATGTAAAGTTATCATATTACTATGTTGATCAATGTTTATATAAAGTTTCATAAATGGTTAATGTTTAGTTAAAGCTATTTAATGTTTTGTTTCATTTGTTAACTTTATTAGAAGGCTAAAATTTAGTAGGAGTGTTAGGTTGTATAAAGTTTTAAATTTGCCGCCTTCAGTTATTATAGAATGTATCTCTTGTCTAAGTTTGTGCACGATGATTAGTCTGTGTATCTATTACTTTTGTTTCCGCCATTGTCTGGTTTACAATAAAATAATTAACACGTAAAGTACTTTAAACTACTCGTTTCATTTAACACTTACGACACCAAAAAAGTGGGGGGTCGTGGCGACTGATCGCCCAGCGCACGCACTTGAAAAAACACTTTTCTTCGCTTTCACTTTTTTCTAAATTCCTCCATAACTTTCGGTCCGATTTTTGAGATCAAGACGTCAATTTCTTTGTCTTATCAACACGAACACACAATGATACCAAAATCTCACCGATCCACAGTGGTTTCATTAGAACAAGCTAGCTAGACAAAATTATTTATTGGGGTATTTTGCTTCGTATGGCTTTATTATGATGTTCTAATGCGGTTTTAGCACCAAACACCCAAATAAAAAGAGGTAGGGAGAGTCACGTGCACCAAAAAGTACGTTAAAGTTGCTTAAATACCTAAATAATTCAATATTTCTCAACACGCATTACTCACACTATCATTAAAACACATATTCATCACATTAAAGAGTAAGGTAGGTGACCCAAATAAGGCCTACCTTAATTTTTTTATTATCTAACTAGCGGGTTTATAATAATAATTCACTGGTAATTTGGAATAACTATATTTATTTATTAAACTTTGTAATAAATCAAACAAAATTATTTTAGGAACAAAAATCACACTTTTGTGAACACAAATAACTAAAATGTCACTTTGGCCTTATTGGGAACCCTGTGTCTTAATAAAGCCTTAATAAAAACAAGTAAACATTCAACTTCTTAATGAATACAAAACGTTATCAATACTTATATTAAATCTAATGAGATCCCATTAATTACTTTTGATCATTTTAGATAAGATTTAACGAGTTTCTCATCATACAAAAGTACTATATTAATCAGCCTTTTTCATCTTTTTTTTTGAACAATTCCCTGGACAGTAAAATATTTTATCAGCGGGTGTGAGTCCAACACACACCTCATGATACCAAACGCCACAAGTAAGACATTGTCGCATATCATCAACTCGATCTTCTTTACAAGCTGGACAGTACCAAGAAAGTTTATTATCGTGACGTTTTGGTTTAGATTCCGTAAGCTTATCTGCTGTCAAAGAAGCAGTCTTCACTGAGGTTCGCTTTCGCGTTGCAGCAACTGCAGGTGTCCAGCTAGTAACTGACGCTGATTTTGGTGTCTTTGTGTTAATCTTTATCACGGATGACGTACCAGGAACATCTTCTACTCTTGACGATGTTACAGTAATCTGTGATGTGGAATTCGTAGCACCATCACCAAACAAATCTTTTGTTACCTCTTGAGCCCTGTAATTCAGAGACTTCTTGCGTGGAGCAGTCGCTACAACTTTAAACTTAGGAGTAGGTAAAAATTCATGAATCTCACACGTGGTTGATTGATTGTCTATCTTCTGTGGAGTTCCAACATTCGGATTGTTTTTTGAGAGCAAGGACAGTGGCAAATTCTCAGTATCTGTGCCTGATCCATCTGAATCTTCCACATTTGCAGTTGAAATCTTTTGTTCCCCCGATTCATTAGATAAGACAGCAATATTCTCACTGTTTGTAGGATTTGGGAGTTCTGATAACGCAGAAGGCGCAAATGCCTCTTCAGAAATAGCATCTGGGTTATATGGATATAACCCTGTAGCGCGAAACCCATTCGAGATATTGGTAATAGTCATACATTTCGGCCATACTTGTGAGAGAATGACGTTAAAACTTGTCTTGTTTAGGGTTCGTTCGGGATGCTGACTGACATATTTCATCAACTCTTGGTCCCAATGGTGCTCAAAAGAACGATAAACAGATTTATCCATGGGCTGTAACTCGTGCGTGGTATTTGACGGAAGACAATATAAAGTAATGCCACATTTCTCAGCTTCCTCGACAATAGTAAAGTCCAGGTGGCATTTTGCACCATCAAATATGAGGAGACATGGCCCTGATGTTCTGTATTTATGCAAATGATTAATAAACTGTATGAAAGTTTCTGTCGTCATGCTTCCTTTTGGCGTCATCTTCACCAGAGAGCCTGGAGGTAAATTGTCTTGGAATTCTGGCTTTAGTCTCTTGCCTTTGAACAATATCATTGGCGGAATAGCTGATCCTATAGCATTTCCGCAGCCTACCACAGTCACACTTTCAGCATGCTCATTCGCTATTTGATGAACTCTTTTTCTCCCTTTGGCTGTCAAAACAGTCTGCTGATGGTGCAAAGATATGCGACAATTTTTTTCATCGATGTTGTAAATGCTTTCAGGTTTATGTTCAATTCCAAGTCTATCCAGCACACTTTTGTATTTTAAAAAGTGATCGCTAACAATATCTTTATTTAATTTTTGAGCACGAGCTGGATTCATCATCTGTGCTTTACGACGTGCTAATTCAGGGTGTCGTTTGAGAAATAACCTCAACCATTTCTTCCCCGCGGCGTTCTTGGCATCGTTGAAAGTGTTTGGAATTTCCTTAATTTTACAGAATGAAAAAGCCTGTACGCGCAACATCTTTGATGTCAACGGCACTCCAACATCAGCCAAACGTATGATTCTTCTGACAAGTCCAGCTTCTTGTTCTGTAGTAAATACAGCCGACCGACCTAGCTTTCGTGTAGTCGACCCACTCGCTAGATGGTTGCGTAGGGTTCTTCTTGGGATGTTGTATCTGGCTGCAGCAGCATATGTAGATAATCTACCTCTTTCGACCATTCTAACAGCGTTTTCCATCTGTTGCGAAGTCCATTGAGCCCTTTTTTTCCTTGTGGTAGAAGCTGGTGATTCGTTTTCCATGATGTTACTAAAAACAAGGGTTTACTATTTTACTGTAATACTTTTCTAACTGACATAAAACATTGTCCTAATAAGATCTGTACCAGTGCCGTTATAAGGCCTATACATTTTTTTTGTAGGCTTTATTAGGGCATGGCACATGGATAAACAAAACACCAATTATATGGAATATACCGATATTACAGCTTTTTCACTTATGTGAGGAGATGACTACACGTATAATTATCCTATAGACAAAACACAGCACACCGTGTACGAATAAAAATAAAAATACTTACTGTTTTCTCTGCTAGAATTTTATAAAAACAAGCGTGCGCTCCGCGTCGTTGTTGTTTTCGACTGCAGGTTCGAACACGCTCGCGGCACGGGTCATTTGCTGTGCTTGTAGGTGTTAATTTATATACACGCACACATCTACAAACATTGGCGGCCATTTGAAATCGCGAAGTGGGAAATTCAAAAAATAGGCCTTATTAAGACATAGGCTTTATTTGGGTCACCCACCTTATATGGCCGTACTTAGGTAAATAAAACAAATAAATAATAAATAAATTGTTATATTTCTAAATCCTATATTTAAAATATCCGCCACTTTATGTAATATTTTATGTAACAGAGGATCCCAAAAGACAGGCATTCAGGCTAGTTTGGGAAGCAGGGTATTCCAATGCTTGTAATAATGTACAATGTAATACTGTGTGTGAAATAAATAAATAAAAAAAACAAAAAAATAAACAAAAAATTACAAATTGTCATTTTTTATTACATTACATACAACAATAAATTAAATTAACATGGGACATTATTAGTACTTTTTAACAATATTTTTTAACTAATAATAAAGTTAGATAAGGTACACATTCTTACAAATTAATTAATACAATATTATTTAGAACTCTTTATTTAATCTACATCACTAAATTCTTCTTCCGAAGAATCTTCTACACTATAATCTGACATACTGATATTTTGACAAAAACTACTATGACTTACACGAGAACTTACATTTACAGAAGGGGGTATTATTAATTCTAAAACCTCAGAAGGCAGTTTACTTGTCGGTTTTTTGGGAACTTCTCTAAGGCCATTTATTACAGGGTCAGATGTGATTAGCAACATATTAAGTAAATCTCTATTCGTGGCAATACGTGAATGTTTTCGAGTATTGTGCTCCCGAAATTTCCTATAATCTTTATTACGCGCTTCCTGAGCTTCCTCAGAAAGCTGCCCGATAGGTAGAAGAGCCGATTTCACAATATCTATACTGTGCATAAGAATTTTGTGTATTACAGGCATGTAATACCACGAATAGAGACTAAGATACATTTTTTTGTGTCTTGTGTTAGAGAATTAAATTTAACAACATCAATATCATAACCCGAAGCTAAAGTTCTAAGGATAGTGCCAAAGTTCTTAATTAGTGTCACATCTACACCTGTAATATCTGCAACCTGTTCAGGATTCTCAAAAAACCGACGAGCAGTATTCCCATCATTCGTATTACCAAATCCTGGTTTTGGTTTATGAACAATTAAACCCATTTCAACTTTAAACCTTTCTTGGATATGAGCCGAACGTTGCTTTACATTTTCTTTGTCACTTTTGTCTCGAAGTTGCCATTTTTTAACTTCAAGACGATAGCTTATATGAAGCAAACATTCAAAAGAACGTATCCAAGCGTGAAGGGGAGATATACCAAAACCAAGATTTTTCTTATTTATCACTAATTCCCTAGAATCATCATTCATAAATTTAGGAGTGGCTCCACAAATGTAACATTTTTGTGCTGATGAAGTTTCTGTCATAGCGTTGCATACTTTACCGTCAACCATTGTGAACAGTAACTCGTGTTTGATTGATACTTCTTTACCATCTACGTTACCTATTGTTGGTACCAATTGGCTTATTTCCTCTAAAACCTTATTGGTTTCTGTTACAGTAAAATCTGTAGTTTCTTTGGAGAAAATAAACTTAATCGGTCGACAATACATGGTGGAAGATGGTCTTGGATTCTGCCAAACAACGTTACCACTATTGTCACGTAATTGAAGCGGTACGAATGAGAACACAAATAAAAACTCATCTGTGTCTTCACTGTTTGTGAATTTTTGTTTGTACCTGCTATGACTGGAACTTCCATCGCACCCCCATTTGCTTATAAGGGATAGAGATGAACCAGGAGTTACAGATTTTAAAACTTCATACTGTGCACAAATTAGACGTTCAGCAGTTTTATTTAAAATCGCCTGAAGTTGAATATCTGAACGCGTTTCGTTTCTAAAAATCTGTTCCTCAGGAGGGTAACATTCAATTTTTGCCTGCCTAACACTATAAAATGATGGGAATACCTGATGTCCTGCTCTCATGCTCCATTTCCTTGTTTGTTTATATGAGTGGCTTGTAGATTTGGCATCTACGTAATACGCCAAAGCCTCTTCCTTTGACAAACATCTCGATTCATCGCGTACACCCACACTTGCTTTCATTATTTGGCACTTTTCAGGACTTTGACTTGCATCTTTAATAACAGATGCCAAGTTCCGATGTCCAGACAATCGCGGTGATAGTTCAGCAGCCACCACTAACTGGTTTACATCCCGTGTTTGAAGAAGGTCGTCCACGCGCCTCCTTTTCGTTTTTTCACTAGCTCCAGTAAAATCCACCGATGGACGCCCAGAAACCGAAGTCTTACTTGATGATGATGGTGTTGAGTAGTAGATGGATGCTCTGAACGTAAAATCACCAGATAACCACTCAGAATTCTTAGTCAGAAAACGATCGCGACACTTTCCAGAACTTTACCATTTCTCTACAAATTTGGATGACAATCTTCCAATTGTCATTTTAATTTCCCGCGCACATGCTTCCGTGATATTCCCAAGATCACGTTTCATCAATAGAAAGTCATATAGTCTACTATTACGATTCTCTTTGGGATGTTTCTGCCATTCATCAAAAATCTCCATTTTTGAGACGGAGAACTCGTATTCTGAAACAACAGACAGAATGACACAGTTGCACTCCAATGCGCGGATCAAAATGAGTAAAATATAAAAGCTAACAGATATGGCTGTAATACATATCATTTTCAGCCCGCGTACAAAAGGGTACAAGTACTTTCTAGTCCAATTATTTCAGAAAATTGACAAAAAAATAACATACTCTTTAAAACTCTAGGTATTTAAAAACAGTGCGGTGAAAGTATATCTATTTTCTAACTAGAATTAAAAAGTACATACCTTTTACTTGAAGATCCATCACTAACACTTTTCAAAAAACTTAAACTCACTGACATATGTTGTTACTTCGATAAGCGCAAAAATGCAAGTAATAAGTCATTTTTTACCTCTTCTCTTTTATACTGCCCTCATTATCTTATCACTTAATTACATTGAAGCAAAACAATTCTTAGAATTGGGACAGGTATTTATGTGGCTCTAGGCTTAAGTAATGAATTCCAGGAAATTCGACAGTGACTTTTGTCTAGCTCCTAGACTTTTGTCCGATGAAAATCGGGGGAGATAGAGTGTAAAAGTTGTTTTGACTTCGGAAAATTCCAGAGCCGTCAATTTTCACGCGATTTCCAAATTTCCAAAAAAATCCAGAAACATGTACAACTTGCCTCAGCGCATCCAATGACACTATAAATTTGGGTGTCACAGCGACTAATCGCGAGCCACACACTTTATAAACTACGCGTCCTTTCGCACTAATTTTCCACTGTTTTTTCAAGAAAATTGTGGTCCGATTTCCACGAAAATTGCCACTGCAATCCTTGCACAATTTTGCATCTTTTGACACCAAAATCACCACTGTACGCGAACTTTTACCACGCGCGGCGATTTTTAGAAAGCGGAGCGACGCCCAAAACGATCCGTTTGGTGCAGGAACTCGACGCAGATCTTTTTTTTTCCTGGAGGAATCCATTTACGGACCCCCGCGTCTGGGCTAGTGTGCAATGACGCGGAGAGTGTGGGACTAAAATAAATAATAATAAATTATTTAATAAACACAACCTCCACAGGCATGCTCTGAAGCGTCTGAAAAAACATGAATTTCAGTTTTAGAGAGAAAACCCACCTAGGTATTTTTAGAGAATTAAGATAATTGAAACTATTTGTAACATCTAGAAATTGCTTTTTAATATTATCAGGCACTTCACTATCCCAAGAGCAGTTTTGTACCCAAAATAATTGTAGAATAAGCTTGGCAAGCAGTATGCATGGACCAACAAGCCCTAAGGCATCAAATATTTGGTTAATGACTGATAATATTTTATACGTTTTGTTATCATTGTGCCTATGCTTATATTAATTACAAAATTAAGATTATCTGTTGATGGATCCCAGTATAAACCTAATGTTGTAGACTAAGAACTATTGCATAAATTAATTAGTTATTTGTGTATTCACTTATTGCCTGCAAAATTTCTATGCTATTAGATTGCCATTTACGAAGGTTGAACTTTGCTGATTGCAAGGCATGAATGACGCCTTTGCATATATTGACAACGACTTCTATTGAGGGACCACTGTATAGGAAATCATCAACGTAAAAGTTATGTTTGATTGCCTCCCTGACGTCGGGATGTGGTGACTCATCTGCTAGAGCACTTGTGGCTAAATAGGGTGCTGATACACAGCCATAAGTAACTGTATTGAGTGTGTATGTTTGTAAAGGTTTTGAAGGATGAGATCAAAAAATGATCTGCTGAAGAGAACGTTGTGATGGTTCTATTAAGACAGCCCGATACATTTTTTCGATGTCATTCGTAACAACAAATGTATGCTGTCGAAATCTTAATAATATGGACATTAAGTCATCTTGAACTGTAGGCCCAACCATTTGTATGGAATTGAATGACTTCCCGGAGGTGGTGGGGGCTGAGGCATCGAAGACTACACGCAATTTGGTAGTTGTACTCGCTTCCCGTAAGACACCGTGATGAGGTAAGTATACATTATGAATGTGTGATGATTTACTAGATGATGAATGTGATGATTGGTTGGATGTTATGCTACTATTTGTAGCATAAGTAGAGGGTTCTTTACACCCGTGTACATATGATGTTATTATTATTATTGTGTGTGTAATTAATAATAATTGTAAATATGTATAGAGATGTTACTCCCAAGTTCGATTCTTGGGGGTCCCCGGGTCCTTCGTGGCCACCTTTGCGCGGACTTCTCTGGGGCTTATTATGGTACGTAAGGCCTAGCGCTCGTCTATGTGCGGGGTGACGCCAACCGGGAGGGTAACATTATCCGGCTTTCGGGTCTGATAAGGCTATCTTTTGGCGCTTGCATTGGTTTTCGGTTCGGTCGGCGTCGGACTGGAATCAGTGTAATCGCAGGGAGAAGGCTTCACAGCCTTGGTGTATGCTGTAAATATATCGTAGGTGGTGCTCTAATGAGCTTGTATATTTTGTATATAGAGAGAGTGTGCGGGCTTTTTACACCTGGCACGGCGCGGCGGGCCGCGGTGGCGATGTGCCACCGTCGGTTAGGGATTAATTGCGATCCCCGTCGGGCAACCTGTTTCCTGGCTCGATTCGGCGGTCATGTCTCGTAGATCGGCCAGACCAGGGGGGGCTTGCCTTAATTGGCTGGTCTAAGTGGAAGGAAAACCACAATAAAAAACCCTAAATGAGTGTGCGTTGGGGCGCCCCAAGGGGACTCTGCGCGGCGCCACTCTCCCGTTCACCCGCAGGGCGAACTGGTGCTCGGCTAGTATGTCGGGCTTTTAGCGGCCAACTCGTGGGCACTGTGCCGACACATTGTATTGTCGTATTAGTATTGTATCGATCTTACCAATAAACGGACGTGTCAACCAAATATCGTTTCATTGCAATACTCATCAGTCAGACATATACAGGTATACACATACGTGTACTCATAAATACAGTACAGTGGTGACGCCGAACTAGAACACCTGGCAGTGTCGATACGCGTGTAAAACGACACAAGTTTTTACAAGATGACTGCGGCTCAGCAAGTACCATCAGTTTTGACCTCGGGTGAAGGAGAAGTAGCTGTTATTTCGGTTTCATCAAGAATTCCTGAGTTTTGGTGTGACCAGCCACGGTTGTGGTACGTTCAATGTGAAGCCGTTCTTGCTGCGCAGAAACTTAGTGATGAAGCCAGATACAACTTAGTCGTTACTAAATTAGGGAAAGATGCCGTGCAACAAGTCAGTGACATCCTTCTGAAGCCTCCCGAAGCAAAGAAATTTGACACCTTGAAAGAACGGTTGCTGAAAATTTACGAGGAGTCGGAAATGCGCCAGTTTCAAAAGCTGCTTAGTGAGATGGAGCTCGGAGACCAGAAGCCTTCACAGCTCCTACGCCGGATGCGGGACTTGGCACGCGATAAAATGCCTGATGAGACCCTCAGAATTATGTGGCAAGGCCATCTACCCCCAGCAGTGCGTGGAGTGTTAGCAGTAAGTGAAGTGAAAGATTTGGAGCATTTGTCGGCTATTGCAGATAAAGTCATGGAGACGACAAACTCCTCGCAAGTTTCTGAAGTACAGTCCGTACCTAGTAGCAGTTCTAGCAGTGATCATAGCTTTATTTTAGCCGAGATAGCTAAATTGAGCCTAAAAATAAGAGACATGGAGAAAAGTCAAAATTTTAATCGTTACAAATCAAGATCGAGATCAACGTCACGAAAGCGTAATATGACGCGGCGCACGCCGCATTGTTCAGACTGGCTTTGTGTTTATCATTTTAAATATCGCCATAGAGCTAGAAAGTGTATAGAGCCGTGCGCCTGGAAAAAGCCTACAAACCAGGAAAACTAAAGGAGGTGTACTCGCAGGCGGGGATTTGCACCATCACTCCAATGCACCGCCTATGTATTACAGACAATAATAGTGGACTTAGATTTTTAGTGGACACGGGCGCAAATATTTCTGTGCTTCCAGTAAACAAGAACCGGTTAATTAGTGCTAAGTGTGATGATTATAAACTGTATGCTGCGAATGGTACAGAAATTAAGACTTATGGTGTTAAGACTTTGAATTTAGACTTTAGATTACGTCGAGCTTTTCGGTGGACATTTGTTGTAGCAGAAGTCAAGCAACCTATACTCGGTGCTGATTTTCTGTCTCATTATATGTTATTAGTAGACATAAAAAATAAAAAGCTTATAGATTCCGTGACCAGTCTACAAAGTATTGCGTCTGTGGTATTGCAAGATGATCCTACAATGAGTACAATCGACTACAAAAGTGATTATAGAGATATTTTAGCGGAATTTCCGGATATTACGAAGCCGATGAATTTTAAAAATGCCCCAATTCATTCTACAGTACATTACATCGAGACTACGGGACCAGCAGTTTACGTCCGTCCACGACCGTTACCACCTGATAAGTACCATAGGGTCAAGGCTGAATTTCAACAAATGCAAGAGATGGGAATTTGCAGACCATCTAAAAGCAATTGGGCGAGTCCATTACATGTTGTGGTAAAGAAAAATGGTGAGCTAAGACCTTGTGGCGACTATAGACAGCTCAATGCTATCACGAAATCCGATCGTTATCCAATACCTCGTGTGCAAGACTGTACCTATTTATTGCATGGTAAAACCATATTTTCTAGAATAGATATGCAAAGGGCTTACCACAATATACCTATATATGAAAAGGACATACCTAAGACAGCGATAGCGTGTCCTTTTGGATTATTCGAATTTTTGAGACTAGGATTCGGTTTTAAGAATGCTGCAGCCACATTTCAACGTTTTCTCAACGACGAAGTTTTACGTAACGTAGATAACATTTTTATATATATAGATGACGTCATAATTGCATCGTCATCGGAGGTAGAGCATAGAGTGCACGTTCGGGAAGTACTAAGTCGTCTAAATAGATATGGCATTACGATCAATTTAGCCAAATGTGAATTTGGGAAATCTGAACTCAATTTTCTTGGATTTCGAGTTTCAAAAGACGGTTTGAGGCCATTAGATGAGCAAGTCAAAGTCATATCTGATTTTAAGACACCAAGTACAGTAGATGAGTTACGTCGTTTTCTCGGAATGGTGAACTTCTATAGACGTCATCTACCTAAGGCAGCTAGTATTCATGAGAAATTAAATTTATTTTTGCATAACGCCAAGAAAAAAGATAAAAGTCCCATTCCATGGACCGATGAAGCTCTTGAGGCCTTTGAACATTGTAAACAAAGCCTGAAAAACGCAGTAACGTTGTCATTTCCATCACCGAATGCGCCGTTAGCCCTCATGACAGACTGTTCTAATACCTGCGCCGGCGCTGTACTGCAACAAAAAGAAGGAGACTCTTGGAAGCCATTAGGATTTTTCTCAACTAAATTAAGTGATGCACAACAACGATATTCTACCTATGACAGGGAATTATTGGCAATATATTTAGCAATCAAACATTTTAGATCGCTTGTCGAAGGTCGATCATTTACAGTGTACACGGACCATAAACCGATTGTATACTCGTTGCAGAAAAATACAAGAAGTAAAAATGATACACCAAGACGGATACGGCAATTGGATTTCATCATGCAATTTTGTACCGATATAAAACACATATCAGGTGAAGAAAACATAGTTGCCGACTGTTTGTCGAGAATAGAATCTGTTAACGTATCATCTTCCATAGATTACGAAAAGTTGGCTGAAGCACAGAGAAATGACAAAGAATTAAAAAACCTTATGGAATCGAACTCGTTACAGTTTAAAAAATTATATATACCTAATTGCCAATTACCTATCTATTGTGACATATCGACTAACATAACGCGACCATATTTGCCTAAGGAATTTCGTGTATCGGCTTTCAACGCTGTACATGACATCAGTCACCCTGGAATGCGAACGACACGAAGGATGATGCAAGATCGCTATATATGGAAAGGAATGAATAAAGATGTAACTCAGTGGACCAAAGCATGTACCAACTGCCAAAAGTCCAAGGTTCATAGACATACAGTTGCACCTTATGGTAATTTTATACACACAGATCGATTTGAACATTTGCATATGGATGTAGTGGGACCATTAACATATTGTAACGGGTACCGATACATCGTGACGATGGTGGACAGAAGCACTGGTTGGCCTGAAGCCTATCCTGTAAAGGATATAACCGCTGAGACTATTGCGGATATCATTTACACCGGATGGATCGCGAGGTTCGGAACTCCTTTATATTTAACAACAGACCAAGGATCGAATTTCTTGTCTAATTTATTTTCACAATTAGCCAAAAGAATGGGTATAACAAAATTTAGAACCACCGCATACCACCCACAGTCAAATGGACTAGTAGAGAGATGGCACCGTTCACTGAAAACCGCACTTATGTGCCGAGGTAACACAGAACATTGGGTATCAGAATTACCATCTGTGCTACTTGGGTTACGAGCCAGTTTAAGAGATGATACGCAAATAAGTGCAGCGGAGATGGTATTTGGTGAACCGATACGATTACCGGGAGATTTTTTTGAGCCAATTCAACGAGAAACCTATGATAACGAGTCATTTTTAAAAGATTTACGTTCTAAAATAGCAAATTTAGCAGCAGTACCAAGAAGGGAAATGCATCAAGGAAAAATATTTGTCCACCCGGATTTAAAAGATTGCACTCATGTATTCGTACGCGTCGACAAAGTAACAAAGCCTTTGACACAGCCTTACATGGGTCCTTTTAAAGTTATTTGTAAAAAAGATAAATATTATAAAATTATGCAGCAGGATACGCAGAAAAACATTAGTCTAGATCGATTGAAACCCGCGTTTACGCTTAACAGCAGTGTAGAGTTTCCAACGACGACACCAAATACGGCAAGTGCAACTGTAAACAATCGCTCGAGAGTGTCGAGATTCGGACGAACGATTAAACCAGTAGTTCGTTTCTTATAATAAACAGCTTTTAATTGTTGCACTGTTAATCTCTGTGAAAATGGGTAAATCGCAAAGCAAGCCCCAAGAGGAACAAATAATAATTGCACAGAATGGTGCTGGCAATAGTGCGGCGGCATCTGAGACCGAATATCAAATTAAATACGTCAAATATGAAGTTTATTTACTGTTCATCATCATATGCATTCTTGCCGCGATGCTGTATTTACTTTGGAAACGATGTAAGGTGAGCTACGCTCGTTATATGAGGCGCGAGCTGCGCGAGCTGCCCTTAGGGGAGTTACGGGGAGGTGATCAACGCTTGAACAGCGGATCGTCTCCACAGTCTACGCGAGTGATTATTTAGAATAGAGTGAAAAAGTGTTTAAGTGTATAGTGAGTGCAAGTGGCTAGTTTACGTAATTAGTGTGTAACAAGTACCAATGTATAATCAATATTATTAGCTATCTCTATGACGAAAAAGTAATTTGTTAGAATAAGTTTAATGTATAAGTTTATATGTATCAAAATTATGTATTTTACCTAACTATGTTTTATGTTATTTTTTATTAAGCGGGATGTACTGTGCCGACACATTGTATTGTCGTATTAGTATTGTATCGATCTTACCAATAAACGGACGTGTCAACCAAATATCGTTTCATTGCAATACTCATCAGTCAGACATATACAGGTATACACATACGTGTACTCATAAATACAGTACAGCACCTCCCGCACCCACGCAGTACTAGGGTTACCCGGGCGAGGGGCTCCGCTCGGGGGGACTGTTTATTTCCCCAGGGAAGAAATTACCCGCCGTCAACAATGCTCCTCTTAGAGGACGTTGAGGGATGGCAGACGTTAATGAAGGAGTATGGAAACAAAAAACAAAAAATCAAACCAAACCAAAAACCAAAATGATGAGATAGGGGAGGAAGGAAGAGGAGGTAAGAAGATGCTCGATAAAGAGCTTAGAGTTGTCATCGTGCGTACGCCGACGCCGACGACATCTCGCGCAGCAGAAGCTGCTCATTGCCAGGGGGTGTTCTATAGCGCTGAAGATTTAAGTGACTCGGACGACGGCTCGATGATTAGTGTACCATCGATGTCTGTCTGAGTTGCCAGGGCCTTCAGGCCGAAACATCAGCCATTGGATGAAGAGGAAACGGTCAACACTGTCGGACGATGACAGTTCTACCGAGACCATAACGCCTACAAAAGGCAAAAAGAAGGGCAGAGGAAGACCCCCTACAACTGGGGAATATTCAGGTCTTGCGGAAGCCAATAGAGCTCTAGCCCGGGAGGAACGAGAAGAGCTGAAGAGGCGTGCGGAAGCAGAACTCCTAGATGTAGTGGCAGAGGCGAGGGTGACCGGTCATCGTGCCCGAGCCCTATGGAGTTGCCCCAACATCATGAAGTCGACGTATCGGCCGTTGTACAAAAACGGATCGAGGCGAGTATAGGGGTTGTAGAGAAGGTCATGAAGACCTCAGGAAACTTAAAGGGCACTTACATCGGTGCCCTCAAGAAGGCGGTAGCCGACCTACGTGAGGACACGTATGAATTGGCCAGGCGCTCCGTCACGGATGAGACTAGAGTCCCCCAGGAGGATAATGCGCGTCTCAGGCGTCTCCTGGAGACACTGCAAAAGGAAATGGGAGAACTGCGGAATCTGATGCAGGACAGACGCCCGCAGATGCCACAGGCGCCCAATGACCTGGAAGAAATGGAGAACAGATTGTTGAGCCGGTTGGCAGACAGGATGAACGCACGGTTTGAAGGGCTAGAGCCTCGACTCAACCCTGAACCGAGACTTCGTCCCCCGCTAGCGGCGGATAAGAAGGGAAAAGGTAAGAAGGAGTCGGGAGGGTCTTCAAGGCCAGCTCCAAAGGAAACTTACCCCAAAGACACCCCCTACGGAAGAGACAGTGGAAACGGAAGGGGAACCTGAAAAGAGAAAGAAGAGTAAGAACAAGAAGAAGAAAGGACAGGAGGGTCGAAAGGATGATAGGAGTGTGGCTAGGGATTCGCAGCCAGAGCCCACTCAGGTGCCATCGACCTCCCGCTCCTTGGCGGCGGTGACACGGTCGAGCCGAGAAGCCTCGAAAGAGACTTGGGCGATGGTCGCCTACAAAGGCCGAAGATTGAGGGCAACTCAGGAGGCTCCAGAACAACCAACGAGGAAGCCTCAAACCAGAGAGATGACACAGGCGCACAAAGCGCATAAACCGGACAAGACTCCGACCCGGCCGCGACCGGGGGATGCCAGGAAGGCTCCCAAACCTGCACCGAAGCCTAAGCTGAAGGTTCCTCGGTCTGCGGCTGTGGTCATAGCCCTGACGAAAGACGCGGAGGGAAGGGGCGTCACATACGCGGCGGTGGTCCGAGAGGCTAAGGCCAAGCTGGACTTGGCGGACACTGACATCGAGTCCGTCAAATTCCGGAGGGCGGCGACGGGTGCTGCAATTCGGCAGATACCCGGCGCCTCCAGCGGGCCGAAGGTGGAAGTGCTGGCCCGAAACTGAAGGAGGCCATTGCGGACGAGGATGTGAAAGTGTACACTCCTGTGAAGTGCACTGACATCAGGGTGTCAAGAGTTGGACGACGCCGTCACATGGTCGGAGTTGGCGGAAGCCCTCGCTCAGAAGGGGCAGTGCCCGGTTGAGCAAATCAGGGTGGGCGCAATAAAACCCGACAGAAGGAGCACGAACGCCGCATGGGCGCAAGTCCCTGTCACCGCTGCTAAGAAGCTGGTGGAGGGTAAATTTAGAGTAGGCTTCATCGAGGCAAAGATATCCCTCTCGAAGCCCAGGGAGACCAGGTGGTACAGGTACCTGAGACTGGGGCACGTCGCTGCAAAGTGCCAAGACGAAGACCGTAGCCAGCTGTGCTACAGGTGTAGCCAGCCGGGACACCGAGCTGCGACATGCAGCGCCAAACCCAATTGTCTCGTCTCAGTCAGGGGATGGCTACGTGGAGATCTCAACTCCAAATCTACGGCGTGGGGATCCTCGGTCACGGATCGGCGCGGAGACGTGCAGACTTGGTCCCACTAAACCAAGGGACTGAGTGGACATGCGTGAGGCAGCAGGGTGGATCCGTGGTGGATGTGGCTTCCGCGAGCCCCGTCTTAGCGCGACGGATCCCGGACTGGGAAGTCCTGACAGAGGTGGAGACCTTATCAGATCACCGGTATATCCGGTATCACGTTCTCCCCTCGTCAGTGACACCGAACCCGAAGCCCGAGCCCGTCATTACCGGAGCAGACAGGACCCAGATGGTCGCTGAAGAGCCTGAAGAAGGAAGAGGCAGAAGTGGCATCTGTGGTCAGGGCATGGTGCCCAATACCAGAAGCGACGTCAATCGAGGGTGAGGTGGCGTGGTTCGCCGAGGGTAAGGCATAAGGGTACCAACAGCTTCTCTTTCTTTTCTAAGTTAGTGTGAGGATTCATAGGGATACTTGTTCCATTACATTAAATTTCTTAAGCACCTTTTCTATATATTGAGACTGATATATAAAGACTTTATCTTTCAACCTTTGTATCTGTAATCCAACAAAGTTATTAGCTTCACATATCTTTATTTTAAAGTTTTCTTCAAGTTTCATTATAATTTGTTTTAATGCAGTATGACACTTAGATATCAATAAATAATCCATCATCTACATAAAGCAATAAATAAACCTTAACATCATTCACATGTCCTGTATAAACACATTTGTCAGAATGATTGTTTTCAAAACCAAAACTTTTCAAAACTGAGTCAAACTTCTGATTTCAACAGCGTGGAGATTGTTTTAACCCATACAAAGATCTATTCAATTTACATACATGATTTTTAGGTATTTCTAAGCCCTCTGGCAGTGTCATATATATATTTTCACTTATATCACAATTAAGAAATGCAGTCTTTATTTAAAATTGCATTTTTTGTAAATCATGCTGACAAACTTTAGATACTATAATTCTTATTGAATCATACCTGACTGTAGGTGAAAAAGTTTCCTTATAATCAATAGCATATGTCTGTGAGTAGCCCTTGGCACATAGTCTTGACTTATATAATGACTCATCTTTAATACGAAAGACCCACTTACAGCCTCTAACCTTTACACCTGGTGGCTTTTCTACTATCTGCCAGGTTTCATTTTCTCTGTGTGCGTCTAACTCTTTTATGGACTGCTTCCATTTTTCACTATAAGCTGAGTTTATCGCTTCACTGTATGATTGTGGTAAATCAAAACATTCCATTTCACCTTGACAAAAATAAATGTTGTTCCTATTTTGTTGCATACTTTTCAGTTTGTTTCTAGTAATTATAGTTCTATTTGGAACAGATTCTATTTCTTTCTCCGGAACATATACTGAACAGTCTATAGAGTGAAAACTGTCATTACTAGTACTAGCATATGAATCTTTTAAAGTTTCATCTAAAGATGATTCTGCAGTATGTGTTGATGTTTGAGATTCATTCTCAACATTATTAGAATTGTTACAGTGACAAGAATTAGATAGTGATACCATAACATAATTTCTTTGCATAGAATTTTCCAAAAATACTACATCTCTAGATATAACTTCTTAGACTTACAATCATAAGGTTTGTAACCTTTAGTTGTTTCACAATAACCAATAAAGGTCATTTTACCTGCCCTTGGGTCTAACTTCTTAATTTTTCTTTGGGTGTGCATACCATAGCTGCACAGCCAAAAATCCTTAGATGACTTATGTCCGGTTTCTTACCACACCACTTCTCCTCTGGAGTCGCATATGACAGTGCACGCGTAGGACATCTGTTGGTAATATAAGCTGCTGTTGCAACAGCTTCTGCCCAATATGCCTTCTGTAATTTAGCATAATTTAACATACACCGAGCTCTTTCCATTAATGTGCAATTCATACGCTCTGCTAACCCATTCTGCTGAGGGGTGTAAGTATTTGAAGTCTGATGAACTATTCCTGAATCTTTAAGATATTTTGAAAATTCATTACTTTTTGGGATATGGATTTATCATTTTATAGGACGGCAGCGTTTGGACAGATGCTAGTAAAAAAACAGCTAAATTGATTTCTAACTTAGGACTGTTTTATTTATCGTAGTTACATAGCACACCGAGTCTTACATCTAGTTCTATCTTAGCTTTACTTGTTGTCTCTGGCGGGACCAAAAAACAACCTCTCCTGTCACAACTCCACAGAATAGTTTTACTAACAATATTTACATTATGTGCGTCTATACGCGACACAACCTCCCCACGAAGAAAGATAACTCAATCCTTGAAAATTTTAAATTTAACACGTCTTCCTGACCGAGTTGTATAAGGAGGCTTAGCGGCATCCACAGGAGAAGGCAGAGAAGGAGTTGGTGCAGCTGTGGTAGTTGAAGGAACAACAGCTGGTAACTGATGCGGCACAGGGGCCGGAGCTGCAGTTCCAGCTGGCGAACTAGGACCTGAATTCATCCTGACCAGCATCATCGGCAAAAACTACTTCATCGGCACCCAGGATGCATTTGGACGGGTTAATCACGACACCATAGTCCTGAAGGCACTGAAAGAGAAGGCGAAGGTGTTGTTTGTGTTGTGCCACATCAGTTGAGAAGACAAGGATATCGTCAACATACGGGAAACAGAAATCGAGACCCTGGGTGACCTCATCGATGAACCGCTGGAAGGTTTGACCAGCATTACGGAGACCGAAGGTCATAAACGGGAACTCGAAGAGGCCAAACGGTGTAACGATGGCAGTTTTCGGTATATCCTCTGCGAAGACAGGAATCTGGTGGTAAGCTTTCACCAGGTCGAGAGTGCTGAATATAGTAGCACCAGAAAGGTTCTGCGCAAAATCATGTATGTGGCGTAGTGGGTACTTGTCTGGTATGGTCCTAGCATTCAGTGCGCGATAATCGCCACAAGGTCGCCAGGTGTCATCTTTCTGAAGAGGTGACGACCACGCACTCTTCGGTCTAGCTGTACCACTACGCATCATATCATTAAACTCCTTCCTAGCAGAGATAAGTTTCTGCGGTGCTAAGCGACGCGGACGACATGAAACAGGCGGACCGTCAGTAGTTTTGATGTGGTGAACTGTGTTATGCTTCATGACCCTAGATAGGCCAGGAGGTCGAGTGATGTCAGGGAACTCCGACAATAAAGATGAGTACTTGGAGTTACCAGCGATCACTGCTTTTACACTTTGTTGTTCGATGTTGGCCGTTGACACAACTGAAGTAAGGCCAGTGGATTTATCAATGAGCTTTTTGCTATGACAGTCAGGTAACAGGCGATAAAGCGTCAAAAAATCTGCGCCAATTATCGCTCTCTCAACATCAGCAACGACAAACTGCCAAATAAAATCCCGACGTAAGCCTAAGTTGAGGCATAAGTTGACAGTGCCAAACGTACTGCCATTAGCAGCAGTAAGCGCATAGTCTGCAGATTCCCGACGACGTTGCAGCCAGTTGTGCGGATAGCAACATAAATCTGAGCCGGTGTCTATTAGGAATTGTCGCCTAGAAGATTTGTCGGTGACAAAAAGTCGGCGGCTTAGGGGTAAATTATCAGTGGCCGCCGTTACTGAGCCCCTTGCCGGTTTTCCGCTTGCCAGTTACATGGGGCAATGCATTTTGTAGCTCGCAGGGGCAGTGCAGTGTAGGTAGGTTTCAGACAGCAACATCGAGCTTGGGAATTAGTATATAGTAACTTTGATGGAAAACAACACCATTTCAAGGATACCAAGCCGTTAGTTAGTTAGCACATAACACCACACTTGTTTCACAACGCTACTTATGCCAGGTCCGTAGCATGAAAAAGTTCCAATCCCGGTTGCAATTAATCACGTCGGGGTCACCAATTTGAGATATGGATTTATCATTTTATAGGACGGCAGCGTTTGGACAGATGCTAGTAAAAAACAGCTAAATTGATTTCTAACTTAGGACTGTTTTATTTATCGTAGTTACATAGCACACAGAGTCTTACATCTAGTTCTATCTTAGCTTTACTTGTTGTCTCTGGCGGGACCAAAAAACAACCTCTCCTGTCACAACTCCATAGAATAGTTTTACTAACAATATTTACATTATGTGCGTCTATACGCTACAACTTAAATACTCTCGACCATTATCAGTTCGGAGACATTTAATTTTGCAACTTAATTGATTTTCAACCAGAGCTTTAAATTCTTTAAACTTAATAAAGACATCTGATTTATTATGAAGAAAGTAAACAAATACCTTTCTTGTGAAATTGTCAATGAATGTGACGAAATACCTTGCTTTACCAAGCGACATAACATCAAGCGGACCACAGATATCAGAGTGAACAATCTGTAGAGGCTTGCTTGCTCTTGAACCTTCTGTAGGGAATGGAGGCCTTGTTTGCTTACTCTCTTGACAATACTCACATATGTATTTGTTTTTACTTTGAACCAATGACAAACCTTCTGTTACTAACGAAAGGGATTGAGTGAATATAAGCTATCTTTTTACGTAAATAACTTCCAAAAATATATAGAAATAATAGTATTTTTCATGCCGAGAAAAACCGTTATGTTTTTAACGGTTTTTATTATCAAAATACCATGAAGTCTTATTTTTATACAGTATAAAGACTAAGCCTAGCCATATAATAGTATAAATAAAAAGTACAAGTAGTGTAACAATGTTTATTATGATTTTTATTGAAAAACGAATTGCATAGAAAATAAACACAAAATGGCGGTTGGCGAGTCGACTGCTTGTCAAGCCATTTTGGGTTTTATTCCTACACAGATACGGTATTGAATTTATTATTGGCAGTAATTGTTATAGAAACGAGAACAGTCGATCGTTATATCGATAAAGGGGACTACATTTTATAATGTTTTTGGATGATGAAATTTATATTGATTTTTTTTATTCCGTTATTGTAATTTATATTAGAGATGGAAAGTTTGGTAGCATGTACTTTATTTGTATATAGGAGCAATGTCATACATTTTATGGCGTGAAATTTTTATAATTTTATATTATTTATCAGTATAATAAAATTTGAGGGAGAAATTATTATTATTAGGGAGAAACCTGCCTGGAAATTGCTGCCCTGCCTTGGCTCATTTGAGACGACCGGCCCGGAGATGATGTTCGTTGAAGTTATTATTACGGATATTTTTATTTATTACTTTTTCTTGTTGATACCTAGGTAATATATATACATACATGTACATGTAAAAAATTTATAAATATACCTGATATATATCTAGATATCTGATTTATTGTATTTCATTGCATTCAAATTATCCTAAACCAAGTTCATGACCTACCTAAACTAATTGCTACCTTATCGATAAAACCACGAAAGTTCAACGAACAGCGCTAGTCGATTTTTACTGCGTTATGTCTGTTTTCAAATGGTTGTATCACATACATCCTAAATGATTATGTAGATATTTTTACATTTTTGGATAGCTTAGATCCTTGTTCATTGGTTTATATGTTATTTTCTAATTTTTACGTAAAATCTAGCCCACAAAATAGGTAAACTTTCATTGTTTGCAGTCTTAATACTTGTAATAGGAGGAGGTGATTCGTTGTAAATCCAATTGTGATTCCTTGTCACGTGCATTGAAGTACCAGAATCAATATACCAACTAATAATATCATTCACAGTTGGGCAGAAAAGACAGCTACATAACTTTCTTGAGAATCTTTCTTTGATTTGCAATTCTTTGCTACATGACCATATTTATTACAACTGTAACACCTGATACCTTTCGATTTTGTTTTGTTAAAACTGAAGACTTTCTTTTTATTAATTTTATTGGCATACAGTACTGTAGACTCTGAACTTTTTACTTCTTGCAATAGTTTAGTCTTCACAGCATCAGCTGTAATGCTTACACCTGAACTTTATAGCGCCATTATCATGGGCTTGTACTCATCTGGTAAGCTGGCAAGGAATAGAGTGCCTAACCACTCATCATTGACATCAAATGAAATATTTCTGAGCTTATGTGCTGTAGTTAATAGTTTGTTTACATATTCCTCTATGTTACCACAAGCTTCTAGTGTAGTTGTGATGAGATCTTTGAGCAAACCAACTTTACTAGTTAGACCTTTGTCGTCAAAAGCTTTTTGCTAGTTAAACCACACTTCCTAAGCTTTTGAGAATAATAACATATCAGAATTACATGTAATGCTATGAGTTAAAATAGTAACAGGATGTAATATACTAATGAAAGAATGAGAGTAACATGGTCATTGTTGTTGTTTTTTAATGTGTGTACATTTGTCTCTTATATGTAGAAAAATTCTAGATAAATGAGGTGTTTTACCTTTCAATAAATCATCTGCAGAAGTCAAAGAACCTGATATACTAGTAAAGTGTGAAACTATTTTATGTAAAACTTGGTTATTTTCTAATGCTAATAATTTTAAACAGTATCTTTCAATTAAAAGTATCCTTCTGAGTATAAGAGGCATAATGTTGGTTTCAACCTCCATTGCTCTAATAGGAGTTGAACACATTGCTCCAGATATAGTTCTCAAAGCCTTGTTTTGGATTACATCTAATATATGTACAAATGGGCTATTTACATATGCTAAAGTACTATAATCAAAGTGACTTCTTACAATTGCTTTATATAGCAGTGACAGAACATTAGGGTCTGCACCCCAAGTAACACTAGCTAAACATTTTATAATATTGACACCTTTTAAAGCATTTTGAGAAATATATTTGATATGCTGTTTAAATTTTAACTGCTGATCCAAAATAATACCTAAAAAATTATGTTGGCTAACTGTATTTATTCTGTCACCATTATATAAAATATCTACGCAGGGAGTCTCATTACTGAAAATCATTACATTACTTTTGGTAGCATTGATTTTCAGATGCAAAGTATCTTCATAGTAGTTCTTTAATTCATGTAATGCAGTGTTAATTTTTCCTATAGCTCTAGTTAAATTATGATCTGAACTATAAACAACAAGATCATCTGCAAATTGCAGAATCTGTATATTTCCGGTATTAACACATTTACATATTTCAGAAGTATATAAATTATATAGTAATGGAACTTTTTGCGTATTTTAGATCTGATATAAATGAGATAAAGCTGTCTGCACAGTTCCGACCTTTCGAAAGCCGTATTGAAAATGCGGAATAATATTATTTGCTTCAACAAACCAATCAATACGATTTTTGAGCATATTTTCAAATATTTTACCAAGACATGAGGATAATGATATAGGCCTATATGAACAGGCCAACTCTGGTGGTATGTCAGCCTTTAAAATAGGAATTACACATTGAGTCTTCCACTGTATGGGAATGATCTTTTGTGACCAGAGCATGTTGAGAATTTTTAAAAATAAATATTGTATGGAGGATTCATGAAGATTTTTAATTAAAATGTATGGAAAATCATCCAAACCCGGAGCTGTATTTCTTCTAGTATTTAAGCTCATTATAAATTCACTCCATGTAAACGAGTCTAACAAAAATAAAGAATTTTCATTTTCATTATTATCTTCGAAATAATTACAATATGAACTATAGGCCATTAAATCTTTACAATCTGTTAATTTTGTCAAAAACGGTTGAACAAACTCATCCTTATAAGGTGTATTTCAAGACTTAACACCCTTAAATCTTTTAATTAAATTCCAAATTTGACTAATTGGGGTATTTCTATTAAAAGTGTTACAGTAATCATTCCAACCTTGTTTTTTTTGCTCTGAAATAGTTCGCTTTTTTAAAGCATCTAATCTTTTATAATTAATATAGTTTGGCATAGTCGGATGTCGTCTATATAACTTTAGGGCATTATATGAGGCTTTAACACTTTTTTCACAAGTATCGTTCCACCATGGAGAAGGAGGTCTACTTTTAAAATGGCTAGTTTTATGAAATTTAGGTATAACAAGTTGCTTCAGTTTATCTAGGCGCGAGCAGAATTCATTGTAAGCTGATATTGGATCTTGTTTATCAACCATTGATGTCATTTCGGTAAAAATGTTTTGAGACACATCCCGAAATTTATTCCAGTCTGTTTTATTATACAAATATTTTTCTACAGGCGGATTGACATGATATTTATCAATAGTCAGGGAAATATTAATAATTGTTGGATAATGATAGCTGCCCATTGCATCATCATGTAGTGACCATTCACACAATGGTGCTAAATTTGGACTGACTAAAGAAACATCAATAGCTGATGGATTATGTCTAGGACTGTTAACGGTAGTAAAGCTACCATCATTTAATATACATAAATCACAGATATCTATAACATCATACAAATCTCGACCTCGTCCTGTTGTACTCAAACAGCCAAAAGCGATGTGTTGGGCGTTAAAATCTCCGCTTATAAGGATGGGTTTCGGAAGATTTTGTATAATACTGGACAACTTTGTGCCGTGTGGTGCCGGCTTATAGAATAGCACCTCCCCATCTCTATCTATGGGTGTCGTAAAAGGCGACTAAAGGTTTTTTTTTAAGGCGTAGGGATGTGACGACCCCATCGCCTACTGGTAATATAATTGAGCTTCCATTGCTCCAGTACAATCTGTCAATCAAATTAGTGGGAGTGCCACGCTGCACATGCAGCTGACTGAGCTGGCACGACCGGGTAAATACCACTTTCCCACTGAAAACAAGCGTGAAGTGGCCCACGCAGGACGTGTGTCGCGTTTCGCTTAGCATGTGTGGGACTACCGGTAGCTCATCTCCTCCCTCTCCGAATCATTATGGCAGCGTTATTAAATAGAAATCATTTACCCCAGGAGGGTACCTGTATTCAAAATGCAGGAGAATCCGTCCCTGGGTGTACATACTCAGGCTGTCCCACGTATTCTGGGGGGGACAAAATAACGCTCTCTTGCAGAGGCAAGAAAAGAAATAAACACTCGGCTGATCAAATTCAAGTAGATTTCACTAACATAAGGGGGCTTCACTCTAATTTAAATTCCGCCCACTTTCATCTGGAGACGATCAAGCCGGCCTTATTATTTCTAACGGAAACCAAAATTTGTCCCTCGTCTGAGGAACATTTGCGCTTCCCAGGCTATTGCTTTCAGCATAATTTCAAGCCACAAGCCGGTGTGTGTGTCTTCATTCGAGAGGATATCAATTTCCGTCGCCTCTCACATCTAGAAGTATCCGATCTTTCTACCTTGTGGCTGCGTGTAGATTGTGCAGACCACCCGCGCATCTACTGCTGCCTATACAGGTCTCATACTGGCAATACTGTAGTCGAGCATGTCCAATCTGCAATCGATTCGCTTGAGTCTTTATCTTCTGCTGAATTCGTGATTATCGGTGACTTCAACGCCCATCACTCTGATTGGTTAAACTCGCGTACGACGGATTATTCGGGTAGAAGCTTCTATAGTTTCGCTCTTGCCAACGGTCTCACCCAACTGGTCATGACACCTACGCGAATTCCGGACAGAGCTGATCATCAAGCATCGCTGTTAGACCTCTTGATGACGTCTCACCCCGACAACTATGAGATAAGTGTAGATGCTCCTCTTGGGTCTTCGGATCACTGTCTGGTGCGAACAATGGTGCCAATTAGTCATAGATCTCGCCCGCAATTTTCTGCTTGTCGTCGTGTCTGGCATTATAAATCGGCTGATTGGGATGAAATGCGCCAATTTTTTGCAGCATACCCTTGGTCAGAAGTTTGCTTTAGGGAAGGTAATCCTGGTACCAGCGCCGAATCTATCGCCGATGTGATCGTTCAAGCAATGGAACTCTATATCCCTAACTCAGTCATCCCCATTCGCGGCACTTCTAGGCCCTGGTTCGGTCACTCATGTAGGGAAGCTTCTCGTCTTAAGCAAGAAATGTATCAGACTTGGGTTCGGGCTATGGCTCTGAATGATCCGGATGTAGCCCGTTATAAGAAGAAACTGAACGCAGCGTGTCGCCATCTTAAGCGCACAATTGCGAGAGCTAAATCCGATCATATCGGCAGGATTGGTGACAAGCTCGCGAAAATGCCGTCTGGATCCCGTACTTTCTGGTCACTGGCTAAGGCAACTCAGGGAAACTTCTGCCAACCTTCTCTGCCATCTTTGCGAAGAGAGGACGACACAATGGCTCACTTAGCTAAAGAGAAAGCCGAGCTCCTCTGCACGCTTTTTGCGTCTAATTCCACGCTTGATGACTCAGGGACCCCAACACCTACCATCCCGCATTGCGGCTATTCCATGCCAGGAATTCGTTTCGCACAAAAGGATGTTCGGAAAGCATTATGTTCCCTCGATATCCACAAGTCCAGTGGGCCCGACGGCATTCCTCCAATTGTACTGAAGACATGCGCTCTTGAGTTGGCTCCGGTACTTACACGGCTCTTTCGTCTCTCGTACAGATCTGGTGTAGTCCCTAGCTCATGGAAAACTGCTCAAGTCCACCCTATTCCGAAGAAAGGCGACCGCTCAGACCCATCCAGCTACCGGCCTATTGCAATCACTTCCTTGCTTTCCAAATTGATGGAATCCGTTATTAATAGCCAGCTTCTGCGATTTCTGGAGGAGAATCAGCTTATTAGCGATCGTCAATACGGCTTTCGACGGGGTCGCTCGGCTGGTGATCTTCTAGCTTTCCTCACGCATAAATGGGCTGATGCTATCGAAAGTAAAGGAGAGGCTTTGGCCGCTAGCTTGGATATAGCAAAGGCGTTCGATAGGGTTTGGCACAGGGCTCTACTATCGAAACTACCCTCATACGGATTGCCCAAGGAGTTATGCTCATGGCTGGGTAACTTCCTTGTGGGACGTAGCATTAAGGTTCTGGTTGATGGAGCTTGCTCAAGTCCTAAGATTATTAATGCAGGTGTTCCCCAAGGGTGTGTTCTCTCGCCCACCCTGTTCATTCTGCATATCAACGACTTGTTGCAAGTCGGCGGCATTCATTGCTATGCAGATGACAGTACCATCGATGCAATTTATACGGGCCACTCAAATATGTCTCGATCTGAAGTGGATGAGAGTCGTAGCAAACTTGTGTCCGAAATCGAAACTATACTGGAGAAGGTTTCGATGTGGGGTAAAAGAAACCTTGTTGAGTTTAACCCTACGAAGACTCAGGTTTGCTCTTTTTCCGCCAAGAAAGATCCCTTCGTCGTATCTCCTCGGTTTGATGGCACTCTCCTTAGTACCTCACACAGCCTCAGTATTCTCGGTGTTGGCATTTCGAAAGATGTACAATTCCGCAGTCATCTGGAAGACAAGGCCAAGCTGGCTTCTAAAAAGCTGGGTGTTTTGGGTAGGGCCAAGCAGTACTTCACTGAGATTCAACGTTTGCAGCTCTACAAGGCGCAAGTACGTCCTCATATGGAGTACTGCTCCCATCTCTGGGCCGGTGCCCCAAAATACCAGCTTCTTCCTTTTGACCGAATCCAGCGGAGAGCTTGTCGGATTGTCAATCTGCCCTCGCTTACTGATCGGCTTGATTCTCTCTCCTTACGCAGAGACCTTGCGTCACTCTGCGTTTTCTACAAAATTTACTATGGTGAGTGTTCATCCGAACTGTTTGGGTTGATCCCCGCTGCATCGTTTCATCATCGCACGAGCCGCAGTAACTCGGCATTCCACCCGCACCATCTTGATGCATGGAAGTCTTCCACAGTTCGCTTTACAAGGCACTTTCTATTGCGAACATGTGAACTGTGGAATCGTCTTCCAGCGGAGGTCTTCCCCACGGGATACGACCTACATTTCTATAAAAAGAGAGCGTACTCTTTCCTCAAGGGCCGGCAACGCATCCATTGATGGGTGCTTATGGGCTGCGGCTGTTCCCGCTTGGGCCACTCGCAAGCTCGTTTGCCCCCCTATTTTATAAAAAAAAATAAAAAAAAAAAAAAACTATTTAATCGAATGCGCTTACTTTTAGGAGGACAATACACATTTAAGACAGTAATATTACCAATTTCAGTGGATATAGAAACAGCATTTGTTTGAATTTCTTCATAAAACATTGTGTTTAGAACATCGTATTTTAAATAAGGTTTTATTAAGATTGCTACTCCATTATGTTTATTTATCGAATTTTTTCAATATATGTTATAGCCAGGTATGTTAAAATATTTGTTATTGTCTTTGAACCATGTTTCATTCAGTAAACAGACGTCAATATTATTTTCATTTAAAAATTTTGTAAGAATTGTTTTTTTACTATTTGCACTTTGAATATTAAACTGTGCCATTCGTAATTTAGAAGAAATATGGGAGCTTCGATCCATAATTTATATTGAAAGATTTTTAATTAACATTTGTTTTATGGATGTAGTGGTGACAGGCACGTCATCCGTCTTATTTCCTAATTCTACTAAGGTTTGTACAAGTGCCATTAATATATCATTATTACTCACGACTTGTTTAATTACATCTGCAGAGGTGGTGTTCTTTACTAACTGAGATATCGTATTATTATTTTTTAAGTCTACATTATTTACAGTATTATCTACATGAGTTTTATTCATATTCTTATTTAAACTTTGAGACTTGGTTTTTAATTGTGGAAATTGTTCATCATAACTGTTAACATTTTTAACTACAGTTGAATAAGTAATTTTTTCTTTTTTTTCAATAATTTTCTTCATTTTTACAGGACAAGTCCTTGATACAGCTAAATGATTACCTCCACAATTAACACAGCATAGTTCATTAGGTTTATTGCAATCTTTATCTCTATGAATGTTCACCAGCGCAACAGCTGCAACGTTGTTTTCCGTTGCAAACTTTTGCGGAGTGATTGAACTTAAAGCAGCGATAGCACTGCTGCAGAGGCGGGATATAGTCAAATACTTTATATGAAAACAAATCGTACTGCACATTTGATGGTAGTGTTTGACAAAAAGGTTATACTGACCGTTTGCAATGGCGCTAATGTCGAACCAACCTTTTTACAGAATCTTCTTACTGCTACTATTTCGTATATGGATGTTAACTTTTCGTATAATTCCTTGTTAGAAATATTACTTGGTACGTGTCTAATAATACCAGTTCTCTCTATTTGGGCTGCTGGTATGTATGCCTTCAATTTATATTTATTTAAAAACTTTTCATTTGTTATTTGCTGTGTTTGAATGAAATACCAATTTTATTAGCATTAATTCTTCTAATCGCCACCACCCCTCTTATCTCACAAGAGAAAATGTGATTAAGATAGACAGGGCTCTTGTTCCCTATCCTATCTTTTTCTTGACCTTCGACAAAGACATTATATTCTACATTAAAGGAGTTTTCCGGATACAATCTTTTGTACGACGGCTTGTAAAATGGCAAATAACTGTCATTACTTTCCTGGTCGCTCCTGACCGGTTCCTCCTTTCTCTTCCTTACTTTAGGGTTTGGGGGAGTATGAACTCCCCCGCCAAATTCATTCTCCATATTTACACGATATAATTATCGAAAATAATTACTGTTCGTTCACAAAGTATAATTTTAATATTAAACAAATAATTTTTTTGCAATAAAACTCAAATTCTCGCCTAGTCACTCTTCCCGCCTTTTTCGGAAAAATCGCGCTAATTTTTCATGACAGTAATCCATAGATTATACAACACGCATTCACAAACCAAGCACAGAGATACGAAATCTCCTTCAATAACACAATTTCAATTCACCCTTACAATTTACTCATAAAATCAAATATCTTGGTATAATCATTGACAACAAACTGAGTTACAAAGACCACATCACATACATAACCACTAAAGCACTACACATCTTTAACAAACTAACTACATACACCCGACCCACTTGGGGTCCACATGCGAAATTCGGAAAACCTACAACTCATATACGAAATGGTCATTTTTATGTCCAATAATATTTTCCCGCTCAAAGTTGACCATAAATATCTCGGCCAACAATGGACACAACGCTGAACCCATTGCCAGGCCATTTCTTTGATGGAAGAACTGATTATTGAACCTAAAGTAGTTTTGTTCCATGCAGATCTTCGTGAGATCTAACAATTCCAGACATTCTCCGGAAGGTAATCGTTTCTCAAGTTCGAGACAACTTTGAGACTCGACATAGGGAACATATTGCTGCCTATAGGAATGGTCATCCGGAGAAATCCCATTTTGCCAAACACCTTTTAGAAAGTGGACATAGGGTGTCTAATGACCATTCCTATGAGGTATTACATAAATGTGACAAAGGCTTCCGATTGAGCGTATTGGAGCAACTTGAAATTATCAAAGAAAAGAGCCACAATAGATATGCATTGTTGAATGAACAAACTTGTTTGACGACGTCACCGTTGATTAATTTGTTGGTGGGGGGTTTGGTGGGGGTAGTAGTGTATAAAAAGGGACGGTTTGGTTAGCAGCGTTCACTCATCGAACGCTGTTCGTAGAGGCAACATCTCCCGATGATGCTCCGGTGTGGGAGCGAAACGTGCGTTGAGCTGTTGAGGGTTTTTCGCGGAGTACTGCTTCCATACTGGTCTATTGGGGTTTTTGAACGTATTAATTCTAAAGTAGAACTTAACTGCCCAAGAGAGCTTATTTAAAAGTGCTAAAATATATTAAGAACTGCTCTGTAACATAATATATCAACATCTCCAAATTGAAACTTAAATACTTAGTCAAAGTCAAAGTCAAAGTCAAATTTATTTATTCAAATAGGATCTTTACATGATCACCTTTGCACGTCACTTAAAACTAAATTTATAGGCTTGTTCACTAACGCGCCCGAGTCTGAGAAGAACAAGCAAGAAACTCAGTCGGGTTTGTCTTTTTTTTGATCATGCTTACAACTTTTAATTTTTAGAACAGGAGCAATTTAGTCCCAAGCACTTCTGTCATTCAGATAATCCGCGGTCCTATAATAGGCTTTAGCAATCAATTTTCTTTTAATAATATTTTTGAATTTGTTTATTGACAGCTCTCGGAATTTGCTTGGGACTTTATTATAATAGCGAGCACCATTTCCTTGAAATGAATTGCTTATTTTATGCAGTCTTGTGGATTTAGCACATAAATCGTTTTTATTTCGGGTATTATATTGATGAAAGTCACAATTAGTACTAAAACGATTTATGTGTTTTCTAACATACATGATATTTTCATAGATATATTGACCAGCAAGCGTCATAATATTTAAATCCTTGAATCTCTCTCGCACCGACTCCCGTGGGGGCAAACAGCAAATCGCGCGAATTGCCCGTTTTTGTAAAATAAATATAGTCTGAACCTCCGCAGCATTACCCCAAAGAAGAATGCCATAAGACATTACACTGTGGAAATAACTATAATAGACTAGTTTGGCTGTGTGAAGGTCGGTGAGGCTGCGGATTTTCTTGACTGCATAGGCAGCAGAACACAATCTATTTGAGAGATTTTCTATGTGTGCCCCCCACTGGAGTTTACAATCCAATGTTATACCTAAGAAGACAGTGCTGTCTACATAATCTATCTCCCCATCTTTTACTTTTAATTTGGCTGTATTACAATTTTTATTACATGTGCTAAATCGTACACATTTGGTTTTCTTTTCATTTAACATTAAATTATTTAGGTTAAACCAGTTAACCACTAAAGAAATAGCATTGTTTATCGTATCAATACTTTGGTTCTTTCTATCAACTTTGTATAAGAGTGAAGTATCATCAGCAAACAATACTATTTCTCCAAGCTCTTTTACGGAGAATGGGAGATCATTAATGTAAACCAGAAACAAGAAAGGTCCAAGGATCGAGCCTTGTGGAACACCCACACACACCTGTGACCCCGATGAAGTAACTCCATTAATATTCACTTTCTGGATTCTTCCTCCTAGATACGATTGAAGCAAATCAGCTGCCTTGTCGTCAATCCCGTAGTGTCGTAACTTCCTTATCAGGGTTATATGATCGACACAATCGAAGGCCTTTGACAGGTCGCAAAAGACGCCAACCGCATCATGAAAGTTTTCCCATGCGTCAAATATATCGGTAATCAATTTTACACCAGCATCGATCGTGGAGCGCCCCCTTGAAAAACCGTATTGTCTGTTATGCAGTAACTTATTGGATTCAAAATAATTTGACAACTGATCAAGCAGAATCTTTTCAAAAATTTTACTCAGCGCAGGCAGCACGGATATCGGTCTAAAATTTGTAGGATCTGAAGTGCAACCTGCCTTGAATAAAGGCGTGACTCTACTTAATTTCATCTTATCTGGGAAAACTCCACAATCCATGCATTTGTTGAATATTAATGCTAGTTCTGAACTAATTACATCAATTACTGATTTTAGAATAAAGACAGAAACGCCCCAGAGGTCTTTGGTTTTTTTCATTTTAAGCTCGTTGAATGTTCTTATAATGTCTTTGCTATTGATATAGCTAAACTTAAACCTTTTCGGACATCTAGGGACGTTTTTCTCTAAACACAATAAGGCAGCATCAGGCGAAGAATTTAGAGTCTTCGTGATTGTGGCTGGTATGCTTGAAAAAAAATCTTCAAAAGCAGTGGCCACTTCCTTACTCGATATTAAAGTTTTACCATTTATATTAAGCTTATATTCGTTTACATTGGAGACTTTTCCTAATTGCTCATTTATTATTTTCCAGGTCGCCTTTACCTTATCACAACTATTTTTTATTAGACACCCTCTGTTCTGGAAATTATTCAAACAAAACTGAAAACCTCCTTATTAATAACTTATCATAAACCATTGGAAAGAGCTTATCCCTTAACACACTATTATACACATATGATTCAACATAAATTAAATTTCAGCCACTGAGTAACGCTTTTTAGAAAAGTTTTCAGTGAACAAAATTGTAAATTCATTAGATCTGTTCTGGCTTCCTATTTGACCTCTCTTTCCCTCCTATTTCTCCTATCTCACTCTCATCATCGGTGCTCCTGCGCTACTCGACGGTGAGACTGCAACAAGCTATCGCGAGTGACGGATGTGTAAAAAAGTGAATTGTGTCGTGAAAAGTGAGTACCTTTAAAATTCCTTATTCCTATAGCCAGACTCAAGTCTTACCATTTAAAATTGGTCCAATCGAGCGCGAATCCTAGGGGTTACAGCTATTTTTATATTTTTTTTTGTTTTTTGGTTGTAGGTAGTTAAGAATATCGTACATATTTTATTAACTTTGCATTCGTAATACTTTTAATTCTCTTAATATGGCTGAAGTAATCGAACGACAGCTAAAATTATTATATTCCCAGCGGGAATATGTTTTTAGAGACAATTCAAACAATATACAATTTATCAAAAGATGTTGTAAAAAACAAAATGAGTTTCAGAGCGCGATTGAAGAATGTACATAATCTTCGTAAAGAATTTCTCGAGTTATGTAGTAAAATAAACGAAGCAAAATTAAAACTTAATCCCGAGCAAAGTATTGAGATGAAAGCAGCTCAATCATTCGATGACTTATATTACGCGGTGATGGAAGCGGCTCAGAGCCTAAGTGACACGGCGAGCCCCACAGGGGGCACGGAGGCCCCGTTAGAATCTTCAAATTGTGAGGTTAAAGTAAGTCCACGAGTTCGTTTACCTAAACTTGAATTACCTAAATTTAACGGTAACATTGAATATTGGCAAACGTTTTATGACACATTCTTATCGCTTGTTCATGAAAACAATAGGTTGACCTCAATAGAAAAATTCCATTATCTTTTGTCATGTCTTTCGGGAACTGCGTTATCGGTAGCAAAAGGAATACCCGTTATTTCTGACAATTATTGTATAGTTTTTGATGCACTTATCGAGCGATTTCAGAATAAACGAGTTTTAGCTATTAATTATTGAGATAAAATTTTAAATTACCCTCACCTAAAAAATAAAAATGTTAATGAGTTGCGTAATTTAACTTGTGTATTAAGTGAGTCTGTTAATGCGTTAAAGGCCATGAAAATTCAGAATTTAGAGGAATTTATTTTATTTTATTTAGCTTCTCGTCTTCTTGATAATGAGACAAGGGAACGTTTTGAGTGTCAAAATAAGGATATAATACCTACCTTTTCTAATTTATTACAATTTTTACAAGACTACGTTAAGGTTTTAGAAGCTAGTCAATCCGGCAACCATTCTGGTTCTAGCAGTATTCAAAGGTCTACTAACAATAATAAATTCAAGTCGACATCCTTGGCATCCAGCACTTCTGTTGCGGTAAACGCTGCAAATAAATCAGCGGAGTGTATTTGTTGTAGTCTTTCACACTCTCTTTTCAAATGCTCTAAGTTTTTATCACTTAGCATTCCTGAAAAATATAATTTAATTTTAAAATATAATGTTTGTTCAAACTGTTTGCGTAGATATCATACTGCTAATAAATGTTTTCCTAAAGGTACTTGTGCTTCTTGCGGAAAACGTCATCACATCTTGCTGCATGAGCATTATGTCGCTTCAACCTCTACGGTTCCAGGTCCAACCTCAGAGTTGCCTGATCGTGAAGGGCAGGCGAACACGGCTACTAGTAGCACACATGTAGGTCAACGAAGGGGAGGGGGAGACTTCTTGTACAGTGTTGCCAGTTGATTCTCAGAGTTGTAATTTTTCAATTAATGCTATCGTAGTCAACTCCATTACTAGCAAAATTCCTAGTATGGCAGTGCCTTCACATGTTCGAGCTCAGTTCAAACATTTAGTTCTAGCAGATAAAAACTTTGATAAACCTACGGATATCGATTTATTATTAGGCGCCGAGCTGTTCCATAAGATTTATGACGGCCAGCGTTTAGAAATAGGCCCGGGCCTACCAGTCGCCTTACATAGTGTCTTCGGCTGGGTGATAACAGGCAAGGTTGATAATTCACTTTCGTCTTCAGCACTCGTTGTTTCTTCTCTCGTTGCTTCCACACGCTCTGTCGAAGAAGTGGTCAAGCGATTTTGGCAGATCGAGGAACCGCCTCAGAAGACTTTAATTAAACCCGAGGACGCGAAGTGTGAAGAGATTTATTCTAAACTCGTCACACGAGAAGCAGATGGTCGTTATGTTGTACCTTTATTATTGAAAGAACCCCATGAGGAGCTAGGGAACTCTTTTGATTCGGCAAAGTCTCGCTTTGTCAAACTTGAAAAGCGACTTGAACGTAATCTAGTCTTAAAGCAAGACTATTCTAAATTTATGTCAGAGTATTGTGACTTAGGCCTACTGAATATGCAGCCTACTGAACTCGGCTCAGGAAAATTTATAATTCCTCACCATTGTGTCATACGCCCTGATAGTATTTCCACAAAACTACGCGTTGTGTTCTGTATGTGTAAAAAAGTGAATTGTGTCGTGAAAAGTGAGTACCTTTAAAATTCCTTATTCCTATAGCCAGACTCAAGTCTGACCAAGATCAACATTAAAAAAAAACATATTAGTGTTCCACACTCATTTACAGTCTATCCTCAATATAGAGCTAGTTGCAGAGAACACTAATATATATAAAATAACTAATATAAATCAAATTTAAGTCACTAAACAAGATTCTTCAAAAAATCACTCCTGTAGAATAAGAAATAGATTATAAGACCATTATATAAACAAAATCATTAGTATAATAAAGTTAGTACTCCTCTCATAATCACACCTTACATGGCGACCCTGCCATCGGATTACTCGGCGCGAATTTGAGGCTCTCCATTTTTGGGATGGAACATTCTATGCAGTGCAACTAGCAAATTTAATAATTAAAATAATAGGTAATATTGTTTGTTCGAGTTACAACGTGCTGTACTTATTACTTCAATCTCGTTTATATAAAAAAAATGGGCAAACAACAATCTAACGATGAGACGGCGGTTATTCAATCAATTTAAATTGCATTTGACAACAACAAATATTTTGTTGTCCATCATCGTGTTGGCGATATGTATGGGGTGCCTATACTATGTGTTCCGGATGTACCGACGGTGCCACATGGGTTGGATCACCTCGGAAATAACAAGAAATAATTTCCGGAGGTCCTGTTTCCAACAACAGCAACCTGTCGCAGCTTTGGAGGAGCAGCCCAATCAACCTAAAGCCTATTTTAAGTGTAAGTGTAGTGAGTAAATATATATAGTGTTAAGTGAAAAAAAGTGCTTATTCATTCAGTAGTATATTATATGATTATTTTTCGCGTCGCAGCGGAATAACTTTAATTAAATTCATTACTGAACTTTAAGATATTAATAGTGTTATTATAATATTGAGTGTTTTAAAATAATTTGTACTTGATATGTTGTATAAGTAATTATAAGTAGTGCTAAAATATAATCTACGTTTTGCTGTTAAACTGGTAAGTTATGAATATTTCTTTGGAAAAATATATGAGAAATTAAAATAAATTAGGACATATTTAGTAAAAATCGGACCAAATAGACGCGTAGGAAATATATTAAATATTAAGCTTAAGGAGACAAATGATATTTATAGCGAATATTCTAATTGGTTGTTAAATTTTAGAGAAAACGTAAAGAAAGGAATAATTAAAGAGGAAGATATATCTTTTTATGATAATTATATTAAAAATATTGATTCATTATATAAGGATATTTTAATTCTGTGTCAGTCTAAAAGTGTTGAAGTTGAGAATAATAGCAATATGGATACTTTTGATTTAAAAACGGCTTTGACTTTATTATGTCTAATGAAAAGACAAGTATTAAGCAGTTGTTAGATAATATTCAATATTACGATTGTTTATTAACGAAACCCGAATGTAAAAAAATTTAATTAAATTTGTTTTAAAAAGTAGATTGTCTCAATCTGCTAAGTTGCGTCTACGAGACGATTATTTAACAGTGGAGGATTTTATAAGTGACATCATTAAAAATTTGACATCAAAAGGGTGCAACTGCAATACAAAAAAAAATACAAAACACCAGGCAAACGAAATGTCTATTTCAGATTTTGGAAAGCAAACAACGGAATTATTTGTAGGCCTTACGATATCACAAGCAAAAATTCGAACTGTTACATTTTAAAACCACTTAACGAAAAAGAATTGTTGGCAATCGTTTGGGTAGTGAAACATTTTCGACCTTATTTGTATGGTCAATATTTAAAAATCAAAACGGATCATAGACCGTTAATATATCTGATTGGTATAAAAGATCCAACCAGCAGACTTATGAAGTTTAGATTGATTTTAGATATAACTTTGATATAGAGTATGTTAAAGGTTCTGTAGTGTAGCCTATGCGCCTTCCAGGCGAATTCTTCGACCCTGAGGCTGATGTCACAGTTGATACAACTGATTACTTGTCTAGGCTTAGGAAATTGGTTCCTTACCTTGAACCATCACCAACAGCCAGGCACAACAAGCATAACACTTTTATTTTCAAAGACCTTGCCACGTCTTCTCACGTGTTTCTTAGAGACTGCACTGTTGGTGGTGCTTTGAAGCCAGCGTACTCTGGTCCACACAAGGTCGTCTAACGAGGTGACAAGATTTCCAAAATCTTAGTTAACGGTAAACAGGTGACAATATCAATAGACCGCATTAAGCCGGCGTTTATACTGCGTGACCCAGACAACACTACTAAAAACACACTAATAACACCTTCTCATCCTCCAAATATGGAAAATCGGGACCCACTTCGTTCTGATAATCATGATGATGTCGTCAGGACGACGCGATTAGGACGTCGCGTACGATTTCCCGACTTTTATCGCCCTTGACGGTCTCTGGAAGGGGGTGATGTAGTGTAGCCTATGTCCTATATATAATTTGTTTTTGCTCATGTTGACATAATTATTTAACTTTCATTTTACTCCTTCTGATTTGTTTTAAAGACTTTTGTGTGTAACTTTTGTGTATATATCTTTTATTTAATAAGCTGTTCTTTGTTAAATTAAATATCTATCTGATGTATACACCCCGCTACAGTTCAAGTAACTCAGCAGCTGATGCTTTATCTAGAATATCGTCAAAAGAATTAAAAGAGTTGAATGAGAATATACTCGAGCTCAGTCAAGAAAGTTCGCTTTTTCGCGATTGTGAAAATCTCGCCTGAAAACTTCATGCACAATAAGTAAACTGAATTGAATGAAACTCTGTAACGTAAATAAGTAATCTTAGTGGTGACAACAAAGTCACAAACAGTAATTTAGAACTAATCGATATGTAAAAATATTTGTATAATGAAGCAGCATGATCAACATAGTATGTAAAATAAGCAAGTCATAAGTTTAAGGCAAATTTTTTAAACCTTTTACAACTTTTATAGTTGTAATTTCATTTAATAAATTATTAACAATGTCTCCGACGACAAATATGATAGGGGAAGTAGCTCCACGGCTCCGGGGGCGTGAGTCGCCGGGGATGGTAGGCTAAATTGTTAAAAAAAAAACTTTCCATTTTGGACTTCACAACCCTTGTCATCGTGACCTTGTGTCCCTTAGTGCTTAGCGCAATAGTGCTCAATGAAAGCATATTATCCCTGGAACATATACAACATTGTTGAATTGCATTAAATTATCTTGATTAATTTGTATATTTAGAGAACCTTTTTATTTTAAACCTTTTTTATTTAAGACAGAGACACATGTAAATTATTAGTTTTTTTTCATTTTTCTGTAAAATAATGTATTAATTTTTTGTGTAAAAAGGGGGCTTTTCATGTTGTTTTCTTTCAGGTTAGTTACTTTTATTTTATTATTTATTGTAAATAGTGTTAATTTTATTATAAAATAAATGTATTAACTTATTATTAAAGCCCTACATGTCATGAGGATACGCCCGAGTCAAGAATCTACCTCTAGGTACTTGTTATCATTGATGTTCCCTTTGACATTCGCTGAAAATGCTGCTACAAAACTGGATGATGGCTCGGAATATTTATTCCACATTCAAATAAAACATGATATTAAATAGATAACCTTTTATTTTATTTTTGGCATGCCTTTACGGCGATCTCAATCGAAACCAAGTGAAGAGGGACAATTACCGGGATCTAAGGATAAACCAGGTACAATCCTTGTGAATATAACAAAGACAGTCGACGCAAGTGGATTGGTGAAGGTAGGGAAGATGCTCTTACTGTTGGCCGAGTGATTCCCCAATAGAACTTGTGAAGCCTTTACAAAGCAATTCAAGACTATTATTTACCATGCAAAACTACAATTGAAACTTATTTGTCAGTATGTTTGGTGTAAGACGGAAAAGTGTGTGCAAAAAGAACAAGCACTAGTAAAATTCACTATTTAAACTCATTAGTTGAAATTAACCACATTGCAAAGCTATATAAACCAGTACCACTACTAATCATTACCATAATTAATAAGAAACTTCTCTTCTAATTTAGTTTAAAGTACTTGTTTTTTGGTATTCTCATAATTTGTGTACTATTACTTAATATTACTGAAAAACGAGTTATTATTGTATGTACATGGGTGCCAAAATGAAGTAATTGTTAACAGCGCTTCCCTGAATAGTTTTACAAGCAATGTTACGGCGCATACGCAGCTTATGTCAACGGGAGTGAAGTTCACGACGTACGAGACCTAAGTGAAGTTGGCGGCGCTCGTCTTCTTCATTCGCAATTCGTTTTCGCTATCATACAGTCCAACATTCACGTCCAACATTGACAGACATCCAGAGTTATGTAATGCAAAACTTAGTTATATGTTTACATGCATAGTTTAAAGAGGTCAGATAATAAATAAAGCACAATAACTGCTCTTGAGGAAACCTCGAATCAGCAATGTAATATAGGACACAATTGCAATGCGAGTGAGGAACTTGAGAACCTCAAAAACCGGTTAAACGTGTCCGAGCAGGAAGCCTTGTTGAATGATGTGGAAATTACGGGGCTCCCAGAAGAAAGTGGAGAAAATCCTCACCATATTACTATAACTTTGTCAAAAAAATTAGGAATGGCTCTGGAGGAAAACGACATTGTCTATGCTTACCGCGCTGGCACAAAGCAAGACGCAAACACTGACTCACCCCCCCACCCGCGCCCTATAGTAATTCGTTTTACTCGCCGACACCTGCGGGACCGTTTACTGAAGGAGGCTAGAGTGCGGAGAGGTGCAGATACCTCCGGAACTAATATTGGAGGTGCTGTGCGCCGTTTTTACATAAATGAGCGTCTTACTCCCTACCATCGTAGGCTGTTTTATACGGTTCGTCAATGTGCAAAAGAAAATAGTTGGCGTTACGCCTGGACAAAAAATGGCCGCATTTACGTAAGACGTGACAAGTCTTCAACCACCCACAGGATTCTAAAGGAAAGTGACATGAATCAGGTTTTTGGTGTTACTACAAATTAGATATATTTATTGAAATATTATGTTTAAAAATTGGCATAGATTATATATTTAATTTAAGATGTTTGGTTTTGATATTGATATTTTTACTCATAATAGAGTATTATATTTTAATGTCAAAGCAATATATAAGTTTTACAATTTATAAACAACTCACTTTTTTATACAGGAATATTTTTTGCATTGTTACAAACTTTACTTATAATATTTTATGTTCCAATTTCTTTTATTCATTTTGTAAAATTGTTACTGTGTACCATACAATGTTTTTAAATTACGTAACAGGCGATGTGATAAATAGCTACAAGACAGACATATCAGTAATCGATTTCAGTTTTACTAGACGAAATGAGCCAGAAGAGACCCCGTTAATTCAACCTTATTGTTTATTGTCTTACTTTATTTGTATGTATATATATGTATTGAATTATTGTAATGATCAATAAGTACCAGCAATTAAAAATTAGTCTCCTTAATCCGGGGTCACTGGGCAACCGTCACGATGAATTCATCATGGCAATGGATCGTCATAGAGTAGATATTCTGGCTGTGAATGAAACTTGGCTCAGGGAGGGGGAACAGGGTCGCGCGCCACATGTCCCGGGCTACCGACTTCGTCACATTCCTCGCCCATCTAGCGTTCGCTCTCGTGGGGGAGGCGTAGGTTTTTATATATCCAAAGATATCTCTGCGCGGACGTTGACGCATCCCTCCACGAGTGTAGTGGAGCAGATGTGGATTAAGCTATCTATCAATGGGAGATGTATCGTGATCGGAACGGCCTATAGACCTCCCTGGATGGATGTACAACTGTTCTTTGATGCCTTAGTCGAATCAGTAAGCTCCTTCGGTTGGTCAGATTATATTGTGCTTCTCGGTGATTTTAACATAAACTTATTAAACACATCATCAAGTAATTTAAGTAAATTCAATAACTTTATACAAATAGTAAATTTATCACAACACGTAACAGAACCAACGCATTTTACAGATAATACCGAAACTCTTATAGATTTAATTTGTTCTAACGCTCCAGTGGGTCATGTTGAAGTTGATCTTATCAAAGATTTAAGTAATCACGCATTTATATCATGTACTTTTAATATTTTAAAAAATAAATACAAACCTAGGTGGATTTCTTTTCGTACCTTAAAGGATATTAACTATGAAGATTTTAATGACTCGCTTGCTATAATCCCATGGGATACGATATACCACTTAGAGGATATTAACGACAAGGTTACTGTTTTCACTTCCTACATTACCACTTTGTTCGAGTTTTATGCTCCACGGAGACTT
Organism: Pontia daplidice; assembly: GCA_963693355.1. NCBI lineage: Eukaryota > Metazoa > Arthropoda > Insecta > Lepidoptera > Pieridae > Pontia > Pontia daplidice. The sequence continues at coordinate 59,113 of CAVNZL010000016.1, read as the reverse complement.
GTATATGCTAGGCAAAAGCACTATCCCTGGATTACTGATAATTTAAAACTTTTGATGAAGTATCGCGATGAAGCCGGCGTTAAGGCAAAGAAAAGTAGAAATAGCTCAGATTTTGTTTATTATAAGGACCTTAAAAGTTATGTTAAAAAAACTATTTATAATGAAAAGAAAGCGTACTTTGATAAGTATGTAAATAATTATATTAATAAACCTAAGATCTTATGGAAACAAATAAAAAACCATGTTCATTTGAACCCTGATAGAAATAACACTTTACCGCATCATTTGAATGACCCTAACTTACTTAATACAGAATTTTTAAATATTCCCGATGATAGTGTAGACCCTTCGTATGTTCATTATTACAAACATAATATAACAGTTGACACTACTTTTAATTTTGATTTGGTTTCTCAAGAAGATATCACGAAAATATTTAGAACTTTACATTCTCAGGCCTATGGTATTGACGACATATCCCTGGATATGATACAATTAATATTCTTTGATATTTTAGCTAGTTTGACACATATAATTAATGATTCACTAACCACCTCGGTATTTCCCGATCTTTGGAAGAGCGCTCTAATAAAACCGTTACCAAAAGTTGATAATCCTTTAACGGCAAAAGATCTTCGACCCGTCAGTGTTCTGCCTTGTTTCTCTAAGGTGCTAGAAAAAGTAGTTTACAGGCAAGTTACTACCTATTTAGAGCGACACGGTTTACTACCAGAATTACAATCTGGTTTTAGAAAATGCAGAGGTACTGCAACGGCATTAGCCGAGGTGGTGGACACAATTCTATCTGCACAAGACTCTGGAAAAAGTACAATTTTGGTTTTGCTTGATTATTCGCGTGCGTTTGATACAATAAACATAAATTTACTATTAGCAAAACTCCACTATTACGGATTTACAGAGGAAACTATAGGCTGGTTTGCCAGTTACCTCGACAACCGCACACAAACTGTTGCTGTTACAAACGATGACGGCTCTGTGAGGGTATCGAACTGTGATATTATAAAGCGTGGTGTACCTCAAGGGTCTATTTTAGGCCCTTTATTGTTTATTTTGTATACCGCAGACATTGTATCGTGTTTTGAGCACTGCCAATATCACATTTATGCAGATGACTTGCAACTTTATCTCTCCTTTGATCCCGATTATACTTCTATAGCTCTAGAAAAAATTAATGCAGATCTTTCCCGTATATCGAAGTGGTCATCGTGTAACTCACTGACACTAAATCCCAGTAAAACTAAATACATGGTTCTCGGAACACCGCTAACTATAGATAAAGTATTGCAGACTAATCCTAACAATTATGCTTGAATGAAGTTGTTATAGAAAGAGTCGTTGAAGCGCGCAATTTGGGCATTGTTTTTGACGAAAAGCTCAGGTTCGAGAAGCACATATCAAAGACTATAGCAAACTGTTTTTATAGATTGAAGATTCTGTATCGAATTAGGCCTTTTATTACAGAAGCGTTACGCCTTAAACTGTGTGAAAGTCTAATTCTGTCCAAATTTAATTATTGCGATGTTGTGTATGGACCAAGAATTCTCGCCCGTACTAGAGGTGCTATCCAAAGGGTACAAAATGCTTGTGCGAGATATTGCTGGGATATACCGCCCCGTGATCACGTCACTCCTAGTCTTATAAAAGCTAAAATATTAAATATGGAAGGTAGGAGACGTTTACATTTTGCTGCACTTCTTTTTAATATAACGTTGTCAAAGGCTCCTTTTTACTTGTATAAAAAATTGAATTGGCTGAGTAACACGAATACTCTATATCACACGAGGGCGGCGCTATATGGTTTGCTATCGCACAGTCGACATCATACTGCTGCATTTGAGGGTAGTTTTTCTTATAGCGCAACCAAATGCTGGAATAATCTACCACCTCCTCTTAAAACTTCATTAACTCCAACAAATTACAAATTTAAGTTAGAATTCTATTATTTTGAAAAATTTCAAAGAAGTATTGGATGCGCTATAAGAATCAAGTAGTCAAGTAATTAAGGTGATTTTAAATATTGTACATATATAAGTTAGAGTTATATGTTGTTCATGTTATAGGATATAAATCTAATATTAAAATAGTTATAAATCTAATATTAAGTTAGTCGTAGGGTCACTTTTTGCACTTTGGAGGCCACGGAAGATCAGCGTTGGGTCACATGCTATGGCCCAACACATGCTGAGTGGCATCCATTTTCAGGTGACCAGTGTGATAGTTTTTATTTATTTTTAAGTACACTTATCTATATATATATTTTTTTTGTCTGCACTGGTACTTGAATAATAAAATTGTTTTCTTTCTTTCTTTTTTTTCTTTCACAAAAAATACTAAAAATTAAATATAGACGTATGCTCAGCCTTATGCTCAATGTATTATCAGGTTTGCTCATATATTCAAAAATTGTTTTCAAATTATATTGTAAAGTAACCTAAGTCATCAGTAAACGACATTTTAATAAACAATGTAAAATGTAGATACTTTTGCTTTTCCGAACCTGCATCTTCTTTTTTTTTCTTCACAATATTTGTAATACGCCAGTATTGCAATTTTTTATGTGTATTCTCTGTTAGTGATATATATGTATCTTAGAGAAATAAATGATTTCAAACGTAAGATACATATTATTACAATTCTAAATGTGCTAACAATTAGCATTGATATGTCCCTATAATAAAGATGTCACCCCTTGACTTTTGTACACAATTCTATGAATATATAAGTTACCGATTGTTTCATGCCGTCGCAACCCCACTACCATGAAAAAAACCAATAACTTTTTCATATACGTACGATCGTACAAGGGAGTGTCGGTATTAGAACGTTATTCTATTGGGTTATAGGTAAAATAAAGTCGAGTCGAGTAAGCATCAGAAACGTACCGCTCCGCAAATAAAAATACCTAAAAATAGGATTTTTGGGAGCTAGAAAGAAACAAATTACTGCATTGTGTGCGTCTTGCGGCGAGTCATATCATATCCAACTCACAGTGGAGAAGTGTCAAAAAGTGATATATAAGTGTAAAAAACAAGAAAAGTCGAAAAATTTCGACATAATGGTGCGTGAAGCAGCGAAACAACATCGACGACATATATATTTTTTGACACAGCTAAAAATAGCTCGTCAAGCCGCATCTTTTAAGACCAATTCCATATTTTTATCACCACGAACTCGGAAGATAATTGGAAAATTAAGAAAAACCACGTGGCACGTGGTCCCACTTTGAAGCAAAAGCTGGACATACCGATAGCACCACCGGAAGCGCCGCGAAAAGTTGAATAAGGAGGTGGTATTGGATCTTTGGTTCATCAACGGGAACAAATACTACAGGTGGAGAAGTGTAAACAAGAAAAACAAAACACTTTTTAAGAAGAAATATAAGAAAATAAGATCGAGGACCCCACCTTTTCTCTACATCGTTGGAAGCGCGGAGATCTATTTAAAGGTACCAATCTCAGATTTTTCCCTTCAAAACTGAGGCTTCTGGAAACCTTTTTCTCCTGACCACGCGCTAAGCTCACGGGATAGATCTCGGTGAGCCGATCATTTTCATATATTCGTTTAGACTTTTTGACCAATATTGGCGGTTCCAGGAGCCCGGGAATAAAAACGGGAAAGGTGCGGGATAACTCGAAAACGGTGTAATTTAGCGCGATTTTGACGTCGGATCCAATATACTATTAGTATACTGGAATTTTGACCGCCCGGTCGAACCCTGCCGGGAACAAAATTCAAAATTTTTAACTTCATTTTTCATAATTTAATTAAGACAATATCTAACAAATTAGAGTTAAACCATTTTTGGACAGAACGGTGCACCGTAGGTTAAAAAGAACACCATTACCGGCTTAATTAGGGTGGAAAAGGGTTATAGGGATTTGTCGTGTGCACCGTACCACGGACTCCCTCCCCCCGCCTTATCACCACACCCCCTGGGGGGGTAAAATTACAACCCTACGGAACATACACGTGTGACGGCTCCATCGACTCCCCGTAAAAAGGCGAGTCAATTGAGTTCGCTCGCAACGTACTCACGCGCACACATACACACATAACACACATAAACACACAAAGACATTGATCCACACACAAACACACAAGTGTGACGGCTCGTTCAACTCCTCTTGACTTGAGGAGAAGATTGCAGCTATCTACTTTGACATTCGAATAAATACACAAATACAGGCATACACACACACAAATACTCGTCCAGGAACTCAAGTGTAGCACCTTACTCGACTCCGCTGATTGCAGCGGATCCCACGAGTAGGTGCACACGTGCTAAGGCACACTGCACACACACGCAAACACAGATATAAGGCGCAGGTCAGGTGGCCCTCTCGCGCGCTTTTAGTTTAATAAGAGATACACCGTTTCCGAAGGGTACCAGGACTGTGATACTAGGTTAAGTGACTGGGGTTCTCCTTTTGGAAACCCCTCTTAGATATAAGTAATTGACACGGCTACCACCCTTTTGGGGGTAGACCCTAGTTTTAGTTTACTGACTCGGCTACCACCCTATTGGGGGTAGACCTTAGGATTAGTATAGTGACTATTCTACCACCCTTTTGGGGTAGATCTTCTATTGTTAAAAAACCACGACAAACATTTTAAATTCTGTCATAATATTTTACTCAATTATTATTTATCAATTATTGTACATTAATAATTTAACAATAGAAATATTTAAACTTTTTATATTATTTAACGTTTCGGCCTACCATATAGCATAACATTTACAAAACAAAACATTTAACCAAAATGGTATTAGGTCTTAGGACACCAGTTAAAAAACAGGAAAAAACGAGCGGCCAAATAGCCGCTGAATCCGGAACAACGAAGCCCTCGGTCAGTAACCAGGGAAACCAAACCCAAAGGCGTAGCGAGCAGGGACTGGTTAAACCCCTGGTCGCCCGCTTCTCAATTACTCCACCCAAGCAAGACGGGGAAAAACCCCCAATAAAAACATCGGAAAAAGGCGAAGGAAAAGGAAGAGACGTTCCGAATCTCGATACGAAAATTCCGGAAACTGAAAACGGGAGGCGATACAAAACAAGAGATACGGAAATAAAGGGACTTTTCCAGAAAATCAATAGCCAGCTTGAAAGCGCCAGAACCTTGAAGACGGAGATAAAAATGGAAGTAAAAGCAGCAGCTAAGAGACTGCAGGAAATAATAAAGGAACTGTTAGCTGAAACAAAGGAAAGCAAGAAAGAAAATCTGGGAATAAACGAGAAAGAAGAAGTAGAAAAAAGAATAAAAGAAGGAGAAGCCAAAAATCCAGAAAGGAAGGAAACAGCCAAGGTAGGAGAGCTGGACAGAAAAATGGACAAACTCGAGACAATCAGTAAAAGCTTGGAAAAAATGATCATAGAAAGTGAAGAGAGGGTGATGGCGAAGCTGGGAGAAATCAGAAGCTATGCTGAAGTAACAGCAGAATCAAGGACTCCGTCGAGCGATGATAAAGGTAGAACCGCAGGCAATGACCAAAGGGCAACAGGACTGTACTCACTGATTGTAGAGCCGGGTGAAGAGACCGAAACGGCCGAAGATACAGTCCATAGAATTAGAAGCACCCTCAACGCAAGAGAAAATGGTTTTAAAATTGAAAAACTCCAAAAGATAAAAGGAGGGAAAGTGGTCATTGGCTGCCGAACTGAGGAGGAACGAGCAAGGGTCAGAGAAAGAATCACGCAAGGAAAAAATGGGATAACAGTAAAGGAATTCAACAATAAAGACCCGTTGGTACGCTTCAAAAATATACTAAGGTACAACACCCTTGAGGACATAAAGCAAGCCCTCAAAACGCAAAACAGGGCAACCACCGGAAACCTATCTGGGGAGGACTGGGCGATGACGGAAAAGCACCGCCAAAATGCCAGAAATGCGCATGAGTGCCACGTCATCGTACAGGTCACCCCGGGGATGTGGAAGGCGCTGACCCGGACGGAGAAGGTACATATTGACCTCCAGAGGGTCTGGGTGGAGGACCGGTCCCCTCTTGTGCAGTGCGCCACGTGTCTCGGATACGGGCACACGAGGAAGCACTGCCAAGAGGGAAAACTGACCTGCTCCCATTGTACAGGTGTGCACCTTAGGGCAGATTGCCCAAGAAAAGACAAGCTACCAGAGTGCGCAAATTGCAAAAGAGAAGGAATGGACAGTACGGACCACAGCGCGTTTAGCACAGAGTGCCCAGTGCGTAATAAGTGGGACGCACTGGCCAGGAGGTCAGTGGCATACTGCTAAAGTTCCCCTTGCAAAAATACGGATGGCACAAGCAAGTATTACCGTCGCACTGGGTCAACGTGCCGAGGCCGGCAACCAAACCAAAGCGGCTACAGCTATTGTTCTACATGATGATAATTATCCTCGTAAAGCAATACTCCGAAGTACACAGCCCGAAAACAATTGCCTGGTCCTTAGACATAGCGGTAGGGGGCCCAGTGCGGCGCCGATCTGCTCCGGATTATACCAAAACGCTCTATACCAGGGTGGGACGTCAACAGTGTACACTAACAGAGCAAACTCAATTGCAACAAACGACGTCGGAAGACAAACTGGGCCTGCTTTCATTAGAAAGACGGACAGTTGCCTCCCGAACAATAACTCACACCACGCAACAATAACACCTAAGACATCACTACACTCAGAAAACACTATAGTCATATACACAGCTAGCTACAGACACACATAAATCATACGTACTAAATCTAAAGTACAAAAAACACACCGTCCCATCCTGGTGAAGAAATGACAAAAGAACTGGGAAAAAAAAAAAACTGAATGAAATGTGGTTCTAGATCACAAAATATGTAAATATGACTGAAAAGATGTTTACTACTAAGGAACTACTCTACTACTAAGGAAAATTGTTAGTGTATCTATTGTATGTATTGTATTTGTATTTGTAAAACTATAAAAGTAAATTGTAAATTGCCAAAATGTAAGAGAAATATGAACTTATAGAAAAGAATGAAAACGAACTCAAAATGTATTTAAGAAAAAAAAAAAAAATGTAAAGATTACAAATTGTACATTTTTTATCAAATAAAGACAACTTAGGTCCTTGATAGGAAAAAGTCAAGGGTGGGTTCGTAGCTCCACGGCCCCGGGGCGTGAGTCGCCGGGGAGGTAGGCCGAGTAGGCGGGGCATTAAAAAAAAAAAAAAAAAAAAAACCCCACTACCATTACTTTAAGTTTCAATATAACCTTTATTTTAGATGATTAAAGATACTTGTTACTACCCTGTAACAAAGTGTGTGTTTCATTTATTTGAACATCCCTCCAACTAACGCCGCCGAACTTAATTCCAGTATTAAAAATGAACGATAAGAAGACTTACTCAAGCAATTACCACATAATAGTCATATCAGTCTATCATATCTACACTTTAATATAAGATCATTCATAAAAAGTTCTCACAGGATGCAGCCGCTGGATGTCTCTTTCTATGGGCCGCTGAAAGCTGCTTGAATGCAACAGGCACATGAAGACACATTTAATGGCTAAAATAACTTCATACGATGTTGCAGGACTTTTTAGTAAGGCATACGTACAAGTTACGAATATAAGTAAAGCAGAATCTGGATTTCGAGCGACAGGAATATATCCAATAAACCCAAATGTTTTCACCGAACAAGATTTTTTGGCAGCATCACTGATGGCATCGGATTCGGAACAAATAACTGAAAACCAAGCTCCAAATGTTCAGAATAATGAAAATGTCCAGTCTGGAGGTATTGGCATAATTTCAGGAAATACATCTCCTTTACCGGGTCCATCAAATGGGGATCAATGCTCTGAATCCGTTTTGGAACTTGCTAGTAACCAAGAACTTGCTGGTGGCCATACAACTCCTTTGCTACAATAGCAAAAACTCCAACTATTGCACCATTTTCTAAACCTAGTCAAAGACAGCGAAAACAACATGCTACCATACTGACCGAGAGTCCGTTGAAAAGTTTTTCAGAGGATAAAGATTGTGCCGCGGCACAATCAACCCCTAAGCAACGTATATTGTTTCAATATTGTTTATATTTACGCGAGCACTTATGAAAGAAAGAAAATGCTTTTGGACATGATACTCTATACTGCATTTTTTTTATTTGACAGAAGGAAGACATACAAGCGAAAAACTGAAAGGACAACTACATCTCTAGATCTTTTACAAAGGACTGCTGATGCAGGATCATCAAGGATGGACTTAAATTAAAAACTGTTGCACGTGAATTACAAATTTCTCACACAACACTACAACGCTATGTAAAAAAAATTAAAAGTGGACTTACTCCTGCGGTTGGAGACAAACCAAGACTCACTAGTCTTCAATGAGGAACAAGAGGCACTACTGTCGAAGTACATCTTAAAAAGCGCTTCTATTTACTTCGGTCTTCTACCGGAAGAAGTACGACAACTTGCGTATCAGTGTGCCGTGAAGTCTAATGTACAAAACATCCCACAATCTTGGCATACAAATGGTGAGGTTGGGAAGGATTGGTTGACAAACTTTCTGAAGAGGAACCCTAGACTTTCTATTAGAACACCCGAAGCTACCAGTGCAGGACGCACGAGCTCATTCAACCGACATAACGTAAATCAATTTTTCGAGAAACTTGGTGATTTAATTACAAAGCATAATCTTACTCCTTCACGTATCTGGAATTTGGACGAGACTGGTGTTCAAACTGTGCTTAAACCGAAATTTTGGCTGAAAACGGAACAAAGCAAGTAGGAGCAATTGTTTCAGCACAGCGTGGAACTTTAGTCACAGTTGAGCTAGCGATAAGTGCTCTGGGAATCTGGATTCCACCATTGTTTGTATTTCCACGTTTGAAATATAAAGACCTGTTTATCCGCGACGGTCCTCCTGAGTGTATTGGGGCTGGTAGTAAATCCGGTTCGATAACAAGCACAGAGTTCTTAGTGTTTATGGATCATTTCATAAAACACAGTAAGCCTAGTCCTGAAGAGCCAGTGCTATTACTCCTAGACAATCATTCATCTCACATTGATATTGATGTGATTGAAAAGGCCAAGAGAAATTCTGTTATATTACTATCATTCCCACCACACTGCACCCACCGCCTGCAACCTCTGGACGTTGGTGTTAATGGCCCTTTTAAAAAATACTGCTCTAAAGCTCAAAATAACTGGCTGAGAACTAATCTCGGGAAGATTATGAGCATTTATGAAATACCAGGTATAGTAAAATATGCTTTCCCTTATTGCGGAAAACCGTAAAATGGTATAGAAAATTGGCAATAGAACTACTTCTAAATACGGTAGTTGTAAATGCTTGGGTCATGTACAATGAAAATAAGCAGAGCAAATCTTCAATTGTCGACTTTAGGAGGGCTCTCATAAATTATTTGACTCGGCCAGCAGATTCCCAAGAAATAATTATCAATGAAAGACCTAAAAGACTCAAGCATGTTCTAAAATTAAAGGAAGGAAAAGTAAGACACGCGTCGTTTTTGCGTGAAATGTTATAAAGATTCAGTACAGGAATTTGGTCGTAAAGTAAGAATAAAGCTAAGAAGGTGAGTACGTACTGTGTGCAATGCAAGGGGGAGCCTCACTTTTGTCTAAAATGTTTCAATTATGTCCATCGCTAATATGTTGATGCTATAAAAGGTTTCTTATCTCATCTTTTACAGCATGTTTTGTCAAATATTATGGCTAATTATTTATATTTCTAATGGTTGTTTGTAATTATGCTTACTAATGAGAACTTTACTAATAAAGACTAATTTGAATTATATATCCTGAATTTTTATTTTGGTCACTTTTTTCGCTATCTTTCATTTTTTCAATACCTTACAAGGTATGTTTGTCCCACTGCGCAGAATAGTTCTACAGTGCCGGTCACGGAGTACGAATAAAGTAACAGTCAGTATGGCCGGCGGCGAGAAAAAGTAGTTTGAATATGACTATACGTTGAGGTCACCGGTGACCCCCATGGCGCTATGATAGAGGAAGGGTGAGGTCACCGGTGACCCCCATGGCGTTTAGCGTGTTAACCTAGATTTAAAAATCATTTCCTCATACAGGGGGACAAGTACTTGGAGTAATTATAACACGCCCCATTCAGCGCAATCTAATTGTGAAGATGATAAAAATGTCTGTCTGCAAACCATCGATTTTTTCTCAAAGAAATGCAACTGGTAAAAGCGGATGTTCCTGAGGGAATAAAATTCCTTTTAGCGAGGAATTCAGACACGACGCCGGTGAAGGTGAATGCGATTTAGGACAGTGGGCATATGTATGTGGCCCCACCACATAATGTTCTCCTGTTAAAATCCTGAATCCTGATCCTGTCAAAATGTTTGAAATAAATCATTAAGAGTGAAAGATCTACAACTCAAAGAATGACAAAAGACATTCATGATATTAATGTGATTCCAGCTTATAACTCAAGAAGGGAAATTCCTAATAACAAGAAAAATGCTTAAAAGAATGTAGTTTTTATTGCTTAGATATTTCCTTTTTTAAATATTTAATTAAGTAGCTGGTAAAGTAGAAATAACCTTCTGGTTTTTAATTGTTATAAACTTATAACAATTAAACACAAATGGTAAAGTTGATCTAATTATTTACTTAAATTCTGAAGAAACAATGACATATTTATATACACATCGTTACATTAATGCCTATAATTTAGGTAATGTATAATATATTGAGAAGTCTGTAACTCTAATAGGAACAACACAAATAAAACTAACTTTTTAATTGAGTCCGATTAAAATAAGTGTTCCCAAAACGCCCTATATTGGATACAAATCTTTGATTGGTTCTCGTATAAAAATTTAATAAAGTGTAATTGCGCCATTGTTGCACCAATGGGCGGGCATCAAAATGAAACAAACAACAGTTACAATAAGAAGTGGTTAAATTATACATCTCTTGAGCTAGACAAATGTTTTAAGGAAATACAAAGTGTATGTGTGACACATTTAAGGCCAAAAAGTGTTAGAGAAGCTAAAACTATTAGACAATTTAAAATCTTCTGAAAAAAAGCTTCCTAAACTTTGAATAATAAAGTAATCTTAAATCCATGTAAGCCGAGCCGAAGAGAAACTTGTACCAACTCAAACACGCTTACATCGTAAATGTTTTTGCTTTTAATCTTATTAATCTACCCTCAATTTGACTATTTATGAAATTTAAATTTTCTCTAAATGATGTTACTTATCTTAAGAAATAAAGAATTATAAACCTTAATATTCAAGGAAATGAAGAACTACACATCATTTGAAAGCAATGCATAAAAACGAGTTTTCCGAATTAGAAAAATGTGAAAAACGAAAATATGATGCATCTAAAACACATCAAGTGGCATCATCTTCCCATCAAGTACAAAATCTGACATGAAACAGATATCGCTCAAGAATGTGTAGATAAAACAAAACATTAGGATAATAAATCTTAAGTCATTGGCAATCTTAAGTGGTTGCCATTTAGTTTCGTGGAAATTGTTGATTTACGAGACTCATGAAACATTTGTGTCCATCAGATGATTTAAAATCTCGCCATATTTCAATTTATCTGCGATAAAATTATGTGGAAAAGTAAGTCAGAAAATACTCGAATTGATACTGAAATCCTTTGGTCTGATACTTGTTCTGGAAGTTCACTGCTAAGTTTAACTTGTCATGGAATTATAGAAGAATTAGAAAAGAAAATGATTGTATTAAAAGCAGAAGTGATTAATGAGAGCCGCCACACCGGTGAAAATATAGCCTATTGAGCTAGATCCATGATCTTAATTTACAGTTAGAATAATGGATATACAGGAAAATAACGTTTAATACAAAGTCAGGAGACCGACAGCCCGGAATTAAAGAGACTGTTTACAAATATAAAAAAGGATTCAAGTTCAAGGAAGACTGGGATTTACATACAAGACAGAAGACGGTTGCTAAGCGAAATTTACGTACGAGCAAATAAAAATCACAAAATTTTGTCACAACAAGACCTACTCTCGTCAAATGACTACATAAAAACCAATTATTTTAATTACAAATATAAAAAAGGATTCAAGTTCAAGGAAGACTGGGATTTACATACAAGACAGAAGACGGTTGCTAAACGACATTTACGTACGAGCAAATAAAAATCACAAAATTTTAAATAAAACCTGTTTATTTCAGCAGTTACTGTCCACTGTTTTGTGAATGTATTTTTTCGTGTCATTATTTTTTGTCATTGTTTATATATTATAAATATTTAAAAGTGGGTTTTATTAGTGACCATCAACCACCAACCCGCTTTACAGGTGACCCAAGCGTAAACACGCCCGACCATTAATATTTTTCTAACAACATCTTTGAAACCAACAATATGAGTACTGTTCCCACCCCTGGGCCGGGGCTCCCCAACACCAGCTCCTTCCATTTGATCGGATCCAACGTAGAGCGGCTCGAATCGTCGACGACCCTGCTCTCTCCAATCGGCTTGATCCTCTGGCTTTGCGTAGGGATGTGGGTTCCCTCTGCATCTTCTATCGCATATTTCATGGGGAGCGCTCTGATGAATTGTTCGGACTTATACCTGCGGCAGCATTCCATCACCGGACGTTGAGGCAAAATTTCATTCATATCACCCCGATGTCTGGCGTTCCACAACAGAGCGGTTTTAAGGCACTTTTTGCCGCGTACCACTTTACTGTGGAACCTTTATTTCCGAGCCGATACGACTTGGGTGCCTTCAAGAAGAGCGCGTATTTATCCCTTAAAGGCCAGCAACGCACCTGTAAGCTTCCTGGCGTTCCAGGTGTCCATGGGCGGCGGTAAGCACTAATCTAAGTGACCCGCCTGCTCGTTTGCCCCCTGTCTCATAAAAAAAAATGAGTACGAGACCATCATAGAATTAATTCAGAGAAAAATACATTCCACCTCTATCACACCTAGGCCTACATCTTCAAGATCTGGAAAGGTACCTCAAATCAAGATACCCATATTTACGGGAAATGTGATTCATGGGGCATATTCAAAGATTTATTCACGAAGGTAATTTAATATCATATTGCAGTACATACCTGAGATATGTCTGGCGGAGGCGCCGCCCGCAACTGCTACATGTCCCCGCGGCGACTAACCTGCTCGATAAGACGCCTCTCACTAGGGCTATACATGTTTTAAACGGGGTTCACGAAAAAGTGGACATCTTCTCGTGTTCTTTGAGTGAATTCGCAAGAGTCACGTTATTACTTTTAAGCAACTAACTATTGAATTAGGATAAGTTGTATAATAGTAGTTAGATGATAAATAAATAAATCAAAAAAATAATGCAATACTTGCCAATCAGCGAACAAAATTATGTCACCGCGTGGAAATTACTGACTGAGCGGTGTGACAACAAACGAAGAATAAGCTTTGAATTACTTGAAAAATTATTTGATTTACTTAAAATTAAAAAGTCTGACACATATAAAGGTAAATATTTATAACATATAACGCCGGTACCAAAGCGGAATGAAGACGGAACTTTCTTACAGTGTTTCAAAATTGATTATAACAATGAGCAATATTTTGAGATGACGAACAAGGATTTTAAGGAATTTCATCAGAAAGGAGATTTATTTATGTTATCCTGTGACCGTGCAATTAGATAATTGCATTGTTGAGCATATTTTCAAAACACAATTAAATCGTAGCAATGTGTTTCGAAAATTTATAACGCAGCGGCAAATATTTATTGGAAACTGATGGAAAAATGGAACGCAACTCATCATGAAACGTCAACGTCAATGAGCTGTCATGTCAATGTCAGCTGTCACGTCAATGTTGCTAACGATTTCTCTCTGCGTCAAGTAATGGTTGTAATAAATAACCTTTTAAAAAGTTAAATTTTCTCTGTATTTACCACTGTAAATAAATAAATAATAGTAGTATCAAATTCCTACATGGTAGCAGAGCGTGGTTCTTAACAAATTTCAGGTATTAAGTGCGTGATTGCAAAAATATCACGAGATAAAATTATTGTCCGCCGGCCGGCACAACTTGATTGCCGAAATTTCAGCAAACAGGACATTTATTTGTTGTAATACAATCAAGACATGTCGTCAAATGCAAGTGCATTCTCCTCATACTCGACCTGGAAGTTTGCAGTACAAACATATTTAGAGCGTGAAGAGCTCTGGGAATGTGTTGAAGGAACCAACGTCGACCAGAAGAAGGACAAAAAGGCAAAGTCGAAGATAATCCTGCTAGTTGACCCGATAAATTATGTTCACATCGAGGAATGCACCACTTCTAAGGAGGTATGGCTCAATTTGCAACAAGCTTTTAGCGACTCAGGTCTTACACGAAAGGTTGGCTTACTAAAATCTCTGATAACAACCACTTTAGATAGCAGTTCAAGTGTTGAGGACTACGTAAATAAAATTATGTCCACTGCACACAAGCTGCGTAACATAAACTTCAAAGTGGATGCTGAATGGCTGGGTACATTGTTACTAGCGGGGCTGCCGGAGTCATACAAACCTATGCTCATGGCATTAGAAAGCTCGGCCATTTCCATAACAGCAGACTTGGTCAAAACTAAGATTTTACAGGATGTAAACATTAAGCCGACTGAGAATTCAGCACTCATTGTACATAAATATGGAGAAAATTCTTTTCAGCTGTTTCAGTTAACGATGAAAATAACTGGTATATTGATTCTGGAGCATCTGCACATATGTCTAGACATCGAGTGTGGCTGGAAAATGAGACGGCACCCATGTGCGAGTGGCAGATGATAAGGTGCTAAAAGTTGTATCAACTGGGAACATTATCATAGGGGTGAAGGGCCCAAACAGTTCGCTCAACAACATACAGGTAAAAGATGTTCTTTATGTACCGGACTTTAACAATTATGCCAAACACATTGCTTTGTGTCCCTATGAAGCCAGTGATGATTTCAATAAATTGCGACGGACAACGAAAAGGATTACTTATTAAAAATATTTGTATATTACATATAGCCGAAAATTGTATAAAAAAGACGGCAAATTACTACTACTATAAGGCTTACTGTCAAATATTCAACTCGTGCGGCTTGTGGGCCAGTTTTACCCAGAGGGCATTGAATACAATTCCAGTTCAGTATAACAACACATTCAGGCTGCTATTGGGCTTGCCTAGATTCTGTAGTGCATCGCATGTTTGCGGAGATGCAAACGGATAGTTTCAACGCTATAGTTCGAAAAAGAGTGGCATCGCTGATGAATCGTATTCGGCACAGCTCAAATGGTATCCTGAGTGTGTTGATATCAAAGCACGACACCGAACTGTTAAAAGGTGGCGTTCTATTCATGCCCCACCTTAGTTTATTTTTAATTTTTTTCGTTATTATTTTTTTATTAGTCTTACTTACCATAACTAACTACTACTACTACTACTAACATATTAACCTATTTATATGTCTGGTCTGAAATAAAGTTATTATTATTATTATATTATTATTAAATAGTGTTGCGAAAATAACTAAAACGGTTTCGGTATTAAAATCATTTATTAAAACTCTTAATTTCTCACTAGATATGACGTGACGGTACAGAAAGTCATTACAAGAATTTAGACGACATAGCATTAACGCAAGAATTTCTAGATACGTCACAAGATTTGTCTCATGGCATGGTCAACTCAGAAACGAATTTGCAGACACAATTGAATAATACCATTTGGAAAAATAGAGTTTGCATTCTCATTAAGTTACTTTTAGTTACAGTAAGTTTGATTGTAATCATACTATTGTTTTTGATAGGACGACAGGTGAGGAAAGGGGTACGAGTGAGGCGCATAGCACAACGACGGAAAATTCAAATTAACAGACCAATCTACAGCATCCCAAAGCTAGCGATTCACCACCCTCCACTACGCTACCTAAAACGGAAGGCCTGTACCAACTGCAGTCCTGACTTCGTGAAAGTGCCAGAATGTTCAGATGTTATTATATATATATACATATATCTCAATCGCCGACTGTGCTGACGCGAATGAGCTAGATCCATGATCTTAATTTTACTGCTGAAGCTGCGCGATACACCGACATCTCACTAAAATAATTGTATGCTTGTGTGTAAATGTGTAATTCGTATTTAAGATGATATCTTCAGCTTAATAAATCAGATTTGAATATTGCTTTGGCTTATTCATTTCTCGTGTCCTCTCAAAGTGTTATATCGTGAGGCTGCTCGATAGCTTTGAGAAAATCCTTGATCCTACCCGTAGGGCTACGTCTGTTACCTTAGGCCTTATGGCGCAGACTTCCTGTACTTATTTATATATTCACTAAGTAGTGTTAGGGTACAACTGTAGGGCTTAAGGATCCGTAGAGTCTCACATACTTATTTTAGAGCAGTTTGCCAATCTAATTACAGAACATTACTATACACAGACTCGTGACATTTCTACATACAACCCCACTACACAGTCCACTAACTGGAATACTGTACAGCTGCTATAACAAAATGCAAAAAGATGGCAACTCATTTCATCATTCGACTTCTGCTCAAGCCGAACTTGCTTATAAACAGAAAAGGCTAAATCAAAAAAACCCTTAAGATTAAACAAGAACAACAAGGTGGAACAGCACTTTTCATATGCTAGAACATATTTTGCAAGTCAAAGAGTGTCTATGTATCGACAAATAATATTAACGTCTAAAGAGTGGATGATTATAGAGAAGCTTATACCGTTTGATGACTAAAGAATTAAGTCTTACTGATGTTTTCATATTATCTGTGATTCATTTAATTGCCACACTAGAAAAAATTGTCGGTAATTTTGACGCTTCTGACGAATACATTGATGATACGATTGCTGTTTTAAAAGACGAGCTTATTCGCAAATGTTCGGGTTTAGAGAATGAACTTTGTTCGCCACGGCAACATTAATTGACCCAAGATACAAAATCAAGTTTTTCTATCAAGACGGAGCGTGTCAAAGAACATATTTAAGATTTGGTTGGAGACAATCCAAGCGATGCATCTTCTAACTCACGTGGTCCAAATGCAAAGTGTTTCAGGTTAATTAAACCTTTAAAAGACACAATGAATTTACTAATGGAGGCGAGCGACAGTGAAGAATACATACCGGTCATTGTTTTTTCAAAACCGTATTCATCTTTTAATACGTAATGGAAAAACGCGTGGCAAATCACGTTAAGCCTTTAACTTGGTGGAAAGTGAACAACGAAAGGTACCGTCTTCTGTTTCCTGTGGTTGGCCATTATTTAGTTTACGTGCGTCCCGGATCCTCAACCTCGTCACCTACTTTTATTCTTTACTTTCTAATAAATGAAACCTACACTGAAAAACATATTCCTAGCTTAGCTCCCTCGGCCCCGGGGCGTGAGTCGCCAGGGAGGTACGCCTACTAGCAATTAGCATAAAAAAAACAGCGTCCCAAGCGAGCGCATGTTTAACGGCGCTGGTCTTATACACCACATCGAAACCGACTTGAAGGAGAAGGCGTCGAAGCTTTTATTTTTAAAGTTTAATATTCCTCTACTCAAGTTTAATTATTAATATCAAAATGAAAAGAATAAATATTTTAGTTTTAGTTATTTAGAGTATATTTAAAGTTTAGGGGAGAGTTGGATAATACCGCGCGGTTGATAACTCCGTGCGTGTTCATATATGTATCTATACTAAATGTATACGAAACGGAAGCAGAAGCTGCTGGAAACTTTTGTTATTAATTGATATCAAAATAATATATGTAACGCCATCTAGTTTAAAATATGTGAAGTACTCATTGATTGTAAACCTGTTAAGGACAAATAAATGTCAGTCGTAAGTAACACTTCAACTCGTGTTTTATTATAGGTTATGGGCTAAAAAGTTTACGGCTCTTAGCAAGTAAAATAGTTGTTGTTCGTGTTAATTAGTGCTAAATAAAGACTAAAAATGAGTTCGCAATATATTGCAAATGTGCCGAAGCTGAAAGGACGCGAAAATTTCGACGATTGGGCGTTCGCGGTTGAGAATTTACTGGTTCTGGAGGGTGCAGATATTTATTTGAAGCAAGAAGGCACCGAAGCAGTATCGACATCAGCAGACGCAAAAGCACGAGCCAAATTGATTTTGACTATAGATTCGTCTTTATTTGTGCACATAAAGGAAACAAAGACCACGAAAGAATTGTGGACCAAACTACGGTCATTGTTCGACGATTCAGGATTTTCAAGGAGAATTACTTTGTTGCGTCATCTAATATCTATAAGATTAGAAAACTGTGAAAACATGACGAGTTATGTGACACAAATGACCGAAACATCTCAACGTTTAAGTGGAACAGGGTTCAAGATCAATGATGAGTGGGTAGGTTCATTGTTATTGGCTGGATTACCAGAAAGATACATGCCCATGATAATGGCCATCGAACATTCTGGAATTCCAATCACTGCAGATTCAATCAAAACAAAATTGATCGATATGGAATCGACTGATTTGGGAGAAACGGAACATCATTCAGCACTAGCAGCAAAGAGTTGGCAGAAAAAGAAACCCCGCAATGGCAACACTAACAATCAAATGTCAAAGTCAAGTAACACGAATCAATCAACAACAAAGAAAATAATAACCTGTTATGAATGCAAGGAATCAGGACATTATAGAAGTCAGTGTCCACTTTTGAACGAGAAAAAGAATAACAAGAAGCAGAGCAACGCTTTTAATGTTGTATTTCTCAGCGGCGAGTTCAGTAAAAGTGATTTCTATATCGATTCAGGCGCAAGCGCACATATGACAGCGAATGAAAGTTGGTTAAAAAATCCAGATTATTCATCAAGTTTACCAGAAATAATCATTGCAAATAAAACAAAAGTTCCCGTTTTGTGTTCTGGCGAAATAGACATAACAACAAGTTACAATTATAATATAACAATAAAGAATGCATTATGTATTCCAAGTCTGAGCACTAATCTATTATCAGTGAGTGAACTGATAAAGAATGGTAACAGTGTTGTTTTTGAACCAAAAAGATGCATAATAAGGAACAAATATGGTGATTTGGTTGCAGATGCGAAACTTGTTAATGGTGTTTACAAAGTTAACCTAGAAACTAAGAAATGTTTATTGACATCCAGTACAGTAAATGGGGAGATATGGCACAAAAGGCTTGGACATATTAATAGCTGTGACATGAATAAGATGAAGCGTGGTGGAATGGTTGATGGGATGGATTATCCAGACACATTCACAACAAGCAAATCAAGTTGCAAGGTATGTTGTGAAGGAAAACAATCAAGATTACCATTTTCTACAGGCTCACGATCATCAGATGTACTTGAAATAATTCATTCAGATATATGTGGCCCCATGGAAAGTAAGTCAATAGGTGGAGCAAGATATTTTCTGTTATTTATTGACGACTATAGCAGAATGACTCACATTTACTTCCTGAAGAACAAAAGTGAAGTTTTGAAATACTTCAAAGAATATAAGGCAATGGTGGAGAATTCACAAAATAAAAAAATCAAAATACTAAGAACCGATAATGGCTGTGAATACTGCAGCAATGAATTTGAAAATTATTTAAAACAAGAAGGTGTAATCCATCAGAAAACAAACCCGTACACACCGGAACAGAATGGACTCAGTGAACGGTCAAACCGTACTATCGTGGAGAGAGCGAGATGCATGCTTTTTGAAGCTGGTCTAGATAAAAAGTTCTGGGCAGAAGCTGCAAACACTGCCGTCTATTTAAAAAACAGATCAGTAGCTTCGGGCATTGAAAAGACTCCATATGAAGTTTGGACCGGAAAAAAGCCAAATTTACAACACATTCGTATATTTGGGAGTACAGTGATGGCTCATGTACCCAAAGAAAAAAGAAATAAATGGGACAGAAAATCGAAAGAACATATACTCGTTGGTTACTCTGAGAATGTAAAGGGTTACAGGATCTATGATCCAGAGAAGAACATAGTTACAACCAGTAGAGATGTTGTGATTCAAGAAAAGGCGAAGCCAGAAGATACTGTACCTATCTACGTAGAGAACACAGATTCAGTGGGGGAATCAGTATTGGAATCTGTGAAGTTAGACTGTGATCAATCTAGTTCAAGTGAGTCAGAATATATAGATAAAGAGACATCTGAGACAGAAGACTTGAAGACTGAATATGTATCACATGATCCAGAGACTTCCGATACAAGTCAAAGTAAAAATGAAATGCCTAATTCACAATCTAACACAAGAGAGAAGAGGCAAAGAAAGATTCCTGAAAGATATGGCTATGCAAATGCTTGTACTATGTCCATAGGAGAAGATGAGTTGACTTATGCAGAGGCTATCAGTGGTCCTGAGAAACAACAGTGGTTGCAGGCGATAACCGAGGAACTGCAGTCATTCGAAGACAATCAAGTGTGGGAGGTTGTTGATGCTCCAGATAATGGAAGTGTAGTGCAGTGCAAGTGGGTCTTAAAAAAGAAATTCGATTGAGACAATAAAGTGAGATATCGTGCCAGACTTGTAGCTAAAGGCTTCACACAGAAGGCAGGTGTAGACTACAAGGAGACATTCTCACCAGTAATTAGACATTCCACTTTAAGGTTTTTATTAGCATTAAGTGTACAATTAAATATGGATATTACACACTTAGACGTTACAACAGCGTTCCTTAATGGTTTTCTAAACGAAAATATATTTATGTGTTTACCTGAAGGGTTTCCAATTGAAAAGGGTTCTAATAAAGTACTTAAATTAAATAGGGCAGTTTATGGATTAAAACAATCGTCCTTAGCGTGGTATCAAAGGGTAGAAAAAGCTTTATGTAATTTTGGATATGTCAAAAGTAAACATGAACCTTGTGTTTTCATCAAAGGTCATAGTAATGATAGCAAAACTATTGTTGGGCTTTATGTCGATGATTTTTTAATTTTTTCGAATAATAAGTCTGAAACTGATAATTTGATAAAAATTTTAAGCAAAAAATTTAAAATTAAAAATCTAGGTCCAGTGAAGCAATACTTAGGGATGAGAATTGATATAGATAAAGATGCTTATGTGATTACAGTAGATCAGGAGAATTACATTGAACAACTTCTTAAAATGTTTAATATGTATGATTGTAACACAGCTGATACTCCAATTGAATGTAAATTGAATGCTAAAAAATCTGATATTTTAGAATCTCATTTGCCGTACCAAAGATTAATTGGCAGTCTAATGTATTTAGCTGTACTGACTCGACCAGATATTTCATATTCTGTGAGTTACTTAAGTCAGTTTAATAATTCTTATTCTCATATTCATTGGAATTATGCTAAGAGAATATTAAAATATTTGTTAAAAACTAAAGATTACTGTTTAAGATACTCCAAAGAAAAGGCAGAAATCCAAGGTTTTGTAGATGCTGATTGGGCCAGTGATGCTATTGACAGGCGGTCATACACTGGATTTTGCTTTGTTAAAAGTGGATCTGCCATTTCTTGGGAAAGTAAGAAGCAGAGAACAGTAGCATTAAGCAGTTGTGAAGCTGAGTATATGGCTTTATCTGAAGCTTGCAGAGAAGCCATCTACTTGCAGAACTTAGAGTTAGAAATAACAGGCAATTGTAATAAGATAGTGCTGTACAATGATAATCAGAGTGCTTTAAAACTGGCAAACAACCAACAGTCACACAAACGTTCAAAACACATTGATGTTAGATACAATTTTATTAGGGATGTAATTTGTAACAACCAAGTAGTAACAAAGCATTTGCCAACTACCAGTATGCCTGCTGATTTGTTGACTAAGGGACTGCCAGAAATAAAACATTATAAATTTATGAAAATGCTTGGAATTGTTCATAAGTAAGTTTTTTTGTAAATGATGGCTTTTATTTTTAATTTTGATATAGTGGGGGTGTTATTAATTGATATCAAAATAATATATGTAACGCCATCTAGTTTAAAATATGTGAAGTACTCATTGATTGTAAACCTGTTAAGGACAAATAAATGTCAGTCGTAAGTAACACTTCAACTCGTGTTTTATTATAACTTTTGTATCCCCGAATCTACAATTAGGAGAAAATTATGCCCCCCCCCCCATGGGGAGAAAGGCCACATTTACACAAGAGAAAGAAATGGCAAAAAAGTTTTATGGGATAACTCAGCAACATTTGCTTAAATTGGCATGACTTTGCCGTTGCAAAAATATTTTATTTTCGCCAGAGAAAAAGATCGTGGGATAATGTTGTGTTCCTTTTTTAACAGAAATCCCGGAATTTCTTTGAGGCCTCCCGAGCCAACAAGTATAAAGGGGGTTTTGGGATTTAACAAATCCGAAAAAAAATTTCACTAACTTAAAGACACTTATGCACATACAAAGCATAATCTTCCAGCTAATCGAATCTTTACTGTTGATGAGGCAATCATTAGCAACATTCAAAAACCAGGTAAAATGGCATCCAGCAGCAGGACTAAAGCAAGTCGGAAAGGCTACAAGTGCACAACGTGGCCAGAACGTTCAAGCTTTTGTAACAAACTGCTTTTATTATGCATACCAAAAATGAAGACTTGCTATTAATATTTACTTTGATATGTTTTCACTAACATGAACCACTCACGTTAGTGAAAACCGGACACTATATTTCAATTCCCCTAAAGACCACACTAATAAAAAGGTCGTTTAAAGGAACTTACCTTCATTCATCTGTTCCTCTGATTCGACTTTTAACTGCATCTCAATCGGTTCCTCTGAAGACACTTAATCATCATTATCAATAATGACCCAAATTATTGTCCATATTATCAATCATGTCATCATTTAAATCTGGAATAAAAATATGTGACTGATACCAGAGAGTTCTTGCATATTGTTTTATTTCAGGCAATTGTTTATTTAATTATCAGTTCTCAGATCAAGTATATAGGATGGACATGAGAAGCTATAGATAATAAGATGAATCACACAATCATCAATTGATAATAATACTCCCGAACAGAATATGATCTAGTCAAATCAACGATTATGTGATGATGAATTTTGACTGTGGTCTGACTGGCACATATATGTGTTAATAGCCTATTTATGTTTGCATATGTTATCAGTTGTCCTAGCACCTATAAGAGGCTGCTTTAGAGGTAATAGATTGTGTGTAAAAATATTCTAATATACCTTTCACAAATTTATAATGGCATAAATATTCTATACTATTTGCACCCTGCACAAGAACCATAGTCCTCAGTTCATGACTGCTGAAAAGACTGATTAGGTAGGCTAGATTCCAAAAGTGGTTTAAATATGTAACAGTTAATATTCTCCTAGAAAGGAAAAAGATTTTGAATGAATCATGGTCTGAGTGATCCAAGTTAAATTATTTATCAGAGAATCCAGGACCTCAGTCAATATGCTATTAAGTAAAAACTGACCTTCCATATTCATTTTGGGCTCCTTTTTTATTTGTCTTGGCACTGAAAAAATTGTTTAAAGAATTAAAAATTGAAGAGAATAAATTCTAATCTTCAAGAATGATTTCTTCTTGTTTTTTTTTAATATTTCAGGTATTTATATGAAAATTGTCTTCCAATTTTTGTTTTAATTAACAATCAAGTGTGTTTATAACTAGAGATTAATTCAGTCACTAGCGTAGTTTACCACAGCAAAATTAAATATTTACAAAATAAAACTCTTATATTCACATAATGAGTACAGCATATTAATTTTTTTTTTAATTACATAAAACTATAAATAGATACTGAGGCAGTTAAATTCTTGTGTTGTTACCATTAATTGATGCAGATGTCAAAAGTTCATAGAATCTTTCTTCACCTTTTAAGATTTGCTCTTTGAGAGTGGTCGCTTCTTGTAACTTATTAACACAATTTCTACATATTGAGTATGCTGGAACAGAAAGTGTGCATGGCACTGGTTCAATCTGAAATTATTAAATCAATAATTGTGTATCAATATCTACAATTAAATATATCATGAATTAGGAATATTGCAGAAATAGGAAATATCATTCCTTTAAAAGGTCAGACAGGCTGTACGCTGTTCATTGTTTATAAATAGACATATATACTTTACTCTTAACAGGGGAAGATTTTTAATTATCAGGTCCCATATTATGAAAGAAAATTTTATTTAGTTTTTTAAATTTAATAAAATATTATTTAGTTAACATATATTATACTTAAGTTGTTTCTATGATTCATCGTGTTAAAACTAAAGTAAATATTGAATCAATCTTTTAAATAGACTTCCACCACAAATTGATATAATCAATTGGTCCTAAAAGATGAGCAGCCTTCTCCAGGATAATATATTGTCTAGGACTGTAGATGCTATACGCTTCTATCATATTATATTATAGTAATGAGATGTAATATCAATTTACCTCAATATCAAAACAAGTTCTTATCATACCGGGGTACATTTCTTCTTACTGTTCATATTTAGTTGGCGTCGCCAAATTAAAAAAATCTCCTTCAGCATGGCAGCACCTACATAAATTTTTCTCAATCATCAAGATACTTCCTTCACTTTAGGATATCATTTTTATACTAAAAACAATTTTAATATTGTAATATTGGTTAGAAATTTGGTTAGTTAGTTTGCATTGGCGTCAAAATCAAATTACATATGACAGCGACAGTAGTGTCTCTGTCAGAATGAATTGATGCTACAGCGAATAGCCTACTGTCACTATTTCTATTAGTTAATGCTTTTATAACGAAAACTGCAGGATACATCATGACATTTACATCGATTAATAATTATTGGATAAGAATATAATTATTTTCGTAAACTCATTTAACACCTGTATATTTTTTTAAGGCATAAAATAAATTATTCTAAGAGATCTATTTTTTTTAAAAAGGCAATAATTTTATCTTTTTATGGCAACCACCATTCTTCAATCTTAATGAATATTTCTTATTTTATTTATTTATTTTATTTAGTTTTAACACGATGAATCATAGAAACAACTTAACAGTGCTAATAGACACGACCACAGGTTGCCACCCGCCGAAAATACAAGAACTCCACCTGGATGCATGGTTGATTGTGGGTGGCAAGATATGTTAAGTGGATGGACAGATAAGGAACAAAAGCTTTTCATGTCAAGTTGGCGCGTCTCAACATTGAACACTTACAAACCAGCCTGGAACAGGTGGAAACGTTGGTGTGAGTCACATTCAGTCAACTTTAAGTTCCCTAGTGCTGTACAAGTGGCTCGTTATCTAGCACATCTGCATTGTGATATTGGTCTCGCTTACAGAACTATTTTAGTTCATAAATCAGTTGTTTCAACATTTACTCATATTTCTTCTAACATAGATCTGTCCTCAAATTTTTTTTGTAAGACACATGCTAAAAGCTATATCGGTAGCGCGAGATAAGCCTGTGAAACCACCTATTTGGAACCCTAAATTATTGTTAAACTATATATCTACTCACTCTGTTGATGAAAGTAATATATTTCAAGTTTTAAGGGTTACAGCCACTTTATTGTTATTGGCGTCAGGTAGACGAGTTCACGGTTTAACGTTGCTTAGAATAGATAGTAATAATTTGATTGATGAAGATAGGTCCATTATTTTATGGCCTGTCTTTGGTTCAAAAACGGATAGCTTCACCCATAGACAGTCTGGTTGGAGGCTTAAAGAACACCCAAATAAAAGTTTAAATCCCGTGTTTTGGATAAGGCAATTATTAAAGGTTACACTGCAACGTAGGAATGACCTCAAAAGTTTATTTATTACAACTAGAGGTGACGCTAAGCCTGCATCCAGTACGATAATAGGTGGCTGGATAAAATCTCTCTTAAAAGATGCGGTCATCGAAGCCCCTCCAGGGTCCTTAAGATCAGCTGTAGCATCACTAAATTGGATAGAGAACTTTCCCATTGATAAGATACTTGAAACCGGTAACTGGAAGGTTGTACATACCTTTCAGAAATATTATAAAAAAGAAATAATTGATTATAATAATAGTTCAAATAATGATTCGGTATCATTGTCTAATTTCTTTGAATCAATTAAATAAAATTATTTATACTATAGAAATATTTTGATTTTTCTCATGTCATTAAAACTTCGTCTTCCTATTCGATTACACATTATAGCGTCTATAGTAAACTTACTATAAAAATCTATAGGCAGTTTACACACCAGGTGATAACAAACACATCACTCAATATGGATTCCGGATGTTGGTAACGGAACGATAATAGAGAGTTTTACCTTGAAATAAAACTTACCTATTATCTTCCTACAACATCCGGAATCCAGGTAAGGGCTACCTGGTGCATCTTGAGTGCCATAATGATTCTTCACCGGCGCTCACGCGCTCAGTAAGTAGTTCTATATAGCTACCAAAGAGGGCGCGACAAGCGGAGAGGAAACGACTTGTGATTGGCCGAAAAGTGGTTGCTTGACTCAATATGGATTCCGGATGTTGTAGGAAGATAATAGGTAAGTTTTATTTCAAGGTAAAACTCTCTATTATTTTACATAATATTTAAATTACTTACATACTCTATTTAGTTACAGTAAATTACATATTTTATTACATTATTTTATTTTGCTGGACCGACGACCTTATGAAGGTAGCCGGTAGTGGCTGGATGAGGAAGGCCGAGGACCGAGTGTTGTGGCGTTCCTTGGGAGAGGCCTATGTCCAGCAGTGGACGAATGTAGGCTGATGATGATGATGATGATGACATATTTTATTTATATTAAGGAAAATTAATGTTGAATAAAAAAATGTAATCTGGACTAACTTTTAATTGTAAAAACTCGATTTTACCACATCACAACATGCAACAACACTTTAGTGACTGGTATTAATAATTGTACTATTGTCACTTTGTGCCAGTGGGCTGTTCTGTACCCTCAACTCTTAATCTATAGTGCACTACTGTCACTGTCAAATGTCAATGTAATAAATAACTATTAGACGCCAATGCAAACTTCTAAACCAATATTTTTAAAATAAAACAAACATCGATTCAAAATAATATGTAATATTTTATTTTTAATTTGAAAATGGTATCAAAAGGTGATGGAAGTATCTGGATGATTGAGAAAGACTTATGTAGGTGCTGTCATGCTGAAGGAAATTTTTTTAATTTGGCGACGCCAAATAAATTTAAACAGCAAGAAGAAATATACTCCGATATGATAAGAACTTGTTTTGATATTGAGGTAAATTGTTATTATATCCTATGTTTTTATAATATGATATGATAGAAGCGTATAGCATCTACAACCATAGGCAATGGCAAATTCCTGGAGAAGGCGGCTCATCTTTTAGCACCAATCGATTGTATAGATTTGGAGGGTGCAGTGAGATTTGAGACTGATTTAATATTTACTTTTCCCTTTCTTTTAATAAAAAATGAATCGTTTACATATAATAAATTAAGTATAATATAAGTAAACTAAGTTTTAACATTTAACATATCCTAATTATTTTGAAAAGAAATCCAATAAGAGCTCCTCCAAAATGGAAAATTCTGATGCTAAACAATTATTTTGATGAGGATTGTAACATTACACCTGTAAATCAATTCAATGTTTTCAAATAAAAATAACAATGTTGCTGTCTTCTATCTATAGAAAGCTTCTGAGTCATCGTCAAAAGATAATAAGCTTCTCCTGTTTAGTTAAGTATATATGTCCATAAAATTATGAACAATGAACTTACAGCCTATCTAACCCTTTAATGGAATGATATTCTTTCTTGTATCTGCAACATTCCTAATTCATGATATATTTAAGCGTAGATTTTGATATAAAATTATTCATTTAATATCTTTTGATATTGAATTTCAGATTGATCCAGTGCCAGGCGCACTCTGTGTTCCAACATACTCAATATGTACGAATTGTGTTAATAAGTTACGAGAAGCAACCACTTTCAAAGAGAAAATCTTAAAATGTGAACAAAAATTCTATGAACTCTTGACATCTGCATCAATAACTGGTGACTACACAAGAATTTAACTGCCTCAGTATCTATTTATAGGTTTCTTCAATGTTTTAGAAAAAAATATGTAATGTGCTGTACTCATTACGTCTTTATAAGAATTTGATTTTATATACACTTATATATGTTGTGTTCATAAGTCTTAGCTTAGGTTATCAACACACTTGATTCTTTGTTTTAACCGAAAAAATTGGAAGACAAACTTTATTATTTATATATATATCCCATATATTTTAAAACATCAAGCATTTTTTGAAGATTGAGATTTATACGCTTCAGTTTTAATTCTTTAAACAATTTTTTCAGTGCCAAAACAAATCAAAAAGGAACCCGCAATGGATATGGAAGGTAAGTTTTTACTTAATAGCATATTGACTGAGGTCCTGGATTCTCTGACAAATAATTTGACTTGGCTCACTCAGACCATGATTCATGATGAATTTCATTAAACTGTTAAATTAGGTTTCAAAATCTTTTTCCTTTCTAGGAGAAACTTAACTGTTACATTCACATATTTAAACCACTCTATATACACATCAATGTGATTATATTAGTAATTGATATTTTTCACTTTATTATTATACACTTACTAGCACTTAGAATCTAGCCTACCTAATCTGTCTTTGCAGCAGTCATGAAATGAGGACTATGGTCCTTGTGCAGGATGTAAATAGTATAGAATATAAATGTGTAAGCTATGTAGGTAGATTTATTAGGGTATATAGGTATACGGTATATAGGCTTTATAGGTATTAGGCCCAAAGTGGCCTCTCCTAGCACCCAGCTAACACAACTGATAAATATATTCAAACATAAATAAGCTATCAACACAAATATGTGACACCCAGACCACAGTCTACATTTATTCTCATCACTTCATACACTGATCAGATCATACCCTGGACCCTGTTTGGGAGTCATGGATATTATTGTCGCACCTGGGTCGATGAATAAGTGATTCATCTTATTATCTATAGCTTGTCATGTCCATCCTATATACTTGATCTGAGAAATGATAATTAAATAAACAACTGTCTGAAATAAAACCATATGTGAGAACTCAGTATATCAGTCACATATTTTTATTCCAGATTTAAATGATGACATGATTGATGATATGGAATATGATATGGGTAATCTGAATGATAATGGTGATGAAGAGTCAACAGAGGAACCGATTGAGATACAGTTAAAAGTCGAATCAGAGGAACAGATGAATGAAGGTAAGTTCCTTTAAACAATACCTATTTATTAGTGTGGTCTTTAGGGGAATTGAAATATAGTGTCCAGTTTTCACTAACCTGAACCACATTAGAGTAAATATTAATAGCAATTCTTCATTTTTGATCAATAGTGTATAAAAAAAGCTGTTTTTTAAAGAAGAATAGCCGTTCGTTTGCCCACATCCCACTTGTTAGAAGGTGTGGATACGCCTGTACATAAATGGAATTTTCATGAAAATGTCCTTCTTATACAGTTCTAACAGATCAATTTATTAGCTCCGTAAAAAAACCATCAGACACTCGACAAACGTTTCGCCCCGACACCGGAGCATCCTCAGGATATTGCCCCTTCGAACGTTCAGTCAATTCACTCAATTGAGGTAGAATCGTATAAAGGCTTCCGCAAAGTAACGGCTCTATTGTTTACACCTTTCGCCTTGGTAACATATCGTAATCTTAATATATATAAATTCCTGCCACGATGTTTGTCCGCGATAGGCTCCTAAACTACTTAACCGATTTTACATAAAAATGACACGTCGTGAGCAGTCTGGTCCAACTTAAGAGATAGGATAGCTTAGATCTTTAATTATATTCTCAATTTTATTTTATTGCAAATTATTTGTCTATAATTAATTGTCAGTCATTATCTGTTACCTTCAAAAGATTCTAACAGATGTCGCTACTTTTCGACTGGATTGAGTATATAGATGGCACTGCTATGGTAAACCGACAAACGTGTAATATAAAGATTAATTTATTAACCTACATAAAGCATACTTTTATTGTTCAAAACGCTTTCTATTATAAACATGTCCCCGCACCCGTAACCTGTTAATTATTCTTATTTAACTAAAAAACGATTGCTATCAATGACATTTATGGCAAAACAATGTTTGCCCGATCATCGACAGTTTAATAAAGCAAAACAAATACAAAATAGCAAAAGTTTGTTCATATGGGTTTAAATTTATGAAGGTGAAGTTACTAAAGGAATTGACAATATTTTCAATCGCAAAGGATATTTTTACAAGAAGATTCAGTATTCACAGCATCACACAGACCGATCCACTTTCAGGATATAATGACAAATGTTCAAATAGAGTTTGTCACCTAAGAATTAGTAGAATAGGCTCCTAAATTTGAATATACTAATACTAGGAATCTTATAATATAACCGTATTGTTGCAGAGCAAAATCGAAATAGCCTTAGACCACGAATTCCAAAGACAAACATATTGGCGCAATTACTGCAAGCGCCGAAGGCAGCACCGAAGCCGAAAGCTAAACCGAAGCCGAGACCGAAGCCGAATCCAAAGCCGAGGAAGCCCCCGAAAGAAAAGAAAGAACAAAAAGAAAAGAAAGAAGACACCACAGAGAAGAAAGGTAGGTTTATTTTTTTTGCGGATTCAAAATGGCGCTTGGGCTAGTTATTTCAGAGACAATATGCAATAATATTGTTATGGTTTTACTATATCTATAGTATATATAGCCCTTTTATACTAAAGCAAAGATCCATAGATCCATAGAAGCAGTTCTTAAGACAATTAGAGTTGAAATAATATTTAGAGTTTTGAAATTGTATATACATTATTCATTATTGTGACATTCCTTGTGATATAGAAGTTTTTAAGTTTAAAGAAAAACCACTTTGTTAACGGATTAAGTTTAAAAAAAAAATTTAAGCATATAACATTATTTTAAAATTACGTTTCGCGTACATTACAGTGTGCGTGGTCACGGTAGACCACGTCTACCGTGCTGTGACATAGTCTACCGTGATCACGTACACTGTAAATTACGCGAAACGTCGGAAAAATTTAAAATAATGTAAAATATATTAAAATTTTGTAAAAACACCTAGCTTAATCCGTTAATAAAGTATTTTTCTTTAAATGAGTAATAGTTATGTCAATAAAAGACATTATAATGTTTAAAAGTTTTGTAATTATATGTACATTATTCAGTATCGTTTTTTAAAGTGTTTTAATATTAAAACAATATTTTTTTGTCCTTGGTTTACCAATATATATAATCATCATACCCCAAATGCGCCATTTTGGATTCGTATGTCACTTGTTAAGATAGCTTATAATACAAACGTATGTGTCATGACTATGAAAACTCCTATAAAACTTTTTCAACTTTTTTGCCCTGATTCACTCTTGAAACCTAATTGATATTGGTATGTACCCGTCTTTGTATCTACAATCTCCATTTTGATTTGGTGGTCAGCCGCGCAGAATAGGAATAGTATTTTAAAGAAAACTGCAGGATTTAGTAATCACTTTTAAAGTTTAAACTTTTAGAAGTACACATTGGTTAATACACTTTAATTGCTTCACACTGCAAACCGTCATAGATCTTAAGTCGTATCTTCTTCATCCGCGTCTCGCACCAGAATGACTCTCCCCGCCCGGGCGCAGCCGGGTACTAGACTAATCCCCACTAAACTCCCACTGAATATGGTGGGACGTGACGTCATCAGGCAGCATATTGCCGGGTTTTCTATGTTGATTTTTATAACTACCCACAATTTTAACTATTACTCACAAAATCATGACAGTGTATCCGTAATTAAAAAGTGATCGAAATAATTTGTAAATTTACACGTCTCGATTTTCTTTCCGCGCTCTTAGAATTAATAACTTATAGCTTTTGTGACATGTCAGTTGTCAAATTTGACATTTCTCGCGCTCTGTGCAGCGTTCCATGCAATCTGTGCAAAATTCAGCCTTCAAGCCTGTTTACAAGACGGATAGATTATAGTAATCTTTTAATTTCTCGCAGCTCAGTTGTATGGCTTTTATAATAAACATTGTTTATTTAACAATGTATTGTATGAGCATATGTCTCATCGATTCTTAAGTATTGGTGTCTAGCGTCATCTAAGGTACACTTGATAGAATCAGGCCTTACTTGAAGTCCATAGTATACAATTCTAAAACACCAATTTAGTAACAATGTTCCGCGAAAATACCCTTAAATACTCGCACATTTTGAGGATGATCCCTAGTCGGAATACTAATGTTTAGGTCCAATAGAATTTTACAGTATGAACTTGTAACATGTTATTTTACGATATTATCGATGATGAAGGAATTACTGTAATGAGGTACAGAATTACGTTGTTCAATTTGGATGCAAAGCACAAAATAATTCACAATTGATATGGAAGTGTGGCAGATGGATGAATTAAATAAGATGACATAGCGATACATCGAAATCCTGAAAATTATTGAATTCAGGACGACCTTAACTGAAAGAGATGCTGGCGAAAAGGACTTAGAACCTTCGATTTTACCTCGCTAATGTTCTTCCTCCGGACGGACTCATACTTCGTACTTGGTGATATGTTTTAAGAAAAGTTTGATGATAAACATACACTCAAAATACTACTCCAGCTCATCTCTCTCTCCCTCTCAATAGTGATAACGCGTGTGTTCGAGATGAATTAGCATAATATGACAGACGATACGAAAAATAATAAATATGCTGAGAACGAGGCATGAAGCAAATGTTTAACCATTAGATGATGAAGAGTCATTGCCAAGGTTTTTTTGAGAACAGGCGTTGAGTGGTATGAATACGTGGGATAAATGGAGTCTCTCTGCAGCTGTGACACTTATTTTGACAATCAACACCTTCTGTCAGTCTACCGTGACCGCAAAGTACGCGAAACGTCGGAAAAATTTTAAATAATGTAAAATATTTTAAAATTTTGCAATACATTACTGAAATCCCTCCATAAAGTGTTTTTCTTTAAATGAGTTACAGTTATGTTAATAAAAGACAATATTAAATGAAGTCTGTCAGATGTGTGAGAAGGCAAATATCAACCAAGCGTGAATTTAGCCTCATTATACAAATATACATTATTTGTATAATAAGGCTAAATTCACGCTTCCAATCAAATTCCAAGAAGATTGAAATTATAAATGTACTATTGAGGTCGGAGACGGTACGATACATTTAAAAAATTACAGTTATAGAAATTAATTTCTTTCAGTCACCCAAAAAAACAGTATTACAGAAAATATAGTATATTTAGTTTAATTGCGGACGATTTCTGGTACAGAGTGTGTAAGTTGGGTTTTATTTTATGTAGACTAATAATCAAAAGTTAAATGATCAAAATTAATATAAAAATCAATTTACACACCAAATTATTTTTTAAACAAATTCATTTTATAACTAAACTCATCAGGTGGCACTTAGAATGAGATACGATGTGTGACCACGGTATTTAAATATCGACATCATATAAATTTGCGCTCATATATAAAAACCTAAATGCCAAATATATATATAATAAAAGACTACATAAATACGTTAGAGAGGTATTTCCGAACATCGTTAGGGACCAAGAAAGGTGCGTATCTTAAAAGCCGGCAACGCACTGGTGACGCCTCCGCCATTGCGATTGTTCATGGGCGGTGGTCTCACTTAATATCACGGGCAGCCACCTGCGCGTTTGCCCCCCCCCCCCTGTTTAAAGAAAAATGAGAACAACAAACTGACATATAAAATAGACTGTATACAACAAAATAGCCATTCCTTTCATATGCAGTTATTATATTATCAACAGCGTCTGGAAAGTTGGTCAGATGATGTCAAAAGAAACCTTATTAAGCAAAATATGTCTGAGCGTACCTAGCAGAGTACCACGTTTCCCTCTACCTTTATTTAAGGCTCCACGTTATAGGAGTAACTTAGGAAAACACTCGCCCATCGCAAGAATTGTTCACAAATACAATTCAGTAGCCAGCCCTTTGAAGGATGTTGATATATTTTCAAATACACTAAATAAGTTTAAGTATCTTATATCTAGACAATTAACCAATGTGTAAATGTTGATGTGTCTATACTATGTTACAATATATTAGGATAAGATAAGTTAAGTCATAGTTATTTCCTGTTGTGCAGTGTGCATGTTGTGATCTCCTATAACTGAAGAAGCGCTGTGTCTAGACTGCAACAGTGCAATACCGGGGATTGTAAAGTGTGTTCTTGTTGGAGATCCTAATGAATAAAAATAAAAATAAAATTACTAATAAATAAATAATGTTGCCAAAGATCAGCCTAGCGAAGCGTCGATGTCGATGGTTGTAAGGGCGGCCATCTTGAGATGTTTTCCCGCGCTTGCGACGAATCGCTTTCAATCAGAGTCAAAGTGAAATCTTAAGTCGCAATTATGTTGGTGTCACATTAATTAGAATGTGTGTTTCTGTGAATTTCAATACGAAACAACCGATCTGTGAAATATTTGCTCACGCCACCTGCGGAAATACATGACTTCTTACCCGCACTGCGACATATAGGTACGTCAGATATTTACATATATGTTGTGTCAATTGTCAAAATATGAAGTAGGAGAAAATCTATTTGATATTTTGTTGCTCAAATGCAATGTATGTAGATAAAAATGTACGTGAAATAGTCATACAAAAGAGAGAACCAAAACTTCAGTATACTTATTTTAAAATCATATTTCATATTTGGTTTTTAAATTAAAATTACTTTTATAACTCCTATTTATGTTAGGTATATAACAGGAAAGAGAACGGTTCGCTTTGACACGGGTAAAGTAGCAGAAATAATCTAGTCTAAAATATTAATCGTTATCTCTGGGTTTAAGATGAGCGTTTAGTTGACTAGATCCATCTAAAGACTAGTTATCATAAGCAATATTTACTTTAGAATAATATTTAAATCTCCCTTACAAAAAAAAAGAAAAAGCCTGCTTTGTATTTGTAAATATTTGACAGTGGTTATCAAATTTAACCAAATTGGGTCGAAATATTTCAACACAACAAATTCGGTAAAGTTTTCGACTAGCGACTTAATTCAGTTAACCTGGATTCTGACCTGGACCAGAATACGGCAGGTAGCGCTCGTCTTGGCAAAAACTCAAAGTCGTAATTCTGATAAGAAAGTATATTACTACCATCCGCGACAACGTTTGCGTAGGACTTTGATTTACATTTCGGTCTCAGTAACACGCGGTAAAAATTTAAAATGTAGATATAATTGAATTTCACAGTATTTCCTAAAAATACCTCGTGTGTTCATAAGTTTTGAGACAAACTTTATACGTAAAATTCTCAATAAAATATTACTTGCTGGTATTTAATTCTTTTTCAAAATTTTTATTTAGAATGTTATCTTTTAATATGTTTGACTTTCAAATTCATTTGCTTAAAATTTCTCGTGATGGAGGGCACAAAAGAATTACGCGCGACTCTGATTTCACTATTTAAGGCTGGAAAAAAGCCAATGGAGATTTTCCGTGAGGTGAAAACCTTTGGGGTTAGCCGTAACTTTGTGTATTGCACCATTAAACGATACAAGGAGACAAGTTCTTTACAAGATCGCCTAAGGAGTGGTCGGCCACGCTCTGTAAGGACGTCTGCGAATATCAAGATCATCCGAGAGCGACTTCGCCGAAATCCATGTCGCACTCAGAAGAAACTCGCTCTGCAGACTAATACTTCGCGAGTTACAGTCAACAGAATACTGAAATACGATCTTAAGGTAAGGGCGTATAGCCGCAGGAAAGTTAACTTTTTAAACGATCGCCTTCGTAAATTGAGACGCGATCGTTGTCCATTACTGCTTAGGAGACACGATGCGAGGAAGATACTCTTCACCGATGAAAAAAATCTTTACTGTCGAAGAAAAGTTCAACAGACAAAACAATAAAGTGTATGCCAAAAGTAGCAAAGATGTCCCAGCTTCAGCATGGAATGTCTCGCGAACCCATCATCCGGCTGGTGTGATGGGATGGTGGGGATTTCCTATGAAGGTGCCACTGCGCTCCATTTCTTGGTGTCAAGGTGTCAAGGTGAAAGCCAAGAATTATCAAAGTGACATTTTAGAGCCTGTTGTGAAACCCCTGTCTCATACTTTATTTCACAACAAAGATTGGGTTTTCCAGCAAGACTCAGCGCCATCACATAAGGCAAAATCTACCCAAGCTTGGTTGAGGGAAAATGTACCGGCTTTCATCGCGGCGGACGAGTGGCCCTCCCTGGTCCCGACCTCAACCCGCTAGATTATTCTTTATGGACTGAATTAGAGCTCAGGGCCTGCCGAAAGTCCCACCCAAACTTGGAGTCTCTGAAGCGGGCCCTTGTCCGAGAAGCAAGGCGAATTCCACTGGAGAAGATTCGTGCCGCCATAGACGACTGGCCCAATCGTCTAAGGGCCTGTATTAAAAGCAGGCGTGGTCATTTTGAATAATAATTACATTTTATTGTTGCTTATTATCTACTAATAGTTTACTGAAAAATTTGGAAATAAATGCTTATTATTAAAAAAAATATGAATCTTTTATTTCGTCTCAAAACTTATGAACACACGAGGTAAATAAATTTAATTTATACTTTAGCCGCAACAATGCGTGGTAATCATGAAATTGATTTGTAGCTATATGACACGTTTGTCGGTTCACCATAGCAGTATTGATTCCTTACACAATCGAAGGCGAAAAGGATCGACATCTATTACAATAAAATTGAGACTATAATTAAAGATTTAAGCTATCCTATCTCTTAAGTTGGACGAGACTGCTCACGGTGTGCCAATATAATTTAAAATCGGTAAATTTATATCAGAGCAAAATCATGGCTCGCAATATGCATTAATTACCCTGCTGAGATATATGAGCCAAAGAAAGCTTTAAATTTGATTCTGCTTAATGAAGATTGAAGACCGAAGAAGACTAGATTAACAGACTTTTCTCTTCTAGGCACGAAGCCAAAGTTCTTCCTCCGGCCGGGCGATTTTACATACAACGATGGGATATATACGTGTGCACGTTGCGACATGTCGTATAGCGCGGTCCAATCGTTGAGATATCATATCCGCTCGAAGCACTACAATTTCCCGAAACACAAGTGCGAATACTGCGACCGCGAGTTTATGACGCTGCCGCCGTTCGTTGTTCACAAACTGAACGAGCACAATGTCGATGACAGATACGAGTGTACGGCGTGCCAAACGAAATTCAACGCGCCGAATCAGCTACGGAAACATATAAACGGTTATCACATGCTGGGCGAAAAGTATAAATGCGAATCGTGCGACTATGAGACGTTCAGTTTTGAGACGTTGTATAAGCACAAGTTTAAACATAAGACGGTGAAGGATTACCACTGCAGGTTCTGCAAGAAGGCGTTCCTGAGGAAGGCGACGCTGCAGCTGCATGAGAGGATCCATACGGGGGATAGGAGGAAGGTGTGCAGGGTTTGCGGGCAGGCGTTCGTCCAGAAGGCCAGCTTGAATTATCATATGACCAAGTACCATCCGAACGTGGACTTTTAGATGTAAATGGTGTAGGAAACTCTGGTTTAACATTCGGTTCGGTTTATGATTCAATGTTGTTTCTACGTCTTATGTCAAAGTTTGACAATTGAGATTTTTTCTGTAGGGAAATTTATCTCTATGAAATAATTATAGTTATAAGACCTGTCGTGGTGTTATTATAATTGTATGTAATTGTTTAGGAGATGATGAAAATCGCATATTGATTTCTTTGTCCATTTTGTAATTCTTTGTCCATGTCAAATTGCAAAAAAAATGTTGAGTGGTTTTTAAGTTGTCCGAAATATGTGTAAGACGGTGTTTTCGGTTATGAGCATTTAAAGTATTTAATGTTTATCTAGATATTTATTATGTTAATGAAATATATGGCTTAAATATATTAAAAAAATGTTTTTTATTAGCGATATGTTGAGGTTGGAAGTTCCATAGATCGATTTCTTGTACAAAAACTGTAGTTCATTGAAAAATCATAATAATAATTGGATAATTAGGTTTTAGAGGGTAGGTGTTCAAAATTGATTGCTTTCTTTTCTCAAGTCTCTTTAATCATTCGAGTTTTTGTGTTTTATATTAATTATTTAATTTGTGTTAGTCGGTTCCATTAGTTTAATATAACTGTCATAAATTATTACTACTGTATAGTAAGAAGTAAATTAAAGATTTTTTAGTACCCTCGAAATGCGAATGAAAACCGTAGTTATACATATCCGAACAGTAGCGAAACATCAAAGATGTTTAGAAAAAAAATTGTATTATATATCTGTATTACGTACCTTTTTTTAGACCTGGTGCAATTTGTCGCAAAGATGGATCTACACTGCTTAATTCGTAACAGTTCTAAAGTCTCTCTCTCTCTCTTATAGCCGCAAGTTACACGAAAATACATTCTATTAATATTATAAACTCGTAAGTTTGTAAGGATGGAGGTGTTAATTGAAAACTGCTGAATGGATTTTAATGAAAGTTTACAATAATATAGTTTTAACGTAAGAGAATACGTAGGCTACAATTTATAAAGATACTAGCTGAAAGAAACGTTGTTTTGCCATACATGTGATTTCAATTTTTTAATTAATCAATAAAAAATAAGGGTTGATCGTAGAAGGGTGAAAATTTAGGGTTGTATGTGTTTTTGTAGGTTGTATCATAAAAAAAACAACATAGAAACTAAAAAAATTGTCTAAAAAATTTAGGGGTTGGACTACCCTTAACATTTAGGGGGATGAAAAATAGATGTTGGCCGATTCTCAGACCTACTCAATACGCTCACAATGTTTCATGGGAATCGGTCAAGCCACTTCGGAGGAGTTCGAACATTGTAACTGAACATTGAGAATTTTATATATTAGATTTAATTATAAAGTTAATCAAGTAGGAGAAAAGAGCGGCTGTAGGCGGTTGAAGCTGTGAAGGGTGATCTGGTAGAAATTCGCAAAAGAAAAAAATCGCAAAATGTTTACGACCGACTCTATGGCGGCGTTTTGATTCAATTATAACCAACAAAAAGATCTTATTACTAACTGACATTGCTAATTTGACGCGCAATGGTCAATTGTCAACGTCTCAAGAGTAATTACTAAAATAATATTAAAAGTAGAATAACTCCTTTTTTTAATACACATTATTTACATCATTTTTTGAATGCTTTGAATTGAAATTTCAAACTTCTTGATAGAATCTTTAATTTTTTAATTAAATGCGAAATATTTAAATCAGAACACTTAAGTCATAAAACAGTTGAGGGCAGTATTCAATCGCTGTATATACAGAATGCTTGTTAAGAGCAGCTTTATTATATAGAGGTATATATTTATTATAATATATATATTTAATAAAAGGAGAATCCTTAAAGCTAGATAGCTGATAGCTAGCTAGATAGCTCTTAGCCTTAACTTATAGTATGACAAACATACACCCACACCCCTTTGTCACACACGTATTAAACCGACCAAAATTCGACAGAAAAATAAAAATTAATTTAATAATATTAGTCTCAGAGCCTTATTTGAGACTGTAAAAAGTGTTAATGGACACTATTCTTATATTATATATTTTTTTTGCAATTTAAGCTTGATGTAAATTAATCGTTAGTCACTTTCTAGGTCGTAATATTATCAATGATTTGTCTCCGGAAGGCAATTCATAAATATTAAAAAAAAAATCGCTTGTATATTAATACTATAAGAATATATATTATTCTTATTATATATGGCACTATATGTGGTTTGTAGATTTCATACTTAAAAATGTTGGAAGTAAAATTACCTTGCGGATTCTTAAGCCACGAACGTCTTCCATCTTAGTGGTAGGCAGAGCCTTTTTTGTTGACAATTCAAATATTTTAAATGGCACTATAGCTACATAAGTTATGTAATTTTTAAATTGTAATCATTCACTGTTATCTCAAATGTTAAAAACAGTAAAATTTATGTGATCACCATGTCGGACCAGTGGGTTCCCGGTTCGATCCCCAGTGTAGTTAACATTATAACTGTGTATTGAGTCTAAGCTAAAAATCTCTAAATTTAGCTTTAGACCTGTCAAACAGTTTTAGAGAGCGTAACCTATTCTGTACATCTCTAAATTGATAGCAATAAGGTTTAAATTGTCAATGTACAAACATATAGAATAGATTGCACACGTTTGACAGGTCTAAAGCTAAATTTAGAGATTTTTAGTTTTAGAGGTGTACATCGGAATCGCCACCAATATCTTAGTATATGTAAAAGTTGTATTACCACCCATATATAGTCTTTTATTAACAAAACCGTTACTCATTTAAAGAAAAACACTTTATTAACGGATTCAGGGTCACGGTATCACGGTAGACCTCGCACGCTGTAAAGTACGCGAAACGTCGGAAAAATTTAAAATATTGTAAATATATTTAAATTTTGCAAAAATACATAACATAAATACGTTAATAAAGTTTTTTTTACAATATGCAAATTGAACGGTCACAAAACTAGCATGCATCCAATATACCGCAAGTCTATAGACATAGGAACATTAATGACATATGAATTATCTGTATCGTTGGATTTCTGCATGATTTTTTTTAATTTACCTAGTCTCTTCTCAGATGTTCATTACACAAAGCACAAATAACTAATACTTATGACACATTAATCGGCTCCGGTTTAAAACATATGATTTTAAATGAAATTAGACGATTTAAAATGTTGATCAGAAAACCAGACAAGCTCCCGGTGTAGCTACAAGATATATAAAGGTTACTTACGAAATGATATATATCAATTCATAGTTGATTGGTCGTTGGAAAAAATATTTTTTCTTCTGGTGCCACTTTATTACTAAAGGTTGTCTGTTAACAATTTAAAACGTTACGAACCTTGCGCTGAACGGAGTTCCTCTGCGGATAATATAGAAATATCCTATCCGTAAATATGGAATTTTGTTTTACTTAGCCCTTTGAGTCGGATTAGTGGTATTCATATCGCATCACGATTTGATTGTATGTATTTATCAGTTTAAAGAACGGAATAACAATTTGTTTAAAGAGGTACATCTATCAATTTGACAATTAACAATCATAAGGATAGCAAGAGGACGAACAGAAGTGAAACCACCTCTTTTGTTCTAGGCGACGACGAGTATACAATAATCGAAGAATCCGGTGACTACCAATGCAGAACATGCGGGAAAATATTCAAAAAGAAGCGTCTCTTCATCCAACATTACAGATCTGTGCACCTCAAACTGACGTCAAAAATGACAGGTTGTCATTTCTGCGAGCTCAAAGTCAGAGCGCATTTGCGCGCGAAACATATGGAGGAGGAACATGGCGTCCCCGCGCCCACTTGTAACGCGTGCGGACGCAAATTCTCATATCCGCATCAAGTGATACTACATCAGAAAACATTTCACATGGGCGAGAAGAATATCGCCTGTCCGATTTGTGATATGAAATTCGGATCCAAAGTCAATTTGTATCAGCACAGAGTGAAACATTCGACGGAGAAAATACATAAATGCAATTATTGCGATGAACGATTCAAATGGCGGAAGCAATGGTCGAGGCATATGGTGAAGCATAGACAGAATTAACATGTGTCAGAACATAAACACTAAATTGTACTTAAACTTTTATAAACATTGAATAGTACTTGTAAATATATTTCAGTATAAAGTTTAGCTGTTTTAATTGCGGCGAGTTGTGAGATTCGTATTTTGGTGTTTGTTTCCAAAGACCCCTCCCTTTCAGTTCAATTAATTTCGACGCCTTACGGTGCGTTATTTTGCACAGAGTAGTTTTTTGATAGGGAAAGTAGCTTATCACAGACATCAACTTTAAAATTGATTTCGTTTAAATATAAGACGTCTTACATCGTTCTAAAGAACAACAATAAGTTTCTATGATAAAACTATTGACTTTCAAATATAAAACACTCTTTAGGTAAGATCGTGTGAATCATTATAAACATTTAAATATTGCGACAAATCGTTACCATCTAATTTTGTATGTTTATCTCTGCGAGAATCGAAACAAGTTGTTTTAAATTGAAATAAAGTGTTTTTCTTTAACTTGTAACAGTTATGTTAATAAAAGACAATATTAAAGTGTTTGTTTAGAAACTGTTCCCACCTCGGAAATTGCAATATAGCTTTCAATATCTATTATTACACTTTCCAATATTCATAATGATTAATTCTTAGTCGTAACAGGATCAGATGTCCCATAATATCTTCAAGGATCTCTTTTGTTTTAGGATTAGAAGAACTGTATTGCACGACACGTCTCGAAGAGGACGGCACACATACATACACATGTAAAATATGCACAAAAACATACAAACGAAAGGACTCGATCAAACAGCACTACAGGCACGTTCACTTAAAGCAACGGCCTCGCCTACATGGATGTTATTTTTGCCCAGAGAAGGTCAGGGCATACTTACGAGCTCAGCATATGGAGGAAGTCCATGGGATCCCGGCACCAACGTGCGGAGCGTGTGGCAAGAAATTCGCCTTCCCGTTTCAAGTTGTAAAACACCAGAAGACATTTCATATGGGCGAGAAGAATTTCGTATGTCCGGTGTGCAATATGAGCTTTGGGACGAAGCCGAATTTACGACAGCATGTCATCAAGCACACAACAGAGCGGCCGTTTAAATGCGACTTTTGTGATGAAGCTTTCAAATGGAAGAAGCACCTGCGACGGCATGTTGCCGCGCATTTGCATAAGAAACGATAATTTATGGTCGGTCGTAGTATGCTCGACAACAGCTAGGAACTTTGTGAATGTTATTAAAATATTATAGCAAATGAATTTGTCTCATTCCATTTGGTTTTTGTTCTCTAAGAACTGTGTTAACGTCTGGGTGAAAATGAATTCAGAGTATTTAAAGAACTTTGTTAACGGATTAAGTTATGTATTTTTTACAAAATTTATGTATATTACATTATATTTAAATTTTTCGACGTTTCGCGTGTGTTCGTCGTGCGTGGTCACGGTAGACTGAGGACAAAAGGTGTTAATTGTCAAAATAAGCGTCACAGCTGCAGAGAGGTTGTGTGTTATCTGTATTTATTGCCCCGGAGTTGGTGTCGACCAATTCAGAGTAATTTTTTACGATAGATCTGTGTTGGTGGCGACGGTTGTTGATCGTACCCAATATAATAAGACAGGCGGGCTTTATGCAGATAAATTTGTGATTTATTATGAAACTTTCGTTGACAATAATTCTTAAGGTTTTAGTAATTCATCATTAAGCGACAATACTAGATACAAAGGATAGTTGAATCTTTTAAATATTTAAAATAAATTATTACGTAGATAAATTTGTAAATATGAATCTATTAACATGAAATTTTTTGTTACATCCCTTAACTTTAAGAAGCTACGTATAAAAATATATTTGAGGAAACCAGGATCTCTAAACACAGATCGAAGCAGATTATGTCTTCGGATTGTTTTTCATAAAATTAGTCTTGAACCCTTTCTAAATAACAGGTATATTGATATGAATTAGAAATATATTTAACTGTATCAATTTATTGCTCCTACGTTCAAGATGGCAACCGCCTTTCTGTACTATGACTTTCGGGTTCTGAAAAATAATTTGTATTATTTTTTGTTTGCGTATTTTAACTCTATTTCTTCTTTTGCCTTATGTACACGTTCCAACTGGTTTAATATCTCCTTCACTGTTGGGTTGCCTGGAAGAGATCCGCCCTTAACACTTTATGTATATTATTCTTAATATTGTTTCTTAAAACTATGTTCTGTGTTATAAAGTATTAAATAAATCTAATATAAATTTTTTTGTTTCACAATGTTCGAACTTGAACTCCTCCGAAACGGCTTGACCGATTCTCATGAAACTTTGAGCGTATTGAGTAGGTCTGAGAATCGGCCAACATCTATTTTTCATCCCCCTAAATGTTAAGGGTAGTCCACCCTAAACTTTTTATTTTATTTTTACTTTCTATTTTTTTAAGATACAACATACAAAAATACATACTCGTACAATCCTAAATTTTTACCCTTCTACAATAAATAAATAAAATACAATAAATTATAATACCTATTTATTATATTAAAAGTACCTTTAATAACTCTACCCCCTCATAAGCAAACGTTAACTTATATGCGTTATTTAAACACAAAACAATTTATTTCCAGATGGGCAAGACGTGAAGTTCATAAAAACAGTAGACAACGGTACCACTGTATGGCAGTGCTCCGATTGTGGTAGGAGCTTCAAAAAGCGCGATCTCTTCGCGCAGCACTACAAATTTGTCCACCTCAAACAGCGGCCGAAGTTACGCAGCTGTCACCTCTGTCCGGAGAAAGTGCCGACCCAATATCGGCCATTTCACATGGAGAAAGTCCACGGCGTACCTTTACCGACATGCGGGGCGTGCGGTAAAAAGTTCGCGTTCCCCAACCAGGTGTTGCGCCATCAAAAGATATACCACATGGGCGAGAAACAGTTCGCGTGCGCTATATGCGAGATGAAATTTATCTCGAAGACATTGTTATTACGACACTCTATAATTCACACAGGTCTGCG
The DNA here is from genome assembly GCA_963693355.1 of Pontia daplidice. Taxonomy (NCBI): domain Eukaryota; kingdom Metazoa; phylum Arthropoda; class Insecta; order Lepidoptera; family Pieridae; genus Pontia; species Pontia daplidice. The sequence goes on along the minus strand of CAVNZL010000016.1, from coordinate 14,591 downwards.
GCCGTACCAATGCAATTATTGTGATAAGAGTTTCAGGTGGAAGAAGAATTTGAAAACCCATATCTATATGCATTTGGATGTGAGAAAACATGTCTGTCATGTTTGTAATGAGTCGTTTGTGCAGCAGAGTAGCTTGAAATATCATATTACGAAGCGACATACTGAGATGTTATAATGTTTTGCTAATAGCCTTTATTTGAACTACAGTTGTAGTTTTCCAATTACAAAGCATAATGCGACGGAGTGGCGCACAGTGCCGAAATATGCTGTAGCTTAATTGGGAGGTGTTGAAAAAAAAATCGAGTTAGACCTAGTCTACCGCGACCACGCACTCTGTAAAGCACGCGAAACGTCAGAATTTTTTTTAAATAATGTACCTAATTATATTTAAATTTTGCAAAAATAAATAACATAAATCCCGTTAAAAAGTGTTTTTCTTTAAATGAGTAACAGTTGTGTTAATAAAAGACAAAACTATTTAAGTAATTTGGATTTTGATTTAATTTTTTGAGTAATTTTTTTTAATGCGCTCTAAGAAAATTATATACTATAACTTAGTTCCAAAATCTACGACGAAACGAAAGCCTTACAAATTTTCCAACAAAAAATAATACCACTGAGGATAATATATAAACAAATTTCGAACAATGCCAACTCAAATAGAAAACGCTTGTCAATTTTCTGTCACCGAGTTGGTATTGAAAGTACTTTTGAAAGTGCTCGATTGTGCGAAGCGTTGCTGTAGTTGGAACATTCAGCGTTGAGCATGATGCCGCATATGCGCTCTAGTGTTGTAACTGGAAAACTACCAAATTATAAAGTTCCAACTCACAATATCATTTACAATACGATTCCCAAGATATACGCAAAAGTGTCGGACAAGATTTAAAGCAAATTCAATCGTTCTATTGTTTATTGCCTAGTTGTTTTAGATGTATGTAAACAAACATTGTTCTATTTCTATTAAGTACTTAATTGAACGTTTCCGAAATACAAATCGCAAACAATTCTTTGGTCATATAACATTGTCAATATATATTAAGAAAAATATTTTAAAGCAGCGAAAACAAATCGAAGCGGTACTTTATAAAGTATGTGATCAGACTGATTTTTTTTACGATTTATATATATTTCTTTGTTATTGCTGTTTTATTTTTAAGATAACCTGCTATTTAATTAATGTTAATTAATTTGTGGCGCTATATTTACATATTTGTTACATTTAAAAGAAAATATACAATGCCCAACTCTAGCGTGTTTTATTTTACACTAGCTCTACCAGCGACTTCGTCCGCATGGATTAGGTATAACAACTTAAAAATACTTATTTTAGAAAACTTTGAATTAGACTACAGAATGTTATACGTTTTTTATTACGTAATTTTATTTTAGCTTTTTATCGGCATAGTAAATACAAATATATCCGTGCAAAGTTCCATCTTCCTAACACTAACCGTTTCGACGCTAGAGTGAGAACGGGCGAATGAACGAACATGACGAAGGTATCCTTTACGTAGTCTGCGGAACCCTAATAAAAGTTGCACTAAGTTGTCCTTATTACATCAGCTACCAATCAAAAAAGTCCCGTCAAAATCGGTCCAGCCATTCCAGGGATTAGCCGGAACAAACAGAGAGATAGACAAAAATTTAAAATAATGTCATTTTGGTGTATGTATCGTATAAATATTCATATGCGTGTAGTAAAAAACTGTTATTTCAATATTAAAAACAGACAATCCAAAAACTTAGATATTTTTGAACTAACTGCCTGTGTAATATCCCTTCTTACGAGTACATCAGTTACAAATGTATGTAGTCATACTATGAAAATGCAAACTAGTTTAGTATTATATACACAATATAATATATATTTCATATAGGGCTTGCATACTCAATAATATAACTTATAACTAATATATAAATAGTATATATATAATATATTTTATTGTAATATATGCATAATATATATATATTGATATGTCGTCTGAAGACCCAGTAGTAGCAATAGTCACCAAGTCGCACAGTTGACTAGGCTTCATGGCCACTACGGTCAACATTTGTATGATGAGCTTAGTTATATTTTACAACTCATGACGCGAAAAATATAGGAGACGGGCTGTCAGGAGGAACATGAGGGAGTGGGTCGAAATCACATACGAATCTTCCGTTAGGCGTAAGATACCGAAAGCATCAAATTGTTGGCAGCCAACCTCTAGCAATAAAGTGGCACCAGAAGAAGATATATTTCAAATTTGTACTTAATGTATTATTAAGGTAACTAATAATTTTCTTGATAAAATTCGTTGTGTTTCAATTTAACTTACATAGCTTTAGGAAGGAGTATTATGATCTAATCAACCGACTGTCAGTAGCGCCTATATCATTATTATTTCTAGACTCATTATTTAAGGAGAATAAATAGGTAATAATTTATATGTATAAAAAAATAACTAAACTTTTAATATTTAATCGCATGAAAACCTCCTAGAAATATACATAAATTATAAATAAAATATACAGTATACTAAACATAATCTTTACTTTTTTTAAGACGAAACATTTTTCGTAATTAGAAGTATTCATTTAAAATATAACAATAATAAAACAAATGTGTCTCCCGTTTACATTTCTTTTTTTATGAGACAAGGGGAAAACGAGCAGGCACGTCGGCCGCCCATGGACACCTGCCACGCCAGGAGGCTTACAGGCGCGTTGCCGGCTGATAAAACATGTTTCAGCTACATTTAACTGAATTTAAACCGAAAGCACAACGTGATATTGCTGCAACGCCTAACTAATGTGTAGTTATTCACGCTTATCTATCTCAAATACTACTTTTATCACCATGTTTTGTCCGCATATGCCCACGCCAACTGCATCGCTGCACAAACGTCTGAGCACAGTGCTCGCATTTATATCGACGGTCATTATCATGTATCCGCATATGCTCCGTTAAGGTGTTCTTCAGCGAAAAAGACTTCGTACACACCTGGCAGTGGAAATTCTTCTCCCCAGTGTGCTTGTAGACGTGTTTTCGCAGACTGGACGTGTCAAAGAATCTCATGTCACAGTATTGGCACTTGTGGTTCTTCTCCAGCAAATGGCATCTCCTAAAATGTAAATTGTTAGCGCTCTGATCGGAGAATTCGCGATCGCAAACACTACATTTGACTTTAGTTAACTTTGGTACAGTGATGCCATGCTCTTTGAATTGATGTTTCTGTCTCTCCCACAGCGTTTCGAATTGCTCATCACATTGTTCGCAATTTTTTATTTTATTCTTTTTCGTGTGCACTCCTCGTTCATGGTAATATACCTTCAGTTTCGTACTGAACACTTTCGGGCAGAATTTGCATTTGAAATTACCTAATTCGTGACTAAACTTCATGTGGATTTTCAATCGCTCATACGTTATGAAAGTGGAATTACACAATTCACACATATAGTTACTGATGTGAGTGTTCATATGTTCCAACAAAGTTTTAAATTTACCGAATTCTCTATCACACACGCAACATTTCCACTGCTCCGTTTCGAATTTGAATGGTATCAGAATATTTTTTACATCCGTATTTATAACACACTTATGCTGTTCTGTCAAGTGCTGGAAAAGGTCTTCCAAACTATTCAGATTTGCATAGCATTTGCATGTTAGCGAGGTGATATCCAGCTTTACGGTGGGAATAAATTTTCCGCTGAATATCTCATTAATGACATCATCAATTCGTTTATCATCAGAATGTTGTAAATGCTCATCTAACGTGTGTTTTTTTAACTCACCGGAATCTGGAAATTCTATTGAACATAAATGGCATATGAAATTTGTTCCTACTACGTTTCGAAAGGGGGTCGCATTTGTAAAAGTAAATATTTCCTTAAGTTTACACTTAGTATGACTTATAATTGTATACACATCTTCTTTGCGGGTTTTGGGTTCATCAGGCGGTTCATATTCAATGCTTATCTGGTTGCCGATTTCTTCTGTGTTACCTATGAAATAAAATTTATCGATTAATATTTCTCTAGCGTTTAATGTAAGTACTGAATATGGAAATTATAACTATAAATTATTGTGTTTCATTTTCCGCCATACATCCTAGGCCCTACCATTGTATGGCTTACGCAAAATCAAGTGGTTATGTAATATAACCATATAAAAAAAATTACCTCAATCGGAATTCATACTTTAACTATTATATAAAATAATACAACGCCATATAACAATACGTATATTTCAGATATGAATAGGAATGACAGATTCACCGACGGCATGACAACTTAATCAAATGCTTTCTTAAAGACTTCTTTAGCGCAAAAGCCTTCATACATAAATCACATTGATAATTTTTCTCTCCCGTATGCTTCACAATATGTATTTGCAACTGCCGGATGTCAAAGAACCTCATTTTGCAATACTCGCATTGATGAGTCCTCTCCAATAGGTGGAACCGTCTGAAGTGCGTCTTGTAAGTGCCAACATTTGGAAATTCACGGGCGCACAATTCACACGTCACCTTCTTTAAAACCGAAACGGTGACGCCATGGAATTTGAACTGATGCTTTTGCTTCGCCCATTGCGTTTCGAAATTCTCGTCACAGTAATCGCACTTTCTAATTTCATTCGCCTTCCTGTGCATCCTTCGTTCGTGCTGGTACAATTTCACCTTCATATTAAATATTTTCGGGCAAAAGTTGCATTTGAACTCACCTAATGCGTGTCTTAGTTTTATGTGAGACTTTAATCTGTCCATAGCGATGAACGTCGCCGAGCAGAGATCGCAAACAAAGTTTTTCGTATGCGTATTCATATGTTCAACCAGACATTTGAAGGATGCGAACTCCTTTGAACAAATACAGCAAAGTGTCACATCGGTTTCAAATTTAAACGGTATTATAAGATTCTTTATATTCAGATGGATTACGCGTTTATGTGTTTCAGCAAGATGTTGCAGAAGTTCTTCTAGAGTATTAATCATCGTTCCACATAGTTTGCAAGTTAGATTTGTTATATCTAGTTTGATGAATGGCATACGGTTCTTTCCATCAATGACTTGATTTAATATTTTCTCGCTGCGCTTGACTTTCTCTAACCTCGCCAAGTGTTTATAGGAATGTTCCTTTAACATAGCAGGATCTTTAAATCTTTCCGGACAAAAACAGCACAGATACTCACGCCCGACTTTGCTTCGTATCGGTGAAGCATTGGTACAAATAATAATTTCTTTAAAATTTGCTTTAGTATGATTCGTCAATAATCTCTTTACATCCGCTTCGTTTCCTTCTGTTTCCATACATATTGAAATCTTCCCGGGACTGCTGTCCTCTTCACCTATGAAGACAAATTTAAATTAGATAATTTGATTTCCATCACTTTATCTATACGCAGTAATTTGCCCTAATTTATCACATAAAATTTCGAAAGGAAGATCTAGGGAGGCAGACAAAAAAAATTAAGAGATTAATTAATCTCTTAGTTTTTTCAGTCATTTACATATCGGTACTAATTTCATGTAACCTTTATTAAATAACATAATTACTGAAGCCGCTAATATAATTGAAAAATGTTTAACATATATATAAATTGTTATATACTGGTTATTTCTCACTGTCACTCCGTGTCTCGCAAAGTTAACATGATTACATAATGCTGTCATGACTCCGCGAGTAATTATTTTGAGTGATGGCATATATATTGGTTCTATCGCTTTGTTGTTCCTGACACTCTGGGGCGTTTCTTAGACGATCGAAAAATTAAAAAAAAAAATTAAAAACGAAATTAACGAAAAGAGACTCTTTGGGAACTCTGACTAGAATAAGGCACGGTGAATTCGATTTACCGTAAAAAATTGGGTAAAATATAATCCAGTACTAAATATTGTTTTTGATTTAAATGAGACTACTACTACTTTTATACGATTAATAATATGATGGTTGAAATCAAACAACTTATTACATTATAGCAGTCATCTTCCCAATGCTTAAAGCTGTAAGTGAATAAAGATGAAGATCTGTATTTGTAAGCGCTGATACAGGGTCCTGGTCTGCTGCTATTAAAATACCATTCAGTAATGAGATACTAATAATTAGTATTTTTTGTTTGATTATAAAATACACAACCTAATATTGTATTTTATAAACATAACTGTTAATCATATAAAGAAAAACACTTTATTAATGGATTTAAGTTATATATTTTGCGAAATTTAAATATATTAACATTATTTTAAATTTTTCCGACGTTGCGCGTGTTTTGCAGCGTGCGTAGTCACGGTAGACTGAAGACAAAAGGTGTTAATTGTCAAAATAAGTGTAACAGCTGCGGAGAGGTTGTGTGCTATCTGTATTTACTGCCCGGGGCAATAATTCGGAAAAATTAACTGTCTAAAGTTTGGCTGGAATGCCTGGACATTTATCAGCTTTTAACGAGGAGCAAAGCTTCTTGTGACGTAAGTGAAGTGTTTTTATCACCACGTATAAATATCGCGTTCTTCTAGTTGCTCAACACTAAAGGGATAAACGCAGCTTTTTTGAGCTAGTCAGCTGCAAAGTCTAATGCTATTTAATAATCAGATTAAAAAAAAACATTTGTATTTTATATTAACTGTTTATTTGCTTAACAAGACAAGCTTATATACATTTAACAACACCTTATATAAACTACTTCCAATTTGCTACGTAAACTTATACATCCTAATTAAGGCTTAGTGTTCACTACATTCGATTGTTGCCTAGAATGGCTGTCGTCTATTTACAATTAATTGTGATGTATATAAAAACAAGAATTGAGATAATTTATAGGTATAATGAACTTACCATTATATTCATTTACTTTAGGCAATAGTGATTGAAAAAAATAATAATATTAAAAACACTTTTACGTGACCACGCACGCTGTAAAGCACGCGAAACGTCGGAAAAATATGAAAATAATGTAATAAATTTAAATTTTGTAAAATACATAACCTAATCCGTTAATAAAGTGTTTTTCTTTAAATGAATAATAGTTATGTTAATAAAAGACAAAAAAAAATTGTTATCAAGTCAAAAATATTAAAGTATGTCTTTATATCTGTGCAAACGTTTAACTATTTGATAAAGAAATATTACAACACCTACTTTAAAACACAAGTTATATTTCGAAATTTACATTTTCTGATGCGAAAAAGCACGTGGATATAAAAGCTCTGGGTTTTAATTAAAATACAATGATACGATTTGCAAAGGATCTACTGGCGTCAATAGTCGTAGCTTTCTTAAAACATAATAATAATAAAAAAGCTGTAGCTCCATATTAGTAGTTCAGTTGCCGTTTGATGGCAGAACTATCCCTCAACAGATTTGCAGAATACCAACTTTCTACATTGCCTGTATTGTCACAAGCGAATATCGAATTTGTAGGAAATTACGAATTCAGATATATGCGTTGCTGAACTCAACCCTATATCATATAGTTTTAAGAACTGTTTTTACCTTAACACTTAAGCGAATATAAATATTAACTCAATTCAAAAATACTTTTGTATTGTACAAATTGTACATAAAATTATTAATAAAAAACAACTTATTATTTATTGATCTTTCCGCGCATTGTAGGGAAAAGTACAGTGAATTTGTTGGAAATGATTTATGAACCCAATTTTTATTTTCTAATTAGTTTTCAGAATGTTTCCATCTGACGATTTCTAGACTGTGTTTCTGTGAAAAATCATGTCCATAGTGACCACATTTAAATCTCTTCTTCCCTTCGTGGTTCATCGTATGCACTCTTCACAGCAAATGCTTCGAAACAAAGCATTTAAACTCCTTCGGCTCTGTGTGCTCTAACAAAATGTTTCTTCATCTCGAAGGCTGAAAAGAAATCCATATCGCAGTATTCGCACTTGTTCCTCCTTTCCCGTAAATGTACTCTTTTCATGTGACATTTCAATTTACTCTTATTTGTATAGTCCCGTTGGCAAATGAGGCACGTGACGGGCTCCCGTTTCGGAAGTGGTATGCCGTGTACCGCATTCAGGTGAATATCTTTTCGACACTGGCTTTTGAACCTCTCCTTGCAATAACCGCAAACTAAGAGGCTCTTAGTTTTCATGTGAACCGATTTTTCATGAACCCTCTTCCTCAACTTTGTACTGAAGGCTTTCGAGCAATAGCTGCATTTGAAATCCTCTGAAAGATGCGACATTGTGTGCAATTTTAATTTTGTTAAATTAATAAATCCAGCCGAGCAGATATCGCATACATAATTGCTTAAATGTTCATTCATATGCTCCAATAATGCTTTAAATGTATTATATTCTCTATTGCAATAGTAACAGCAAGAATTTTCCGTTCGAAATTCAAAAGGTACAATGAAATTTTGGACATCAGTGAAAACAACTTTTTTGTGGGTAGTTCTCAAATGTTCCAACACCTGGTCGAAGTGTAAAGTACCCTCACAGAGAGTACAAGTTAGTTGAGTGACGTCGAGTTTTACACATAGCTTACTACGATCCCTCAATGTGACTTTTGCAAGACTTTTAGGAGTTAATGTTATAATATCTGTATGTGTTTCTATAGTATGTTTTTTTAAATCTGCTGGGAATCTAAATTGTTTTGAACAGAAGCTACAAGCATAACCGATTCCCATCTTACCACGGATCGGGGTAGCATTTGTACATTGTAATATTTCTTTTAAATTCTTTTTCGTTTTACCTAATAGAACACCCTTCTCGATGGCACCTGATGGTTCTTTACCTAAGGACAAAATGTATGTGGAGTTAAATTACTTATTTTAATGTCAATGAATCCAGAGATAAGTTTCGAATTTAATTTATTTTAATAAGAACTACTCCTTAAAGACATCACTTACAAATACTATCAAATGAAAACAAAACGAACTGATTTATTTTAAATTATTCTGCGATTTTATTTAGTTATAATAAGAAATGTTAAAAATCTATGTCAAGTAATATAATTAATCAAGAGTTGGGTAATTAATCCAAGATTGGTTTCTTCAGGTATATGAAATAGGTATTGTTATGGTATAAATAATATAATAAACCGTTAAAGAGCTTTATTTTATTAGAACTCGAGATTACACAGTTTATTTTTCTATTATTATAACGTCTACTATTTACAATTAATTTTAGGTTACTAGTCTTGTCACGTGGACAGATTTTACTGGCGATATGCGTTCTTTTAGCCGCATAGGATGTTAAGTCAAAGGTTGAATGTTGTATGACTTTGATATTAGTCATACTGTCTCTTGGAACCTCAAACAGATTTATCCAGTTTTTTCCTTTGCAACAGGTGGTATGACTTCGTATGCATGGTCAATGACCTCTGATTCCCGAAAGTCTTATCACACGCCTGGCACTGCAGCACAATAGGAGTGGCACCGTGTATTTTCACTAAATGATCATTCTTCTTTGTATAGTCGGTGAATTTCTCACCACAGTACCCGCATTTACTCCTTTTATTGTGGAGAATGTGAACACCTCTTTCATGGTCTCGTTTCTTTATACTTGTATCGAATATTTTGGGGCAAAATGAACAATTGAAGGTTCCAGTCTTATGTCTGTAGCCGTGGGTTTGCAACGTTCGTTTGTTGATGAAGCCCGCGCCACAAATGTTACAAATATAGTTGTTGTAATGAGCGTTCATGTGTTCGATGAGGACTTTGAAATTATTGAATTTATTTTTACATATCACGCATCTGAAGTCGTTTCTTTCGAATCTAAAAGGGATTATGTGGCTTTTGATATCTGTATGGTAGTCTTTGCCGTGATTTGTTATAATGTGGGTAGTCAAATCATCTAGCTCGATCAGTTCTTTTCCGCACAGACTGCATTGTAAGCCAGTTATATCCAATTTGACTACATAATTGATCATCGAGCCATCTTTCATAAATGTCTTCTTCACTGTATCGTCATGTGTCTGTAGCGTGTGTGTTTTCAATTCGTCCGGATTTTGGTATTTGTTATTGCAGAACCAGCAGCTATATGAGAATCCACCACGACATCGTATCGGCGTTGCATTTGAACAAACTAATATCGTCCTTATGTTATCCAGATGTTTGTTGAGTTCAAACTTCATTTTATTAAAAACGTTGACGGTCGGTATCTCTTTTGGAAGTATTTTAATTTCTTTCTTCACGCTCGACGAATTTTTGATATAAACTCTCTTTGATGGCCAAACAGTACCTAAAACGAAATTGTTCTTGTTAAATCTTGATATTGGTTTGTCTTCTTTAAATAAGGCATAAAATAGATTTCGATACAGCGCTATTAAGAATGATAACATATAACACAGCTTTAAAGGAATTAACGTCGCCATTAAACAACAATCGAGTCTCAAATTGTCGTGTGAACCTAGAAAATTTCGATAATTTAATACGTTTACACTAACAAGTAAAAGATTCACCTAAATGTTTATTGATTATGTAATCGTCTCATATGTTCTTTCATCGTCTTTTGTCGTCCAAAGAATTTGAGACAAACTACGCATTGGAATGATCTGGAGCCTGTATGTTTGACGGTATGACTCTCTAGTTCCTGTTTGGTGTAGAACTCCATATCACAGTGCTTGCATTTATGAGGCCGTTGCATAAGATGAATTCGTGTCGTATGTAATCTCCAAGCACGCTTCGAGCGAAAATTCTTATCGCACGCCTGGCAGTGTATCTCTGTACCGAGAACACCGTGAACCTTCGCGATATGGTCATGTTTCTTTAAAACTTCCTTGAACCGCTCGTTGCAATAACCGCATTTATGTGGTAACTTAATACCAGAATGTTTTCCTCGTATATGCAGCAGCCGCTTTCGAGCCGTGTCAAATGTCTTTGAGCACTCCTCGCAGGTGAACGTGCCAGTCTTGTGTGCATCGCAGTGTCGCGACAAAATATTTTTATTAACGAAACCCGCATTGCACACTTCACAGATGTAATTTCGGTAGTGGACATTCATATGTTCCTGCATGGCTTTGAATGTGTTGAAAATGTTCAGGCAGACGCAGCACCGGAGTGTTTTGTTGCTAAATTTGAAGGGAAATATGTGATTTTTGATATCCGTAAAGAACCGTGGGCTATGCACACGTTTTAAGTGTTCCAATAGTTGTTCTAGAGTGTCGAGAGTTGCACCACATTTACACTGCAGATCTGTTATATCCAACTTCACAAAATACCCGTGCATGTCTTTGCCCTTCATGAAATTAGATTTTGTTTCTTGGTCATGCTCTTCAATAGTGTGCTTCTTTAAGTCCTTTGGATCTTCGTACAGCTTTGTGCAGAAACAGCACGTATACCCGGTTCCACCTTTGCTACGTATCGGCGTAGCATTTGAGTGCAATAAAATTTCCTTCATGTTAAACAGATGTTTGTCGATGTCGTTAAATTTTTTAAATACGAGATTCCTTTTTGTATCACTGCCAATCTTTACTAAGCAAATCTTCTTTTTCTCGCGTCCACCTACAACAAATATTACATCATTCGAGCAAGTAATATAAAAGCTAAAACTTTCAGTATGTTAACGTGCATTATGTGGGCCTTGGGCAAAACTCCGGTGAAATCTATCAAAAACTATTAACCACGTAAGTTAAGTCAATCTCTACTAACTATTATTCTTCGACACTTATTCTGTATATTAATGAAGCCATCTTTCTATATATAAGATAACTTATTTTTTTAAATAATTCTCTCGCATTAATAATTATTTTTTAACCCAGTTAATTTCAGGTCGCGGTAAAGTTAAAATATGTTCTGTATAGTTCTACTACTCTAGAAATTTTTTATACTATTTGATGATGTCAGCATAAGTAAGATATATACTAGCGCTTCATCGGATGTCGGGGAGTAATTTGTTTCGATTCATGGTTAAAAAATCTTTAATTTAGATGTTATAAGAATTAATTATAATGCTCTTTATGGAAATTGAAATTTCTTTAATATACTAACATTTTAATCACCATCCAAATTCACTAAAAACAGTTTTATTAATGCTCTTCACCATGTTTCGAACGCATGTGACTGCGCCAGCTACACTTCTGCACAAAAGCCTGACCGCAATGTCCACATACAAACCGCCTATCATCAGCATGGATCCTCATATGCTCTCGCAAAGTGTTCTTTCTCCCGTATGACTTGAAGCAAACATCGCATTGAAACAATCTTAAGCCGGTGTGCTTGGCCATGTGCCGCTGCAAACTACTTTTATAGAAAAACTTCATGTCACACTCGTCGCACTTATGCCGTCGCTCCATGAGGTGATCCTTCTTCGTATGCATCGACAGAGCCCTTTGGTTGTGAAACACCCTGTCGCACGCTTGACAGTTCAAAACAACCGGTGGAGCCCCATGCTCTTTGACCATATGCTCAACTTTCTTCCAGTAATCCGTGAACCGCTCTTGACATAGTTGGCATTTGTTCCGCTTCGTTTCGCCGAGGTGCGTTCGTTTCTGATGATCACGCATACGAAATTTATTCGCAAACACCTTATCGCACTGATCGCATTTGATTTCGGCTATCTTGTGTCTCTTCAGGTGACCCGCGAGCAGCTTCTCACTCATGTACGAGTGACCGCATACATTGCAGACATAACTTCCAAAATGTGAGCTCATATGCTCTTGGAGTAATTTAAACGTTGTATATTCAGTTGAGCAGACGGCGCAACGTAATTCGGGCGTATCAAATTTGAATGGCAATATTGGTGTTTTAATATCTGTATACACTTTCTTTTGATGTACAATTTTGAGATGCATCAGAAACTCCTCTAAATCCGGGACATGGATATCGCAAATGGCACAATTTAACGTGGTGATATCTAGTTTGACGACCTGTTCGAAGAGTCGGTTAGACATGAACTTAATCAGTCTATCTTCGTTGTGTTCGTTGAAGAAGTGTTTTTTGAGATCTATCGGTTCTGGATACTGTTCCGGACAAAAACCACAACCGTATCCGAGGCTATCTTTGTTCCTTATGGGATTCGCGTTTGAGTATAACAGTATATATTTTAAGTTTTGCTTGTATTTCGAAGTGTCGCTATCACTTGATCCGTGCCGTATCGTCTTCAATTGTATCCGCCGTTTCGCGTCTCCCTTTTCGATTGTTATCGTTCGAACACCTACAAAGATAAAATCTTTTAAATCATTTGCTTTGCGGCCGAAGCGCTTACCACATTTCAGTTATATAAATCTATACTCGCCTGTAATATTTCAATGAGATTCGATTAAGTATGGCTATGGGTACAAGCGAATCTTAAGAAATTTTGTCTTTATTACAATTTTAATTATATTTCTTACGATGTTAGTGATATTATTTTAATTTAAATAAATTGAGCCCGTATCGACATCGTATATTACCGACACGATTGAATTTACTTTAATACGAATTAAAACGAATGCCGTTTAGAATTTTATTACATTTTATGAATAGATAAAAAAAATAGATCAAGATTTATTTTCATTTAATATCAATCGTTAATATAAATTGCATATATACGTTCAAATATAAGAGTAATATCTGGATTGTCTTTAATTTTTGTTAAAACAAACGGAATTTACTGTACTTCCTCGTGTTTCTATACTCTCTGTTTGCATCAGGGATAAACCGCAAAGATGACGCACAAATCGCTCATCTTCATAATAATCATAAACCTGCTACTAATCAAAGCATCGTTAGTAATTTAGGCATGATGTGTTAGGCAACGGGTAATGATCATTGGTTGTCATAATACGTCACACGAAAGTATTTAAATGATAAGACTCTGAAATACCCTTCCAAATAAATACACCTTGTTATTCCGGTCCAAAATTAAAAATATACACACAACTAACTGATGAAGGTATCAATCATGTGTTGAGGCTTTTCACTCAATCATGAAACCAAGGTCTAAAGTGGAAATAAATTATTGCAACAGCAAAACGAAATGTATGGTGGACAATCTTATGAATATAATTCAACACTGCATACAAAATTCTTAATATGAGGCAAAAAATAAAAAATGCAATTTCATAAAAAGTATAATATAGAAAAACATTGTCACTGCCTCCGTTCATCAGAATGAAGTCTTCGTATATGCTCTTTGAGTGTTTTCGAACGTCCATAACATTTGAAGCAAACATCGCAGCGATACTCCCTAGTGCCGGTATGTTTGACAATGTGATCATTCAATTCCCTCTTCCCGAAAAAAGCTTTCTCGCAGTAGGTACACTTATGCTGCTTTTGCATCAAATGATACTTCTTTGTATGCAGCAATAAAGTCTGCTGAGTCGTAAACGTTCTATCGCATGCTTGGCACTTGACAGTGGGGCCAACAATGCCGTGAGCTTTAGCGAGGTGTTCATACTTCTGAAAGCTCTCCTTAAACCTCTCATCGCAATAACCACACTTGTATGGCATATTAAAACCGTTGTGTATCTTTCGTTCGTGCTGTTTTAACTTCCTCATCGTATCAAACACCTCTGCACACTGTTTGCATCTGAACGTACCAATTTTGTGGGCTTCTCTATGACAGAGTAGGATATGTCTGTTCACAAAGCCAGCGTCGCAGACGTCGCATATGAAATTCCTATAGTGTGTATGCATATGCTCTTGTAACGCTTTGAATTTGTTAAAAACA